>CM059574.1:48221290-49617610 GCA_030386875.1 Morinoia aosen | reverse complement strand
TTCTCTGATGGAATGTTTTTCTGTGTTTGAACTTGTAATAAAACAAAATGCTATTCTTATCCAGCCAATAAACAAGCACATTCAGTCAATTTATGTCAATTTTTCAGTCAACATTCAGTCAATTTATAAGTGCCTACCTATGTAGTTTATGAATGATCTATTTTTGTGCAAAAACTTTTTGTTGGTGCTTCTTCATTGGTCACCCGGCTGAGGTAGGGGTATTAAAAACAAATATGTAACTAATTTACTTTGTTATGTTCTTTAAGGAAATTCAACATGTTCCCTGCAGGCAAATCATTTCTATAATGTCTAAAAATTTTAGTGGAATATTCTTTAGGGACAACTCATGGCAAGTAGTGCCAACAAAATGGTTGCCATCAACAAATGATGGAATTGTTGTAGCTTGGCCAACAACTGGAGACTTCACAATGCGAGCAAAAAATCAAGATGAAGTAGAAACTACATGGTCAAGACACAAAGTCCGCGAAATTGCAGCATCTTCCGGTACGTGCCTTCTTTCTATTGCCTAGCAGTTTGTCTAATGCTTGGTTGTATGGTTTTCTATTAGTTACTCATAATTTCAAGTGAGTGCACCAGTTTTTGATATGAGCTGATATGACAATTATCTACTCATGTACGTCAGGCTTATATTTTCTGTTTTCACTGTGCATATATTTTTTTACATATAAATGACAAGTGACTGTAATTGTGTGATTGAGTTTTGATCTATGCAGAATATATGTATTTGGAATTTTTTGATAGTTCTGACTTGCATTTTTTAGGAGATCCACAACTAGGATTAAATAAGTTAGTGAGAGAAAGTCAATGATATATTTTTCTTTATGTGACCAAAAATTTAAAATCCCATTATTGAGGTGGTAATTGTATTTTTGCAGAATCTGTGTAATTCTTCCTAAGAAACTTTAAGAATATACCTACTAAATTGCTTACCATTTTTAATTTTGACACAAGACTTCATTCATGCCCTTTCATAGAGATGTAAATAAACTCGAGCCCACAGATTTCTTCAACTCTCTTTATAATCCATGAATTTCTAAGAGGTTTGAAGTTTGTTACAGTATCTCTGCATAACAGGTAGTACAGGTTTGTAGACCAACGCTGTAAATTATTTGAAACAAGAATCAAATATATGAGTATACATAGGGTCGCTAAAAATAATATTAAAGTGAATTGTAAATGTATTTTCAATTTTTGTATATGAGTCTTTCTTTTCCCCATTTTTTGTCATGGATCTCCATTTTTACTAGCAGTCCTCTTTTGTAGATAACTACCAGAGAGCAGAGAATAAAATGCTCTATGGTGATTCAAGATCGACTCAGAGAGTGAGGAAATTTAAATGCGAAGACGCCACCGTACTTCGCCAACATGCCTTAGGACTCGAGGATACCTTCAGAGCCCAATTAAATGCCTTAGGACTCCAACCAAAAGAAGTCTTATTTTGAGTCCACGGCGAAGTCCACGCTTTAAGAAGCAGGAAGAAGGCACTTCTGTCCCCGAGCCAATTTCTGTTTTACCCTCAGGTAAAGGCCAACACATTTCATGATATAAAAGCTCAATTCATTTCACCTTAGAATGGATATAGTAGTATATTGAAAACTATACCTTAGTCCCCTCAGGATGACACAGTTATTGTCTCTATGGGAAGTAGATTATTGAGCAGATGATTAGGTGGGCCATCATTTTATTCTTATAGAATTGGTTTATTTGAGTTGAGAGCCTACTCTTTAGGTTCTCAATTATACTTTTTTCAGCTCCGACTACTTGATTTTCAAACTTTTCTCTTGTTTGAACTTCTTTCCTGCCTTGCCGTGTCTATGCATTTGGTGTCCTGTGTGGGAACACATTTCATGCATAGATTGCCTGTGTATGTGTCCATGTCCTTAATAAATGATCCCTTCATTGTTTCTCTCTTGAGTTCACATTTGTTGTGACTTGGGAATCACAAACTAGAATAAGGAAAAACTTTATTTCTAGCAAAACCTATTCTGAATCTATAAAATGAAACTGAATTTGACCCATCATTCTCTGGTCACTCACATAAAGTAAATAAGTCTTGGATTCATGTAGATGATATAATTGTGCTCAAATGTGCAGTTTCATAACATGAATAATGAGATTGGTTTCTTGTTCCTAATTTATGTTGTTGAGGGAATTACAAAAATTTTCTCGTGTATTTCTAAGTTATCCATGTCATGTTTTTTAATCGTTATCAACTAATTTTATTGGCCTGATATTTTATGTTGACAGAGCAGCAGAGTAGCTTTGATGAAGAACAATCAACTCCACAGACACTGGCCCTCATGGCAACCAAAGAATTCACCCAAATGCCGTGAGTATCCTATAATTTCACTCTCTAAAAGATTTCTCAGTCCCCCTCACGGGAATGTAACTATTATATATATGGAAATTGAATAGAATAGGTTTTGTTTCTTTACAGGCCATATTTTCTCCAGGAGACAGCTGTAACGCTTTTAGCGCCATTATTTCTTATTCAGCGTTTATCGTGTTTTGTAAACTTCCTTCGACCATTGTTTCTATGCGCAAGGAAACTTGTGTATAGATTCTTTATACCCGTCTCTTCACACTGAATGTTGTTTTTTTTTTCTTCCTATCTTGAGGTCGTTTTTTGGTAGCTATGGAGTCCTAAGCACGAACTATGATAAGAATAATAGCAGTATAATAGAATTTGTCTTTAAAATATGCCACATTGACTTCCACTCCCAATGAGTCTGTTTATTAGTGTCACACTCCGTTCATGGCTTTGATTACGATTGAACATCGCTTAACTAAAAATTCTAGCTCATTATTGTGAAAGCTCTGGGCAACTGTTGGGTGATAAATTTGAAAACATTGAATCTGTAAGTAAACATTACGTACAAGTTGAGTGTTGTTCTACTTCGCTAGATGCGAATGGCCCCCATTCAAAGAGACCCATGGAGTTCTACCTAGTAATAAGTATATTAATTAGGAGTGTTTTGTCCTATATAGAAGACCTGCTGTTCACTAGCTTCTAGTCCCCTCAGGGGGATACAACTATTCTATCTATGGGAATTAGCATTCCCAGGGGAAAAATGTGTGAGGGTCCGAGCTGAAAGTTAGGTAGGCCTTCTTTTTGTTGATATAAAATGTTCTCTTTTTGTTATGTTAAGGACCCCCTTTTTCGGCTCCCTGCTATCCTGTTTTTCAGCACATTCTACTTTCTTCTTCAAATTTTATCTTGTTTCATGAACTTTTTTCTCAACTTAACTGTTTTTATGCCCCTACTGGATAAATTCCGCATTCCCTTATCTCCATACTAAATGGTGCCTTCATCTTTTCGATACGCTCATTTTTGTAGTGGTTAGGGAGGCTTAAACTAACTCATAATCTATTCATTAGCTTTTAGTAGTGGCAATTTGGATGTGCAAGCCAATATGACTGAGATAAATTTAAAAGTTTAACACTAAAGGAATTTCCTACAGTATTTTCCTGGATGACAGCATGTTATTGCTAGTACTTCATTCAACGTTTACATATGCTACGTGTAGAGATCAGCTTTACATAACCCGTTGAAGGATCTGACACTAATGAAAATATCCTAGTGATAGTTTGGGAACAGTATCTGCAAAATGAATTTACATCAAACAGCATGCATCCACTGCACCTTGAATAGCTATGTCTTTTATTTCAATAGTCCTATATTTCCTTTTTATTTCATATTATTTACGTGCAGAAACAATTGTTCAAAAATTTTTCTTTAGATTTCAGTGGAACGTTAAAAGAAGCACCAACAGGTCCAGAGAAAGAAAAGCATCTGCATCTCAAGTTGGACAAGATTATGGAAGTTGTGAAAGGGAATCGGCTACTCCTGGGAGAGATAGTCCACAAGAGGAACGGTGAGAAGAGAGCCCCCATGCAGCTCCAGTTCCCCACTGCTTACCAGTGCCAGCTGATACGCCTGTTGAATTGGAGTCCCTTCTCAAAGTAGATGTTTTGGTAAGTACAATAGAACTTAACGTTGTAAGCTCAGAAGCATTGCTTCGTTACGCTATAGCTAGTTGTAAAGTTCTGTCCAGTATCTACAACAGCTGGCAAGTTCAAATATATATAATACAACTTCAGGAGCTTTGATGGTGGTGCTACGCCTCAGGGGGATACAACTATTGTATCTATGGGAATTAGCACTCCCAGGGGGAAAATGTGTGAGGGTCTGAGCTGAAAGTTAGGTAGGCCTTTTTTGCTCAAATAAAATGTTCTTTTATATTGTTATGTTGAGGACCACCTTTTTCGGCTCACTGCTATCCTGTTTTTCAGCACATTCTACTTTCTTCTTCAACTTTTATCTTGTTTCATAATCTTCTTTCTCAACTTAATGTTTCTACGCCCTTTCTGCATAGGTTCCGCGTCCCTTAACTCCATACTAAATAGTGCCTTCCTCCTTCCTCTCTTTGGATCGCATTTGTTGCGGATAGGGAGGCTTAAACTAACTAATAATCTGTCTCTGATCGTGGTACCAGCCATACCAAAAATGAAATTTACTATGCTACGTACCTGGAATGCCCCTTTCAATTTTTGTCCCATGTTCATCTTGGGTGTCTATAGGTAACGAGTTTTTTGAAACCACGAAAAAATTCTTAATAAATTTTTTACTGAATTTGGTAGGAACGTCTTTTCTACGTATGGGTGTTTATCAAGGAGTAAAGTAGTAAAAAGTAGTAAAAAATCTATTTAGGACGGGTTACTTAAGGAACTCGGGCAACTTTTTTGTAATAATGCTTTGGTTGCTGCATTTAGTATTAAGGATTTTAAGTATCTGGGATCTCTTTTTGAACCTTTGGTATTGCATATATTATTGACTCAAACTGCTCGTTATAGGCCGGTTACTTACATGTTGACATTTGGGCAACATTCATTATGTAAAAATAGGTAGTAATTTTTTGTTGTTGAGGGTAATAAAAAGAAGTAAAAAGTAGTAAAATTTGAAAATGATAAATCAGTAGACGTAGAGTTGAAATGAAAAAAATGACCTTGATCTTGAGGAAAAACAAAAAGCTATAAATCATTTTCTTCAGTAACTGCAAAGAACTGATGAATTCTAAGAACGTACAGTGCAAAGTTTGATTCAATAAAACAAACAAATATGCATTCTTCTTTGCAAATTTTTAGAGAAGCCAGTCATATGAAATAAAACTGCCATAAGGTCATATGTTTACAGTACTTTCTTGAAATATCTACCGCTCAAACTCACGTGCTACATCATTGTTAGGACTAATTTCAACACGCGTGTTCCACATAGTTATAGTTACACTATGTTAAAATTTTATTCAAATTATTCACCAGAAATCCATGCTGGTGAATTCGAGACAATCGTCGCTTGGAAAGACGGTTAGCAGCATGCTGAGACCCGAAACCTTGCTTATGACCCGAAACCTTGCTGTCCAGTTCAGCATGACGGGTTTGGGTCTCAAGCGACAGAAGTCGAAGTTGAAATTTGACAACTCGCCGGCTTGCTGCTTGATTGAAGGTATGATATTGGTTCGGCAGGTTGCTCATTTATAGCTTAGAGGCTTGTACGTCATGCCGTATTATTGTGGCAGAATTGTGGTTTACGTAAAATATAAATTACATGTTTTTAGCGAATAAATCTTCAAATAAGTTTACTAGATCGGCCACATTGTACCTACAGTTTTGTGTATTCATTCGGTTTTCACCTAAATTTTTGTTGATGATGACTTCATTTGTTTGTTATTTTTCCATGAAATTGTTTCGATTAAATGCACTCGAATCTGCAAATAATTAATAGCAGAGTGGCTGCAACTAAATACAATATATTTTGATATGAATGAAACCTACACATTTTTGTAGCAAGTTTCTGTCGTAAAAATATTATTATAGGCCAATCACAGGCTGTGCATGTAGGCTTCAGAATGATTATGGAACTCTTGTACTTTAAGAATAAATCCTGAAGGAGAAAGTGTCAATTTGTTTATGGGTGTAGTAGTCTCCTCTGTTGAGATCTAAGGTTTTTTTCTATGTTGGGGTGTTTTTTCATTACAGGGGTGCATATAGTATGAATGTTAACTTTCTAAGGCAATCTTTCCATGGATGAATAATATTCTGAATAACTTTTTACAGGCATTCTCTCCAGCATGCCGGAATATGCTGCGGAACCTCGCTGCAAAGTGAAAACAGCTATTCAGAAAGCTCTCAACGGTGAGCTTCTCAGGCCAACGTTTAAGAATGAAATTCAAATATGCGTAGTAACTATTTTCTATATTAGAATAAGGATTTTTAACTGGAATTTATAAGTTCCAACACGACTCTACGGATAAAATATCACATTGTAAGACATGTCACGAATGCCTTAGACTCGGTTCAATTAATAATATCACAAATACATAAAAGTTAGATGCATTTATGTATATTTTCTAGAGGTGAAATACTTCACTGACAACTTGACTGTAGTTTCGAAGTGTAGAGTTAAGGAGAAGGCAGGTTTGCATGGTATACAGTGTGCGCGAAAAGTTAAAACTCTGTCTATTTTTAGGTAATTTCAATAAAAATTCATATTTATTTCAAAACAGTAGAGTGGCTGTAATTTTGAGTGGCGAAGTTCTAAATGAGTCGGGTTTTTTCTTCCGCTCTCTAGATTTATCAGTTATACTACTGAATGGATTTACTGCATTTGAGTTCCCAGATTAAGTGGAACACGTCATGAGGTATTAAATGATAAGGTTGTCAATCCCACCGCTGCCACCACTGAATGAGTCGGGTTTTTTCTTCCGCTCTCTAGATTTATCAGTTATACTAACGAATGGATTTACTGCATTTGAGTTCCCAGATTAAGTGGAACACGTCATGAGATATTAAATGATAAGGTTTTCAATAGCGACGCTGCCACCAGGGGCGGGGAGCCCCGACTAAAATTAGAGATTTTATCACGTTAGCTTCGACTGTCAATTAGATACTTAGATGATGACATTTGGTAACGATGGCCGAGGGCCGCTAGCACGTGTTTCAAAACGTGTGCACGAGATTCACTAATGGAGAGAGAGGTAAGGGACGACTCCTGACGATTTTTCTCATTTATTATGCAAGGCTGGCCGTTTGAATGCACTCACGAGTTTAGATGGACATCAAGATTTATGCGGTATTTGACCTTACCCGCGGTTACTCCACGAAGACTTTACAACCAGCCACGTTCCAACAATTACGCTAACGGGAACACGTCTTCCGCCCACACTATTGGCGATCGCCTGAATTTCACGATTCAACAATATCACAGACTGTTTAGCAGACAGTCCAACACGAACCCGACATCAATCCAAAATGAACGTTTCACATACGTTCAACAACGATCCAAGGAAAACCCGATCCAAAAATGAACGTGTCGCATACGTTCAACAACGATCCAAGGAAAACCCGATCCAAAAATGAACGTCTCGCATACGTTCCAACAAGAACCACAAGTACTGAAAACACAACTACTGGAACCGCCGATCTCAAGTTCTGAAACTGCAATAAGGGAAGCCTCCACTATCAGAACACCGCGCGACGCGTTTTATTTTACTTCACTTTACTAGTCTCTGATCCCTCCCGTCTGGAGCCCTTCACTGCTCACTCAAACGACCGGCGACCGAATGCCCTTCCTCCTCTGAGCCCGCTCCCTTCTCGTCTCGCGCCTCCCTCCCAAAAAAGGGGGGGCGGTTGGCAAAAGGGGGGTAGGTTTTGTGGGGTGAAGGGATGCAGGGGTAAGCTCTCGTGGGGGCCCAGCTTTCTCCGACCATGACGTATTCAGCAATTGCTCTCCCGCTCTGTCCTTCGTCCCAGCGACCGAAGCCGGCCGTCGTTTTTATACATCTCCAATAACTTATAGGGCCCTTGACAAATTTACGTGGTCGTGCTCTACGAGTCCTGCGTCGTATTGATGACTGTGTAACCGCCGCAGCCCAAGCACACCAATTTATCGAATTTAATATGGGAAGTGTTTCGTATGAGAACGTCCCGCTTGTCAAGTTCCCAAAAACCAATGCTCGAGTGCCGGCATTAAATTTACGACCCGTATAAATTCAGAGATGCTGTCTTCCCTGCATTTTATATTTTCCTCTCGGCACGCTAATGGCAAAAATCCATGATATACAGTTCACAAAATTACCGAATTTTTACAATTTAATATTCAGTTAAATGCCCTGGAGCTGCAATTTCGCCTTTGAGACGCTTGGGCATGAATGAGCAAGGTTTTTTTAGTTAGAGGCATCCATGTCCTTCTTCCAGAGATTAAGTAGGGCTTTTTTTAATTTTAGGACTGATGTAGACCGGCTAGCCATTTTTGAGAACCCATCTAAGATCCTTCGCAAATTACCCCGACAAAAAGGGTAATTTCTAAACTATAAGTCGTACAACCTTGAAATTAGTACCAAATTAATGCGCGTGACGAGTACAACATATTTATGTGATTAAAAAATTTTTTACGCCCCTAGGGGGGGCAGGAAGCAGGGCTTTCGTGGCCCGTCAATGGTCGGCCGATTTTCTCTATAAGGCTCATTTTGACACGCTTATAATTTCTGAACTATTGCACCTAAAAACTTGAAATTGTTCTCATTATAAAGATCGATTCATTCTCCAACTCTGAGTGTAAAATAAAACTGTCATACGCTTCCTGGGGAGGCATGGATAGATGTTTTCCTACCCTCTGAATGGTCGACCGATTTTCTCAATAAGGCTCATTTTGACACGGTTATAATTCCTGAACTATTGCACCTAAAAATTTGAAATTTGTCTCATTATAAAGATCGATTCATTCTCCAACTCTGAGTGTATAATAAAACTGTCATACACTCCCTGGGGGGATGACAGAGAGCAAGGTTTCTCCAGCTTCTCCTAGCCTGATAATCCGCGCTGCCGAAGGCTGCGCTCACCTAAGTTATGACGTGCTGTTTCAATGCTGGTCCATACCCTTTTCGTTCTAGGCACACTCTCACCGTGGGTGGCTCTTCGAATCCCGGAGGTGACAATTTTTTTTCTCAGATGTAGAATAATCATTTTCGTGTTTTTCTTACGCATGTAGACTTTTGTGAGGCAATATTATAAGTAGAGCTGTACCAATGCATAACTTGCATATATGCACTCAAAGAGATATGCAGAATGTTTTATGCAATGCATAAAAATTGTCTTGTGCATATGCAAAATCACATATGCAATTACGCATATGCACTATAACAGATGTAATATGTAAAGTGCTTTTCGCATATGCACAATATCATTGCACATATGGTGTCATGCGAGTGGTGAAATTTGATTCTCCTGTTATTAATGTAAAACAGCAAATTTGTTCCTTAATCCAGAAATTTTGTACATTTATGGGACCTCTCGCATACATAATACTCTCGGTTGCAAGCATCTTATCACAAGTTTTAAACGGTGCGCTATGTTCAGCACCTGTAGTGCTGAACATAGTGTAGTGCTGACAGCACCTGAGGTATACTCTTATCTTATAATACCCATGTCGCTAGTCGAAAAACATGATTGAGGACAATGTATCTCTTGTGCTGCTTGAAAAGAAAGCACGATTTCCATCACAATACATATTTAAGAATAGTTTTTTGGTTGCTTATGCCCTGCAGTGGCCGTGTTGAGAGCGCTTGCGTTCTGCGCTTCCTGCGCGGGTTTGAGCCCATGGGTTGGCAGTTGGTGAGAAAAACGTTGATACGTGCGGTAAATCAGGGTCGTTGCCTGCGGTGTGGTCACTGTCCTCAAGGAATGTGACGTCAGCACTAAACGAGAGGAAAATGAGGCCTAAAGCTCGGGCGTGACTAGGGTCCTGATGAGCCCCTATCTTGTACACTCCCTGTAAAGTATCATGTCAATGATGCTCAGCCACCCTCTAATTTAAAGGAAAAAAAGGCTCGGTATATACATAATAGTTTTTGGTGCACACCGGCAATGAAATACGAGCTCTGTGATTTGAGGAATAAGTAATTTGTTGAAAGTAAAACGGGGGGATCGAGATAATTCTGCGTCTAAGGCAGCGAGGTTAACATTGAGAAATATATTTTCATTCCTATGTATGAATTGGTATTGCAATTAAGGGACTCGGAGAAAATTTTTTACATCATGCAACGGAGTTATGACATTTTCATGCTTTTAATTAGAGCTGTGCTAATATGCACATGCATATATGGACGAGTATGTGAAATTGTCAGCGCTTAAAATATGCGGCTTCAGGTTAGATATATCCGATTGCGGAGTGTCGTATGCACAGTACTCGCATTTATATGCAAGCAATAGGCGATTAAGACTTTCACATGTACTGCTGAATGAACGACTTCAGTTAGTTGGAACTTGTGCGATATATTAAATATTGAACCGTCAAGTAATGATTCTTTACGATAGTGTTCAAAACTACTTCGTTGACTTCCTCAACCGGATAGCCATGCAAAAATCGCCGCGCAGCGATGGGATTCGAACCCGTGACACCTTCACGGAAGGGAACTTGGTCGTAGCAAGCTACCAGCTTTCGGTGATTTTATCGTAGATGAGAATGGGTAATTTTAGTTAACTTTATGCTGAACCAAAAGGATTATCTTCGTTATTGATAACTATGAAGTCGCAGCCGATATTTGGACAATAACAGTGTATACTCTTATATGTTTCATGATAAACTATCAGTTTTCCCGTAAAAAGTAAATTACAGATTTCCGTCCCCAGAGTCATATTCTGGGAATTCATGCATGAAAGTATCATTCCTTACACTTTGGGGCACTTTGGGCTAGGTGTAACTAATAAATAATGATAATCTTTAGATTACTACAAGAAATTTGTTAACTTCTTCAATCATCAACATGTTTTCGAATATATCGGTAAATTTCAATACGAAAATTAAAAAAAAATTAGAAAAAAGTTCTCATTATATCCTCCTCTACGTAATCCCTCTCATTCCGGACATCGCACGAATACCAACATTTGCATTATGTTTTTAATAACCAAGTATTCCATACTATTCAAATCCGTATATAATCTCTAAATGTCAATTGCAGATTTGATAGCCCTTATCTAAGTCGAGAAAGCGAAATCACTATAATGATGCAAATTTTGGGAATTCGTTGGATTTCCAGAATTGGAGGGATTACTTTGTTGAGTTCTTTCTCATTTTTTAATGAACTGGCAGAGCACAACATAGGTATTTATTAATAATTCAATATGTGCATATGTTTCGGAAATTGATACAAATTTCACAGTTGTATTTTCACCTCAACACTTTTGTACGTATATAGGTTGGCCTATGTGTAGAACAGAAAAAGAAAACTATCACTAAATGTACAAAAACTATCACACTATGCAATTCTTAAATACTTCAAACTTCATTAAATTCAGTTCGGCCGCCTCTATTGTATTTTATTGATGAACCATGTTTAACAACTGAAGAACAGGTCAAGAACAGGTCTTGACCTGGGGATCATGTGCTGAACATAGCGCACCGCTTAAAACTTGTGATAAGTTGCTTGCAACCGAGAGTATCATGTATGTGAGAGGTCCCATATATGTACAAAATTTCTGGATTAAGGAACAAATTTGCTGTTTTACATTAATAACAGGAGAATCAAATTTCACCACTCGCATGACACCACATGTGCAATGATATTGTGCGTATGCAAAAAACACTTTGCATATTACATCTGTTATAGTGTATATGCGTAATTGCATACGTGATTTTGCATATGCACAAGATAATTTTTTGTATTGCATAAAATATTCTGCACATCTCTTTGAGTGCATATATGCAAGTTATGCATTGGCACAGCTCTACTTATAATATTGCCTCACAAAAGTCTACATGAGTAAGAAAAACATGAAAACGATTATTCTACAACTGAGAAAAAAAATCGTCACCTCCGGGATTAGAAGAGCCACGATGTGGGTGAGTGAGAGTGTGCCTAGAACAAGGGTATAGACCAGCATTGAAACAGCACGTCAACTTAGGTGAGCGCGGCCTTCGGCAGCGCGGATTATCAGGCTGGGAGAAGCTGGGGAAACCTTGCTCTCTGTCATCTCCCAGGGAGCGTATGACAGTTTTATTATACACTCAGAGTTGGAGAATGAATCGATCTTTATAATGAAACCAATTTCAAATTTTTAGGTGCAATAGTTCAGGAATTATAACCGTGTCAAAATGAGCCTTATAGAGAAAATCGGTCAACCATTCAGAGGGTAGGAAAACATCTTTCCATGCCTCCCCAGGAAGCGTATGACAGTTTTATTATACACTCAGAGTTGGCGAATAAATCGATCTTCATAATGAGTGCAATTTCAAGTTTTTATGTGCAATATTTCAGGAATTATAAGCGTGTCAAAATGATTCTTATAGAGAAAATCGGCCGACCATTGACGGGCCACGAAAGCCCTGCTTCCTGTCCCCGCTAGGGGCGTAAAAAAAATTTTAATTACATAAATATGTTGTACTCGTCACGCGCATTAATTTGGTATTAATTTCAAGATTGTATGTCTTATAGTTTAAAAATTAACCTTTTTGTCAGGGTAATTCGCGAAGGATCTTAGATGGGTTCTCAAAAATGGCTAGCCGGTCTGATGTAGTGTCTTGGTATGGAGCTTACTCTACATGTATGACTAGCAATTCTCAATGGGTTGAAGTCCGGTGAATTGCCTGGCCATTCAAACACTTATATCTTCTTGTCCATGAAGAATTTTAAGACCTGTTTTGATTGATGACAACGAGCCGAATCTTGCATAAAAAACTGACATTCATGGCAACGCTTTTCAAACGTTTCGCAGTAGCAATTCCTCGTCCAATTCGGGCCGCTATTTCTTTAAAGAACACTTTTTCACCTATCAGGGCCACAACAGTAGCCTTTTCTACTTCTGTGAGTACCCTCCCAGGCTTAATAATGCAATAACTTAAAAATGCATAAACTTGAAAATGACATGGAAAAAATGGCAAGGTATGCAAAATATGACAATTCTTCAAGTAACACTAGAGCATAAATGAGCATTCAACGGCAGCTCGAAACGCACTGAGTTCTGATGCTTCTCAATTCTCTTTCAAAATCTTAGCTTGCAAGACGTAAGATGCTATTTATCGCTAAAGAACACGAAAATACTTGATACATTTACATATACAGAAATAAAGAGATAGGGTATCATCTGTTTTCACGCATCGGCGTTTAGGCAGACGGGTATCATCTATTTTCGCGCACGCTGTATTTCCGGGGAATATCAACAGGTTGAGATGGTTTGAAAATATGTTGAAATAATGGGTTGTAAATAAAGGGAGCGCGCAGTGGAGAGTATTGAAGACGCGAAAGACGACAGACTAATATCTGCATTAATAGCAGTCAGGTTTTTGGCTGTTTTTTTGTCTGTGCAGGTGCAGGTAACTGGGATGGTAACAGAGGGACTCGTGTGAAACCGCCATCGGAAGCGCACACCACTGAACCGGCAGAAGACGATCGAGTGCCACACTCTGCAAAAACCGGGAGTACAATTCCCCAACCCCCAAATGTCTTAAATAATGCTCCCTTTCGAAGACGTTTACTCGAAATTATTCACAGTTACGCATAACTGTAAATTCATTTTTATTTAAATATCTATTTACCAAAAAATATAAATAAACCTTATATTTTATTGGTTTATGATTTATTTTTATTTTTTGATGTATAGATATAGATATCAAGAATAATATGTAGATGAGCGTTGAAAGAGAACTCTGTAAACTTGATTTGATATACCTGTATATCATGAAAAAACTAAACCATAATATATTGTTTTATGGTTCATTTTTAATTCTTGATATATAGATATATCAATAATAATTTATACAGATATATAATGTAGATGAGCTTTAAAAGGGAACTCCGTCCGTATACTTGACTTGGTATACCTATATGTCTAGAAATAAAAAACATGATTTATTTCATTGGTTTATGGTTTACTTGCATTTCTTGATATATAGATATATCAGGTAATAAAAGTATACCATAAACCATTGAAATATATATATGTAATGTGGACGAGCGTTGAAACGGAACTCTGTATATCTATATATCAAGAAATGAACAATATTTTATTGGTTTATTATATATTGTTATTTATTGATATATAGAGATATCAAGAATAATATATATGTACAGGGTGTTTGGTTATTCGATGCACTTATTTTACCCCCACATAGAAAAACGCTAAATAAAAAGATTTACATGAGCAAACTTAAAAACTCATTCGTTTACGAGAAATGATGACCTAAAATAGTTTTAGATTCCCAACGGAATAGCCTAAAACGCGTGCCAACAGCCTGCCCAAGAAGTTAGATTTTACTCGTTCTGCATGGTAAGCCTATTCTCACGGGAATCTAAAATTATATCCAGTCACAATTTCTCGGAAACGGAGTTTTTAAGTGTTTTGGTACTCGTGAAAATCGTTGTATTTTGCGTTTTGCTATGTAGATGGTTAAAATATGTGCATCGGATTACACAACACACTGTATACATATATAACGTTTATGAGCGCTCTGTGATAGAGAATTAAATTCTCATGCCTATTTTTATGTTGTGAATATTTGTAACAGGAAGTATTCTAGTCGGACTGTGATTGCATCTCAAATTCCAGTATTATTTTGGTGTTCCAGTGATGAAGGCTGTGATCAAATTTTCCCGTATATTTTTATTTAGAGAATGTTTTATTTTGCATTAAAAATTACTAACTGAGAGTGATTCCTTATCCTTTTTAATGTATTGCATATAACTCATGTGCTTATAAAGTCCCGGTTGCACGTGGATTGGTCTCATTGGATGTACAATATTGTACTGAGTTTATTGGGTCAACATATTCACTATGCATTAAGTGTGAATATATTGTCAGATCTAAAATTTCCAGTGCGATATTGTACACCCCGTGAGGCGAACCACGTGCAACCGGGAGCAATTTTTTACTCATAATCCACGGACGGCCAGCCGCGATTCGAATTTGGTTTGAAGTTGGGTTAGAGGCGAATGGAGTGGATACGCGCGGTTCTGCAGTGGTAAACGGTCGTTAGGTAGGGCGGAACAACGGCGATTCGCGTGCAGTTTTGTGTCCGAAAAAGTGGACATTTGACCCTTAAACCACGCGTAATACAACTAAAAAACGAAAATACAACTAGGAACCTACTCGTACCAACCGGCGAAACGTCCTTGATTTTCAATTGGGTTGGGCCGTCAATGTGGGGACGATGAAGGAGCTGGTGTATGCCACTCCTGGAGATTCAGAGCAAGATCTGGTTGCCCACTTAGTTGATGCTGCAACACAAATACCTGAAAAACCTGTTTTCACATTTGCGCGGCAGTCAGTTCATTACACAATTGAAAAGTACCTTGAAGTTCACGGTAGGCACTTCGAAAAACTCTTGTAGTAACAATAAAATACATGATTTGCTATTAGTTAATTTTTCCCTCCAAAATTTAAAAATCATTCCTTATAGTCTACATTTGTATGATTGGGTATCCAATAACACAATCTTTTGTAAATAGTTATTGTACTTTTTAACCAGACCATCTCAAATCTAACTTCGTTGGCAGCCGGTGCGTGAGCGCTTAATAATTAAAAACTTTTCAACTTAGAGAAACTCGAAAACGGTGGAGTTCCAAGATGTCACAACTGAAAATCTCTTTATTATGCAATTTTCTATCGATGTAGTTTAATTTTAAGCCTCCAGTTCTGAACCACCTCATGGAACGATATTCAGGAGTGATAAAATCCTCAAAACTCTTTCGTTTCCGACAAATGATACCCTGAAATAATTTTAGATTCTAGTAGGAATAAGCTAAAGCGCGCTAACAGCCTGCCCAAGAAGTTGGATTTTACTCATTGGCTACATGGTAAGCCTATTCCTACTAGAATCAACATTTATTTGAGGCGTCATTCCTCGAAAAATGAATTTTCAGATTTTCCTCCCTCCTGTAAATCGTTTTATTTAGCGTTTATCTGTACATGCTTAGATTATGTGCATGGAATTATAGGACACCAGGTACAAGGATTTCATTATTTGATAATCTTCTCTGCTTTAGAATGGTGATTATTTTCTCCTAATGGCGCACGGAACCGAATCCTCTTCTAAGCCACACCAGAATTAAAACATTGCCTGAAATGGAATGGTAATCCTTACCGGCGTTATTACAAGTCCGGAAATATTTCATTGAAAAAATCAATCAAAACTATGCTCCGTTAACATAAGCGAATTATGATACAACACTGCGTCTACTCATATTTCATATCAAAGTTTTACTATTTTTTCTTACTCTATACGGTACATCCACAGCAAAAAATTACTACCTATTTTCTACTCAAGAAATGTCTAAATATCCAGATTCGGCCAATAACGGGTAGTTTGAGTAAAAAATACACGCGAAAGCAAAGGTTCAATAATATTCCAAATTCACTAATAGTTTAGAGTATATTTTAATAATTAGAGAGCATCTAACATGGTAATACACGAAAATCTTAGTTCCTTTACCTCATAACTTCAAAAATTCTTACTACCTTCTCCACATCACCAGTAGGCTTCTGAGGCAAATTTTTCAACTTTTTACTTCCTTCTAGACTACTTTTCAAATTATACAATTATCTAGTAGACACCTGCGCAAGTACTAGCGCTGATATCGTACACTTCTTAGTATGAGCGCCCCCTAAAACATCCTATGAAATTACCATAAGCGAGCTTACTCTTGTAGCATACTTGACCAGCACGTCCTTCCACCCTCAAGTACTGATAATTTCTCATTGGTCAGTGTAACAATTAACTTTACAGCAAAATAGATCACGAACCGTCAATGAACCGGACGAATTTACTTTTAGATAGATTTAATATACATTAGGTAAAGTCAGTTTCTAATTAAAATATAAAATAACATGTTTTTCTTAATTATGGGAGATTTGTGCCGATTACGGGAGGGGGGATACAGATTAGATTATTTGTTAGTTTAAGCCTCCCTATCCGCTACAAAGGCGATCCAAAGAGAGGAAAGAAGAAGGCACCATATAGTATGGAGTTAAGGGAACGTGGAATCTATGCAGAGAGGGCACAGAAACAGTAAGATGAGAAAGAAGTTCATGAAACAAGATCAAAGTTTAAGAAGAAGAAAGTAGTAGGTGCTGAAAAAGAGGACAGCAGTGAACCGAAAAAAGATGGTCCGTAACAAAATAAAAACCTATTCTATTTCAACCAAAATAAAGCCTACCTAAACTTTAGCTCATGCACTTGCATAGTCCCCCTGGGAGCGCTAATTCCCGTAGATACAATAGTTGTATCCCCCTGAGGGGACGGGAGAGGGGAAAGGGAATTTCTACTACAAATATGGAGGAAAGAGAAGAACCTCAGTGGCAG
Source organism: Morinoia aosen (assembly GCA_030386875.1). NCBI lineage: Eukaryota > Metazoa > Arthropoda > Malacostraca > Amphipoda > Talitridae > Morinoia > Morinoia aosen. The sequence continues at coordinate 49,600,239 of CM059574.1, read as the reverse complement.
CCCGTTGATATTAGGCAGCCCGCCAACTGACGCGATGCGATAGATGAGACGTCTCACGAAAACCGAGCTCATCAAATCGCATGCGACGACGCATTGCATCAGTACCGCCCATTGAAGCAGCTCGTATCGCGTGAGAACCCAATAAACATTTGCATCTGGAGCAACTCGAGCCCTGCATTGCAGCGCTCTACTGCTAATTAGCTGCGCGGCGGGAAATTTTATGTATGTATACAAATTCTAGTGACCGTAATGCTCTGCTCTGTAATGCGCATTGGCATAACACATCATGGAAGTTTCTGCCATTGTACAGCACATCACTTGAATCATACAGCGCCGATCGTTCCTGAATAAGGTATCATATCAATTTTTCACTAGTGTCCATTTCCGGTTGGGAGGCCATCACAGAAAAACTAAGCTCGTTTGTGATATCCAACTGCCAGACAAGCTCAAGCCTCGAACTCGTTGGTCAGTACTAGCTGCAAGCGGTATGGAGCCAAGCAGCGCCATATTTTTGTGTTTCATTTCCCGCAGCATTGCATTAAAAAATCTTACTCATTTCAATTGGCATTTAGAATGACTATTTAATGTCTATTTTAGTTATTTGTGGGTTTTGAAACTTTTATGAATGTTTTTTTGCACAATGGTATGTTTCGTACCAATTATCGCTAATATATGAGAAAAGACACTTTATACATAGTTTACCTCACGCTATCGCCCAAGAATTGAGCACTTTAATGAGAAAAATTGCTTGCATATAAGTAAAATTTTTGCTTTTTGCAAAGCCAACGATGAATAAAAGAGCAAAGAAAATCGCTTTAATAGAAATCATATTTCTTTAAAAAATATTTCAATAATAAAAAAGAACGTTGCGACAAATTTTTATAATTTGGTTGAAAGTTTCGACCAAAGAACGTTACGACTCCTACCGGCTGAGCATGCCGGTAGGAGTTTTCAAACTAAACAATTATTCTCTTCCCCTCCCCAGTTTGCTGTTCGCTCTCATGCAGGGAGTTGTGACCAAGGAAGTTGGATACATGGAACCCGCATCAACGCTCTAAAGCCCCGTACAGACCTTGCGTTACAATATTTCTTGATGCCGCCTAGACGAACTGCAGATAGCTCTCCGACCGCTTGGGAAGAAGATTTTTCATCCTCACCACGAAGTTGAACGTTCTGGATTCCTGTGAATCCTGTCGTATGCGTCGTCAGTCAGTGTGTTCGTGGATGGCATTGAGGAAGGTTGTAGCGCTCCGCGATCTCACCGCGGCTATAGACTCTGCGGCTTCGCACAGCGCATCGTCGTTATTAAACATCCTCCCCCTCTCAGAGCTCATAGGTAACTGACTGCTAATGCGGTCAGTCAAGCCAGTCTGGTCCGTTGAGGGAGTATATATGGAGGGAGCATAGCCGTCTGTGAAGAAAACCAGATTTTGAGATTTCTCTTATGTCTGTGGTAACCAATAGCCGTCTCGCATGTGTGACGTCAGCACGGAAGTCAGTTACCTACTAACTACGATAGAGCGCGTACACGCTCGCTGAATGCTCTTCTAGCAGTTGAGTTAATCGCACATTCGTTAATCATTAATTTGGGATTCTTAGACTCCGAAAAATAATGAATTGTGTTCCCTCACTTTATGGAAATTTCTTCCACACAATCGTTCGATAAGGAAACAATTCGACGGTAAGCTGATTATTTAATCGAAGGAAACTTTTCAACAAAGGTAGTTGTCAGCACAACTGAGCTTCCAACCAAACAAGCAACTCGTTAAACTTTCAATATTTTAAGGTATTTAGCAGGGTAGCGGAGTCGGAGGAATAAATTTGCAACTCCGACTCCGACTCCGACTCCACCTTTCCAGAATTTGGCGACTCCGACTCCGACTCCACCTTTTCAGAATTTGGCGACTCCGACTCCGACTCCGACTCCACCTTTCCAAAATTTGGCGACTCCAACACCGTCTCCGCCTATTGGCAATTTTGGGACTCCAACTCCACCTATTCATAATTTATAAGATGAATATTTTATTTCTTAACTTGCGTACACGGTCCGTCGAAAATGACAGGATTCAATACCTTTCTTCAACAAATTTTCGCTCGAGTGGAGTTTCCACGTTTAAACTTATTCTAAAGGTAACTTATTTTTCTTATTAGAGTAATAAACTTTTGGAACACAGTTTTTTTGAGCCGCAAGAGAAGTAGTTATAGCCATTCGTGTCGTATCCTAGATTCAGAAATTCAACATTACTGAAGGCAACTGCGAGCTTGTGTATGTTATTGTAATATGCAATAGAGTGTATTGTAATACAGTACATTGTAATATACAATACCCCGCCGAACTCGGTATCTACGATTAGAACTCTGGTAAATATATAAGGCTCTGGATCTCTCAATTGTTTTGAAAGTGGCATTATAGCTAGAGCACTTGTACGAAAATGAGTGTATTAATTGACCGTGAACTGAAACCAAGACCGCCAGTTCTAATTTTTTCCTATCGATTCTTAAGAGCGTGACACGAAACGTATAAATAAACACACGACTGTCATTCATAGTAGTACACGGTTGCAGATGTTGAAACCTGTACACATGTTCACTATATTCTTTATTAACAAACGACTTTTAAATTGACTGCAGAACGTTAATTGACAAATTACTAGAGTACATGATTGATGAAAAATGACGGAATTCGATGGTATCGTTTTAAAAAAATATCAAGATAAAGATGACAAACAAATATACCCATCCTAATAGTACCCGCGATTAAAATACAGTATTCTCGTACTTGTGCACTGGTAAAACTTTTATCACAGTTACGGTCATTAAGCATCATTAAGAATGTCGCAGACGCACACACCAACCAAGCAAGCAACAACACTGTATTATAATTTATATTATTATTCGGCATGAAGTTTTTAAAAAATTGCCATACCTTTTGACAGCGATTAGCCGCATTTTCGTGACAATAGATTCGATTTTGACGCAATGTTTTTTATTTATAAACAAAAGTGAACAGATGCCAGGTTTTTCATAATATTTCAATGGTATTCATGATACTGTCCAAGCAAGCAGATTCCTATTGTAATAAAATAGGAGAAATTACGCACGAGAACATATATTTATTTACAAATTGACGGACACCTGGGTTTTTATTATACCGGGTGTCCCAAAAAATGTCCCTGATTTTTCAATTAATTATATCTCCGCTCTAAATTAAAATATTTGAACTGTCTTTTATTCACAATGTAATAAATTTTGTTTCGTTTTCGAATAATTTAAGTTTTTGAAAATCAGTTGAATAAACACTTTACAATGATCAATTTACTGAAAGATGTGGAAAAACTAATTGTTCGAAGGAAAAGTTTTAAGCAATATTGATACTCTTCCTTATTTTGTACTTTCCAAAAAAATGAACAAACAAAAATATAAAAAAGTAACAAATCATTACTATAAATAACGTTCAAACAACTAAAGTAGTTCAGTATCCTTCGACATACCCTCCATTTCTCTCAAGGCAAGTATTACTTCTGGCCACCATTGAACGAAGAGTTTTACAGATTATTTCACCGTTTTCTTTCAGTGCTTGAAACACTGTAATTGAAAACACTTGAAACCTCTCAGAGGGTTCAAATACTTGGCGGTATGTAGGATACATCATTATGAAATTATTCTTGACAGTAGGTATTGAGAAATGAAGAAGGACACCAGTGTTGCTTTTAAAACTTTCCCTTTGAACAATTAGTTTTTCTACCCTTTTCAGTAAATCGATCATTGTAAAGTGGTTATTCAACTGATTTTCAAAAACTTAAATTATTTGAAAAGGGAATGAAATTTACTACAATATGAAACACAGACAATTTAAATATGTTAATTTAAAGCGGAGATATAATCAATTAAAAAGTCGGAGACATTTTTGTGGGGCGCACGGCATAGCGTTGATTGTTCTTACACAATAAAGGGCAAGTGTCCCCTTAAACAAATAAATAAATTGATCTAGGTATTTCCTGTGCGTAATTTCTCCTATGTTATTACAATGGAATTTTAGGATTTAAAACTTAAGGGCTACTGTTCGAACATTTATTTCAAATACAGAAAAACTTCAAAGGAACAATCGCAAGTCGTTTCCCGAGATGCGCAAAAAGGGAAACAGCACCCAAATTAGGCGTATCTTGAGGATTCCAACAGTACGCACAGCAGCGTCCTCTGAAGTATTTTTATTATTAAATTCCTTTAAAATGGAGACTAAAGATTTTCTTTAACGAAATGTTAGTTTTAAAAACGAAACTCCTAAAAAAATAGAAGACAACCAATGGGCGTGGCCGGTCATCAGCACGGTACTCCGGTAGGAAGTTTTAGTGGCGTTCTGAGTAGATAGAAACAGAGTTTTAAGATGTCTGGTCGCCGACTAGCTGAATATCGTATCTTATTGCAAGATTGCATATAGCACTAAGATTTTAACAATTAATTACCTTGAATAATAAGTGCCTGTTTACCGGGTCGAGGAGCTAAAGTCGCAGAAAGAGACTGCTTTTTACGCAAGAGAAATAAGTTAGAGGTGCCACACCGACTTTTATTAAAAGGGTGACATGCTGCCCAAGCAGAGTATGCTCAAATATAATTTAATTAGTGAACGCCAGTGGGTCACGAGTAACGTTAATTTAAGCGATTTTAGGTAAATGCAGGTCTGGTAGAAGCTCAAACATGCTTTTGCTCTTAAAGATGCTTAATGCCTTTTCACGCTCTTAAAGATGCTTAATGACTGTATCTGTGATGCGAATTTCACCAGTGCACTATTACTAGAATATTTTAATCGCGGGTACTATTAGGTTGAATATATTTCTTTATGATCCACATGTGGAGAATTCGTATATAGACAATATTAAATCCCATCATTTATCACAGGTCGAGTACAAAATTTTGTATACTGAGTGTTTTAGAACACGAGGTACAAAATTTCACACCAAGTAGAAAATGGCTAAATAAACACTTTTAATTCCATTAAATTTTCCCCAAAAATCGGGGTCGTGAGATATTATCTGTTTATTGTTTTAAATAATGATGAAATTTAATTGCACAATTACTCGCAATATTTATTTTGAATTTACTTTACAAAATTGTTCAAAATGTATTCTACCTACATCAATGCACTTTTCGAATGTTAGCCTTAACGACTGCCGGATATTAGGAAACACGTCTGGCATTTAGGTATCTCGCCAGCAGCCACTGCAATTCTGGTCACAAGATCTTCCTCAGACTCATTGAGTGTAGCATAAACAAGGCTCTTCACGTGTCCCCAAAAAATTAAATCGAATGGAGTCATGTAAGGAGATCTAGGAGGTCATGCAACTGAAAGATTTTGCCCGTTCAACGTAAATTCAAATAAATATTGCGAGTAATTTAGTCATTAAATTTCATCCTTTAATAAAACAAATAAATGGCTAATATCTCAATGTCTCTTTCTTTGGAAAATTTCATAGAAGAACAAGTTTTTATTCGGACATCTTCTACTCGGTGGGCAACTTTTTGCCTCTTATTCTGAAACACCCTGTAAATTACTGACAAGTGTCTTCTGAGTAGGTAAAGTGGTCACAGCCTACACTGAAGAGCATAGATATGTATCCACAGTTTTTTTATTACTAAGTAAACACTCATTCAGTGAAATTATAATAGCTAATTCAATGTCTATGCTTAAAATCCACAAAATGATATACATGTAGATAAAGTAGGCAAGATTTGCACACTGCCTCTTATTCTCCGTGTCAACACTATGCAGGGTAACAATGCAGGAAAGGTGTCATGTTTTTACTTAAGTATCGAGAGTTCAAAGTCAAGTCACCCCCCAGAAACAGTTACGAATCTGGTACAGGGGGTGACTTGACTGGGGTTTTCTGGGGGGTGACTTGACTTTGAACTCTCGATACTTAAGTAAAAATGGGAAAAAATATATCTGTCGGGCCATGTGCGTGCCTGCTTTCACTGTGCCAAGATTGCTTTCATTGTGCGTCGATCACCTTTTAGGGTGGTCGGTAGCGCGATCGATAGCGTTCTGGTGCGGTGAATTTAAGTCCTGAGGTGTCATATTATTGCTCAACACTATTTTATATCTCGGCTATAATAGGCAAAAGTTGTTTTGCTTTCGTCGCAGGGGACTGCACTATCGCATAAATGTAACAACCATTGCACCTGAGATAGTGCATTGCTTTCAGTTACAATATGTGTGTGACTAAGTGAAGTTTTTGCTAGTGTGTTATTATATTCATTGCAGCTCGTTTACATTGTATTTTAATTTTTCATGTGTCTCAATGCCGATATGGATTACCTTACAACATTTCCAAATCTTCCATAAGAAAAAGTAATTAATTATGCAATGCTGCAAAACGGATACTATTTTAGTGTTTAAAACTGTAGAAGCATAATATAAAATTCTCCATTTCAGCGTATGCTTAAAAACTGGGGAGTGATAGCGAAGATAAAAATTCAACATGATAATGATATATCGAAATACAATACAACTCTGAAAGAACCAAACAACATTCAAGAAATAACTTAAGAAATGAGCAGAAATTGTTATTAATAATACATGTTAACTTGACCTAAAGACAAGGAAGTCATATCAATTTTGATAACATAACCTGAGAACTAGAAGCCTTTATGTACCAGACCATAGCTTCAGGTTTTGGCAAAGATTTCTCATCGGCAAGGAATCATAACATAAAGACTAAAAATATTAATGATCAAAACATAACTTTAAGTTTCCGCAAAGACTAGTCATTATCAATCAATCTATATACTTAATTCAGTAACTCAAAATTTGTCCGAGTCCGTTTAGAAAATTGGCTGAGTCTATATGGTCAAGTGAGGTATTAAATTGAAGCCACTGGTGTCTATATTTGCAGAAAACTATTTATTTATTAATTTTTTTTTTCTTCATTTTTTATTTTTTTTATTTTTTATTTTTTATTTTTTTGTCTTTATTTTTTTATTTTTTTATTTTTTTTTTTTATATTTATTTTTTCTTTATTTTTAGGCAAGTCGGACGACGACTACAAATTGTGATTAAAAATTGCCATTAAAACTGAATGGCAAAAAAAAAAACAAGTCAAGGGTGTGTCTCCTCAGTTTTTTATGCACATGTTTTGCCGTAAACGTGCTGATTGATTGATTGCGCTAAATTTGGTTGATTTGGACAATGAGTACTGTTCTTGCGTGCATAACCACTTTTAATCACGCAAATGATTAACAACGCGTTTCTTGATTACCGGTTCAACCCGAGTATCGGGTTGTCGGTTATTTAACGTACTAGTGCATCATTAGGAGCGTACATAGTTCCCACTCTTTACGTGAGTACAATGCATTGCATTAGCTGAAATGTTCTACAAGTAACTTGCAACACATTTAGTACTATTTGCTACTTCCTGTGTACTAATTGAAGGGGAAATGAACGAAACATAAATATACAGAACAAATTTTCAATGCTTCAAATTACTATTTCTTGCTCAAACAACTGCCAAATATTCATTATTACTCCAGTACAATTATACTTCTTTCTTGTATTTATCATAGATAGGAATGCAAACCCACAACGACTAGACAACAATGACGGTATTAGGTGATAGGCATAAATACGCTGTTTCAAACTTAGAACAAAATAATCAACAAATACATTGCGTATTTTTAGATTTTCAGCAATGTATTCTAACTCTGTTTTGTTGACTTTCGGTTTTAAACAATAATAAATAATTTTTAGTAAAAATTAGAATCGAAGATCGCAAAAAATAGCGACTCCAACTTCGACTCCACCCCATTCGAATGAACGACTCCGACTCCGACTCCGACTCCGACCCCACCACACTCGGAAAAGCGACTCCGACTCCGACTCCGACTCCGACTCCGACTCCACCACACTTCAGAGAAGCGACTCCGACTCCGACTCCGACTTCACCCTAAAACATGCGACTCCGGCGACTCCGACTCCCGACTCCGACTCCGCAACCCTGGTATTTAGTTTATTAAACTTTCATTAAACTTCAGTAGAACTGAAATAAAACCGTTAAAATGGGAAACACGGGCGTACGGCTCGACAAGGTCCGAAAAGACCCGGACAGAACACCGAGCGGGCTCCGCTGATAAAGCAGTGCCTCCAGTCCCTCAGAGTCGCAAGACGCCCGAAAAGTAAGTTTGACTTGGAGAACAGGCAAGGCTGCATAAACAGGCGAGCCGCCCCAAGGTGGACCGAGCTTGCCCTGGACTTTGGCTGGCGCTGGCCAACACCACCTCTCGAGCTGTGGGCTGCAGGCAGAGCGGCGTTGATCGAGGTGGCAAGGCAACAAGACGGACGAGGAAAAACAAAGTAATCAAACTTGACGGTTCATTTAGGAAAACCTCAATATTATCATAAGCGGCCGTCAATTCCGCTATCGTCACTAAAATTACAGATTTTGGATTCAAGTCGTATTACATGAATGAGCAGCAACCAGCTTTGCAATCTCTGCGGCTAACCTGGCTTTCCAGACCAAATTGAAAACACTAACCACAGCAGGTTGCGTACCTAACTTCTCAGAGCTGATCTTCAAGCTAGAGTCGATCGTAGAAGACAGAAGACAGGACGGCCGGCTCGTGACCTCAGCCGCGGCTCCACGATATTAACGGACAAAAAAATGTACAACCATTAGACTGAGTCAAAGTTTAAGCACCTACTAACAACCAACATAAATATCACCAATATGAACCATTTACCAATTATCCCACCTTACCCTAAGAATTTACAAACCTGAGTTTACAGTGCACCCAGTGTGAAACACGTTTAGGCAGAAGATAATAATTTCAGAAATCAAGCGGAAATCAGGAAGAGGCAAATACTCCACGCGGAAAGACAGGAAGGAAAGTCAAAGGTTCAAATGCTCAGAAATGCAAGAAAAAGTAATCGGGAGCAGCCCTCATCCAGGTCAAGAGAAACCCGTCAATAAGTGAGCCACACCCTATCAAATAACATCAATTTTGCTTCAAAACCAAAGCAGGTAATGTAATTCAATTTGCATGGAGTATTTAGAGATTAATCCGTAAGCTCCCTAGTAGAGCCAACTAAACACATAGGAAAAAAACACATTCGCTCAAACGTAAAAGATAGGAGAAAAAGCAGTTAAGGTGGAATTTAGAGAAACTTTGCCACGTCACTGAAGCACTGCAGGCCCGATAGCTCGCTCGAACAGCAACACGACCTTCCTCGTCCAGAGTCACCATTCAGCCCGCGGAACCGACGCCACGTTTCCCAGCATGTTCAAGAACCGGTATTCCCAAGCAACATGTTGATCACTCGGACAACAACAGCAATGATTTAAAGGTATAAGCTCAAGATTAATTCTAATTCAATGGAACACAGCCCCCACCCACTTCACTTACAATCTCCAAAGAAACAATAGAAGATCTTCAAGCGATATTCAGACCTGACAGGTCGACAGAAAAAATGTTACCACAAAAATACTTCTGGGGGATTTTTCACACAACTTGAGGACATTTAAAAATATCAAAGATACATTAAGAGTTGAAAACTATGAAGATTACAGGCCCTTGATTATAACAAATTAGAGCGACTTGCACGCACACCTCACCCTTTGACTTGTGGTGGGGTACTAATTTTGCTTTGGAAAATGAGAGGAGTTGTAAAGAAGGTAGGTGGACCAAACTTAAGCCAAGCGTCTGTGGCTGGCTCAGAATTGTCACGTGTCGGGCCTTGACAGTGCCCTAGCGTCTAAACTTTTGCAACTAAATTGAGCCCGATCGGAGTCCGCTATGCTCCCTCCATATATCCTAGCTCCATGGTCTGTTCAGGAGCGGTTCTTTTGCAACGCCACTGCGACGATCACAGGCAATATGAAAACGCAAGGTCTGTACGGGGCTTAAAGTGAAGCCAATTTTCGGTAGCTGTAGGCAGACGGCCCTAGACACGGAGATGGGGCTCAGTTCGCAAGTGGTACTCGGCGTGGAAGGGTGCAGCTTATCCATACTGCGTTCAAGGACTACTTTCCCAATATGCCGAGCTCATGCATTATACACATGTGCAGTTACTTTCAAAAAAGATTCAGACATAAGTTCTCACGTGTACGTACAGAAATTTCATGAATTTCAAACGGTGTTCAGTTCTTGATGTTGGAGGTGGTGCTACACCTCCACTGCAACACCACCTCCACACTGGGGCCAAATGCCGGGTGGGCGGGGCTTTGGACGGTATAAGTGGCTTCACTAGCTTGACTGGCAAAAGATAGCGATGCCGGTTCCTTGTATCCAACTTCCTTGGTTGTGACCTTCCAGTTCGGCTAGACGATTTTTACACGTTAACTGCGATGGGTTAAACTGAAGTTCAATATTCAATGCAAATTTGAAGTCGATTGTGGTAATCAACTTTGAAAATAGCAAGTATTAGCTAGACCAGGCCTTCATTTAGCTTTCATTATAGTGCTCGCCATATCCATGTGGCTAGGGGTTTCTGCAGCCTTGCGGTAGACCCGGGTTCGAAACTCGGCGCTGGCAGTGGCGATTTTCTCTGTTGGGTATAGGAGGAAAATTCCAAGCACAATACCCCACTCTACCCAGGTGTCTGAAATGGGTACCGGTCTTGACCGAGTGAAAGCGTCATGGCGTCCTGGCGTTAGATATAAGGCATTTGAAAATCCAATGTATAAGGTGATATGTATCAGGCTTGATTGGAAATAAAGCATCCGTTGATGCCTTCATTATTAAGGATTAATAAAAAAAGAGTTAGTGACTGCAGGTGGGTCAGCAGCACTATGGAAATCATCAAAGTGACCACCGGTGGGTCACTTCGCAGAAAATGTGTTAAAATAACTTCTTCTACATGCGGTACAATTAACCTTCGCATTTTAGAATCCCTGTTCATTTTAAATGATAAACCTACCTTGAACAATAAGCAATCGGCCTTCCCTCTGCAATTAGTGTAGTCTCAGTCTCTTTTTTTTAATGTCCTAAATTCCACTGATGAATGTATTCAGACTTTGTTATAACTCGGTTTTTGTATTTTTTCAGATAGTTGATGATGACCAAAAAATTTGTCGAAATGTTCTTTTTATTATTGAAATATTGTTTAAAGAAATATGATTTCTATTAAGGAGATCGTCCCAGACCCCTGTCGCTCAGGTGGTCATTTTTCATGTTTTTGTTGAAAAAGAACCCTTAGATGGTGGACTATTGGGTCCTGAAATTTTATGGCGCTACGGACAATAGATCCCCTACAGGGGGGGGAGGGTAAGGGGACCCAAATCTTCAGTTTCGAGCCCATTTCAACCCCATATATAAAGAAAACAAATGGGAAATGGAAAAAAAGCCTATTTGAGTTTGTTAGAAATGTTTCAAGGATTCTAAAACTGTCTTTGTTTTTGTTCTAGCGTCAAAACTCGATGACGAGTTCCATTTTGAAATATCAATACCAGTAAAATGCACCAAAATCTTTAATTTTCGAGCCCATTTCAACCCCATATAGAAAGAGAACAAATGGGAAATGAAAAAAAAAACTCATTTTAGTTTGTTAGATATGTTCCAAGGATTCTAAAACTGTCTTTGTTTTTATTCTAGCATCTAAATTGAATGAGGAGATACTTCTTGAAATATCAATACTAGTGAAATATCAATACCTAAAATCCAATATGTCAAGTTTTTCCAAAAACTAAGGCCTAAATCAAAAAAATGAATGGAATAAATTGTGTTTCTTTTCAAAAGTTACATATCATGTCAAATTTCATATGAATCAGACAGAAAATAAAAAATTTCAGATTTAAATTTTTTTTTTTGGGGTGGGGGGGGTTTGGAAATCACAATTCACAGTGTGAACATGAAGTTATGTATGAAAATTATCGAAATAAAAATTAAAACTGCATTGAATTACCTAAATTGTTCATTATATTACACTTCAACAAAAAATTTTGTTTTGGCTTATACCAAACACCTCTAACTTTCAACATTCAAAACGGGACTAGTCATCGAGATTTGATGCTAGAACAAAACCAAAGACAGTTTTAGAATCCTTGGAACATTTCTAACAAACTCAAATAGGCTATTTTTCGAAAAAATGTATAGCTCTAAACCCAAAAAATTATTGCTGGGTTTAGAAATTTGAAAAAATTTGACAAAATTTGAATTTTGGAAAAGAGCCTATTTCAGTTTGTTAGAAATGTTCCAAGGATTCTAAACCTGTCTTTGGTTTTGTTCTAGCATCGAAACTCGATGACGAGTCCCATTTTGAAATATCCATAAAATATACCAAAAAACTAATTTTTTGGAAAAAAAGGAAATTAAGGCCTAAATCGAAGAAGTGACATGAGTAAGAAAGGTTTACTTTCACAAAATACGTATACTGGCCAATTTTAAAACGAATCGGACGAAAAAGTTTAAAAAGTGGGACGATCTGCGTAAAGCGATTTTCTTCGCTCTTTTATTCATCTTCAAATTTTTCCATTCCCATAAATAGTTCCTTATTATTTATTGTTATATTCATCGACAATGAAACCAAAATGTCTCGTCACACGAAAAATGCAGCATGCAGCATTTTGGTGCGACAGACAAATGAGGACTGAAGGCAGGAGTCGCATCGCCTCAGTGGGCGGGAAGCTAGGCAACACAGTGCTTTTCCTACGGTGCTGCAAATGAACCGTGCGATTTCGCAAGGCGTCGCACCAATCGCATCGCGTCAGTGGGCGGGCGGCCTTAGTGAAGAACAGAAATATTGTACAGTCGCTAGAAAAAGGTCTGACCAAAGAAAACATTGGATCTCAAATGCTCGTCAAAATGGCATATGAGCAATAAAAAGTCGGACAAACTGCGAACAGCAATTTGTTTTATAAGCGCTCAAAATAGATGCGATGAATTACCCTGCAATAGGAATTCGTCCGAAAAATTATTTGAATTGATGAATATTTCAAGTAAATCCAGTTGAGGGAACGTTCTGGCAAAAAAATATCCGTCATTTTCCGACTAATTTTCCTGAAATTTACCCTACAGGTGGTAAATGATTTAAAGATTCTTTTTTAGGTTTTATTGTTAATTTTGTATTAGAATTAAATAATTGAACATTTTAGGGATGAGTGGAATAATAGCTTTTAAGGAAACTAAATCCCCTCTTAAAATTTCGCAGTACTGAGAAGGGCAACATGTTTTTTAGATAGCTGATTGTAATCATCTAAAATCTGCGTGATAGGCTTTCTTGTATATTTTTGCTTTGAATCCCTTTTTCCCTTTAATTTTTTTCGTTTCTATTTCTAAAATTTTTATTCTTTTATTCAAGTTTTTCTATCTCATGGTTTTGCCTCTACTGACTTCTTTTGAGTCGGTATTATATTTTCCGCCGTTTGAGAGCATTCTCACGAGTGTGACAATGCAATTTCCATCAATCAATATTCGATCTTAGAAAAAACACAGTTTTATACAGATATGCGTATTTTTGAGTCCTTGTACAATATTAAACTTAAGCCGGGTTTAAATAACACTCATAGTTCACTTCCTTTAGCCATAGTCAATAGATAATCGCAATTAACGTGTACCTGAAGGTTGTTTTTAAATATGTCATTCTATAATAGTATATTTTTACTTTTTACTTCGTGCTTTTTAGAATTCTCACTACTGATAATGGCCTGTGGCCGAAACGTTTTAATTAGTTTTTATATGATGAAATGAATAAAGTAGCTTGTCTAACTCCCTCATATTTTTCACGATTGCTACGGCTCTTTGATGACTTTTATTGTTTCACTTGTTCCTATGCTCGTATGCTATTTCTATGCAAATGCGCTCTAACGAGAGTTTTCAACATTACGTCGCTAGGATTATCTGAACTACTTCTGAGTTACTTGTATTTATATACATTGTTAAAATCAGATTAAATCAACAAAGGGCGCGCATTTTTTCGAGCTTCTTTTCTCTCAATAATTAGTGTTTCGACAATTGACATGGGTATCACGCTAACCATGATCTGCATTTCTAAATATCTCAATAGTCTGTAGGTACACTGTGCTGTCTCCTACGCGACCTAAGCTACGAGTTTATAACATATTTTCTTTTGATGAAGACAGAAATTTTCTAATAAAACCGATTTCGCTCTTCGTGAAAGTAGAGGTATAAACCGTGGAGGGAGTATATATGGAGGGAGCATAGCCGTCTGTGAAGAGAACCAGATTTTGAGATTTCTCCTAAGTCTGTGGTAGCCAATAGCCATCTCGCAAGTGTGACGCCAGCTCGGAAGTCAGTTACCTACTAACTACGATAGAGTGCGCACACGCTCGCTGAATGCTCTTCTAGCTGTTGAGTTAATCGCACAAACGCTAATCATTAATTTGGGATTCATAGACTCCGAAAGATAATGAATTGTGTTTCCTCACTTGAGAACACTTAATAATATCAAAATTACGAGCAAAGATACATTAAGAGTTGAAAACTATTAAGATTACAGGCCCTTGATTAAAACAAATTAGAGCGACTTACACGCACACCGCACCCTTTGATATGTGGTGGGGTACTAATCTTGCTGTAGAAAATCAGAGCCTTTAGGCCAAAATACACGCACGCTTTTTTCACCGTCACCGATCATCAAGAGAGGCATTAAGCTCCGCCCGCAGCAAGCAGTGAGCGTGAACGATCACTGCTGAGCTTATACACGGAAGGGTTCGATCACAGCGGCTGATAGGTGATCAGAGACGGGCATAAAATATTTCAAATGTATTTAAGTACTAAATACTTGCCTAAAAAGTATTGAAAGTATACCAATACTAAATATTTACACAAATACATTACGAAACGAGTTTTGAAATACTAAATACTCGAAAAAGTATTGAAATACATTTCAAAAACTCATCATATACATCGTAAAATAAATTACTTCTTCATATATAAAGGATGTCTGTCAATACACCTATAATACTTTCAATACGCGTTGTAATAAGTTTGGTTCTGTTGATAATTCTTGTAAGATATATTATTTTGGCCGATTAACATGTTTTTTTTGCGGATTTTGCTCTGATTTTATTTAATTAAGCTATAAAACACACACATAACTTCTTTAAAAGTATTTAAATACTGCATTTAATTAAAAATGACAGAATTTTTTACAAATATTTTTTAAACCTACATAAGTATTTAAATACTGCCAACTCCGTACGTTATCATGTGCTACACTGTGTCGCAAATATCCTTTAAAATTGTCAGCGTGGCAAAACATCAAAGCTTGTGTGCATAATTTTTATCAGTTCCTGTATCGGATATTGGAGATTTTATTATCACAGAAGCTTCTTTTCGATATTGCGCACCCAATATCTGTATTTTTCCTTTCAATATTGATATTCGAAGAGTTAAGTCGTTGTTTCTCTATCTGTTGGTAGACATCTTATTTTACCAATCAATTCACATAAGAATCCAGCTTTGGATTCCATAAGCATGGATACTGCTTTTAATTATTAGTCGAGATGGAAACCTCATGACGTGGCCACCGGGGGTGCGGCATTGTCACAATCTCCCTTCGCAACGTCTGAATCATCGCTGCCGAGCCTATACACGCGCGCTCTTCACCGTCACCGTTCATGGTCACTGACGCTCATGAGGGAAAATATCTAACTTGCTTGATATGCCGGTGACGGTCATAAGGATCGGTGCCGCTCACGAAATTAGGGTCATTTTGGCTTGCAGTGGGTGGGGCTTAGCTGCACTGGGTGGGGCTAAGCGACTCTCATAAGGATCGGTGACGGTGATGAGCGTTCGTGTATTCGGGCCTTTTCAGAGGCGGAGTTGTAGAGAAGGTGGGTGGAGCAACTTCAGCCAAGCGTCTGTGGTTGGCTCAAAATTGTGACGTGTCGGGCCTTTACAGTGCCCGAGTCTTTCAACTTTTGCAGCCAAATTGAGCCCGATAGGCATCAGCTATGCTCCCTCCATACATCCTAGCTCCATGGTATAAACGAACAATTTTCATTATTAAGAAGTTTCATCCACGGCCACTAAAACGACTGACAGGTGACTGCGACCGTTGGCGCCGGTAGATCTGTCTGTGCTGGCTGTCGCGTACAGTCAAGACACTCTAGAGGGACACTCTTCCCAATGTCAATCAAGTTCACGCTCTCGCCGCCACCGGCAAATGGAAACGAAGTTTAAAAGCGCACTTACGAAAAAATATTTTTTTTCCCTAGCTGTATCGCAGTAACTTAAAATGAACTCAATGAAAGATCACATTGAAAATATTCAAGTGTAGTACCGTATCAGGCTCATTGTCATGCCAATTTAGTGCTAAACTTCAATTCATTATTACATTACCCCACTTATCCCCCGCTACTTCTCTAGTACTTCCAAAAGTTGGCTAACTAAAATTCCTTTCCGTTTGTGCAGCGTTTTGTCCCGTTAACAAGTACGATGCAGGTAATCTATTAATTTAAAGAATTTAGTTATGAATCTAGTCTCTTAGAGCAATTAGAATACGGTGTTGAAATGAGTTCATCGGGAAAATTTATAATTTCTATAACTAAATAAAGTGAAAAAATCTAATGAAAATATGTACAATTGATTCACTGATCGATCTGTTATTTAGCGCCTACAACTGTACTACATATAATATGTTTGAGTGCGTGCGTATATAAAATGTGTATGTATATGTATGGTTGTACACGCCTCTATCTGATGTGTGTATTGCCTCTACGCTTAAAAGAAAACGCTGTCATTAGTCAGCATTTTCATTTGAGTCTTTTTTTTACAATGAAACTCATTTCAAACACGCTTTTGATCTTGTGATAAAATTGTAGAAATATCCAAATGAATAAGGCCGTCCGCCCACTGATGCGATTCTATCGGTGCGACGCCTTGCGAAATCGCACGGTTCATTTGTAGCACCGTAGGAATAGCATTGTGTTACCTAACTCACTGCCGATTGAGGCGAATCGCATCAGTTAGCAGGCGGCCTAAAAATGCTAGGGATTGTTCAGCAATAAATGCTAGGAGCAACGAGCTCCTAGAAGATATAAAGCTTCAGGAGTAGTTTAAATGGGGCGGAATGTTTCACGACATCGAGGAGAGATAGAAAACTTTGAAACATTTGAAATGATGTTTTCGTAGACGACCTAAGCTACCTGAGGCAGCTCATTATCATATTGTGTTTCGCATGTCCTGAGCTTGTATTTGTAGTTAACAAACTTTTTTTTTGAGTGTTGAATTTGCCATAACCGCGTTCCTGGCGTTGTTGTTTAACAATCCTTTGGGCTACGTTTTCTTGGTTTCATTCAGGATCAATACGAGAAGGTGTTGCCTCACTGGCCATTACGCGATGTGATGTTTCCAGTTACCATTCATCCTTTGTATCAGGTTTCACCACATCCAGCTTCTCAACTCGTACAAAGTCTGACTGTTTGATGAGGAACAGACAAACCTCACTTGTAACACAAGTGGATTCAAAATTATGTGTACAACTAAATGCACTTTCAGTTATCTTATTGGCATGAAAGAAGATACCTAACAGAACTCGTTTTAATCACTCACAGCCCAAATGAAAATAAACTAAAATCAAGAGTCTTTCGGAGTTAATTTTACTCTTCATCAGTACTTTCGGTGTCTAGTGGAGGGGCGTACAGTGGAGGGGCTGCGTTTACATTAACACTCACAACGGAAGCTCGCATCCTTGGGTCGCGGGCAAGTGCACGTTGCGAAAGATTGGCGAGTGTTTAAAGCTGCGTTTACATTGACACTCACATTGGAAGTTCTTATCCTAGGGTTGCGTGGAAGAGCACGTTGCGAAAAAGTGGCGAATGTGTACAATTGTCACAAGACGACCGTAGTCAGCGCAGTGCAGAAACCGCAGACAGTGTCAAGCCAGCTTCCGTGGGCAGTGTACGCTCTGTACTGTGCCTCTCTACCTCCCTGTGTACATCATCAAGCAATATCACATGTTCAAATTCACTACTTTTAGGAACCATTCGTTAGCCCATTTTGAGCGAGCTTTTACATCTCTTTTTTTTCTTATTCATTGCAACCATAGCGAATCCCACTAACTGCACGAACTCGCCGTTTGGAGCTGCCATGCTTGAGCGCATTCTCCACTTGGCTGCTGCTGGCATACCGAAGTGTGTGCCAATCTTCGTCAAGTTTGAAATGTGTTATTTGCATTGTGTGAGGGGCCTTGATACCCTCAAACCAAACGCAGTTCAGATTGTCTGCAGACATATTTGTACGTGTAAGGGGGCCTATACCAAAGGACACTGCCTTCATGCGAAGCCAGCTTGAAACGATACGCGAATCAGAAAACACAAAAATTTTGTCGATTTTTACAGGGCTGACTGCTTTTGTTAGGCAGCGATAAATGTCTAAGGATGCCTCGACACCCAGCACAAGCGCCACCAACTCAACTTACTCAAGTTCAGGAATTAACTTCGAAACCAAATTACGTATTATTTAATACAGAGTTCTTGGAAGGGATGAGAGAAGCTGTCGAAGAATCCTGCTGCTGCAAATATATTGCGCAGCCTATGAACTCTTTACTCGCGTCACAGTAAACGGCAATATGGAAGACAGACTCGTGAACCAACGCTACGAGGAAGTAAAATTTCCTCGCTCTTGTTCACCTGACGGGCGATTTTTTCCCAATCTCTTGGTTGATCAGGACTGAAGGGAATATTCCAATCTCCTTTTGGATCAGTTTATAATCTGTGCAAAAAAAGCTTGGCACGGTTCATCATAGGTAGATTGAATCCAACTGGATAAAAATTCGAATGAATTGCACTTCAAACTTTACGCTTGGTTTTAGCTTGTAGAGGCTAATACATTTTACGATTTCTTATCGTGTCATAGTCTGTACCAAAATAAACCCGGAAAGCTTTGGTTCTCCGGCACAATCCTCAGCTGTTAAACATTCATTTTCTCTCCATTCCCGTGAATTAGAGGAAAATTGTTGGGAGCTCAAAACCATCTTCTGCAAATGTTTTTGCAGCTATCTTAACCCCCCACATCGAGCTTACTCTCTTGGCCTGAGGAATAAGCCGAATTTTCCATATAAGCCAAGTTAAACAGTCTTCTTTCTTTCACTAACTTCAATGGAATCGTCTGATGCGTTAATTACAAGGATATAAAAATGAGAAATCACTGATAAAATGGGGAGAATCTCATTCCAAAATGAACTCTGCAGAACCGGTAACCAACCACAGAAAAATCATTTTTATCTACGTCTTTGAGCCACAAGAAAAACAGCTTATTAGTATCTTGACTCCGCAAAAATAATGTAAGAAATGCCTTTTTGAGGTCGAAAACCACCAAATATTTATCAAACGGTGGAGCAAAACTGCGGTTTGTATCTCATGGTTCATGTTCGTACTCATTCGGGAACACTGATTATGCGAGAGCGAAAAGTAACTTTTCTCTTTCAGTTTAGAAAGAAAAATCCACTCGAAATTTCGTGGATTCACTGCTCTCTCTAGAAACAGCATCGTGAGCCAAATAGAAACATTTTTACACTTGGCAAATTCAGAGACATTCTTCACCCGTTCGACTGCTTAAACTTCATGTTCTTAAACTTAGCTACCTAAACTTCAACTGGAGTCATCAAGCCCCACTGATTCTTGCAAGTTTGTCAACTGTTTTTCTTTAAATTTAGTAATTTTTGATTTCACATCTTCTATGAGAATAGAGGAAGGATGGAGGCACCATTTAGTATGGAGTTGAGGGAACGCGGAATCTATACACAAGGTGCACAGAAACGGAAGCTAAGAAAGAAGTTCATGAAACAAGAAAAAGTTGAAGAAGACAGTAGTAGGTGCTGAAAAACAGGCCAGCAGTGAACCGAAAAAAGATGGTCCGTGACGAAACAAGAACCTATTCTATTTTAACAAAAAAGGAAGCCTACCTAACCTTTAGCTCAGGCCCTCACATGGTCCCCCTGGGAGCGCTAATTCCCATAGATACAATAGTTGAATCCCCCTGAGGGGTGACGGCTACTGTTCTTTCAACTAGGATTCATCGACATTGAGCTGGGTTCAAATTCTTCAGGAAGTATAAACTTTGATGCGAGTTCAGTCATGACGACCAACCGATGAGGTACTTTTCGCGCTACGCTTGAGACAGTCCTGAGACTGTCAACTGACGCTGCAGCATCAGCTTTCGATGCAACAGCGAAGTATCTGCCAAACCGTCGATTTTCTCCGGCAATGCTACTATGCATTCAGTAGCATTAGCAGTTCCTGCCCAAGCATCGTCTGTCTCATCGGCGGTGTCAGTTCTTCGTGAATAATCATCAGCTGTTTTTACTGCTGCTATGTTAACTGCTGCGTCAAAAGCAATTTCTTGTTTTTCAAAATCGTCAGGAAATTTGGAAGTGTTAGCAAGCAATGGAGTAGATTGAGACAACAGCAGCATTAGCTCCATTCAAGGCAGTTACAGACTCGGGACGAAGCACAGGGCTCAATAATTATTACTTGTAGGCCCCTCGACCTGTAATTTTTTGTTTGGTATTAAGTAATGTTGTTCCACTGTTTTTGATGAGGACATCATTAAAATTTTGGGGTTGTGAGTTCTCATGACTCACACGCTGCTGAGACCCATTTTTTGGAAGGACGTACAAGACACGTCTTTCGTCAGAGCACAATTTCTTTCATACGTTTCTTTCTTTCTTTACTTTATCTTAATTTTTTATTTTATTTTATTCAATTATTTATATTATTTTTATTTTATTTTATTTTATTTTATTTCCTTTATCTTTCTTCCTCTCATAGTTACGCGTTTACTTATTACGTGAGTTAAAATGTGTTTCCCATCATTAGAATAAAAAAGTAACAGGAACTAGCATTTATTTACGGACGAATGAACTGGTAGTGCAGCATTAGCTCCTTGAATAAACTGGGAATAAACTGAAATGTTAGCATTGATTTCGAGATTAGCACTACTCGTATTAATGATTGCTAGCTCTAAGAATGAGAGACTGCCTGTACTATCACATGAATGCAGTACAAGCAAGCACATTCAGCAACTGAAAGTCTTGGACTACTTATGTGCACATTCAGTGCATTTGCGTCCTACACATAAGAACGTGATCACAGGCAGTAGAGTTATTTATTATCCACATCAATGAACATCGGTATACGGGGTTTTGTGTAATTCGATGGACATACACACTCCTGATCAAAAGTTTAAGACCACTCGAAAATTTAGAAAATGCCAACTTTTCAGTGATAAATAATTAAATGCATTCACCAGGGATCGGTAATTACTAAAAGCAAAAGGTGAGAAAGACAAAAAATAGCAATTGTAACAATTTATTAAGAAATCAAAACTTTTAATGAATAATGACTTCTCCAGTTGATCATAATTATAAGACCAGGGTGAAAAAAGTTTAGTTAAAGGGTAATTTCCGGCATTTTAGATTGGTTACAGGTTGGCACTGATAGCGTAAAGGTTTCACCATGCCCAAAGCAAGCAAACTTTCCGAATTTGAACGTGGTCGAATTGTCGAACTGCATAAGCAAGGCTTGTCGCAACGCGCAATTGCAGCTAGACAAAAACACTGGCAGGGAGAGATGAAACTCAAGAAATTACGATATTATATTTGTAAATAAATTTTAGTTACACCAGGGCAGGCCTTTAGCAAGGTAATTTGCAACATTAAAAAGGTTAATCGAAAGAACAATTGTGAATGGCATAAATCGTTAAGTTAGTGCTGCGTCACTTATGCCAACAAGCCCCGCTAGGTCTTCGTTAAGAAGTTCGCCGGTCGAATGAAAGATACGAAAGCTAAATTAGGTTAACTCTAACTCTGGGAAAACTTAGAAGGTTAACTAACACTGGGTGCCCAGATGTAAGAAACAAACTTCAACTAAGAAGCAATTTCTCAAGTTACGTTGTCGTTGTCACACTTTAATATTTACCACTTATTTATTGACCAATTATCATTTATCAATTAGATATCATTTATCAATTAGTTATCAATTATCATGTATCAATTAGTTATCAATTATCGTTTATCAATGAGCTATCAATTATCATTTATCACTTAGTTATCACTTGAATACAGATAGAGGGCAAAACTTCTATTTATTACAGGTTACGAGACAGGCTCATATGATGCGCTAGAGAAAGTCACTGGGTAAAGACGCAGAGCTACAACCGTGACTCGATCACGTCCTTACAGTGCTGAGCTGATCAGAGGTCTGAAGAGGAGCGGCGCGCAGTGTAGGTACGGGCGACCAGATGGAGGAGAAGTCTACCCCATCATCGCGGGATGTCCAGAGCCAAGACAGAGTAGAACGGGACCCATGGGTTCCAGCTCTCAAAGTGGAGCATCGAAAGGCGCCAAATCTTCGGGGTACAACTACGGCTGTCCACCGCACCAAAGGGCGTCCACAACGGACACTCCGGCGGCAACGTAGGGCTCCTCGATTAACACACGGAGGTTGCTCCCGCTAACCATACTGTGGCTGAAGTATAACTTGGCACAGAGGTTAGCAGCTTATGATCGCTTGGGCAGGCGGAAAACACGGACATAGACCTCCGCCATGTACCCAGTGACTTACAGGGCTCTAATAAAATTCCAGCCTTAACTTTGAACTTGGATTATAGGTTAAACACTTACATAATAACTTATTATTTACGACACAGCTGAGATTCACCGCAGTAAAACTGAAATTTGCGACTTCCTAAAGGACCCAGAGAATTATGGAACAGTTAAATCTAGTGGTAGACCGAAAAAAATTTCACCTGCATTGGGTAGGAGAATAAAACGGGTGGTTCCTCAAGACAGAGTACGGTCTTCCAATCAAATTAAGGCCCTCACAGATGCTGATTGTAGCGCAGTAACGATCAGGCGGCACTTACGACAAAACGGCATGAAGAACAAAAAGCGTCTAGAAGGTCTTCGGTTGCTTCAACGTCACAAAATGGCCCGTTTACAGTTTGCTCGTGAGCACCAAACATGGGACGTTGAAAAGTGGTCTCAAGTTTTGTTATCTGATGAGAAAAAATTCAATATGGATGACCCTGATGGCTTCCAACGGTACTGGCATGACAAAGAAATCCCTCCTGAAATGTTTTCCACGCACCGTAGTGGTGGAGGCTCCGTTATGGTATGGGGCGCATTTTCCTACAGAGGAACCATGGAGCTTCAGGAGGTGCAGGGTCGTCAAACAGCTACTAGTTACGTCGGAACGCCGCAAAGATCATCTTTGTCAGCAGAGGGTCATCGCCTGTGTGGTGATGGATGGATTTTTCAGCAGGATAAGGCAGCAGTCCACACCGCCCGCCAGACTACGACTTTCTTTCAAGAAAATGGGGTCACTTTTTTGCGTCATCCAGCATGTTCGCGGACTTGAACCCAATGGAAAATGTTTGGGGGTGGATGGCGAGAGATGTTTATGGAAATGGTAAACAATATGCGTCAGTAAACGAACTTCGTGCTGCCATCATCAGGAGCTGGGACAATTTTAACACTCCTCGAGCCCTCATGGAAACCCTCGTTTCTAGTATGCCACGAAGAATTTTTGAGGTTATTAACAAGAATGGAGGCAGTAATCATTTCTAAGTTCAATGTTTGCTAACCTCAACGTCGTTGAAGAAAGATTTCCTATGATTTTTGAATGTGGTCTTATCATTTTGATCAACTGAAAAAGTCGTTATTCATTAAAAGTGTTGATTTCTTAACCAATTGTTACAATTGTTATTTTTTCTCTTTCTCACCTTTCACCTTTAGTAATTACCGATCCCTAGTTGAATGCATTTAATCATTTATCACTGAAAAGTTAGCATTTTTCTAAAATTTCAAGTGGTTTTAAACTTATGATCAGGAGTGTATTAACCATGTACAGAAAAACGAAGGAGTTTTGAAGTTTTGTCACTTCTGAAAATCGTTTTATTTAGCGTTTTCTGTATATGGGTAATATATTTGCATCGAATTACAAAACACCCTGCAATATTAGATGATTAAACTCAAACAAATAATTACAGTTCCCAAGTGTCCAAAATTTTCTCATATTTAATGATTTGAGTATTGTCTGGAAAGGAAAACAAACATTGTTTCTGGAATATCAACTGGCTTAAACGTGCAGATGAAACATGATTGTGAAAACATTATCATGTGCGGAATTAACATGAAGCTAGTAAAGGCATGCATCATGTGAAGCTAAAATATGATGCTCATTCAGGCAACTCTTAATGAATGCTCCATTCTTTATGAATGCTCATTCGAACAACAACTTCTACATGGTGACAAAAGATCGAGAAGACTTAAACACAATTCTAGGGCGGAATGGAATTGAAACGTGAAAATAGAATTGTAGCGCGGAAGAATTTTTTTCCCATTTCAGTAGTTTCATCTAGGAGTCAGACTCCATTATTAAAAAGGGTGATGAATCAGCAAAGTGTGGACTCGTACACCTCAAATGTACCGGCGATTAATGAGCTCACTCATTTACATAGGCTAAAAAGCTTACGGTTTATTTGGTTTACTTCGTTTCCGGTGATTTACCATAAAAAATTGTAGTTACTAACTTTGATGTACACAAAACTGACGACGTCTAAAAGAAGCTTACATGAATTTAAGCATTTTTACCAAAAGTAATCGCAGCACATTCAGCATGGCAATAAATTGACAGCGACTCAAAACGAAGCGCAAGGTTTCAACGGAAACCAATATATTTTTTAGTCAAACATGTAATTTGCACGCATAAACAAGACGGATAATGTACATAAAATTTATAAATATGATAACGTAAAACAAGTTACTCAACACAATGCTGGGTTTCATTGCTAGCGAACTTACTGCCTAATATTACAAAACACATGTTATAAAACTTAAGAAAGAGACCCATGAATATTAATGCCGTACACTATCCAAAATTAAAATCAGGCAAATGGCAACACATGTTCTATCTATCGAGTTTAACAATATGTGCAGGCTGAAGAAAGAAATTTGATGTTAAGACATAGACAGTTCTGGCACTTCTGGAGTGATTTTGAAACGAACCCTAAGTTGAGCAGTTCACCTCAGAAATTTTATTGTCGAACTCGTCGAGGATGTCGCATTTTCGGCAACACTGGACGATGTGTTACATGCACGTTTGGGTGGGTCGAAAACCAAAATTTTAGATATTCAATTGAGTTCACAAGCGGACAGAAAATTCGATTTTCGATGTTAGCTCTGTCCAATGTGGAATGTTCGGGTTTGAAGGAAATGTTCGACGTTTTAGCATTTAAACCTCTCACAATGAAATATTTGCAAAAAAATCTTTGCCTGCAGTATGCTCATTTGCATATACATCATTTTTAGTGTCGAAAATTTACCGCTTTTCATATTTTAGTCATGATACCGACGTAATTCTTATCTTCAATCACTAATATGTTTCCTCGTATACATGAAAATTCGCCAGACAACTACTTATTTCGATTTGGCAAGTACAATTTGCATATAACAACGTAACAAAAGAGGTTTAAATGCTAAAACGTCAAACATTTCCTTCAAACCCGATCATTCCACAATGGACAGATTTGACATCGAAAAGCTGTCTTTCCATATGCTTGTGAACTCAATTTCAACAATAAAGACATCAAAAGCATTTAGCACTTTCCCAGAGAAATAACCATGTTCAATTATCATGAGAAACAAAACCCAAAATTTTGCCCTTAACACGATCGATCTAACAGATGAACAACATGCCCCGTACTGAATCAAGTCCAAATCAAGGTACTCAAGAAAGGACTCTTAAAAACAACACCCCATTCAGATGTTTTAATTCATAAGAGCCAAGTCCTCGAAAATGTGTTGGAAACGTCCGGACTTTGAAACAGCAAAAATTCAACTCGCAATCGTAATATTTTTCCGTTGCGAAAGTTGATAGAAGTGAAATAACACTACCATAAGGTAAATAGAACATTTGCAAC
Source organism: Morinoia aosen (assembly GCA_030386875.1). Lineage (NCBI taxonomy): Eukaryota > Metazoa > Arthropoda > Malacostraca > Amphipoda > Talitridae > Morinoia > Morinoia aosen. The sequence goes on along the minus strand of CM059574.1, from coordinate 49,574,367 downwards.
TTATTTTTTCTTCATAACGTTTGCTGTGAAACCAATATAAATGATTGAAATAGGTCAAAATGACGTCATCGTTCAAAGTGATGTCAATTTGAGGGCGAAAAGCTAGTTAGAGCGTTCACTTTCGAGTCAAAACCTATATATTATTCTGCGCCGCGAGTAATAAAGAATACACTCACCTTTCCGTTACCAGCTTCCTCTTGTACTGTAACAACGCCTGCAAAATAATACAAATATGAATTAATGGTCGAATAGGATACATACAAGCATTAAAAGATCAAAAGCAGCAAGTTGACAGATACCCAGATTACCCACCAGTTACATCACACATTGCCTCAATGAAAACGCATACCACACAGTAGATCCTGTACTAGCAAGGCACGTGGAAATTCCGCGGACAATGTCATCGTTAATTAAGCTAGGTGGACCCGTGAAAAAATTCTGTCAACAATACCTAACCTATCCGAATAAAATGTCAAACATATCAATGCATGTGAAAGATATCTTTTGATGTTACACTCAGAAATTCGGTATCCATGATACCGCAAACTCAGACGAAAGGGTAATGAACGGACTACACCTTTTTCACTTCAAATTAATCTAAGTCAAGTTCATTTACTCCAAGTCAAGTTCAAATTAATCCGAGTCAAGTTCAAATTAATCCAAGTCAAGTTCAAATTTATCAAAGTCAAGTTCAAATTAATCCAAGTCAAGTTCAAATTAATCCAACCCTCATGCAGTTGAGTTAAAAAATGACATAATTTGTTAATATGAGTTTTTTGTGTTAAATATGTATCTATTGGATGTGAGGAGCAAAACTTGCATCGAGGATTTATTTCCAATCATGGATATTTATATACGTGAAATTTCACTTAACCCCATGTATGAAATCAAATACATGCAAGTACAAAATATCATCATTGGACGATATGAAGATTTAATCTTTAAAAGAAATATACAAGTGCGATTCACTGAGTACTAATGTACGATTCCGTTTAATTACAATTCATACTCGCACTTGTACATTACTACCCAGATACATTCCTGCATTAGCAATAAAAATGTTGCCATCAATTCTAATTCCGTGTTAGTCAATGTGAAGAAATGTACGATCCACTTACAATAGACAATGATAATACAAGAAACAATGTTTCCAATTCACTACTGATTTTATTTGTGTGTTTACAATTCAATATATAATACTTTATACTCATTTTTAATATCTCATATCTTTAATACTCATTTTACGAATATTTAAGTCTGGAAGGTATTATACAGTATACTGAATTGTGAATACACACATATAAAATCAGTATTAAGTTAGAAACTATTTTTCTTGTATTATTATCGTGCATTGTAAGTGGATCCTACATTTCTTCACATTGACTAACACGGAATTAGAATGAATGGCAGCATTTATATTGCTAATGCAAGAATGGATCTGGGTAGTAACGTAATTGTACTCAAACGGAATCATACATTAGTACTTAGTGAATCGCATTTGTGTATTTCCTTTAAAGATTAAATCTACATATCGTTCAATGATAACCTTTTGTATTTGCACGTATATGATTTCATAGATGTGATAAAGTGGAATTTCACGTATATAAATATCTATGAGTGTAAATAAATCCTCGAAACCAGTCATGCTTAAAACAACCAATAGATACATATTTAACACAAAAAACTCATATTAACAAATTTTTATGTCCTTTTATAACTCAACTGCGGGTTGGAGTAATTTGAACTTGACTTGGATTAATTTGAACTTGACTTGGATTAATTTTAACTTGACTTGGATTAATTTGAACTTGACTTGGAATAAATTGAACTTGACTTGGATTAGTTGGAACTTGACTCGGATTAATTTGAACTTGACTTGGATTAAATTGAACTTGACTTAGATTAATTTGAAGTGAAAAAGGGGTAGATAATAAGGAACTAAGGAAGGAAGTCCTATTTAGGCACATAAACTATGCAAAAAACTCTGACACCAGAGATGAAGTAAGAAATACCTGTTCTTGCACGAGCTGGCTTTTTTTTACGTTCACGGTATTTTTGAAGTTTGACCTCGGTGGCGGTAACTTCTCCCTCATCTCTTCGAGTAATTGGTTGATTTTTGTTTCTTCGTCCATCTTCTCAAAAACTGAAAAATATTGGATGGTAGTCTTTTGTGGATATCGAGGACTTATTTACACACATATAACTTATAAGCGTGAAATTCTACTCTATCACCTATATATATATGGAATATACATGCAAAGTTCAATTTAAAGAAGCTTCAGTTCAATTCAAAAAAGCTCAAGTTCAATTTAAAAAATCTCAAGTCCATTTTAAAAAATCTCAAGTCCATTTTTAAAAATCTCAAGTTCGATTTAAAATAGATCAAGTTCAATTTAAAATCGATCAAGTTTAATTAAAAATTCCCATGTATAAATAAAAAAGTTCATGTTAAATTTTAAAAAGTTTGTTTCTAAAGTTCGTACCTATGTAATAACAATAATATAATTGAAGTTTATTTGAGAGAATTCATATTGATTTTGAAGTACTGGCTTCTAAGTTAGAGAAAATCGAATATCAGACAATCCCAAGTGCTGTGATTTTGTACTTAATATGACATTCTTTAACCTATGAACCTATTTAATATGACCTATGAATCAATTGCAATACAGATCACCGGTACGTATAGCTATTGACAAAAAGATTCAAATAAACTTTATGTAATAAGTAACTGTGTGACAATTAGCAAACTCCCCTGACTGAAAAGTTTAACATTACAAAGCTCCAAAATTATATTCAAACAATGAAGCTGCTACAAAAATGGCTTATTATATAATTTTAATTACAAAATATAATACCAAATTAGAGGCCAATCTCTTTCAACTAAATATTCCACTTTTTAAACATTTATACCAAAGCTGAAGCTCTCACCTTATAATCTGACACAGCTTTCATCATTCGTTCTGAAAATAGGTTCCACCCTAGGTAGAGTACAGGAAACAGTAGAAACATTTCTATGGGTGAAAATCCACCTCCTCCTCCTCCTCCTCCTGGACTAGTCTATAAAAAGCTCCATTTCGAACTCACTGATATGCCAGATGCAAATGAGCGCTGCCATTGGTTCTTTGCCCTGATGTCAGCAAATCCATACAGTAGACGAAATAAAGACTGATTTGGCCCTACCTCGTTTCTTCTATCGTGACCTACTGTAGATGACCTCATATAGCTTGTGCAGTTGTCCATTACCTTTCTTCTAAGACGTTGTTTCTCGTAGAAATAGAAATTTTCGGAGACGTTTCTCGAAGAAATTACTGGAGACGCTTACAATCGGATTGCTCCAACAAATATAGCAAACCCGGATTCCGTATTGTGGATACGATCTGCTCTAATTGTCCCAACCAACGAGTAATAATTTTTCAACGTTTCTTGAAATGTTACAATTTATGAGATAGGTAAAATGCATGGTCATTCAAAAATACTTGCAAGTAATCGTAAATGACAATAACTGTTATTCCTATTGGACTAGTGTTGTTCAACAATCAAATATCTGTACAAATTTTCAAGTTAGCTTCCTTCCTTCTTTTGTTGTCCAGCAGCAATTTTCCTCAAACGGTTTGATAATATCTGTGTTTGAATATAAAATGTATTACTTCTACTTTTTCAGTTTCACTAACAACGCATTTGCTTACTTGCCAAGATCGAACATTTTCAGCTTACGTATCCTGTACCGAAGTAAATGCGTTTATCAAGGATTGCATGTATATTTCTTTATGATCAAGCCAAAATGCTTTGGGTTTGAGTTTGATATTTTATTTGATTGGTTTAGATTAGATTTGGAGTCAGTTAAGCTCACAGTTAGGTTTGCTTCTTACATAGCTGAACTAACCGAACACTCAATGACTGGGTGACTACATGTCAAATAGGAAACTCACAGGAAATTACAAAATATCGTCGCAAAAAATCGAACTCTTTGTGTGAGTATTGAAAGTTGGAACACACATTAAACGCTCTATGGACGAGAGTACGAATGCCGCAAACCTTGAAATTGTATGAACAAAAGCTTAAGAAGCTAGTCCCGAGCACAGAAAAAGTTTTCTTTCGGAAAACAGCACTGAAAAGTATTGCCAACTCTCTCTACACAAGCATCAAGGTAACGTTTCATTGTCTTCGTCTTCCCTAGTAAATCTAATATTGCTATGACGAAAATTTAAATATTAGAGGAAGAGGTCAGCATGACACTTATCTCTGAACAAAACATAGATGTCATCAACACACCGCTTGTAAAATTCAGGCCTAAAAACAGGAGGACATTCTTTTAACCAGTTTTGTTCATGGTGGCACAGAAATATATTAGGAAACGTTGGGCCTAAAGGTAAGCCCATGCCCAACCCATCAACTTGCTTATAATATAAAATGAAAAAAAAAGAATTAGACTGCCAATTTTAGCAACTTTTCAATAATACTGTGAGAGAGCCCAATGAAAGTTTGACGATTTGTGAATAATTTAGATACGCAAATTTCTATAGTTTCCAGCAAAGTTACATTAATAAACAAATTTTCTACATCAAAGCTAGGGTGCCATGAACAGCCCATCAGCATTATTAAAACTACTCAAACTACCTACAAATACTTAAGAGTTGTCTACGGTAAAACAATTTGTAATGAAAGGTTTGATAATTGGAACAAAAAATTTTGCAAGATTAAAACTGGGAGTGGTAAAGGTGGCAAAAATTGGGCGAAACTGAAACTTCGTTGCAAAATCCGACTTGTTAATTTTAGGTAGGCCGTAAAGAGTACCCGGACCGGATCCGGTTGCACGTAGCTTATTGTAATCGTCAGGTGATATGGATCCCTTATTCTCCAACCGTAACAAAATATTATTGATCTTATCCTCAACACGCATGGAGAATTTATGAATGGGCTCTACAATTTCCTGAAACTTGCTATCACCGGAGAGGATATTGTTCACACTTTCTATGTACTTAACTTTGTCTATTAACAAAATCCCTCGGCCCTTATCTGAATTGGTCACTACAGCATCCTTAATTGCGGCAAGAATTTTTCAAAGCATTATGTAAGTTTTGGTCAAAATTGCCGAAAAATTTTTGAATGGTTTAAAATTGTAATAATACCTATGGACTGCATTACGAAATTGACTAGAAAATTGCACAAAGTCATCGCAGTGAACGGTTTTCAATTAATTCAAAAGCTTTTCAAAATTGAAATAATAGGTGAAAAAGTTTAATCTACGAAGAGGTGAACAGAAATCTAACCCAAAAGCTAGCAGACGGCAGAGTCTGTCAGATGTACAGAGCTATAGTTGAAAATTACATCTTTAGGGTCGACCGGTTTCAAATGGTTTACAAGACCCAATGACTGAAGCTTTCTACTGTGTGTAGCAACAACAGTTTTTGTAAAGTTTGAATCAATAGTAGAGATGCAGCGATGCACTAAACACGGTCCAACGGTGAAAGGGATGAAATGGACATCATGCACTCTTTGAGCTTCGAAGCTCAAAGAGTGCATGATGTCCATTTGTTTACCTATGTACCTTTGCTAGAAACTTTAGAAATTTGCATTTCTAAATTATTCGCAAATCGTCAAACTTTCATTATTGGCAGTCTGTAATTCTTTTTTCATTTTCAATGGTAAATATTATAAGCAAGTTGATGGGTTGGGCATGGGTTTACCCTTAGGCCCAACGTTTGATAATATATTTCTGAGCCACCATGAACAAAACTGGTTAAAATAATATCCTGTTTTTTAGCCTGAATTTTACAATCGGTGTGTTGATGACACCTATGTTTTGTTCAGAGATAAGGGTCATGCTGACCTCTTCCTCTAATATTTAAATTCTCGTCGTAGCAATATTAGATTTACTAGGGGAGACGAAGACAATGATAAAAAGACAGTTTCTTGACGCTTGTGTAGAGATAGTTGGCAATACTTTTCAGTGCTCTGTTTTCCGAGAGAAAACTTTTTCTGGGCTCGGGACTAGCTTCTTAAGCTTTTTTTCATACAACTTTAAGGTTTGCGTCATTCGTACTCTGGTCCATTATGGCCGAAAGTTTAAAAGTGCTGCTAGGGCAATGAAAATTGCTGAAAATTATATATACTTCCTTCTGATAATTCACAACAATTTTGAAAAAATTTGCATGAGAATTATGTGAAATATTGGCACGTATATTTACATACGCTCTGGCCTTCCTTACATGAAAATATAAAAATTCCAAAAAATATAATAAACGCTTTACATTAATAAAAAGACACATCCTTATATAAAAAAGACTTATCAACATCTTTATTACATCAACATAATATATTTATAAGGAATATCATCTAAATGCCATGAAAAAATGTAACTGTTATAAAAAATTTGGACATAATATATTGATTTTTTAACTGTGGTGAATGATATGTTTCAAAACAACTAGGGTGGAGTCCTACATCACATTTCTTGCATATATACGATGTTCTGTGCTTACACTGTCTGCATACCCTAGACTGATTACATTGCAAAATCCAGTGACTCTTCTCATTGTAACGAACGATGTCTGTCAGCTTGGACTTCCTTGTTTGGACTTCCTTGACTAGGATTACCGTATGACTTGCAATAAAATATTGCAAGGGCTTCAACAAATTCATAGTGCGAAACTGTAGGTCTCTTCTTTTTCATTAGCTGATAAGCATTGTTTACCGTCACAGAGACCATATACGAAAAAATTGGCCACCACCATTTTCTTTGCCGCATTCGAATCCTATAAGTGCTAACAGCCTGATTCATTACGTCCACGTAACCCATGTGAGCATTGTACTTTTGAATGCTCTCTGGTTGAGGAATTGTCACAAATTTCTTAGCATTTCGATCATAGCGTTTGGCTTTTGATATTTTGGTTGAGTCAAAATTGGATACAACGGTTACCTCTTTATTGTCTTTCCATTTCATCACCACGGTATCATCACACATCCTGTAGTCGACAGCACCACGTTGATTATTTTTCAGAAAATTCTTTTCAGATACAGGGCATTTGTCTGTTCTGTTGTCTCTTCAAGTTCCAGTAGCAAGATATCCACGCGAAGTCAACTCTTCCATGAGAGGAATACTTGTGAAATAATTATCAAAAAAAATTTTATGCCCACGTTTTGGCAGAAGGTTTCCGTTTGTAATCAGATGTAGGACAACATTACCTCCAACTCCAATATTTGGAATAGCGTCTGGTTCTCGAGTCTCATTCTTCCCCATGTAAAGATCAAATGAGTGCAGGTACCCACCTTCCGAACACATTGCCCACATTTTGAAACCGAAGCGAATCGGTTTACCACGAATGAATTGTTTGGCATAATGTTTCCCGAAATATGGGATCATACTTTCATCAATTGAATAATGTTCTGTGGAACCACCGTGTTCAATAAATTTATTTTGAAGGTGATCTAGTAAAGGCCTCAATTTGGCAGCGCGATCATTAGCCACAGGTAGTGTGTTGTCACGAAAGTGTAGATTGTGCATTATATCTAGGAAGCGATCTCGTCTCATGTTGTTCGCAAGAAGTTTTGGAACGTGCTCTCCTGAACTCCAATATTTTTTCTTGTTATGCTGGGTTCACATTGACACTCGCATTAGAAGCTCACATCCATTGTGCGCGGGCAAGTGCACGTAACGAAAGGATAGCGATCGTATACATTGGTACAGCGCTAGCAGGCAGCAGAAGCGTCAAGGTTGGCGGGCAGACGGCAGAGTGTGTTGCTCACACTGCTCAGTTGCATTCCAGACGCTACGTTGGAAGGTACTGCGCTCCGCGCTCTAGTACTTCTCGCCAGGAGCGGCTGATGCTTAGTAGAATAGCGCTAATAATTTATTTCGAATGTCATTGATTGCACGTTCTTCAATGTTCTTGTTTTTGCTGATTTTTGTTGCACATATGCAGCATAAAATATGAAGGCATCGGCAAGAATTATGCTTGTAAAACCATGTGTAGAATCACTCGATGCATATATGCGACACTCTATGCATAATTGTGGAAGCGCATATTACATGCTAAGCAGATATATGTATCAATATGCATGCTTCACTTGAATAGCTCCAAATTTATAATTTTTGTGAGGAAGATTGCGCAGAAACAATGATACAGGATACAGTGTACTTCTTCATACACGGAAAAAACAATTTATTTCATAATTTTCTATTAATCATTAAGTGTATACAATTCTCAACTAAGTTTTATAACTTATCTGAACATAAATATTTTGAAACAGTAACAATTCTAATCTGAACGAATTAAGGACGATGATAACGAACGAAAATAAGTAATCTAATCCAAGTTTGATTTTGAAGTTCATATAATGTTTTTCATGAATGCAAGGAATATTTTTTAACCCTTCTTTTATACGAGGTATATATTTTAGCATCAAATTCGAGGGTTGCACTTGATAATTGCGTGGTATTTTAGATTTTCAAAAACAAATCTTCTACGATTATCTGCCAGCAAAGTTTTATGCAGCGAAAACTTCCACTCGACATCGCAAGAAACAAGAGGAGCAAAGGTGAAGCAAGTTAGTTCGGAAGGTGAATATATCTTAATGGATTCATCCATTGCGTCAGAGATCTCACGAGTCAAAATTGAGTTGATTGTTTTATCTTTTCAAAACCTTCGTTTATCACCAAAATGCATTTAACTCTTGATAATACCTTTTATCATATCTGTTCTTCAATGTTTCCTATACGATATCCATTAATTTTATTGCTCTCGAAGTAGGAAGTCCCTGTGTTGCTATGCAAGAGCAATTCATATCCTTCGATAACAATAATTTGATAAAGTGTGCACTAAGCCCAACATGGTTCTACGTGATAATATTTAGAAACTAAAACCTTGTACCACGCAAAACTTCTCTCACGTGTACTGAGTGAGAAAAAAGTTTTATATTTCACCTGTTTCTCGCAATAATGCAATAGAGAAATTCTTCCTCGGCTTGAAAATCTTCAAATTCCTTGGAATAGTCTAAGAATGATGCTTTTTGTTCACCTTCGGCATGGTTGTAGATCACTACTAGCCCTACTAATCTCAAATACACTGTATAAGGTAACTATACCTAAAAAAATTTGAGCGAATTCCCGCAAAATTAAAATGAACTTTTGAAGTAGCTGTTGCACCTTAAAATTATAATTGATTTACGAAAAATTTAAATTTAAAAATTGATCCAGGTATACAAAAAGATATATATAAATAATAATATAATATTGGATGAAGAAAGAATATAATTTAAAGTAATGGGGTCTTACTAGGTTTCAGTTTACTGCCACTTACAGTTAATCATGCATGTTCGTCATATTTTATGCTGTTTCGAGGAAAATATGCGATATGCTCACACTGCATATATACTTGCGGGCATATTTTATGCTATCTAAAATATACTCAAAAGCATATATATGCAATATGTTCAATGTCACATCCCTACTGATGACATGCTGCAGGCTACGGCTCATCTGTAGATAGAGTGATTGACGGGCAGGCGGCGGCAAAGAATGGCTAGGGAGAATGTCCAAGTGAACCTCACTTTGCCCGCCTGCTAGCCCGGCAACAGTGTATGTGCCCGTCGAAGTGACGCTCAGTGTGGTGAAAAGAGTGTCAATGTGAACCCACCATTAGGCAGTGGGCATATTGCTGAGAGAAACATGCCACCGAAGAAGACCTTTAGTTCATCTACAGTTATAGCAAGAGTTTTATTATTCTGACCAGCATATAAATTAGTTTGCTCAGTAATTATCTCAAGTAGTCGCTCATCGAAGAACAGTTGAAAATAATCTTGAGGATTCTCTGCTATTTTAGCCTCATCAGACGGCGGTGATAAAACGATAGGTTGTTCAATTGGGTTTTCTTTGCTCATTGTTTTCCATTTCCTACGTTGTTTTCTTTTACTAGGTATGACATTTGTTTCCATTTCGTGTTGATCTTCACTTCCAGCAAGATGGGCTGGGGCCTGTAGGAGAAGTCTGCTCAAACGGTCAACATTCGCTTCTGCTTCATCGTCGGAATTGTCGCTGTCACCTTCAGATTTATCATTTTCATCAACGTCAGGGAGTCCCAAAATAATATCACCATCGTGTTCAAATTCTTCTAGCATGCTTGCTATCTCCTCTGCATTCATTCTGAGGACACAAATTTTTATATCAAATTTGACATAAAAATATCTGAAAGTCACTATATACAACGTAATTACAATTAAAAATGCCAGAGTAGTTATTGAGAAGGTAAACAAAAATTTTTGTTCAATGCGATATAAATGCCTGTATTGCCGGAGCGTATGATTACATACGTTCATTATTCAATGCTATATAAAACGAATAATAAATGAGAATTTTAACAATAAACATATATAAACCTGTAGAGACAATTGAGAAGAACATGTTCACTAATAAATTTCAAACTAATAAGAGCTATTCACAAAAATATGAACAAAAGAATACTAACGTGCCAGGTCTCCGTGTGCGTGCCGTCGCCATTGCTGATGAACTGCATCTAAACATAAACAAACGTCGATCATACCAGTTCCATACGCGTATCGAACGGGAGTTGGACTTAAAAGTACACGCTGGTTCAAAGAAAAGCAAGTTTACCAACCGGCTAGCCATTTTAGAGAACCCATCTAAGATCCTACGCGAATTACCCTGACAAAAAGGGTAATTTCTAAACTATAAAACGTACAATCTTGAAATTAGTACCAAATTAATGGGCGTGACAAGTACAACATATTTATGTAATTAAAAAATTTTTTACGCCCCTGTGGGGGGCAGGAAGAGAGCCTCTCGTAGCCCCTCAATACTCGGCCGATTTTCTCTATAACGCTCATTTTGTACGAGTCATAATTTCTAAAGTATTGCACCTAAAAACTTGAAATTAGTCTCATTATAAAGATCGATTTATTCTCCAACTCTGAGTGTATAATAAAACTGTCATACGCTCCCTGGAGGAAGAAGAAGAGCAAGTTTCTCCTAGCCTCTGAATGGTCGACCGATTTTTCAAAAGGCTCATTTTGTACGAGTCATAATTTCTAAACTATTGCACCTAAAAATTTGAAGTTAGTCTCATTATAAAGATCGATTTATTCTCCAACTCTGAGTGTATAATAAAACTCTCATACGCTCCCTGGGGGATGACAGAGAGCAAGGTTTCTCCGCCTTCTCCTAGCCTCGTAATCCGCGCTGCCGAAAGCCGCGCTCACCTAAGTTATGAAGTGCAGTTTGAATTCTTGTCCATAGCCTTGTCGTTCTCTCCACATCGTGGGTCTTCGAATCCCGGAGGTGACAATATTTTTTTTCTCAGTTGTAGAATAATCATTTTCATGTGTCTTACTCATGTAGACTTTTTCCACGTAATCCCTCTCATTTGTTGTTAAATATGGTTCATCAATAAAATACAATAGAGGTGTCCGAACTGAAATTAATGCAGTTTCAAGTTTTGAAGACTTTTATAGCGTGATAGTTTTGTGCATCTAGTGATAGTTTTCTTGTTCTCTTCGACACATAGGCCTACCTATACGTACAAAAGTGTTCAAGTGAAAATACAGCTGTGAAGTTTGTATCAATTTCCGAAACATATGCATTCAGTGAAGTAATAATAAATTCCTCTGTTGTGCTGTGCCTGTTTATTAAAAAATGAGAGGAAACTCAACAAAGTAATCCCTCTAATTCCAGAAATCAAACGAATTCCCAAAGTTTGCATCATTATAGTGATTTCGCTTTCTGGACTTAGATAAGGGCAATCAAATCTGCAATCGACATTTAGAGATTATATACTGATTTGAATATTCCTGCAATACTTCGTTATTCAAAACCTAATACGAATGTTTGGTATTCTGGGATCTCCGAAATGAGAGGGATTACGTAGAGGAAAATTATGATAATTTTTTTTCAATTTTTTTTTATTAATTTTCGTATTGAAATTTAGCGATATATTTCATAATATGTAGATGATTGAAGAAGTGAACAAATTTCTTATACTATTCTAATGATTATCATTATTCAGTAATTACACCATGCGCAAAGTACCTTAAAGTGTAAGGAATGATACTTTCATGAATGAATTCCCAGAATATGACTCTGTGGACGGAAATCTGTACAATACTTATTGCGGGAAAACTGTTCGTTTATCGTGAAACATTATAAGAGTCTACACTGTTTTTGTCCAAATATCGGCTGAGACTTCATCTTTATCAATAACGAAGATAATCCTTTTGGTTCAGCATAAAGTTAACTAAAAATATCCATTTTCATCTACGCTAAAATCAAAGAAAGCTGGTAGCTCGCTTTGACTAAGTTCCCTTCTGTCAAGGTGTCGCGGGTTCGAATCCCATCGCTGCGCATCGATTTTTGCATGGCATCCAGTGAATATTTTCATGTTTTCTTCATTAGCAGCAAATGCACGATATTTTAAATATTGAAGACTATCGTAAAGAATCATTACTTTACGGTTCAATAATTGATATATCGCACAATATCCAATTAACTGAAGCCCTTCATTCAGCAGTCGCATGTTGCTTGCAAATAATTGCGAGGTACAGTAACAGTGCATACGACACTCCGCAATCGCATATATCTAACCTGGAGCCGCATATTTTAAGCGCTGACAATTTCACATACGCGTCCATATATGCATGTGTATATTAGTACAGCTTTAATTATAAGCATTATTAGGTTTCCTCAAAGCGTTACTGCAGAAATAGAAAGTTAGTATCAAGTTCTTAGTTGGAAAAGTTATGCCAATATGCCAATACAAAATATCGCCAATACAAGCGCGCCCCAACGAGAGTGTTCTCAACTATCCGCAGTTTTGGGCAGCTGCGCCGCAGCAAGTTGCGGCCGCAATTGCGATCGCAACTTTTTCTGTTGCGGTTGCAACCGGTTGCGCCGCAATAATTTTTGGAAAGTTGCGAACCTGTTGCGATCGCAACAATTTTCGACGTGTCAGGCCACAACTCGCAACCGCAACATCACGATGTCAATTAAATTTGCAAAATAACTTCAATAAAGTTCAATACGCGTTTCATTCTCGTTTGAAACTAAACCGTACAGGGTACAACCCATCTGGCAACTGTTTATTATAAGCATTAGGCGATACAGTGAAACACATACACTTTGCTTACAGTATATAAGTATATTTTAATGTAACTCATTATATAACATATGTTATTAGGAATGATGTAAGTTGTCAGTGTAGAATTATGTGTTATACGGCAAATTTACATAGCTAGATGATGCGATTTGCCAATGTACTTCAAATCGACGATTTTATCTTGGCGTCCTCTCTGCATCCACATTTTAAGCTAAAATGACTAAACGAAGTGCAAAGAGTGGAGGTAATAACAACAAACTAATCGCCCATCTTAATGACAGATCGGAAAATGGTATTTCAGCTTAGGGGAGCAGTGCCGAGGACGTAGATGACGAAGATGACTTCTTCAACGTCGTAATGAAATCGGATGAGATGGAAAAAACGAAGAGAAGTTCGTTGAAACAAGTCGATGATTGGCTGAAACATTTTTGAGAGGCAACGTTGATCGTCATTACAGTGCATAGACATTGTCACATCGAGACCACGAACCAGTATTAAAATCATAGGAGTGGAATAACAAAAAGCAGATGAATATCATATATTACAGGAGCATATGCATGGTTTTTCTTTATGCGTCATATAGGCAATACAAATGTTCTGCACTTTTCTGTTTTCTAATTTATTTGCTATATATACGGAACTCCTATCAAAATATAGCTACTAGCTAAGTACCTTCTCATTATTATTAGTAAAAAATGAAATTCATTTTATTTTAGGGTGTCACAAGAAAGCGAAGTGAATCGGACACACTCCAGCACTTGTTGCCCTTGTTTCCTGTCGTAAGAAATTTAACCAGGGAAATTTTCAGCTTCATATCTCGTCTTTTACTGGTCGCGCATTTCATTCAGTTTTGTGCTGGGCGTCAGGTTGTGCAGTGGTCACTGGTATAGCGTGCAGCGGTCACTGGTATAACGTGCAGCGGTCAATGTTGTAAGGGCATTAGGTAGGTGAGCTCTATTTTACAATAACAAATATTTTTCTTGTTTCATGAATTTCTTCCTTAGCTCAATGTTTCTATGCACCTTGTGCAATGTGCATAGATTCCGCGTTCCTTCAACTACATACTAAATGATGCCTTCATCCTTCCTCTTTTTGAACATCTTTGTTGTGGTAAAGGGAGGTTAAAACTTTCTTATATAATAATAGTAATGCTTCCATAAGATAAACCGAGCTCACGTCTCGTAGGTACTTGTGAATCAGACTTCTATGACGATTTTCAAATTTTCGTGTCAGCTTGTTTGCTTTTTGCTTTTTCACCGGACTTATTGCGGAAATTTAGCTTTCACTCATCTTATGGTGCCTTATGGGGTGAGTAGAGGTGTGAGTGGTGCCTTATGGCGCCACTCACCCCTCTACAGCGAGGCACCACTCACTCCTCTACAGCGAGACACCACTTACCCCTCTGCGAGTACTGTGCATACGACACTCCGCAATCGCAATATATCTATCCTGAAGCCGCGCTGACGATTTCACATACGCGTCCATTGGCACAGCTGTGCATATATACATCTTTATGAACGAGGACATGAAAGGCACATTGCTCTGTTGAAAGCCATCGAAAATCTCAACCAAGAGTGTCATTGCACATTTTATAAGAGGAAATTATATCCGAGCTCCCTTCTTGCAGGACGACCCGTGTTCAGTTTCCTAGTTCGCTGCCAAGACCTGCTCTGCGGCCTCAAGCAAAAAATTGTCTGTTTCAACGGGCAGGAAGAAATAGCGGGAAGATGTACAGCCTATTTGTTGGAAGCACACGAAGCGAATAAGAACCATAAAATTAGTAAGAGACAGGCAAAAATTGAGGAAAAACAACGCATTGGACAGGCTGTCTTACTGGAAGGCGCGGCGAGTGTTTACTATAAACAATTTGCCAATACGGGAAATGGTACGGATACCACGAAAATTTCGTCCCTCGATCGTATCAGGAAACTTGGACAGATGGTGAGGAACCGCAATAAACTTTCTAAGGATGACAAGTCGGACTTACAGTTAACCATCGAGGGCTTGAAAGCCTCTGACAAGGCCAACAAAAAAATTATCCCCACTTTTGTGCAAGAATACGATACGATCAACTCTAAAATAATACTTCAGACCGAAGAAGAGCTGCGCGAGCTTGCCAGAACCCCGGATGCCACTCTCCATTTGGATTCCACTGGAGGAATTGTGCAAGGTGACGAATCGAACAGCTACCTCTATCATGCAGCAGTTTTTCAAAGAAAAAAAGGTGATTCGCCATTAACAGCAATCTCTATAGTATCTAAAAAAAGTCCTACAAGCTACATCGAAGGTATGCTCGCAATCCTCGTACAGAACTATAGAGAAGTAAATCGCAAAGACTTCAAACCGAAGTGCATAGTAGTCGACCATAGTTTCGCATACTTACATGCGATCTTGGCTGCGCTAAAGTTGGGCGACCTACCATCATATCTTGACCGACTGTGGATGAGTCCCGATGAGGCGGAGCTCAATTATACACAGGTGAAGCTTTGCCACGCGCATTTTATGAAGACAATTACTGAAAAATCTAAGAAGTTCTTCCCAAAACTGAAGCCTCAGGAACGCAGTATAATAAAGCAGTATTTTGCCGATATGGCGCAAGCTCCTTCAAAACAGCATATCTACGCAATCTTTAGGAACTTATCTAAAACACTCGTCACTCCTTTCCTTGGAGAGGGAATTGAACCTCTCATGAGTCGTGATGTTTCCATCGACATTGACCCTGACGATGTCGAGCCTAATAACGCAATGATAGTGGAAGACACCGGGAGATACTGCGATAAGTGTGCTGTGGGTAAGAAATTCGTGGCTATCGCGGCAGACGTTAAAAAAAATGACTATTGAAGGAACAATCCCTAATCCTTTGTATTCCCCTGAGATGATGGAGGACGTATTGACGTTTTCCATGCCATTCACTCCACTCTGATGTGGAGTGCATGGTGGAACTAAGACAAACGGATTAGTAGAAGGCTGGCATAAAATTGTGAAGCAGGATATACTTCGAGGAAATCGAGCAACACTAGCTGAGTTCATTCGTACTTTGAAGACACAAGCGGAGGGTAGAGCGAAAGAAGCATCGCTCGATTACAAGGAACGCAAGAAGAAGGCGGTGAAAGAAGTGAAAGAAGGCGAAAACGAGTATGAAGATCGCTGGGGGGGGGAAAGGGATCTCGGCCACAATCTTTAACTGAGAAAGCTCGAGAGAAATTCAATCAAATTCTGCAGGGTCGACCCCAAGAGGGTACTAAGACGAGCGAAACGAAATTTAAAAGTTTCCATTCAATTTTGAAACTTCAAAAAATCCGTGTTGGTAGAACGCTTTCGCTTTCTCCACAAAAAAAAGACTGCACAAAAAAAAAGTGAAATTCACCAATGACACGCAACACGAAAGCATTGTACAAAACCTGGCCCCTGTATTCTCTCTTGATAATCGAGGTAAATGCATTACAGGAAAACAAGGTTCTGATACCTGTCTTAGCACTCAGCAGGGAATAATTACAGTTGATCTCATCTCCGAGCTTCCTAATGCGAAACAAAATGAAGGAAAAATATCTAGCATTAAGTGTGAATCCTATACGGATCATGAGCAAGAAAGAAATACAATAGACCTCCTATGTGTCGGGACTTGTGAATCGGACGACAGAAGTACATCAAGCAAGATTTGGTGGCTCAAAGATTCGAACCTGGAAACTAAAAACAAACAAAATATCATTCAAGCAACGAGTTTACTTTCGAGTGACGAGATTGATCCCTTTTGTACTCTTATTCGCAGGGAGAACCAACAATACAGAGTTCACTCCCCCCTCACGGTTTTCGAACCGAAGCCGCTGAGTTGTCACGCAGAGCTGTTTGTGCAAATATTAAATACCTCGTATTTGCAATGTGCGGTAAAGGTCCGTGAAGAAGGTTACAAAAAAGCTAGTCACACCGGAAGTCATTGGATCGTCGTGACTAACGCACTGTGTCGCGACCGCCGAGCTGAAGAAGGCGTAGAGCGCGTCCAGTACCTGTGCTCTATGAATGGTAATCCCAGTCGTGATGTGATAAAGTACTTGAAAAATTTATACGCGAACGTGAAGAACATAAGACACATTCTGATAGAGTGTCTAGGAGTACAACACCAAAGGGATGGAGCGAGTTGCGGTCCATTCTCACTGGCATTTATGACGTCTGTGGTAAATGGAGAAAACCCGTGCCTCGTCACATATGTGAAGGAGGAAATGCGTTCCCACATCATCCAGTGTCTTCAAGGACGCTCTATAACACCCTTCCCTTCGTTGATAAAAGAGAAAAATTTCACGATGGAAGGGGGGAAACCAATTGGACTGCACGGACCCGAAGTTATTACCCGTCAAACAATTAGCCTAGAATAATAACTTGGATGTCTCCAAAAGCGTAGGTTATTTCGTGCGGCTATTACAACTTACTTATGAGATTCCTTCAAATGAGCGAGAGTAGTCAAATTATGAATCGTAATTTTTATTTATTGTGTAGTCATATCAAATGTCCTAAGTTGAAAGTTCATCCATCAGTGTCTCGTGAATGCAAGCCGCTTCCCGAGCATATAAAAACCAAAACTTGTAGAGAATGTAATGGAAAGGAAATATTTCACTTCAGATCGCATATTTTTGTTCATTTGCCTGCAAAGTGCAGTTCTTTATGAAACAATAATTAGGTTCATAAATCACCCATGCGTAGAATCTTTTTACCTATTTGTTGTTGTGATATAAATTTATTACGGTGCCTGTATTTGATCCCACGTACCCATGTCTGTCTGTTGTTTGTTAATGCGAATCCTGCGAGGATGAAGGAGTTGTTGTTCTGAAACTGTAGCTTAATTTTCATAAAAATCCTGTTCGAAAATTAGCAATGAACTCATTTTCACGTTGACTAAGTCATTAAAATTTATAACAAAATTATTTCTGTCGACTATTATGAGGAAGAAAACCGTCACTTCGATATAGCATGGCGACTGCCATTTGCGTTATTGCGATTTTTATCCAATTTTCTTTCCTTGTGTTTTTCTATATGATTTTTGGTCGTGTTTGTGTTTGACATGACTGAAAAGAAAAGAATGATAAGTATGCAAGGTCAGCATACGTTTCTGGAAACAAATTTTATTGCCATCTATAAGATGAGCAAGCTGTGAAATTCATTGTGCAGGCTTAAGTGTGTGCTTGTTTCTTGATGTGCGACGTTTAGTATAGCTCATTTTTGGCTAACCTTGTTTCTAAGTATTCTAGTAGCGTTTTGTGATATCATTGTTTTAGAAAGATTGTATGATTTCATAAAATACTGGCCCCTAATAAATGAGGCGTAATTCGTATACAAACATGTTTACGTAGCAGGATCTGAGGAACCGTAGACAACTGCAACTTTCTATTCTTAAGCATGGAATGAATCTACTTTGCTTGTTTAAATAAAGGCACAGAGTGGCTCAAATTTTAGCCTCACTATTACGGCCAGCTGATTTCGGCTAGCTTGCCTAAATAGTGGGGTTAGAAATAAAGCCTACTCACAACACGAGAAGAAAACTGGATTTTAAACAGTTACAACGACGAGCTTCGGAAAACCAGCGGCAGATATGAAAACGGACACGCGATCAACTCGTCTCGGATGTTGAAGGAAGGAAGAAATTTTAATTTCGTCGTCGATGACCCGTGCTATTTGAAGTTCGAAGGTACAATAGTTTAGAAATTCGACTCACCGGAAAATGAAACTTATTGGCCGACTTCCCTGCCTGCGTGCTGAACTCTCATTTATATGCAAGCAATATGCGACAGCTGAATGAAGGACTTCAGTTAGTTGGAACTTGTGCGATATTTCAAATATTGAACCGTAAAGTAATTATTCTTTACGATAGTCTTCAATATTTAAAATATCATGCATTTGCTGATAATGAAGAAACAAGAAAATATTCACCGAAACATGAAAATATTCACTGGATTCCAAAGTAAAACAGGGCTTAACGTATGTGATAACGATGGATAGTCATGCAAAAAGTCATGCGCAGCGATGGGAATTGAACCCGTGACACCTTCACGGAAGGGAACTTGGTCATGCGAGCACCGTAAGTTGGTTTGAATTCGTTTGATTTCTGGAATTAGAGGGATTACTTTGTTGAGTTTCTTCTCATTTTTTAATAAACAGGCACAGCACAACAGAGGAATTTATTATTACTTCACTGAATGCATATGTTCCGGAAATTGATACAAACTTCACGGCTGTATTTTCACTTGAACACTTTTGTACGTATAGGTAGGCCTATGTGTCGAAGAGAACAAGAAAACTATCACTAGATGCACAAAACTATCACGCTATAAAAGTCTTCAAAACTTGAAACTGCATTAATTTCAGTTCGGACACCTCTATTGTATTTTATTGATGAACCATATTTAACAACAAATGAGAGGGATTACGTAGAAAAAGTCTACATGAGTAAGACACATGAAAATGATTATTCTACAACTGAGAAAAAAAATATTGTCACCTCCGGGATTCGAAGACCCACGATGTGGAGAGAACGACAAGGCTATGGACAAGAATTCAAACAGCACTTCATAACTTAGGTGAGCGCGGCCTTCGGCAGCGCGGATTACGAGGCTAGGAGAAGGCGGAGAAACCTTGCTCTCTGTCATCCCCCAGGAAGCGTATGAGAGTTTTATTATACACTCAGAGTTGGAAAATAAATCGATTTTTATAATGAGACTAATTTCAAGTTTTTAGGTGCAATACTTTAGAAATTATGACTCGTACAAAATGAGCGTTATAGAGAAAATCGGCCGAGTATTGAGGGGCCACGAGAGGCTCTCTTCCTGCCCCCCACAGGGGCGTAAAAAATTTTTTAATTACATAAATATGTTGTACTCGTCACGCCCATTAATTTGGTACTAATTTCAAGATTGTACGTTTTACAGTTTAGAAATTACCCTTTTTATCAGGGTAATTCGCGTAGGATCTTAGATGGGTTCTCTAAAATGGCTAGCCGGTGTTTACACCATCATGTTTTAAACATTATAAACAACTTTTTGTTACGTATATTTATATACGCAGCGGCCCTAATGGGTAATGTGTGTTCTAACTTTCAATACTTACACAAAGAGTTCGATTTTTTGCGATGATATTTTGATAAAAACGGATTTCCTTCTTCTTCTGCTGACAGGCATACCAATAAATTTTTGTCAAAAATTTATGATAACTTTCAATCTGTTCAATCTTGTGAAGGTACAGCGGGTCACTTTTTCTGTGTTTTTATTTGTAATTAGATGAATAATTATTAAAGAAAATAAATCAAAGAGACTCTTACTTGCACACCCCAAAGAAGCACAGGTGGTAGTACTGTACATGGGATATCAGTAGGAGCGTTGATTTCTCTTAGCCTTACCATATTCCAACAGGACAACAGGACATGAAATTTATGAAAATATGCCGTCCGAAAACAGTTGATTCAGTACGTGGAAATGCGGCTAAGCGGAGGCTGTGTATAATACGATGTAAGGAATGTCATGAAACTGCCACCATATTTAGATAGTCCATGGAGCATATAGAAATTTGTTCTATATTTTTGCATGTACAATTAATTTGGAGACAGTGTATGCTGCAATAAAGGGCACGAAAACTTTATCGTCTAACTTAGTTTCGTTTTACAGAGATTTTTGCTGAAGGTGGACAATTAGTCCTAAACGTTCAGTTTTATTTGATCCTTTTTAATAAAATGACTTTGCGTGTAACGATTTTCGCCTTGCTTTTTATTATTTATTATCCAAAAAGTGTGCACGGCCAGCCAAAAATTACGGGATTCAATACCTTTCTTGAACAAACTTCCAGATGTGGATGCTAAACAAATATATCCATCCTAACAGTACCCGTGATAAAAACTATTATTGTACTGGGTGGCGCATAAGTAACGCACCCTTAATTCCAATGCATCTTTGCGAGCTGTTTAATTGTGGCTTAATCTCCAAGACTGATGAGGCGGTGGTGATGCAGGGATGTCTCCGCGAGAAAAGGGTGCGTTACTAATGCTCCACCCGGTACTTGCGCACTGGTGAAACTCGTATCACAGATACGGTCATTATGGGTATCTTTATGAGCGTGGCAGAGAAATGGAAACAGCGGACTCCAAACAAATAAACCAAGGGTATTATTAGGTAGCAACAGGACCCGTGGAAATTCCTCGGACAATGTTAGCGTAAGCTAGGTGGACCCATAAAAAAAATTCTGTCAATATTATCTAACCTATCCTATCCTAAGCAAGCCAAACCAATCTTTAACGAACCTATCCTGATAAAATGTCTAACATATCAATGCATGTAAAAGCCATCTTTTAATGTTATACTGAAGAATTCGGTATCTATGATACCGCAAACTCAGACATCCTACGTTTTAAAAAGCGGACACCAAACAAATATATAAATAAATATATAAATAAACACACAACGGGTATTATTAGGTTAGATACTTTATATCGATTTAACTTTCTGTTTTGAACTGAAGTTGAAAGTTTCATCAAAATTTCTTGATGTAATATTCACTTTTGACGTAACAGTATGCGAACGATCCTTGGCGTTGACTCTGTAAAATCTGTTCGCGTTGAGCGAAACTCGCTTCTTGGCACAGAACTTTTACCTCGAACCTCCTGAACACGGCGAAAGTTCGCTAATAACTTCGAATACGCCTAATAATAAAAATATTTGAATAATTGATCAATTTTACACCGGCTTACCTGATTAACTCTCTCCAACGTACATTTTGAATTTTATTTCGGAACTCCCATTTTCTCAGAAGTGAACGTGAGTATACACTGCTAATTATTCCCCAATTCTGGCCGACAGATACGGAGTGCGAAGTCCAGGCGCTGGAAGACTAAACGACCGCCTGGGTCACGGTGCTCGTCTCCCTCTGATCATGTCAGGTTTCACTGCCACCACACTGTCGTATGCATTATAATCTTGCCTCATTGTGGTGCGCTCTATCAGAGTAATTATTGTGAGGTATTTATTTTAATGCTGTAGAGGTGAGTTAAGTATTCAATTAGATTGGACCTATCGTTGAATGGATGGGGTATTTTCGTCCATCAAACTCACTCCACATTGGAAGTTTAGGAGTTTCCTGGGTGTCACTTAGATTGAAAGTGGCAACGAATGCTGAGTCGAGGAAACGCTTTGTCCTGGAGGTGAGTAAACCTGCTGGAAATGTAACTGAATCAGTTTACTTGAAAACACATTCTGCTTTCGCAGTTCATAAATTAATCAACATCTGACGCCATGACCTAATGCTGGTAGTTATGTGAGTAACATGTTAGATAGTATGTGAGTAACGTTAGTAATATGTTAGTAGCGTTAGTAATAATATGTTAGTAATAATATGATAGTAATAATATGTTAGTAACGCTGGTAATAACAGGTGGTAGTTATGACATAAAATTCTACTTATTAGGAAAAATACCTTCACCTACTAGGAGAAATAACAAGGACCATACCAAGCCTTACCGTAAAACCATTCAAATAAATTATAAACTACGGTAAGTAAATAAATTAGGTATTATAACTCAGGTAAAATTTTCAAATTCACCTCCTCTCAGTTTCATCATACCTGTTTACAACGATTTTCGTAAATGGAATTTGTCTTGTTCAGAATTTTTATGGTAATGACAGATTTTGGGATAGAAATATAAATTCACAGATTGTGAAAAGTTTTTACAGAGCTTTGTGTTCTGTTAAATTACTTCATATACTTATAGGAATAACTCTATCTTTTTAATCTGCTATGTCAAGGATCGAAGTCGTCGGATCAATGTATTCGGTATTGACCTTTCAAAAAAAATTCCTTCCCAACTGGGAATTGTTGTTCTTAATTGATAAAATAATTGTCGCTTTCTCTTAGGCATAAGTGCTAAATCTTTCTGCCCATCCTAATTAAAAATTAACAGCGAATCACCAGTGACTGTCCCACGGCAGCTCCGTCGGGGATGGTAGCTGGGTCCACGGTTGGTGGGTCGGGTTTCTCTGCGGAGGGCGCCAGTCAGGGCGACGCGTCCTCCTCAATGGAAACTGCGTAAGCCAGGCTTACCGGGGGGTCTCCTCTCTCCGAGGGAGGTGACGGTGCCCCTTCGGAGAGAGGGACCTTGAGCGGTACAAGTGTCTCTGAGGCGGGGTGATCTGGGATCGCTGGGAGCGACTGGTGTTACGACTAGGAGTCGTTTGCCAGTCGTTCGTGCCCCGTTGAATGGGCATTGTTCATGGTTTCTGGTAGACTCCCGGAGCGAGCGGACGGTGGTTTGTCCACTGTTGGTGGTGGTCCAACGCCTCCGACCGGGGTGGCCGTTGCTAACGGCGGGCGGCAGGACTTCCTGTAAGGGTAAGCACTGTCGTGTGGTAGTCGGGATGCAGGGACATTGTTTTGGTGTCACTACGCTTGTCATGCCGGAGTTGGGGAATCTTGGCGTTGACTGTCTCCTGAGGAGTGATGTCACTGATCACATGGGGGGCGTCACCGTCAGGAGAGTCTCTGACTCGAAGTATGCAGTTGACTGGGGGAGATCATGGCCAGCTGGATGCTATAGAGAGTCCAGCAATGGATTCGCCTGTGCCAAGCTGGGAGCCGGCCTGGTGGTAGGGGCGGGGTCAGTGGATTCGAGAGGTGCGCCAGCACCGATCGAAATTAGCGACCCTGACTTTGTTGCTAGGTTCGCTGACGGTCGGTTGTCCGAGAAGCCGCCCGAGGAGTTGCAGACTCGAATCGCGGAGTACGGATGTACTCGGGTGCCTCATTTCCGTGAGTGTTATGACGCAGAGGTTCAGAGTTGGATCTCGAAGGGTTGGTTGATTCGGTAGCATGGCCCCATCCAGGGCGTTATTCCGTTGCTGGCCGTCGTTCAACCAATGAAGGACAAAGTCCATCTGGTCATGGATTATCGTGAGTTGAACGGCTTTGTCGAGTGCCATACTGGTGATGAAATGGTCGCTGTGTGTTGCGACAAGATTCGAAAGTGGCGGCAGCTGCGGGGCGAGCTTAAGGTCGTCGAACTTAAGTCTGTGTATCTGCAGATTCACGTTTCCGAGGATCTGTGGCGATACCAGATCGTGAAGTTTATGAGTGTGCCTTACGCTTTGACGCGATTAGGCTTTGGCCTCTCGTGTGCGCCTCGAATCATGACCGTGATTCTGTCGTAGAACGACCGGGTTCGTCAAAGGACGGACCACTATATCGATGATGTAGTGGTTTGTAAGTCCGTTCTCAGCGAGCAGGAGCTCCGGGAGCATCTGGCGAGGTACGTACTTGTGACGAAGCCACCTGAGAGCCTGGATGGAGGCCGGTTGTTGAGAATATCTTTACGGAAAGATTACAATGGACATCTTAGGATGTCTAGGGGACTGCTCTCTCCGAGTTTGGTTCGGTGAATGCCGTCTTGACGAAGAGAGGACTGTTTTTCTTGTGTGGTCGGCTAGTCGGCCATTACCCTGTGGCGTCCGTGTTGATGGCTCCGTCCATATTACAGTTTTTTAAACGTCTGAGGTGCAGCGGCTCTTGGGACGACTCGGTCGACAGTTCTTTCAGCTTGTTGGCTGAAGATCTGTTGGTGCGAGCTCGTCGGGAGGACCCTCTTGGGGGCGTTTGGGGTGTCGATCCGCATGGCACGGTTACCGTGTGGGAGGATTCAAGCTCTCTCGAAGTCGGCGTGGCCCTTGAAGCCGATGGCCGCATTGTTGAGGATGCGTCTTGGCCCCGAAATGAGTCAGACCATCTTCATATCAATGTGGCTAAGTTGGAGGCGGTTGCGCGGGGTATCAATTTGGCGATTGCTTGGGGTTTTAAAACATTCACGATCGCCAGCGATTCCCGGACAGTCGTCACATGGATGGACAGCACTGTCGATGGCTGCAATCGTGTTCGCACGAAGGGTGCGGCGGAGATGGTCGTGAAGCGACGTCTTGGGGTGATCCGTGAGACGATCACTGAGCATGGTCTGGTTGTGTCTATTCACTTCGTTTCGACGATCGAGAACAAAGCCGATCAAATGACCAAGGTTCCTAAGAGGTGGCTTAGTTACTGCGACGCTGGTGAAGCCGTTGCAAAGGTGTCTGCTGTGCTTGCCACTAGAGAGAGTCGCGAGGATGCTATTTGGGCGGCTCATCTACCGCATCATTTGGGCATAGATTGGACGTTTTACTTGGCTCGTCCGATCCGTAGTGATCTGTCGCGAGAGCAGGTGAAGCGTGAGCTGGCTGGATGCAAGGCCTGTGAGCGGATCGATCCCGCTCTGCAGGAGGAGAATCTCGTGGGACGAGGAGGTCTTTCTGTGGAGGAGAGCTGGCGCTGGGTTGCGGTTGACGTAACTCACTACGGTGCAAAGCTCTACCTGTCCGTGGTTGACTGTGGACCCTCGCGGTTCGCCATCTGGAGAAGGTTTCTGAACGAGTCAGCAGCAAGCATTGTCGCTTATTTACGCGAGGTCGTAATTGAGCGAGGACTGTGTGATGAATTGTTGTTGGACAAATCGACGGCGTTTCGGTCAGCGACTATTGAGCAGTTGGCTGATGGGTGGGGGATTGCTCTGCGATTACGTGCCGCCTAGGCCCCGAGTGGCAACGGGATCGTCGAGAGAAATCACCGGACGATCAAGAGGATCGCTGCTAGGGCAGGTATCTCCCCTGAGGAAGCCATATTTTGGTACAATGTGAGGCCTCGGAAGAAAGCAGAGTCTGGCTCGGTCCCGTCGAACAGTATTTTTAGGTAGCGCTGGCGAGTGGCATTTGATGTCAATCTCCGGGTGCTTGATGGCTGCGAGAACAACAGCTTTGCTGTTGGTGATGAGGTGTGGGTGAAACCCCCACTGCCCTCATGCACGAAGCAGTGGACGTCAGGTGAGGTCACCAACGTCGTGTCTAAGCACGTAGTGTGCGCAGACGGCATGCCTAGGCATGTGCGCGACGTTAGGAAACGTCGGTTTGGTGGTGAGTGGGGCAGGGTTCCTGAGAACCATGGTGGTGTTGCTGGCGCCGCGGAGCCCGAAGCAATGGTCTTCTGTGGAGGGGCAACTGCGGTGCAACTCCCTTTCTGTTGCCAGAGAGAGTTGTAGTTGATGACTTAAACAAGGTGCCCGTTGAGCCGGTGGCAGATCGCGAGTCGACTGATGATTCCCCGGAAGAGGAGGGCGATAAGCGAGACGCTGTTGGCAGTGATGCTGAGGAGCAGCGGGGGGAGCCTGAGCCATTGAGACGGTCGCGCCGTGAGCAACGGCGTTCCACATACTTGAATGAGTATGAGTGCTAGGCACTAAAGCTGGGTGTTAGGCCCCGCGCCAGTATGGCCAGATGGGTATTCTAGTATCACGCTACCGGCTTTGTAAATAATGTTCACCGGAATTTAATTCGAGTAACTTAGATACTCAGCACACCCCCTTGAACCCGGCTTGTCCGAAATTCGGGAGAGCGACGAAAAGAAAAACGGTCAGCTCTATGGAATTTCGGAACCTCATTATCCGTTACTGAAATACTCTGCAGCTAACATTTTTCCCTGCAAATAGATCTGGAAATTAACCGAATACTATCTTCCCCGAGAAGAATACCGACTACAAAGAAAAAAAATGGTCTCAACTCCTAGAGAGTTTTCAAATGAGTGGCGCCCAATGAGCGACAGCCCTACATCCGCTGAGATACAGCCTCTGCGAACTAAACTTTGGCAACCGTGAGCAAGGTCAGCCCGTAAAAGCATCAGAAAGAACTAGAATCTGGGGCCCGAACAAGGACCAAAAATAATAACAAAATTAACAATTGGCGCCGAACAGGGACAGCTTAACAATTATAATAATCATTTCTAACAATTGGCGCCCGAACTCAGTGACCTGAACTCTGGAAAGCTGCACCTTTAGTCAAAACGAACTCAGCGGCCTGAACTCTGGAAAGCTGCATCTTTAATCAAAACGAACTCAGTGAGCCAAACTCGGGAAAACTGCATCTATTATCAAGCTCAGCTCAAAGCTCCGGCAGAGGATGTACGCCTCGAATCAACCATTTTTCAAGTCGGTTAAATAAAACCCGCATCTCCCGCCTCAACAGGAATTCGCTGTTGGAGCAGTGCTAAAGGAAATACGCCTAATACTCAAACATTGAACAACCCGGTTAAGATGAATTGCATACAAGGAACGCAACAATAGGCAAAAGCTCTGGGAGTAACCCCGGAACAGCCGGAATACCGAGAGACTTTCCTCGGTCGGTTGCAAAGGCTGGAGCAAGAAGAACGAGAGGAACGAGAACGAGATCGAGAACAAGAGGAACGAGAATGAGAACGAGAACGTGAGCGCGAGCATGAGATTCGCATTCAACAGCTCAACCAGCAAAGAGCCCCTGAGGCGAGACAAATTAAGATTCCTGATATAACGCCATTCGAGCCAGAAAAAGAAGGTATGCAGGAATTTCTACAACGGTTTGAGAACCACAGTACATCCCAAGAGCTCACCGAATACGAGGCCGTCATTGCCCTCGAAACATTAATAACGGCCAAAGAACGAAGGCTCATCCAAACGATACCCGCCGTCGATCGATACCGCTTTAATGAAATCAGAACCCTACTATTAGAATCCCATAAGGTCACTACGGCTACACTACGCAATAATTACTTGAAAGTAAAACCAGAAGAGGGCGATAATATGAGTCGTTATGTCCGCAGGATCGAACAAGCCTTTGATGCCTGGATTACGGGAAGCCAAGTCGAGCCAGGTTACGAACAACTAAGGGATTTTGTCCTGGTAGGCCGAATATTCTCCAACCTACCAACCTGAGCGAATAGGGGGATAGCTTCTTACAAGCTCGACAGCACACCTCCCTGCAACAGCTATGCGGCAACCGTAACAACAATGACCGGACAAGAAATAACGAGCTACCTATGAACAAATCTACCGCAACAATCCGAACCACGCGAACTTTTGGCACCTTTAGCCGTGCGCAAATCAACTCAGTTCCGGCAAACGCGCATAACGAACCAGCACGCGTCGCGGCAACTCCCCAACTACCCAACCGTGGAGGGAGCATAGCCGTCTGTGAAGAAAACCAGTTTTTGAGATTTCTCCTGTCTGTGGTAACCAATCGCCGTCTCGCAAGTGTGACGTCAGCACGGAAGCCAGTTACCTACTGACTACGCTAAAGTGCGCACACGCTGGCTGAATGCTCTTCCAGCTGTTCAGTTAATTGCGTCATCGTTAATGATTAATTTTGGATTCTTAGACTCCAAAAGATAATGAATTGTATTTCCTCACTTTAGGACACTTAATAATAACAAAATAACTAGCAAAGATACATTAACAATTGAAAACTGTAAAGATTACAGGCCCTTGATTATAAAAAATTAGAGCGACTTGCACGCACACCTCACCCTTTGACATGTGGTGTGGTACTAATCTTGCTTTGTAAAATGAGAGGGAGGGGTTGTAGGGAAGGTAGGTGGAGCAACTTCAGCCAAGCGTCTGTGGTTGGCTCAGAATTGTGACGTCACAGGCCTTGAGAGTGCCCGAGTGTTTCAACTTTTGCAGCCAAATTGAGCCCGATCGGAGTGCGCTATGCTCCCTCCATATATCCTAGCTCCATGTACCCAACCATGACCGCACAAATTCAACTGGCCCGCAAGAGGCACGACGACATTTCTATCGTTCACATCATGGAGAAAACGCCACTCATTCAAGCGCTAAATGTGCCGTGCTTAATTTTCGATACCGAAAGTATCCTCCAAACTGGCGTTATCCGGGAAACAACGGCCAGGAGGAGGGCGAAGCCTCCAACGCACGAGTTCGCGTGAATACTGCCAGCTTCGACGAAGAACCAAAAGAATCCTCCAGCTTGCCGCCAGTTGACTGCAATAACGTAGGTTTAGAAAAAGAGCTCGCACAAGGAAAATGAAAGACCTTTAAAGGCCGAATCAACGAACAACCCGTCACAGTGTTATTAGACGGAGGAGCTAATTCAGTATTTATAAGGAAGACCCTCGTGCTCCTAGACACGCTTACCGGAACAAAAATCACCGTGAAACTGGCCAAAAGCCAAACTTTTCAAGCCCCCTTGACAAAAATACGGCTCGAATGTCCCTATTACCGTAGTCATGGAAAATCCTTCGCACGGCGTTATTTTAGGATAAATACCAGGCACCCTTTCTTTTGAAGAACCAAACTTCGATCCGACCCCACCTCCTCCGGACACAGCCACCTACCACGTGACAACTCGAGCGACCACCAGAAAGGAAGCCGAAGCTTAACGCGCTGTCCAGGAACGACTCAAACCAGATAAAAAAGAGCTGGAAACGTTACAGCGTAACTGTGACACCTTACAAGGACTGTTCAAAAAGGCGGAAAACAAAACAGAGGAGATTAGAAACGACGGCCGAGTCATTACGTACGAACTAAAGGATGAGATTCTGTATCGGAAAACATTACAGAACGGACAAACCACTTTTCAGGTAGTGGCGCCCTCGACTCTACGCAAACAAGTACTCGAGATGGGTCACGATAACCCCCTGGCAGGTCACTACTCCCAAAAGAAAACCCATGCACGAATCGAACGAGATTTCTACTGACCCCAGCTAAACCAAGAGGTAAACCGGTACTGCCATTCTTACCACAAATGCCAAAAACATGCACCAGCCCGGCCTCCCAAAGCACCTATTGCGACTCCATCCCTAACCGGAACTCCATTTCCCGCGCTAAGCGTGGACTTCGTAGGTCCGATTCAACCGTCCTCTGCTAGAGGAAATTGGTACATTCTAACTGTGGTCGACCAAGCCACCCGCTATGCTGATGCAAAAGCCCTACCGCATATATACATAGTAACAGTCGCAGAAGCGTTAAACGAGATCTGCACTCGCACCGGTTACCCGCACACCCTAACCACGGATAATGGAACACAATTTACAGCCGGCTTCTTTGAGGAGTTCCTAAAACAGATGGGCATCCAGCACCACCGCACGCCCCTGTATCATGCACAATCAAATGGGATCGTAGAACGATTCAAGAAAGAAAGGAAAGAAAAACCGTTTATTTCCAAGTTGCCACATGAGATACATGCTAACATGTTGACTTTTAAAAATTTCTTAATATAAGACGTCCTAAAACAAGAGTTTCATACGAGTACTAATTGACAAACCATCCGAGGTGTACAAATAGATAAGCCATACGAGGCATAATAATAGACAAACTATACGAGGTGGGCTAATAGACAAACTATCAGAGCTGTACAAATGGATAGACCATACGAGGCATATTAATAGACAAAATATACGAGGCGTATTGATGGATAAACCATACGTGGCGTGCTAATAATCTAACTCTATCAAGAGATAGTTGAATAAAAAATGATAAATATCATCTCTTGGATATTTTATTCTTCAAGAGATTGCTAACAACTTATAAATAATTCGAATACTACTAAAGAATTCTTCGGAACTCCCAAGTTATTTTTTGAAATAATCGAAGTAATAAAAAGACAAAAAACGCTATACCGGAGCAGGTTGAAACCAGGGTTGCGGAGTCGGAGTCGGAGTCGCCGGAGTCGCATGTTTTAGGGTGGAGTCGGAGTCTCTTTTCTGAATGTGGTGGAGTCGGAGTCGGAGTCGCTGTTTCAAAATGTGCTGGAGTCGGAGTCGGAGTCGTTCATTCGGAGGTGGTGGAGTCGAGGTTGGAGTCGCTAATTTTTTATGTCTTCAATTCTTTTTTTTGCAAAAAGTTATTTATAATTGTTTAAAACCGAAAGGAACCAAAACAGAGTTGAAATCCTTTGCTAAAAACCTAAAAAATACGCAAATTTTTATTGATTTTTTGTTCGAGGTTCGAAACAGCGTATTTATACCTATTACCTAATACGGTCATTGATATCTAGTCATTGTGGGTTCACACACCTATATATGTGATACCTACGAGTGCGAAGTATAATTTTCGTACTGGAGCAATAATGCATATATTATAGTGGAAACGTCGGAATTAGTAATGGAAAGCATCGCAAATTCATTCTGTTTGTTTCTGTTTCTCCTGGTTCTCTCATTCCCCCTTCATTAATACGTAGGATCTAAAAACTGGTAGTTAATGTGTTGCAAGTTATTGGCAGAACAGCTCAGCTGATGTAATGCATTGTACTCACAAAAAGAGTGGTAACTCTGTACGCTCTTACTGTGTCTATATTCTATACCAGTGGTTCCTTATAACGATCTTTTCTAGTCTTTCTTTTGGTTATGCTTTGGTGTATTGATTGATAATGACTAGTCTTTGCAGTAACCAAAAGTTTTGTGATCATAAATATTTCTAGTCTTTAGGTTGTGATATATTGATAATGAGTAGTCTTTGCCAATACCTGAAGCTATGGTCTGATACATAAAGAGTTCTAATTTTCAGGTTACGTAATCGCTATTGATATTGAAAATTCAATTAGCTTAGTTTGATGTTAATAACTGTAATATTATTTATTTTTTCAGCTATATGTGGTACCTAAGTACTTGAAATTTATTTCTTTGTTTTGTTTACTTCCTTGTCTTTAGGTCAAGTTAACATGTATTAATAATGATAATTTCTGCTCATATTTAAAGTTATTCTTTGAATTTTTTCATCAAAAGTTATGTTGCATTTTGCCATTTCATTTTCATGTTTAATTTTTATCTTCTGATCACTCCCCAGTTTCTAAGTAAGCATACGCTGAAAAGGAAATTTTTCAAAATTATGTCTTCACAATTTTAAAAACTGAAATAGTGTCTGTTTTTCAGCATTATATAATAATTGATGACTTTTTCTTAGGAAAGTTTTGGAAATGTTGTAAGGTTATCAATATCGGTAATGGGACACATGAAAAAATAAAATCCATGAGAACGAGCTGCAGTGAAAATAATATCACAACACTAGCAAATACATCACTTAGTCACACACATATTGTAACTGAAAACAATGCACTATCTGTGCTGCACTGATTGTTGCATTTATGCGATAGTGCAAATTTTCTTGCTGAAAACGTACGAAATTTCACCAAAAATACAAAACGAAAAGAACGTGGACGCTTGTTAAAATAAGAAAGTGTGAAATACAAAGTAAAAAGTCAGACGAGAATAAAAGACAATATCATACTAAACACAAAGAAGCTAAAAGTGGCTTTTATTCGTAAACAAAACGTTTCGAAAACGTCAGAGCACCCTGCGACGAACGCAGAACAACTTTTACCTATAATAGCCGAGGTATAAAATATCGTTGAGCAATAATATGTTATTTTCTGCGTTGTTACCCCGCATAGTGTGGGTACAGAGAAGAAAAGGCGGCGTGCAAATGTTGCCCACCTTATTCACATGTACAGTATGTATGATATATCATAATTTTAGTGATTTTGAGCAAATTAATTGAATCAACTATTGTAATTTCGTTGAATCAGAGCATACTTAGGAATAGAAAAAACGGTTAATTATTATCTATGCTTATCAGTGTATGCACTGCCTACATTCCCAACTCAGAAGATACCTGTCAGTAATATATATATATAATAGTGTTCACGACCCGTCATAAATGACGGGGTTCGATATTGTCGTTATACAAATCTTTCAGATGGGGATGACAAACAAATAAATCCATCCCAATAGTACCGCGACTAAAATATTCTAAATTGTCCTTGTGTACCGGTGAAACACGTATCACAGATACGATCATTAAGCATCCTTTCATAGCGTGAAAGAGACAAACCAACCAACCAAGACTAACCAACCAACTTTATTTGTTCAATACTGAATTGAACATTGTAATAGCATAGAAGTTATGCACAGGAAATACCCAAATCTATTTATTCATTTATTTGTTTAATGAGACACTTGGCATTTTATTGTATAAGAATAACCAACACTATATAGGGTTTTTTTGGGCGGACAAATTTCAAACATAGGTACAAAAACCCAAAACAAATCGATTTTCACGAATGAGAAACTCCTTAGTTTTCGAGTTATAAGGACTAAAAGAAACTTTAAAACTCAAAGTAGGATACCACGTGCGAGTCAATGTTAACGCTATAGTCTTGATAGTTCCGACCGCACTATAGCAGTTTTTTGTTATTTTTATAATAAAATCTGCAAGCATTTTACCATTACGAAAATTTCACCATTTAAATGTTCGTTAGGAAATTAACACTAAGTCATCAGTGATATACTTTGGTAGCTATTTCATGAAATCAATAAAGTGTGCAAACATTATTTAATGCTTAATAGCTTGAAACTGCAGATACTTTTACTAACCGCAAATTTCTTGCAGTTTTCATTGTAAAAATATCAAAAAGCTGTTTTAGTAGGGTCGGAACTATCAAGACTTCACCTTTTTCACTTCAAATTAATCTAATTCAATGCCAATTTTATCCAAGTCAAGATCAATTTAATCCAAGTCAAATTCAAATCAAATCAACCTTAAGGTGAGTTAAGAATTGACGTAATCACTCGTTAATTTGAGTGTTTTTTGTAATAAATATGCATCTATTGTATGCGATGAGCAAGATAATCGTTTTTCATTTCAGCAAGGAATAAATAAAATTTCTAACGGCGTCCGGTGTTGCAAGCTAAAGACAAGCCGTCGTAAAATGTGCTAAATATCCAGCATCAGGAGGCAGAGTGTGATTCAGATCTTTGAGCGGCGAAAAAGATACAAGTCAATTATAAAAAATTCTTATTAAAATGCTCACTAAACTTGTTTCAAAATTCTACATTTATGGCAGTTTGCATCCATTCAAATGTTTATTTTCAAAAGGTAACTTTATGTTACACATACATATAGAAGTACCGAGGAATTATTTACACTCAAATAGAGATTTATATGCGTGACATTTGACTTTATCACATGTATGAAATCATATATACATGCTACTAAATAAGATTATCATTGGACGATATGTATATTCAATCCATAAAAAAAATATTATAACGAAGTTCTTTTTTGAATCGTCCAAACGATTCTCGTAAAACAAGTTACAATTTATTTCATCGACATAGATGATATATATGCCTTGGCCTATTGATTTGAAGGAGTGGCAACACCTTTATTGCTAATGCAGAAATTTATGAGTGTAGTAATGTACTCCAATGAATTGTATTCAAACGGAATCGTACGTAAGTACTCAGTGAATCGCATTTATACATTTCTCTTAAAGTTTAAATCTACACAACGTCCAATATATAGTAATCTTATGTATTCGTATTTATACAATTTCACACATGTGATAAAATGAAATTTCACGCATGTAAATCTCTAAATGAAAGTAAATAAATCCCCGGTACTGCTTTGTGGAAGATAATATTGCCTTTTGAACATAAATATTTGAATGGATAAATACTCGCATTGATGTAGAATTTTAAAATAACTTCAATTAGTAGTACAATACGAAGTGTTTTATATTTGGCAGGTATCTTTTACGCCGGTCAAAGATCTGAATCACACTCTGCCTCCTGATGCTGGGGACTTAGCACATTTTATCACAGCTTGTCTTTAGATTGTAACGCAGGCAAAAGTTTTATGTATTCCTTACTGAAAGGAAAAACGATTTTCTTGCTCATCACATCTAATAGAAATATATTTAAGGCAAAAAACGCTCTAATTAACGAGTATCAATTCTTAACTCAACTTAAAATTGGATTAACTTGAATTTGACTTGGATTAATTTGAACTTGACTTGGATTAAATCGAACCTGATTTGAAATAAATTGAACTTGACTTGGATTAATTTGAAGTGAAAAAGGTAGCGCTAACATTGGCGCGGACGTGGTATCATACTTTAAGTTTTAAAGTATTTTTAGGTCCTTATAATTCCAAAACTATGGAATTTTGAGCATTTTATCATTCGTGAAAATTTATTTATTTTGAGCTTTTCAACCTATGGTGGAATTTCTCCTCACAAAAAAATACCGTATAAATATAATGAAACGCTAGGTGTCTCAATCAATTTTTAAACAAATGTATTTTTGTGTGTAATTTCCCCTATGTTATTACAATGGGAATCAGCTTGATTGGATGGTATCATAAATACCATTCAAATAATGTGAAAATCCTGGCATCTGTTCACTTTTGTTTATAAGTAAAAAATTTTGCTTTAAATTGAATCTATTGTTGAGAAAATGCAGCTTATCGTGGTAAAAAGGTATGGCAAATTTACTGAAAATTTCTTTGCCAATGATAATTTGAAATATAATACCCAGTTGTTGCTTGCTTGGT
Organism: Morinoia aosen; assembly: GCA_030386875.1. Taxonomy (NCBI): domain Eukaryota; kingdom Metazoa; phylum Arthropoda; class Malacostraca; order Amphipoda; family Talitridae; genus Morinoia; species Morinoia aosen. Next base: position 49,539,072 of record CM059574.1, on the reverse strand, counting down.
TGGCGTGTGCGTCTGTGACGTTCATTGGGATGCTTAATGACTGTATCTGAGAAAGAGTTTCACCAGTGCACAAGTACAAGAATGTTTTATCGCGGGTACTATTAGGGTGGATCTATTTGTTAGTCACCTATACGAGTATCTTGCGACTTTTTTAAAAGAAACTATCGAATTCCGTCATTTTTGAAGGATCATGTACACTAGAAGATATACTGTATATTAGTAAAACTTTATTTTTAACATTCTGTAGCCGATTTAAAAGTCGTTCGTCAATATAGATCCTTATAACCATAAGTACAGGTTGCAACACCTGCAACCAGTAATATTCGTCTTATAAATTGTGAATAGTTCACCTATTCACAATTTATGTTGGAGAAATGTTGGAGTAATGTTGAGTTGTAATTAGGTGGAGTCGGTGTCGGAATCGCAAAATTCTGGAAAGGTGGAGTCGGAGTCGGAGTCGCAAAATTCTGGAAGAGTGGAGCCGGAGTCGGAGTCGGAGTCGCAAAATTCTGGAAAGGTGGAGTCGGAGTCGGAGTCGCAAATTTATTCTTCCGACTCCGCAACCCTGGTTGAAACACCATCGTAAATGACAATCAAGTATTGAGAAGAGGTTAGTCACTAAGTAATTTAAAAAGAACATCGCGCAACACAGCACGCATATCTAAAAATGCGTAAACAAACTTTCACTCAAAAATGAAATGCATGGCTTATTCGGCATACAAATATAAAGATAATGTTTGCACGAGCGCTTTATTTCATTTGTCTGTTTATACTTTTTGATATTTTCTATTCACAGAAATGCCCTTCGGGGCCATGATAGATCGATTTATGAATCATTAAGCAAGCGCAATCAATTTGTTTATTTCTGGAATTTGGTTCAGTGTTAACTGATCGCAGAGGTTTAGGTAAAATATAATGTGTCTTGAGGTTTTGCTCTTTACGCAAAAAAATAGAAATAGAAACATATATATGCACATGTGTGTATATATATCTACGAACGTGTGCATGTGCACACAGATCCATAGACATTCATATTTGCGTGTGCACACATACACACATGCACACACACATATTCATATACATACGTATTAAAAATGAATATAATAAAAATGCTAATTAACATATAAAATTATCTTGCTCTTTCGACATTTAAAATGACAGCCAAAGCTCTGTGTAATCGTAAGAAATAACGGGAGTAAAACTAAGGAATAGAAAAAGGATTTCGAAAAACGTATAAATGAAAAGGTATTTTAATTTCCTAAAAGAAGTTTTAAGAAAACTTAAGTTACCGGCGAGGAACAACAACAACAAAAAAAACATATTTCATACCTTCTCGATACTCTCTGCAACATCATGCGGACATGGGTACATGGGATAAAATGGAGATAAAGTGCAAGCCGGTGACCACTCATGATTGACAAATATCTACAAAATTTTTGCAGAAATGCGTAAACAAACAAGTACTCAACATCAAAATTCATAGTTTGTACAACATACGGACAGAAAGATAACTTTACCACTATTCATATGCTCAAATTGCGCTTTATTTCATTAATTGTATTTGTCATTTTTCCGATTCACAGAAACGCCCCCTGCGAATGATAGATCTATTTTTGAGTCATTTCGTTAGTGCAATAAAATTTATTAACCGGATGGTTTTCGCGTAAAGAAATGAGATAGAAACATGTATATCTATTAAAACAGATATATATATATACATACGTACACACACATATTAATATATATGCTCATTGAAAATGAATATAAGAAAAAATACAAATATGAAATAAAAAGATAAAAAACAAACCTACCATCTACTACATCGAAAATGACAGTCGAGCTCACTGTAATCCTTAGAAATTATTCGAAAAAAAATAAAAAAAATAACTAAAAGGAAAAGAAGACTTCGAAAAACGTAAAAATGAACTGGTTTTTAATATCTTCATAGAAATTTTAAAGAAAACTCAGGTTACAGTCAAGAAACAACACAAACTCTTCAGCATTATACGGACATGTGTACATGGGATAAAATGGAGTAACATTGTGGCCGGATATCACATTTGAGTGGCGAATATTTACAAAATTTAGCCCATATAGGTAAATTGAACAATGGTTCAAAGTGATAATTTTAATTTCGGAAATTTAGAGTTTTTTCGATTTGAAAGTTCAGTGCTAGTGTGCGCTGATCGCAACGAAAAATATAAAGAGAAAATGAAATGTTTAAATTACCCCCTCTCCCCAGCTCAGCTGAAATCGATTGAAAACATCTTCGAGAATGATTTTGAAGTAGCGAGGCAACGTTAGCCAAAATTTAATTCATTAAAAACTTCGCACAACCCTCAACCTGTATATTGGTGTACACTCAAAATGTATTTCAGGGTATGTTTGTCATACGGACGCTAAATATTAATACAGAAAAGGGAAAAATAACAAAAATAAAGATAAGGAAATACTCCTAATTATGGAAAAAACGTTCGTTCTGCTGCATTGAATTGACGGCTGTGGTGTTCATTATTGTTGACAGAAATAAGTAAGATGAATATGAGAATGGCTTAGCAAACGTAAAATGAAATAGTTTCTAGTTTTGTAACAGAAATTTCAGGAAAATAAAAATTTCAGTTAAATGGAATATTCACACCGAAATGCTGCAGGCCCTATGACCGAGATGCAAAATGACGTGACACATTTACTCTAAATTCTTTTACTGTTTAAGAGTTTTTGATATGCTATGGAAGCTTGTTCCACAAAAAGCTCCAGAAACTGAGAGAGCTTTTTGTCCCACGTTAGATGAACTGACTAACACATCATTCCTCCGATTTGTTTTTCTGTTTAGGATATTAGATAGAAAAAATTTTACCACCTCTGTATTACTTTGGGGGAGGTAAAGAGAGGAGAACACTCGTCGAGCTTTTTGGATCATGAATCTGTTCGGTATTGGGATCCAGTCGAGTTTTTTTAAAAGAGGAGTGACATGATCGTATTTATTGAAATTGTCGCGTCTTACACGACGCGAATTTTTGAAAATATCTGTGGCAACATTGCCGCGGATTTCAACGCTGGTCCGCTAATCCAATGTAGAGTTTTTGTCTGGTTGTAACCGTGAAGTTGAAACGTTCTCCCGCTATTTTGTCTTAAAGCCCTGGTATCAGTGTAATCGTGCGTGTAAGAAATCTGATTTAGAGTATTCGTACCTACCCCCAATTTAGCCACATGTGCCTCTTTTTTATGTGTTTTTTGTGTGTCAGATAGTGGTGAACAGCCGGTTCCTAGAGCATTCGATGATGCTTTTGGCGACTGGCGAACCACCTATATCAAGTAGGTCAGCCTTAGTGAATTTTTTGGTGCTCCCTTTAGCTAGTATGTTTCATTGTGATGCTAGGAATTTGATAACTTATATTATGTAAATTAGGGTAACCTGTAACTATAAAAATGGCTTCGGCCAACATTGTGTTAGGAGTGAGAACAAACTGTTGAACTGGCGCCCCATAAGATGTAAACAGATAGCTAGTACTAAGAACTTCATATATTGACAGTGCATAGCTCAGATTCTTTTTTTTTTTTGCTGGGAAATAAAGTGCATTTTTTGAATGTCAATAATGTTTTGGCTCCTCACCCATGAGCTGTGCTGAGCAAACTGCGCCAGTCAGTAGGGTGGAAGCCTAGAGCTAAAGCATTTAAAGCAGACCGAGAATATGTTCAGAAACTTTTGTGACCACTGCCCATGTGATTTGTGTACTCAAGCCGATATCAGCAACCACGTACTTGTTTGCCCTGGGGACGGTTCACCTTTAATTTAAATCGAGTAATCTAAATTTGTTTATCATAAAAGATAGTCAGACTATTTTGCTAGTTCAATACTATGATCAAGCTTGAGTACAACTACCTATGAGCCCAAAGGAGTTCAGCAACTTCTAGGAAATTCCCCCAGCCTTATCATAAATGTGTAGGAACTTGGGCAGGCTCATTTAACCTAGTTCAGTATAGGGCTGATAAATGAGATAGCCATGTTGACATTAGATAATTGTGGCTGATCTGCTGTATTCATGTACATTAACTTTAAGCCCTGACTATTCTACGGCTGAATTAGCCATCGTGCTTGCCTGTGAAATTTAGAATCAATGCTGGTTTGCTGTTCCTGTTGTAGCGTTGCCTCTGCATCAGAGACCTAATCCCTTCAAATTTCCTTTTCCACATTTAGAGTAAAGAATTTAATAAGATAGCCCTTCATATATGTAGGTTGAAAATAAAGGCGTGATAATACCATCCCCCATTGTTTGTAAGTATTACAGATAAGAGCTTGTCAGGCTATCTTCCTGAAAGTTGTAAACCCGTCCCTACAGTAGCACTTAATTTGTGTAAACCGTTGGATCTAATTTTAAAGCCGAGTCCCTGCAATTAATGTTAGTGTGCGCGAGTAGACTGTCCTCCTTTGACCCCATGTTTGTGCTTACAAAATGCGTATGTTTACAGAATGTGTGTTTACAAAATGTGTATGTTTACAAAATGTGTTCCCTAGTTAGAAAGTCAATCCTTTTTCTGCATCAGATATTCCAATATGCACTTAGTCTCGACATTATTGATCCACGTCCATATACTGAGTCGCCAAGAGATGTGTTATTCAGTTACCATCGCTTATTTCATTTCCTTTTCAGTTATTTCGCTAATTTCTTTTTTATTCTGAACCAAAAAATCTCCCTAACGTGCGGTCCTTCCTCATCATTCTTAGAAACTGAAAATGTCCTTGTTGTGCAGTTTACGGGGTCAACGGGTCCTAAAATAAACCTGAAGAGTCCACGAGTCTTTGGTGTGCCCTGATGTCCGTTCAATCGGGTCGAAGTAGTGAAGACATAAGATCCACCAACCAACCCGATACAGAAATTTCCTTTGTATACCACTTTGGCGGCGAAGTTTATACATTTTTGCTGCTGTTCCTGACGATATTTAGGTAAATCTCCCCACACAAGACTGCAGTAGTCCAGACGCGATAAAACTAAAGACTGAATCACTAATAATCTAGATTTTTCGTCAAGTGTGTTCTTAATGCGATGAAAGAACATTAAGGTTCCGTTAATTTTATTGCACATTGTTTCTACGTGTGAATTGAAAGTCATATTTTTGTCAAACCAAACACCAAGATTTTTTACCTTATCTACTGGTTCAATTGTATCGTCTCCAAATGTTAGCGTGAATGGTGGTAAATTTTTAATCGCATTCTATGATCCAAAAATAATGCATTGCATGCGTTTTACTTGCGTTAAGTCTGAGGCCATTTTGATCATACCACAATTTCAGATTTCTTAAAAGGTTTTCAGCGTTGGCTTGTGTTTCTTTTAAATCCGCTGTTGAGCTTGTCATGGCAACTTGTACGTCATCAGCATACATTGAGATTTTTGTGTTTGCCTGCATGGTGGGGAAATCATTGATGAAAACTGAAAATAGGATGATTAAACCTTGAGGAAGGCCAAAATTATTTTGTATGAATTATTACATTTTGTTATTCAAGCACACGCATGAGAGCGGATTAGTAGGTAGCTTTCAAACCACCGAGTGTCTATTCTGAGGTTTGAAATTTTTGTAGAAGTTTCTTATGCTCAACACTGTCGAAAGCTTTGGAGAGATCAAGCAGTAGTAGGGGAGTTAATTTTTTTTGTCAATATCATTGTAAATTCTTTCTGTTAGGTTTAACTAGTTCAGTATTGGGCTGATAATATTGGGCCTATGTCTTGAGTACTGGTATTCCTTCTGTAAGCATATTGATTGCGATGCAGTAGTTGTGACTCGTCTAGGTAAGACGAGAGCTGGTTTGTTATTACTTTTTCTAATATTTTGGACATAACAGGCTGATTGGTCTGTAGTTTGACGCTATGTCGATATCACCAGATTTGTGTAATGGCTTAATAATGGATAGTTTCCATTGATCGGGAAACTTGTTTGTGGCTATAGATATATTTATTATCAAGCGAATGAGGGGTGCTGTGACAGGGAAGCTGTCTATTATATGCTGGAGGCTTATGCCATCATGTCCGTCGCTTTAGTATTCTTTAGTGAGTAGTGGATTCTTTGTATCTCTATGACGCTAACCGGCTTTGGTCTCCATTTGTTTCTACTATTTGGGGATGAAACATCGCTCAGATTTGCCACTGTAGATGTGTCTGAAACTGTCCTGGATACTTCATTGAAAACATCTTCGCCAACTTTTATGAAGAAAGTTTTAAAGTCATTCGCCGTTTTTGAGGGGTTGTCAAAAGTGTTTTTGCAGTCTGAATTTTTATACTGAGCAACTTCTCTAATGATTTCCCAATTTTTTTTTTTTGAGGGTTTTGTTTTGCCGCCAATAGTTCTTTGTGAAAGTAGTCCCGTTTTGCTTCCTTAACTTTTCTTCGTAGGATCTTCTCATGATCTTTATATAATTTTCGACGCGTACTGTCTGATTTGTTCAGTTTGTACCCACGCTGCAAATTTCTTTTAGCTCTGCTCAACTGTTTTATCTCATCTGTTATCCATTTAAAAATCTCGGCTTAACTTTCTTCGTAGTGAAAGGTGCGCATTCGATAAGGGCTGATACGAAATTCTCGTTGAAAAGCTAAACTTGTAGATTGACATCATCGGTGTTTTCCATGCCTTGAAATTTCCATGCCTCAATGGAACAATGAAGTCCATGCTCCGGAAACTGACTGCCGAACAACCCAGGGACTGGGACTTGTATCTTCCCTCATTATTATTCGCGTATCGCGACGCTCCGCAAGCCTCTACCGGGTACTCACCATTCGAGTTAATCTATGGCCACCGAGTACGAGGACCTCTGAGTCCTGACCATCCTGAAGGAATGCTGGACAGCTAATCCTGCAGTAGACACCGACCAGGCTCCGGCCCATTATCTACTCGATCTCCAGCATCGCTTAAAAGAAACGTGTGCAATTGCCCAAACTAATCTGAAACAAAGACAGGAAAAAACGAGCAAATATATAAATCGAAAAACCAAACTACTAGTGTTGAAACCCGGAGAGCTAATACTAGTATTTGTTCCGGACCAAAGAAATAAATTAACTATGGCATGGAAAGTCCCATATAAAATCACCACGCGGCTAGGAACCTTACTTACTTTGAAGGAAACAGTAAACTATACCATATCAATTTGCTCCGGAAATATCAGGAACCCGAGGCTCCAAACAACAATGCCAATCCCAACTACTTGGAACTCGAAGAACTTGAAGGAGACGCCGCTAGAGAAGCGTTCACTGCCGCCTGCCTCGCTGTCGAAGCTACCAATGCAGAAGAGGAGCTCGACCCAAAAGAACCGGAAATTTCCCTCGTGTTGGGAGAAACCGTTAACGACTGCTCCCTCAACAACCGTCGAGACGAAAGGGAACAAAAAACCCCTATTCACCGACACACCGGGAGAAACCAGGACCGTAGTTCACGAAATCAAACTGAAAGACCCTAGCAACTTCCGCCTCCAACATGCCTACCTCTTGCCGCTATCACTAGAACCGGAATTACAGAAAAATCTCGTGCAATGGCCACAACTGGGTATAATCACGCCGTCCACCTCACCACACTACTTCCCCTTGTTAGCAGTTCGAAAAAAAGACGGAAGTCATCGATTCTGTTTGGATTGCCGTCACCTTAATAATCAAACGCGCTTCGATGCCGAACCCATTGCCGACATCACCTCCATATTTGCTCGATTGGCATGGAAACTATCTTTAGTAAAATGGATTTAACCAACGGCTAGCAAGTTCCTCTGCACCCATCATCCTGTCCTTATAAATGAGTGCATTCAAAACGAGGTCCGGACTATACGAATTCAAGGTAATGCCATTCGGACTGGCCAATGCACCTGCTACCTTTTCCCGCCTCGTTCGTCGAGTAACTACCGCCCTAAAGGACATAGGAGTTTACATGGACGACATTCTGATCGCTTCCGCCACCTGGGAAGAGCATCTAGATTCCCAAGAAAAATTATTCGAAGCATTGACATTACACGGCCTAACTGCGAAACCCTCGAAATGCGCTTCCGGCTATAGCAATCTCCAATACCTCGGCCATCAATTAAGTAGCGAGCAGCTCCGACCAATGACAGAACGGATAGAAGCGCTACGCACCTCCTCATTACCCAAGAATAAGAAAGAACTAATTAGTTTTCTAGGCAGTGTAGGATACTACCAACAGTTTATTCCTCATTACACCGATTTGGGCAGCACCTCTGCAAGACTTCCTACGGAAAAATTCTTCAGAAGAGATTCCCTGGATCGACATCACTCAAGACGTATTCGAGGCACTTGAATTGCCCTTAACGACCAAGCCCGTGTTGCAGTTAAGGCCTCGATACACTGGCGTTCATGACTCGAGAAATTGCGGCAGTGGATCCGTCCGTCAGTTGAAGTGAGAACTGGCGACAGGATACACTCATCGCGCAAGATAAAGCCCCGTGGAATGCAATGCAAGGCGTCAGTCTGCCTCAGCGTGTCGTACGGGTAGGTGCGCGATTGCGACCAGCCGTGTAGAGCGCAGGATAAAACCAAAACACCCATTGCGCTGTGATTTAGCTTTCTGTAAGAGCTGCTTTTCATATTCCACAAGCAGTCGTAATTTTTAAATGTCAATAAAATTCAGCGATTGAGTTTTGTCTACTTAATTGCGAAGCAAGACATAGCTGCATACCTCTCCCGCCAACGCACGAAATGGTACTGCTCAACGCAGTGAAGCCCGTACATGCACGGATCGCTGAAAGCTCGGTGGGCACTCTGCCAACTGGCTGGTGTGCAGGGATGGGAGGCACATTGAGAGGCGTGCTGGCGGTTATACCCGCGATTTTTGCCCTGTGTATTTGGGCCTTTACCGGACCCAAATATCCCATTTATCCTACGCCAAGACACGTCGGAAACCGGTCTAGGCGTTGTTCTTCTCCAGCCCAGCAAAATCGACTTCAGGCGCTATGCACCAATTGCCTATGCATCCCGCCGACTCAGAGGAGCGGAGAAGGAGCGGACCAATTGCCTATGCATTCTACTAACGAGAAAGAGGCCTTAACTATCTACTGGGCGTTACAAAAATTTGAAACCTATCTGTTCGGCCGAGAATTTATTCTACAAACTGATCACCGGCCTCCACTCTATCTGCAACAGGCCGATAAATTAAACCCTCGCTTGAAACGATGGGCCCTCTACCTGAGCCTGTTTCGATTCCAAGCCGAGCATATCGCGGGAACCGAGAATCATATCGCCGATTTCGTATCTCGCTCCGCAACCTTCCAGGGAAACGAGTAAAACCGCAAGAAATCCGAGAATATTCCCGAGGTATTTCGCGATAAAGCTTATAACTATGTTCTCTTTATAGATAGTTGATGTTAAAAAGGCCGCTAAACTAGGGCTTATATCACTTAAGATTATAGAATTAATTATCACATAACCCCTATATGTCGAACGGTCTCAAAAACAAATCAGAGACCTAACAGGACTTCAATTCTCAAATTTTATCGATCAAAATTGGTGTGGGTTTGTTAGAGAAGCGTCATGGCGTCCTGGCGTTAGTTATAAGGCATTTGAAAATCCAATGTACAATGGGATATGTATCAGGCTTGAAATTGGAAATAAAGCATCCGTAGATGCCTTCATTATATAGACTTTTCTTTACAAGTATAGTCTTGTCATTATGGGCGTTTTAGGCCCCGCGCCAGTATGGCCAAATGGATATTCTATATAGTATCACGCTACCGGCTTTGTAAATAATGTTCGCCGGAATTTAATTCGAGTAACCTAGATACTCCCCTCATTCCCTTAAATCCGGCTTGTCCGAAATTCGTGAGAGCGACGAAAAGAAAAGCGGTCAGCTCTCTGGAATTTCGGAACCTCATTATCCGTAACTGAAATACTCTGCAGCTAACATTGTTCCCTGCAAATAAATCTGGAAATTAACCGAATACTATCTTCCCCGAGAAGAATCCCGAATACAAAGAAAGAAAAGGGTTTCAACTCCTAGAGAATTTTCAAATGAGTGGCGCCCAATGCGCGGCAGCCCTACATCCGCTGAGATACAGCCTCTTCGAACTAAACTTCGGCAACCGTGAGCAAGGTCAGCCCGTAAAAGCATCCGAAAGATCTAGAATCTGGGGCCCGAACAAGGACCAAAAATAATAACAAAATTAACAATTGGCGCCGAACAGGGACAGCCTAACAATTATAATAAACATTTCTAACACTGGGTTCAGACGGAGGATGCTTTCCCCGGGGTAACGTCCTCTCTTCTTCCCCGCCTCTCTAAAAAAAACCTAAACCCCCGATCTTATGCCTCCCACCCGTTCCCCAGGCGTGTTGTCGCTGCTGCCCTACATGCTGGGACTGTCTGCAGTGCTTCCACTCCTAGGGTAATTACCCTAGTCTAGGGTAATCAGATCCCTCCTAGGATAAAGTTTAGGGTAAGGGGGAAAAATGCAGAATCTAGGGTAAAATCTATGTTTCAAATCTGATTTGTAAAATTCATGAGGAAACATTAAGAATTGAAGATTGTCAATAACTACAGTTGAATAACCCAAATAAGAATTAAATGAGCAGAAGGTATTAATTCAAAGCTGGGTCGTATGAACATTCGATTCGTGAATATAGCACAAGTCAACGTGTTCCACTGAACAAGTTGTGGTTCTTTTCGCTATGTGCGGCGTGCAGTTTCTTATCAAGCTTGTGTACGACGACTGCTGGAGCAGTGGGATGCACTCACACTTTGTTGAGTTATCGTTTTGCGATTCAACTCAGATAAATTATATGATAGCCAATGTTTTCAACAACAAACTAACCCCCGCTTATTTGAAGTTCTTAGATTATAATTTAGGGATATTAAACGTATTGAATACCTCGTTTCAGTCTAACTCGCCAAATATCTTCAGTCTGGGATCAAAAATTTGTAGCCTAATTAGGAGCTTCTGTTCAGATTTTATGCGTTATGCTTTTGGGAAGAATGCGACTATTTCTTTGCTGAGTCCATCCTATCCAACATTCACTAGTGCTTTAGTGCCAGTAGGTGAAAAAGGTATACAAAGCATTGGGATGAATGCCGCTGAAACGATGTCACAGAGAACTGGCATTACTTTACAAGAGAAAGAGTTTTTTCCTAATAGTAGACGCTTCTTGGTTGAAGCAGTTTCACAAATCTAAAAACGGCTGTCCGTCGAGGATCCTGAACATGACCTCGTACACTGTCTAAATCTGCCTAATGCTCAACACCGACTAGAAAATCTTTGTCTTAAATGTTAGACGAAATTTTCTCAATGGAAAAGTTTGTCGAATAGAAATTTTTTGATGAAGAGTGGCGAAAACATTACTTGGATGAACAACCGACACGTCATGTCAGCCGTTGATTACTGGGAAACAGCGCTTAGCCGTAAAAATGCTTGTGGGCTACCATGCTATCCAAATCTTATAACTGTAATTTGAACATTGTTGTTCCTCCCATTTTCAAATGCATTCGTTGGTTCAGGGGGTCATCTGAGCCATTTTGGACATAATGATCAATTTTTTTCTTTGCTGAAAAAAAGATTCTTAGATAGTGGGCTATTGTGTCCTAAAATTTCATGGTACTCGAAAAAAAGTACTCGAGTAAAAATATGTTTCTTTTTAAAAATTGCAAATTCTTGAAAAATTTCAAAACATTCACACAACATTTCACAAATAAAAAATTTACCCGTCTGCACAAAAAAAAATGAGAATTAAATGTATTTAATTTCTGTAATTTATATATGTACTAGGTTTTTCACAGTATAAATATGGAATTATGATGCATAATATTTGTCGATAGTAATACGACGTGAACTAAGGATTCAAGTAAAAAATAAGCGTTTTATCACATTTCACAACAAAATTAATGTTTTTCGACTGTTTCGCGTAAATCAAATTTCCCACCTACAAATTAATAGAAGACAATGAGTTTTCATGCAAGAAAAAAACGATAGTTTTGGAATTCTTGTAACATTTCCAACATTCTAACATTGATTTTTCAACTTTTTCCATTCTATTTTTTTTTTTGTCATGGTACAAAACCGAAAATTTTGTATGTTTTAGATACTGATAGAAAATCGCATATAAAAATAAAATAGAAAAGAAAATGAAAAATTCGGCTCTGTTACTTTGTCAGAAATACTTAAAGGATTCTAAAACTGTCTTTAGTTTTATTCTAGCATGAAAACTCATTGACTTCTATTCATTTGAAATTTCCGATAATACAAGATAAAACAATTAATATTAATCATATTCTCAAAAACTGGGGCTAAAATCGAACAAAATACACTCGAGAAATGTGTTCTTTACAAAGATTACCAATTCCGGCCAAATTTCGGAAGAATCGGTTCATAAACAAAAAATCGCTCAGATGACCCCTTTAATTTGACCAAAATTTTTCAAAGAACCAATTGGAAGAATGAAACCGTGAGTGGTTTGATGCACACAGTGTATTTACTGCATAATCTCCCAATTAATACTAATTTAATTAAGGCTATAAATTAAGGCAAAAATAATGTCATGTGCACAGAATCTCCAGCAATGTCAATGCATAAGAAACGTACAATACGAAAAGCGTGCTAACGTTTTTGTTATGTTGTAGAATGCAGTTTTTCCTAGATATTTCCAGAACTTTACTTTTTTTGTGTGAAATATACTTTCATGGAGATTAGAAATTATTTGCACAAAGATCTAAGGCTATACCTAACAACGCACGTAGAGTTCATTCATTTTTTATTTGTTTTAAATCGGTCAAAAGACCCAATACAAAAAGCGGGAAAATATATTTCATACATTGCATCTCTCATCCAGAAATTTTTTACTTGGTTTTTTACCAATGATAATTTATGTATTGTGAACACTAGCTAGGTAAATCTGGGCATCAATTTTGTCGGCCACAGCGCTTTTTGTTTTTCTTTGAGTTGTTTATCGATCCACATTTGAAATATATATGGTAGATTTAAGGGAATGATGTCATTTTATTCATATTCCAAACTAAGGCGTTCAGATAAATCATTCATTAATTAACATGTCTCCAGGAACTTTAGAAAAGTTGTCCATGTGACTGAGAGGCAAAGCCAGTACTTTTAATAAAGACCATACGATAATTATTGGATTCCTCTCATTTATATTTTCTAGGGTAATCAAGGAGCATTCTAGGGTAAAATACATGCCAGCCTAGGGTACAAAGATTGACGAGCGTGGAAGGCCTGACTGTCAGGCACGATATACACAAGACAGGTAGGTCCACTTCAAAGGGGACAGCTGCTCGCAACCGTTAGACAAGCCAGCCAATAGGAGACGTTTAACCTGATGACGTTGCCACACCCATACGACGTGACCCACACCACACTCGCGGCAGCGATGCACTGGCTGTCGTACGTACGATTTCACCATGGCAGGAACTGCCGGGTTTCCGCACATAAGTAGTGAAAAATATTTAAATAGTCTGGGAACTATGATACTGAATAACTTTGATAATCTTGTATGCAATGCTTAATAGCCATGTAATAATTAAAATTTGTGTGCATACTGAGCAAAACCTTCATATTTATCAATCCAAGGCTCCGTTTAGGACTTGCATACTCATTGTAATTCTAAAATTCAGATGTTTTTTTTCGAGTGTTTAAAGGATAAATCAAATGAAAGTCCTCATGATGTTACTTTATATTTTCAGAAAGAAACACCGAGTTCATAGTTCGTCAACGTAAATAAACCACAGGATGAAATTAGTCTGGCAAACAATGCTTTCCGCTTCTAGAAAGTCTTCAATTCTTTTAGAATACTTGTTGAACGACATGCATAGGAAGCAGGATTAGTTTTTTACGATGTCCATCATCTTTAATGCACATTTATTTCGGAGTATTTATATACATAAATATATTACGGGCATCGTATAAATTCAAATTATAAATTATAAGAATTGGCTCATGAAGTACAAATCTTCCGCACAAATCTTTTTCTTGCACCTCTTTCATAATCTGCTGTGCTGTCTTTCTCTTACCTACCGATTTGTTCAGACGATTTTTGAAGAATCACCGCTACATCATATTGCGTTATAAAGAACGTGTTAGCTTAGATTATTTAATTTTCGAATTGCTCTGTACATGATCAACGTCTAAATAGTTGAAAATTTGAATAACGAGCATTGTTGAACTAAAAGTATAGCTTTGAGTAACTCCAGGAATATTGGCAGTATTGCTGTAGTCATTCCAGTAGCTACACTTTTCCCAGTGAAAATCCCTCAATACAGTAAAACATGCAATTACATGGAAAAAGTAGCCTTACATCCATATTTATTCTATGAATACATTATTATTATTATATAAGAAAGTTTTAGCCTCCCTTAACCACGACAAAGATGTTCCAAGAGAGGAAAGAGGAAGGCACCATTTAGTATGGAGTTGAGGGAACGCGGAATCTATGCACAAGGCGCACAGAAACAGTAAGCTAGGAAAGAAGTTCATGAAACAAGAAAAAAGTTGAAGAAGAAAGTAGTATGTGCTGAAAAACAGGACAGCAGTGGACCGAAAAAAGGTGGTCCGTAACAAAACAAAAACCTATTTTATTACAACAAAAGGAAGCCTACCTAACCTTTAGCTCAGGCCCTCACATAGTCCCCCTGGGAGCGCTAATTCCCATAGATACAATACCTGTATCCCCCTGAGGGGTTCGATGAATACATTATTGTAGCAATTTTATAGTGAACACTACGTCCTTTAATTAATAAATATACAGATATATATATGTGTACAGACATATACGGCACACATCCTATAATATGCCATTAGCTCCGGTTTTATATATATATATATAAATGAATAATAATAATAATCTCACTTAACAACTTCGGTCATAGACTATTTAGTTGTCGCTTTGGCATTTCTACCAAAGTTGCTGTGTTGTTGTACGGTGATACACTGAGGTCATGAGTGTCTTCCATCTTTCTCCGCTATCTATACAGATTACTTCAATTACGACGTTATTGTTCGCATATTCCATCTTACTCAGTCAAGTACGATGCAATTCAATAAAATACACGTTTCAGCAAAAAACAGAACTCATGTCCGACTTCAACAATAACTGGCATAACACATTAAGTACGCCCTCCTTTCGTCGGGCCACAACAATTCTCCAGAACTTCACCCCCATTCGTTACACAGCAATATAGTATTACATAAATGTCGATAACTACCGTTTAGCATGAGCCACCCGAAAAGGAGCTGTCATGGACATTCTAACACTTGTCACAACATTTGCTTCTTTTTACCAGTCATCATATGGATTCAATCACCATATGAACAAAGATTGAGGCCAATATAGCTGGAACTCGTAATTTTTACCTGAAGAACCAGGGTACATGGATGCAATGGAACAATGAATGTGGAAGGATTGAAGCTAGGACCCCAAAGTTGGGGTTCCAGCTCACACCCTCACTTTGGCTGAGCGTCTTACCCGCGCTGGGTAAGAGCTCCAGCTCACTTACCTCAACTCTGCGTTGAGGAGCGCAGTACGCTCGGCCATTTAGGTTCTAAACTGTGCCGCAGAACATACCAACTGCCAGAAGACTAAGACATAGGCAAGCCGTAATACAAACATTAAAACACAACCTCGCCACTCTTGAACTGGGTGGGTCCACTCAGATTTAACATCATATATTCCCTAATACATTCACTTTTTTAACAAATTCCATTACTTTATGAATAAGTCCCCCATCAGATAACAGGTTGGCCACGCTTATGTTTCCTCCTGTCACCGCTTAGAAATTACAAATCTCATTTCCTTTCCTGTTGGACATAACAAATTTTAAGACTTCAGCTGTAACCAGACGCTTGAAACGTAAAATACACAATTTGTGAAATCTATCCTGCAGAATTGAAATCTCTTAGAAATACCTTTCCGTTATAACACCAAGAACAACGTGAAGATAACTCTCAAAGAAATGTTATAAATATAAAAATAACACCAATCGCTATACATATAAAGGGTTGGCCAGAAGTAACCGAGCCTTTTAATTGGCTAATACTAGAAAAACTATGAACGCTAGGGAGTTGAAACTTGTTTAATTTGAAAGAAAAACATTTTTATGGTTTATCAAGGCTAAATTTTAAATACGTTCGAATGAGTGCCACGACTGTTTAGACAAATTAGAGCTCTTTTCTTTGTCGCTTCCATAACGCTCCTCAGTGTATCAGGCGAGAGTTGAGCTATTTCATATAAAATTTTATTTTCAAGTTCTTGTAAATTTGTTAAATTGGCTACATTAACTCGTGACTTACGGGAGCCCCACAAGAAGAAGTCTCATGGGGACAAATCTGGAGAACAAGGAGACCAAGGGATGTTACCAAATCGTAAAATTAAGTTATTTGGAAAGCACTCTCCCAACAATACTCTTTCTATTCCTGTTAATAACAATAGTGTTAACCTATAAAAAATTTTTTCTTTCAATAAATAAATTTCAACTTCCTAGCGTTCATAGTTTTACTTATATTATCAAATTACAAGAGTAAGTTACTTCTGGCCGACCCTGTAAAAACCAAGAGACAATTAGCATGGGCTGGACAATTTTGGAACACATTACAGCTACTACCACACCTTAGAAGTACTGTCGTTGCTAAAATCAGAAACTGTGAAAGGATAAAAATGAATGCTAAAAAAAGTTAAAACATCAACACGCAAGCTGGAAAGTGAAAATAACGTTTTTGAAACTTGCAAAGCCCTAGGGACTCTAAGAGCGTGATTTACGATATTAAAAAGTTATGTCTATATTTTACGCAACGTTGATTCAAGATCAGATGTTAGGTTAAAGGCTCCTTAACCGCAACAAAGACGTTCGAAATAGAGGAAGGAAGAAGGGACTGTTAAATATGGAATTAAGGAAACGCGGAATCTATGCACAGGGTGCATTGAAACTGTACATTCAGAAAGAAGTTCATGAAACAAGATAAAAGTTTAATGAAAAAGTAGTAGTAGTAGTAGCAGCAGCAGCAGCTGAGAAACAGGACAACAGTGAACCAAAAAAAAATTGTTCATCCCATAATAAAAAATTTATTTCAACAAAAAAAGCCTACCTAACTCGCTACTCGGGACCTCACATATTCCTCCTAGGATCGCCAATTCCCTTAGATACAGAAGTTGTACCCCTTTTATGATGAACTGTACATGTATTGGATCCAGGTCATATCGGTCTAACCAAAATGGGACAATTTGTAGTAGTAGTAGCTAGCGCCTCAGTTACTCAAACTATGTCACACCGAAGGTCACATAATTTAATTCGTACCAGACTCTTCCAAATCACCACACAAGATGAACATCACTATTATTTGAAACATCAAAATTATATGAGCATCGTGGTTATAATTGCAACTCAAGATTACAAGTGTCTCCCCATTAAAATTTGTTCACAACACTGTACAGTCGAAAGCACTGGGCATCCAAACCCCGTAGTGGGGTTTCAGCTGCCCACCCATTTATGGCCGGGCGACTTACCCACGCTGAAACCCCCGATGTACCAACGTAGCGCGCCCGGCCATATTGCAGTTTCTTCATCTTCAAACTTCTAAGACGATATGACGTCTGGCTATAATGCGTTACAGCGCGGCTTCACGTTAAATCTCTTCAAGCAGTGCAACATGGAATACGAGGGTTAGTCAAAAAGTTCTCAGACAATTGCCATAATTTTGAACTGAACAGAGATTAACAAGTTGAAACCTGTCCTTAGAGCTTCCTTGATAACTTGCAGCTGTCTCATCAGTCTGTGTCAGGTCAGCATCGAGAGAGGTTGCATCTCAAAATAGTAATTTTCAACCTTTCAAATGGCAAATTTTGAGATCAGAGCTATCATCAAATTTTTAACTAAACTAAATTGGAAACCTGTTGAAATCATCGAAGCTTTGCTAACAGCAGGTTTATGGAGACTCTGCACCACGTAGAGCAGTCGTTTATGATTGGATTGAACGCTCTAAAGAGGGAAGAGTCCAACTTGATGACGACCCACGAGGAGGAAGACTCACAACAGCAACAAATGAAAACATCTCTCTCGTAAAGAACCTACTGGAACAAGCTCCCCCTCCCCCCAATTTTATCAGGAAGGCATTTACAGGTGGAAACATAAATTACAAAAGTGTATAGACCACAATGGAGCATATGTAGAAAAATAAAAGTAATGAGTTGTAAAATAAAGAAATTATGGCATTGTCTTAGAACTTTTTGACTAGGCCTACCCCTCGCATCCCCCTGGGATAGCTAATTTCCCTTGACACAGTAGTTGTGTCTCCCTGATGATTAATTATATATTGGGTCATAAACCCCTTGACAACATTTAGTAATGTGAACTACTTCAAGTCTTCTGGTAGCTTAATAATCGCATGATAGAATTCTAAGAAAAATTTGCCCCTCTTCATTTCAACAGAAATGCTCCGTGTTTTCCATCATTAAAAATTGAAAGTTATAGTTAGATACACATTTATAAAAATTGGCAATGCACTGCTGTACCTCAGAATACTTTGAGGACATGCGAATTAAATTCAACTAAATAAAGTAAACGCAATAATTTATGTTTTGTTCAACGCTCCTGTAGCGCTGCAGGACTGCATGATGCACGGGTCATCCCAGTCTTACCAAAATGGGACACTTTAGAGACCAAGTTTCATCGAGGGGAAAAACTTAATTGTTCGTTATTTTGTCCCTTTTTCTTTCACACATGTCTTTCGTAATGATCTACTCTGATTGATTGTACATTTCTACACTTCACATAAAACTTGATGAGGGAGAATGTAATCTGCGAGCAACAAGTGTTAGGTTTGGGACAGTTGGAATCGATTACTTCACAAATTGTCTTACCAAAGCCAGCCAAATGACTGATTTCTGCTTAACAAAACCAAGAACTGAATGAGTCCGTAAAAAGTAAAAACCTATTCATTATAAAAAAGGGCTACTTAACCGTCAGCTCGAGATCTCATATGCTCCTTATTGGAGCACTAATTCCCACAGATAAAATACTTGTCTCCCCCCAGGGGTGCTTTTAAGTTGAAGTTATTGTGATAACAATTTAGCGTTGAAGAATTCTTCCTTCAGCAACAAATATAGTTTCATTTCCACACACGTACGGCCTTTCACTTTTTCTGTTTCAAAAAATTTCCGTTTTTCCATACTTCCCTTGCACATAACTGGAGACATTTCCTCTTCTTATCCCTATTTTTCTTGCTAATGGGTTGAGGGTCCTTTTTCTTCTGTTTCGGAACCTGAGAGGCAAAAAAAAAATTAGCAAACTCACAACAAAACAGCATTTCTGTGATGTAGGTGCAATTCATCACAGTGAGAGAAGTTGGAACTTGGAAGAGATGTCTGTGTGATGAAAGGAGACTTGTAGTAAGAACAGGATGAAGAGGATGACTATAAATTGCGAACCGTGAAATGGTGAAAAGGACCAAAAATGTACACCAGGAAATGCAAATGAATCCGAAATTCCCTGGAAACAAGCAGGAGAAAGGATGGGAATGAGAAGAATTAGGTTAGATTATTGGTTAGTTTGAACCTCCCTATCCTCAACAAATGAGATCCAAAGAGAGGAAGGAAGAAGAAACCATTTAGTAAGGAGTTAAAGGAACGCTGGATCTGTGCAGAAAGGGCATAGAAACACTAAATTGAGAAAGAAGTTAATGAAACAAGATCAAAGTTGAAGTAGAAAGTAGTAGGTGCTGAAAAACAGGACAACAGTGAACCGAAAAAAGATTGTCAGTATAACCAAACATTCAATTTCAACAAAAAGAAGGCCTACTTAAATCTAAGCTCGGGCCCTCACATTGTCCCCATGGGAGCGCTAATTCCCATGGATACAAAAGTTGTCTCCCCCTGAAGGGGAATAAGAGGAGAGAGACATGGAAAGAAGATAGAAAGAAAGGAAATGGAAAGGAAAAGGACATACATCTTTCTAACAAACACTGTAGCAAGTTGACAGGAGTTATGTTATATGAAGCTTTTCATTACCAAAAAATTAACATAACATCATGAATAATAAAACACTTCTCTCAAAGCAAGCCTAAATTTCACAAAATAATTAATGTAACATCTCACATGTTAACTCAACGTAATTCGCCTGAAATACTAAACGTATATACACAAACCATCACCTGAACCATGCTGACTATCATTGTGCCATTTATTTTTCCATTCTGACTAGAGTTCAATCATCTTACCTTCAGAAAGAAGCCCAAGGTGTCTCTCTCAGCTGCTGATCAGAGAGTCTTGCAATTGCAGGCAAAAGGGGTACGGATGAGAAACTCCACGGGGGTCTTCATATATCTCAAGATGAAGACGAACATTTTGGAGTTTCTGCAGTAGACGAGCCTTGTGGTAAATGTTAAAGCTTCCATAATGCACTTTGCAATGCCAGTATCCATTACTGCCAATCATGAATTAGAAGAATAAATATTGTCAAAAAGGGTCCCACCTTTGAATGTATTTGTGATATAATGTTGAAATTTTTATACAGAACAGGAGTCCTTTTTTTTCTAACAGCATTTTTTTCTGCCATTCCTTGTTTTTTGATGTCCTTTTGACCCTCATGGGGCATGAAAATAAATTCCCTCAACAAGATGGGTCATAAAATGCCTTGATATTTTCTGCCACTAGACATTCATCAAAATTAAGATCTGGTTGACCCAGGGTTCTTGACAGCTTCTATTAGTTCCAGATGGGGAAGTTGTAGAGATGCTTTAAAAAATTGAACTTCTTCTAGTTACACTTTCAGGAGTTACAGTAGTGAGGATGTCATAGTAACATCATAAACAGTCTGGCAAGCTTCAATGCTTGCCAATTTAGGAGATTGAGAGGCTCTCTTTTAAGCTGCTTGTGGAGTTGAGCATGCTTACTTAGTTACTGTCTGAGAAGTAGAATATTTTGACACTTTGTGAATTACCTAACTTAGTTGACAATTATTTGAACAGGCAATGTAAACTCATGTCCAACTGAAGTGGGTATATGGCATGATGCAGCATTTATTAAAGGTGAAACATTCCCAGGGCAGTGACTGGCAAGTAGCATCCATTAACTTTACCACACTCTTCCTGTTGGACAATGAGAAAGAATTAGACAAGGTACAGGAAGTTGGTAGAATCATCAATCATGACTAATATTATTTGCTCCTACGGCCGTAATAACAAAATCTTGATACTACTGATACCAGAACTTAGTACAAGAATAAAATTAATTGGACTATAACAATAAACATACTACAACAACAATGTGTAATAACAGATCTGTACATGCCTCTTGATTGAAGCATTTCTGTTTCAGCTGGGAAATTTATTTTTCCCCATTGGAAATTGGAAGCAAAGAGGGCTCAGATTAGTTGAAGACTGCAAAAGCCTTACAAATTTTTTTCATTCACATAAATAGTAGGATGTAACCTCATGACCCATAAGATTGGTTTCCAGTGTTCCTCCCTCAATCACTCAACCCATTACTAAATTCTTTCCATTCCAGCTTGTCATTTCATCTTGAGAGATTTTTAATAAACTACTCATATTCTCCTACTTTCCCTTACCCTAATTATATTTTAGAACATACATCAGGCAGTCAATGTAAATGTAAAACTCATTTTCACCCATATATTCTGTGTCATTACTCTCTCTTTTGGGTATTTGAGAAGGAGAGGACCATAATCGATTTTCCAATTTTTGCTGCCTAAACGTAGTTGATATGATGAAACAAAAATTTTTTCTTCTAAGCACTTTCTGTCGTAAATGAGTATTCAACGAGTTATAGCGGTATGTTAATTTTTGTCTTTGATGACTGGAATGTGCTCGAATAAACAGCTACTAATCGATTTTTGAATTTTTGGTCCTTAAATCATGGTAATAACATCAAAATAAACTACTTTTCTACTACACACTTTTTGCGGCGAATGAGTATTTTAAGAGTTATAGCGGTAGGTTTAGTTTTGTGTTCCATACAGCAGAAACCGTTGCACGCTTGAGCTGTTCAAGTACGTTTGGGTACTTTGAAATATATCAATAGCAAACCCCGCGAAGCCTGAACCCACTTCTAGGATCTTTTAGCTAACAACACAATAAAGGTTATCACCCATAAACAACAAGTTATGGCGGTAAGTTAATTTTCGTTTTTGATGGCTGAAATGGGCTTGATCATTCAAACGCATCGATAGGGAAAGTCCATTGTAGTCTTCCCCTCTGATCAATTTCCTTCCGCTTCAAACATTAGAGTTGCGGTAAGTAATTTACACCTATAACTTGATAAATACTCATTATTGACGGAAAGTGCATAGAAGAATAATTGTTTATTCAGATCTAATTAGATATGTTTAGGCACCAAAAAGTGGAAAATAGATTATGGTCCTCTCCTTCACATTTACTCTCTCTAGTTTCAATCATCCATATAACATAGTCAATTGCTCTTTTCAACCCCTCTTTCTTTTATATCAGCTAAATATAAACAATAAAAATTTGTGATTTAAAAAAATGTCCCACTGATATCAATCACCATATACATCTTTCCTTCAAGCATAGCCACATTAAAATTCAAACCCTTAGACATCTCTACAAGCCAGCAATATTATTGCATTCAAACATAGACTTGCATTCAAAATGCTCTTCAAAGGCTGTGTAGTTTTGATACTAATAACAACAAATATACATTTATAGGCTAACACATTTCAATATTTTCTTATTATTAGAAAACATCCCCACAACCTGGTTCTTTATTCTTTCTACAAATCTCCCGCAATTGATAATTTAAATCAATACAACTAACTAAACATTTGGCCCTTGTTCATCAAAAATTGTAGTTGCAAAGTTACCTTTATAATGAAACTTGAAATTAAAAATCTATGACACATGCCATCTGCGTAGAATTGTCATTTATTTGAATAATTAGTTTCTTATCAACACTTCTGGTTTTGGTAAATGTGTAGCGCTTGGCAGTAATCAATTTTCCAGTTTTTGGTGCCTATACAAAGTTAATTAGGTTAAAATAAAGAAGTTTTCTTCTATGCACTTTCCGCAGCAAATGAGCATTTAATGAGTTATAGCGGTAGGTTTAGTTACGCCTTTGATGACAAACGAGCTCGCATAAACAGCTACTCATTGATTTTTTAATTTTTGTTGCTTGAATCACGGTAATAACATATATATCAACTACTTTTCTTCTATACACTTTCTGTGACAAATGAGTATTTTACGAGTTAGAGCGGTAGGTTTAGTTTTGTCTTTGATGACTAGCGTGTTGGAAGCGAGACTCCATTATGAATGGAGTCGATGAATTACTTGCCGCTTCAAACACTTGAGTTGCCGTAACTAATTTGCTGCTATAACTCGTAAAATACTCATTTACAATGGAGAGTGCATAGAAGAAACCTTGCTTATTTCTATCTAATTAACTATATTTAGGCACCCAAAAGTGAAAAATCAATTACTACCCAACGCTACACATTTACCCTGGTTTTTGTCAAAATTTGTGGTCAATATTGATTTTAGGTGCCTCACGGGAATTAGTAATTTTGTTCCAAACAATCACTAAAGGAACACATTTAAAATCATTTTATACGGATGTCATTCTGCTCGCTGATGCGTTATTTTCTAATTATTCAACTTTGAAGTTGGCTTTCGCACTCCAAAGGAAGCGAGCCTGCCAAGCGGAATAATAATAATGGAAGCTAACCCCCTAGCACAAATGTAAACAGGTTGGGTCGTGAGGGGGAGCCACAGTTCTTCTGGTAAAAATTATAAATAAAGGTTCTAACCCACCCATTAGGGTGACGTCTGCAATTACGTTTACACCGTACCGGGCGACCATACCGGGTGGCAGTCATTTTAGATGGCAGCCATCTTTCTACGATAGCAGCCATCTTTCAACTGATTGTTTCTCTGTACAACGTGAACAGTATTACAGTTGAATAACTGTAAAATATCGAATCAGTGAGCAGAATGACATTCATGTAAAACGCCTTTAGGTAACCTT
Source organism: Morinoia aosen (assembly GCA_030386875.1). NCBI lineage: Eukaryota > Metazoa > Arthropoda > Malacostraca > Amphipoda > Talitridae > Morinoia > Morinoia aosen. The sequence continues at coordinate 49,515,106 of CM059574.1, read as the reverse complement.
TATTTATGATTTCCATTAGAAGAACTGTGGCTCCCCCTCACAACCCAACCTGTTTACGTTTGTAATAGGGGTTAGCTTCCGGTGCGCTTTCTTTCTTTGGCTCTCAAAAGCCAACTTTAAAGTTGAATAATTTGAAAATAATGCATCAGCGAGCAGAATGACATTTGTGTAAAACGCTTTTAAATGTATTCCTTTAGTGATTGTTTGGAACGGATTATTAATTTCTGTGAGGCACCTAAAATCAATATTGACCAAATCTGCATTTAAATTGGTAAATCTGACGCATATGACAGTAATCAATTTTGTAAATTTAAATGTCTAGACATAGGTAATTTAATGAAATTGAACGAGTTTTCTTATATGCACTTTCCATCTGAAATGAGTATTTTATTAGTTATAGCAGTAAATTACTAATACAACTCTGGTGTTAAAAGCGGTAAATAATTTATCAATCCCACGGAATAGCAACACTGCAATGGAGTTTTGCTGACCGCGCTCTCATCGTCAGAGACAAAGCCAAACCTACCGCTCTACCACGTTAAATACTAATTTGACAAACAAAATGTACAGAAGAAAAGTAGTTTATTTTGATGTTATTACCATGATTCAAACAACAAAAATTCAAAAATCAATGAGTAGCTGTTTATTCAAGCGCATTTGTCATCAAAGACGAAACTAAATCTACCGCTATAACTCGTAAAATACTCATTTCAGACGGAAAGTGCATAGAAGAAAACTTGTTTATTTTGATTCAATTAATTAGGTTTAGGCAACGAAAAGTGCAAAATCGATTACTGTCATATCCTTCAGATTAACCTTTGAATTTGGTATAATCTATCTTTGTATTACTTGTTGCAAAATTATTTTCTAGACTGCAATTTGTGGTGTGATACATGTCTTTCTGTTTAAATGAAATCTGATTTTAGTATTTTAACTGCTACAAATCTACAAATTTAGCACTTCATTTAGAACTACAATTTGAAGTAATGTGATAGTTCAGTCTTGTAATGCATAGGTGGAATTATTATTGATCAATTTTTCATAGTCTTTCCATCTTTGCCAAGTATCCAGATTATGATCAATAATCATAATTGAACTATTAAACAATTCTGGTTACTATCATTAATAAGTCACTCAATAAAGTGAAATTTTAAAAACCTCACAAAAAATAAATAGACAGACATTTATAATCGTTAAATTCAAGCAAATTGGCATACCAGCTGAATAAAATATCATCTTCAACCACCCTTTCAATTGGCACGGATAATTACAATTTATGAAGAAATGTTTTAAAACATAATTAATTAAGCACTTCTAATAAAAATTTGCCTGGCATTATTTCTTCCATTGTAGCGTAGCAACGTATTCAGAAAAACTTTCAACTAAATTATACTACCATAAATACACAAACCATATGAAATGCCCTCCAGAAATTTCCAATAAATTCCCAGATAACGAACTAGTTATAAAAAATTTTCAATTTCACACCTTACACTTTCGAGCTACAGTGAATAATTATGAGGCAATTACCTTACACCAGTTTCTAGATATACGTAGATTTTGTTTTAAAATCTAGTCGCCATTGCGCCCGATTCAATGGCCGCCAATGTGGTATTGTTGTTGTCCAACTTGTCGTACAGCTGACTCGATAATGTCACATATTGTCGCCAGGTGGCGTATTCCTGGGTTGCTATTCGTTCTAGGCCCGTGACGTCACCACACCCAGGGCCCTTTCGAGAAATTACTTGAATGCTCCTACCTTCTTATGTGTACCGTGCTGTCAGCAGGGCTGCCAATGCTTGGGTTTTAACCCAAGATCTTGGGTTTTTACGATGTACCTTGGGTTCTTGGGTTTTGTTTTCGAATATGTTGATTATCTTGGGTTTTGAGCCTCATACTTCAATCATGGTGCACAGAAATTTCTCAAAGTCATATTATTACGTACAAATGCCTGCTATTTATTGCACTTAAGGGTTTCGTTATGCGATAGAAATGCGTTGCATGCCTGTCACAACCTGTAAGAGCACTTAGCGTATGAACCCGTAGCATAACCGTGACCTGTCACAAATCACAATCTGCTGAGCGCGGGCCACTGTGTCAAAAAAACTGATTAGAGTGTGTGTGGCGTGTGCCAGTCGCGTTATTGCATTTTCTATGTGATTTTCGTCGGTGGTTTGATTTTAAAATCTGCATTTCTCGAAAAAACTCAAATTTGAAGGGATTATCTTCTAATGAACTCTGTTCATTCAAATTAAAATAAGTGACTGAAGAAATTACGCCAGCAAAGAAGAGCAAATGGAATGCTCTGTGCTTCAAGGAAGAATCGGCCAGTAAAACGGAATAAAAAAAAGTGGTTTGACAATGACTTCAACGACGAAGACTCAGTTACCTACTGCAAGGCATGCAAAGTGACACTTAAAAATAAAAATGAGTCTAGGTCGTTGAAATATAAAGTTTCTTTTAGTCATGAAAAAATTTGCAGTTGCTAAAGGAAGCACGAGTATCACTCAATATCTTAAAAAAGAGAACAACTGAAAGCCAACAAATAGCGAGGAGTGAGATAAGGTTGCAGTCTATTTCGTAGCACATAATCTTCCCTTTACCAACATTGAGGTCTGTGAGCTTGCATTTCCTGATAGTAAAATAGCCGAAAATCTGTCGATGAAGCGAACGAAACTCACCTAGGTAATTCTAGATAGTACAGCTTTTGATAAAATGAATATTAATCTCGCAAACGTAAAATAGAGAAAAAAGAAACACAGTTTATTTCCAATAAAGATGGTACAAAAGTACCATCATTGGTGTTTAAAACATCTCAAAGTTAATACACTTAGATGATACACACAGATGAGTTTTGTAATACCCATGTCACTAGTCAAAATAAATGATTGAGGGCAATGTACTCCTAATGTTACTTAATCTACATTTGATGATACATGTAATTATAATTATACGTGAGTATATGTATTTTTTATACCATAGAGGTGTTTTTGTGCGAACAAATATCAACTTATTGAAGAAAAATCAAAATAAATCGATTTTCACGAATGATAATTTGCCTAAAACTCCTTACTTTTCGAGTTCAAATGACTTAAATAAACTTTAAAACTTAAATAGGATACTACATGTGAGCCAATGTTATCTCTACTCTCTAAAATTCCGACCCCATTATAGCAGTTTTGTTAATTTTGCAATAAAGCCAGCAAGCATTGTACAGTTGAGAAAAATGTCTGCAATTTAATTTTCGGTTGAAAATAAACGCCAAGCCATCCACAGTAGTTATTTCATTAAATTTATAAAAGCCTCATTTTTACAATTTGTTAGGAACTTTTCGTCAGAGGTATTGTAGAACATTAATAACAAGCCATAAATTAATGCTCAACCTTTATTCAACAAACTAGTCTTATTACAGGTGTTGAAATTAAATGGTCTCCATTAACCTCGCCGCATCGAACTCGTGTGTTCCAATATCATAGAAACATTATTTAATTAATGCTTAAGAGCTTGAAACTACGGGTATTTTTCTAACAGTAATATATTTGTAGTTTTTATTGCTACAATTAATAGCAAAAAACTACTTTCGTTGGGAGTTTTTCACATTTTATCCTTCGTAGTAATCATTTTTTTATGTTTTTCCACCTATCATTGCAATTTGTCCGCACAGAAAGAAAAAACACTTTAAATATCATGTATTTTTTGTATTCTGGTAATCTTGGGTTTTATTTTTAGATCTTGGGTTTTTTAGACCAATGATCTTGGGTTTTTGTAAAAGTCTCATTGATTTTGGGGGTAGGATGTATGTTTTAGCTGCTCTGTCGTCATGTTCTCATGCGTAATCTCAATCCAAGAAGTCTCTCCTGATCTGGAAAAGGGGCTGAGGGCTAAAGTTTTCACATTGATAGATTTATTGAAAGCAAAGCGTCAGTCTGATTGTATTTATTGCGGCTGTAAATATGATTTCCTTATTAAATACTATCGCTGAAATGATCTGTAGCTGAAACGATTTTCAATTTAATTCAAAAGTAATTACCTCTAACAATAGTAACACAAATTGCTCGCTGTCAAGCTATTATTAACACAAGATGGCTAGTGATAGGACTTAGACAGATTTAATTTGTGTTACGTATTTCTATTTCCTGTAATCAGACTCTATCGTGCTTATTTCATTTATTCTTGTCTCTATATACATCTGCTGGGCAAGCTATATTTTATTATTCCTTAGTTTGGGCATAATTGTCTTATAAGAAGTGATACCTGTGCAAAGTTTTATTGATCCGCCTCCATTCTTTATTAATCTAATTGACACATTGGTTTTTGCCAAGGCACTTGGCCTTCGTTTAAAATGTAATTCTTGAATTCTTCACGAATACGTTGATCTATGCGGGCCTAAGTGAAATAGTTTGCAGGTTAAAAATTAGCATCTTCTTTTCTGCACGTACCTTGAATTACATTTCAAAATCCTCACTCAGTCACTGTTATTATCTCCAGAGCCGCCGATTTTTTTTTCTGGTGATTGTACCAAAACCATGAAAATGTACCAAAAATTGTTTAAGCGTTCCAAATCTATTTCACTAGCAATAAAACGTAAAATTTAAAGGTTTTACTTACTCTTCCAGTTAGAATGAAGCGTTTTCCTCCTCTTCTTCCTTTTCTACCAATGTTTTTTATTTAATTCTTGACTAAGCTACCGTGGGGGCTTCCAATTTATGCAATCTATGTTCTTTAGCGTAGATTTTGATCGCATTCATGTATTTAGTGTTGCTCTTTTCAACGAAATCGTTTTTTTTTTTGTTTTTATGTAGTTAGGAACGAAAAAATTTTCTAGCTGCAGCAAAATAATGCGGTATTGACGAAAGCTGCGTCATGAACTCGCTAAAGCAGCGGGTAACATTACTGCGTCCCAGAATTTTTCAGACACTATTTCTGTCTTGAGAGGAGCATCTTGAACGAACAGTTCTTGCCACTTCATATATATCTTTTCATGCTGCTCTTCTTTCACGAAATTGGAGAAGTGCATTGAAAATGGTATTATTGAATTACATCTACTAGGATTTTTCAATCCAAACTCTTCTAGTTTTTTGGGACATATTTTGTTGACATTTCTCAGGAAAATGTTTTCCGCAGCAGTAAAAAAAATAAATATCATTTATATTGACAGTTTGAGGGGTTGCCTACATTTATTTTGCAATTATTGTCATTCGAAAGCAACAGATCCCTTTTTATGAAGTTGCCCATAGTAAAATTCTCACTCCACTGAAATCAAAATACATTTTTGTAAGGGGAACTTGTATATTTGTTGGACGCAACATATCGGCAGCCCTGGGCATCTCACCCTCCGTCTAGATGCAAGTGGGGAAGCTTGAGCGGGTGAGAGGGGTAGGGTAGGGGCGTCACCCTGGGGAAGAAGCCCTCCGTCTAAAGCCACCTTAAGCAATGCGAGTTTCGTGAGAAACTGGGTGAGATGTGGTGTTGTGGTGTTTGCTGCCGCAAGAGAGCGCTGCAACGGTGAGCGCTCCGCCACCTCGAGAAGATGATCTTGCCTCCGCTGAAAGCCGGCTGCGAGCGGACGCCGCCGGACGGCAGTGTGCTTTGAACAGCGGTTCAGTGACGACGTAGATTTCGTTCCTGGTTTCGAGTTGCGCCTCTGCTTATCATCGTGAGGCTGTGATAGAGCTGTCTAGTTTGCGGAGAAACTAGAGTTAGTGGTGTGGGAAAGCTGCATAGTTTCCAAGGGGAGAAAAAAAAGAAAAAACGTTTATTTTCTATGTTGCTACATGACATACATGCAAACATATTGGGTTTTAAAAAGTTTCTTAATATACGACATCCTAAAACAAAAGTTCCATACGAGGAGTACTAATTGCCAAACCATCAGAGGTGTACAAATAGATAAGCCATACGAGGCATAATAATAGGCAAACTATACGAGGTATACTAAGAGACAAAATATCAGAGGTGTACAAATAGATAGACCATACGAGGCATATTATTAGACAAAATATACGAGGCGTACTAATAGACAAACCATACATGGCGTGCTAATAGTCTAACTCTGTCAAGGGTAGTTGAATGAGAAATGAAAAATATCACCTCTTGGATATGTTATATTCCAAGAGATGGCTAACAACTTATAAATAATTCGAATACTGCTAAGGAATTATTCGAAACTCCTAGGTTCTTAGTTGAAATTATCGCAGTAGGAAAAGGACAAAAAACGCTATACAGGAGCAGATTGAAACCCCATCGTAAATGACAATCAGGTATTGAGAAAAGGTTAGTCACGAAGTAATTTATAAAGAACATCGCGCAACACAGCTCGCACATCTGGAAATGCGTAAACAAACTTACACTCAAAAATGAAATGCATGGCTTGTTCAGCATACAAATATAGAGATAATTTTTGCCCGAGCGCTTTATTTCATTTATCTGTTTATACTTTTAATTTCTTCTATTCACAGAAATGCCCTTCGGGGCCGTGATAGATCGATTTATAAATCATTAAGCAAGCGCAATCAATTTGTTTATTTCTGGAATTTGGTTCAGTGTTAACTGATCGCAGAGCTTTAGGTAAAATGTAATGTGTCATGAGGTTTTGCTTTTTACGCAAATAGTAGAAATAGAAACATATATATGTACATGCGCTTATATATATGTGTATGAAACGTGTGCATATGTACACTGATACATAGACATTCATGTTTGCGTGCTCACACATACACACCCATGCACATACCAACTCATATTCATATATATACGTAGTGAAAATGAATATAAGAAAAATGCTAATAAGCATGAAAAATAATCTTGCTCTTTCTATATTTAAAATGACAGCCAAAGCTCTAATGAATCGTAAGAAATAACCTGAGGAAAAATAAGGAATTGAAAAAGTTACCGCCGACGAACAACAACAATAAAAAAACATATTTCATATCTTCTCGATATTCTCTGCGACATCATGCGAACACGGGTACATGGGATAAAATGGAGATACAGTGTAAGCCGGTTACCACTCGTGATTGACAAATATCTACAAAATTTCGGCAGAAATGCGTAAACAAACATATACTCAACATCGAAACTCATTGCTTGGACAACATACGGACAGAAAGATAATTTTACCACGATTTATATGTTCAAATTGCGCGTTATTTCATTAATTGTATTTGTCATTAATCCGATTCACAGAAACGCCCTCTGGGGAAATGATAGATCTATTTTTGAATCATTTCGCTAGTGCAATATATGTATTTACCGGATGGATTTTGCGTAAAGAAATGAAGAGTGGCCAACAACGGTTAAGAGTGATCTTCTTGCTCCGAGGGAGGTGACGGCTACACCTCTGAACAATCGTATCTGGTGGCACGGCAGCCAGGAGCAAGGACGACTGTGAGGAAGGTAAATCCGAGTGCTGATAGGCGCGCTACTGTTTCACTCGCGACTTTAATTTCCGGCTAAAGACCACAGAAACATTTGTTCCAGTATTGTTTTAACGGATTAACTGATTAATTAAATGATTGTAATATCCTGTATCGTTTCAAAAATGTATTCTCAGAAATTAAAATTATGCTCCTCAACTATGATATTGTTCAAAAATTTTATATGGTACACGTCTTATACGACATAGTCTAGTTCGATGTGCTTCCGGCTTTGATATTTGGCATCGAATTTTTCAACAAATACAAATTTAATGGTCTGTTGATTGTAAGTAACGATGAGAATATCATCATTTCGTATGTTAGAACAGAGCAGAGTTAAATGTTTTGACAACGCGCGAGTGCGAAAGGGTCGACTTGAGTCTTTTGACTGCGCGCGAGTCGGAGAGGCTTATCGATAAATTTCTGTAGTTTCCATACAACCGTTAGGGTCGTGTGCACAATCTGGGAAAAAGAGAATGTGTAGTGAACTCTTCGGGCTCACTCCAGTCAATTTCATAAATTATTAAAACCATCTTCTAGAAATTAATCAAGATCAACACAATTATTTTTATAATTTTATTTCACAAATTCCATTCAACATTACCCCAAAATCTATTAAAAATATGCCCCGAAAATATTTCGACAAGAGATGTTTCTAAGCTTCAGCTCTCATGGCATTTTCACGCAGAACCATTTTTCGAAAAGCGCGTCATGTCGGGACGCGGCCATTGTTTCTCTTCCTCTTGTGCTGGCAACACGGAAGCCACGAGACACTCAATACTCCACTGCCACATTCACCTACCATGCAATCTTAGCTCACACATATGAGAGGCAACTACCACCGGTAGAAAAGTAACCGTCCAGAACACCCTGAACGCAGTTACACTAGCCACAATTCAATCCCATTTTTGTGGAGAACTGCCTCCTTCGCTCTCGATCACTACTTCCCTCGTCAAGTCACATTGAACTAGGGTTGAGTATTAGCTCGTTAGTTGTTTAACACACTTGCCACTGAGTCGCTTCAACAATCCCTGGGAATCAACGCACACTAACCGTTCCACAACCTTAAACTCGCCACCTCACAATCACTGCTGCGAGCCGGTTGGAGTCCTTTTGCAAGATCGGACCAGGAACCCCTCTCCGTGAAGCGACCGACGGTTAACAGCTCCTCGTTACCACAATAAAGGCCAGGCGAGCTACACCAAATCTTTCCTTTGTCCTTCCTTTTTGGTTCAGTCCGTGGTAAAAGACTTACGATAACTTGATTACTTTGATGCCCGTAGAGCCGTAGTGAACTCTTGGGGCTCATTCCACTCAATTTATAAATTACTAAAACTAACATTCTAAAATTAAATTATACAAATTAAATAACTTTCATAATTTTACAAAACTGAATTCATTCGATAAAACCCGAAATTTTACCAAAAATGTGCTTCGAAAATATTGTGCCGATCATGTTTTTCCTTCCGTCACTTCCGCTTGGCCACACTCCGCAGGCCATTTTGAATTGAGACTCACTCTAACGCTAGCTCTCTTTGTGTTTGGTTCTGGTGCTTTGCAGCGACGAGTGAGACTCCAATATATTTAACGTGTCTGTGTAAATAGAACTCATTTTTATGTAATTAACTTAGGAACATCCTCTTTTTATCTGTGTCAGTGTTTAGGTAGGCACAAGTTGTTCAAGCTTACTGCGCCATCTTGGTCATTGTTGTTTCTCTTTGTTTTTGCTAGTCTCTGATTAATCTTTATTGTGCTCTCATTTATTGTACGATGTTGGCATTAGCTCGTTAGATATTTTATCAGTGCTGAGCCATATTTTTTAGGACACTTTGCCGTCCACAAGGATCAGTTAAGATTGAGTTCAATATTGTTCCCCTGAATTCAATAGAGCATTTACTAACCTTTTGCTCAATCACTTTAACTTTGATTCCACTTGGAATTTGCTTTTACAAGTGTGTTTTTTAAATGTATTTTGCTAGTTACCGGCCTCTTCTTTATTTAATTAGTTGTGGCAGTTAAATTGCCTGTTGAATCAGAAAAGCAAATTTCTTTTTAGCAATTGGAAACCGGAATTAAGCCTTCACAGCCGATTGTTTCGCTGAGGATGAGAGTTCCACCTCTCGCATGTCGTGCACCTCAGGATTCTGCCAGAAAATAGGTGGTTGTGAATATTTAATCAAAAAAGGGCTTAAACATCCTTGCACTGAGACATTCCCGAAGTTTTGCTTAAAAATCATCCCAGTATCCACCTAAGTACATCTAACGTGTTCTAGTAAATAAAACCCATTTTAGTGTAAATACCTTAGAAACATTCTTCATACCATTGCCAGTATTTGTGAATCTTAATATCAATTAAGTGTTAAGCTAGAGTTTACCTAATTTAGTCATTATTTCATAGATGTGCCTAGGAGCAATTTTTGCTCACTTGAATTTTAGAGAATAAGAGGCCTCACCTTTTCCTCATATTTTAGTTTCTAAGATTCTGATTATTTTTGTGTTCTCTTATTGCTTACATTATATTATTACCTCACTTGGTAGACGTTCAGAATGTGCTGAGCTATTTTACTTCTAGCTGTTAGTTCATTTAGATGACATACACAGTTGTGTTTTGCCTTTAGGAATTAGTTCCCAGTCGTGGACTCTTGTAAGTTTTTAGTCCCAGCATCATGCTGAGTAATAAGTATAGTTTTATGGGTGACTCAAGCCACAACCGCCCAACTGACAGCAGTTGTGGAGCTCTAGATCTGGCTAGTTACTGTCAGAATACCTTACTTCTGCAGAACCCATATTAGCTATGGAAGCCACAATTCAATATTTCAATTTCCACCAACCAGTTAACATTATTCCAGATTGTGTTAACTGCCTGTGATATCAAGATAGAGCGTATGACCAGTTGGTCTTGAACACCGGTTCTGGGTGTTAAGATGATTCAGGCTGCAACTCGGGCGCCAGAGCTGCGGACTGACCTTAGCACTAGACTTCTGCCATTGTTCTTCTTGTAAGTAGCAGACTGCAGCAGTCTTGCACATGTGTAGAGATAGGCTTGTTATCGTCCAATTTAATCCAGCCTGCTGTTCCCTCACAGGACCCTCTGGACAACACGTTCCCCTCACTCACAAACACTTCAAAGAGTCAACACCCTAACATCTTGGTTGCAGCCACTCTGCATGAAGATCACAAATGAGATTACCTCCTCCCTTCCTCCTTCTCTCCCCAATTTATTCATTCTGGAAGGCCCTGCATACCGGCAGCTAAGCCTCTAAAATGTCATTTAAGAAAGAAAGAAAAGAAAGAAAAACAGTATATTTCCAATATAGATGGTACAAAAGTACCAGCATTGGTTTTTAAAATCTCTTACAATTAATACACTTAGATGATACACACACACGAGTATTGTAAAACTCGTGTCACTAGTCGAAAAGAAATGATTGAGGGCAATGTACTCCTAATCGTGCTTAATCTACATTTGATAATACATGTAATGATAATTATAAGAGACAACACAATTTCATGGACGATGCATTTTCATTGTGAGGTGAAAACACTTGACAGTTTACATGTACATGACATAATACTTCGCAATTCTTGACGCCAGGAAATAATGCATGAATCGCTTGTTTCGGCCAATGCTCAAAAGTGTCATTTTAAGGAAGCATGAAAAAAATATGTAGAAATATACATCCGTATATATATACATATATATATATATTCATACATATATATACATGCATACATACACACATACATATACATGTATACACGTACACAAAAGCATGAGGACCAAGAAGATTATAAGTTTTGTATTTCTAATCCAACAATTTTAACATAGCTGTCATTAGTTAATAAGCATTTTATTTAAACAAAAAAACGGATGATCGCACAACAAATGTATAGTTTTTATATGAATGCTTTACAATAATAAAGCGATGACGAGTTAGGTAATGTTACAAGTTGAGAGTGAACAGAAAAAAGACCATTATCTCTAGTAAAATGCTAGTTGTCAGTCTAGTACACACATGACTCTTGAGTCGATTAAAGAATTAAGATTAAAGACTCTTGAGTCGATTGCCTAGTCCTACCGAGTTTTTCCCAACCGGTAGCCTTCCCATACTGCAACAGTGGCATCACCATAATCACCCAATGACGAGTCACTTAGTGTCGGAACCTTCCACACTTAACACCATCCTAAACTTCACACTCCAGTACACGCTTCCCCAGGCCCGAGCTGGTAGCGCACCGTCTGAAGTTTCTTCAATCGCCTCGGAGTCTTCCCAAGAACTTCTCACGAACCAAGAGTCAAGCCTCGCCCTTCAACGTCCAACTACTACCCAAATAAACGAAAAGGCGAGCCATTTTATGTTTGGTTGGTATGGTTTGACTTTTGCGTTGATATCAATTTTCAAAACATAAATTCTCGAGATAGGTTTTCGAATTACATGTAAGAGGACAATGACGACACAGGTGGGACTCAGCTTTGTCTCGGGTTTATTTGAATAACCCAGAAGGACCGCCGAATCTTGTTTACTGAAGAACTTGGCTGAAGATGGTTCGCAGTCCATGCAGGCAAAAGGCTCCGGCGAGTGACGAAGTCGACGGTGTGTGTGTGTGTGTGTTGATTTGCTGTCGTTGGGCTTCGGTCATCGTTTTTAGGGTGATCGATAGCGCAGTCGATAGCGTGCCGGCGCGGTAATTTATAGTCCTGAGTTCGAGTCTCGCCAGCTCCTTGTGTACATTTATTTCGTTTCAACTTGTGAAAGCAGCAGCTTCCCGTACCAGATTCATTATCTGTTTCTGGGGGTTACTAGACTCTGAGCTCTCGATAAAATAGGGAATATATATATGTCGGGACAGCACGTACCTGCACTGGGCAAAGCATTGCTGTCGTTGGGCTTCGGTCATCTTTTTTAAAGTAATCGATAGCGCAGTCGAAAGCATGCCGGCGCGGTAATTTATAGTCCTGAGTTCGAGTCTCGCGAGCTCCTTGTGCACGTTTATTTCGTTTCAACTTGTGGAAGCAGCAGCTTCCCGTACCAGATTCATTATCTGTCTCTGGGGGTTACTAGACTGTGAACTCTCGATAAAATAGGGAATAAATACATGTCGGGACAGCACGTACCTGCACTTGGCCAAGCATTGCTGTCGTTGGGCTTCGGTCATCTTTTTTAAGGTGATCGATGGCGCAGTTGATAGCGTGCCAGCGCAGTAATTTATAGTCTTGAGTTCGATTCTCGCGAGCTCCTTGTGTACATTTATTTCGTTTCAACTTGTGGAAGCAGCAGCTTCCCGTACCAGATTCATTATCCTGGGGGTCACTAGACTGTGAACTCTCGATAAAATAGGGAATTAATATATGTCGGGAGAGCACGTACCTGCACTGGGCCAAGCATTGCTGTCGTTGGGCTTCGGTCATCTTTTTTAGGGTGATCGATAGCGCAGTCGATAGCGTGCCGGCGCGGTAATTTATAGTCCTAAGTTCGAGTCCCGCGAGCTCCTCGTGTACATTTATTTCGTTTCAACTTCTGGAAGCAGGAGCTTCCTGACCAGATTCATCATCTGTTTCTGGGGGTTACTAGACTTTGAACTATCGATGAAATAAGGAATAAATATATATCGGGACAGCACGTACCTGCACTGGGCCAAGCATTGCTGTCGTTGGGCTTCGGTCATCTTTTTTGGGTGATCGATAGCGAAGTCGATAGCGTGCCGGCGCGGTAATTTATAATCCTGAGTTCGAGTCTCCCGAGCTCTTTGTGTACATTTATTTCGTTTCAACTTTTGGAAGCAGCAGCTTTCCGTACCAGATTCATTATCAGTTTCTGGGGGTTACTAGACTTTGAACTATCGATGAAATAAGGAATAAATATATATCGGGACAGCACGTACCTGCACTGGGCCAAGCATTGCTGTCGTTGGGGTTCGGTCATCTTTTTTAGGGTGATCGATAGCGCAGTCGATAGCGTGCCGGCGCGGTAATTTATAGTCCTGAGCTCGAGTCTCGCGAGCTTTTTGCGTACATTTATTTCGTTTCAACTTGTGGAAGCAGCAGCCTCCCGTACCAGATTCATTATCGGTTTCTGGGGGTTACTAGACTGTGAACTCTCGATAAAATAGGGAATTAATAAATGTCGGTACAGCACGTACCTGCACTGGGTCAAGCATTGCTGTCGTTGGGCTTCGGTCATCTATTTTAGGGTGATCGATAGCGCAGTCGATAGCGTGCCGGCGCGGTAATTTATAGTCCTGAGTTCGAGTCTCGCCAGCTCCTTGTTTACATTTATTTCGTTTCAACTTGTGGAAGCAGCAGCTTCCCGTACCAGATTCATTATCAGTTTCTGGGGGTTACTAGACTGTGAACTCTCGATAAAATAGTGAATAAATATATGTCGGGACAGCACGTACCTTCACTGGGCCAAGCATTGCTGTCGTTGGGCTTCGTTCATCTTTTTTGGGTGATCGATAGCGCAGTCGATGGCGTGCCGGCGCGGTAATTTATAGTCCTGAGTTCGAGTCTCGCGAGCTCCTTGTGTACATTTATTTCGTTTCAAATTGTGGAAGCAGCAGCTACCCGTACCTGATTCATTATCTGTTTCTGGGGGTTACTAGAATGTGAACTCTCGATAAAATAGGGAATTAATATAAGTTGGGACAGCACGTACCTGCACTGGGTCAAGCATTGCTGTCGATGGGCTTCGGTCATCTGTTTTAAGGTGTTCGATAGCGCAGTCGATAGCGTGCCGGCGCGGTAATTTATAGTCCCGAGTTCGAGTCTCGCCAGCTCCTTGTGTACATTTATTTCTTTTAAACTTGTGGAAGCAGCAGCTTCCCGTACCAGATTCATTATCTGTTTCTGGGGGTTACTAGACTGTGAACTCTAAATAAAATAGGGAATAAATATATGTTGGGACAGCACGTACCTGCACTGGGCCAAGTATTGCTGTCGTTGGGCTTCGGTCATCTTTTTTAGGGTGATCGATAGCGCAGTCGAAAGCATGCCGGCGCGGTAATTTATAGTCCTGAGTTCGAGTCTCGCGAACTCCTTGTGCACGTTTATTTCGCTTCAACTTGTGGAAGCAGCAGCTTCCCGTACCAGATTCATTATCTGTCTCTGGGGGTTACTAGACTGTGAACTCTCGATAAAATAGGGAATAAATACATGTCGGGACAGCACGTACCTGCACTTGGCCAAGCATTGCTGTCGTTGGGCTTCGGTCATCTTTTTTAAGGTGATCGATGGCGCAGTTGATAGCGTGCCAGCGCAGTAATTTATAGTCTTGAGTTCGATTCTCGCGAGCTCCTTGTGTACATTTATTTCGTTTCAACTTGTGGAAGCAGCAGCTTCCCGTACCAGATTCATTATCCTGGGGGTCACTAGACTGTGAACTCTCGATAAAATAGGGAATTAATATATGTCGGGAGAGCACGTACCTGCACTGGGCCAAGCATTGCTGTCGTTGGGCTTCGGTCATCTTTTTTAGGGTGATCGATAGCGCAGTCGATAGCGTGCCGGCGCGGTAATTTATAGTCCTGAGTTCGAGTCCCGCGAGCTCCTCGTGTACATTTATTTCGTTTCAACTTCTGGAAGCAGCAGCTTCCTGACCAGATTCATCATCTGTTTCTGGGGGTTACTAGACGGTGAACTCTCGATAAAATAGGGAATAAATATATGTCGGGAGAGCACGTACCTGCACTGGGCCAAGCATTTCTGTCGTTGGGCTTCGGTCATCTTTTTTAGGGTGATCGATAGCGCAGTCGATAGCGTGCCGGCGCGGTAATTTATAGTCCTGAGTTCGAGTCTCGCGAGCTCCTTGTGTTCATTTATTTCGTTTCAACTTGTGGAAGCAGCAGCTTCCCGTACCAGATTCATTATCTGTTTCTGGGGGACTAGACTGTGAACTCTCGATAAAATAGGGAATCAATATATGTCGGGACAGCACGTACCTGCACTGGGCCAAGCATTGCTGTCGTTGGGCTTCGGTCATCTTTTTCAGGGAGATCGATAGCGCAGTCGGTAGCGTGCCGGCGCTCTAATTTATAGTCCTGAGTTCGAGTCTCGCGAGCTCCTTGTGTACATTTATTTCGTTTCAACTTGTGGAAGCAGCAGCTTTCCGTACCAGATTTATTATCTGGTTTTGGAGGTTACTAGACTGTGAACTCTCGATAAAATAGGGAATAAATATATGTCGGGACAGCACGTACCTGCACTGGGCCAAGCATTGCTGTCGTTGGGCTTTCGTCATCTATTAAAGGGTGATCGATAGCGCAGTCGATAGCGTTCCGGCGCGGTTATTTATAGTCCTGAGTTCGAGTCTCGCGAGCTCCTTGTGTACATTTATTTCGTTTCAACTTGTGGAAGCAGCAGCTTCCCGTACCAGATTCATTATCTGTTTCTGGGGGTTACTAGACTGTGAACTCTCGATAAAATAGGGAATAAATATATGTCAGGACAGCACGTACCTGCACTGGGCCAAGCATTGCTGTCGTTGGGCTTCGGTCATCTTTGTTAGGGTGACCGATAGCGCAGTCGATAGCGTTCCGGCGCGGTAATTTATAGTCCTGAGTTCGAGTCTCGCGAGCTCCTTGTGTACATTTATTTCGTTTCAACTTGTGGAAGCAGCAGCTTCCCGTACCAGATTCATTATCTGTTTCTGGGTGTTACTAGACTGTGAACTCTCGATAAAATAGGGAATAGATATATGTCGGGACAGCACGTACCTGCACTGGGCCAAGCATTGCTGTCGTTGGGCTTCGGTCATCTTTTTTGGGTGATCGATAGCGAAGTCGATAGCGTGCCGGCGCGGTAATTTATAATCCTGAGTTCGAGTCTCCCGAGCTCTTTGTGTACATTTATTTCGTTTCAACTTTTGGGAGCAGCAGCTTTCCGTACCAGATTCATTATCAGTTTCTGGGGGTTACTAGACTTTGAACTATCGATGAAATAAGGAATAAATATATATCGGGACAGCACGTACCTGCACTGGGCCAAGCATTGCTGTCGTTGGGGTTCGGTCATCTTTTTTAGGGTGATCGATAGCGCAGTCGATAGCGTGCCGGCGCGGTAATTTATAGTCCTGAGCTCGAGTCTCGCCAGCTCCTTGTTTACATTTATTTCGTTTCAACTTGTGGAAGCAGCAGCTTCCCGTACCAGATTCATTATCAGTTTCTGGGGGTTACTAGACTGTGAACTCTCGATAAAATAGGGAATAAATATATGTCAGGACAGCACGTACCTGCACTGGGCCAAGCATTGCTGTCGTTGGGCTTCGGTCATCTTTTTTAGGGTGACCGATAACGCAGTCGATAGCATTCCGGCGCGGTAATTTATAGTCCTGAGTTCGAGTCTCGCGAGCTCCTTGTGTACATTTATTTCGTTTCAACTTGTGGAAGCAGTAGCTTCCCGTACCAGATTCATTATCTGTTTCTGGGTGTTACTAGACTGTGAACTCTCGATAAAATAGGGAATAGATATATGTCGGGACAGCACGTACCTGCACTGGGCCAAGCATTGCTGTCGTTGGGCTTCGGTCATCTTTTTTGGGTGATCGATAGCGAAGTCGATAGCGTGCCGGCGCGGTAATTTATAATCCTGAGTTCGAGTCTCCCGAGCTCTTTGTGTACATTTATTTCGTTTCAACTTTTGGAAGCAGCAGCTTTCCGTACCAGATTCATTATCAGTTTCTGGGGGTTACTAGACTTTGAACTATCGATGAAATAAGGAATAAATATATATCGGAACAGCACGTACCTGCACTGGGCCAAGCATTGCTGTCGTTGGGGTTCGGTCAACTTTTTTAGGGTGATCGATAGCGCAGTCGATAGCGTGCCGGCGCGGTAATTTATAGTCCTGAGCTCGAGTCTCGCGAGCTTTTTGTGTACATTTATTTCGTTTCAACTTGTGGAAGCAGCAGCCTCCCGTACCAGATTCATTATCGGTTTCTGGGGGTTACTAGACTGTGAACTCTCGATAAAATAGGTTAATAAATGTCGGTACAGCACGTACCTGCACTGGGCCAAGCATTGCTGTCGTTGGGCTTCGGTCATCTATTTTAGGGTGATCGATAGCGCAGTCGATAGAGTGCCGGCGCGGTAATTTATAGTCCTGAGTTCGAGTCTCGCCAGCTCCTTGTTTACATTTATTTCGTTTCAACTTGTGGAAGCAGCAGCTTCCCGTACCAGATTCATTATCAGTTTCTGGGGGTTACTAGACTGTGAACTCTCGATAAAATAGTGAATAAATATATGTCTGGACAGCACGTACCTTCACTGGGCCAAGCATTGCTGTCGTTGGGCTTCGGTCATCTTTTTTGGGTGATCGATAGCGCAGTCGATGGCGTGCCGGCGCGGTAATTTATAGTCCTGAGTTCGAGTCTCGCGAGCTCCTTGTGTACATTTATTTCGTTTCAAATTGTGGAAGCAGCAGCTACCCGTACCTGATTCATTATCTGTTTCTGGGGGTTACTAGACTGTGAACTCTCGATAAAATAGGGAATTAATATAAGTTGGGACAGCACGTACCTGCACTGGGCCAAGCATTGCTGTCGATGGGCTTCGGTCATCTGTTTTGGGGTGTTCGATAGCGCAGTCGATAGCGTGCCGGCGCGGTAATTTATAGTCCTGAGTTCGATTCTCGCGAGCTCCTTGTGTACATTTATTTCTTTTAAACTTGTGGAAGCAGCAGCTTCCCGTACCAGATTCATTATCTGTTTCTGGGGGTTACTAGACTGTGAACTCTAAATAAAATAGGGAATAAATATATGTTGGGACAGCACGTACCTGCACTGGGCCAAGCATTGCTGTCGTTGGGCTTCGGTCATCTTTTTTAGGGTGATCGATAGCGCAGTCGAAAGCATGCCGGCGCGGTAATTTATAGTCCTGAGTTCGAGTCTCGCGAGCTCCTTGTGCACGTTTATTTCGTTTCAACTTATGGAAGCAGCAGCTTCCCGTACCAGATTCATTATTTGTCTCTGGGGGTTACTAGACTGTGAACTCTCGATAAAATAGGGAATAAATATATGTCGGGACAGCACGTACCTGCACTTGGCCAAGCATTGCTGTCGTTGGGCTTCGGTCATCTTTTTTTAGGTGATCGATAGCGCAGTTGATAGCGTGCCGGCGCAGTAATTTATAGTCCTGAGTTCGAGCCACGCGAGCTCCTCGTGTACATTTATTTCGTTTCAACTTGTGGAAGCAGCAGCTTCCCGTACCAGATTCATTATCTGTTTCTGGGGGTTACTAGACTGTGAACTCTCGATAAAATAGGGAATAAATATATGTCGGGACAGCACGTATCTGGGCCACTGGGCCAAGCACTTCTGTCGTTGGGCTTCGGTCATCTTTTTTAGGGTGATCGATAGCGCAGTCGATAGCGTGCCGGCGCGGTAATTTATAGTCCTGAGTTCGAGTCTCGCGAGCTCATTGTGTACATTTATTTCGTTTCAACTTGTGGAAGCAGCAGCTTCCCGTACCAGATTCATTATCTGTTTCTGGGGGTTACTAGACTGTGAACTCTCGATACAATAGGAAATGAATATATGTCGGGTCAGCACGTACCTACACTGGGCCAAGCATTGCTGTCGTTGGGCTTTGGTCATCTTTTTCAGGGTGATCAATAGCGCAGTCGATAGCGTGCCGGCGCGGTAATTTATAGTCCTGAGTTCGAGTCTCGCAAGCTCCTTGTGCACATTTATCTCATTTCAACTTGTGGAAGCAGCAGCTGCCCGTACCAAACTCATTATTTGTTTCTGGGGGTTACTAGACTGTGAAATCTCGACAAAATAGGGAATTAATATATGTCGGGACAGCACGTACCTGCACTGGGCCAGGCATTGCTGTCGTTGGGCTTCGATCATCTTTTTTAGGGTGATCGATAGCGCAGTCGATAGCGTGCCGGCGCGGTAATTTATAGTCCTGAGCTCGAGTCTCGCGAGCTTTTTGTGTACATTTATTTCGTTTCAACTTGTGGAAGCAGCAGCCTCCCGTACCAGATTCATTATCGGTTTCTGGGGGTTACTAGACTGTGAACTCTCGATAAAATAGGGAATTAATAAATGTCGGTACAGCACGTACCTGCACTGGGCCAAGCATTGCTGTCGTTGGGCTTCGGTCATCTATTTTAGGGTGATCGATAGCGCAGTCGATAGCGTGCCGGCGCGGTAATTTATAGTCCTGAGTTCGAGTCTCGCCAGCTCCTTGTTTACATTTATTTCGTTTCAACTTGTGGAAGCAGCAGCTTCCCGTACCAGATTCATTATCAGTTTTTGGGGGTTACTAGACTGTGAACTCTCGATAAAATAGTGAATAAATATATGTCGGGACAGCACGTACCTTCACTGGGCCAAGCATTGCTGTCGTTGGGCTTCGGTCATCTTTTTTGGGTGATCGATAGCGCAGTCGATGGCGTGCCGGCGCGGTAATTTATAGTCCTGAGTCCGAGTCTCGCGAGCTCCTTGTGTACATTTATTTCGTTTCAAATTGTGGAAGCAGCAGCTACCCGTACCTGATTCATTATCTGTTTCTGGGGGTTACTAGACTGTGAGCTCTCGATAAAATAGGGAATTAATATAAGTTGGGACAGCACGTACCTGCACTGGGCCAGGCATTGCTGTCGATGGGCTTCGGTCATCTGTTTTAAGGTGTTCGATAGCGCAGTCGATAGCGTGCCGGCGCGGTAATTTATAGTCCCGAGTTCGAGTCTCGCCAGCTCCTTGTGTACATTTATTTCTTTTAAACTTGTGGAAGCAGCAGCTTCCCGTACCAGATTCATTATCTGTTTCTGGGGGTTACTAGACTGTGAACTCTAAATAAAATAGGGAATAAATATATGTTGGGACAGCACGTACCTGCACTGGGCCAAGCATTGCTGTCGTTGGGCTTCGGTCATCTTTTTTAGGGTGATCGATAGCGCAGTCGAAAGCATGCCGGCGCGGTTTTTTATAGTCCTGAGTTCGAGTCTCGCGAGCTCCTTGTGCACGTTTATTTCGCTTCAACTTGTGGAAGCAGCAGCTTCCCGTACCAGATTCATTATCTGTCTCTGGGGGTTACTAGACTGTGAACTCTCGATAAAATAGGGAATAAATACATGTCGGGACAGCACGTACCTTCACTGGGCCAAGCATTGCTGTCGTTGGGCTTCGGTCATCTTTTTTGGGTGATCGATAGCGCAGTCGATGGCGTGCCGGCGCGGTAATTTATAGTCCTGAGTCCGAGTCTCGCGAGCTCCTTGTGTACATTTATTTCGTTTCAAATTGTGGAAGCAGCAGCTACCCGTACCTGATTCATTATCTGTTTCTGGGGGTTACTAGACTGTGAACTCTCGATAAAATAGGGAATTAATATAAGTTGGGACAGCACGTACCTGCACTGGGCCAAGCATTGCTGTCGATGGGCTTCGGTCATCTGTTTTAAGGTGTTCGATAGCGCAGTCGATAGCGTGCCGGCGCGGTAATTTATAGTCCCGAGTTCGAGTCTCGCCAGCTCCTTGTGTACATTTATTTCTTTTAAACTTGTGGAAGCAGCAGCTTCCCGTACCAGATTCATTATCTGTTTCTGGGGGTTACTAGACTGTGAACTCTAAATAAAATAGGGAATAAATATATGTTGGGACAGCACGTACCTGCACTGGGCCAAGCATTGCTGTCGTTGGGCTTCGGTCATCTTTTTTAGGGTGATCGATAGCGCAGTCGAAAGCATGCCGGCGCGGTAATTTATAGTCCTGAGTTCGAGTCTCGCGAGCTCCTTGTGCACGTTTATTTCGTTTCAACTTATGGAAGCAGCAGCTTCCCGTACCAGATTCATTATTTGTCTCTGGGGGTTACTAGACTGTGAACTCTCGATAAAATAGGGAATAAATATATGTCGGGACAGCACGTACCTGCACTTGGCCAAGCATTGCTGTCGTTGGGCTTCGGTCATCTTTTTTTAGGTGATCGATAGCGCAGTTGATAGCGTGCCGGCGCAGTAATTTATAGTCCTGAGTTCGAGCCACGCGAGCTCCTCGTGTACATTTATTTCGTTTCAACTTGTGGAAGCAGCAGCTTCCCGTACCAGATTCATTATCTGTTTCTGGGGGTTACTAGACTGTGAACTCTCGATAAAATAGCGAATAAATATATGTCGGGACAGCACGTATCTGGGCCACTGGGCCAAGCACTTCTGTCGTTGGGCTTCGGTCATCTTTTTTAGGGTGATCGATAGCGCAGTCGATAGCGTGCCGGCGCGGTAATTTATAGTCCTGAGTTCGAGTCTCGCGAGCTCATTGTGTACATTTATTTCGTTTCAACTTGTGGAAGCAGCAGCTTCCCGTACCAGATTCATTATCTGTTTCTGGGGGTTACTAGACTGTGAACTCTCGATACAATAGGAAATGAATATATGTCGGGTCAGCACGTACCTACACTGGGCCAAGCATTGCTGTCGTTGGGCTTTGGTCATCTTTTTCAGGGTGATCAATAGCGCAGTCGATAGCGTGCCGGCGCGGTAATTTATAGTCCTGAGTTCGAGTCTCGCAAGCTCCTTGTGCACATTTATCTCATTTCAACTTGTGGAAGCAGCAGCTGCCCGTACCAAACTCATTATTTGTTTCTGGGGGTTACTAGACTGTGAAATCTCGACAAAATAGGGAATTAATATATGTCGGGACAGCACGTACCTGCACTGGGCCAGGCATTGCTGTCGTTGGGCTTCGATCATCTTTTTTAGGGTGATCGATAGCGCAGTCGATAGCGTGCCGGCGCGGTAATTTATAGTCCTGAGCTCGAGTCTCGCGAGCTTTTTGTGTACATTTATTTCGTTTCAACTTGTGGAAGCAGCAGCCTCCCGTACCAGATTCATTATCGGTTTCTGGGGGTTACTAGACTGTGAACTCTCGATAAAATAGGGAATTAATAAATGTCGGTACAGCACGTACCTGCACTGGGCCAAGCATTGCTGTCGTTGGGCTTCGGTCATCTATTTTAGGGTGATCGATAGCGCAGTCGATAGCGTGCCGGCGCGGTAATTTATAGTCCTGAGTTCGAGTCTCGCCAGCTCCTTGTTTACATTTATTTCGTTTCAACTTGTGGAAGCAGCAGCTTCCCGTACCAGATTCATTATCAGTTTTTGGGGGTTACTAGACTGTGAACTCTCGATAAAATAGTGAATAAATATATGTCGGGACAGCACGTACCTTCACTGGGCCAAGCATTGCTGTCGTTGGGCTTCGGTCATCTTTTTTGGGTGATCGATAGCGCAGTCGATGGCGTGCCGGCGCGGTAATTTATAGTCCTGAGTCCGAGTCTCGCGAGCTCCTTGTGTACATTTATTTCGTTTCAAATTGTGGAAGCAGCAGCTACCCGTACCTGATTCATTATCTGTTTCTGGGGGTTACTAGACTGTGAACTCTCGATAAAATAGGGAATTAATATAAGTTGGGACAGCACGTACCTGCACTGGGCCAAGCATTGCTGTCGATGGGCTTCGGTCATCTGTTTTAAGGTGTTCGATAGCGCAGTCGATAGCGTGCCGGCGCGGTAATTTATAGTCCCGAGTTCGAGTCTCGCCAGCTCCTTGTGTACATTTATTTCTTTTAAACTTGTGGAAGCAGCAGCTTCCCGTACCAGATTCATTATCTGTTTCTGGGGGTTACTAGACTGTGAACTCTAAATAAAATAGGGAATAAATATATGTTGGGACAGCACGTACCTGCACTGGGCCAAGCATTGCTGTCGTTGGGCTTCGGTCATCTTTTTTAGGGTGATCGATAGCGCAGTCGAAAGCATGCCGGCGCGGTTTTTTATAGTCCTGAGTTCGAGTCTCGCGAGCTCCTTGTGCACGTTTATTTCGCTTCAACTTGTGGAAGCAGCAGCTTCCCGTACCAGATTCATTATCTGTCTCTGGGGGTTACTAGACTGTGAACTCTCGATAAAATAGGGAATAAATACATGTCGGGACAGCACGTACCTTCACTGGGCCAAGCATTGCTGTCGTTGGGCTTCGGTCATCTTTTTTGGGTGATCGATAGCGCAGTCGATGGCGTGCCGGCGCGGTAATTTATAGTCCTGAGTCCGAGTCTCGCGAGCTCCTTGTGTACATTTATTTCGTTTCAAATTGTGGAAGCAGCAGCTACCCGTACCTGATTCATTATCTGTTTCTGGGGGTTACTAGACTGTGAACTCTCGATAAAATAGGGAATTAATATAAGTTGGGACAGCACGTACCTGCACTGGGCCAAGCATTGCTGTCGATGGGCTTCGGTCATCTGTTTTAAGGTGTTCAATAGCGCAGTCGATAGCGTGCCGGCGCGGTAATTTATAGTCCCGAGTTCGAGTCTCGCCAGCTCCTTGTGTACATTTATTTCTTTTAAACTTGTGGAAGCAGCAGCTTCCCGTACCAGATTCATTATCTGTTTCTGGGGGTTACTAGACTGTGAACTCTAAATAAAATAGGGAATAAATATATGTTGGGACAGCACGTACCTGCACTGGGCCAAGCATTGCTGTCGTTGGGCTTCGGTCATCTTTTTTAGGGTGATCGATAGCGCAGTCGAAAGCATGCCGGCGCGGTTTTTTATAGTCCTGAGTTCGAGTCTCGCGAGCTCCTTGTGCACGTTTATTTCGCTTCAACTTGTGGAAGCAGCAGCTTCCCGTACCAGATTCATTATCTGTCTCTGGGGGTTACTAGACTGTGAACTCTCGATAAAATAGGGAATAAATACATGTCGGGACAGCACGTACCTGCACTTGGCCAAGCATTGCTGTCGTTGGGCTTCGGTCATCTTTTTTAAGGTGATCGATGGCGCAGTTGATAGCGTGCCAGCGCAGTAATTTATAGTCTTGAGTTCGATTCTCGCGAGCTCCTTGTGTACATTTATTTCGTTTCAACTTGTGGAAGCAGCAGCTTCCCGTACCAGATTCATTATCCTGGGGGTCACTAGACTGTGAACTCTCGATAAAATAGGGAATTAATATATGTCGGGAGAGCCCGTACCTGCACTGGGCCAAGCATTGCTGTCGTTGGGCTTCGGTCATCTTTTTTAGGGTGATCGATAGCGCAGTCGATAGCGTGCCGGCGCGGGAATTTATAGTCCTGAGTTCGAGTCCCGCGAGCTCCTCGTGTACATTTATTTCGTTTCAACTTCTGGAAGCAGCAGCTTCCTGACCAGATTCATCATCTGTTTCTGGGGGTTACTAGACGGTGAACTCTCGATAAAATAGGGAATAAATATATGTCGGGAGAGCACGTACCTGCACTGGGCCAAGCATTTCTGTCGTTGGGCTTCGGTCATCTTTTTTAGGGTCATCGATAGCGCAGTCGATAGCGTGCCGGCGCGGTAATTTATAGTCCTGAGTTCGAGTCTCGCGAGCTCCTTGTGTTCATTTATTTCGTTTCAACTTGTGGAAGCAGCAGCTTCCCGTACCAGATTCATTATCTGTTTCTGGGGGACTAGACTGTGAACTCTCGATAAAATAGGGAATCAATATATGTCGGGACAGCACGTACCTGCACTGGGCCAAGCATTGCTGTCGTTGGGCTTCGGTCATCTTTTTCAGGGAGATCGATAGCGCAGTCGGTAGCGTGCCGGCGCTCTAATTTATAGTCCTGAGTTCGAGTCTCGCGAGCTCCTTGTGTACATTTATTTCGTTTCAACTTGTGGAAGCAGCAGCTTTCCGTACCAGATTTATTATCTGGTTTTGGAGGTTACTAGACTGTGAACTCTCGATAAAATAGGGAATAAATATATGTCGGGACATCAGGTACCTGCACTGGGCCAAGCATTGCTGTCGTTGGGCTTTCGTCATCTATTAAAGGGTGATCGATAGCGCAGTCGATAGCGTTCCGGCGCGGTTATTTATAGTCCTGAGTTCGAGTCTCGCGAGCTCCTTGTGTACATTTATTTCGTTTCAAATTGTGGAAGCAGCAGCTTCCCGTACCAGATTCATTATCTGTTTCTGGGGGTTACTAGACTGTGAACTCTCGATAAAATAGGGAATAAATATATGTCAGGACAGCACGTACCTGCACTGGGCCAAGCATTGCTGTCGTTGGGCTTCGGTCATCTTTGTTAGGGTGACCGATAGCGCAGTCGATAGCGTTCCGGCGCGGTAATTTATAGTCCTGAGTTCGAGTCTCGCGAGCTCCTTGTGTACATTTATTTCGTTTCAACTTGTGGAAGCAGCAGCTTCCCGTACCAGATTCATTATCTGTTTCTGGGTGTTACTAGACTGTGAACTCTCGATAAAATAGGGAATAGATATATGTCGGGACAGCACGTACCTGCACTGGGCCAAGCATTGCTGTCGTTGGGCTTCGGTCATCTTTTTTGGGTGATCGATAGCGAAGTCGATAGCGTGCCGGCGCGGTAATTTATAATCCTGAGTTCGAGTCTCCCGAGCTCTTTGTGTACATTTATTTCGTTTCAACTTGTGGAAGCAGCAGCTTCCCGTACCTGATTCATTATCTGTTTCTGGGGGTTACTAGACTGTGAACTCTCGATAAAATAGGGAATTAATATAAGTTGGGACAGCACGTACCTGCACTGGGCCAAGCATTGCTGTCGATGGGCTTCGGTCATCTGTTTTAAGGTGTTCGATAGCGCAGTCGATAGCGTGCCGGCGCGGTAATTTATAGTCCCGAGTTCGAGTCTCGCCAGCTCCTTGTGTACATTTATTTCTTTTAAACTTGTGGAAGCAGCAGCTTCCCGTAACAGATACATTATCTGTTTCTGGGGGTTACTAGACTGTGAACTCTAAATAAAATAGGGAATAAATATATGTTGGGACAGCACGTACCTGCACTGGGCCAAGCATTGCTGTCGTTGGGCTTCGGTCATCTTTTTTAGGGTGATCGATAGCGCAGTCGAAAGCATGCCGGCGCGGTTTTTTATAGTCCTGAGTTCGAGTCTCGCGAGCTCCTTGTGCACGTTTATTTCGCTTCAACTTGTGGAAGCAGCAGCTTCCCGTACCAGATTCATTATCTGTCTCTGGGGGTTACTAGACTGTGAACTCTCGATAAAATAGGGAATAAATACATGTCGGGACAGCACGTACCTGCACTTGGCCAAGCATTGCTGTCGTTGGGCTTCGGTCATCTTTTTTAAGGTGATCGATGGCGCAGTTGATAGCGTGCCAGCGCAGTAATTTATAGTCTTGAGTTCGATTCTCGCGAGCTCCTTGTGTACATTTATTTCGTTTCAACTTGTGGAAGCAGCAGCTTCCCGTACCAGATTCATTATCCTGGGGGTCACTAGACTGTGAACTCTCGATAAAATAGGGAATTAATATATGTCGGGAGAGCCCGTACCTGCACTGGGCCAAGCATTGCTGTCGTTGGGCTTCGGTCATCTTTTTTAGGGTGATCGATAGCGCAGTCGATAGCGTGCCGGCGCGGTAATTTATAGTCCTGAGTTCGAGTCCCGCGAGCTCCTCGTGTACATTTATTTCGTTTCAACTTCTGGAAGCAGCAGCTTCCTGACCAGATTCATCATCTGTTTCTGGGGGTTACTAGACGGTGAACTCTCGATAAAATAGGGAATAAATATATGTCGGGAGAGCACGTACCTGCACTGGGCCAAGCATTTCTGTCGTTGGGCTTCGGTCATCTTTTTTAGGGTCATCGATAGCGCAGTCGATAGCGTGCCGGCGCGGTAATTTATAGTCCTGAGTTCGAGTCTCGCGAGCTCCTTGTGTTCATTTATTTCGTTTCAACTTGTGGAAGCAGCAGCTTCCCGTACCAGATTCATTATCTGTTTCTGGGGGACTAGACTGTGAACTCTCGATAAAATAGGGAATCAATATATGTCGGGACAGCACGTACCTGCACTGGGCCAAGCATTGCTGTCGTTGGGCTTCGGTCATCTTTTTCAGGGAGATCGATAGCGCAGTCGGTAGCGTGCCGGCGCTCTAATTTATAGTCCTGAGTTCGAGTCTCGCGAGCTCCTTGTGTACATTTATTTCGTTTCAACTTGTGGAAGCAGCAGCTTTCCGTACCAGATTTATTATCTGGTTTTGGAGGTTACTAGACTGTGAACTCTCGATAAAATAGGGAATAAATATATGTCGGGACATCAGGTACCTGCACTGGGCCAAGCATTGCTGTCGTTGGGCTTTCGTCATCTATTAAAGGGTGATCGATAGCGCAGTCGATAGCGTTCCGGCGCGGTTATTTATAGTCCTGAGTTCGAGTCTCGCGAGCTCCTTGTGTACATTTATTTCGTTTCAAATTGTGGAAGCAGCAGCTTCCCGTACCAGATTCATTATCTGTTTCTGGGGGTTACTAGACTGTGAACTCTCGATAAAATAGGGAATAAATATATGTCAGGACAGCACGTACCTGCACTGGGCCAAGCATTGCTGTCGTTGGGCTTCGGTCATCTTTGTTAGGGTGACCGATAGCGCAGTCGATAGCGTTCCGGCGCGGTAATTTATAGTCCTGAGTTCGAGTCTCGCGAGCTCCTTGTGTACATTTATTTCGTTTCAACTTGTGGAAGCAGCAGCTTCCCGTACCAGATTCATTATCTGTTTCTGGGTGTTACTAGACTGTGAACTCTCGATAAAATAGGGAATAGATATATGTCGGGACAGCACGTACCTGCACTGGGCCAAGCATTGCTGTCGTTGGGCTTCGGTCATCTTTTTTGGGTGATCGATAGCGAAGTCGATAGCGTGCCGGCGCGGTAATTTATAATCCTGAGTTCGAGTCTCCCGAGCTCTTTGTGTACATTTATTTCGTTTCAACTTGTGGAAGCAGCAGCTTTCCGTACCAGATTCATTATCAGTTTCTGGGGGTTACTAGACTTTGAACTATCGATGAAATAAGGAATAAATATATATCGGGACAGCACGTACCTGCACTGGGCCAAGCATTGCTGTCGTTGGGGTTCGGTCATCTTTTTTAGGGTGATCGATAGCGCAGTCGATAGCGTGCCGGCGCGGTAATTTATAGTCCTGAGCTCGAGTCTCGCGAGCTTTTTGTGTACATTTATTTCGTTTCAACTTGTGGAAGCAGCAGCCTCCCGTACCAGATTCATTATCGGTTTCTGGGGGTCACTAGACTGTGAACTCTCGATAAAATAGGGAATTAATAAATGTCGGTACTGCACGTACCTGCACTGGGCCAAGCATTGCTGTCGTTTGGCTTCGGTCATCTATTTTAGGGTGATCGATAGCGCAGTCGATAGCGTGCCGGCGCGGTAATTTATAGTCCTGAGTTCGAGTCTCGCCAGCTCCTTGTTTACATTTATTTCGTTTCAACTTGTGGAAGCATCAGCTTCCCGTACCAGATTCATTATCAGTTTCTGGGGGTTACTAGACTGTGAACTCTCGATAAAATAGTGAATAAATATACGTCTGGACAGCACGTACCTTCACTGGGCCAAGCATTGCTGTCGTTGGGCTTCGGTCATCTTTTTTGGGTGATCGATAGCGCAGTCGATGGCGTGCCGGCGCGGTAATTTATAGTCCTGAGTTCGAGTCTCGCGAGCTCCTTGTGTACATTTATTTCGTTTCAAATTGTGGAAGCAGCAGCTACCCGTACCTGATTCATTATCTGTTTCTGGGGGTTACTAGACTGCGAACTCTCGATAAAATAGGGAATTAATATAAGTTGGGACAGCACGTACCTGCACTGGGCCAAGCATTGCTGTCGATGGGCTTCGGTCATCTGTTTTGGGGTGTTCGATAGCGCAGTCGATAGCGTGCCGGCGCGGTAATTTATAGTCCTGAGTTCGAGTCTCGCCAGCTCCTTGTGTACATTTATTTCTTTTAAACTTGTGGAAGCAGCAGCTTCCCGTACCAGATTCATTATCTGTTTCTGGGGGTTACTAGACTGTGAACTCTAAATAAAATAGGGAATAAATATATGTTGGGACAGCACGTACCTGCACTGGGCCAAGCATTGCTGTCGTTGGGCTTCGGTCATCTTTTTTAGGGTGATCGATAGCGCAGTCGAAAGCATGCCGGCGCGGTAATTTATAGTCCTGAGTTCGAGTCTCGCGAGCTCCTTGTGCACGTTTATTTCGTTTCAACTTTTGGAAGCAGCAGCTTCCCGTACCAGATTCATTATTTGTCTCTGGGGGTTACTAGACTGTGAACTCTCGATAAAATAGGGAATAAATATATGTCGGGACAGCACGTACCTGCACTTGGCCAAGCATTGCTGTCGTTGGGCTTCGGTCATCTTTTTTTAGGTGATCGATAGCGCAGTTGATAGCGTGCCGGCGCAGTAATTTATAGTCCTGAGTTCGAGCCTCGCGAGCTCCTCGTGTACATTTATTTCGTTTCAACTTGTGGAAGCAGGAGCATCCCGTACCAGATTCATTATCTGTTTCTGGGGGTTACTAGACTGTGAACTCTCGATAAAATAGGGAATAAATATATGTCGGGACAGCACGTATCTGGGCCACTGGGTCAAGCACTTCTGTCGTTGGGCTTCGGTCATCTTTTTTAGGGTGATCGATAGCGCAGTCGATAGCGTGCCGGCGCGGTAATTTATAGTCCTGAGTTCGAGTCTCGCGAGCTCATTGTATACATTTATTTCGTTTCAACTTGTGGAAGCAGCAGCTTCCCGTACCAGATTCATTATCTGTTTCTGGGGGTTACTAGACTGTGAACTCTCGATAAAATAGGAAATGAATATATGTCGGGTCAGCACGTACCTGCACTGGGCCAAGCATTGCTGTCGTTGGGCTTTGGTCATCTTTTTCAGGGTGATCAATAGCGCAGTCGATAGCGTGCCGGCGCGGTAATTTATAGTCCTGAGTTCGAGTCTCGCGAGCTCCTTGTGTACATTTATTTCATTTCAACTTGTGGAAGCAGCAGCTGCCCGTACCAAACTCATTATTTGTTTCTGGGGGTTACTAGACTGTGAAATCTCGACAAAATAGGGAATTAATATATGTCGGGACAGCACGTACCTGCACTGGGCCAAGCATTGCTGTCGTTGGGCTTCGGTCATCTTTTTTAGGGTGAGCGATAGCGAAGTCGATAGCGTGCCGGCGCGGTAATTTATAATCTTGAGTTCGAGTCTCGCGAGCTCCTTGTGTACATTTATTTCGTTTCGACTTTTGGAAGCAGCAGCTTTCCGTACCAGATTCATTATCAGTTTCTGGGGGTTACTAGACTGTGAACTCTCGATGAAATAAGGAATAAATATATGTCGGGAAAGCACGTACCTGCACTGGGCCAAGCGTTGCTGTCGTTGGGCTTCGGTCAACTTTTTTAGGGTGATCGATAGCGCAGTCGATAGCGTGCCGGCGCGGTAATTTATAGTCCTGAGCTCGAGTCGCGCGAGCTTTTTGTGTACATTTATTTCGTTTCAACTTGTGGAAGCAGCAGCCTCCCGTACCAGATTCATTATCGGTTTCTGGGGGTTACTAGACTGTGAACTCTCGATAAAATAGGGAATTAATACATGTCGGGACAGCACGTACCTGTACTGGGCCAAGCTTTGCTGTCGTTGGGCTTCGGTCATCTTTTTTAGGGTGATCGAAAGCGCAGTCGATAGCGTGCCGGCGCGGTAATTTATAGTCCTGAGTTCGAGTCTCGCGAGCTCCTTGTGCACGTTTATTTCGTTTCAACTTGTGGAAGCAGCAGTTTCCCGTACCAGATTCATTATTTGTCTCTGGGGGTTACTAGACTGTGAACTCTCGATAAAATAGGGAATAAATATATTTCGGGACAGCACGTACCTGCACTTGGCCAAGCATTGCTGTCGTTGGGCTTCGGTCATCTTTTTTAAGGTGATCGATGGCGCAGTTGATAGCGTGCCAGCGCAGTAATTTATAGTCTTGAGTTCGATTCTCGCGAGCTCCTTGTGTACATTTATTTCGTTTCAACTTGTGGAAGCAGCAGCTTCCCGTACCAGATTCATTATCATGGGGGTCACTAGACTGTGAACTCTCGATAAAATAGGGAATTAATATATGTCGGGAGAGCACGTACCTGCACTGGGCCAAGCATTGCTGTCGTTGGGCTTCGGTCATCTTTTTTAGGGTGATCGATAGCGCAGTCGATAGCGTGCCGGCGCGGTAATTTATAGTCCTGAGTTCGAGTCCCGCGAGCTCCTCGTGTACATTTATTTCGTTTCAACTTCTGGAAGCAGCAGCTTCCTGACCAGATTCATCATCTGTTTCTGGGGGTTACTAGACGGTGAACTCTCGATAAAATAGGGAATAAATATATGTCGGGAGAGCACGTACCTGCACTGGGCCAAGCATTTCTGTCGTTGGGCTTCGGTCATCTTTTTTAGGGTGATCGATAGCGCAGTCGATAGCGTGCCGGCGCGGTAATTTATAGTCCTGAGTTCGAGTCTCGCGAGCTCCTTGTGTTCATATATTTCGTTTCAACTTGTGGAAGCAGCAGCTTCCCGTACCAGATTCATTATCTGTTTCTGGGGAACTAGACTGTGAACTCTCGATAAAATAGGGAATCAATGTATGTCGGGACAGCACGTACCTGCACTGGGCCAAGCATTGCTGTCGTTGGGCTTCGGTCATCTTTTTCAGTGAGATCGATAGCGCAGTCGGTAGCGTGCCGGCGCTCTAATTTATAGTCCTGAGTTCGAGTCTCGCGAGCTCCTTGTGTACATTTATTTCGTTTCAACTTGTGGAAGCAGCAGCTTTCCGTACCAGATTTATTATCTGGTTTTGGAGGTTACTAGACTGTGAACTCTCGATAAAATAGGGAATAAATATATGTCGGGACAGCACGTACCTGCACTGGGCCAAGCATTGCTGTCGTTGGGCTTTCGTCATCTATTAAAGGGTGATCGATAGCGCAGTCGATAGCGTTCCGGCGCGGTTATTTATAGTCCTGAGTTCGAGTCTCGCGAGCTCCTTGTGTACATTTATTTCGTTTCAACTTGTGGAAGCAGCAGCTTCCCGTACCAGATTCATTATCTGTTTCTGGGGGTTACTAGACTGTGAACTCTCGATAAAATAGGGAATAAATATATGTCAGGACAGCACGTACCTGCACTGGGCCAAGCATTGCTGTCGTTGGGCTTCGGTCATCTTTTTTAGGGTGACCGATAACGCAGTCGATAGCGTTCCGGCGCGGTAATTTATAGTCCTGAGTTCGAGTCTCGCGAGCTCCTTGTGTACATTCATTTCGTTTCAACTTGTGGAAGCAGCAGCTTCCCGTACCAGATTCATTATCTGTTTCTGGGTGTTACTAGACTGTGAACTCTCGATAAAATAGGGAATAGATATATGTCGGGACAGCACGTACCTGCACTGGGCCAAGCATTGCTGTCGTTGGGCTTCGGTCATCTTTTTTGGGTGATCGATAGCGAAGTCGATAGCGTGCCGGCGCGGTAATTTATAATCCTGAGTTCGAGTCTCCCGAGCTCTTTGTGTACATTTATTTCGTTTCAACTTTTGGAAGCAGCAGCTTTCCGTACCAGATTCATTATCAGTTTCTGGGGGTTACTAGACTTTGAACTATCGATGAAATAAGGAATAAATATATATCGGGACAGCACGTACCTGCACTGGGCCAAGCATTGCTGTCGTTGGGGTTCGGTCATCTTTTTTAGGGTGATCGATAGCGCAGTCGATAGCGTGCAAGCGCGGTAATTTATAGTCCTGAGCTCGAGTCTCGCGAGCTTTTTGTGTACATTTATTTCGTTTCAACTTGTGGAAGCAGCAGCCTCCCGTACCAGATTCATTATCGGTTTCTGGGGGTTACTAGACTGTGAACTCTCGATAAAATAGGGAATTAATAAATGTCGGTACAGCACGTACCTGCACTGGGCCAAGCATTGCTGTCGTTGGGCTTCGGTCATCTATTTTAGGGTGATCGATAGCGCAGTCGGTAGCGTGCCGGCGCGGTAATTTATAGTCCTGAGTTCGAGTCTCGCCAGCTCCTTGTTTACATTTATTTCGTTTCAACTTGTGGAAGCAGCAGCTTCCCGTACCAGATTCATTATCTGTTTCTGGGGGTTACTAGACTGTGAACTCTCGATAAAATAGGAAATGAATATATGTCGGGTCAGCACGTACCTGCACTGGGCCAAGCATTGCTGTCGTTGGGCTTTGGTCATCTTTTTCAGGGTGATCAATAGCGCAGTCGACAGCGTGCCGGCGCGGTAATTTATAGTCCTGAGTTCGAGTCTCGCGAGCTCCTTGTGTACATTTATTTCATTTCAACTTGTGGAAGCAGCAGCTGCCCGTACCAAACTCATTATTTGTTTCTGGGGGTTACTAGACTGTGAAATCTCGACAAAATAGGGAATTAATATATGTCAGGACAGCACGTACCTGCACTGGGCCAAGCATTGCTGTCGTTGGGCTTCGGTCATCTTTTTTAGGGTGAGCGATAGCGAAGTCGATAGCGTGCCGGCGCGGTAATTTATAATCTTGAGTTCGAGTCTCGCGAGTTCCTTGTGTACATTTATTTCGTTTCGACTTTTGGAAGCAGCAGCTTTCCGTACCAGATTCATTATCAGTTTCTGGGGGTTACTAGACTGTGAACTCTCGATGAAATAAGGAATAAATATATGTCGGGAAAGCACGTACCTGCACTGGGCCAAGCGTTGCTGTCGTTGGGCTTCGGTCAACTTTTTTAGGGTGATCGATAGCGCAGTCGATAGCGTGCCGGCGCGGTAATTTATAGTCCTGAGCTCGAGTCGCGCGAGCTTTTTGTGTACATTTATTTCGTTTCAACTTGTGGAAGCAGCAGCCTCCCGTACCAGATTCATTATCGGTTTCTGGGGGTTACTAGACTGTGAACTCTCGATAAAATAGGGAATTAATACATGTCGGGACAGCACGTACCTGTACTGGGCCAAGCATTGCTGTCGTTGGGCTTCGGTCATCTTTTTTAGGGTGATCGAAAGCGCAGTCGATAGCGTGCCGGCGCGGTAATTTATAGTCCTGAGTTCGAGTCTCGCGAGCTCCTTGTGCACGTTTATTTCGTTTCAACTTGTGGAAGCAGCAGTTTCCCGTACCAGATTCATTATTTGTCTCTGGGGGTTACTAGACTGTGAACTCTCGATAAAATAGGGAATAAATATATTTCGGGACAGCACGTACCTGCACTTGGCCAAGCATTGCTGTCGTTGGGCTTCGGTCATCTTTTTTAAGGTGATCGATGGCGCAGTTGATAGCGTGCCAGCGCAGTAATTTATAGTCTTGAGTTCGATTCTCGCGAGCTCCTTGTGTACATTTATTTCGTTTCAACTTGTGGAAGCAGCAGCTTCCCGTA
Source organism: Morinoia aosen (assembly GCA_030386875.1). Taxonomy (NCBI): domain Eukaryota; kingdom Metazoa; phylum Arthropoda; class Malacostraca; order Amphipoda; family Talitridae; genus Morinoia; species Morinoia aosen. The sequence continues at coordinate 49,480,518 of CM059574.1, read as the reverse complement.
CCAGATTCATTATCATGGGGGTCACTAGACTGTGAACTCTCGATAAAATAGGGAATTAATATATGTCGGGAGAGCACGTACCTGCACTGGGCCAAGCATTGCTGTCGTTGGGCTTCGGTCATCTTTTTTAGGGTGATCGATAGCGCAGTCGATAGCGTGCCGGCGCGGTAATTTATAGTCCTGAGTTCGAGTCCCGCGAGCTCCTCGTGTACATTTATTTCGTTTCAACTTCTGGAAGCAGCAGCTTCCTGACCAGATTCATCATCTGTTTCTGGGGGTTACTAGACGGTGAACTCTCGATAAAATAGGGAATAAATATATGTCGGGAGAGCACGTACCTGCACTGGGCCAAGCATTTCTGTCGTTGGGCTTCGGTCATCTTTTTTAGGGTGATCGAAAGCGCAGTCGATAGCGTGCCGGCGCGGTAATTTATAGTCCTGAGTTCGAGTCTCGCGAGCTCCTTGTGTTCATTTATTTCGTTTCAACTTGTGGAAGCAGCAGCTTCCCGTACCAGATTCATTATCTGTTTCTGGGGGTTACTAGACTGTGAACTCTCGATAAAATAGGGAATAAATATATGTCAGGACAGCACGTACCTGCACTGGGCCAAGCATTGCTGTCGTTGGGCTTCGGTCATCTTTGTTAGGGTGACCGATAGCGCAGTCGATAGCGTTCCGGCGCGGTAATTTATAGTCCTGAGTTCGAGTCTCGCGAGCTCCTTGTGTACATTTATTTCGTTTCAACTTGTGGAAGCAGCAGCTTCCCGTACCAGATTCATTATCTGTTTCTGGGTGTTACTAGACTGTGAACTCTCGATAAAATAGGGAATAGATATATGTCGGGACAGCACGTACCTGCACTGGGCCAAGCATTGCTGTCGTTGGGCTTCGGTCATCTTTTTTGGGTGATCGATAGCGAAGTCGATAGCGTGCCGGCGCGGTAATTTATAATCCTGAGTTCGAGTCTCCCGAGCTCTTTGTGTACATTTATTTCGTTTCAACTTTTGGGAGCAGCAGCTTTCCGTACCAGATTCATTATCAGTTTCTGGGGGTTACTAGACTTTGAACTATCGATGAAATAAGGAATAAATATATATCGGGACAGCACGTACCTGCACTGGGCCAAGCATTGCTGTCGTTGGGGTTCGGTCATCTTTTTTAGGGTGATCGATAGCGCAGTCGATAGCGTGCCGGCGCGGTAATTTATAGTCCTGAGCTCGAGTCTCGCCAGCTCCTTGTTTACATTTATTTCGTTTCAACTTGTGGAAGCAGCAGCTTCCCGTACCAGATTCATTATCAGTTTCTGGGGTTACTAGACTGTGAACTCTCGATAAAACAGGGAATAAATATATGTCAGGACAGCACGTACCTGCACTGGGCCAAGCATTGCTGTCGTTGGGCTTCGGTCATCTTTTTTAGGGTGACCGATAACGCAGTCGATAGCGTTCCGGCGCGGTAATTTATAGTCCTGAGTTCGAGTCTCGCGAGCTCCTTGTGTACATTTATTTCGTTTCAACTTGTGGAAGCAGTAGCTTCCCGTACCAGATTCATTATCTGTTTCTGGGTGTTACTAGACTGTGAACTCTCGATAAAATAGGGAATAGATATATGTCGGGACAGCACGTACCTGCACTGGGCCAAGCATTGCTGTCGTTGGGCTTCGGTCATCTTTTTTGGGTGATCGATAGCGAAGTCGATAGCGTGCCGGCGCGGTAATTTATAATCCTGAGTTCGAGTCTCCCGAGCTCTTTGTGTACATTTATTTCGTTTCAACTTTTGGAAGCAGCAGCTTTCCGTACCAGATTCATTATCAGTTTCTGGGGGTTACTAGACTTTGAACTATCGATGAAATAAGGAATAAATATATATCGGAACAGCACGTACCTGCACTGGGCCAAGCATTGCTGTCGTTGGGGTTCGGTCATCTTTTTTAGGGTGATCGATAGCGCAGTCGATAGCGTGCCGGCGCGGTAATTTATAGTCCTGAGCTCGAGTCTCGCGAGGTTTTTGTGTACATTTATTTCGTTTCAACTTGTGGAAGCAGCAGCCTCCCGTACCAGATTCATTATCGGTTTCTGGGGGTTACTAGACTGTGAACTCTCGATAAAATAGGTTAATAAATGTCGGTACAGCACGTACCTGCACTGGGCCAAGCATTGCTGTCGTTGGGCTTCGGTCATCTATTTTAGGGTGATCGATAGCGCAGTCGATAGAGTGCCGGCGCGGTAATTTATAGTCCTGAGTTCGAGTCTCGCCAGCTCCTTGTTTACATTTATTTCGTTTCAACTTGTGGAAGCAGCAGCTTCCCGTACCAGATTCATTATCAGTTTCTGGGGGTTACTAGACTGTGAACTCTCGATAAAATAGTGAATAAATATATGTCTGGACAGCACGTACCTTCACTGGGCCAAGCATTGCTGTCGTTGGGCTTCGGTCATCTTTTTTGGGTGATCGATAGCGCAGTCGATGGCGTGCCGGCGCGGTAATTTATAGTCCTGAGTTCGAGTCTCGCGAGCTCCTTGTGTACATTTATTTCGTTTCAAATTGTGGAAGCAGCAGCTACCCGTACCTGATTCATTATCTGTTTCTGGGGGTTACTAGACTGTGAACTCTCGATAAAATAGGGAATTAATATAAGTTGGGACAGCACGTACCTGCACTGGGCCAAGCATTGCTGTCGATGGGCTTCGGTCATCTGTTTTGGGGTGTTCGATAGCGCAGTCGATAGAGTGCCGGCGCGGTAATTTATAGTCCTGAGTTCGAGTCTCGCCAGCTCCTTGTTTACATTTATTTCGTTTCAACTTGTGGAAGCAGCAGCTTCCCGTACCAGATTCATTATTTGTCTCTGGGGGTTACTAGACTGTGAACTCTCGATAAAATAGGGAATAAATATATGTCGGGACAGCACGTACCTGCACTTGGCCAAGCATTGCTGTCGTTGGGCTTCGGTCATCTTTTTTTAGGTGATCGATAGCGCAGTTGATAGCGTGCCGGCGCAGTAATTTATAGTCCTGAGTTCGAGCCACGCGAGCTCCTCGTGTACATTTATTTCGTTTCAACTTGTGGAAGCAGCAGCTTCCCGTACCAGATTCATTATCTGTTTCTGGGGGTTACTAGACTGTGAACTCTCGATAAAATAGGGAATAAATATATGTCGGGACAGCACGTATCTGGGCCACTGGGCCAAGCACTTCTGTCGTTGGGCTTCGGTCATCTTTTTTAGGGTGATCGATAGCGCAGTCGATAGCGTGCCGGCGCGGTAATTTATAGTCCTGAGTTCGAGTCTCGCGAGCTCATTGTGTACATTTATTTCGTTTCAACTTGTGGAAGCAGCAGCTTCCCGTACCAGATTCATTATCTGTTTCTGGGGGTTACTAGACTGTGAACTCTCGATACAATAGGAAATGAATATATGTCGGGTCAGCACGTACCTACACTGGGCCAAGCATTGCTGTCGTTGGGCTTTGGTCATCTTTTTCAGGGTGATCAATAGCGCAGTCGATAGCGTGCCGGCGCGGTAATTTATAGTCCTGAGTTTGAGTCTCGCGAGCTCCTTGTGCACGTTTATTTCGCTTCAACTTGTGGAAGCAGCAGCTTCCCGTACCAGATTCATTATCTGTCTCTGGGGGTTACTAGACTGTGAACTCTCGATAAAATAGGGAATAAATACATGTCGGGACAGCACGTACCTTCACTGGGCCAAGCATTGCTGTCGTTGGGCTTCGGTCATCTTTTTTGGGTGATCGATAGCGCAGTCGATGGCGTGCCGGCGCGGTAATTTATAGTCCTGAGTCCGAGTCTCGCGAGCTCCTTGTGTACATTTATTTCGTTTCAAATTGTGGAAGCAGCAGCTACCCGTACCTGATTCATTATCTGTTTCTGGGGGTTACTAGACTGTGAACTCTCGATAAAATAGGGAATTAATATAAGTTGGGACAGCACGTACCTGCACTGGGCCAAGCATTGCTGTCGATGGGCTTCGGTCATCTGTTTTAAGGTGTTCGATAGCGCAGTCGATAGCGTGCCGGCGCGGTAATTTATAGTCCCGAGTTCGAGTCTCGCCAGCTCCTTGTGTACATTTATTTCTTTTAAACTTGTGGAAGCAGCAGCTTCCCGTACCAGATTCATTATCTGTTTCTGGGGGTTACTAGACTGTGAACTCTAAATAAAATAGGGAATAAATATATGTTGGGACAGCACGTACCTGCACTGGGCCAAGCATTGCTGTCGTTGGGCTTCGGTCATCTTTTTTAGGGTGATCGATAGCGCAGTCGAAAGCATGCCGGCGCGGTTTTTTATAGTCCTGAGTTCGAGTCTCGCGAGCTCCTTGTGCACGTTTATTTCGCTTCAACTTGTGGAAGCAGCAGCTTCCCGTACCAGATTCATTATCTGTCTCTGGGGGTTACTAGACTGTGAACTCTCGATAAAATAGGGAATAAATACATGTCGGGACAGCACGTACCTGCACTTGGCCAAGCATTGCTGTCGTTGGGCTTCGGTCATCTTTTTTAAGGTGATCGATGGCGCAGTTGATAGCGTGCCAGCGCAGTAATTTATAGTCTTGAGTTCGATTCTCGCGAGCTCCTTGTGTACATTTATTTCGTTTCAACTTGTGGAAGCAGCAGCTTCCCGTACCAGATTCATTATCCTGGGGGTCACTAGACTCTGAACTCTCGATAAAATAGGGAATTAATATATGTCGGGAGAGCCCGTACCTGCACTGGGCCAAGCATTGCTGTCGTTGGGCTTGGGTCATCTTTTTTAGGGTGATCGATAGCGCAGTCGATAGCGTGCCGGCGCGGTAATTTATAGTCCTGAGTTCGAGTCCCGCGAGCTCCTCGTGTACATTTATTTCGTTTCAACTTCTGGAAGCAGCAGCTTCCTGACCAGATTCATCATCTGTTTCTGGGGGTTACTAGACGGTGAACTCTCGATAAAATAGGGAATAAATATATGTCGGGAGAGCACGTACCTGCACTGGGCCAAGCATTTCTGTCGTTGGGCTTCGGTCATCTTTTTTAGGGTCATCGATAGCGCAGTCGATAGCGTGCCGGCGCGGTAATTTATAGTCCTGAGTTCGAGTCTCGCGAGCTCCTTGTGTTCATTTATTTCGTTTCAACTTGTGGAAGCAGCAGCTTCCCGTACCAGATTCATTATCTGTTTCTGGGGGACTAGACTGTGAACTCTCGATAAAATAGGGAATCAATATATGTCGGGACAGCACGTACCTGCACTGGGCCAAGCATTGCTGTCGTTGGGCTTCGGTCATCTTTTTCAGGGAGATCGATAGCGCAGTCGGTAGCGTGCCGGCGCTCTAATTTATAGTCCTGAGTTCGAGTCTCGCGAGCTCCTTGTGTACATTTATTTCGTTTCAACTTGTGGAAGCAGCAGCTTTCCGTACCAGATTTATTATCTGGTTTTGGAGGTTACTAGACTGTGAACTCTCGATAAAATAGGGAATAAATATATGTCGGGACATCAGGTACCTGCACTGGGCCAAGCATTGCTGTCGTTGGGCTTTCGTCATCTATTAAAGGGTGATCGATAGCGCAGTCGATAGCGTTCCGGCGCGGTTATTTATAGTCCTGAGTTCGAGTCTCGCGAGCTCCTTGTGTACATTTATTTCGTTTCAAATTGTGGAAGCAGCAGCTTCCCGTACCAGATTCATTATCTGTTTCTGGGGGTTACTAGACTGTGAACTCTCGATAAAATAGGGAATAAATATATGTCAGGACAGCACGTACCTGCACTGGGCCAAGCATTGCTGTCGTTGGGCTTCGGTCATCTTTGTTAGGGTGACCGATAGCGCAGTCGATAGCGTTCCGGCGCGGTAATTTATAGTCCTGAGTTCGAGTCTCGCGAGCTCCTTGTGTACATTTATTTCGTTTCAACTTGTGGAAGCAGCAGCTTCCCGTACCAGATTCATTATCTGTTTCTGGGTGTTACTAGACTGTGAACTCTCGATAAAATAGGGAATAGATATATGTCGGGACAGCACGTACCTGCACTGGGCCAAGCATTGCTGTCGTTGGGCTTCGGTCATCTTTTTTGGGTGATCGATAGCGAAGTCGATAGCGTGCCGGCGCGGTAATTTATAATCCTGAGTTCGAGTCTCCCGAGCTCTTTGTGTACATTTATTTCGTTTCAACTTGTGGAAGCAGCAGCTACCCGTACCTGATTCATTATCTGTTTCTGGGGGTTACTAGACTGTGAACTCTCGATAAAATAGGGAATTAATATAAGTTGGGACAGCACGTACCTGCACTGGGCCAAGCATTGCTGTCGATGGGCTTCGGTCATCTGTTTTAAGGTGTTCGATAGCGCAGTCGATAGCGTGCCGGCGCGGTAATTTATAGTCCCGAGTTCGAGTCTCGCCAGCTCCTTGTGTACATTTATTTCTTTTAAACTTGTGGAAGCAGCAGCTTCCCGTACCAGATACATTATCTGTTTCTGGGGGTTACTAGACTGTGAACTCTAAATAAAATAGGGAATAAATATATGTTGGGACAGCACGTACCTGCACTGGGCCAAGCATTGCTGTCGTTGGGCTTCGGTCATCTTTTTTAGGGTGATCGATAGCGCAGTCGAAAGCATGCCGGCGCGGTTTTTTATAGTCCTGAGTTCGAGTCTCGCGAGCTCCTTGTGCACGTTTATTTCGCTTCAACTTGTGGAAGCAGCAGCTTCCCGTACCAGATTCATTATCTGTCTCTGGGGGTTACTAGACTGTGAACTCTCGATAAAATAGGGGATAAATACATGTCGGGACAGCACGTACCTGCACTTGGCCAAGCATTGCTGTCGTTGGGCTTCGGTCATCTTTTTTAAGGTGATCGATGGCGCAGTTGATAGCGTGCCAGCGCAGTAATTTATAGTCTTGAGTTCGATTCTCGCGAGCTCCTTGTGTACATTTATTTCGTTTCAACTTGTGGAAGCAGCAGCTTCCCGTACCAGATTCATTATCCTGGGGGTCACTAGACTGTGAACTCTCGATAAAATAGGGAATTAATATATGTCGGGAGAGCCCGTACCTGCACTGGGCCAAGCATTGCTGTCGTTGGGCTTCGGTCATCTTTTTTAGGGTGATCGATAGCGCAGTCGATAGCGTGCCGGCGCGGTAATTTATAGTCCTGAGTTCGAGTCCCGCGAGCTCCTCGTGTACATTTATTTCGTTTCAACTTCTGGAAGCAGCAGCTTCCTGACCAGATTCATCATCTGTTTCTGGGGGTTACTAGACGGTGAACTCTCGATAAAATAGGGAATAAATATATGTCGGGAGAGCACGTACCTGCACTGGGCCAAGCATTTCTGTCGTTGGGCTTCGGTCATCTTTTTTAGGGTCATCGATAGCGCAGTCGATAGCGTGCCGGCGCGGTAATTTATAGTCCTGAGTTCGAGTCTCGCGAGCTCCTTGTGTTCATTTATTTCGTTTCAACTTGTGGAAGCAGCAGCTTCCCGTACCAGATTCATTATCTGTTTCTGGGGGACTAGACTGTGAACTCTCGATAAAATAGGGAATCAATATATGTCGGGACAGCACGTACCTGCACTGGGCCAAGCATTGCTGTCGTTGGGCTTCGGTCATCTTTTTCAGGGAGATCGATAGCGCAGTCGGTAGCGTGCCGGCGCTCTAATTTATAGTCCTGAGTTCGAGTCTCGCGAGCTCCTTGTGTACATTTATTTCGTTTCAACTTGTGGAAGCAGCAGCTTTCCGTACCAGATTTATTATCTGGTTTTGGAGGTTACTAGACTGTGAACTCTCGATAAAATAGGGAATAAATATATGTCGGGACATCAGGTACCTGCACTGGGCCAAGCATTGCTGTCGTTGGGCTTTCGTCATCTATTAAAGGGTGATCGATAGCGCAGTCGATAGCGTTCCGGCGCGGTTATTTATAGTCCTGAGTTCGAGTCTCGCGAGCTCCTTGTGTACATTTATTTCGTTTCAAATTGTGGAAGCAGCAGCTTCCCGTACCAGATTCATTATCTGTTTCTGGGGGTTACTAGACTGTGAACTCTCGATAAAATAGGGAATAAATATATGTCAGGACAGCACGTACCTGCACTGGGCCAAGCATTGCTGTCGTTGGGCTTCGGTCATCTTTGTTAGGGTGACCGATAGCGCAGTCGATAGCGTTCCGGCGCGGTAATTTATAGTCCTGAGTTCGAGTCTCGCGAGCTCCTTGTGTACATTTATTTCGTTTCAACTTGTGGAAGCAGCAGCTTCCCGTACCAGATTCATTATCTGTTTCTGGGTGTTACTAGACTGTGAACTCTCGATAAAATAGGGAATAGATATATGTCGGGACAGCACGTACCTGCACTGGGCCAAGCATTGCTGTCGTTGGGCTTCGGTCATCTTTTTTGGGTGATCGATAGCGAAGTCGATAGCGTGCCGGCGCGGTAATTTATAATCCTGAGTTCGAGTCTCCCGAGCTCTTTGTGTACATTTATTTCGTTTCAACTTGTGGAAGCAGCAGCTTTCCGTACCAGATTCATTATCAGTTTCTGGGGGTTACTAGACTTTGAACTATCGATGAAATAAGGAATAAATATATATCGGGACAGCACGTACCTGCACTGGGCCAAGCATTGCTGTCGTTGGGGTTCGGTCATCTTTTTTAGGGTGATCGATAGCGCAGTCGATAGCGTGCCGGCGCGGTAATTTATAGTCCTGAGCTCGAGTCTCGCGAGCTTTTTGTGTACATTTATTTCGTTTCAACTTGTGGAAGCAGCAGCCTCCCGTACCAGATTCATTATCGGTTTCTGGGGGTCACTAGACTGTGAACTCTCGATAAAATAGGGAATTAATAAATGTCGGTACTGCACGTACCTGCACTGGGCCAAGCATTGCTGTCGTTTGGCTTCGGTCATCTATTTTAGGGTGATCGATAGCGCAGTCGATAGCGTGCCGGCGCGGTAATTTATAGTCCTGAGTTCGAGTTTCGCCAGCTCCTTGTTTACATTTATTTCGTTTCAACTTGTGGAAGCATCAGCTTCCCGTACCAGATTCATTATCAGTTTCTGGGGGTTACTAGACTGTGAACTCTCGATAAAATAGTGAATAAATATACGTCTGGACAGCACGTACCTTCACTGGGCCAAGCATTGCTGTCGTTGGGCTTCGGTCATCTTTTTTGGGTGATCGATAGCGCAGTCGATGGCGTGCCGGCGCGGTAATTTATAGTCCTGAGTTCGAGTCTCGCGAGCTCCTTGTGTACATTTATTTCGTTTCAAATTGTGGAAGCAGCAGCTACCCGTACCTGATTCATTATCTGTTTCTGGGGGTTACTAGACTGCGAACTCTCGATAAAATAGGGAATTAATATAAGTTGGGACAGCACGTACCTGCACTGGGCCAAGCATTGCTGTCGATGGGCTTCGGTCATCTGTTTTGGGGTGTTCGATAGCGCAGTCGATAGCGTGCCGGCGCGGTAATTTATAGTCCTGAGTTCGAGTCTCGCCAGCTCCTTGTGTACATTTATTTCTTTTAAACTTGTGGAAGCAGCAGCTTCCCGTACCAGATTCATTATCTGTTTCTGGGGGTTACTAGACTGTGAACTCTAAATAAAATAGGGAATAAATATATGTTGGGACAGCACGTACCTGCACTGGGCCAAGCATTGCTGTCGTTGGGCTTCGGTCATCTTTTTTAGGGTGATCGATAGCGCAGTCGAAAGCATGCCGGCGCGGTAATTTATAGTCCTGAGTTCGAGTCTCGCGAGCTCCTTGTGCACGTTTATTTCGTTTCAACTTTTGGAAGCAGCAGCTTCCCGTACCAGATTCATTATTTGTCTCTGGGGGTTACTAGACTGTGAACTCTCGATAAAATAGGGAATAAATATATGTCGGGACAGCACGTACCTGCACTTGGCCAAGCATTGCTGTCGTTGGGCTTCGGTCATCTTTTTTTAGGTGATCGATAGCGCAGTTGATAGCGTGCCGGCGCAGTAATTTATAGTCCTGAGTTCGAGCCTCGCGAGCTCCTCGTGTACATTTATTTCGTTTCAACTTGTGGAAGCAGGAGCATCCCGTACCAGATTCATTATCTGTTTCTGGGGGTTACTAGACTGTGAACTCTCGATAAAATAGGGAATAAATATATGTCGGGACAGCACGTATCTGGGCCACTGGGTCAAGCACTTCTGTCGTTGGGCTTCGGTCATCTTTTTTAGGGTGATCGATAGCGCAGTCGATAGCGTGCCGGCGCGGTAATTTATAGTCCTGAGTTCGAGTCTCGCGAGCTCATTGTGTACATTTATTTCGTTTCAACTTGTGGAAGCAGCAGCTTCCCGTACCAGATTCATTATCTGTTTCTGGGGGTTACTAGACTGTGAACTCTCGATAAAATAGGAAATGAATATATGTCGGGTCAGCACGTACCTGCACTGGGCCAAGCATTGCTGTCGTTGGGCTTTGGTCATCTTTTTCAGGGTGATCAATAGCGCAGTCGATAGCGTGCCGGCGCGGTAATTTATAGTCCTGAGTTCGAGTCTCGCGAGCTCCTTGTGTACATTTATTTCATTTCAACTTGTGGAAGCAGCAGCTGCCCGTACCAAACTCATTATTTGTTTCTGGGGGTTACTAGACTGTGAAATCTCGACAAAATAGGGAATTAATATATGTCGGGACAGCACGTACCTGCACTGGGCCAAGCATTGCTGTCGTTGGGCTTCGGTCATCTTTTTTAGGGTGAGCGATAGCGAAGTCGATAGCGTGCCGGCGCGGTAATTTATAATCTTGAGTTCGAGTCTCGCGAGCTCCTTGTGTACATTTATTTCGTTTCGACTTTTGGAAGCAGCAGCTTTCCGTACCAGATTCATTATCAGTTTCTGGGGGTTACTAGACTGTGAACTCTCGATGAAATAAGGAATAAATATATGTCGGGAAAGCACGTACCTGCACTGGGCCAAGCGTTGCTGTCGTTGGGCTTCGGTCAACTTTTTTAGGGTGATCGATAGCGCAGTCGATAGCGTGCCGGCGCGGTAATTTATAGTCCTGAGCTTGAGTCGCGCGAGCTTTTTGTATACATTTATTTCGTTTCAACTTGTGGAAGCAGCAGCCTCCCGTACCAGATTCATTATCGGTTTCTGGGGGTTACTAGACTGTGAACTCTCGATAAAATAGGGAATTAATACATGTCGGGACAGCACGTACCTGTACTGGGCCAAGCATTGCTGTCGTTGGGCTTCGGTCATCTTTTTTAGGGTGATCGAAAGCGCAGTCGATAGCGTGCCGGCGCGGTAATTTATAGTCCTGAGTTCGAGTCTCGCGAGCTCCTTGTGCACGTTTATTTCGTTTCAACTTGTGGAAGCAGCAGTTTCCCGTACCAGATTCATTATTTGTCTCTGGGGGTTACTAGACTGTGAACTCTCGATAAAATAGGGAATAAATATATTTCGGGACAGCACGTACCTGCACTTGGCCAAGCATTGCTGTCGTTGGGCTTCGGTCATCTTTTTTAAGGTGATCGATGGCGCAGTTGATAGCGTGCCAGCGCAGTAATTTATAGTCTTGAGTTCGATTCTCGCGAGCTCCTTGTGTACATTTATTTCGTTTCAACTTGTGGAAGCAGCAGCTTCCCGTACCAGATTCATTATCATGGGGGTCACTAGACTGTGAACTCTCGATAAAATAGGGAATTAATATATGTCGGGAGAGCACGTACCTGCACTGGGCCAAGCATTGCTGTCGTTGGGCTTCGGTCATCTTTTTTAGGGTGATCGATAGCGCAGTCGATAGCGTGCCGGCGCGGTAATTTATAGTCCTGAGTTCGAGTCCCGCGAGCTCCTCGTGTACATTTATTTCGTTTCAACTTCTGGAAGCAGCAGCTTCCTGACCAGATTCATCATCTGTTTCTGGGGGTTACTAGACGGTGAACTCTCGATAAAATAGGGAATAAATATATGTCGGGAGAGCACGTACCTGCACTGGGCCAAGCATTTCTGTCGTTGGGCTTCGGTCATCTTTTTTAGGGTGATCGATAGCGCAGTCGATAGCGTGCCGGCGCGGTAATTTATAGTCCTGAGTTCGAGTCTCGCGAGCTCCTTGTGTTCATTTATTTCGTTTCAACTTGTGGAAGCAGCAGCTTCCCGTACCAGATTCATTATCTGTTTCTGGGGAACTAGACTGTGAACTCTCGATAAAATAGGGAATCAATGTATGTCGGGACAGCACGTACCTGCACTGGGCCAAGCATTGCTGTCGTTGGGCTTCGGTCATCTTTTTCAGTGAGATCGATAGCGCAGTCGGTAGCGTGCCGGCGCTCTAATTTATAGTCCTGAGTTCGAGTCTCGCGAGCTCCTTGTGTACATTTATTTCGTTTCAACTTGTGGAAGCAGCAGCTTTCCGTACCAGATTTATTATCTGGTTTTGGAGGTTACTAGACTGTGAACTCTCGATAAAATAGGGAATAAATATATGTCGGGACAGCACGTACCTGCACTGGGCCAAGCATTGCTGTCGTTGGGCTTTCGTCATCTATTAAAGGGTGATCGATAGCGCAGTCGATAGCGTTCCGGCGCGGTTATTTATAGTCCTGAGTTCGAGTCTCGCGAGCTCCTTGTGTACATTTATTTCGTTTCAACTTGTGGAAGCAGCAGCTTCCCGTACCAGATTCATTATCTGTTTCTGGGGGTTACTAGACTGTGAACTCTCGATAAAATAGGGAATAAATATATGTCAGGACAGCACGTACCTGCACTGGGCCAAGCATTGCTGTCGTTGGGCTTCGGTCATCTTTTTTAGGGTGACCGATAACGCAGTCGATAGCGTTCCGGCGCGGTAATTTATAGTCCTGAGTTCGAGTCTCGCGAGCTCCTTGTGTACATTCATTTCGTTTCAACTTGTGGAAGCAGCAGCTTCCCGTACCAGATTCATTATCTGTTTCTGGGTGTTACTAGACTGTGAACTCTCGATAAAATAGGGAATAGATATATGTCGGGACAGCACGTACCTGCACTGGGCCAAGCATTGCTGTCGTTGGGCTTCGGTCATCTTTTTTGGGTGATCGATAGCGAAGTCGATAGCGTGCCGGCGCGGTAATTTATAATCCTGAGTTCGAGTCTCCCGAGCTCTTTGTGTACATTTATTTCGTTTCAACTTTTGGAAGCAGCAGCTTTCCGTACCAGATTCATTATCAGTTTCTGGGGGTTACTAGACTTTGAACTATCGATGAAATAAGGAATAAATATATATCGGGACAGCACGTACCTGCACTGGGCCAAGCATTGCTGTCGTTGGGGTTCGGTCATCTTTTTTAGGGTGATCGATAGCGCAGTCGATAGCGTGCAAGCGCGGTAATTTATAGTCCTGAGCTCGAGTCTCGCGAGCTTTTTGTGTACATTTATTTCGTTTCAACTTGTGGAAGCAGCAGCCTCCCGTACCAGATTCATTATCGGTTTCTGGGGGTTACTAGACTGTGAACTCTCGATAAAATAGGGAATTAATAAATGTCGGTACAGCACGTACCTGCACTGGGCCAAGCATTGCTGTCGTTGGGCTTCGGTCATCTATTTTAGGGTGATCGATAGCGCAGTCGGTAGCGTGCCGGCGCGGTAATTTATAGTCCTGAGTTCGAGTCTCGCCAGCTCCTTGTTTACATTTATTTCGTTTCAACTTGTGGAAGCAGCAGCTTCCCGTACCAGATTCATTATCTGTTTCTGGGGGTTACTAGACTGTGAACTCTCGATAAAATAGGAAATGAATATATGTCGGGTCAGCACGTACCTGCACTGGGCCAAGCATTGCTGTCGTTGGGCTTTGGTCATCTTTTTCAGGGTGATCAATAGCGCAGTCGATAGCGTGCCGGCGCGGTAATTTATAGTCCTGAGTTCGAGTCTCGCGAGCTCCTTGTGTACATTTATTTCATTTCAACTTGTGGAAGCAGCAGCTGCCCGTACCAAACTCATTATTTGTTTCTGGGGGTTACTAGACTGTGAAATCTCGACAAAATAGGGAATTAATATATGTCAGGACAGCACGTACCTGCACTGGGCCAAGCATTGCTGTCGTTGGGCTTCAGTCATCTTTTTTAGGGTGAGCGATAGCGAAGTCGATAGCGTGCCGGCGCGGTAATTTATAATCTTGAGTTCGAGTCTCGCGAGCTCCTTGTGTACATTTATTTCGTTTCGACTTTTGGAAGCAGCAGCTTTCCGTACCAGATTCATTATCAGTTTCTGGGGGTTACTAGACTGTGAACTCTCGATGAAATAAGGAATAAATATATGTCGGGAAAGCACGTACCTGCACTGGGCCAAGCGTTGCTGTCGTTGGGCTTCGGTCAACTTTTTTAGGGTGATCGATAGCGCAGTCGATAGCGTGCCGGCGCGGTAATTTATAGTCCTGAGCTCGAGTCGCGCGAGCTTTTTGTGTACATTTATTTCGTTTCAACTTGTGGAAGCAGCAGCCTCCCGTACCAGATTCATTATCGGTTTCTGGGGGTTACTAGACTGTGAACTCTCGATAAAATAGGGAATTAATACATGTCGGGACAGCACGTACCTGTACTGGGCCAAGCATTGCTGTCGTTGGGCTTCGGTCATCTTTTTTAGGGTGATCGAAAGCGCAGTCGATAGCGTGCCGGCGCGGTAATTTATAGTCCTGAGTTCGAGTCTCGCGAGCTCCTTGTGCACGTTTATTTCGTTTCAACTTGTGGAAGCAGCAGTTTCCCGTACCAGATTCATTATTTGTCTCTGGGGGTTACTAGACTGTGAACTCTCGATAAAATAGGGAATAAATATATTTCGGGACAGCACGTACCTGCACTTGGCCAAGCATTGCTGTCGTTGGGCTTCGGTCATCTTTTTTAAGGTGATCGATGGCGCAGTTGATAGCGTGCCAGCGCAGTAATTTATAGTCTTGAGTTCGATTCTCGCGAGCTCCTTGTGTACATTTATTTCGTTTCAACTTGTGGAAGCAGCAGCTTCCCGTACCAGATTCATTATCATGGGGGTCACTAGACTGTGAACTCTCGATAAAATAGGGAATTAATATATGTCGGGAGAGCACGTACCTGCACTGGGCCAAGCATTGCTGTCGTTGGGCTTCGGTCATCTTTTTTAGGGTGATCGATAGCGCAGTCGATAGCGTGCCGGCGCGGTAATTTATAGTCCTGAGTTCGAGTCCCGCGAGCTCCTCGTGTACATTTATTTCGTTTCAACTTCTGGAAGCAGCAGCTTCCTGACCAGATTCATCATCTGTTTCTGGGGGTTACTAGACGGTGAACTCTCGATAAAATAGGGAATAAATATATGTCGGGAGAGCACGTACCTGCACTGGGCCAAGCATTTCTGTCGTTGGGCTTCGGTCATCTTTTTTAGGGTGATCGATAGCGCAGTCGATAGCGTGCCGGCGCGGTAATTTATAGTCCTGAGTTCGAGTCTCGCGAGCTCCTTGTGTTCATTTATTTCGTTTCAACTTGTGGAAGCAGCAGCTTCCCGTACCAGATTCATTATCTGTTTCTGGGGAACTAGACTGTGAACTCTCGATAAAATAGGGAATCAATGTATGTCGGGACAGCACGTACCTGCACTGGGCCAAGCATTGCTGTCGTTGGGCTTCGGTCATCTTTTTCAGGGAGATCGATAGCGCAGTCGGTAGCGTGCCGGCGCTCTAATTTATAGTCCTGAGTTCGAGTCTCGCGAGCTCCTTGTGTACATTTATTTCGTTTCAACTTGTGGAAGCAGCAGCTTTCCGTACCAGATTTATTATCTGGTTTTGGAGGTTACTAGACTGTGAACTCTCGATAAAATAGGGAATAAATATATGTCGGGACAGCACGTACCTGCACTGGGCCAAGCATTGCTGTCGTTGGGCTTTCGTCATCTATTAAAGGGTGATCGATAGCGCAGTCGATAGCGTTCCGGCGCGGTTATTTATAGTCCTGAGTTCGAGTCTCGCGAGCTCCTTGTGTACATTTATTTCGTTTCAACTTGTGGAAGCAGCAGCTTCCCGTACCAGATTCATTATCTGTTTCTGGGGGTTACTAGACTGTGAACTCTCGATAAAATAGGGAATAAATATATGTCAGGACAGCACGTACCTGCACTGGGCCAAGCATTGCTGTCGTTGGGCTTCGGTCATCTTTTTTAGGGTGACCGATAACGCAGTCGATAGCGTTCCGGCGCGGTAATTTATAGTCCTGAGTTCGAGTCTCGCGAGCTCCTTGTGTACATTCATTTCGTTTCAACTTGTGGAAGCAGCAGCTTCCCGTACCAGATTCATTATCTGTTTCTGGGTGTTACTAGACTGTGAACTCTCGATAAAATAGGGAATAGATATATGTCGGGACAGCACGTACCTGCACTGGGCCAAGCATTGCTATCGTTGGGCTTCGGTCATCTTTTTTGGGTGATCGATAGCGAAGTCGATAGCGTGCCGGCGCGGTAATTTATAATCCTGAGTTCGAGTCTCCCGAGCTCTTTGTGTACATTTATTTCGTTTCAACTTTTGGAAGCAGCAGCTTTCCGTACCAGATTCATTATCAGTTTCTGGGGGTTACTAGACTTTGAACTATCGATGAAATAAGGAATAAATATATATCGGGACAGCACGTACCTGCACTGGGCCAAGCATTGCTGTCGTTGGGGTTCGGTCATCTTTTTTAGGGTGATCGATAGCGCAGTCGATAGCGTGCAAGCGCGGTAATTTATAGTCCTGAGCTCGAGTCTCGCGAGCTTTTTGTGTACATTTATTTCGTTTCAACTTGTGGAAGCAGCAGCTTCCCGTACCAGATTCATTATCTGTTTCTGGGGGTTACTAGACTGTGAACTCTCGATAAAATAGAGAATTAATATATGTCGGGACAGCACGTACCTGCACTGGGCCAAGCATTGCTGTCTATGGGCTTCGGTCATCTATTTTAGGGTGATCGATAGCGCAGTCGATAGCGTGCCGGCGCGGTAATTTATAGTCCTGTGTTCGAGTCTCGCGAGCTCCTTGTGTACATTTATTTCGTTTCAACTTGTGGAAGCAGCAGCTTCCCGTACCAGATTCATTATCTGTTTATGGGGGTTACTAGACTGTGAACTCTCGATAAAATAGGGAATAAATATATGTCGGGACAGCACGTACCTGCTCTGGGCCAAGCATAGCTGTCGTTGGGCTTCGGTCATCTTTTTTAGGGTGATCTAAAGCGCAGTCGATAGCGTGCCGGTGCGGTAATTGATAGTCCTGAGTTCGAGTCTCGCGAGCCCCTTGTGTACATTTATTTTTTTTCAATTTGTGGAAGCAGCAGCTTCCCGTACCAGATTCATTATCTGTTTCTGGGGGTTACTAGACTCTGAACTCTCGATAAAATAGGGAATAATTAGTGCTCGTCGTGTCGTGAGACTAGCGAACTTGCCTCCGTCCAGGCAGACCCTGGTTCGAGTCCCGGCGCTGGTGGCGATTTTCTCTGTTGGGTATTGGGGAAAAATTCCAAGCACTATACCCCACTCTACCCAGGTGTCTGAAATGGGTACCGGTCTTGACCGGGGGAAAGGGTAATGGCGTCTTTGCGTTAGTTATAAGGCATTTGAAAATCCAATGTATAAGGTGATATGTATCAGGCTTGAAATTGGAAATAAAGCATCCGTAGATGCCTTCATTATTAAAAAAAAATAAATGTAGTTCCTTAACTTTGGGCGAACGTTAGAAACTTACTTGCTCTTCAAGCTGATACATAATTAAATTGAACTCACCACCATCGGATGATGTTTAGAAATGCTTCATTCTTTTATTTGAGAGATATTTGAAGCCAATTAGTGCATTTTTCAAAAGGTATCAGTAGGTCAACTTGAGTTTTTGACAGCCCGCGAGTCGGAAAGGCTTACCGATATATATCTGTAATTTCCAAAGAATTTACAGGTTCGTGTGTTCAATATAGGAAATCTAGAATGTTTCATTCTTTCATATGAGAGTAATATAAAGTCGATGAATGCATTCCTTCGAAAGTTATGAGTGGGTCAAAAAAACCTGTTTTCATTACATTTGTAGGGAGAAAGACTGTGTTCAAGTGTTCGCGCGAGTTTTCGAAATTTGGCACGCCAATAATGAGCCCAATTATGAATTCAAATTTTAAAAATTTATGCATCGTGCCTGAAATATTTTCTAAAATTATAAATTCTGAAGAATTCCTGCATGCTGATAAAAATGCTCGTCTTGATTATTCTTCTCAAGTAAAATGTGCATACATTATTTTGAAAACTATTCACAATGGATGATTTGAACTTGGTCATTACTCCTATTTCAAGATATCGGAAATGCGTAACCGGTGAAAATGCATCTGTGTCGCTCCGACGTGCAGAATCGGAATTACTGCCTTCCCCCATTCATTGAAGAGAATGATCAATGAGGCTAGGGTTAAAGAAGAGAGACACCAAGTTGAAAATCTAAGAAAGAAAGGTCCAGATGGAATAAAAGATTGGTATAGGTTTATACAAGGTAATGATAGAGGTAGTGAAGTTCAAGTTGATGAATTAGTAGTCAATGGTTGCAGTGTGCAAGATAGGATGCAAATGGTGAAAGCAGTTGAAGAATACTGGGAGGACATTGGTGGAATGAATGAGCAGGTTACAGATGATGAACCAATAAATTTTCTGATAGATGAACATGAACTGCAAATGGAAGACGAAATCACTTGTGAAGAGATTGTAAGTTTTTTGAAGAAAGTGAAGAATGGAAAGGCATGTGGCCCTGATAAGATACCATATGAGTTCTATAAATGTGGAGGAGAGAGTGTAGTCAGTATGTTGAAATGTTTATTTGATGAGATATGGAAGAGTGAAAGAGTACCGGATGACTGGAACAAGTGTAATGTAGTTCTGTTGCATAAGGGTGGACATAAGAGTATGAAAGAACTTAAAAATTACAGACCAATTGCACTGGGTGACACCGTATGTAAGATCTTTTGTGGTATTTTGAATGAGAGAATGAAAAATTTAGTTGAGGAATTAGGAGTCCTGGGAGAAGAACAGAATGGTTTTAGGCAAGATAGACGGGGGGAGGATAATCTGTTTGTAGTGAGTGAAATATTTGAGCGAATGAAGAAGGATAACACGAAGGTATATTTAGCATTCCTGGATATTGAAAAGGCGTATGACAGAGTGGATCGGGTTAGGCTGTTTGAAATTTTGAGAAAAGTTGGTTTTAGCAGAAAAATAGTGAACATTGTACAGAGTCTGTATGAGAATACTAGTGCTATCTACAGGTTAGGAAATTTGGAAACAGGGCAAGTGAGGAGTGTTAGAGGAGTGAGACAGGGCTGTACTCTGTCCCCCCTGTTGTTTGGATTGTACACAGAAGAATTAGCAGTTTGACTGAGAGGGAGTGGTTTAGGACTGAAAGTTGGTAATGAGAGACTGAACTGTTTGTTGTATGCTGATGATATGGTTGTGGTTAGTGAATGTGGTTATGAACTACAAAGGATGCTTGACATTGTGAATGGATATAGTACAGATTTCAAGATGAACTTTGGTGCCGATAAAAGTAAGGTCATGGTTATAAATAGTGATGAGACTGATAGAGACAGACTGTGGAATATTGGAGAAATCAGAATAGGTAGAACAAAAGAATACAAATATCTAGGTTGTATGATGAGTGAAGATGGATGTACTAGAACTAAAGGTGAGAAAGTGGCCAAAGCAATGCAGTGCAGTGGACGGTTAGGTAGTGTGGCCAGATACAGAGCAAACAAGTACGAATGTGTGAGAGGAATGTGGAAGTATGTTGCTGTACCTAGTGTCATATATGGTACGAGTGCTCTTGCCTGGAATGGAAGTGATCTTGAAAAGCTGGATGTGATACAAAATAAGGTGGGACGTGTTGCATTGGGTGCTCCGAAATGGACAGCTATAGAAGCCATTAGAGGTGACCTAGGGTGGAGCCTATTTTCAGAAAGAATGATGAAAGCTGTGCTGAATTATAAGCTGAGAATTGAAAGAATGCAGAATAGCAGGTGGGTAAGGCAAATCTTTGAATGGAATCTGAGTGTAAGCTATTGGGAGAAAGTATGTTGGTGGCATGCAAGGAAACTCAGTATGCAAAAGATTATTCATGTTAGAATTGGGAGACCTGTGGATGACTGGAGTTTAATAAATGTAGGAGGTGTAGGGCCTGAGTGGGACTGCAAGAGGTGGAAGAAAGAGATTGAGAGACAAACAAAAGAGTATGGATTGAATAAGTGGAAGCTTAGCATGATGCGGAAGCCTACACTTAACTGGTATATGAAAAAGAAAGCACCTAAGTTTGAGCTGTTCTATGATGGTAGTTTTGGAAGTCAACTCTTGTTTGCTGTGAGATGTAAGTCATTGAGTGTGAACAGACGTACATGGAGATGGAATGAGAATAATAACAGATTATGTCAGCAGTGTAATAGTGGAGTAGAGGAAACAATTGAGCATTTTGTGCTGGAATGTAGTAAGTATGAGCAAGAGAGAGAGAGTTTGATGAATGTGGTGTCTGAGCAGTATGGAGAGAATGAGTGGAATGCCAGATGTGCTGAAGATGATTGCGGTATGAGCTGTCTTGCTGCATTGGATCAGGAGTGTAATGCAAGTATCACTGAGGCTATGAAAGTGTTTCTTGTGCGTGCCTGGAGTAAGAGACAGTGACTGGAATGAGCCAGTCTGGTAGAATAGAATGGGCTGTAATGACCCAATGTGCCGGGGGATGGTGTTTTGACACACTGGCTGTCCCGGTGATGCCTTCCAATAGAGGCTTGTGACAAGGATCGTAGATCCTGAGTAGTTTAGTGGACAAGTCTGGTACCAGGCGCTGAACTCTTTGTTTGAAAATTGTGGAGGGAATTGTAGGCCGTTACAAAGGCCCCGACACTGTCGGCCCTCAAGTTCAAGTTCAAGTTCAAGTTCATGAAAGGAAGATAGGGTGTCCACAATTCCTTAGCGTGATGCGGAAGCCTACACTTGACTGGTATACGAAAAAAGAAGCACCTAAGTTTGAGATGTTCTATGATGGTAGTTTTGGAAGTCAACTCTTGTTTGCTGTGAGATGTAAGTCATTGAGTGTGAACAGACGTACATGGAGGTGGAATGAGAATAATAACAGATTATGTTGGCAGTGTATTAGTGGAGTAGAGGAAACAATTGAGCATTTTGCGCTGGAATGTAGTAAGTATAAGCAGGAGAGAGAAAGTTTCATGAATGTGGTGCTTGAGCAGTATGGAGAGAATGAGTGGTATGCCAAATGTGCTGAAGATGATTGCGGTATGAGCTGTCTTGCTGGATTGGATCAGGAGTGTAATTTGAGTATCATTGAAGCTATGAAAATGTTTCTTGTGTGTGCCTGGAGTAAGAGACAGTGACTGGAATGAGCCAGTCAGGTAGAGTGGTCAGTAATGACCCAATATGCCTGGGGATGGTGTTTTGACACACTGGTTATCCCAGTGATGCCATCCAATGGCAGCTTGTGACAAGAATTGGTAGATCCTGAGTAGTTTAGTGGACAAGTCTGGTACCAGGCGCTGAACTCTTTGTGTAAAAATTGTAGAGGGAATTGTAGGCCGTTACAAAGGCCCCAACGCTGTCGGCCCTCAATCTCAAGTTCAAGTTGCTTAAATTTTCAAGTTACTATTCCATATGTTTATGAAAATGCCTTAAACTAACTGGTGTAGTGAAGTTAAAGTGACTACAAAAATTCAAATGACAGATGTTTAATTGTGAAATAAAAAGGATAAATTACCCTCATGAAGGAAACGCCCGCTAATATTTTGGGTAAATGTGTAGCGTTGGTCAGTAATCAATTTTCTATTTTTCGGTGTCCAATCGTAGTTAATTAGATCAAAATGAACCAGTTTTCTTCTATGCACTTTCCGTCGTAAATGAATATTTTACAATTTATAGCGGTAAATTACTGACTGCAACTCCAGTGTTTGAAGCGGGAACTAATTCAAACAGCACGTTGGACGGCAACACTGCAATGCCGTCTCGCTTCTAGTTCGATCGTCATCAAAGACGAAACCAAACTTACCGCTATACCTCATTAAATACTCATTTGACGAAAAAAGTGTATAGAAGAAAAGTTGTTTATTTATATGTTATTATCACGATTCAAGCAACAAAAATTTGAAAATTGATAAGTAACTAGCTGTTTATTCGAGCGCATTCGCCATCAAAGACAAAACTAAACTTACCGCCATAACTTGTTAAATACTCATTTACAACGGAAAGTGCATAGAAGAAAACTTGTTTATTTCGATTTAATTAACTTCATTTAGGCACTGAAAACTCGAAAATTGATTACTGACCAACGCTACACATTTACCATATTTTGATTTGAAGTCAAAATGTGGGACTAGGTATCCCGAGTACTAAATCTAGATATCATGAATCTGACTTGGGATTCCCTACTTAATGATGAATTGATATTCAATAAAAATACAAAACTTATAGAGGCCTAAAATTATTTTCATTGAAATAAACATGGTTAATATAGTTGAATGTGCAGCACAAAATAGATAGAGAAACTGTATAACTAATAGGGGTCAATATGCAGTTTAGGTGATCCACCGAAATTGAAAATTTTATTCCAAAGAATCACTAAAGGAACCCATTTAAGAACGTTTTGCAGGAATAACATTAATAGTTCTCGGTGGATTTTTCTGAGATATCTACCATACGGTAGTGTAAATTGTTATGAATAATTGTTTTTGGCTTAAGTCTCGCTGAGCGGCTTTGTTGCTCAGCGAGAATGAAAACATCGATTATAACTGGAATTTGATGCTGATTCCCAATATGCAATTTGTTTTGACCGCTCTTGATTTTTTTTATTTTTTTCATTTTTTTTTTTTGGAAAGGCAGCTAGCAACAACTGAGGTGGTGCCCAAAGAATGCCATGTCCGTACAGGTTGGGTGGAACCCGGCCCTATCCGGTACTCAGGTCTTCAAGGCACGGTCTGACCATGTTGGGTCGAGAATGGCAGAGTTCGGATCATGAGATGGTGCAGGCCAAGTATGCCAAGTCCGACCAGGTTGGGTCGAGAATGACAGAGTTCGGATCATGAGGTGGTGCAAGCCAAAGTATGCTAAGTCCAACCAGGTTGGGACGAAAATGGCAGAGTTCGGATCATGAGGTGGTGCAGGCCAAAAAAAAACATTAAAAATGTAAAAAAATTTAAAATTCAAAATAATCACAAAAAATCAAAACAATCGAGAGCGGTCAAAACATATTGCAGATTCGGAATCAGCATCAAATTCCAGTTATAATCGATATTTTCATTCTCGCTGAGCGGCGAAGCCGCTCAGCGAGACTTGTTCCTTGTTTTTATTTGTGCGTATTTTTTGTAACCATACAAGGATAAGATTATGGTAAATCTGAAGGATATGTCAGTTATCGATTTTGTGAATTTCGATGCCTAAGCATAGTTAATTAGATCGAAATAAATCAGGGATGGAAAAATCCCAGGGTTTTTTAAAAAACCCAACCCACCTGTTTTTTTTTGGGGGGGTTTTATGGGTTTTATTGTTTTTTGGGGGGCTTTATTGGGTTTTTTGTAATACCTGTGTTTGTAAAAGAGTTATTCACACAACTCCCATTGCCTCTATTTCAGATTTATATACATACACTTATTGAGTAAATATTGTTATTTGATTACTTTATTTCCAACATTATATTACATTATTATATGAATCATTACATTATATGAACAATATATGAATTAAGTTTGTCCATCACAATTACCATTTACCAATCATATGCATAGCGACATAGCTCTGCAGTCTGTAAAGATATAAGATGTCCAAAGAGAATTGCTATGCTCGTCAATTCATGGTCAGTTGTTTTAGCAGCAGACAGGCGCAAGTCATGTGAGAGGAAAGCACCATGCAGTCCATACGTAACCACCACAAGCAGCTTGAAGCAAGACAGCTGCACATCACTTAACAGTCATGCTGTTAACAACTTAACATGTGTATTGTGTGAGCTGGAGTGCTTAGCTGCGCAAGTCAAGTCAGTCAACCACACTGTTACATGTTACAAAATATAGTGACATGCCAAATTTTTTTTTAAATTTGCCAATAAATTCACTTTTCGCAGTACAGGATAGCAACAAACACTAAAATGATTGGAAGTAAATGCTCTAACAGATTCCATCGTCAAATTTGTTCCAGTGCAGCTTGAATGCTTCCCATAGGCCAGTAGTTTCTTTACTTTCTCACTCCATGATGGCTGCGGTTGTCTTGCCCCATCTGACTATGATTGTTAGACTTATTTCAATTTAAACAATTTATTTACCACAGGTGATAAAGAGGTAGAATGTTTCCTAAGTCTAATACAACGGTCAAATTTGAGTATAGCTACCTGTGAGCCCGAATAAGTTCAGCGACTTCTAGGGCATCCTACCATTACATTATTCTAGGGTGTACAATAATGTTTAACCTAATTCACTTAGCCTAGTTTCACATTAGACTGATCAACAAGATAATGAACTCGATACTGAGGTTTCATTTTACAACATTTAAGGCAAAGCTCTCACAGGAGACTGATATTGAAGAGTGGTTGGCTGAGTACAATCCGGAGTTCATCGATGCGCTTTGCTCCTATAAATTGAAGGACTCCAACATCTTCCCAAAACACACATGTTCAAAGAGAATATCACTAAGACAATGATACCTTGTTGATGGTGGGATATTCAAGACATGAAACAGCAGAAAATGCAGATTCATGAAAAAAACACTGGCAGAGGGTTGCTGCAAGTTTATAAGCAATCTTCATTCTTGCCCCACAAGTTCAAGATCCATTGAGAGAATTTTCTCAACATTTGGAATTGTGTGGAATAAATTGTAAAATAGATTATGATCAGAACGCGCACAGAAATCGTCTCAGTATATTGCGACCTCACAAATGATCATGATGTGGATGACAACGATGAAATGGCAGTGGATGTAGAAAGAGAAAAACAGTAGTATTGTAGTAGCAGTCTAGTCTAGAAGACAGGAAAAATTCAGAAGTCTCTATATTAAGTAGTCAAACTGCATTTGTTTCTAAATTTTTTTTTTTTTACTTTGGAAATGGAATTCATTGAAATATATTAGTCCCTCGAGTTTTTTTGTAATTAAGGTTTTTCTAATTTGATTTGTATAGGGTTGGTGTTTAGTTTTTCAATGTTTTCTTGTCATAGTCATGCACATGACTTAGATACTTATTTTGACAAAATAAATATTTAGCTCATTTTGATTCTATGAGCTTGAAAACAAATAAAATTTACATAACAATAATAAAACCAAAAAAAACCTATTTAGTGGGTTTTATAGTGTGGGTTTTTTTGGCTTTTTTGTGTGGGTTTTTTTGGGTGGGTAACTTATGTGCCAACCCTGAAATAAACAAGTTATCTTCTATGCACTTTCCGTCTCAAATGAGTATTTTATTAGTTATAGCGGTAAATGACTTACCGCAATTCCAGTGTTTGAAGCAGGCAAGTAATTCAAGGAGCACGCCGGACAGCAACACTGCAATGCGCACTCGCTTTCAGGGCGATCGTTATCAAAGACGAAACCAATCCTACCGCTTTTCCTCATTAAATACTCATTTGAAGAAAAAGTGTATAGAAGAAAAGTTGTTTATTTCAATTTCATTACCATGATTCAAGCAAGAAAAATTCCAAATCGATGAGTAGCTGTTTATTCGAGCGCATTCGTCATCAAAGACGAAACTAAACTTACCGCTATAAATCGTAAAATACTCATTTGAGACGGAAAGTGCATAGAAGAAAACTTGTTTATTTTGATTCAATTAATTAGGTTCAGGCACCAAAAAGTGGAAAATTGATAACTGACATATCCTTCAGATTTACCAAGATTATGCTAAAAAAAACATGAAAAAACATGTGTTGCGGAAAATCCTACTCCTCCTACAATTTTGAACTTGCAGAACTGATGAAATATTTTCTAAATAGCAAATTGTCTTGTTCTGAGATCCGGTGCAAAAGTATTTTGATTATTTGATTTTTTTAATTTTGAGAACTTTTTTCTCCACTAATGACATCTTTTTCCACATTTTTGAATAATTTGCTTCAAATTTTCAAGGTGAATTGATATTATAAAAACTTTTGCAATGGATCCATTTTCCTTTTCAATCGCTATTGATTGGTGTGCTCACCATCTCTGTACCTTCAAAACTGTGGCAGGAGTAGGTTTTTGAAAATTAAATAGGCGAGTTTTCAGAAAAGGCATTTTTCCCAAATAAAATGTTTTCGTTCTGTACTAATTTTTTAATTGAGTCTTATCAGCGATTCTGTACCTTCTTATGTCAGAGTTGGCACATAAAAAACCCACCCAAAAAAACCCACATAAAAAACACTAAATAGTGTTTTTTTGGGGATTTTTTGGATTTTATTAGTGCAATTTAAATTTCACTTGTTTTCAAGCTTATAGAATCAAAATGAGCTAAATATTAATATTGTCAAAAATTTTTCCAAGGCATTTGCATGACTGACAATAAATATTGAAAAACAAACATAAAAACACCTCTATAAAAATAAAATAAGAAAAACCCAAATCACAAATAAAACTCGAGGGGCTAGTATATTTCCATGAGTTCCATTTTCAAAGTAAAAAACCAAAACTTAGAAACAAATGCAGTTTGACTATTTGAGAGTATAGGGACTTCTGAATTCTTCCTCTGTCTTCTAGACTAGATTGCTACTACAGTATTACTGTATTTCTCTTTCTACATCCACTGCCATTTCATCGTTGTCATCCACATCATGATTATTTGTGAGGTGGCGATATAATGAGACCAATTTCTGTGCGCATTCCAATCCTAATCTATTTCTCAATTTATTCCACACAATTCCAAATGTTTAGAAAATTCTCTCAATGGATCCTGAATTTGCGGAGCAAGAATGAAGATTGCTTATAAACTTGGAGAAACCCTCTGCCAGTGTTTTTTCATGAAACTGTATTTTCTGCTGTTTCATGTCTTGAGTATCCCACCACCAACAAGGAGTCATTGTCTTGGTGATATTCTTAACATGTGTTTTGGGAAGATGTTGGAGTCTTTCAATTTATAAAAATAAAGAGAACTGATGAACTCCGGACTGTACTCAGCCAACCACTCTTCAATATCTGTCTCCTGTGAGCTTTGCCTGAAACAAGTCTAACAATTAAAGTCAGATGGGGTAAGACACAACCGCAGTCATCATGGGATAAGAAAGTAAATAAACAACTGGCCTATGGTGAGCATTCAAGCTGCACTGGAACAAATTTGCCGGTGGAATCTGTTAGAGCATTTATTTCTAATCATTTTAATGTTTGTTGCTATCCTGAACTGCAAAAAGTGATTTTTTGGCAAATGTAAAAAAAATTTTGGCATGTCTACATGTTGTAACATGTAACAGTGTGGTTGACTGACTTGGCTTGCGCTGCTAAGCCCTCCAGCTCACACAATACACATGTTAAGTTGTTTTTTTAAATACACATGTTAAGCATGACTGTTAAGTGATGTGCAGCTGTCTTGCTTCAAGTTGCTTGTGGTGGTTACTTATGATTTGCATGGTGCTTCCCTCTCACATGACTTGCGTCTGTCTGCTGCTAAAACAACTTACCATGAATTGACAAGCAAAGCAATTCTCTTTGCACATCTTATATCTTTACAGACTGCAGAGCTATGTCCCTATGCATATGGAAATTAGTAAATGGTAATTGTGATGGACAAACTTAATTCATATATTGTTCATATAATGTAATAATTCACATAATGTAATATGATGTTGGAAATAAAGTAATCAAATAACATTATTTACTCAATAAGTGTATATATATAAATCTGGAAAAGAGTCAACTGGAGCTATGTGAATAACTCTTTTAAACAAAAACAGGTATTACCAAAAACCCAATAAAGCCCCAAAAAAACAATAAAACGCCAAAAAACCCAATTTAACCCAAAAAAACCCACATGGGTTGGGTTTTTTTAAAAAAGCCAGGGTTTTTTCCATCCCTGTCTTATGTACCTTCAAAACAGTGGGAAAGGATCCATATCAAAAGTCAATAAATACAAGTTTCAGAACAGGGTTTTTTTTAACAATTTTTTTTTCAATGCTGACTAATTTTTTTTCAATTACCTGTATTGCTTTGTAGTTCTTTTTAAGCCCTCTCGATTGAAATAATTGCCATTCCTGTAGCTTTAAAACTCCAGGAGGCATTTATGTTTACATTGCCAGCTAATTACCCCTCAGGAGGATACAAGTATTGTATCTATGGGAATTAGCGCTCCCAGGGGAACCATGTGAGGGCCCGAGCTAAAGCTTAGGTAGTCTTCTTTTTTGTTGTAATAAAATGATTTTTGTTTTGTTACGGACCATCTTTTTTCGGTTCACTGCTGTCCTGTTTTTCAGCACCTACTACTTTCTTCTTCAACTTTTTTCTTGTTTCATGAACTTCTTTCCTAGCTTACTGTTTCTGTTCACCTTGTGCATAGATTCTGCATTCCCTCAACTCCATACTAAATAGTGCCTTTCTCTTTCCTCTCTTGGAACATCTTTGTTGTGGTTAATGGAGGCTAAAACTTTCTTATATAATAATATTAATAAAAAGCCAGCTAATTAGCTGATGGCTCAGCAGCCGGACTGGAAACAAACGCTCAATTACACCATCATAATTTATCACTGAGTAATAGAATGTTTCGTTTGAGTACAAAAGAATTTCAAGTAAGGCCGTGAATGAACTCTCATGCTATTCCCCTAGAGAAACACTCAATACTGGCTCGTAATGGGGAGGAAGAGGGAGGTCACCCATCCATTGGCGCGCCCCAAGGTCACACTAGTGCCCGTCTTTTACCACGTCCCGACGACTAGCCAATTGACGTACTCGAAAGCCAATATATCGTTGGATGCGCAAGAAAAATTGGTAAATCTGAAGATGACAGTTGTCGATTTTGTAAATTTTGATGCCTTAGCATAGTTAATTAGATCGAAATAAACAAGTTTTCTTCTATGCACTTTTTGTCTCAAATGAGTATTTTATTAGTTATAGCGGTAAATGACTTACCGCAACTCCAGTCTTTGAAGCGGAAAGAAATTCTTTGATCGAGTTGTATGGCAATACTGCAATGGCGTCCCGCTTCCAGCGCTCTGTCTTGAAAGACGAAACCAAACCTACCGTTACACCTCGTTAAATACTCATTTGACGAAAAAAGTATATCGATAAAAGTTGTTTATTTCGATGTTATTACCATCTTTCAAGCAACAAAAATTCGAAAATCGATGAGTAGCTGTTTATTTGAGCGTATTCGTCATCAATGACGAAACTAAACTTACCGCTATAAATCGTAAAATACTCATTTGAGACGAAAAAAGCATAGAAGAAAACTTGTTTATTTTGATTCCATTAATTAGGTTCAGGCACCAAAAAATGGAAAATCGACAACTG
The DNA here is from genome assembly GCA_030386875.1 of Morinoia aosen. Taxonomy (NCBI): domain Eukaryota; kingdom Metazoa; phylum Arthropoda; class Malacostraca; order Amphipoda; family Talitridae; genus Morinoia; species Morinoia aosen. Next base: position 49,451,162 of record CM059574.1, on the reverse strand, counting down.
TCATCTCCTTCAGATTTACCAAAAAATCTCTATGCGATGAGTTTATAAACCGAAAAATGACCATAATTCGGAAATAGACCCGAACCGTGCCCTCAAGTCAAATGTATATGTGTTGCTTTGAGTATTTTGGAGATATATTTTTGAAGTTCCCCACAAAATTAAGGGTTTTTCTAAATATCCAAATGCATCTAATTTTTTTCATAGTAGGGTGATCTGTTCACGACCCGGACAGTAAAGTGAATAATATTCATAATATAAAAAGTTATTGAGCTATAGGAGAGATTTTGTGCTTAAAAAAAAGCTTAACTAATTCCCCATCTTATGCTATGAGTTTCATATCTATAGATATCATAGTATTGAATTTACAGCCGTTTTTAAAATCCAGAATTCTCTGTCCGGCTCGAGGCTTGTTTTTTGGTCCACCAAAAACACACACCAATGTTTTATATTTTTTCTTACTAAGAACATCCAAAACATGACACTGAAAGATGGAATAAAACAATTGGTAGCAAAATATCAATGTAAGAAAAAAAACATATGATAAAAAAGGCAACTGAATTTGGTTAATGCATTTTAAAGTCCCTCAAGGGAGGGAGGACCTTGATCAGGTTTGCTTGTCGTTGGGTGGACCGTGGTCCCCGTGCTGTGAGGACCCCCAACACCCTGCTTCGGTCGACACTGTAGACATCCCCGATGGCTGGGAAGTGGAAGGTGTCCTTCAGCAAGGACGACTTTATCCTCAGACATCACGTGCACAATGTCCGAGTTGAGACCACTCATAATTTTTTTAAATTCGTAAAAAATATAAACAATGGCCTAGGTTATATATTTCAATTTGGAGAAGTAAACACTATAATGGGGGGTCACATATTAATGCTAAAAATAATTCACTTCCATCAATAAAACACTTCAAAAAATACTCGATATTTAGCCGTGGCAAACACCCATTTCCAGCCTTTTCCATGGCTTTATCTCACATATGGTACATTATAGTTGTAAGAACTATGCAATCATTCACTTTTTAATTGTTTTTTCCAGTACACTTAATTTGCATGAATTGTCAAAAATTGTCTGAGTCTAGAACACGGCATAATTTTGTTTAGCGGGCACCCCAAACGAGTCCATTGTTGTTTAGGCACTCCGTATTATTACTGATTTTATGCCAATATGGCTATATTACATAACAAAACTTATCACAAGTTGATCAGGCCCTATTCGTGGTCGTGGCACAATATATCCTGATGCCGAAAATTAAGATTGCGACCTCTTAAAATTGAAATTCTTACCTTGCTTACAAGCGGAGCGTCGGCAGGGGCGTTTGCAAATGGCGTCTAGTTAGGACTGCTCTCCGTCATTCGTCATAGCTCTGACGTCATCCTAGGCTCGATCGTTTATTGGTTAATCAAGACTGTCCGGGTCGTACCCACACGACTAATCATAGTAATACTGCAGTTGACATTGCTATTCATAAGTTTATCATTATGATTTGCTAATATAAGTTAGATTAGCTTAGGATAAGTTCAGAAATTTTGATATTTGTGAATGAGAGGACAGTAATTGATATTGCAATATTTGCAATTTGTAGTCAATTTGATCCAAATAAACAATTTTTCTTCTATGCATTTTTGGTCGGAAATGAGTATTTTACATGCTATAACGGTATGTTAATTTTTGTCACTGATGAATGCGCTCAAATTAACAGCTATTAATCGATTTTTTAATTTTTTGTTGCTTGAATCATGGTAATAACATCAAAATGAACTACTTTTCTTCTATTTACTTTTTGTGTCAAATGAGTATTTTACAAGTTAGATCGGTAGGCTTTATTTGTTCGCAATTAAGCTGTTAGAGTATGCTGGGGTATTTTGTAATTTATTATTGGCCGACCCCGCGGAGCCTGAACCCACCTCTAGGATCTTTTAGTTAATAAAGCAGTAAAGGTTATCATCTAAAAATGAGTTATTGCGGTATGTTAATTTTCATCTAAGATGGTCGAAATGTGTTCGATCATTCAAGTGCGTAGGAAGGATGAGTCCATTGTAGTCTTCCCGTCCGACGCACTTGATAAATCTTTCCGCTTCAAACACTGGAGTAGCGGTAAGTAATTTAGTGCTATAACTTGTTAAATACTCAATTCTGACGGAAAGTGCATGGAAGAAAAATTGTTAATTTTCATCTAATTAACTATGTCTAGGCACCAAAAAATGCAAAATTGATTACTGTCCTCTCCACATTTACCGTAATTTTGAATAGACTTGAAAACACTAAAATAAGCTTGAATGAGTTCAGATTGGTAAGAATAGGTGGTCAATTTGCAGTTTAACCCGTTCACGGAAATTCAAAATTCCATTCCCATGAATCACTAAAGGAACACATTTATAAAGTTTACAACATGAATGACATTCAGCTTGCTGATGCGTTATTTTTGAGTTATTCAACATGGACTATAGCATATCCTCATTGCATGAAATTTCTCCCATACATACCCTCACTGTTATTTTAAGAAGTTTTACATCTCATTTGAAAAATTATTATGTAACATGGTACTGATGGTAGTATGCCAGTTGTTGGAAGTCCATTTTCAGATGTAAACATTAGAGATTGAGTTGTTTTATGTACCTTTTATCTGTCACCAGCCATGGTCAAAGCTAGGATGTAATTTCAAGATTGGAGGACACAAATTAGTAAAAAGTTCCAAAAATTTTTGGAACAACCTAATAATGGTTCACTCTTTTTCCTCATTCAATTTGATCTGAAAATTATTAAATTGTTTTATGATGAAAGGTTCATTTGATCAATAACATTTTTAGTAATTTAAATGTGTTAAGTTTTTTCCATGTAATTTGATAAATTTTTAGACTCATGATGAGTAAATAATCAGGGATTTTAATTTTTTCATAATTGAATTCAGTTTAGTGCCCGGGTTTTCTAAATAACAACTTTGAGTTACTATTTCTCTCAGTAATATTCGACATTCTTGTCTTGTAATCATTTTCTTAAACTGTACCCAATCCCGTTACCTTCGGAGGAAAAACTTACCCTCCGTCAGATATGAAGGGCATTTGAATGTCTTTGCTCTGAGTTTAATAGTAGTATTTTACTCGAATTGTCATTTATAATATATACCTACCAAATGTGATTATGAAATATAAGCAGTGACAAACCTAGTGAATTAGCACTAGTTACTAGCTAACCTGGCAGTGATGCCAGTGCTAAAAAAATATATTTGCGCCATAGTGTCACTTCAAACTCAATTTTATATATGCATATTATTTGGGATATTTAGCTATACTGTTAATAACATTTTGCATGCCCTTAACTTTTATGAATAAAATAGAGACATTGATTTTTCTCCAGGCTGAGTAACTGAAATATTTTCTTCCCCAGTTACAGGTCATAGTACTAATGAGTGTATTATAGAAACAAATTTTATAACCTCACTGTTTGAAGAATATTGAAATTGAAGATATCATAATAGATATAATTTTTTGTTGGTGCTCAAAAGATGTAGAAGGGTAAATTGAAAAGGTGGTTCATCCTGTATTGCAGATACAGTTCTTACATGCTCATTACCTGAGCATGATTATCCAGGAAGAAATGTTTTTTTTATAATATTTTCCCCCAATTAAAGTTTCTGCGTACTCTGTCAAACTATACAAAAATCCATTGCCACTCGTTTTTATGGACTCTGCACACAAATTTTCATTTATTTCTGTAATGTCACAAAAGTTTTCAAATGTGATGTAGTTGAATGAACGTGTAACAAGTGCTGAAAAATATTTCGCAAAGTGAGCCTCGCGGTGCCCGCCTGCAAGCCCAGCAACAGTGAACGTGCCCATCACCAGATAACGTGCCCATCACAGCGACACTAGAGTGTCAAAAAGAGTGTCAATGTGAATGCAGCTTTGACCATTCAAATGCAAATGCAGCTTTGAACATTCAATTTTCAATTATTCATATGTGTACTAAATTAAATTGGAAAGGGTGAATTGAAAAACAGTTATATTCAATCTTAAACACCATAAAACTGTCAAAGAAAATATTATTCATGGGCTCTTTGATGCAAGTCAACGCTTCTATTTTTGCAACTTATGAGTATCATGTAAGATAAAATAAATAAATACATTTGGAGCAGTTTGTTCCCAATAAAGACTATACAAAACCATCATTTATTTTTAAAATATTACAAAATAAAGATACTTGGTAGATATGCATGCGTGGCATTGTAATACCTATTCCAATACTCCAAACAGCTTATTGAGGGAAAACCATAAAAATGTAATCAAGGTTTCATAATTTGTATGAATACAAATAAAAAATATAATACCAGTGACGATGCATTGTTAAAAACAGTTCCATTGGTGTGCACTTACGTTGAATTACAAGCTGAGGAACTGGCAATATTAGGGATTAATATTGAAAATAAAATAAGGATATAAAAATTCTGTGTTTATGACCCTGAGGTCAACATTTGACATCTTTTTCTCCTAAGTATCAAAAATGTGATAAACAATTCTGAAAAAATGAAATTGCCTAGCTACATGTTTTCTCATGGAAGTGTATCAAGTGGCTTTGATTTAAATGTCTTTGTCAAGTTAAATAATTTATATTTTATTGCAAATTATGATTTTTTTAAACATCTAGTAAATTTATTCTTTTAAATTTTATAAATAGACATCTATTCATAATTTTCAAATAGGTAGTCATACTTATCACTAAATAACTATCTCATTTTATTGGGTTTCATCTTTAGTGGATGCAGTTGCCCATGGGATGTATAACATAGACGACTCCCTAATTGTTCTTTTTGTGCACTTGATACTAAAACATACGTGTACTTTATTCCCAATTGTAAGCACAGAAAAAATTCTCAATTAGCTTTTAGTGATTCTATTGCAATTTTGGATGAATAAGTCATGAATTGAACTTATTACATTTATAGTCCTAATCAATAATGTTTAATTCAAAGTCATTTATTTGGCTAGCAAAATTTTGATTATCATTGAGAGGGACAACCAAACGATTTTTAAATTTTATACCAATTTGTCTGAAATTTAGCTAGTATGTGTATAAAAAACATGTTTAACTCGTGTAATTTTTTCAATTTAGGCCTTAGATTTTGAAAGAATGAAATATTAGTGTTTTAGTACATTTTTAGAGATATTTCAAAAGTATAGAAAGCAACAAGTTTTTATGCTAGTACAAATGCAAATTCAAATACAGTTTTTGAAATTCGTGTAACATTAACCAAACTAAATGATCCGAATTTTCTGTTTTCCGTTTCTTCTGATATGCGATTTTTTATCACTAACCAAAATATAACAAAGTATTTGTTTTGAACTGTGATAAAAAGAAATAAATGTGCAAAGTACAAAATCAAGATCCTTCAGTTTGTTAGAAATGTTTCAATGGATTCCAAAACTGTTTTTTTCCTAGCTTGACAACTTACTGACTTGTATTCTTTTGAATGTTGAAAGGGAAGTTTTTATGTAAGAGGCCATAAAATTTTTTTTTTTGAAGTGTAATATAATGGACAATTTCTATACAGTTGTACCTCCGTACTCGACCAAATCGGTGCTCGGCCAAAAAATTCGAGTAGAAAATGCATCGGACCTCGAACAGATTTTCGGTACTCGACTAGCCGAGTGTATGAGTCGGGTTTTTCTTCCGCTCTTTCTTGCCTTATGGCCTTAAAGTTCATTTAATCCGCGTCAATCATGAAGTATCTGATGAGTTTTATTGAAGATAAATCTGCCAATGCTATGTAATTCGGGTTATTTTCTGCCCGCTCTCGATATGATTTCTGTTATTTGAGTTCTCCGATGGTTTTGAATAAATCATGAATCATTTAAGGAGAATTAATGACGATAGCTAGCTGCCACCACGAGGCTTAGATAGCCTCGACTAAAATTAGATATGAAAGGAACGTGCGTATTTCTTGGTAGCAATGGCGGCGGTAGGCGCGTGTTTCTGGCGCTAGTTTACGAGAGAGATGAGAGGTAAGGGACGACGACTGACGATTTAATCATTTATTAGGTCAATGCTAGCCGGTTGAACACATTCACGAGTTGAGATTGACGCCAAGATCTAGCGGTAATTCACCTGATCCGCGAGTACTTTACCAAGACTTTACAATCAGCTTATTCCAACAACACGCTAAACGGGAGCAAGTCTCGACACTTATCACGGACAGTTTAACAGGTATTTGAACACAACTCGACTCTTCCTATGAACGTCTGCATACGTCGACAACAATCCACGGAAAACGATCCAAAGGTGACGTATCACAAACGTCCGACAACAATCCAAGGGACACGATCCAAAGGTGAACGTCGCGCATACGCTTTGCCACAATCACAGTATTGAAAATACACTAATGGAAACGCCGCTCTTAAGTATGAACTGCAATTACGGGAGCCTCTACTGCCCGAACTCCGCTCGACGTGTTTTATTTACTTTACTCCACCCGACTCTGGTCCCTCCCGACTCGAGCCCTTGACTGCTCACTCAAACGACCGGCGACCGAATGTCCTCTCTCTGAGCCCGCTCTCCCCTGGTCTCGCGCCTCCTTCCCAAAAGGGGGGTAGGTTTTGTGGGGAGAAGGGATGCAGGGGTGAGCTCTCGTGGGGGCCCCGCTTTCTCCGACCATGACGTATTCAGCCCTTATTGCCCTCCCGCTCTGCCCGTCGTCCCGCGACCGAAGCTGGCCGTCGTTTTATATATTTCCAATAACTTATAGTGCCCTTGACCAATCTACGTGGTCGCGCTCTACGAGTCCTGCGTCGTCTTTATGACGGAGTGACCGCCGCAGCCCAAGCACATCCAATTATTAAATTTACTATGGCAGTGTTTCGTAATGAGAACGTCTCTCTCATATCTTTCCCAAGACCATAGCAGGAAAGCTGGTACAAACTTTACGACCCGTGTCCCCTAAGATCCAGTCTTAACATTAAATATATTCTTTTCGCTCGGCCATGCCAACGGCAAAGATGGGATGAATCTGACTTCATACCCTGACTTTATACACGAGTTGACATGAACACGCTCCTCGGCCGGGGGGTAAGCGTCAGTTCGACTCAGACCGCCAGCGGAGTAAGACGTACGCAGTTTGTTCGAGCATTTCTTCGCAGATTTAAACTTTTTCGTGTTGCTCTAGCCCTTAATAATGGGTCCAAAGAAAGACAGTGATAAGGGGAAGGCAAAGAGGAAAACAGTGAGGACCACTATTGAACTGAGGAAAGAAATTATAGCAAAATATGGAAGTGGTGTACGAGTGTCCGACCTCGCGTCACATTTATCTTTATCATGTACTGCTTGTGCACATTTACGTCTTCATTGTTGTTTAGATACGTTTTTTTAATATTTTAGGTATTTTTCTTATTGGTAAGAACGGATTAAAATACTTTCCATTATTTATGGGAAAATTGGTTTCGGTGTTCGAACAAATCGGTGCTCGACCACCACCTCAGAACGGATTATGGTAGAGTACCGAGGTATGACTGTACTTGAATGCTGTTTACATGTTTTATTTAACCCTTTAATGCCCACATTTTTATACTCATATTACCGTTACAACAACCACTATCACTAAACCGACACTGGCATTAGTAGTCAGTGTTATCAAGAGGTGGAAGGAACTGCCACTCGGCAGTGAAGTTCAAAGGACACATTAGTGAACAAATTGAATAAGAAATACAATATGTTATTGTTATTTTTGAAAGAGGACCGTACAGTCCACTTGGGCGTTGAAGGGTTAATAATCTGCAAGCATAATTTCATATTTACACAGTGAATTGCGAATTACAGTCAACCCTCGACAAGACGGACCTCGGTAATCCGGATGTCGGATAAGACGGACGTCGTTCGCCGTAAAGGGGGATTGTCCGAGTTACTGGCGTTAGTGACGAAAGTTGCCAATAAATGGCTCGCACATCGGCCGCCACCGCTCCCGCCATAATTCAGTTTCTTTACCCCCACCATATTCAAATAATAGTGCTGTGTTGCTCTGACTTTTGGGTGAATATTTTTTCACGATGCCTTCTAGGCATCTAGAAGGCATCCTTCTAGGCATCACTAACGCGCCTCTTAGGAAAAAAGTGACATTATCTATGACCCAGAAACCAGAAATGATGAGAAAATTAGAGGCAGGTGCGTCTGTATATAATAGGCATATCGGTTATTCCGGACAATCGGCGAATGCGGACCACCCTTCCCCTCTAGTAGTCCGTCTTATCTAGGGTTAACTGTATATGTATGAATTTAAAAAATTGAAATTATTGTTCATTTCTTGAAAGTGGTAAATTTTGGTTCTGGACTGATTCTTCTGAAATAAACCATTATGTGCAATTTTTAGAAGAAGTACATTTTGTTCTATTCATTTTTTTGACTCTGGCCTTAGTTTTTCAGATAATGGGAAATATTTTTTTTTGTCATTTTACCTGCTATTTCAAATGAATACAAGTCAATGAGTTTTTATGCTAAAACAAAACCAAAGACAGTTTTGGAATTTTTGAAATATTACTAACAAAATGAAAGCCAAATTTTTCAATGTCTTATATATGGGGTCAAAAATTCATGATTTTTGGTCCCCTTACATACCCCTTGGGGTGAGGTCTAGTGCCCGTAGCCCCATAAAATTTTAGGACACAGTAACCCACCACCTAAGGATTCTTTTTTAACAAAAAATTATATGGTCAATTATGCCAAAAATCCCTGGAGCATCCCCCTTAACTTGAAATAACCTTCCAATTCTTATTCGAAGATAAATAGTCTCAATTCAATGCAAACAAAAATATCATATGATTTCAAGAGCAATTTAAGGGAAAAACTGGATTTACATTTCAACTATTTCATAGCAACTTCATAGGATTACAATTTTAAATGTATCATCACATTGCAATAAATTATTACGTCCTCAATTTAGTATCAGTACATTATAATGCATGCGCAATGCAAGATTGTTGCAGCAGGATAGAAACATAGCAATGATGTCAAAGGAACTTCTCCACACTCTGTAGTTCATTTACATCCAGCAAGTGATTTTTGGGCTGGAACTTGATCAGAAGGCTAATTTTGTCTTTTGAAAAGACTGGAGGTTATTCTGTCCGCTTCGGCGTGCAGAAAACAATAACGAATTACTGTACCTATCAATATTTTTTTACAGAACGAATTATCTCATCATAATGTCTAAAATTTTCTCTTTCCAATGACATTAATTTATGTCCAAATAGTGAAGAAATTATGGTGTAAAATTATCTTCTACTACAATATGCAATCATTTGAACGCAAGTTCATTCCAATTGACAGTCACGGCCATTCAATTACCTCCAGAATTTTGGAGGAGCGTTGTGATGTTCCATCTTATCGAAGTTTATTCGTGTATTTTATACAGGAAAGCTGCATAAAATTAGCTTTTTTATCATTTTTTGTAGTATAACGTTTTAATAACCTATTTATCATTATTGACCAAAATTAGGGTGACAAATAAGGTTTTGAGGTACAATAGAAACAGTTTACAAAAATTTGTTAGACTGCTACTCATAGTTCTGAAGTGTCTTTGTGTCAGGTCATAATAAAGTTCCCTTTTATACTACCTTGGTCATGGCCCTTATCCTGTAATTTTCATATATGTTTTTACCTCTTTTGAAATGTTCCAGGTACTATTGAATGAGAATATCACTTTAGTTTGGTTATCACTCTAAATCCATTACAATGGCTTCTGGTGAAGAACCCAAGTCTACCAAAATTATGGTGTTGGATGATGAAGAGGGAGAGAGCCGAATGTCTCGCAAGTTTAAGGAGAGCCCCCACATGGTTATTGGTAAGTGTTGTTAACATGGTGGTAATGCTGAAGTTTTTGCAGCAATATCCAGTGCTGGAAAGTCTTCTTTCTGAGATCCAGTCACATTGGTTGGAGGAAGTACTGAAATGCTGTCACAGGGTGCGTACAGGCATGGAGAAGCATGGAAAGTAGTTGAATTTCGAAAATAAAATTCAAAGCCTCGAAAGTAGTGGAATTTTAAAAATGGTCATTGAAAGTCATGAAATTTTAGGATTTTCGTGAAAAGAAAATTATACTGTTGAAAATTTTCGTTCCGTTTGGTCCGCGTTGAGCGAGGCGTTGTCAGTAACCTTCGAGTGTTACTTGGGCTCTGATTGGTTGATACAGCTACGTCTTTAGTGTCCGCGATTTTGATTGGTTCTCAGGCGTCACGTGAAACCAAACGCGCTCAGTGTGACTGAAGACACGCGCTCGCTCGGACCATTGTTGACCTGTCGCCACTGTTGAACATTTTCGAGCTGAGTTTTTATCATCGGTTACCAGCTGGCCACATCCTCCCTCAAGAAACTGTGGCTGGTTGTGAAGATGCTACTGGTCCTGTCACATGGCCAGGCTTCAGTGGAAAGGGGCTTTTCTGTGAGCAAGCAGCTCATGGAAGTCAACATGGGTGAGAACACCATCATGGTGCAGAGAGTGGTCATGGACCACATCAAACATGTAGGAGGTATCTCCAAGGTTGACATTTCCAAGAAACTCCTCTTTTCAGCTTCACAGGGCAGACAGCGCTATCAACACTACCTGGATCAAAAGAAGGAAGAGGCAGAGAAGCAGAAGAAGGGAGAGAAGAGGAAGAGAGAACTGGATGAAGTGGAGAACCTGAAGACAAAACGGAAGAGGATGGAGGAGAGTCTGCAAGCGCTGGTGGAGGATGCTGACAGCTTTGCACGGAAGGCAGAGGACAAGAATGATTTGCGCCTACTGGCAAAGTCAAATGCATTGAGGAAATCAGCTAAAGACAAGCAAGAACAACTCAAGGGGCTGAATGCGGAAATTAATGACAAACTTAATGCACTGGCAAATGCATAGCAGATGCTATTGAACTGTCCAGCATGACTGTTTGGTGTTGTGATGATCATTTACACATTTATGAAAACAAGACCTGCAAGTAATGATGAATGTTCTGTGAAGTTTATGACTGAAATACATTTATTGTGCTGCAATTTAACTTTGTGTGACATTATTTTGGGCAGAGAGAGGTAGTGAAAATGTGATTTGGTTGGCATAAAAAGTCATGAAAAAGTAGTGGAATTTTGAACCTCGGAGCCTGTACGCACCCTGCAGTGTCAGTTTTGGGTGGTTCACCCCTCATGGGGATACAACTATTGTATCTATGAGAACTAGCGCTCCCAGGGGGACAATGTGAGGGCCTGAGCAGAGAATTAGGTAGGCCTTCTTTTTGTTGAAATAAAATGATTTGTTATGTTAAGGACCACCTTTTTTCGGTTCACTGCTGTCCTGTTCTTCAGCACTTACTACTTTCATCTTCAACTTTGATCTTGTTTCATATTCTTCTTTCACAACTTACTGTTTCTACGCCCTTTCTGCGTAGATTACACGTTTCCTTAACTCCATACTAAATGGTGCCTTCCTCCTTCCTCTCTTTGGATCGCATTTGTTGCTGGGTAGGGAGGCTAAAACTAACGACTAAACTAAACTTTGGGTGGTTCAAGCTTGTTAACATATACATTGCATTTATTACTCATAAATAGTACCTTGTTATGATAACAAAATTAAAATAAATGGGGGCAAGTACAACAACCAATTTTTGTTCTATAGTTTATTTGAAGACAAATACCAAACACAACAGGGTAGAGTAGTGCAAGAACTACACACCCAACGGCAATAAAGTCTGACAGCGACTAACTGAGTCAAACTAATTAATGCCACAAAGTCTAGACTCTGACAGTCCAGAACATTCCAGGAATGCCTAGAGATATACTAATATAAGTACTGTGTAACGTCACATTTTACTTGTAACAACAAACATTCCTCACAAACAAATAAGAAAACACTATTATGGTTTCATACATGGAAGCAGTTGTTCAAATTAAAGAACTAGTTTAATCGCTGCTCCCGAGAGAAACGTCTGGAACAATTAATAGCAAAAAAAAACAAGAGAAACAAGAAAAACCCTCAAGGTGTATTTTAAATAATAATGATCCCTAACTTATATCTTGTCTTTAGCAAATGGTCTTGAAATTTTTTCATTTAGTTGAAATAAGAAGGCTGTGGATCCAGTTGTGAGTTCTGTTGCAATAGATAGAAACCAGCTGCCAGTTCACCACAGAATGTATTAACTTTCAGGAGTGGACACCTATCTCTTATAAGGTATGTGGCAGATTTTCCACAGAATGATGCGTGCTCTTCTGCAATCTGCTATCATTGGCAATCACTTAACCGTCTCCACATGGTCGACCTACCGGGAGGTTTGAAGAAAATCGATCAATTGTGCAACTTGCTGTACATTCATTAATCATGTTAGAAGTTTCATTGGGGGTTCATTGTAAAGAGAGAGTTGCTCTTTCTGTTAGTGGGGAAAAAAATGCTGCTACCCCAACAAAAATATACGAAATTTGAGTTTTTATTTCGGTAAAATACAAAAAAATAAAATCAGAAAACACTGGCCATTTTTTATTTATTGTTCTTTCATGTTTTTTATGATGCATTTTCCTAGATTCTGAGTTGCTGAATCTTGCGGTATGTGAATTTTTTTTCAGGTCTAATAGTTCTGGAGTTATGTGCATTATATGTAAAACAGTTTTTTTTAGTTCATTTTGTGTATAGGCTGTTATCAAGCAGTTTCATTGCTTGTAAAGAGTTTGATACGCATAGAGCTTTTCCTCCCAAATACAAAGGTGGTATTATTTTTTGCCCAGGAGTAAATCTGGATTTGGACTCCCATTTTTGGAACAAAAAACATAAAAAAATAAAAATGATGGCGACCTTCTAAGAGGCAGAGTATGTGCTGATATGCCTCAGCTACACTGCTGGCCTTCTAAGAGGCTGTGCAGCGCCGGTAGCCACACTCCAGACTGAGCAGAATAATTCATACAGATTTGAGCTTGTTACCTCTCCTTCCCTGTTCCCCCACCTAATTTTACCTTACACCAATGAATAGCACTCAACGAGACGCTTAAGACCATATATGGCAACCCTAGGTTTGCTGATGTGAAACATGTACTAGCTTTGCCGACCTTCTAAGAGTCCAGGACGTGGCGACAGGTTAAGACAAAGAAATGTGATTGGCTGCATTTTTGATTGCATTGGTCTGCTAGCACTACTAACAACTTTTTAACTCTTTGGCAACCATGAGAACACTAGTGTCATTTTTCAGTTATAACTTTGACATATTTGCTAATCAAATTTGTGCCTTAATTTTTTTGACATTCACTGCTGAGTGGCAGCTTTTCTCTCATTCTGAAGTTGGTGAGAACCTGATGTTAGTACCAGTCTAATGTTGTTGGATGTAATAATGCTAACATGAGGACAAAATTCAGACATTAAAGAGCTAAGCTTACCTCAATTTGAAGTACAATCCAATGACTTGCATGTGTGCTTTTTAGTGACTGTAAACTTTCCCTTAGCTTTTTTCTTATTTATTGTTTGTGGTGGAGGCTCATTGATAACTGCTCCAACATCAAAAAGTATACAATTTTCTTCAAAACTCAAAATTGACCAGTATAGCATTAAATTGTTGAGTTGACTCTGATTTGCCTCACTAGAGCATAATATCTCTAAAATTTCTGCACATTGATGGGCAAAGAGTTATGCTTGGAAATAAAAATGGCTTGGTGTTATATCTTCATGTACAGTACTGTTTTAAAAACTGTCACCCTGACTTTTATTAAAGGTTTGGTTGGGTGGTGTGGCATTGTGGCCTATGGACTGTACGGGATCAAGAAGAGGAAGCAATCGCTTGCAGTGCATCTCATCCACACCCGAGTCATCGCTCAGGCCTGCGTTGTGGGGATGCTTACCTTTGGGATTGGCTACAAGCTCTTCACGGACCACATTGTTCCTCGCTTTTTTAAATCACCTGATGAAAAGAAGCCTCCGCAGTAATCTTAATGCTTCTTAGGGTGATCATTTGTGTGGCTGATGTGAATTCTTGTCGAGCATCACAGCCTACAGTCTCGGATTTTTTTGAATGATGTTATTTTAGTTGAAATAATTGTTTGTGTAGCTGGAATGAAATGTGTACAGTTTAATGAAAAGATGTGTAGTTTTGTACATGGTTAGCTGACTTGTTCTTGACATATTATATATAATATAAATTCAGTGTATCATGAGGTATGAAGGAATATTTATTGTGAGCACACATTTTCTAAGTACTTGTTCTACAACATTGCCATCTATTACTTTGAGGTAGCATGCAAGACTTTTAGTGAGCTAAATATGTACGCTTTTATGTTTTGATTTGCAAGTGAAGAGATATAATTTTGTTGTGATTACCAGTGCCCAGTTAGTTTTGAATTCATACATTCTTCACTAGTGTCGATCTAGGCTTAATTTCAGTTCTGTTTGTTTCAGTTAAAATCTTTTCTTTCTATCCATTTTCACTTCATTTGGCGGCTTGCTGTGAAGGAAAATATTTGTGCCTGTAATTCATCATAGGCCGGCATGTCATGGTTGCCTCTCTCAAGATACTCTCTTGTTTCTCCTTCACGCCGTGCTGTGCGTAAATGATATCTTGTGCTTAGAGATGTGACTCAAAAAAAACCATGCCGTTTTTTTTTAAAAAAACACGTTTTTTTTACAAAAAAAACCGTGGCCAAAAAAAACGTGGATATTTTGGTTTTTTTTAAATATTTTGTCTGAAAATAACTCAGCAAGAAAAAGAACCACATTACATTATTTGTTTTCATGTCAAATTACAAAATAAAACAGCATACTTCTTAATTGATGGTTTTCTATGGTTTTATGAACTTTTTCATTTTCTGCGGTTTCATGCTTTGGTATTTCATTTATTTTATAATACATGTGAATGACCTTAAACTCCCAAAATGGTGTGTTATAATAACATATCTTTACTTATGGTCATTGATAGAGATGTGACTAAAAAACCATGCTGTTTTTTTTTAAAAAAACATGTTATTTATACAAAAATTATGACTAAAAAACATGGAAATTAATATATTTGTGACCTTAAAAATCCAATGCTGTTTTTTTAAAACATTGTTTTTTAACAGAAAAATCTTGACTAAAAAAACATGGCTATTATATTTTATTGGACCAAAAAAGTTTTTTTTATTAACATTTAAAAAAATAATGACTAAAAAAACACGGATGTAAATATCAGGAAAGTTAGTTTTCTTTTTTCGAATTGTCTTTAGAAACTTATAAACAAAGAATGCTGTTAATATTGAAATCATGTTTATTAGAACTGTACTAGGTCTTAGAATAAAATATCTACATAGAATCTATTCACTCCATAAAACCTTTCAGAGACCAGCTCCATCCTCAGTCATTCTGTAAAATTTGGTGAAATGGACAATGAATTTTCACTGTTCCTTTGAAAAACATTTGACTGAATGACTTACTGAGGATGGAGCTAGTCTCCGAAAGGTTTTATGGAGTGAATAGATTCTTTGTGGATATTTTATTCTAAGACCTGGTACGGTTCTAATGGATATTAAAATATCTTATGTGACCAAAAAATCCATGCTGTTTTTTGAATGTTTTTGTTACAAAAAAGTCATGACTAAAAAACACGGATATTAATATACTTTATTTACCATAAACAACCATGCTGTATTTTTTAAAATAAACATCTTTTTTACAGAAAAATCATGAATAAAAAATGTGGATATTAATATATTTTATGTGCCAAAAAAACATGCTGGTTTTTTTTAAATCATGTTTTCTTAACCAAAAAAAATCATGACTTAAAACATGGATATTAATGACTTTTGGTGAAAAAAACATGGTTTTTAAAATGTCATGTTTTTTTTGGTCATATAAAATTTAATAACACTCGTGTTTTTTGTGAAAAATCTTTTTTTCAGAAAACATGGTTTTTTGGTCACATAAAATAAATTAATATCCATGTTTTTTTGACAGATTAGATTAGTCATTAGTTTTAGCCTCTCTACCCAGCAACAAATGCGATCCAAAGAGAGGAAGGAAGATTATGAAACAAGATCAAAGTTGAAGAAGACAGTAAGTAGGTGCTGAAAAACAGGACAGCAGTGAAACAAAAAAAGGTGGTCCTTAACATCACAAAAACATTTTATTTCAACAAAAAGAAGGCCTACCCAACTCTCAGCTTGGGCCCTCACATTGTCCCCCTGGGAGCGCTAGTTCCCATAGATACAATAATTGTATCCCCCTAAGGGGTGTTTTTTTACAAAGAATTCGTGACCAAAAAATGAATAATAACTTTTTAATAAAAAAAAACATGTTTAAAAACACAAGGATTTTTTGGTAACATAAAATATGTTAATATCCATGATTTTGAGACACGATTTTTTATGATAAATACATAAAATAAAACAGCCTGGTTTTTTGGTCGCATAAAATATATTCATATTCAGGTTTTCTTATGCATCATTGTTTGTAAAAAACCATATTTTTTAAAAAACAGCATGGGTTTTTTTAGGTCTCATAAATATATTCATGTTTTTTTAGTCATGATTTTTTAGTACAAAAACATTTATTTGGTCTCAAATATATTATTCATGTTTTTTCAGTCATGATTTTTTAGTAAAAAATGTTTTTTTTTTTAAAAACTGCATGGGGCTTTTTAGGTCACATAAAATATATTGTTTTTTAGTCATGATTCTTTGTAAAAAAAACAGCATGGTTGTATTTGGTACCAGAGAATATATTAATATTCATTTTTATTAGTCAGAATTTGGTCAATGTGAAGTTTAATGCAATCATGAAAATTAATAATTATATTCCAAACAATCACTAAAGGAACCCATTTAAGAACGTTTTACTCAAACCAAATTCTGCTCGCTGATGCTTTATTTTCGAATCATTGAACTTTGAAGTTGGACTTCCCGAGCCAAAGGAAGCGAGCGTAATTTAATTAAAAACGGAAGCTAACCCCCTGTTACAAACGTAAAGAGGTTGGGTCGTGAGGGGGAGGCACAGTTCTTCTAGCGAAAATTATAAATAAAGCTTCTAACCCACCCATTAATGTGACGACCACAACCTTGTTTACATCGGCTGGCTCTAAGATGGCGACCACCATGGGCGCTGCCATCTTAGAGCCGATGTCAACAAAATTGCGGTCATCACCCAAATGGGTTGGTTAGAAGCTTTATTTATAATTTTCATTAGAAGAACTGTGCCTCCCCCTCCCGACCCAACCTCTTTACGTTTGTAATAGCTTCCATTATTAATTAAATTCCGTTTCACGCGCTCCCTTCCTTTGGCCCAAAGGCCAACTTCAAAGTTCAATTATTCGAAAATAACGCATCAGCGAGTAGAATGTCATTCGTGTAAAACGTTCTTAAATGGGTTCCTTTAGTGATTCCTGGGATCGCTAATTATTATTTTCTAATTGCATTAAACTTCACATTAACCCAGAATTTTTTGTAAAGAAAACATGTTTTTAACAAAACAGCATATTTTTTTGGTCACCTCAAATATATTAATATCTATGGTTTTTAGTCATTGTTTTGTAATGAAAACATGAAAAAGAAACCATACAGTAAAAGTGGTGGCAGATAACCCACAATTACCTAGAGTCTAAGAATTACAGCAGGAGCCACAGAACTTATATGGATGGAGTCAAAATTCAGAGCTTATTATGGTAAATCTGAAGGATATGTCAGTTATCGATTTTCCACTTTTTGGTGCCTGAACCTAATTAATTGAATCAAAATAAACAAGTTTTCTTCTACGCACCTTCCGTCTCAAATGAGTGTTTTACGATTTATAGCGATAAGTTTAGTTTCGTCTTTGATGACGAATGCGCTCGAATAAACAGCTACTCATCAATTTTTGAATTTTTGTTGCTTGAATCATGGTAATAACATCGAAATAAACAACTTTTCTTCTATACACTTTTCTCGTCAAAAGAGTATTCAACGAGGTATAGCGGTAGGTTTGGTTTCGTCTTTGATGACGATCGCGCTGGAAGCTAGTGCGCATTGCAGTGTTGCTGTCCGACGTGCTCCTTGAATTACTTGCCGCTTCAAACACAGGAGTTGCGGTAAGTCATTTACCGCTATAACTAATAAAATACTCATTTGAGACGGAAAGTGCATAGAAGAAAACTTGCTCATTTCGATCTAATTAACTATGCTTAGGTTAGGCATCAAAATTTACAAAATCGATAACTGACATATCCTTCAGATTTACCCTTATTATCTCTGCAAAGTCTGATTTTTTGGTCACATAAAAATAGAATCAGGCATAGTAGAGATAGTAAGCTCTGAATTTTGACTCCATCAATATAAGTTCTGTGGCTCCTGCTGTTCCTCTTAGATGCCTCTAGGTAATTGTGGGTTATCTGCCACCACTTTTACTGTATGGTTTCTTTTTGATGTTTTGATAACAATGAAATGACTAAAAAACATGGATATTAATATATTTCAGGTGTCCAAAAAAAACCCAGACATATGCTTAACAAAATTTAGGTGTGCAAAAAAAACCAAAAAAAACAAAAAAAAACACATAAAAAACACGTTTTTTTTGCAAAAAAAACCGCAATCAAATAAAACCGTTTTTTTTGCATCACTACTTGTGCTCAAAAATGATTTCATTTGAGTGAAAACCTGCCAGACTGGGATTTTATTGCATCACAATATATTGCACCATATATTAATTAAATTTAGTCAAATGTCTTAACTTCAAGGCTTAAAATGGCTTATCTAATCTCGACTGGAAAACTTCAACTGACTTACCTAATCTAATCTCAACTTCAACTTAGAGAAATGTAAGGATTTACAAGTTTGTATTGCCTCTTATGAATTACAGTGACCAACTTGGTAAATGGATTTTATTGTTTTTAAGTAAACTGAATTAAATATTCTGCTCTCATTTACACAGCTTGCAATTAAGGAGGCTTAAACTTATCTAATCTTCTTATCTTATTTACACTTTTTATAGAACGACTCCAACTAATCCGCAGTCTGGGCAGTTATCTAGCACATTCATGTCTTCATTCTCCAGTTTCCTGAACATTAGGAGTTCATTGATATTGAGTGTATATAGCAAGACGCAGAGGGCTTGTTATTTTTGTTAGTGTAGTTATTTTTTATGTGTTCGGCCACTTTAATGGGGAATTCAAGTTTTATTACTTGTTTTTCATTTACAGCTCGCTTATCCTTAGCTGGTAGTGCTGTTTACTTGCTGTTTTTTGTAGTATTTTTGACTCCTCAAGTTAGGGACCATATTTCATAGCAGCGCACTGACATACGTGCAAGTATTGTTTTGATGCATCCAAGTCATCTCATGATTTATATGTTATGTTGTCACTTGAATTAATCACCCATTGTTCTCTAATGAAGACTGAGTTACTTAAACTGATCTTAGTCTCATGAGGTGAATCTAAATTGTTACTTTCTACTTTGAATTTCATTCTCAATATTTTTGCATTTGATTGAACTTTAAGCTATTTTTACGACAAAGCCACTTTCCATGCGCATGAAGTTATCTATTTAGATATCAGGATTCTACTGAAAATTTATTACTTTTTGAGTCTTGAGTTCAAATTTCTTTTGGAGGTTGGGCAGCTGAAACCCCCTACGGGGTTTGGCTGCCCGATGCGTTCGAACGAACTGTGCTCTGTAGAAATTTTAATGGGGAGACACTTGTAATCTTAAGTTGTATTACAATCATGATACTCGTACAATTTTGATGTTTCAAATAATAGTGATGTGCATCTTTTGTGGTAATTTGAAATAGTCTAATAGTCTGATACTTATTAAATTATATGACCGTCGATGCGACATAGGTTGAGTAACCGAAGCGCTAGCAAACCATGTTACTACTGCTGCTGCTACTACTACTAAGGCGCTTGGCTGTTAGAGGGTGAGCAGCTGAAACCCCTGCGATTCCAGCTGCACTCCCAATCGAAATTCATACCAATTGTCTTTTAATTGCTTCGCGAAAGCGAAGGGGTCCACATTTGCTATTAGCTGGCGACCCCGGTGGAAAAGCGACCACAAACAATAACAATAATTCTTTTGGAGGCATGTGAATTTGTGCATTGATTCCTATTTCATTCAGATTTGAAATTTGAATTTAAAAATGATTGCATAACTAATTAGGTGAGTAATTAATTTATCGAGTAGCCACGCCTGTCTTGGTT
Organism: Morinoia aosen; assembly: GCA_030386875.1. Classification (NCBI taxonomy): domain Eukaryota; kingdom Metazoa; phylum Arthropoda; class Malacostraca; order Amphipoda; family Talitridae; genus Morinoia; species Morinoia aosen. Next base: position 49,431,054 of record CM059574.1, on the reverse strand, counting down.
CATCTGTGTTTGGTCAACAGCATAAGCTGTGGCACAAATGTTAGTCATTATTAGTAAAATGCTCCGTAATGGAACCACCTGCTAGATGCTGAAATGATGAATAAAATTAAAGTAGAAGTTTTGCAAACTTGTAACTTTGAAGCTGTGTACGAAGGGATCTACTTAGTCAATTTATCTACGAAGCTGTAGATCTAGAGCGGTCTCATAAACCTCCGCCCTCCTGGTTGTGTCCCAAATGTAACTAAGCTACCATGCCTTGGTGGTGGAAATACGTCGTGCTGGCATTGAAGGCTACCATATTGCGTATATTGCGGTAATTTAAAACGTTGACTTATCCTAGTTACTGATTGGCAACTCTGGTTTTGTGAGGCAAATAGACTTTGCTGCCAGCTACTCGACGTGAGTGAACGTATCGTTCCCACGTTGTGAACGCCGTTAATTTCATTTGGGAATTGTTCGTGACAAAAGGTAGAATGAATTATAAAATGGTAGGTGTGGTGTACCCTCCAATTGATTCCACGTGGGGCGAACATTGTCCAAGTGAGATATTTACAGGTCAGAAATTGGCATCATCCATGCTGTTGTATGTGTCTTAATGTAATGATTTATTTTGATGGCTGTAATATTTGAGCCAGTTCATGAGCGTTGCCAATGTGTGCTGACGATATAAACTAACAAAAGATCTGAGTTGTTTTAATGGAATTCATTACTAGTTACTTTTTAGCTGTTGTATTAGACTGAAAAGCTTGAGTAGAGCTGGACAACACTTTCGGTTGATCTGTTGAAGGGATCGTCTTTCAGTGCATTTCGAAGACTTGGCAATTCTATCGGATTGGAATGCTGGTATGGAAGAGCGTATGCTGATAGTTTCTCATGTCAGTGTGTTGCAGGCAACTATGTAGTGCTCTTCATTGAGGGCCTTGGACATCCGCCCTAAAATTGGCAAGACTTGGCAATATGGTCGGCAGTTAACTTAGGTTTGAGGAGGTCTTGTCTTTCTACTATTCACTTGTTATTCTCACGAGAAAGGCTGGTGTTCCGAGCTGCGGACGTTTTGCACGAGTGTTTGTTTTTTTCCGCTTCATTCTTATTTCCCCCTCGGGGGAGGGGGGGGGGGGGGGATACAACTATTTTGTCTATGGGAATTAGCGCGCTCCCAGGGGGAAATTCTGTGAGAACCCGAGCTGAGTGTTTGGATAGGCCTTTTTGTAGAAATAATTTTTTTTTTTGTCATGTTGTGAATGACTTTTTCAGTTCACTGCTGTCCTGTTTCTCAGCACCTACTTCTTTCTTCTTCAACTTTTATCTTGTTTCATGAACTTATTTCTCAACTTTGTTTCCATGCTCCTTCTGCATAGGTTCCGCATTCCCTGATCTCCATACTAAATGGTTCCTTCCTCCTTCTTTTCGAAACGCTTTTTTTGCAGTTAGGGAGGCTTATACTAACAAATAATCTAATTTTCATTCTCTTTTCACCTTTCATTTTCAGCAGGTGGCTTGTGCCCAACCTTCTTGTTCAGAGTCGTGAGTTGTTTGAACTGGAGCATTACAATTTTATGGCCTTATAGTACCACTTGAGCTGAAAGTCGCATTTACAATCGCTCTAAGTGAAAGCCACGATTAGACTTTTTATAAATGCGGAAGGAGAATTTACTTTATTCAAGTCTACACACGTTATCTTTTACGTTGGTCGTCAACATTTCTCATTACTAACGCAGTTGCGGTTACCCCTGGTTTTCGCCAGCAGCCATTTCTAACTTCTAGATCGGTTGAAAAGTGCGACCGAGGTTTTTATGAACAAGGAGATGCATTGCGAAGCATCGAACCAAAGACCATTAGAGTGACCTGACATTCATTTTGTAAATTTCAGTTGTTGTCTAATGAAAGCTGTGAGTTGCTTCTTCGTAGTCGTGATACGTTAACATGAAAAGCCTGAATTAACTGATGTTCGTGAGCGTTCACTGGTCATCAAATGATCACGAGTAAATTTACATATAACGCTGACGCTTCAATACACTCGAACGATGTTGGAAGTTTATGTTTCACTTGCATTTCTGTCGATCAGACGAAAAAAAGTGCCAAGTCCATTTTACCTGATTTTTCAGAACTAATTTATGAAGTTGGAGGTTTTTTATTATTACATGAATAGCACCTCGTACCACCACAACAAAACAGTAACTGAAACTTTAGAGGTTTAGAGAGTCTTGCATCTAAAAGAACCTAAACCTGCTAAAAAATTGAAATTTCGAGAATCTCCGATGGGCAGGTTGGTGCGGGCCTTTTTCGGTAAAACAAACTAACATCGGGATCTAAGAATGCTTTAGTTCCAACCATTCCTGATACATATCGCCTTGTACATTGGTTTTTCAAATGCCTTATAACTAACGCCATGACGCTTTCCCTCGGTCAAGACCGGTACCCATTTCAGACACCTGGGTAGAGTGGGGGTATTGTGCATTGAATTTTTCCCCTATACCGGAGAAAATCGCCACCCAGAGCCGAATTCGAACCCTCGATGCCTTGACGGAAGGGCGGGTCCTTAAACCACACGGCTATGACGAGCATAAAACAACTCATCCAGTTTTATCGCTCAGGCAAAGTAACGTAACTAAGAGATGTGGCTGGATAATAGCAAAGATGTAAATAATCCTCCTCTTAAAGCCTGCAAATTAACAAATAAATGTGTGCAGGTGTTTGAATTGAAGGTATGAGGAACAACGCACTTTTTGAGATTGTCATTCCATTCTATGTCCTAACCTTACAACTCGCAGAGCTTGTTTTGCAGGAGTCTTGCTCCTTTTATTTCTGCTTTTTATCTACGGTATTTTCTTCTGGAACTTCCCTGCTGCTCTTGTATTTTCCTGGGCACGGTAGTGATGCAAAAATTTAGTGCTTCAAGGTAGACTACACCTAAGTGGCTTCTACTTGAACGCAATTCATTCTATTTAATTTAAACTGTTTATTTACCACAAGTCCACAAGCCATGCAGCAGTAGATATTTTCTCAAGATCAGTGGTCTCGATCATTGGTATCCAAACTACAGCCCGCCAGTGTGGACACTCTCGCTCGCGACAGATTAGATTAGATTATTAGTTAGTTTAAGCCTCCCTATCCGCAACAAAGGCGATTCAACGAGGAAGGAAGAACGCACCATTTAGTATGGAGTTGAGGGAACGCGGAATCTATACAGAAAGGGCATAGAAACAGTAAGATAAGAAAGAAGTTCATGAAACAAGATCAAAGTTGAAGAAGAAAGTAGTAAGTACTGAAAAAAAAGAAAGCAGTGAACCGAAAAAAGATGGTTCTCAACATAACAAAAGCATTTTATTTCAACAAAAAAAAGGCCTACCTAACTCTCAGCTCGGGCCCTCACATTGTCCCCATAGGAGTGCTAATTCCCATAGATACAATAGTTGTATCCCTCTGAGGGGATCTTGCTCGCGACAATGCACAATAGTAATTGAACAAGCTAACTAAGTGAGCGAATGCTACCTCAGGGCGCGTACTCGTCGATTACTCTAGAAATTACAGATAATGGCACTAAAATTTAAAAGATTTCGACCGTTAGAACTTACTGGAGTAATCAGTAGGAAAGTTTGGAGGCCCATTAATTCTAGATAATATACACAAATGCCTAATTTTCGGATTAGAGGACGTATGTACATGGTGAAACAGGAAAGATAGGAAAAAAGATTTCTGGAAAATCGCCTACTCTTTCAAATCGTCCGCAATATCCACTTCAGATTCTATGATATTCGAATGTCTTATCCAAGGTTGACTGAAAATTAAATACAGGTACCGGAGCATTTCATAAGAATGTGTGCTGAAGGTAAAACGCAGGGACAATTTTCATTGGTCTTCTTATTATTAGCATGACTTCATTGTATAATATTGCGCCAATATTCTTTCCTGCGATGTACATTTAACTCGAACAAAAATTCTGCTTTTAAAGGTGTGACTATCGTAACGACGGTATGACAGCTGAAATTGGGAAACTGAAAATTAACATGCTTCTAGTATATAAATATAACAATTTCGTTTGATTCATGGAGTATATTGATGTCAGTTAGAGCACCGTTTGTTACATTTTTGGAAATTTTTTGGAGGCTCATCCGTCTTTGAAATATTGTTCTTTTTATATTTTTAGGTATATCAGGTTCAAGGCCTAAAATCTCTCGTTATTTTTTTTGTGCAATTTATACAAAAAATATTAAATCTTTAACAACGAACCCTAAAAATTTACGTCAATTTTTTATTTTTCAGCTGCCCTCAATATGAGCAAATGCGACATTTAGAGACCGAAGAGAAGGGATCATTACGCGTGGACAGTAGAAAACATAAACTATTGACAAAATGAATACCCTCATAAGATATCCTGCACATAGGAATGAGTGAAGAAGCATGCAAGAGGAAAGACAAAAAAAAAAGAGTTAGCGAAGAAGCAAGGAAAACTGAATGAAACTAAATGGGTGCAAAAATATATCCAACCCAAAAATGTCTTGCCCTGTAGCTAATGTAACTTAAAACATGTAGTAATGCCGTAGGGGCACCAGTCGCCTTCAAGTAAGATAGACAAACTTGACTAATCAACCTATTGAATACCCCATTAAAATGCTTATCTATTTCCGCCTGCAAAAATAAATTCATACTACGTATTTAATTGACGGCGCTCGTTCATAATGTTGCAAAATCCAAGTCTAGGACTCATATTCTCTCTGCATTCATTTATTATTTTTTCCAACGATCTAAAACTCTTGTACCATGCCAGTTGTGCAACGTACAAGGTCAAGGGTGAGCGCTCATTATTTATTAGCAGTACGTAAGCGTACTGTTGCTTCGTAAACTCAGGTTAGCAATATCACGCTAAATAAATCACTTATACATAAAGTATGTGTGGTAGAGGCAGCTAAACCTAAACATTGTTCATGTTATTTATATTCTGAGTATCAAAGCCCGTTTTTTTCAAGCTAATAGTCTTTTCTGGGCGATGAGTTGGGTTTTTCCAAGTTTACAAGCCAGTGGATTGAGGCTGCGTGCCTGTGTCGCACCCTACCATGGTCCAAAGCTGCCACACCTTGGGAATTTTCCCCAGATCTGGGGAATTCGGTCATTGCTTGAGGATTTAGAGAATTCGAAACAAAAACGCGATGGATTTAGGGAATTTGGGGTGTGTTATAATATATTGTATGCAAAACTAAGATTGCTATACTAATATTTGCTTGTAACAAGTAACAACTAAAATAACTACAATACAATCAGGAAATTTATCAAATTATCAGTACAAGAGGCCCGAGTCTGCTTCGCGAATTCATCATGGTAGAATAATACACGTTTTTACGAGATCCTAAGTCCGAACGAAGCGCGCAGGGGCGGAATTGCAGCGCCTGCCCCTGTCACTCGTCATCATGCACTGCCGAGGTGCTAAATTTCTTTTATAGTGTACACCTGTGGTACTAGCGCTACCGGTCGCGGTGTTTTGTCCGTATTGCATTATCAGCTTGTAGGTAAACACCACGGAACCATCTAAAAAATGTGCTACAGTCAAATATTCAGAGATGAATGGTTGAATGATTCCGAATGCAAAGACTCGCTACAGAGAGATGAAGATGGAAACCGTGCCAGTTGCAAGTGCTGCAATATTATGTTCAAAAGTGTATCCAAGTCTGCCCTCCTGAAAGAGTAGGAACCAAATAGCATAAAAAAGTTATGGGATCAAGTATACTTTAAGGACACCAGCTCCATCTGGTGTCCCTAAACTACGCCCAGGTTATTTTAGGGTCCTTAAAGTACCCCTAGCTGGGTGATATTTATGATCATTAAAACGACATTAAATGAAAATGTAGCCATTTATAAAAGCACTGGTTAGAAAGCATATTGAAGAGGCGGTCATAACATAAATAGATAATACATTTTCCTTTCTGATGAGTGAATCATTGTTATTGCAATGGATACTGAGCGGCGATGTTGTTACAGAACACTATCAAAGCGTTTGATGAGAAACGGCAAACCACATGAATTCATTGAGATATCCTGATGAAAAATTTCGCTGACAATCACTCATCTTCTTGATGTAATATTTATGTCGATTCCAATAGCTTTCAATCGTTTGAGTGTGGACACCGGTCACCTTATCAACAAAGTTAATGGAATGGTTGACCGATTTGCGTTGGAGACCTGCAATCTCTGTAAACCTCCGGTTCGCTCTCCATTCGTCGCTTTGAATTGTAGTACATACTTTCACCACTTTTTCAATAATTGGCACCAGCGTGGCAGTATCCATTTTCTCCACTATTTCCAATGTATCCAATGGCAGGCTTAGTGCTTGTTCATTTTATTAAAAAGACTTCGGTTTTTCGGATTATAGAAAAAATTATTTCGATTTTATTGCAGTCAAGCTATGCAGAACACCGTAGCATAGATACATTCAAATATTTACTGGTGTCCTTGAACTACACTTGGATTAACACTGGTGTCGTAAAGTACAACTGGGACGAGTTTGCAAATTTTGTGTCCTTGAAGTATACTTGGTCAAAGTTATGAACGTACGAAGTCGAAAGAAAGTTGATATTGCACATTTTTTAAGCAGAAAGCGCCTAATGAAAGTAATGATGATGACAAGTAGCACTTCGCCTCGCTAGTTGATGAAGCTCCTTTAAATGAGATGGACAACGAGTGGAGAAGTGTTCGCCTGATTGTAGCTGATCTATCGGTAAGGGACTACACAATTCCTCAGTATTGGAAATCATTAGGGAAAATGAAAGCTGGCTTGGGCAACTCTAAATTTGGCATCCTATCATATTTAATGACTTTTCTCGTTGCGCTTTCGTCTCCATCGATTGAAAAATATATTCTCAACTTAACTGAATTAAAAAATAAAACCAACAATTCCTTAAAACCAGAAATTGCCAAAGAACCTCTTTCTTGCAAAGCAATGTTTAGCAAGAAATGATGCAAAGTATTTGAAGTGGGATTCTCAAAAAAAGTTTCGTAACTGACCTAAGAACTAGGTGGAGCTATCTATCATAAATACCAAGATCGACTGAAAAGAGGGAAAAGAAAGAATGAAAAAAATGTGTATTTCCAAGTTGTCACATGAGATACATGTCAACATATTGGCTTTTAAAAGTTTCTTAATATAGGTCGTCCTAAAACAAATGTTCCATACGAGGAGTACTAATTGACAAACCATCCGAGGTGTACAAGTAGATAAGCCATACGAGGCATAATAATAAACAAACTATACGAAGTGTACTAACAGACAACTATCAGAGGTGTACAAGTAGATAGACCATACGAGGCATATTAATTGACAAAATATACGAGGCGTACTGCTGACAAACCATTCGTGGTGTGCTAGTAGTCTAACAAAAGTTCTATACTAGGAGTACTAATTGACAAACCATCCGAGGTGTACAAATAGATAAGCCATACGAGGCATAATAATAATAGGCAAACTATACGAGGTGTACTAATAGACAAGCTATCAGAGGTGTACAAAATAGATAGACCATACGAGGCATATTAATAGACAAAATATACGAGGCGTACTAATAGACAAACCACACGTGGCTTGCCAATAGTCTATCTCTGTCAAGGGTAGTTGAATGAGAAATGAAAAATATGCCCTAAAAATATGCAAAGCCCTATCACCACCAAAAACATATTTCATATCTTCTCGATATTCACCACATCATGCGGACATGGGTACATGGGATAAAATAGAGATACAGTGTAAGCCGGTTACCACTCATGATTGACAAATACCTACAAAATATTGGTAGAAATGGGTAAACAAATATATACTCAATATCAAAATTCATAGCTTGTACACGGACAGAAAGATAATTTTACTACGATTCATATGCTCAAATTGCACTTTATTTTATTAATTATATATGACATTAATCCGATTCACAGAAACGCCCTCTGGGGAAGTGATAGATCTATTTTTGAATCATTTCGCTAGTGCAATAAAATTTATTAACCGGATGGTTTTTGCGTAAAGAAATGAAATAGAAACATGTATATCTATATATGTAGATATATATATATACCTACACACGTACACACACATATTAATATATATATATACTTATTGAAAATGAAATATTAGAAAAAAAATACACATTTAAAATAAAAGATAAAAGCAACCTACCATCTACTACACAGAAAATGACAGTTTAGCTCACTGTAATCCTAAGAAATTTTTCGCAAAAAAATAACTAAGAGGAAAAGAAGACTTCGAAAAACGTAAAAATGAACTGGTTTTTAATTTTTTCACAGAAAATTTTTAAGAAAAATCAGGTTATAGTCAAGAAGCAACACGACTCCTCAGCATTATACGGACATGTATACGTGGGATAAAATGGAGTAACATTGAGGCTGGATATCACATCTGAGTGGAGAATATTCACAAAATTTGGCACATATAGGTAGATTGGGCTATGATCCAAAGTGATAATTTTAATTACAGAAATTTAGAGTTTTTTCCGATTTGAAAGTTCAGTGCTAGTGTGCGCTGAACGCACGAAAAAAAATAAAAAGACTAAATGCAATGCTTAAATTACCCCCTTCCTCTCAGCTCAGCCGAAATCGATTGAAAACATCTTCGAGAATGATTTTGAAATAGCGAGACAACGTTAGCCAAAATTTAATTCATTATAAACTTTGCACAACCCTCACATCTATAAACCTGTTTATTGGTGTACACACAAAATGTATTTCATGGTATATTTGTCATACGGACGTTAAATATTAATACAGAAAAGAGAAAGAAGTAACAAAATAAATATGAGGAAATACTCCCCATAATGGGAAGAACGTTCGTTCTGCTGCATTGAACTGACGGCTGTGGTGCTCATTGTTGTCGACAGAAATAAGTAAGATGAATATACGAATCGCTTAGCAAACGTAAAATGAAATAGTTTCTAAATTTCTAACAGAAATTTCAGGAAAATTAAAATTTCTGATAGATGGGAAGTTCATACCGAAATGCTGCAGGCCCTATGACAGAGATGCAAAATGATAAAAATCAAAGTCTCTTGACATTCGTGCTGGCATTGATGATAAAAATGGAAAATAAACCTAAAAATGTATTAAAGCTAAACATAAATTACGGATTTATCACTTATGGTAATACCTGGGGAATTTTATTCCGATCTGGGGAAATTTCAGAGGTCAGTTCAGGGATTTTGGAAAAAGTTGACTGGCAGCCACCGTGCTGGCAGCAGGCGCAGTCAGCCACCAGCGGCCAGCCAGAGTGGCAGTCTGGGCAGTGCTTCCACTTTAGGGTAAAATACCCCATTTTAGGGTAATCAGGGGCAGTCTAGGGTAGAGTTTAGGGTACAGCAAAATTCCATAATTTTTAGGGTAATTCGACTTTTGTCGGGGTAGAGCAGCAAAATTGATGGGTAAATTGCCTGTTTTCATTACCAACATCAAGTTTGCTCTCAAGTACTACAATTTACCTTGCTTAAGGTACATTGCAGAAGTACGCTACCGAAGCAGTTATGAAAATGTTCAATAAGAGTCATATTTTGAACAAACTTGCAATAACTCGCGATTAATTTAGTCTTTATTGCGCACTACGATCTGGCACAAATTGTTGTTCACATCACTGCAAGTCTCTCAGAATCCAGATCTATCATCAGTATAATGTTGCCAGATTTGCTGCATAAATAATACCTTGGCTAATTAGAAGTAATGACAACAATTAAAGTGATATGCAACTTGGTATAATGTTTGGAATTTTATATTTTCTAACCTTACACAACTGACTCGTAAATATATCAAGATTTACACCAATACATCGGTCATCGTCCTTTACTGGAATTGAACAGCTATATAACGTGTACAGAACGACACTGAGAGCCGAGGGTAGGTAGTTTTGTTTCAGTCGAGTGCAATTAACTGTGTCAGGTGTTGTCACGTTCAGTATTGCATTCTGACAAAATATTGGGTCTTTTGCGTCGCAGTAAAATTGTTTTTATTAAATATATTCTGTGTCTGATGTAGCTGCTACACCACCTATGAAGGAAAGCCAAATTTTATCGTCTGTTAAGCCCTTTTCACGAAAAGGGAAGAAAGGATAGAGGAGCGAACAACTGTTTCGAGGTTGGTTAGAAAAGTCTCAGTCTTATACCTCAACTAAGGATATGGTATACTGTACTATATGGTCAACTATCATTACGTTTGGTAAATCTGAGATTATTCTTCATGCTAACACTCAACGCCATAAAAAATCTCTCAGTGCAGAGAAGGAAAACACAAACCATAACTTTGTTAATTATGGAGAAGCATGGAAACATTGTTTGTTAATTATATCACATGATCCAATTGACAAGTCTTGTATAAAAATTGAAGTGCAGATATGTGCAAATTTTTCTGAGCATGATTTGCCTATTTCGTTACTACTGAAACAAATGTTTCTTATAGAAAGTAAGCTTAGGGAAACAAAGAGCTTCAAACATTTTTAGACAATGTTTGGGTAAACATCTACTAAGTGATTTCGTCGTTGTCCTTAATGAAGTTTATATTCTGTAATAATTGATGAAAGAACTGATCGCAGCAAAGCTAAACAACTCGGAGTCATCGTCCAACAATGGAGTGAGAGCGCAATCAAGAGCTCCTCTGTTGATCTCGTTGAAAAAGAGGATAGCACAGGCAATGGCTTGTTTAATACTCATGAAAAAAAATTTCAATGAGAAAAATATTAACGTGAGCGACATTGTAGTGATCTGTTCTGACACAACTAACGTTATGATGGGATCCAAACATTCTGTCTTCTTTGTTGAAAAAAAAATAATTTTTGACTTCATAGAAGAAATGTTGGCTTGTTGGAAGTATAGATATTGGGAGTGAATAAAAAAGCTTGTGAGATAGAAATCGGGGTTCTTCTTTCATTATTCTTGGGACTAGGGCTTATTTACGTAGGACTCCGATTCTTGGAGGAGCTACAAGTATTCGACTGAAGGTTTTTGGCTTTTTTTGGCATGTAGGCTTCTATCGAAAAATAATCCGGCAATGGGCCGAAACACTCAATAGTAACGAGGCTCTTATTTGTAATTCAATGGGGGCTAACTTTGAGCCTTGAGCAACATCTGCTTCGCCTTACTCAACGTAAATTATCTCTATACGCAGTTAAATTCGGACCAATTGGGTATACCGATTGCAAAAATTTTGGGAAAGTCATAATTCTTCATTTAGTGCATTACATTCTTTGCCACGTTCTTTGCAATTGCACCGAGAATTAGGGTGTATATGCACTTATTTCACATCTAAATTCCTCTAATTTTTTGCGCAAAAATTGTGAAACAGCGTTTGTGTCGAGTTCCATAAATAAATGTTTCGAGTATTAATTTGTCGTTCATTTCCTCTTACTATGTCTTTTCTTCTCTCTGCTAGTCAGGAATGGATCGCCTGGCCTCATACTTTACACTCAATGAACAGAGCTTGTAACTAGGTAACCATACGAAGAAGATAATATAGTGAAAGCAATATGAAATGTTGCACGTATCGTGACACATATGACTTCGCAAAGGCAGAGAATTTCATTTTCTTATATCCGCATGGCCCTGATGTTGTGTCATTTCTACACATATAAGCATGGAAACATTGAATATTTTCATGTAATACCAGCTTTGGGCATATTTGACATTTTAGGGTAATTTATGCATTTTTAGGGTAATCTTGAACAAAGTTTTAGGGTAGGAACTTTTGCACTCGTGGAAGCCATGAGTCTGGCAGAGAGTCACATAAAAGATAAAACGTCAGTTGATACTCGTCAGGCATGGGGGAATGTCGCGCGGCCAATTCATTTATGTTGGCGTATTCATTTCAAAACATAGCGTAGTAGTCGGTGAAGTGAGAGGCGTTTCTAACTTATTCAAAAGAACTTGATGATACGCTGTCGTTCTAGGACAAGTAATTACGAGATTGGGTTGTTTTACCTGTGCACTGCGAATATTTTACTTTTTTATCTTGTATCCAGTGACCTTCGGTACATTTTGTTGCCCAGAATCTTTTTGTAGCTGCTTGTGTTTTAGAAGAACTGTAGCAAAAAATTATCTTGAGCACTGTCATAGCAGCATTGTAAAGGCTATCTAATAGTCGTTCACCTATCTGCAAGCATCGAAAATAATTCAAACCGGCATCTGTTACTGCTCCCGTGAGAAGCTACGAATTTAAAAACTTTTGTAAAAAACGCGGTATATTATCCGTCTGCATGCAAAACAGCTAACCAATAAGCAAGGTTTATCAGTATGTATTTTTAGCTTTCAGTTTAAATTATCTGAATTCAAGCTGTGCTTCATGAAAATTTAGTGTTCAAATTTATTCCACCCAAAGTTTGAACTGCAGTTAAACTTGAACAGGTCAGTGTTGAGTTTAATGTTGTCAACGATTTTCATAATTTCGGTGTCAATGATCAATAAAGGAACACATTTAAAAACGTTTTACAGGAATGACATTCTGCTCGCTGATGCGTTATTTTCGAATTATTCAACTTTGAAGTTGGCTTTCGCGCGCCAAGGAAGCGAGCGCGCCAAGCGTAATTTTATTAATAACGGAAGCTAACCACCTATTACAAACGTTAAGAGGTTGGGTCGTGAGGGGGACCCACAGTTCTTCTAGTGAAAATTATAAATAAAGATTTCTAGTGACGTCCGTTTACAATGCAACAACGACTGCTTTTGTGCAAAAAAGGCCATTCAGGAGCGCCGTTCGTTTAACTTCAAACTTAAATAACTCGAAAACTAAGCATTTGAGAGCACATGGTCATTTCATGTAAAACGTCCTAAAATCTACTAGGGTAATTCATCAAATATCGAACTGAACTGATTATCGAACAACGTTGGAAATATGCGCGTAATAAATTTAGTAAGCATCCAAACTTGCTCAGTGCCAGTGATCTTACATCTAAAACTCCTATTTTAGTGATAAAAACTCATTTCTGTGAGCTGCAAACTGCTACCAGCGGTTGCGAACGCATTTTTTGTACGACCCTTACAAATTGGTCGAATTTTTTCACTCGAAAAATCTTACGCACCTCGGGAAAATTGCGACGGTTTAATTGTTGTTGGGTCACCGTCAACCTCCCGTCATAACTAGAGAGTAGTGTTGTCATATGATGTTCTGTTGCTGTATTTTTTTCTTTTCCGCCAAAAACTTGATAATTATTCCATGTTCGACATTCAGTTCCTTTTTCATGTCAGTATTAAATACTGAACAAAGGTGTTCGAATCAAAATTCCTTAAAAATCATGAATTTATACCTCGAACAAGGCTTTTCGATTCTTAATTCTTTTAAATAACTGAATCGATCTATTGAACGCCTGTTTTATTTCATTAAAATATTGTATTAACGCCTGATAATAACATTGGATAGTTGAAGATGGGAATTCTGGTGAGGGCTACCAATCAGCTGCTGGTGTTCCAAGGCCCTCAAGATCATCAATGATTCGTCTGGCTACATTTACTGATGATCAATCCCTTGCCAAGAAAATTGATGCAAGCATCAATAATAATTCATTGACGAGTACTTTACACTCTACTCCAAAAAAGGTCACACAGGTTGATGATCACAATTATGGTTCAACAAACACTGCAAATGAAACATCGACATCATATTCAAATTTTAATAACTCTCCATTCAAATGCATCTTTAAAATAAGTAATTAGACAGTTATTTCAAACAAACAAACAAAACAAACATCGGCATTTTTGGGATGCTTTATTTCCAATCAAGCCTGATACAAATGATCTTAAGCATTGGTTTTTCAAATATCTTATAACTAACACTATATATAGGACACCATGACGGTTTCCCGGTAAAGCCGGTACCCATTTCCGACACCTGGGTCGAGTGGGGTATTGTGCTTGAGCTTTCCCTTATACCCAACGGGAAAAATCGCAGCGCCAGCGCCAGAAGACGAACCCGCGACTCCAACATACAAGTCCGATCCCTTAACCGCTGTGCCACCGCAAGCATTTCCAAGAAAAGCCAGTGCACCAAAGAAGAAAAAGAATGAAAGAAAAACGTTTATTTTTCAAGTGGCCACATGAGATACATGTCAACATATTGGTTTTAAAAAGTTTCTTAATATAGGACGTCCTAAAACAAAAGTTCCATACGAGGAGTACTAATTGACAAACTATCAGAGGTGTACAAATAGATAGACCATAAGAGGCATATTAATAGACAAAATATACGAGGCGTACTAATAGACAAACCATACGTGGCGTGCTAATAGTCTAACAAATGTTCCATACGAGGAGAACCAATTGACAAACCATCCTGTTCGAATTAAAATTCTTGTTCGATTCATGTTCGATATTGATGAAATTATGTTATTAAAGAATTCGATTTTTAGAACAATAAATAAATTCCAACAATCTACGTTGTCTTTAAAGCGACATCACAGAACGAGAAAGCAACTGTTCAAGAATAATCTTGAGGCCCGCAACAGTTATTCAGAGCAAAAGTTACCGATTTATGAAGGTTGTTTCTAGACACACGTGGTTTCTGTTCGATATTTGATGAATTACCCTATATTATCTATCTATGGCAACGAAATTATGAAAATCGTTGACAACATTAATCTCAATATTGACCCTTGAACGCTTCGCATTCGCTTCCTTTGCTAACCGTAGTTTCTAAAGCTTGGACATTTCTGGAGTTTAACCACCACACGCATTTTTTTTTATTAAAGTGCAATTTTTTTGAAACGGTAAATCTGAAGGATATGTCAGTTATCGATTTTCCACTTTTTGGTGCCTGAACCTAATTAATTGAATCAAAATAAACAAGTTTTCTTCTATGCACTTTCCGTCTCAAATGAGTATTTTACGATTTATAGCGGTAAGTTTAGTTTCGTCTTTGATGACGAATGCGCTCGAATAAACAGCTACTCATCGATTTTCGAATTTTTGTTGCTTGAATCATGGTAATAACATCGAAATAAACAACTTTTCTTCTATACACTTTTTTCGTCAAATGAGTATTTAACGTGGTATAGCGGTAGGTTTGGTTTCGTCTTCGAAGACGATCGCGCTGGAAGCGAGTGCGCATTGCAGTGTTGCTGTCCGACGTGCTCCTTGAATTACTTGCCGTTTCAAACACTGGAGTTGCGGTATGTCATTTACCGCTATAACTAATAAAATACTCATTTGAGACGGAAAGTGCATAGAATAAAACTTGCTTATTCCGATCTAATTAACTATGCTAAGGCATCGAAATTTACAAAATCGATAACTGACATATGCTTCAGATTTACCTTTGAAACTAGCACAGTACAGGGTGGGCCAAATGAAGTCATCCGATGTTTGGCTCTTAATTTGTTTTAGAAATAAATAACTTCGATTCTGTTTTTTTAATATGTTTATTTGAACCTTTACAATTATATTGTTCAAGTCGAGAAGATGATGTCGGCAAAATGGGCGCCGCCACAATTGATTGCTATACGGGCTCGTTTTATGGCGTTTTTCATCACTTCGGCGAGAACTTCGGGCGACAAATTCTCGCACTCGTGTCGAATGTTGTCCTTAGTGCTTCCAGGGTCTCGGGCTTGTTTACACACGGGACTTCAAAAAACCCCACAGAAAAAAGTCTGGAACGGTCAAATCGGGAATCGGCGCCTGAATTCGCGCTGCGCCAACACCACAGACGAATTGTTGCGTAAAAAAATAGACACGATTATTCCGCGTTCTTGGGGAGTGTATCGCTCCATAGCTTGTTCACTTGAAATTTACATCTGTCAACTTCACAAATGTCTAAACAGATTTCACATTGGCCGCAACCTGCACAAAAAAGGCGGTAAATCTGAAGGAGATGACAGTTGTCGGTTTTGTAAATTTCGATGCCTTAGCATAGTTAATTAGATCGAAATGAACAAGTTTTCTTCTATGCACTTTTTGTCTCAAATGAGTATTTTATTAGTTATAGCGGTAAATGACTTACCGCAACTCCAGTCTTTGAAGCGGAAAGAAATTCTTGGATCGAGCTGTATGGCAATACTGCAATGGCGTCTCACTTCCAGCCCTCTGTCTTGAAAGACGAAACCAAACCTACCGCTATACCTCGTTAAATACTCATTTGACGAAAAAAGTGTATAGAATAAAAGTTGTTTATTTCGATGTTATTACCATGTTTCAAGCAACAAAAATTCGAAAATCGATGAGTAGCTGTGTATTCAAGCGCATTCGTCATCAATGACGAAACTAAACTTACCGCTATAAATCGTAAAATACTCATTTGAGACGAAAAAAGAATAGAAGAAAACTTGTTTATTTTGATTCAATTAATTAGGTTCAGGCACCAAAAAGTGGAAAATCGACAACTGTCATCTCCTTCAGATTTACCAAAAAGGCATATTACAATGGGGTGACTTCTTTTGGCCCACCTTGTATATATAAAATTGAATTTGGAGCATATTTTATTATTTATAATATTCTAATTTTCTTTTTTTTTCAGAAGAAGAAACGTCATGTTCGTTAGTACATTAGAAGGGTCAATGTCCAGCGTGATGCAATCAAAGGAAATGAAAATTTTCTTCCCAAGAATCATTAAAGGAACCCATTTAATAACGTTTTACACAAATGACATTCTGCTCTCTGGTGCGTTATTTTTGAATTATTGAGCTTTGAAGTTATACGTAAAATCGCTTTCTTGATTTGTGCATTTCTTGAGCATTAATTGATTTTTGAAGTGTCGCTCATAGTTATTTGCAGTATTATAATTTGATATAGACTAGTGTGAATTGTGTAAAATGCAGCTCTCCCATGCAATTTAATGCTTCGGCTTTAAAATTTTGGTGTTCTAAATATTTTCTAAGTCGGAAGCGAAAATTTCCAGAGCAACACATGCTAATCGAATTTCAACTTTTTGCTGCTGGTATTATGATGTCACCAAAATAAGGTCAATTTCAAGGAGAAGCTACGAGTCGATTTTCCAAATTTAGTTGCTTGAATCATGGTAATTACATCGAAATAAACAACTTTTATTCTGTGCACTTTTTGGGGGAAATGAGTATTTAACGAGTTATAGCGGTATGTTAATTTCCGCCTTTGCACTTTTGGGGGAAATGAGTAGTTAACGAGTTAAAGCGGTATGTTAATTTCCGTCTTTCACAGCAATTAATAGTCTTCAAAGCGGCAAAAATCTTTGCGTTCTTCCGTTAAATTACGTTTTTTGGTAAATGTGTTGCCTTGGTCAGTAATCGATTTTCCACTTTTCGTTGTCTAAACATAGTTAATTAGATCGAAATAAACAAATTTTTTCTTGCACTTTCCGTCGGAAATAAGTATTTTACGAGTTATAGCGGTATGATAATTTTCGTCTTTGATGACGAATGCGATCGAATAAACAGCTACTAATCGATTTCCGAATTTTTGTTGCTGGACTCATGGTAATAACATCGAAATAAACTACTTTTCTTTCATACACTTTTTGCGGCGAATGAGTATTTTACGTGTTAGAGCGGTAGGTTTTATTTTTTGCGCGATTGAGCTGTTAGAGTACGTTTGAATACTTCGTAATTTATTATTAGCTCACCCCGTGGAGCTTGCGGAGCCTGAACCCACTTCTAGGATCTTTTAGTTAATAACACCGTAGAAATTATCACCCAAAAATAACTTGTAGTGTTCTCCCTCAGGCTGCTTTACACTCCGGGCAGACTATGTAAATATCTTTAGACTTTGTGGTATCTATGCCCGAAGTGAGTGCCTGAGTTGCAAACGAACCCGACAGGATAAGGAATACACAACTGGAATAAAGGCCGTATTATTGAGAAGATCGCCGACAGTGTGGCACATGAGGCAAATGATTACAGGCAGGTAGTGTAGTACACAGGGACGACTTGGAGGACCGACGGTTGTCGGTAAGTCGCGTCGTGCGTGCCGTAGCGGTGCGCCGTCGAGGTGGCGATGGAGGCCGTGAGGCTACAGCTTGCTGAGCAGCCGAGACTAGTGAATGCCGGAGTCACTGCGCGGAGAGTCGCAGGGAGAAGTCTTGTGTGAGCCGCTGCTGTGAGGAAGCTCGTTGGAAGACTTGTGTGAGCCGTTGCAGTGAGGAGGCTCGCAGGAAGAAGACTTGTGTGGATATCAGAGTTCCTGCGAGTGCACTGTGCGAACTGAACTGCTTGGCGATGCTTATAGAGAAGTCGGAAGGATAGTTTGACACAGGGTGTGTCGGGAAGAGAAGGGGTGAAACGGAAAAGGATAGGTAGGAAAAAGATAGAGATGCGCTGTGCGCATATGATGCTAGTGTTGTGGGTATTTTTTTGTAGGTAGTTTAGGGGTGGTAGACGTTAATTACCCGTCAGGGCTTTGTATGATCGATCTTTAGTTAGTAGGCATCTTTAGTACCGGACGTGGGTGGTTAGGCTTGCCGTATTGGTTAGGTCTCCTTTATCACAAAAAATTCGCTTGAGTCGGTGCTGGTCAGTCGAGTCTGTCCGTCCGTCCGTCGTTAGAGTCGTGTTAAGTGTATTTTGGTCTCGGTTGGGGTGCGAGTGTTTTCATTTTTGAGCTCTGAAATTGTCTGTGTGGTATTTGTGGGGTGTCTTGCGGGAATGTGAGTTGTTGGTAGAGTTGTGGGTATATGTCGTGAATGTTTTGCCAGATTCTTTTCGCGTGTTTGTGGAGTGTAATGTTGATTGGTTGCAAGTTTGCTCGACGATGTAGTTGTGCAGAGGTGGCGAAATCTTGCCATTCTGAATTTGTTATGTATCTCGTGGCTCGGTTTTGTACACGTTGGAGTGTTGAGATAGATGTTGGTGGAAGTGTGTGTAGGGGAATGACTGGGTAGATGAGAGTGGATCTTACTAGAGCGATGTATAGTTGGCGTTTTACTTCTAGGTTCAGATGTTTGAATCGGTAGAGACGTGAGAGGTTTTGGTGTGCTAGTGCTGCTCGTTGTCTGGTGTGGGGTGCGTATCCGGTTGTGCTGATTGTGAGTCCCAGAACTTTACCTGAGTTTGTGTAGAGGTGTGGGGTGTTGTTGATGTGCACTGTTGGGTGTTTGCGGCGGCTGATGGCAATTATTTTGAATTTATTTGCATTAGTTTGGATTTTCCATTTTCGTTCGTAATCGTTGATTTGGGCAATGGCTCGTGTTGTTAGAAGAGCTGCCATGTTATATGAGTGCTTTGCGGATATGATTTGTGTGATGTCGTCTGCAAAAGCTATGTAGTCAGTGTTGGGTATTGGTGGGGGAAGGTCGTGTGTGAAGTAGTTGTACAGTGTTGGGGAGAGGACTGCTCCCTGGGGGACACCTGACTTGATTGGGAAGGGTGGGCCAGTGTAGTTTGCGATTCGTATGGCTGCGGTGCGGTTGGTGATGAAGCTATACAGGATTTTTGTGAATAGGGGGTGAATTTGTAGCTGCGACAGTTTGAATTTGAGTCCTGTGTGCCAGACTTTGTCGAAGGCCTTGCTTACATCTCGTAGAATGATGTCTGTTTTGTTTCTCTGTGTTTGTTTAATGTGGAGGGTCTCATGTAGCGTGGCAAGTGCGGTGTGTGTACCTCTTCCGTGTCGAAATCCGTGTTGGCGGCTGTTGTAGATGTTGTTGATGGTTAGGTGGTCTGTTAGCCTGTAGGTTAATATCTTGTCTAGGAGCTTAGCGTGGGTGTCGAGTAAGGAGATGGGGCGGTAATTTTGCACCTCGTGTTGGGAGGTGGAGGGCTTCGGTAAAAAGATCATTATTGCGTGTTTCAGTTTGTTTGGGAAATAGCCCGCTGAGAGGGCGTTGTTGTATATGTACAGAAGGTACTGGAGCATGTTTTGCGGTAAGTGTTTGAGGTGGTGTGTGGTTATTTTAGTTGGTCCTGGAGCTTTTTGGGAAAACGTTCGAAGTGCGTTTTTTAGTTCTTCGATTGTGATTGCTGGGTAGTGGAAATTAGGAAGACGGGATGTGTCTCCTGTCTTGTGTGGTTCGTTTTGGGGAGCGATGTCGTTCATTTGTGTTTCTATAGTGTGTATGTGTTCAGCGTCGAAATCGTTGTTGGGGTCATCAATACCTGAGTATATGTTTGACCAGTGTTGTCGGAACAAAGGTTCCTTGGATTGTGGTGAGTGGTAAAAGATGCCGCCTTCTTTGATGTAGGGGGTGCTTTGTTTTTTATTGTTGCCTGACATGCGTTTGATGGCGGACCAGAATTGTTGGGGATTGTCCATCTTTTTGATGTTACCGATAGTGTTGTTCCATGTCGCCGAGTAGATGCGTTGATATGCAGTTTTTATCTGTTGTCTGAGGCTGAGGAGTTCTCTGTATAGGTGGGGTGAGTGGCCGTGTCGTTGGAGATGGTCGTAAATGTGTTTGTGTCTCGTTTGAAGGACGAGTATGGCATGAGTGGGTTTGATGCCTGGTGTGGTTCTGTGTGTGATAGTTGGAATAGATTGGTTGGAGGCTTCGATGATATGGGATTCCCATGTGATTAGGTGGTTGTCTATGTCCTCTTGTGTAGGGTTTACGTCTTGCGGTGTTGTGTGTTCAACGAGAAGGTTGCGGTATAGTTCCCAGTTTGCATTGTGGAAGGAGGGTCGTGGGCGGATGGGAATTTGTATTGGGTTAGCTGATATTGTAGCTATGATGGGAATGTGGTCGGAGGGTGTTAGTGGACCTGGTTCGAGTATGATGTTGTGGAATGTTTGCGTGTTTGTTAGTACTGTGTCTGGACTAGTGGCGGCACGGTGGTTGATTATCGTGGGGAAATTGGGGCCGATGTGGTGACATTTGTTCCTGTCTATTAGAGAGTGGATTTGTCTCCCTTTCCTGTTTGCGTATGTGTATCCGAAAGTGGGGTGTGTGGCATTCATGTCGGCTAGGAGGTAGGTGGGGTGTTTTCTGTTAAAGAGAGTGTGCATGTCAATGTAGTTTATGTAATCAATGCGTGGAGGTATGTAGGTTGTGGCAAGTGTGATTGGGCCTTGTGGTGTTTCTACTGTGATGGCCAACATATCTGTGTGAAAGGTATCGTGAAGCTTGAATGGAAGGTCTTTGCGAATTGCTATTGCTACTCCAGCGTGATTTTCATTTGCTTTGTTTGTGGTATATGTGTTGTAATTCCAAATTTTGATGGGGGTGTCGTTACGCATGCAGTGCGAGTTTAGCAGAATTATGTGTGGATTGTATTGACGGTAGATGTTGCACAGTGCGATTTTATTGTTTTGCCAGTGTTGGATGACGGTTAGTGTTTTGTTCATATTGTGTGTATCCATTATGGAGTCGAGTGTTTGGGTTTCTTGTGGGGGATGTCAGATTTTGAGCATGTGTTCATCAAGTCGAAGTGTTCGTGTGGGATTGTGGCTATGGGTGCCACTTCGAGGTCGAATTGGCCGTCAATGATTTCTTTCCATATTTTGTCCGGGTGTGGGTGTACGACAGCGATTTTGAGGCCAGGAGGTTTTTTGTTAGTTCTTCTATTATCTGTTGGTTGGTGGGTTCGCTTGGGATATGCTGTGAGTGCGTGTCGCTGCGGAATAGTGAAACCCCTATTTTGTCGTGTCTAGGAGATTCTTCAGAGGATGGTTGTTTCTTCTTTTTCCGTTTTTTTGTTTTCTTTTTCGGGCTGGACTGCGTCCTCCAGTTTTCTTGCAAGTTGTCGTCGCTTGTTTCGTCCTGGGTCGAGTTTTCTTCTGTTGAGTGGTAGCTAGTGTCCATTGCGTCTTCGTTGGGGTCGATGCTTGCTTGATTTGCAGGAGTCTCCGTTGTTTCTGCTTGGGGTTGTTTGTTTTTTTTCAATGAACATGTTGAATATTTTTTGGGAATCACGGTTGGGGAACTGGGTGTCCACGCCGTAATTTTCTTTGAGGGACTTCGACAAGATTGATCCGAAATCCCCTCCCTGTACGAGGCCTGCGATGTGGGCCTCGATGATGATTGCGGCCAGTTTTATGTGCATCTCGCTGGTGAGTGTGAGTGTATGTTCTGTTTTTGCAGTTTGTTGGATGGCCGTTTTTGCGATTTCAATGTAGGTGCTCTTGGTTTGGTCGGTTTCTCTTTTTTGGAGTTCGTCGTTCTTCTTGCGGATAGCTTCTTTCCTGTATGGGCAGGAGGCTGCGAGTGTTCGGTGGTTTCCTTGGCAGTTGAGGCACTTCTTGTCCGGTGAACTGCACTGTTGGTAGGTGTGGTCGTGAGCAGCGCATTCAGAGCAGTGTGGTGTCTTGTCAGTGCATTGGTGTGTAGAATGGTCCTCGATTTTGCAGCATTTGAAGCAGATCCGGAGGTGAGTGTATTTTTCTAGTTCCATTTGCGATGGTGTGATTTTTGTGTTAAACATGAGGAGCCCATTTTGGAGAGCGCGCTGTGTCATGGCGGTGTCGGTGAAGGTTACTTTGATGACGTGTGTGTAGTTTTTGATTTTGTTTATTTCCGTGATTTTTGCCCATTGTTGCACGCGTGTTATTTCTTCTTGTATTTCTTGCGGTTGGCGTTGGCCAATGCTGCTGTCCAGTTGTCTGATGAATATGGTTCTTTTTGCTCTGAGATCTGGGGGATGATCGGTTTCAGATTTATTTCCTGAAAGTGTTTGGTGGCTCTGTCCGAGGTCAGTTTATCGATAGCAGTGATGTCGTCGGTTATGGCGTAGAATCCGTTTGAGTTGCTGGTGAGTCGTATGAGGGGGGCTTCCAAGTGTTTGAATGCAGCTTCAAAGACTTGTTGTCGGTCTGTTTGTTTTCTGGGGTCGATCTTGCGGAGTTGGACTTTGTAGGTAGTGTTGGATTTGTTGGCGGGCTGTGCTGGGGTGGTTGTGGTAGTTTGCTTGGTCGTTCGTGGTTGAGTGTTGTTGCCGGGGGTGGCGTTGGTGCGTGTGTTGGTGTTATGTTGCATAGTGTTGGGTCTAAAATGGGTGGGTGTTTGTAGTAAGGGGCGGGAAAACTGGTTGTAGCCAGCTCTCCATGAATCACGACTTCCTTGGTGGTGATGCATGGTGTTAGTCTTAAGTGTTGGTGTATAGTCTCAGGCGTCGGATTTGTCCGGAAGGCGGCTGGTGCCCTACTTGTACCCGCTCCCCCCCTACTATAATGGGGTTTGCCCAGATGGTCTGGGGCCTTTCGGTACACCAGACTCTACTACCTTCCGGCGACGCTCAACGGTCGGTAAAAGTAAGAGCTAATTAAGAAAAATCTACTCACACCCGCTTGAGAGGTTAGGGCTCGGAAAGCGGGGTAGAAAGTCGGCTGCTGTTGTGAAATCTTGGTAGTGAGAAGGTCGTTGTTGAAGATTAGATGCTTTTTAGACGGTTTTCACTGGTGACTGCGCATAGCGCGTGGCTCGTTATATAGGGCTGGTAGCGGCCTCACTGAAGCGAGCCAGCCCTCTGGTTAGAGGACTCGGGGTGGCGCTTATGAAGCAGTTGAGATTCAGCTAAACGTACATGAGTGCTCAGAGGTGTCGCCTGGATGCTCGGTGCGCGCGGCTTGTAGAGGCTCGGTCCGCCACCCCAGCGCCAGATCTCATCGCTGATTGGTTGTTTGGCCGGATCACTTCGTGGCTGTGAGGTGGCGCTTATGAGCTTGTGTGGTGGTGAGCGCGCACAGCTAGATGGAACCACCACAAACTAATTATAGCGGTATGTTCACTTTCGTCTTAGATGGCGGGAACGCGCTCGATCATTCGAGCGCGTCGGAAGGGAGCGTCCATTGCAGTGTTGCCATACGACGCGCTCGATGAATTACTTCCCGCTTCAAACACAAGAGTTGCGGTAGCTAATTTGCCTTATAACTTGTAAAACACTCATTTTAGACGGAAAGTGCATAGAAGAAAACTTGTTTATTTCGATCTAATTAACCATGTATAGGCACCGAAAAGTGGAAAATCGGTTATGGTCCTCTCCTGAATATTTACCGCTAATTATTTTGATCTCATAACCATTATACAAGCCAATAAAACTCGGAAATCGATTAGTAGCTTCTCCTTAACATTTACCCAAAATAAACAACTTTTCTTCTAGGCACTTTCCGTCGCAAGTGGGTATTTAACAAGGGTCAATATTAAGTTAAATACGCTGACGGAAATTAAAAATTCTCTTGCAAAGATTCACTAAAGGAACACATTTGAGAAGATTTTATATAAATGACATTTTGCTCGCTGATGCGTCATTTCCGAGTTATCCAACTTTGAAGTTATAGGAACGTCGTGTATAAAAGTGAAGACCCTGACTAACGTAAAACTAATGGAAACTAAGAAACACCATAAAACTAATGAAGACTAAGAAACTAACCGAAACTAACGTGAACAAATGTAAAAACACCGGCTATCAGATATGGTACGTTACCTTATGCAAGTATTTCATCGACGTCGAAATCGTCGTCGTCGTCGTCTCCGTCAATGGCACTGATACGACGAAAGGGAGATTCCGGTTTATCCTTATTAATTAGTGATGGCTGGTAGAGTTTAGCGGCGTAATCTAGGAATGAATGCAAAGCGTTATCCTGATGTTCCTTGATGAACATATAACGTCCCAAGTATTGTTTCATGTATTTAGCACGAATTTCTCCTCGTTTGATGTATTGCTTGACATCCAACCAAAGCCTCTCGATGTTTAGCTTGTGAATATCACTATCTTCAGGATCCACAAAATGCAGGGTGTGATTTATTGCCAGGTGTTTGTAGCTTTCGTCCTCAAGGGTATCGAAAGCTTTTCATAAATCTGAGTAGATGGTGGAGCCCTGACGAATGAACTGCTTGATGATCGCCATGGTAAATCTGAAGGATATGACAGTCATCGATTTTCCACTTTTCGGTGCTCAAACCTAATTAATTGAAATAAACAAATTTTCTTCCATGCACTTTCCGTCTGAAATGATTATTTCACGAGTTATATCGGTAGGTTTAGTTTCGTCTTAGATGACAAATGCGCTCGAATACACAGCTACTCATCGATTTTCGAATTTTTTTTTGCTTGAATCATGGTAATAACATCGAAATAAACAACTTTTCTTCTATACACTTTTTTCGTCTAATGAGTATTTAACGAGGTATAGCGGTAGGTTTGGTTTCGTCTTTGATGACGATCGCGCTGGAAGCGAGACTCTATTGCAGTCTTGCCATAGCAGGGGATCGGTGAATTTCTTTCCGCTTCAAACCCTGGAGTTGCGGTAAGTCATTTACCGCTTTAACTAATAAAATACTCATTTCAGACGGAAAGTGCATAGAAGAAAACTTGTTTATTTTCATTAAATTAACTATGTTTAGGCATTGAAATTAACGAAATCGATTACTGTTATGTCCTTCAGATTTACCATCGCCATAAGTGTTTCTTTGTTCCTAGGTTTGAAATTATTTTCTTCGTCAAGCAAAGGGACGATGAACCTCTTTTTCGTGGACTTCTCTTATCCACCGAAAAGCCGAATCTACTGTAATATATAGCCACTTTCGCTTTGCAATTAAAGTTTCGTTGATCCCAACAAAAACTCCAACTCCGATTGCGCTCTGATTGTGAAACCAATCTTCTGTCACCTGGTTACAAAATGATCTCCAATCGACACTCGTATGTATGTCTAGTTTCCGATTTTTCTGTACAATGTTATGACAGAACTGCTTCTCTAGCCAACAACATATAAAAAGGAGTATTTGAGACGGAGTCAGGTGAAGAGAGCCTGATAGAAAGGAGCCGTTATGTATAGAAATCTCAAAAGTACACTTCTTAAGTCTTTTTGTTTTCTAAATTTTCTTATAGTGGCAACAGTATAACGTCTTTCGACCGTTACAATATACTAATTTGCGGCTACAGTCAGGGCAGTTCAATATATCACTTTTTTCACTTGCATGAATAACACCGTGCGGAACACACTTTCAAACTAGCACAATCATCATCATAATAAAGTTTGATACACTCAAGCAGGGCCGGAGAACACCCGCCGCAGCCACCTTCTACGTTAGCAGCCATATTGAGACTGGTTTCGTCTACATGGTGTTCTTACCTGAACATTATAAAAGTTGAATAACTCGAAAATTGCATATCAGCGAGCAAAATTTCATTCATGTAAAATGTTTTTAAAGGTGCTCCTTTACTGATTCTTGGAAACTAAATTTCTAAATTCTGTGAGCGCATTACACTCAATAGCAACCTCAGCGAGTTACAGCGGTAACGTAACCTACCTAATCTAACCCAATCTAATTTAGCGAAACCTAACGTAACGTAACGATGTACACGTTTCGCAAAAGAGGAGGCGGGGCGATGACGTCACGGATCCAGAACGAATAGCAACACAGATAAACCCGAAAAGTCGTATTTCCTCACTCAGGCTTTGTTCAGGCTTCTGTATTGGTGAATAATTGAAAAATAGTTAGGGTAACACGGGAAAAGTGTTTCCGCTCATGAAATGCTTAATTTTGAAGAAATATGATCCACAATGCGAAAAATCACTCGTTCAAACCTAGATGATACAAAGTTTGTTGGGAGCTCGAAATCGGTCATGCTATTGTACCTGACGAGAGCATCGATTTCTTAGTGTTTTTCGGATGGAAAATTGTACTTTTGGGGGTTTACATTAAAAAACATGATTTTATTTTGAAATTCGATAAAACGCTCTTTTTTGTTCGATGCTGAAATTTGTATGAAACTTACTTCAAGATGTGGATGAGCGATAGCATTTAATTCGTGTTGAAAAAGTGTGTTTGATGCATATTGAGTTTTTTCATTTTCAATGATGGTCCATTGATGTACCCTGTCGGAAATTGAGTGAAATTTTAATGATGTATATCTTTGTTGGTATTGAAGGTAGAAATTCGAAATTTTGATACAATTCAGAAATGAATGAGTACTGCATGTTTATGATCATAATTTGAAAATGATCCAATCGATATTTGGGGAAAAAGAAGAAACTTGTGGAAATTCCATACTTGTTTCAAGTGATGAAATATGGCAGCTAGAAACTTGCCAGAAACTTGATTTTGGGCTGAAATGAAGAGCAATTAAAAGCGTGTTGTGAAATATGTGAATGAAAACTTGCTTCTGTATAGTTTTTGTAATAAATGCTAATTAGTATCAATGAATGTTTTGGCTGTTTTCTCGTCAGGAGTTTTTTGAACCGCTTTTTGGGTTATTTTGGAAATGTTGACATCGCAATGACTACCATCTGAGGAAATATAAAAAAATTATCAAAAGTCTACGGATATTACATTGTTATTATAAATGTAAAATCTCAAATATACAAGAATTGATATAGACAGGAATTTCTGTACTATGCATACAGATACTTTGGAGGGCTTTGGTAAACTCTAGGGGGTAAATATGACAAAAATAAGAAAAGAATGCCGTACTGCAATGAATCGTTTAAAATTTTAACGTGATTTGAAGTTAATGCAGGGTTTCTATTTATTCGCTTATCTCAAGGCTACAACGTTGCCGCTCAGGGAAGCCCTCATGGCTCTCTGTGCGGCCCCAAAATTAACACTTAAAATTCTCAACCCTCTAACTTAACTGCGTGATAGCGCGTTGTATATTCGTTTTCCCAATTGAGATCAGCGCGTAGCTATGTTTTTTTATTATAACAGAAAAATTAGGCTCTTTCGGATGTGATATTTTGTTATTGATTTCATTCTGTAATGGTTGAAGTCTTATTTAAGTTTTATGGTTGGAATATAAACAGGATTGAATAATGTAAGTTCTAAAGCAAAATAAAAGTGCCGCTACCTGATATTATTTATTTGACCACCAATATGCGTCATTTAATCGTGAAGACGAAATTTGAATGCGTTTTAAGGTTGATTTGATGAATTTTTGATAGTGAATGAAATTTTTATGATGTTGGTGAATGCTTGGAATTCTCTGGTAAAGTTTTTATGTGAATATTTAGGACTAGCGCAGGTTTCGGTTTTGAAACTGCCGAAAACTATATTGATTTCCGATTTGGTTATTTTCGTGTGCTACGAGGAGCGTTATTTTCGTACGTCAGGCTATGGAGGAATATTGAACGGCATTTCTGAGAATTCCACACAACTTTTGAGCAGCACGTACGAACACAACCTAAATGTAGCCTAATATTGAAGTAATGATTAAATATAGGCTGGTGTTGTGTGAGACTGGATTAACGATTGGAAGCTCCAACCGGAGCTTTATTTGAAATTGGGTAATGAAATATTGTATGTACAAATCGTACATCTTCAGAGCAAACATAGTTATGGAACGCGTTTTTGCGCTCCCAACTTTAGTGTTTTAAAATGTATAACGTTTGATAAGGGTTGAATATTACAGTGAAGGATCGATGGAGTAAGGTTCGGTTATTGGTTCACAATACATAGGGAGACTTAAGGATTGAATAGAAAAAATAAAGAGGGCCGAAATTCAGCTATTAAATAGGATAAATTACGTTTAGTTGATATTGTTTCATAGATTTTGTTAGGTTGTGCTGAGTAAGGTTATTTCAGGTTATGTAAGGTTATTTCAGGTTATGTAAGGTTATAATAGGTTATGTAAGGTTAGAATACGGGCCGTTGGGTTAGGTTGGATTAGTTGAGGATTGGGTGTGAAAGGAAAGCTCAATTATGGATTGTTTTACTTGTAATTGTTAGGTTTATTTATCATGATGTTATAAAGCAGGTTACCATCGGTTTGGTTAGGCCTTGTTATTCAAAAAAAGAATTTGGGAAAATGATTATTCGTCTGTTGATTAGTGTTTGGTCTTGGTTTGAGTTCTTTTCAGTTGGTATTAGTATTTGAAATGGTATTGAATTTTGAAAGTTGAACATAGCAATTGAAGTAAAAGACATTGTATACATTGCTTTGAAATTTGAGACGATGGTGTATCTCATTGGGATGATGATTGTGGTGATTTGACAAGTGTGCATGGTATGGTTGTGTGTGCATGTGTGTTTGGTGTCCGTCCCCGGTCTGTGCTGGTTAAATTTGTTCATTAATTTATTTGAAGTTCCCTGCCGAGTGGCAGTTCATTTTTCATTCATCCTGGTAGGCAGTGATAACCTGATATCAGTGCCAGTTTTTAAATAACTGTAAATTGAGAACAAAAATGCAGACGCTAGAGGGGTAAGCGGCTAGTAGATTTATATCATGTGAACTAATTCTAGCTGAATAATTACGTGTTCCTCAATAATCGAACGTACGGATTTTTTAAATTTTAACGCTATTTGCGAGTCAAGGATTATTTTTGTTGAGGGTATCATACGTAACAGTATCTCTTGTACTGATCTAGAATCGTAAGTTTTTGGTCTAAATCGGGTGATGGGAATTTTAACAAACTTATTTGAATATTTTTATCGATGAGTAGTTGGCGTGCCTTGTGAAATGGGATTCTCCGTACAATTCAACTGATATTCATTAGGATTTATACTTGCCATTTTGTTATACAATACTAAGTTGAGAATAATTAGTGGATAATTTTGATTCTTTAGTTCATTTTTATTCCCTGTGTTCATGCAGTGTAATCTCAAAAATTACTCTCGAACTACAATCCAGTGACTTTCAAGTACTTGGGATTACGTAGGTTAGGATTGGTGACCTTCACTCCTTCGCCATTGAGGCAAAGGTTCTAAACAGTTGCCGAAAGTATTAATATTTCAAAGCATCTACAGCTTGTATGCCAAACGCTGATATTAAAGGCGTCAACTTCAATAAGTTTGAAATGTGCAGTTCACGCGTTTTGTGTTGTAGATTTACCAAGTGTTGGCTGAAAGTTAACATTTGTTGGCCAGGTTAAGCTGAGGGTGTAATGTCAGTGTACCACCATCCACGTCCTATCGTAGTGATTGCTGTATTTTGGTATGGTGATGCAAGACAAGAGAACGACACCTAAAATTTCAATTCCTTCGTTTCGGTGCTTTTTGATTTAGGATATCGAATGACGTTTACACATGAACGTAAGACCCTTCGCTCGTTTATCAATGATATAGTGGATGTTTCCCTTGAATCATTTATATCCCTAAAAAAGGTTCTTTCGAACCTCGCACCTCCCGAAATAAAAATGCCAATATATAGCCAATATCCTATTATTAAGCTGGATTTTTCTCGCACGTCGTGGAATATCGTTTACCACCCCAGGTTAGGAATCACTGATTTAGGTTATTTAAAAATGTCGCTTCCTAAAACTGACAAGTTTCTAGACTCCGCTTCTTTACAACTGTACCATTGACATCATTTCACTCCCGTGTACCATGTCACCTTATTTTCTCTAATCTGTTACCAAGAGGATGCTTATCAACGCTAGTCTGACATTGAGATCGAGACATCACTCATGGGAAGGTCACGATCACGTGCACATGCGTGCGTGCTCGAAATTATGTAATGTTCTACGGACCGTTTTGATTCCATTGCCCTGTAGTAGGATGTTCGAAACCACCTATGCATCCTAACCTAAAATTCGCAGAAATGGAGTATTCAAACATACTATCGTGGAAAATTTGGCGCTTCAATTGTGGTATTGCAAATCATTCGGTCTGACTTTATTGTGGGGTAGTAGGCGTCATATCCTAATATTGTTGGGTAAAAGTCGTTTTAATCTAATTTCGTGAAAAGTTTAACGTCTAAACTTGATAGTGTGAAAAACGAAGCCTTCTAACCTAAAATCGGGAGAAATTCAGGATCTTAACCTAATACCGTGCAAAGTTAAGCGTACCTACTTGACACTTCTGCCAGTGGTTGTTGCCGGTGGTCGTTGAGGGGATTTTCATAATACTGCTGACCGACCAGAAGTCACATTCAATTTTCATAAATAGTTAATTGAAGCTGTTAATGTTCGCTATTTTTGAAAATGCTGACTACAATTGACTTTCAATGTGAGTTGAAAATTGAACTTTGGTTAAACCCACCGTGGTAAACGTGTCAATATCATGGAAAGGTAGGCGTCCTAACCTAGTATCGTGGAAAGTTGGGGGTTAACCATGTATCGTGAGGAAATTGGTATCCTAACAGAAGGTTGTTGGAAAATAGAAGTCTTTAACCCAATGTCAGGACACCAGCTGAATGTGTTTGGTATTTTGGAATTGATTGCGGTTATAGCCACGGAACTACACTCCAAAGCAAAAGTTTGGAATCACTTTCTTGAAATTGGTTCCGCGCGATTTTGAGCACTAAATATTTTTTCAATAACCATAAAAATTACATCATTTTAAATGTTCAACTCTTAACTTCAAATTGATACCAAATTCATTCAAATCAAGCCAGTATTTCGGGAGCTATCCCGGATTAAATCAAGGAGGTAGGAAAACAAGGAAATATGGGAATGAATGAAACAACATAAAAAATTGATTTGGCCTTAAAATTAAGTGTCAATACTTTGTGTTCGCTCCCCTTGCCCTAATAACTGCTCGAAGACAATTTTTCATCGACCTGATCAAGTTCTGAATTAAAAAAGTGAAGAATCAAGTTCCCGAAATACTGGCTTGATTTGAATGAATTTGGAATCAATTTAAAGTTAAGAGTTGAACATTTAAAATGATGTAATTTTTATGGTTATTGAAAAAATATTTAGTGCTCAAAATCGCGCGGAACCAATTTCAAGAAAGTGATTCCAAACTTTTGCTTTGGAGTGTAGAGGTAACCATGACCAGATGATTTATTCAACTGCATACCCTTGTGTGTGTGTCTTGCGTGTCAATTCCTTGACGAGTTGAAGACCATCTTTTTATTTATTCCTCTAATTGCTATGAACGAATATTTCAGGAATCGAGCCTTATTCTTTCATTTCCCTCAGTACTACAATCCTGCAATACGTATTTGACCTCGTTTTCCCTTCCCTCAGTGCACCTATTGACTATCCTGTAATAGGTATTTGAGCCAGTTATCACGATGACTGGGAAAGACGACCGTTATGACTTGGTGGTGTACGGGGCGACGGGCTACACGGGCCAGTACGTCGTGGAGGAAGTAGCGCGGGTCGCGCAGATGGAAAAGGAGAAAATGAAATCCGAAGCAGAGACTCTGACGTGGGCGGTCGCTGGCCGCAACAAGGACAAGCTCATCAAGAGCATCAAAGATGCGCGCAGGGAGACAGGTGGGTAGCGGGCAACAATCAACACGTTCGCTGCCGCACATGTGCATCACATTCAGGACGCACATGTGCGTCCAGCGGTCTCATCTTAATCTAAGTATTAAGTAGTAGAGTTTAAAAACAAACGACTTTAATGCTCGAAAAAAATTGTATCTTTCCCAAGAAGTGTGCAATGTAATAGCAGGTTGATATTTTACCTCGTATACTTAAATCTCTTCTAAAAAAGATGTTGAAATAATTGAAATACTGTTCATTCGCACCGATACGTAAATTGACAATTTACGCAGCGGTTCTCTTATGCTTGAATCGACAGTCTTATTAAACTAGGCAAATATAAACGCATTTTGGGTACACATATGTATTAAACAGACGCATATACGCATGTCATAATTTGTCCTAAAACCGTCACATAAGCATGCTTTATAATGCACTATAGCCTAGTTTTCTGTTACATGTCGCACGAATTGGTTTCTCCAACAGTGCCCCGACCGTCTGCTTTTTATATTTCTGAATGCGTAAATCTAATTATATTATTTACTATCATAATTATCTATGATTTTAAATGTTTTTAGAGCGAAAATTATGCAGCTTTTGATATAAGGTTATAATTCTCAAAAAGTTAGACCAAGCAGCTTGATTCCATTATAGTATGAAAATCGCCAGGTACCTGGAGCACTCAGTAAAAATGAAATGGCAGGATGAGCTTCGTTGAACATTTATCTAGTGCGCTGGAAAAAATCTAATAACAAACGTTTTGGCCACAGGCTATCGTCATTGTTAGGATTTTCTGTAGAAAATTTCACAAATTTAGTTCAACTCGTGTTCGTATGAAAAACTCAGTTTTTTAGTATTTTCGTGTGAACGATATGTAAATTGAATTTCTGTATTTTTGTTCCAGAAAATAGATTATAGAGGCTAGAACCGAATACCTATTTTCAAACTGCGAGCGTCGTAGTTGAAAACGTAAACTAACGTTTGTGGCAGTAAAATTGAGTAAATTTGAGATTCGTATCCAGATGCTACCGCGTTATTTCTATTTCTTCGTGTGCGCAGGATAATGACGATCGATGCTTATAGGAAATTCAAAAGGAGAGCTAGATACAGTGTGTCGGGAAGAAAAGAGACGAAACGGAAGAGGATAGATAAGGGAATGAAAAGATACGCATTGCGCTTATAATGCTAGTGTTGAAGGGCTTTTGTAAGTGGTTTGATGGTGGTGAATGTTCGCAGGTCTGCCGCTGGACAACGTTGGCATCATCGTGGCTGATGTGTCGGACTTGTCGTCCGTGGAGGCGATGACGTCGAAAGCCAAAGTCGTGATCAACTGCGTCGGTCCGTACCTCAAGTATGGCGAGCCCGTGGTCAAGAGCTGCGTTGACAACGGCACGAGTCACGTCGATATCTCAGGTGAGTATCAGTAGTTTGCCTCAGTTTAACGAGTCACCTGCGTCGGTTTAAACAATTTAAACAATTTAAACAATTTATTTACCACAGGAGATACAGAGGTAGAATGTTTCTTAAGTCTAATACAATGGTCAGAGTTGAGTATAGCTACCTGTGGGCCCGAATAAGTTCTGCGACTTCTAGGGCATCCTACCATTACATTATTCTAGGGCGTACAATAATGTTTAACCTAATTCACTTAGCCTAGTTTCGCATTAGACTGATCAACAGGATAATGAACTCGATATTGATGTTTAATTTTACAATATAGGTCATATGGACAATATTTAACAGTATATTCGATAACGATTTGGGAGCAGACTGAAAATCGGCGATATTACTCATGGCAAATTGCATTATTAGGACCAGACATGTAGGAGGCAGGATTTGACTTGGTGATCTTACACGACTAGTATTCTGATAAGAAGTGAGACTCAAGATTTCTTTTAAATACCTTGTAAGAATTACTTTCACGGATCTCCGCAGGTATTGAGTTCCAGGTTTTAGTTCCAACGAATAGTATACTATGTTGCGAGCGGGCCTTTGAATAATAAGGAAGCATGAATTTACTTTTATTTCGTGTTAAATGGTCGTGATGACCAGTTTGCGCAGTTAATAACTGTTGAAGGCTATTGTCGCCATCATTAGCTAATGTTTTGTAGATGAAATTGCAGATGGAGATTTTGTAGAGATCCGAGAGTTTAAGTATTTGTAAATTTTTGAATGAATCATTTGTGTGAGCATTATATTCTAGGTTCTTTACCGCTCTGATGGCTCTTTTTTGCAGAGTAAAAATTATATTGGTTTTATTTTTATCAGTTCCATGCCATGCTTCTATTCCGTATTGCAGGTATGGTGAAATGAGCGTTCGATAAAGCATTAGTAAGGCTGTTTCAGGCAGGAAATTTTTAACTTTATTCAGGATTCCGATGGATTTTGATAATTTAGAACTAATATGAGTGATGTGCTCTTTGAAGGTCAGATGTTTATCTATTATGATGCCCAGAAATTTACATGAGTTGGTTTCTTTGATTTCACCTTCGCCAATTTTAATGGATGGTAGCGATATATTTTTCTTGTATGAGAGCGTAATATAATTTGTTTTATCGATATTGAGGCTTATTTTATTAGCTTTAAGCCACAGTGAAACCTTATGGAGTTCATTGTTTATACTCTCCGCAATCGTAGTGGGATTTTCGTTCGGAAGGACCGCAGAAAGCGTACTGTCATCGGCAAAATGTATGAATTTAAGAAATGATGTAGATTTAATAATATCATTGATGAAAATCAGAAAAAGGAGAGGCCCAAGAACAGATCCTTGTGGAACTCCATGGCTAATTTTTTGTGGGTCCGATTTTGCGTCGTCAATGACAACGTATTGCTTCCGATTTGTTAGGTATGATCTGAACCAATCATGGGCAACCCCACGAATGCCATAACAATGAAGTTTCGAGAGTAATATGTTATGGTCCACACAATCGAATGCCTTTCGAAAGTCAAGAAATACAGAGAAGACAGTCTTTCCGTTATCTATATTAGAATAAAGGAACTGTAAATGATTTAATATTGCCTGTGTTGTTGATTTTTTGCAGCGAAAGCCGTATTGTTTATCATAGAGAAATGATTTTTGTTCAAAGTAAGAGTACACTTTTTTATACACAATTTTCTCGAATACCTTGCTAATAATTGGTAACATGGAGATAGGTCGATAATTGTTTACACAGGTTTTTTCACCATTTTTAAAGATAGGGGTTACTCTAGCAACTTTGAGGGAGTTCGGGAAAGTGCCTAGTAAGAGAGACTGGTTAATAATATTGGATATCAGCGGGGCCACAATATCAGCAATTATTTTAAGTATTTTAGTTGGAAACGTTTGTAACCCACTCGATTTATTTTTCATGTTGTTTATGCACGCAATTACATCTGAGGAGTTTGTAGGCGTAAAGAAAAAGGAGTTGTGTTCTCGAATATGATCCATAAATTCCAGGTGATCAGTAGGTTTTAAACAATTTAAACAATTTAAACAATTTATTTACCACAGGAGATACAGAGGTAGAATGTTTCTTAAGTCTAGTACAATGGACAAGTTTGAATATAGCTACCTGTGGGCCCGAATAAGTTCAGCGACTTCTGGGGCATCCTACCATCAACATTATTTTAAGGTGTACAATAATGTTTAACCTAAATCACTTAACCTAGTTTCACATTAGACTGATCAGTGAGATAATTCAATCGATATCAGATATTTCATTTTACAATATAGGTTATGTGGACTATATTTAACAGTACATTCGATAAAAGATTTAACAGCAGACTGAAGGCGAATTACATATTACCCATGGCAAATTTCATTATTGGAAACAGTCATGTTGGAGACAAGATTTGACTTGGTGATCTTACATGACTAATATTCCGATAGGAAGTGAGTCTCGAGATTTCTTTTGAATAACTTGTAAGAATTACTATCACGGATCTCCGCAGGTATTGAGTTCCAAG
Organism: Morinoia aosen; assembly: GCA_030386875.1. Lineage (NCBI taxonomy): Eukaryota > Metazoa > Arthropoda > Malacostraca > Amphipoda > Talitridae > Morinoia > Morinoia aosen. Next base: position 49,395,169 of record CM059574.1, on the reverse strand, counting down.
TTTTAGTTCCAACGAAGAGGATACTGTGTTGCGACCGGGCCTTTGAATAATAAGGAAGCATGAATTTACTTCTATTTCGGGTTAAATGGTCGTGATGACCAGTTTGCGCACTTAATAATAGTTTCAGGCTATTGTCGCCATCATTTCTTAATGTTTTGTAAATGAAATTACAAATGGAGATTTTATAGAGATCTGGAAGTTTAAGTATTTGTAAATTTTTGAATGAATCATTTGTGTGAGCATTATATTCTAGATTCTTTACCGCTCTGATTGCTCTTTTTTGCAGAGTAAAAATTATATTGGTTTTATTTTTATCAGTTCCGTGCCATGCTTCTATTCCGCACTGCAAGTATGGTGAAATGAGCGTTCGGTAGAGCATTCGTAAAGCTGTTTCAGGCAGGTAATTTTTAACTTTATTCAGGATTCCGATGGATTTCGATAATTTAGAACTAATATTAGCGATGTGCTCTTTAAAGGTCATGGTATTCCAAGGTTCACTTGGAATACCATTGGCTATAGTTTTCCCTACGTTTACAAAGAAGTTGTTGAAGAGATTAGCAATTTCATTCTTCTCATGGTATTTTACATTATCTTGAGTGATATAACCAATTTTCTTTTTTTCGGCGTTATTCGGTTTATAACAAGAGTTAAGGAGGCGCCAAGTCTTTTTAACGTCAGCTTTGAATTGAGTAAACTTGAGGGTAAAGTAGCTCTTTTTTGATGTTCTTATCTGGTTTGTCACATAGTTTCTGAATCGGTTATATGTTTCTCTAGATATTCGCCCTTCGCAAAGGAGGGCTAGGTACGCTTGGCGTTTCTTTATATTTATCACGATGTCTCTAGTAATCCAGGGCTTTTGTTTATTTTTCGGGGTAACTGTACGAGTTACAATTGGGCAACACTGATTGGTTTAAACTAAAGTAAGATTCAAATCCAATTGAACTCCTTTCCTACACTCAATTTTTAATTGGATGAAAAACTAATTGAAAAGTGCCATCATCTGGCTTCGTCGCCGGTGGATCCTCGCGTCAGAAAAATCTCCTTAACCACCATCAGTAGATTACCCAGCCCGTGTTCAATACGCTATCGGTTCGGATAGCCCTCAATTCAAATTCCACCTGCGTAGACGCATAAAGCTCAATTCAGGAGGTCACGGTGTTCTTCGCTCGAGAAATCGAGATTCCTTTGAGACGTGGTGACAGTGGGGTTAGCGTGCACCTCCGCGGCTCCAGTATATTTCGAGCGAAGGAGCGCATAGTGAGATGGAGTGCTCAGTTTCAGTAGTGCAGGTAAAGGAGCGCTTGCGTAGGAGCATTTGTGTTGAAGCTTTTATCTAGTGAAGGGGCGCTTCTTTAGTGGAGCTTGCCTTGCTCCTAAAGCAGGGTGAGCTGTTGGGTGTCGCTAAAGAACGGGGAAGGTAAGCGCTGGTTGCTGTGTTTTAAATCCCGAGGTTGATATTTATGAACAAGTCTGTTGAGTGAGAGCAAAAAAAAAGAGGTCTCTAGTCTGTGCTGTCGCTGCGATGACTTCAGAGTGAAGAGTGACGGGTGTTTTGTGCACGCCCCGCACCTGAAATTTCTGATTGTGTTCCCTATTGTCGTTTAAATAATAATTATTCATCAAGCATACAAATATTTTGGTGAGCTAAAATTGGTTTTTAGTGAAGTTCATCCATTTATTTGTGATTGGTCATTGGTCATGGTAGTAAAGAATAGTGAAAAGTTTTCTTATATAGGCCTCGCTTTGGATGTGGTGGACTGCGTAGTCTAACCGCTTGAAAGGCACGGCGTTGGCCGGCTCATGGTGCCAGCTTGGTGCACGATATTCGTACGAGCAGCATGCGCCCAAGTTGTAGTGCGAGCTATGCTGGCGGTGTCTGGCTGGAGTTGAGGTTCGAGGCTATTGGTTCACACATGGGTGACAATCGATACGTGCTATTCGTTCCGGTGATTCGCGGTTGGGTTGTAGTGGCCGAGTTAGTACAGTATTTTTAGTTTCACTTGACTAAAGTCGTCTTCCTAAAGTTTACTTTTTTTTGGTGAAAGCTGATCACTCGACAAAGTTTTTTCTCTCATTTCTACCGACACTGAATTAAGACGTGCATTTGAGCTACACTGAGATTAAAAACTGCTCATCGTGTTGGTCTAGTTTTTTTCCGAGAACCTTGCTTGAAAAATTTTGCTTCCCCTTCTCAAATTGACAAATATTTGACCTGCAGAACGTTTCCTTGTGGTTTTCGGAACTATTCGCTATTCAACGGGAGCAGGAGTCCGTTTAGGTTCACTATTTTCTAAGTTTCTCTGCGCAGGTGAGCCGGTGTTCCTGGAGGGGATGCAGCTGCGCTACGATGACCTGGCGAGAGACAAGGGAATCTACATCGTGGGGTCCTGCGGGTACGACTCAATCCCTGCCGACGTTGGGGTTGCGCACCTCGACAAGCAGTTCCCTGGTGAGTGCTGGTCTTCCTTGCTCTCCGTTTAATCCTGTAACGACGAAATTTTTAGGCTCCTGAAGCAAATATTGCGGTAATTTCTCTTAAATTACTATTTTCACGAAACCCAGTATATGTGAACATTTCATCGAAATGTTTAGAATATCAGAATAATGTTAGGGATTTCCTGATGTCCTTCAGAAAGGACGTTGGGCAATAAAGGGTTAAAGCTTTATTGGTGATGCTATTTATCATGTTGAATCGTAGTCATGTGATTTTGTATATGGGTATGAGATTGAATAGAACTGTGCAGATATTTGGTCATGTTCAGCTATATGGGTGCTTGACTTTGTTGAAGCTTTGATACATTTTTTTTTGCTCAATCGCGTACATCCGTGGTCAGAAGTATGAATGTGCTTAATAATAGCTCTTAGTGATGTACCGATGTATCGGTATCGGTATCGGTATCGGTATCGGCAGTATCGGCCATTTTTAGTGGTATCGGTATCGGCTAAATCCGGCCGATACTTTACCGATACTTTCCAATAATACGTATTTTATCATTAGAATGAAGGTCATTAATCATGGGAGTAAAAGTATGTAACCTAATAATACCCGTTGTGTGTTTATTTATATATTTATTTGGTGTCCGCTTCTTAAGAAACATAGGTTGTGTGAGTTTGCGGTATCATGGATGCCGAATTCCTCAGTGTAACATTAAAAGATGGCGTTTCCATGCATTTAAATCTTTGACATTTTATCAGGATAGGTTTTGTTAGGATAGGATAGGTTAGCTTAGATTAGGATAGGCTAGGTTAGCACAGGTTAGGTAATACTGACAGAATTTTTTCTCGGGTCCACCTAGCTTAACGATGACATTGTCCACAGAATTTGCACGGGTCCTGCTACTATCTAATAATACCCTTGGTTTATTTGGAGTCCGCTTCTTCCATTTTCTTTGTCACGCTCATATGGAGAGTTAGAGTGACCGTATCTGTGATACGAGTTTCACCAGTGCGCAAGTACAAGAATATTTTTCATCACGGGTGCTGTTAGGATGGAGACATTTGTTGGGCACCACATCTGGAAAATTTGTTCAAGAAAGTTAGTGACACGGACTGTGCGTACTTGTAATCAAATAAAGAGCCTATTCATACCTAGTAAATTAGTTAGCGAACTGTTGAATTATAGCATTTAATCAGGCCCGCTAACTGAATTCACTACTTTTAATTCCCGATGAGTCACGGTCATAACTGAAAACTAAGTAGCATGAATAGTTAAACCCTGTAGCGACATAAAATTGTTATACTTTTACGACTAAAACCTATAGAGGTTGACCTAATATCCATTTCTTAAAGTATGTGACAGGCTAACAAAAACCAAACTAATTTAATAAAGTTGAAGGTGCATTTGAAAGTTTTTGTGAATTTAGTAGCTGAAAATTCTATTTTGATTTAGCTCGTAAATTGTCAAATATTCCGAAGCTAAAAATTTATTTGAATTTAGCAAGTATATCGCTGTTCATAACGAATCTTGCATTTTTCTTCTATGTTAAGATGTTTGAAAAATTCACGAACAATCTTATAGTTGAAAACATCTGAACGGGTCAGTTGATTGTTTTAATCCCAACTTGATGAGGAATTTAGAAAGGAGGAAAATTCCAAGGAACTTTTATCATATTTACTAGGAATACGTTTCGGAGTCCAGATCCATCATCAGTTCGTAAATGTAAAATTCATTATGACTACAATAAAAGAAAATGTAAAATGCTGGATACAGTCATTAGAGGAAATCACGGAAACAAAGCAAAAAAATCAAAACATGTCCTAGAGAAAATAAAATCGACAAGATCTACTTACAATTTGCAATGGGTAGGAACTGTCAGAATTTTTATGGGCCGGTTTTCGTTTAAAAATACGTAGCGACTCTAAAATTCCGAGGTCACATGTAGTTGAAGCCGAATCTAAGATTTTGAAGTCCGCAGAGGATATCTGTACGTTGCATTTTACTGCGTGATTACGTACGAATTGTGCGAATTGGTTCCCCTTACGGAAGCTTCAACCCCGATGTTCGGCCGTTCTGAAATAAAAATTTTGTGCCGTCATGCTGACGTACGATGATGTGCACTGCACACAACTGTACGACTGCAAGAATAAATCAGAAAGGCTCGCTTCTCCATCAAAAGCGTATCCTTGTACCGGAATTGTATAATTTTAAGGTTGCTTCTTTTTTCCGGTACAAGGATACGCTTCCGATGTAGATGCGAGCCTCTCTGATTTATTCTTAACAGTTCTACAGTTGTGTGCAGTGCACATCATCGTACGTCGGCATGACGTCACGAAATTTTTATAACAGAATGGGCGAACATCGGGGTCGAAGCTTCCGTGCGGGAAACTAATTAGCTCACCCCTCACACTCCGCAGTACGTAATCGCGCAGTAAAATACAACGAACCAATATCCTCTGCGGACTTCAAAATCTTAGATTTGGCTTCAACTGCAAGTGACCTCAGAATTTTAGAATCGTTACATATTTTTAAATGAAAACCGGCCCTCAACAATTCTGATAGTTCCTACCCATTACAAATTGTAACTAAATAATAATCTTGTCGATTTTAGTTTTTCTAGGACATTTTTATTTTCTTGATTTCCTTTAATGACTGTATCCAACATTTTGTTTTTTCTTTTATTGCAGACATAACGATTTTTACATTTACGAACTGATGATGGATCTGGACTCCGAAACGTATTCCTAATAAATATGATCAAGTTACTTGAAATTTTCGTTTTTAAATTCCTCATTTTGTAGTTGGTTGCGTGTTTGCGGATATTTTCGGTTTCGGGGCTTATCGAATTTTCATGTTTACTTTTCGCTAAAGTATGTACTCGTATTTGGTGTGAATAACACGAAAATGACAACCTTATTTGGAGAAATATTGTTTTGGTCCACTTTTGGAGCCAGTTGCTATTATAGCTAGTCTACATTACGTTGCAATACGATTAGAAACATATCTATTGAATGGATTTCACTTTGTTATTTTTCTCAACAATATAGTTAACATAGGAAGAGCAGTTTTATAATTCATAATTGGAAACTTTATTGTCAATATTGTTATATTATTAGATATATTAGCAAATAATTTTATTATAAGCCCCATGTAGGGCTTATAATAGTTTTATTTTAACACTAGTGTGCACGGCCCGCCAAAAATGGGATTCAATACCTTTCATGAACGAATTTTCAAGATGTAGATGACAAACAAATACAGTATATCCATCCTAACAGTACCCGTGATGAAAAATATTCTTGTACTTGCGCACTGGTGAAATTCGTATCACAGATACGGTCATTATAGCTATCCTTATGAGCGTGACAGAGAAATGGAAGAAACAGACACCAAACAAATAAACCAAAGGCAAGGGTATTATTAGGTAGCAGCATAACCCATGGAAATGCCAAGGACAATGTCATCGTTAAGCTAGATGGACCCATGGAAAAATTCCGTTAACATTATCTAACCTATGCTATCCTAATTCTATGTCGTGACTCGCACCGCCGCAAAGCACGTTCACGACGCGAAGGCCTAGCGATCGTCATTACATGGTAGCAACTGCGGTTCTTGTAGGCCCTACACCACTAATGCGTTGTCCACTGTTGCCAATACGTGGAACAGATAGTCGGGTAGGTTTAAAATGTTTACGCCGAGCACATATGCACAAGAACACACAAAGTTCTCTTGACTCAGAGTTCCCCTCCGGCGACAAATCACCATTACTCAAAAACGATAACTTCGGGCACAGCTGTTCTCAAAATTATTATATTTAATTTAATGTCTTTTAATTATTCAATATGGCCTGAAAGCTGCACAAAAGTGACATGGTTAGGAAAAAGGCGCAAATCACGGCGATCACAACAACCTATCCAATACTACTAACCTATCCTGATAAATTTTCGAACATATCAATGCATGTACAGACGATCTTTCAATGTTACACTGATGAATTCGATATCCATGATACCGCAAACTCAGACATCCTATGTTTCTTAAGAAGTGGACACCGAACACATACATAAACAAACACAACGGGAATTATTAGGTTAGATTATTGTAAAAGTATCGGTATCGGTAGTAGTATCGGTCAAAGTATCGGTATTTTCAAGTATCGGAGTATCGGTATCGGTATCGGCCAAAAAAATGGTATCGGTACATCACTAATAGCTCTATGGTGTTGGTGTCTGGATGGTATGTGCAGCTATTCATAATCTTCTACCCTCCTGTGTTTCAAAATCCAGTTCTGTGAGCAACTGGATAATATTTTATTTTTTGTGTAGCTTGTGCCTTTTAATTTATTTCAAGTTCACAGACATGATCGTACCTCATTCTGATGTGCGTGACAAATGGATGCCGATGCCAGTCTAATAGCGATGATTTTAATGTCGGTTATTTGAGCAAAAACCATATTGATCGGTAAAGGGTTGAAAAGCACGAATCTAAATTAAAATTTAATGCTGGTGTGAGAGGGAGGATGTTCGAATTATTTTGTTCATTCTATTGTTCATAATTATTTACCTCGTCTCATGCACGAGAATACAAATATTGGTAAATTTGTAGTTAGGAAAAGTAAAGGTATCATAATTGGAACCCTTTAGCGCCTGGGCAGCTTTACTATGATATGCCACTGTTTCAGACTTGGGCCCATTTCACACTGAACTAGCAAAGCAGCATCTAGCAAGCTCACATGAGCTATCTAGCAGATGGTCTGCGAGACTGGTAGGTAGGTATGGCACAATTACGAGCCGTTACCCTCACACTGAGCTCGCACGTTTTATCCAGCATCCAGCATGCGAGGTGAAAATGCTATTCCTACCTACCAGTCTCGCAGACCATTTGCTAGATAGCCCATGCGAGCTCGCTAGATGCTGCTTTGCTAGCTCAGGGTGAAATGGGCCTTATTGACTTGGTTGAACATTCACGCCTACTTTTCATGCAGCTGTAATGTCTTTTCTTGTTGCTAACGTTTTGACTATCCGAGTACGATGTTATATACTCATGAAATGTTTTAGGTGAGTTTTAACTCAAGTCTCCTTTGGCGCGTCATTTGTATACAAACTTTTTTTTGGAATTTGATTAACTCTTAACTTAGTTTTGTGAGGTGCATCATGTTTGGCTTTTCAGCCTGCATTCCTTTTGTTGCAGAGCTGAAAGTTAGGTAGGCCTTCTTTTTATCAAAATATGTTTTTGTTATGTTAAGGACCATTTTTTCGGTTCACTGCTGTCCTGTTTTTCAGCCCCTACTACTTTCTTCTTCGACTTCGATCATGTTTCATAATCTTCTTTCTCAACTTACTGTTTCTATGCCCTTTCTGCATAGATTCTGCGTTCCCTAAACTCCATACTAAATGTGCCTTTCTCCTTCCTCTCTTTGGATCGCTTTTGTGGCGGATAGGGAGGCTTAAACTAACTAATAATCTAGTCCTTTTGTTGCAGTTTACGTCTATTTCCGAGCACTTGTACCATGTGTTTTTCTTAGGCAGTACCCTGTGATCAATTCTCTACGTGTAGTCTTGTAGTCTACGAAAGCGAAAAATTGAGCTCGACGGCTACAAGTAATTTTCAGCCATAAGACAGACTAGTTTCTTTTTGAAAATATTCAAATCTTAATACCAAGAATATTACATTAGTTTTTGGATCGTGGGTAGCTCGTGTAGGATTTGAAAGTCAAATTTAACATTCAATAGCTTTTTTTGGACACACTACGTGTTATGAGAACTTCTATTGTGAGCTTAGGCTTTGGTTGAGTGGAATTTCGATTTGAAGTTGATTGCTTTTGACCTGTGTTGCTTGCTATTTACAGTCTGCTGTTGTATTATTTTGCAAGGTGATTCTTGACTGTTAATTTTTGGTATCCACTTACTCGTCGGCTGGTGGTCGTCCTTCATAATTTTGGGTTTTGTGATGTAAACTTCGTTGTATCATGGGTGTTTTGTTCAAACTTTTGCCTTTTGAATAGAAACTCTTCTACTGTGGTGAATCGTTTACCTCCCGCATCTTAAATTTCTGGTTATTTGTGTTACCTATTGTATTTTCAATAATGAGTTATTCATAAAGCATGCAAATATTTCGATGAGCTAAAATTAGTTCTTAGTAAAGTTCAGCACTTTTATGTACTGTTGAGTAGTGATTCGTCATGTTGGTAAAGAATAGCTACAAATAATTCCGCGTTCAATAATACGCTTCATTAAAGAATGGCTGTGATTCTTTGGTTACTTCAAGAGTTGTTACTCATTAGCTACCCACTGCAGACTAGGCAACACCTGTAGAAGTCTGTCGTGGGGTCTGTTATACCGTTAGGCTTGCTTCATCTGTTCATTTTACAGTATACTTCTCTCCCGTGGGAAAGCCAGCCCGCTCACATTGCCTGTTCCTGACCTTGTTGAATCAGACAGTTATACACTCCCACTTCACGCCAGTTATTCGCCTGGTCTTACACTCAATAATGCCTTGAATTTTTTACTATCGTCTGCTCTGTTTCGCTAGGTCCCGCTCTCAATCGCTTAGTCCTACACTTGAACTTTGAATTTTTCACTCACTTCACCTCATCTTCGCTTGGTCCCGCCTCCAAGCACCTCCTGAAGCTACCCTCATGTGCAGGCGGCCTCAACTCTGTAGCGATGTACTCGAGAGTGACAGGGTCCTCCGCCCCTGTCCACACGGGCACCATGGAGTCTGCTTTAGGCGTTATATCTGACCGGGCACTTGGGAAGCGGCAGCTGCGGCAGCTCTTCCCTGACCCGCTGCCGAAGCCCAAGTTCCAGCTCCCTCGCAGGTGACTGTGGGTGTCTAGTCTGGCAGATTTGACTGCGTTTATGCGAGTGTTACGCCTGCAACTGTAGCGTTTTATCAGCAGCTGAAGCGTTTTATCGGCAGCTGTAACATTTAAGTAGGCAGCTTTGACGCTATAGCCAGTGACTTTGACGCAGATGAGTGGGCAGCTTTGTGGCGCACATGAGTGGGCAGCTTTGTGGCGCACATGAGTGGGCAGCTTTGTGGCGCACATGAGTGGGCAGCTTTGTGGCGCACATGAGTGGGCAGCTTTGTGGCGCACATGAGTGGGCAGCTTTGTGGCGCACATGAGTGGGCAGCTTTGTGGCGCACATGAGTGGGCAGCTTTGTGGCGCAAATGAGTGGGCAGCTCTGTGGCGCAAATGAGTGGGCAGCTTTGTGGCGCACATGAGTGGGCAGCTTTGTGGCGCAAATGAGTGGGCAGCTTTGTGGCGCACATGAGTCTGCAGCTTTGTGGCGCACTTGAGTCGGCAGCTTTGTGGCGCACTTGAGTCGGCAGCTTTGTGGCGCACATGAGTCGGCAGCTTTGTGGCGCACATGAGTCGGCAGCTTTGTGGCGCACATGAGTCGGCAGCTTTGTGGCGCACATGAGTCGGCAGCTTTGTGGCGCACATGAGTCGGCAGCTTTGTGGCGCACATGAGTCGGCAGCTTTGTGGCACCTTAGTCTGTAGTTTTTTCCTGTATTTTTTTTTGTTGAACATCCGTAGGTGGAGCGCTCCTGTGGTACGGCAACTTGCAAGGGGTTTCCCTCCTAACTGTGTGAAGAAAATCACTTGTCGAAGAGGGCTTTAAACAGTGCATCTAGGAAGGATAGATTGAAACAAATTTGAGAAAGAGAAATTTTGAAGTAGAAATGTGTAAAAGAGTGAAAGTGCTACGCTGCATGAGTTTGATCAACATGGGGAAATTAATGAAACATGGAAAACTCAATTACGTCCTTTTAAACAAGCACGTGAGATATGAGTGTTAATATAATATAACTGTGTGCATCAATGCAACTGTTAAAAATACAGTTCATGTATGGCCCCAACAAGGCAAGTCTTACAAAGTGTGTGTCGGCACATGATAATAAGGAAGAGCACAAACACAAAACAATAGCAAGCGGCAAAAACATGAATCGTTATACACCTGAACCTTGATTACAAAATTATCATTTAAGTGAAAGACGCAAAATACAAGTGGAGAGCCACGGAATGAAAATGTATAAAAAACACAGGAACACAGAACACTGCTCATCTCAATTGACCCCCCAGGGGGATACAACTATTGTATCAATGGGAATTAGCGCTCCCAGGGGGACTATGTGAGGGTCTGAGCTAAGGGTTAGGTAGGCTTTCTTTTTGTTAAAATAGAATAGGGTTTTTCTTTTGTTAGGGACCATCTTTTTTCGGTTCACTGCTGTCCTGTTTTTCAGCACCTACTACTTTCTTTTTCAACTTTTTCTTGTTTCATGATCTTCTTTCTTGGCTTTCTGTTTCTGTGCCCTTTCTGCATAGATTCCGCGTTTTCCTTAACTCCATACTAAATGGTGCCTTCTTCCTTCCTCTCTTTGGATAGCCTTTGTTGCGGATAGGGAGGCTTAAACTAACTAATAATCTAATCTAATCATCTCAATGGAATAAATTTCGGTGATTAATAGCTAAATTTCTAGCTTCATTTTTTGCTGGACTTTAAAACTGACACCATTTTTCTACGCATTGCTTGTGTATCTCAGACCAAGCATTAATTATACTTGGATTACCACTGTAAACTCACTCTTAAAACATGAATCTCATACGTAGAACACCACTCTTCAAGGAATTTCTGCTGTTGCTTATTTAGCTCGCACTGCTGTTAGGGAATGAAGGATCCTTTTTGCGTCTCCCGCCGTGTTCAGTGGCCGTGATCGTCTCGTTGTTGCTTTCATCACGTAGCGTTTCGATAATTCTGCCAAGTATTCGTTGCATCTTGAATGACGCAGAGGTTTGTTTGGAAATTTGCTGGTGAACAAGCGAGGATAAATTGATGTCAAAGACTTCATACGGTTTGTGATACGGTCATGGTGAATATTGAGGAGGCATATTAAATGTCAATTTCTCCCAATTTGCGGTGCTTCTGGTGCGTTTCTGATGAGCCCATTTAGATAACTCTTAGTTTTAGCAACACATTTGTAGCTCATCTCCGTCGCCCAATATTAATTAATCGTTACATACTGCATGACTAAGGTGATGTCGCTGGCCGCATGGATGTGGTCCTGACGATTGGTTACTGAATTAATCCCGGCTCTGCTCTCAGTACTCCAAAATTTTACTTTTGGTATTGCTACATTTGCTGCGCAGTGACTACGGCGAACAGTCATCGTCGTTTCACTTATCTGGAAGTTCGATGGAGGCCTGTTTTTGTTCCGGAGTCTTTCCACCTCCTGTAAACAAGGCGCTAAATTTATTGCGAAGTATTAAAGTCATTCGTTATCCCTATGGAGACATCCGTGAACCCTTGTGTTCAAACAAACTGATCAGTTAAAAGAAGTATAAAACCACTTGCCTCTCAATAATATTTCCTAGTCTAGAATTTGCGGTCTCAAGTACGGCTAATATTAACATTTTTGCGAGACGATTATCATTCCAGTTTAATTTTGCACGTTCACTTGTTAAATTGATTATATTGAGGTAGCATTAAAGATTAAATGCGGTTACCCTCTGATCGATTCACATAGTTAATGAAAAATTGACCCATCCGCGAAATTCTTTATACAGACTCATGAACGTCGAATTGCCATAAATAAACTAGTACGAGTACATAAAAAGGTAGAAACACCAAGATGGCTTACAGTTAATGACCGATGCCTCACAGCGTAGCCATTACTGAGCCGTGGCGTCCTCTCTGATTTTTTAATACAAAGTTTAAATTACTGGACATGTTATGATGCACCGAATCAAACCTAAATTTTTCAATTCATGCATTTAATATATCATTCTTTGAAGCGGCAAATGTTTTGCGCATGTCAAGGGAACATGTTTTGCTGTGATCCTTTGAAATAGGTTCATTGAGATTCACAACTGATAGTTAACCAAATCCGAATGGAAATTTTTTTACTTGCGCGAAGTAGGTCCACATTTCGCCTGTGTTGTGGCATGTGACGTCGGTAGGGTGGCACCCTAAGGCCGGCCCTCACTCTACTGTGCTACGTAAAAGCACTTGATGGCAAATGTTTTGATTTACAATTGCATTTTGCTCTTATTGTGGAAATATTGTTCTGTTGCCCGTCTAATGCTTGTGGATTGAACACAGCAAATGAAACACTTAATGTATTGAAAGTTTTGCTGTAAATATCTTTCACCCCTCCCCTCAGGGGGATACAATTAATGTATCTATGGGAATTGGCGCTCCCAGGGGGATAATGTGTGGGCCCGAGCTAAAGGTTAGGTAGGCTTTCTTTTTTGTTAAAATAGAATAGGATTTTGTTTTGTTACGGACCATCTTTTTTCGGTTCACTGCTGTCCTGTTTTTTCAGCACCTACTACTTTCTTCTTCAACTTTGACCTTGTTTCACGAACTTCTTTCTCATCTTACTGTTTCTATGCCTTTTCTGCATAGATTCCACGTTCCCTTAACTCCATACTAAATGGTGCCTTCTTCCTTCCTCTCTTTGGATCTCATTTGTTGAGGATAGGGAGGCTTAAACTAACTAATAATCTAATCTAATCTAAATACCTTTCATCATTTCACTCATAGAATTCCAAAATTCAGCATCTGAATAGCTAGTTTTCATATCAGTTCTGTTCAAACATGAAATGTTTTTGGGTCGTAAGTAGCTCTTATGGTTTTCATATGCCAAATTTGATACTGAATATTGCGTGTTATAGAAAATTTCTATCGGGATTTTTTACTTCGATGGTGGGGAATTACCATTTCAAATTTTGAGTTAATAGTTGTTGATGTGCGTTTGCTTGTGATTTACTATGTTCTATTCTTAAATGTTGTTGATTCTGTCTCCATTTTGTGGTTCGAGTGATTGTCCTTCAGATCTTAATCGTGAAGTCAATTACCACATTCTCTCGTTCAAACTTATGCCTCCTAAACTAATATTTTTACTATCGAAAATAGTTAACATTCCACTGTTGGAATTCCTGATTATTTTGGTTCCCTATTCACGCTTTGAATAATGTTATTCATGGATCAAAAAAGTTTTTTGGCAGCTATAGTTAGTTTATGATAAACTTCAACCATTAGTTTGCATTAGATTATCATCTTAGTTGGTGAAGACGGTTGCAAATATTGCCTCGCAGGGTAACATTGACACAAATGTCATCGTTCTAATACCGCCGCATTAAGAAAGTGTTAGCCTCGTCTACCCTCCCGTGCTGTAGTAACACCTGTAGAGGTGTGTCGTGAGATCTGATTTTCAGTTATGCAGGCTTCATCATCCCTTTGTCTGCTTCTACCTGTCGTGGCAGGCGATCTCCTTTACGAGTGTCTTTGATTTCATTCCACATTTCTTTTTTCACATTACCATCTCAGGGACTCTCCTGGAGATCCTTCTATTGCATTTAAGTGAAATAGCGCTTCTAGGAGGAAGATGTGAGGTACCGAGCTTAAGGTTATGTTGGCCTTTTGTTGAAATAGAACAGGTTATTTGTTTTATTACGGTCAGTCTTTTTTTCTGCTGTTATTGTGTTGCTTTTCAGCACCTTCTACTTTCTTATTGTTTCATGAACCTCTTTCCTACTTTCCCCTCAGGGAGATGCACCTATTGTATCGATGGGAATCAGCACTCCCAGGGGGAAAATGTGTGAGGGCCCGAGCTGAGTGTTAGGTAGGCCTTCTTTTTGTTGAAATAAAATGTTTCTTGTTTTGTTAAGGACCATCTTCCTTCGGTTCACTGCTGTCCTGTTTTTCAGCACCTACTACTTCCTTCTTCGACTTTGATCTTGTTTCATAATCTTCTCTCTCAACTTACCGTTTCTATTGCCCTTTCTGCAAAGATTCCGCTTTTTCTTAACTCCATACTAAATGGTGCCTTCGTCCTTTCTCTCTTTGGATCGCCTTTGGTGTCTAATCTAATCTTTCTCCTCTTTGAACATCATTGTTGTGGTTAAGGAGGGCAAAAACTAATGTATAATCAATCGTTTCTACCTTGTTTTTCTATGCGCAATAGATATCAAGTGGGTACACTCTGTGTGCAGAGATTCTCTATACTCTTCACTTCATACTAAATAGTGCCTTCCTCTCTTCGGAACACCTTTCTTATGGTTAGGGAGTCTGTCTTAAACTATCTTCTCTAACCTTGGAAAACTTCCCTTGAAATGCTCGTTGGAGATTACATCGGGTACATCTTGTGTTGCCTCTTGCCGTGCTGGCTAATTTTGAAGACTGTATTTCAATATATTTTCTGACGCGTGGCGCTACTGACCGTCCAGGGATAAAAGATTGACAGTCAATGGACTCTGCTACCCGTTTTTGTCTTCTACTTGAATAGAGCTTTGCCTTTCACGTTTAAATATAGAAAGAAGTCGAATAACTCGTCCTGTACCCGAAACTGCGTATGGCAGTAGAGTTAACATTTTTACATATTTAGTTTTTTTTTTACCATGTCCAATTAGCCTGAAAAACGTTGACGATCGAAGAACTATCAGGAGAAAATATTTGATTCACCCCACCTCTCTTTCCCGGATTCGTTCACCTTGTCATCGCCTTTGTGCGTTTTGACCCACTTTCCCCGCTTCCTTTGCTTGCATTTCATTGCCCTCAAGTTTTGTGGAAAACCTCCATATTCTTCGTTCTCACCTCACACTTCTTCACGTGGCCCGCCCTCATGCATTCCCTGAGGCTACCCTCATGTGCAGGAGGCCTCAACTCTGTAGCGATGTACTCGAGAGTGACAGGGTCCGCTGCTCCTCTGCACACGGGTACCATGGAGTCTGCCTTAGGGCACATACCTAATCATTCGCTCGGGAAGCGGCAGCTGCAGCAGCTCTTCCCTGACCCGCTGCCGAAGCCCAAGTTCCAGCTCCCTCGCAGGTGACTGTGGGTGTCTATTCTCACCGTTTCCTTAAGTACGTTTTACTGGCGCTGAATTCTTTGTGTGAACATCGTTAGTATTGTGGAGGGAATTGTAGACCGTTACTAAAGCCCCGACACTGGCGGCCCTCACCTTCAGGTTCAAGTTTTGGTGGATTTGAGTGCGTAGGTTCGCTTGTACGAATTCGCCTGTTATATCCGCGGCTGCTGCGATAAGGCTGGTTGTTTTGATTTCATCGCTCATTACGTGTGATGCGAAAAACAAATATATCAAGTGAATACATCAAACAACGCTTCCACTACGGAATTTTAAGTAAATATGAGGTCTGTGAGGTCTGTGTGATTTGAGAATATCTTAACAGTGCAAAAATGAAGTAATTACTTCACTGTCGATCCAAGCCCAGTGTAAATTCTCCACCCAGATACTCAACTCTTTGGCAATTTTTTTCATCGACCATTCGGAGTCCCAGTCGACAGTGTTAGGAACATGTTCTGGTGTTCTTATTACATCAGAGAGTTTAGAATGCTTTTTTCTCGCTGCTAAAATAGAAGCATAGGCTTTATCCACCCCTAGCTCCAACCGAACGTTATGAACCATTGATCTGGCAACATGTGAAAAGTTACTAATTTCTAAATCGCCATGTTTTCCAGTTAAAAGTTACTGTTACTGCAAATCTTTTATTTTTTGGGTTAACATCTTTCCCTGGATGGGCTATCTGAAATGGAGAATATATGAATGATTTGAGAGTGTGGTGAACTGAAAATGACTTGCCTTCTAATAACTCTCGAACCCTTGTATAAAGGTAGTTGTCGGGTGATCACAACACTGCGGCTGCATCTAAAAGTGACGCCAGTGGCTATAACGATTACAGTTAGCAGCTGTAGCGCTTGGGTCAACTGCCGTGGCGCTTGTGTCAGCTGCTGTGGCGCTTTCGTTAGCTGCTGTGGCGCTTTCGTTAGCTGCTGTGGTGCTTGCGTCAGCTGCTGTGGCGCTTTCGTTAGCTGCTGTGGTGCTTGCGTCAGCTGCTGTGGCGCTTTCGTTAGCTGCTGTGGCGCTTTCGTTAGCTGCTGTGGCGCTTTCGTCAGCTGCTGTGGCACTTTCGTTAGCTGCTGTGGCGCTTTCGTCAGCTGCTGTGGCACTTTCGTTAGCTGCTGTGGCGCTTGCGTCAGCTGCTGTGGCGCTTGCGTCAGCTGCTGTGGCGCTTGCGTCAGCTGCTGTGGCGCTTTCGTCAGCTGCTGTGGCACTTTCGTTAGCTGCTGTGGCGCTTGCGTCAGCTGCTGTGGCGCTTGCGTCAGCTGCTGTGGCGCTTGCGTCAGCTGCTGTGGCGCTTGTGTCAGCTGCTGTGGCGCTTGCGTCAGCTGCTGTGGCGCTTGCGTCAGCTGCTGTGGCGCTTGCGTCAGCTGCTGTGGCGCTTGCGTTAACTGCTGTGGCGCTTGCGTCAACTGCTGTGGCGCTTGCGTCAGCTGCTGTGGCGCTTGCGTCAGCTGCTGTGGCGCTTGCGTCAGCTGCTGTGGCGCTTGCGTCAGCTGCTGTGGCGCTTGCGTCAGCTGCTGTGGCGCTTGCGTCAGCTGCTGTGGCGCTTGCGTCAGCTGCTGTGGCGCTTGCTTCAGCTGCTGTGGCGCTTGCGTCAGCTGCTGTGGCGCTTGCGTCAGCTGCTGTGGCGCTTGCGTCAGCTGCTGTGGCGCTTGCGTCAGCTGCGACTGTATCATATATGTCATCAATTTTCGACTGCAACATCTGCTCAGTTTCAGAAAATTTATCGCAGACACACACATGCACTCAGTGTGCCTGTGCTGGGATGTTGCGTCTTTTCTAGCTTGGAAGCTTTCGTGAACACGTTAAAGTCAAGGGTTAAGTGGACAGTATTATTTCGTCAATAGATGATGTTATAGTATCAATCAATGTTAGTTAACGATGGTTGGCCGCACCAGATTGTTTTTATCAACAAGCTGAATTATGGTTTCATACGAATGCTATGCATGACAACATGGCTTTTATGTAATAAATTTCTATGGTTGCATTACTGATTACCGTACGTTCACTAAATATCTCATAAGAAGGTACGTGCCAGAACCTCGTCTTAGTGTGTATCAACTCCCATTTGGGTGAAGAGGAATAATTGCTTTGAGTATAGATGAAAAACTTTGGTGAAACATGTTTGGAAAATTTTCGTAAGATTCTGATAATTTCTCTTGCTTCTTCCTTGTCCTGCGCTGCATTTTTCTCTTTCCTCCACATGTTGATGAGGATGGGTTAGACTTGAATTCAATTATCAATTCTGATTGAAGGCAATTTCAATATAAAATTTCGAAATACATGAAAAATTACCTGGAAGATGGCTTCGTTCGATTTACATTACCTATAAATGAAAATACACTAAGTGACTACCGTTGGATCATCAGCAATTTGAAAATATTTGCGAGGACTACCGGTTGGTCACGTTGCGGTGAACGTATTAAATATATTTTTTTTTTATTTGCCCGTCCTATTCAGCTTAAACATTTTCATGCGCTCCAATACTCCGTTTCTTGTTATGAGACCTTTAATGAAACGTTTTCTGCTGAAAATACTGACTCGCTCTATATATGAAGGTTCGCCCATAACTCGAGGACGTTAGTCAAATATTTATTCAGTATGTTTCTTACTTAGCACTTAACACTTTGACTGCGACGTGCGACACCGGTGTACACGGAGGTAATTTTCATAATGCTGCTGACCGACCAGTAGTCGTAAATTCAATTTTCATAAATACTTAATCAAAGCTAAATCAAGGCACGATTCAGTTCATGTTTGGTACACGGAGGTAATTTTCATAATGCTGCTGACCGACCAGTAGTCGTAAATTCAATTTCCATAAATACTTAATCAAAGCTAAATCAAGGCACGATTCAGTTCATGTTTGGTATGTTTCATGTTTCTAGTAAACTTATTCTAGTAAATAAGTTTACTAGAATTGACTCTAAATTTAAGTTTGGTACTGAACTTAATATTTAGTAGTCGCAGTCAAAGTGTTGAGTGCTGTTTGATGAATGTTTTTGCCATGCCTCTTGTCAGTACATTTTGATTTTCGCCTTGTGTTCAATGATCCGTCGTTAGTGATGGTAGTGATGGTCGGATCATCGCCTCATCAATTCTGTCGCATTCTTTTCTTGTTGTACTAAGTTACATCCCTCGGTTGTTTAAGTTGTCGTAGATCGGAGAGAAATTGGTGTAGCATTTTTAGTATTGTGAGTGACTCCGAGTGAAAACCACAATGCCAAGCGGAAAGAAGGCTCCAGCTGAAAAATTATTCAAAGATCTCCCCAGTGATAGGAAAGTGGCAGAAGTGAAATGCCTATTCTGCTCGACAGGTGGATGGATGCAAGGCAGGAAATTTATGATATTGCAAAACAACTACCAGACATGGATGCAACTCAAATTGTGGCTTAGTTGGCAGATTACAAGTCCAAAACCAACTTTTTTCAAAGTCATTTATTTGGAGCACTAGACACAAGACTTTGCCATCTAGTTGGTGAAACGGGATCTGTTGCTCAACTCAGCTGAGCCGCGTTGCTTCAAATATCCTGTAACTACTCCCCCTGCCATAAAAAAAAGTCTTTTTACAACCCTAGATGTGGTATTTCTATAATTATTTTGACTGATACTTATCGTTAAGAGGTTTTTTATGTCTCTCGCCCTTTAAGGAACAATAGATAGGCTTAATGTTGAAGTTGATTTAGGTTGTCTATCGAATGCTTTGAAGACAGACGTCGCAAGAGGGTTACTGTCAGGTGACTTAGTTATAGATTTGCCTTCGGAACTTCTGTCTTTTGTGCTCGCTTAGCATTTTTCCATTATCATATTTCTTCCCGATCTATTCTTTGCCTTTTCTTCTCGATCTATTCTTTGCCTTTTCTTCCCGATCTCTATTCTTTGCCTTTTCTTCCCGATCTCTGTTCTTTGCCTTTTCTTCCCGATCTCTGTTCTTTGCCTTTTCTTCCTCTTCCTTCATAAATGGCTATTTCTGTTGTGCAGTGTCCATTATAGGAACACACCGTGTGCGTGCGTAGATTTCTTGTTTTCTACAATTCACACTTGATGATCTCTTCTCTTCGCACTTTCAAGATTGCATGTGTTTTGGCTAGGTAGTTCTAGACCAACTAAAATCCATTCTCCTTCTTTTCCGTTCAGTGATGCCTATTTTGTGTGAATAGTTAGTGAATTGAATTCTTCACGTCGAATATTTTATATGCTTGACCTTTAGCTCACTTTTTTTTATTTGACGACGACGACGGTTTTGTATGTACCTTCAGTATCTCATCTTTTCTTACTAAGAAGCGGAGTACAGGCAACAAGTTGTGTTTTGCAGCCCCCAATTGCTAGTTTCGGAATTCCTGTTGCTTGTATTCTTAGGGAACGTTGTTTGGGTTTTGTCTATCCTTTTTTGACTTCTCGGTCGCAAATGATTTTGAATTTTAGTCGGGGATCTGCTCATGGAGGCCATATCTTTTTGATATTCTGTTTTTCTGATCATTTCATTGTCTTACAGTAGGTCGTCATTTGAATCGGGAATGTTTTAAAATATCTAGTTTTCTGGAAATGTTTTTAGTTTTCCGAGTTGAGAGTACTATAAAAAGTGTGTTCTGCAGAATTTGACGTTTTTGTTCAGTTTTAGCGTCAGAATTGAAAAAAACGTTGAAAACTCCCGCTTTCATAAGTATCCACGTTTGTTTGTCTCGTTTTCTCTGAACGTCGTTATTCTGTTCACTGACGTGGAATATAGCTAATGCTTTTACGCCTGAAAGATTGGCCTCATAGCGACGATTGACTGCTCTTTGAAATTTCGCGTTCAGGTTGTATTCCATAAACGTTGACGACGTGCGCTAAATGACAGGCTAGTTATGATAGTATAGCATGCGATCTATTCTTTGCAATGCTACCTACTAGTATTAAATAATGTTTACTGTGGATAGTATCATTGTATGTCTAACCTTTAGATTCATGCATCGTAAGAGATGCGATTTCAACAATTTCGTAGATTATCGTGCATAGAAGTAAAGTTCACATCTTCTCACGGCAACGCCCTGGTCTTCTTGAAGTTTCGAAAAAGGTTACAATTTACAAGATGGCATGCCGCGTCTATTTCTCCATCGTGGAATGCGAGTTAACACGTTGACTGCCTATTGGGGCGTAAGAGTACCGCTAGGTAAATTACTCATTTCCGTATCGGTGTGAATGAACAGCATTTCAATTATTTCAACATCTCTTTTGGAAGAGATTAAAGCATACGAGGTAAAATATCATCATGCTATTATATTTTCTCTCTTCTTAGTAAAGATACAACTTTTTTCGTGCAGTAAGTAAAGTCGTTTTTAAACTCGGCTACTTGAACTTAATTTAAGATGAGACCGCTGGACGCGCATGTGCGTCCTGCGGCAGCGAACGTGTTAATCGGTCAGCGTAGCTCAAACAACCCACCATTTGGCTGCAGGAGGCATGACCACCTGTGAGGCGTACCACGCGATCACAGGCCCTCTGGTGCCCATCCACGTCACCACACTCGAGTGTAATGTGCTCAATTTCGCACACGACAGTCAAAACAAGGAGCTTCTCGAGCAGCTCTACCCTCGAGACTTGCCCTCTCAGCGGTTCCCTCTTGTCAAGAGGTGATTTATTTTGTTCATTTGCAGTAGCGGTGGAAAGACGATTTCGGGTGTTCTTTTATGCACTGAATAAGGTATACAGGTTTTTATGCGCTACTTCATTATTCTCTTCGAGTGCATGCTCCCTCAATAATCTTTTTCGTTATTGCCTAACGCAGCGTCTGCGCTAAAAAAACTTACGTAACTTGATTGATGTCGCGGTGAAAATTTGTTGGGGTTCGTTTTGAAAGGGTTGGGATATTTTCATCCGATTGTCCCTCGTGTTTCCCTGTTCAATTTTGAATGTACTAACATTCTTTTCTGTGATTACTGGGTTATCGGTTTATTAAGAAGTGCTTAAATTTGGTTTCGCTACAAGATGAAAATTAAAACACGAGTACAGTTGGAATTCAATTTCTGAACCTTTAGTGTAAAAAATAAACATTTTTATTATAGTTAGAATTTTGAAAGCCTGCGGGCTTGGCTTTCGGGACTTACAGACGGATGGTTGAGACATAATACGGCTTTAAGTGTCACGATGAATCTTCTGTTAGAAAACATTGCTTTACATCGGTTTCTGCGAACATCGCATTATGGATTGGTACTGGTTTCCTAATGAATTTACAATGTCACTTCTATTCATCTCCAGGTGTCTAAACTTTTTGACGTTTAGCCGACTTTAAATTTTCCTCTCTGGTTGACTGTGTGATTTGTACTGTTTTTGTGTAAATTTTCTGAACCAAAGCTGGTGTTTTTTTATTTTTTTTTGCGCTCATTAAAAACAAGAAAGTTTAACTTTTCGAACAACGTCAATTTTTGGATGAATTTGTTCCCTTGCATTTTAAAAAAAATCAATGTTTTCTTGATAATCGTAAACCATGCAATACTCAAGAGTTATACTAAGTGCGCTGGCGACACGTAATTGGTGTTCTACTGAACCCATGGTGTACGAAATTATTTTGATTAATTTTTTTTCTACAATGCACACATCTGGATGATAATAATTCCTTAAGACGAGACCCCTCAGGGGGATACAATTATTGTATCTATGGGAACTAGCGCTCCCAGGGGGACAATGTGAGGGCCCGAGCTGAGAGTTAAGTAGGCCTTCTTTTTGTTGAAATAAAATGTGTTTGTTTTGTTAAGGACCACCTTTTTTCGGTTCACTGCTGTCCTGTTTTTCAACACCTACTACTGTCTTCTTCAACTTTGATCTTGTTTCATAATCTTCCTTCCCAACTTACTGTTTCTATGCCTTTCTGCGTAGATTCCGCGTTTCCTTAACTCCATACTAAATGGTGCCTTCATCCTTCCTCTCTTTGGATCGCATTTGTTGCTGGGTAGGGAGGCTAAAACTAATGACTAATCTAATCTATCCTTAAGACGAGCTGTGTGTTTATGAGTGCTCCTGCAGTATCCTTCCACGAATTACGCGGTTACTGCTGTAAGCATGAAGAAGAAATTGCAAGATAGATCGTTGTTCATGGCCGCTCAGAGAGAAACAACTATTGTATCTATGGGTATTAGCGCTCCCAGTGGGAAAATGTGAGGTCCTGAGCTGAGATTTAGGTAGGCCTTTTTTTGTTTTGTTTTGTTTTGGTAATAACCACCTTCTTTCGATTCACTGCTGTCTTGTATTTCAGCACCTCTGACTTCCTTCTTTAACTCTCATCTTGTTGTATAACCTGCGTTCTTAACTTACTGTTTACATGCACACGGGATCATGTTCAGTAACACACCACAAAATGCCGTCATTTTATCCTTTTCCTCAGAAAATTTGAAGGTTTTAGCGAACAAAAATGCACAGGTTATCCACGTCAACAGAACAAAAATACAGTAGATACTACCGATACGATAATATAATTCCCTTTAATCAAATCCTCGGAAAGCAGCGGCGCCATTTTATGTCCGAAAATACCGAAAGTACCATAAATCATTAAGGATTTATTCGGTTTGTGCTTTGCGTTTACAGTGTATTTTATTTCCTGTAATTTTTCACTTTTTTGTTGAGCTCGGAAAATTGTTCAAGTCTGAGATGGAACCAATATTTCTTTATCAATTTGCGTCGCGTTCTTTAGAGAATTGTTTTATTAACTTTATCTTTTCATTGAGATTTTAATGAGTTCCCTACACTGTCATATTTCCAGGCTAAAGATGTGAGCTAAAAGTTAGTTATACCTTTTGTTGAAACAGAATGCTGTCTTTTGTTCCCCTCAGAGGGATAGAAATTTGTATCGGTGGGAATTAGCGCTGTGAGAGGAGAAATGAGGGGTCCCATATTGCAAGCTAAGAGAGAAAAAAAAAAACAGTTTTACAATGTAGAGGGTACAAAAGTTCCATTATTGGCTTTTAAAATATCTTAAAGTTAATTCACTTAGATGATACACACACATGAGTATTGTAATACCCATGTCACTGGTCGAAAATAAATTATTGAGAACAATGTACTCCTAATGTCGCTTAATCTACTTTTGATTATACCTGTAATGATAATTATAAGAGACAACACAATTTCATGGACGATGCATTTTCATTGTGGGTTGAGAACACTTTTGACAGTTTACATATACATGACATAAAACTTCGAAATTCTGTACGCCAGGAAATAATATATGAATCGCTTGTTTCGGCAGATGTTCAAAAATGTCATTTCAAGGAAGCATGACAAAAAATAAATATAAAAGCATGAGGACCACGAAAATTACAAGTTTTGTATTTCATATTAAACAGTTTTAACATAACGGTTATTAGTTGATGAGCATTTTATTTAAATATAAATGGAGAATCACACAACAAATGTATAGTTTTTTACGTGAATGTTTTATAATAATAGATGACGAGTTAGGTAATGTTACAAGTTGAAAGTGAACAGAAAAAAAGACCGGTATCTCTAGTTAAAATGTTATTTGTCAGTTTAATACACACATATGCGCATGTAAATATGTACACATACACATGCACATACATGCCTACGCACATACATACACCTAAAACGCAAACATACACAAATACATATCTATGCATCGAAGCAATCACAATATATACGCGTTCTATAAAAATGCTGTGCGATGTACTGAAACATAGGATAATGAGCAAATTAAGGAGGTTCGTAACAACTTTTTCAGTATGTTTTGCTGCTTACAATTTTTAATGAAATATTGTAACGATGTTTACTTAAATATTGCAACGAAAAGATCATTGGTTGACAAGCGTCTTATTTATCATATGTGGGAGGTCGCGCAACAAATATATATATTAAGCATGTGTGCAAATATCAGCGTAGACTGGTCAGTATAAACTAGCATTCGAATCGAGGGACTTTGAGAAAAAATCTTTTATCACGGCATGAATTTTATATTTCCGTACTAATAATAGTGACACAAAACTGTCTACCTGGGTCAGAAACATGAAAACGATTGTTCCACAACGGCTCCCAAGTACAGCATAATTGCAGAAATACGCGAGATCAACGGCCTAGGTGCGGTTGTTATAAAATACACTAGAGCGTAAGAAATGGTATGATAATTTGCACTACACTAGCCTAACATGAACATTTTGACGTGAATAAGGAAGAAAACATGACTATCCTATAAGGGTTTCAAATTAGAAAAAAAATCACATTCTCTTAGAAACATGATGCAGAAGGTCTGCAATTGATAAACATACAAAGGTACCATGACGGTTTAGTTTGATGGTGGCACGAAAACGGAGAGGAAAGACATAAAATGTATCCTGTGGCTGGTTTATTTAGGTTAAATATAGCTTGTTAATTCATGAAAGCGATAAAGATACTGAACTTTATGGGTTGAAAACATGACATTAGAAGCCTTTTTTTTGTTGAAAAACACAACGCAAAATTTTTGTTTGGTTGCTAACCATCTTTTTTCTGTTCATTACTATCCTCTGACTTTCAACACGTCTGTTTTTCTTCTTAAACTTCTTTTTTATTTCATTTCCTTCTTTAATCTGCTGTTTCTATACGTTAAAGGTCGTGCGTGGGAGCACGCCTTGTGGTCCGGTTCCTCGTTCCCTAAACTGAATAGTGAATGATGCCTTCCCCTCTGTTTTCTTTGGAACACCTTTTGATGCGGTCATCGAGGTTTAAACTAATTTATTCCACTTTTTTCTTATGCGAATTCCAATGCAACACTTTTTTGGGGGCGTGATGTTTCTGCGAGTTACCATTGTTGAAACTTTCAGGTGAATATTCTGCAATGTATTGTGCATGTAACCGCTGATGAAATGTTCCTGCGTCGTTAAATATTTTATTATTTCCTTTAATATGGTGGTTGTGTGGGCCCGAGCTAAAGGTTAGGTAGGCTTCCTTTTTGTTGTAATAAAATAGGTTTTTGTTTTGTTACGGACCATCTTTTTTCGGTTCACTGCTGTCCTGTTTTTCAGCACCTACTACTTTCTTCTTCAACTTTTTTCTTGTTTCATGAACTTCTTTCCTAGCTTACTGTTTCTGTGCACCTTGTGCATAGATTCCACGTTCCCTCAACTCCATACTAAATGGTGCCTTCCTCTTTCCTCTCTTGGAACATCTTTGTCGTGGTTAAGGGAGGCTAAAACTTTCTTATATAATAATAATAATAATATGGTGGTTTGCACTCGCTCACTCAGTGGTGCACTTTCACTTATTGGTACAAAATTTTCTAATGGGGTACGTTACACGTTGACGTATAATCTATGGTGCATGCGCAATAATACTGTCATTTGTGTGCGCTCAAAATGCCATTATTTAAAGTTTGGTGATATCGGTCGTTGCACTCGGCTTCTAAAAAAGTTTTCTTCTCGTGTATTGACATGAGCAATTTGTTGGATCTTTACCTCTTACAGCAGGAAACTTCTTGAAGTGAGAGATGTTTTCTTTGTAAATTAGGGTTTACTATTACGATACATCGTACGTACTGAAAATATGGACATTCAAATCTCACGTCGCATTGAAATTTTCAGTTTTATTCGTTCGGAAAGTCATTAGTTGATGGATAATGTTGAATTTCTTGCATAACACAACTACTCTGTTTTTAAATAGCGTATCCTTCTACTGATGCCATCAAGGATAAATGATGAAGATGCATTTTTCAAATTACTATTGATTAGCTTTCATGAAATTTTTGTTCTTGTATCAATCCATTTTGACGACTAAACTTGGGTGTCTTTCAGTTTATTTCAGTTTCATTCACATTCACATTGTGCTGAAAACTGGAAATTTGTTCACTGTTGAACTTCTTAAAACATGATAAAATCTTGCATCAAAGGCAAAACCTCTTCGAGACCTACATTTCTCATTCAGGAGAAAAAGGCTTTTCATTTTGTCTTATGTATGAACATTTCACTGCAGGTACCCGTTCCATTACAACGATATCGTGCAATGCTACGGCGTCCCGTTCCCCTCGGACATCCCTGTAGTTTACCGATCACAGCGACACCGTCACGACGTGCAGGGTAAACTGCCAATACAGTTTGCGCAGTTCCTGGGCTGGGGAAGCTTCTTGCAGGCCCTGGGGATGGTGC
The DNA here is from genome assembly GCA_030386875.1 of Morinoia aosen. NCBI lineage: Eukaryota > Metazoa > Arthropoda > Malacostraca > Amphipoda > Talitridae > Morinoia > Morinoia aosen. The sequence goes on along the minus strand of CM059574.1, from coordinate 49,368,755 downwards.
TTGGCGCGATGTACTTCATGGTGCTCGGCAGCTTCAGCTGGACAAGGAGTCTCGTAATGAGGGTGTGTACATCTTATTTCTCTTATTGTACTTCGGCTGACCAACATTCGCATAGGTTTTAGAGTTAATTTTCGCTAATCTCACGAAAGTTTACTTTTTTTGTTTAGTTTCTCTTACTGTGCTTCGTCTGACGAACATTCGCCAAGGTTTCTGAGAGGCTATTTCCACTTATGTCATGAAAGTTTATTAACTTTTGTCTAGTTCAGTTTCTTATGACGAACATTTAGTCATGGAAGATTCTGGAAGGTAAATTAACCTCGTGCAGGTAGGTGTGCGTGCTCTCAGACCGCTTCAGTTCTAATTTATCTTCCTACGAATATTCCGTCATGGAGAAATATTCTTTGAAGTTAACCACATGGGGTGGTGTTCGTTCTCTTTATTTGTCTTTTTAGCTTCTGATGACACGACATGAAGCCATGAAGGAAAGTTTTTAGACTCCTCTAGTTTTTAAGTAATAAAGTGGGCATGCTTTACAATTTTCATTTGTTTACACTGTACTCGTGAATTTACGAAAACGAGTTTTTTAGGTTTTGTATTTTTGTTGTTTGATCTGTAAATTAATGGGACCTCTAGAAATGAACTATACCATTTTTGTGTTTAATTACGTGATCGATTGGCTTGTTCGAACTGTTTTAAGACTGCTATCTACAAATGTTTATATAGTTATTGGAGCAAGTTTTTTCCAGGTATTAAATTTACTCTGGGTTAATAAAGGTGGTTTATTACTCCGCTTACGTAATATGCCGCTTCGACAGATATTCCGTTGAGAAATTTAGAACTGATTGCTTGTTTTGTACAGATGAAGTTTCGTACTAAGCTTCTTCAATGTATACATAATATTTAAAGAACTCAAGTTTAAGTAAAGTAGTAGCTTCTTCTCGACTCACTCGACAGCTTTAGTTGCTAGAATCTATTATTGGTAGAGGCTCCAGACATTATAATCCTTTTCATAATCGTGAATCGTTCTCTTTCGCCGTCATGGCGAAAGGATGGCCGTAATGGCGATTTCGTTCATCCAAGGTCGTCGTACTGTGCAACTAACCACTGGTGTGTTTGCGCTGTTGATTCACGTCTCTAACTAGCTTTATTATCTCTTTCAAATACGCTGTTTGTAAAACCCTGAATTTTTGCTGCGAACAAGAATTTGTATTCTTGTTGTCACTTGGTTTATATTTTCCGCTTTGGGGAGGTACAACTTCGGTCTCTATGAGGATTAGCGCTCCTAGGAGAAGGATGCTTGATTCCGAGCTGAAGGTATTAAGTAAGTCTTCCTTTTGTTGTTGAAATAATGTACTTTTTTATTTTATTACTGATCTTCTTTTTTCAAATCACTGCTGTCCATTTTTCAGCTCTTATTACTTTCTCCTTTATCTCCAATGTTGTTTGTAAACTTCTTTAAATCTTGCCGTTTCTATTCACAGGGTGTGGGGACAAACACCTTGTGCATGAATTCCTTGTTCCTTTAATTTCATACTTAATGATACCGTTCTCCTCCTTTCTTGCCAATAGCTTTGTTGTGGGAAGGTAGGTTCAAACTAACTTATCTAAACTATTTCAAGTTCTTTCAATCTTGCTATTTCTAACACACCATGTGAAATTCCATGTCCCTTAATTCCATATTACAATGTGCCTTTCTCCTTCCTCACTTGGAAACACTTTTTTACGGTTAGGGAAGCTCAAACCCCTTATAATTTGAACGTCATGAACTTCTTTGAATTTTGCTATTTCTTTACGGAGAATACGGAGATATCTTTTGCATAGATTCCCTATTTTCTTTGATGATGCAGTTCTCCTTCTTCTCTTGTGAACACATTTGTTGTGGTTAAGACGACTTAAACCAAATAATAATTAGGTCTAAGCTTGGTTTATGTTTCATTTTTTTTGTCATTTAAACTAAATTGTTTTATTGGCTTGGATGAAATTTTAAAATTAATTCATCGTTATCTTTGGTTATAAACGAAAACATGCGTGAAAGCGCGCACTTCACTCACTTACTTTAATTTTATGTAACAACTTCTGTTAGGAATAATCCTCAAGGGGATACAGCTATTATATCTATGGGACCCCTCAGGGGGATATAACTATTGTATCCATGGGAATTAGCGCTCCCAGGGGGACAATGTGGGGGCCCGAGCTAAAGGTTAGGTAGGCTTTCTTTTTGTTAAAATAGAATAGGTTTTTGTTTTGTTACGGACCATCTTTTTCGGTTCACTGCTGTCCTATTTTTTTCTGCACCTTCTACTTTCTTCTTCAACTTTGATCTTGTTTCATGAACTTCTTTCTCAACTTACTGTTTCTATGCCTCTTTTGCATATATTCCGCATTCCCTAATCTCCATACTAAATGGTGCCTTCTCCCTCATTTCTCTCTTCGGTGCGCTCTTTTTTGTAGCGGTTAGGGAGGCTTAAATTAACATATAATCTAATCTAATCTTTTAGGAATAACAGGTTTTTCCCTTGCTATTCTACTTCTCTCTTTCTGACCGTGAATACGCATCTGAACCATTCGTCATGCACTGGGGTTTTTATCCGTGTGTGAATCTCTGAACATTACCCGCACCGTGCGTTGTGTGTGGCGCACGACGAAGTGACCCGAACTGCATCATGTGCCACCCTTGGTTAATGCTAAGATTTTGCTACACGCGGTAACTGCGCTTGGCACTCATCAATGAGAATATCAATTTGGATTTTCTGCATTATGTACCCAGTACGGTAGGTATGCCAATTGTATCTCAATAAAGCCAGAACATTTATCGACAGAGCAGTACTCAATCTCGCTCTGTTCCCTACTCCGTAATGATATATTTGAAATTTGATGACGGCAAAGTTTAACTCAATTTCAGAGATGAGGGTAAAGTGTTCAGCTTTCATCACGCGAATTCTTCTGTTAAGTTACCCCTCAGGGGGATAAAGCTTTTTTATCTATGGGGATTAGCACTCCTGGGGTGAAAATATGAGGTCCCTTGCTGAGAGTTCGGTAGGCCTTATTTTTGTTGAAGTGAAAAGTTTTTTGTTCTGTAGAGGATTATCTTTTCTCGGTTCACTGCTGCTCTACTACTTTCTTTTTCAACTTTCATTTTGTTTCATGAACTTCTTTCTCAATATACTGTTATGATCCTTGTGCATAGATTCTGCGTTCCCTTATCTCCATTCTAAATGGTGCTTTTTTCTCTTTGGAACGTCTTTGTTATGGTTAGGGTGGCTTAAACTAACATCTAAACTAATCTTATTGTTAGTTCCCCGAGGTTATGACGGGTGGCTTCTTCTCCCGCGCTGGTCCAGAGCGAGCGGACCTTCGTCAGATGGGCTTCATCACGACGCTGCTGGGCAATGGATGGAGTGCGCCACGCGACCAGTCTAAGGAGCCTACCTCCCCTCCTGATGCTACCAAGATCCTCAAGGTAACGGTCCAACATTGTGTCACGTATGAGACTCAACTTTTGGACTTGAAATGAATTCTTTGCTATATTTTACTGATTCAAATGAACAATTTTTTTCGATTGAAACAACGATAATGACTTCATATTAGCTCCGTAGTTAGTTGTCGCTTTAATGATAGCTGGTGTCGGTATTGAGCTTTGAATTTACACGTTAGCATCTGTTGATTTGTTTCATGGTGCTGGTTACTGTGTGTCATTGGTTTGGGTGTCTGCCTTTACGTGTAATGATGCCTTGTCACCCATGTAGACTTACGTTCAATAAACTAATATATTAACCGCCGAGAAAAACGGTTGTTACTAGAAAGGACAATAACTTCATTCGAGTTTCACACTTTTCTATTTAGAAGCTTGCACCAACTCGTTTATAAATGACTTCCAGAGCTTAAATTTTTCTGTGCAGATTTCTAATCGCGTTTCAATTGAAACAGTTTGAAGGTTTTGTAATTTTCTTTGGCAAAGTCGAGTATAATGCTGGGCCTTACGGTCCAAATTGTCCATGTCTAACGCCGGGAGGGAATTGCCGATTCTGCGAAGTTTGGTTTTCCTAGATCAAGGTTACCTTAAAAGTCATGTTATGATTTCGATTTTGAGCTCAGAAATACATTGACACTCCTTTTTGAAGTGTAGATATTGTTCTATATTTTTCGGGCAAATGTTCCGTGTGGATGATCCTGTTTAATTTCAATGAAAAATTATTCTGTGCAAGTGTTGTCGAAGTTACATGGCTAGCGGAGTTTATAGTATGTAATAACTAGACGTGAAGGTACAAATATAAAAGATGTTTTCAACCCGTTTTCCTGCATTTCCTAAAAAATTGATCTATTTCAACGAATTTCTGTCGATTACGTTTCAAAGTGTTATTTTAAATCGCCTTGAACAGCATCTCGGAGCATTGGTTGACCTCCAGAATTACGATACTGATTCCTTGCGTCATGTGAACTACCGTTCTGTTGAAGACATAAACACTTGAATGTTCCATTTGAAAAGTTACTGCTTTTTGAGTATGACAGGAAGTGGCTGCCCGTGTACGAAAACTTGCCAGGTACTTCCAACCAGCCGTAGGGTTTACGAACTGAACATATTCTCCCAAGAAGCTTCTATCCCACATCAGCGTCAGTTGAATAAATTAAGAGAACGGCGAGCTTATCTAATACCTACTCCTTAAATGTATTTCGTGCGCGTCCAGCTTTCATTTTAAACCTAGGACTTCTGATAGGTAAAATCATTGAGATTGCTTCCATTAAGGATTCCGGAAGTGAAGGCGATATAAAACAGCGGTACACGAGTGTAAGACTCGTAGATGCTTGGTTATGTAAAGAGAAAAAGGTTCAGAAGTGAGCTTATGCGTTGAAATTACATAAAGCTTGAACTCGAGAGCGATCCAAGACGCAGAACGATTGCCATTTCTACTGTAACAAAACATTTCCATTTCGCTCTTCAAAATGACGATTCCATCCCCTGCTATGCAAAATTCTTTACTTTTTAAAGTGAATTTTCTTTCTGCGTGTGTAGGTGGTGGGACCTGACCCCGGGTATGGAGCTACGTCGCTCATGATGGTTGCTGCCGCCATGACCATCCTTAGGGAAAAGGATGCTTGTTATGGCAGGTGGGTGATGGTGTAAGAACGGAATAGAAAATGACGGAATTGAATAATTGATAATTGACTACTGTATTCTCACACTTCACGGTCTTTCCAATAATTAATTCATCTAAAATAAATATTTATGGCTCCGTTATGTGCTGCAGTAATTGAGGTTTTTTACCACAAAAATATTAAAATATTCATCTTCAGTATTTTACTTATTCAAAATACATATTTATAACAATGTACTGGCTATGTTATAAATTGTCTCGTCTTTTTCTGAACGCTTTTGCGGTATCATGCTGGAACGAAGCGCACAAATGTGCGGTCGTTTAGTGTAAATCGCTTCTCAATTCCAAGAAGTTCAATGATATTCAATATATGCTCCTTATACAGGGTGTCCACAAAAAATGTTTCCACTGACCGATTTATGTATGTGATACCGGAACCATACGACGGTTTAATTCCGTTTTATTTTCAGTATCACATATACGTATGTGGTTCAGTGGATACAATTTTTTTTGGACACCCCGTTCACTCAAATCTGCCATCCTGCAATGAAATGCTCGTCATAGCCGGGTTTATCAAGGACCTGTCTCCGTGCGGGCAACGAGGGTTCGAATCCCGGCGCTGGGTGGCGATTTTCTCCGTTGGGTATAGGGGAAAAACTCGAAGCACAATACCCCACTCTACCCAGGTGTCTGAAATGGGTACCGGTCTTGCTCGGGGGAAAGCGTCATGGCGTCCTGGTGTTAGTTATAAGGCATTTGAAAAACCAATATGTACAAGGTGATATGTATCAGGCTTGATTCAAACTAAAGCATCCGTAAATGCCGATGCTTGTTTTGTTTGTTAAAATGTCCTCGATTGTCCCCACAGCGGAGGTGTCCTCACTCCCGGCATCGCCTTCGCTGACACCCAGATAGTGGACAGGATGGTGGCGAGAGGGATGGCGTTCATCGTCACCGACGTGTGAAGGCGTTCGAGCTTTCAAGGTTTCCTGTAGCAATGGTAAAATTTTGATCGTTGCTTGCTACAGTTTGAAGATCAAAACATTTGGCTCATCATCGCCGGCGTTGTCGCGAGTGAAAAAATTCCACTATAATAAATGTTCGAAAATTTCTGAATTTCAATAATGTTGCCATCCATACGTTCACGTCCCCAGATACATGAATACACTAACGTGTTTGAAATAGCTTTAGTAGGTTAGCGGTAACGAAATTCGTCTGCGAGACGAGTTTTTGAATTGGAAAATGACCAACATTTCAGACCATTGAAAAACAATATTCTCAAATTGAAATACATATCGGTGGTTCATTTTCATTCAGCGATCGGCAACAATATTGCATAGTAGTGTTGGTTCCTGATACAAGGATCCGCTTCATCTAAAGATTGCTTGCTCGCTGGTACTGGAAAGTTGAAGAATAGTTAGTGAAACGATGTGTAATAAGATATTTCACTACAGTTAAAGGCGCTGAAATTCTAGTCTCCGTTTTGGAGATGGTCATTCTTCCACGAAAATCTTGTTCGTTGCGAGACTATCACTGTCATCGGTTCATTATTAAGCCGTTATGACAAATCCGATCAAGGTAATAAATTTTGTGAGGTCTCGAAACTTTACAAGAATTTCCGAGTTTAGATTTATTTACCGAGTTGTCCGTGTCCAATGATCATGTGCGTTAAAATGGATGTGAAGAACAAGGTGTCATAAAAAAAGCGCGATCACCTATAATGCTTCAGATGTGTGCGAAAAAGTATGCAAACATACTGAAATATGCAATGTCTTTCATTTCTTCGCTTTTGTTTTCAGGGTGCATTGCATTAACTGACAGCTGGCGTTGTGGCGTTATTGTAAAATTCTTGCACCATTGACTGTAATTCGTGTCCAACCTCAGTAGTTTTCGTACAAGATTTTGTGCTAAGCTAACATGATTATGAGCTTTGAGCAATACTTGTGTGAATTATGTTTTGTTATGCAGTAAAGTAGCTTATCGCTTATTGTTGGGATATTCTGTCTTGATTACGTACAGGTAGATTTCTGTCTCGATTAATTACACGTACATGAGTATGGTTTAAAAAATTTCAAGTGCTTTTGAATGTTACCAGTTATATTATTCTTTAATTCCTGTTCACTAGATAAGCGGAAGGCAATTTATTCACCTCCACAATGACGACGGGTTAAATGGCATCTTCCCATACACGCGAGTCATGTCATTTGCAGCGAGACAACTGCAAGCGCCTACATACTAAGGTGTTGAAAATATGTTGATCGTGCGTATGCAATTTATATTTTTAGCATGTTTTACACTATATAGCCATATATTACAATCTTTTAACGAAGCTGAATGTTTATTCTTTCACACCAAACAATTTACAAGCTTATCTCTACTAGCGTACCAGTATTTAGGAGCTGCCTTTTCAACCAATAATATACGTGTAGAAAATTTTCAAATAAGTTCTTTAAAAATCGGCATGAAGTTTAGTTCTCGTATTGACAACTTTTAGAATCTTACCGAGTCACAATTCCTTTATTTCACAAGCTGTACAAAGCGCGATCCCATTATCACTGAAAACAAAGACCTTTGTCTCAAATGTACTACTCGACAGGAAAAACGCTTGAAGAAACCCTGGTTTCTACATTCGCTAGGTCATCTCCTTGCACAAGTATTTTCGGCACCTATCGCATACAAAGTGACTGTTACCTGTGCTATACGGTGAATCTAGTTTACATGGCGCTGGGCCAATATTCATGAAATAGCGACCTCATAGGCCAGAGAAGTCTCAGAATGCATTATTTTTTTTAGGGTTCTCATAATACAATTTGAAATGACTTGTTTCGGATCGAATAATTAGGGAACGGAACTAACAATAGACTGCTAGTACTATCTACGCGGACGAATAGCAGAGAAAACCCTCAAGGATGCTGAATTAACGTGTATGAAGTCAACTTGGAACAAATTAGGCATATACAAGTGGTCTAAAAACAGTTCAAATTTTTGACAATCTGAAGAAACCTGGAATGCACGATAAAGTTAGCAAAGTATGTAAAGGGAAGGGAAATAGGTATGTAAGGACGAGTTTCACAACTAAGATCAATAAAAGAAAGTAATAAAATAAATTCAATCAGACAGCTATAGATCAATAGCCGCGCTATGTATACTCACCGAAATAATGTAGTAAATCAACTTCAGATAAATGACATAAAATCCATCTTCCGTTTACGTACCAGCGATATTCAAGACAACAGCGCGAAGGAGAAGTTTCCTAAAGGGACAAATGATAAGATACGGTCTATGGAACACTCTCAGCTAAAAGCTCTGAAGGTCGACTCGACGTAAATTTTCCTAAATCGAAATTTCAAGGTACATCCTGTGAAAATTTCTTCAAGCAACACGCACCAATTTATCACATGAAAAAAAAAGAATGAGACCCAGTTAGATTAGATGTTAGTTCAAGCCTCCCTAACCGTAAGAAAGGCGTTCCAAAGAGAGGAAGGCACCATTTAGTATCGAGTTCAGGGAACGCGGAATCTACGTACCAGGCACATAGAAACACGTAAGTTGGGAGGGAAGTTCATTAAATAAGGTGAAAGTTGAAGCAGAAAGTAGGTGCTGAAAACCAGGACAACAGTGAAACGAAAAAAACATGGTCCGTAATAAAGCAAAAAAGCCTCTTTTATTTCAACCTTTATAAGAGACCCAGCATTAAAATGAGAACAACTTTACTTTAGAATTCGCGTAGCATTTGATACGTTGCATACCGGGCTACTTTCGAAACTAATACCCATACATTGGAGGATTTATTGCTAAGGTATTATAGTAAACTCAGCTCCTCCTAAAAGAACCTGGCCATTGATGCATATACGTGGTCAGCACATTCATTATTTCTTACGTATCAATCAAACCATTACAAAAAGAAAAAGCTCAACAAAGGAATAAGAAGCTAAATTAAGTCTTCTAGCACTGTAACAGGGAGTGAGCAAAGCATATATAACGAAAAAGTACGCTGACTTGAGAAAATGCAAAATAAATAGTGCATTATTTACTCATCGCTACTAGAACTGCTTGTCTTGCTAATGGTGAGAATTTGAGACCTATAAACTAAATCTAAAAACATCCACAAGATTCATTATTAACCATCATAGTTGTAAATACGAATATATGTGAAACATTTGCTAAGTAACTTGTTCATTTTATCCTTCGTTCTTCTTTACATAGTAAGTGAGCGGTTTGCCAGTACGATCCTTCAACTCTATCGAACTAGCTTTGCAGCAATATTTTGTTCCTAATAGAAGTGCAACAACGTTCTCATGATACTCTTGAGAGTTGACTTCGTAACGCTGAGCTCTTGATGAGCAAAGGAATATCAGTGATCAATTACATCAGGGTTTGAAATTAGAATAGAGGATTGTGACCTTCACGTTCTGTGGTATTTTTTTCTGCTGAAACTTGCCTACTTTAACAACCCTTACAAATTTGAGTAAACCTTTTGGATTCGAACATTTAAAAACCTGATGCTAAATAAAAGTATTGCCGCAACGACCCTACGAACAGAAAAATTAGCAATAAAATGACATGAAAAAATTATGCTGTCATTGAAAAAGATCAGAAAGAAATAGGGAGGGATGACAGCATAAACTAATCTTAAAATAAATTTTGTTAGAATTTAGAATTTATAAGTTTTAATTTATGAGTTGTTCAACACGTTGAGCTTCGTCAGTCGAGTTTCTGCCAGTAATATTTACATCAGATTTCTACAAATTTCTAACCATTGTGTTACCCACACTTACCCACGGTGCAACGCAACATATCAGCCAAACGAATAATTTCCCCGACTTAACCCTTTAACGCCCACATTTTTATACTCATATTACCATGATCACAACCACTATCACTAAAACGACACTGGCATTATGTAGTCACTGTTATCAAGATGTGGAAGGAACTGCCACTCGGCAGTGAAGTTCAAAAGACGAATTAGTGAACAAATTGAATAAGAAATACAATATATTATTGTTATTTTTGAAAGAGGACCGTACAGTCCACTTGGGCGTTAAAGGGTTAATACAATAAGGGAGGTTTATTTGGAATTTACTTTTCCAGTGATCTAGAAATGATCACATTTTCCCAAAATTCCCATTAAATTTAAAAACGTCTTTCTGGCCTCAGTTACGATCACTCTACGATTCAGAAGACACTAGGGAGCATCTTTGCTTTCTCGCGTCTTGGCAGAGTATCATAATTTAGAAAATAGGTAAACCAGAAACAGGCATAATTAACAATAAAAATGGCATAGAATAGCAGAAGATTCAAATTACTGTGGAAACAATACCCCCAACACGCACACGGCAGCAATCCCTCATGGTTCTAGCGTCACAGTGATGTGCAATTTTAGTGGTCACCCACCGCAATATATTTGGAGCAATGCCACAGAAGAACTGAGATAATAAAATAATGAATTATTTATTGCTCGAAGTACTAAGGGTAACGATATATAAAGCAAATATTATGAATGACAAGTAGCAGTTATTGCACACACGCATCATGCACTATGGTTAAATAATTTACATGTTTTACCATTTTATGTTTACACAGTAGATATCACTGATAGCAAACAGGAATTCCATTCACTTAGAGCACATTGATAACACCTACACGTTCATTTTTTTTATACAATGGAACAAAAGAAAAAATAATGAACATTAACAACGTGACCAACTACTACCTGGTCACATGTCATTTCTACCTTATTCTCTTCTCTTAACCCATTGAGTGTGATCTGTCCCACCGGTGGGTCGTGCTCAAGTTTTTTCCTGCTGCCATATGACCCATCGAAGAGCCATTTGAAAAAGTTTCAATAATCTGTTCAAATTAGCGGTATTTAATGGACCCAGTTGATGTTTGGTATTTATACAACTTTCTAACAACTTGTAAATTTAAATTTGAGTAGAATACTGAACATCACTTTAACCCCTCGCAGTCAATGTGTTACATACAAACCAGTGCTTGTAGGTCTGATGGAATTAACCCGTTCTAAAGTGGTAAAAAAATTTCAACGCTAGGCAGGCACTGGAAGTAACTTGGTGGAACGCGTAAGCAGCATTAAACTATTTTTTCGAAATGGCTTCAATTTCTTTCTTCCTTCCCAGCTACATTTAACGTGCACCAATGTATTATATGACACAGTCCGCGGGCTAATTTAACTGTAAAAGTGAAAAGATGCAATGGAAACGTTCCTATGACTTGCGTTAGTGCTGTCGCAGTCTGGAACCTCGGATTTGATGTAAATTCCAATCACAATTTGTACATAAGCCTCATAAACTGTAGCCCTCATAAGCTATAGCATTTTCTTTAACATTAATAATATACAAATGATGACTCAGTTATGAGATTTTGTTATTAATTTACGAAAATAATAAAATACAAATATCGAAATTAAAAAACAGCCTAAATAGAAAAGTTTCTCTAAGTGCATATTCACGCCTACGTTCAGTCAAAATCTGCAACGTAGCACTTCTGCAAAATTTAAAATTCACATCCAACACTTAACGTCGCAGCAGAAAGATTGCTGTGGCAACAGAATATGTCAAAGCAAAAACACAACTTATTTTGGGATACTCCAGAACTCTTTCTCTCCGGGAAAAGAACTAGAATTCCTAGCTAGATGCAAGTGTTATCCACTAATACACCAAAATAAAAGAATTGATTACGAGCAACTACAATGGTCTTCATTATGTACAAAAGCTAAATCGTGGTGACGTTACTTGATGAGTCAACGGACGTTCTCCTACCTAAAGCATTTATGAACTACATGCCGATCGTAGAAATAACGGCAGAAATCGCGGGGGACACAAGGTGAAGCAGAAGTGATATTTTTCGCAACAGAGGTCACAGAAATAGAAATACCGTGATGCGAACAATGATTTCAGCCGACTTCATCTAACAGCAGCCAAGAAAACCACAATGTGGAAATGAAGCTCACTAGAGAAAAAGAAGAAAGATTTCTGCGGAACTTCCATTCACTGTAAGCTTCATTTGCTGAGAACTAATATTTCATCCGGAAGTTGAGCAACATGATAGGTTCCCAACGCTATAGAAAAGTAGCGGCAGTACAAAGCCGGATAACACGGGGTTTAACCGACAAAAAATGTCGAATAGTAAGTGGGTCGGACGAAAACTGAAAGTCTCCATTATTATTGATAATTATGTCAAGTCGATATTCCAGTACATAAGTAAGTTCATTATAAACGCGCTTTATTTAAAGCTAGCAATAAAACATGGAGTTAAATAACATGACTGTCGTAGAAAACTATTTTCATCATGCGGCCACTAACGTATTAGCATTTCTCTATACCTACTCTGTGGTTAGATTCTAAGAACAAGAGGTATACTATTCATGTGTAAAACAAGTGAGAAATGTACTAGGATACTAGAAAAACTTCTGTGAATGAAAATACGACAGGAAATTTATACACTGATAAACGGATTTCATTGCAATGACGATAAGTTTCTCGCTGGGCGATACTATAATTGAGTCACAGTAACAAACATAACATATTTATTCCAGAGAAGTGAAAGTGAAGTAGTCGGGGCTTATGGAAATTTAATTTCACATTTCCCACCCCTAAAGTAAGGAATAGCGAGGACTCGTACGGACTAACTCACACAATGTTAGGCACGGAAAACTTCACTATTGGACTGTAGACGGAAGTCACCAGCAGGACCTATTATACCATTCTTTAATTAGTGAACGCCAATTCGAGCAGATAAGACAACATCCCGATTGAAAAATAAGCAATGCAACTAGAATAACGGTGTGAAAATAGTTGGGCAGAGTAGAGAATGTACTCCAAGATCAGGATATTTCACTGGTTGAGGAGAGAACTAGAAGCAAGACACGGGGCAGCTGCGACTCACTGCTGCAGCACATGGAAAAAAAGTTCCAGCACAATAGGGTCGTGTGTGACGGACGCAGCAGCCCTGTGTATCACAGGCACCAGTTCGCTGTCCAGGCTGTTCAGACACTCTGCAGAGAGGCGGCAACCTCCGCTGCCGGCTTCGTAGCCCACCTGAAGTAAGCAGCGCTTGATAAAAGTGGTTATACCTTAATTATCAAGCAAATCAAACATCATGAATTTCTTCATTAAATTTAAAATCGTATTCAATAATTGCATTTCTCAAACGTGCAAATTATCACAAAAAATAACACGTGCATTCAACTGGTGTTTTCACCATAAAAAAACTCTTTGTGGATATCATAGAAACAGATAAATCATTCTGCCAGTTACTATGTTGCCTTCTGAGTCGATGGACTGCCTTGTGCGAAGTTAACATAGAATAGCGCAAAACATAAACATGAAAAACAAACAGAGGAGCGAGACAAGGAGCACAAAAGCACAACAATACCCACGTCGTGGTGGTGTATGGTGGCCCTGAGAGCGAGATGCGTGTTCATCTGGGCGTGCAGTTCGGGCAGGTGAGGAGTGAGGGCAACGCAGAAGCCCCTGGCCAGGCCCTCCCAAATGCGGCTGAGGTTAACGTCTCCCGCCACGCTGCACGAGCTCTCGCCCTGCACACACACGGAACACTGAGGCACTCGATAGGTTTCCTCGAGTGCCCTTTTGTGATGGGTAAATACACTAAATCTTTGGGGACGACAAATGGCAAGCGTTTAGTAATGATCTAGGAACTCATGTCAGTGCTGTGCTTTAACAGCAATTTGTTGTTTGAGAGACAACGGGTGATGAGCGTATACCGATGGTTTAAGAACCACGTGGATTAAATACGCAAGTAGTTATTATTCAAGGAAAATCGGGTTTGGAATGAATCAATCGAACAATAAAAGGATGATTTTTCAACAGGCACATCATCAATTAGATTTTAAAAGTAATACGCGGATATCTAACTAACACCTAAGATGGCAGTTTACTTCAAATTTAAGCATAAATTTTAAGCTGGTTTTTATTTTTAACCGAGAAAAAGTGTTCGAGAATGCCTCAATTGTATTAGTATCAAAATTATTCAACAGTGTACAAAACAGAGGAGTGAAGATTGGTGAAGTTTCTCATTTCTCGCTCCTATAACAGAGAGTAAAATAATCTCCTGAGCAAGAGTCATACTAGGAAGTTATTACTATTCGGCTCAAATGCCTTCATAATGAGAAAATAAACCAAGACAAGATTAGAATAGATTACTTGAAACTTCCTAATCACAACAAAATTTATCTCAAGAGAGGAAAGTACTCTTCTGTATAAAATAGAAAGAAAGGGGAATCTACGCACAAGGTATACCCTCACGCTCTGCGCATAGAAACAGCAAAATCGAAAAAGTTGAAACAAGACCAAAGTTGAAGTCAAAGTTGTTGAAGTCATTCTACTTCAACAAAAGTTGAAGTAGAATGCGAAAGGTGCTGAAAAAAGAATTGGAGTGAACCGATATAAGATGGTTCGTTACAGACCTGAAAAATAACCCTTTATCAACAAAAAAAATCTTTTGTAACCCTTCAGCTCGAAACCTCACACCTTACCCCAACGAACGCCATTTTCAATAGATACAATAGCTGTAGCCTTCTAAGGGAAATAGACAAATAAATAGTGAGACTCGTCAAAACTAAGACGTTAGAACTCGTTTGAATAAAAAAACACACCACTTCAATACCAATTCTATTATTTTGACGAAAAATAAAATAATCTGTAACCATTGAGTTAATGTGATTAATAATTATTAGTCAAGAAGAGTAAACAACCATTGATAACTTTTACGCTGACATTGACCTAATGAAAAAATCCTAGATCTTTCAATAAATTATCACCATGACTATCGGCTCCCCGGACACAAAACTTGTCCCCTGCTTCTGACTCGGTACAAGACGTACACGAGAACGTATTATAGCGGTAGTCTAGCGCAGCATTGAACCTACAAGTGTCCTAAAGAACATCTAGGCGATTTTGAAACAGTTTTGCATAAACTCATCTTGAAGTCCGGCCACAGTACGTGAGTGATCTTTTCGACGTTTACCTTGTCGTTTTAGGCAGTCCCATACAATACCTTACTAATTTAAACGCCAGAATATCCTGAATCACTGTAAAATCAATTAGTGACAGTTCTTGTCCATGCACTCGGCCATTGCCATTCCGATAGACATAGCAACATGTCTTCCCTCATTCGGATATTGTGAAAATAGTAACTCTTGACCCACTTCATTCAGATATTGTGATAATAGTAAAACTTGGTCCCCCTTCATTCAGATATTGTGATAATAGTAAAACTTGGTCCCCTTGATTCAGATATTGTGACAATAGTAAAACTTGGTCCCCTTCATTCAGATATTGTGACAATAGTAAAACTTGGTCCCCTTCATTCAGAGATTGTGAAAGTAGCATAACTCAGTCACCCAGCAGCTCATGGTACGCATAAGTTTGACGGGTACCTCAACTTAAGGACAGACCCTCCTTCACCACCTTGCATAGCCCCTTGCACACAAGCTTCGTTGAAGGCTTCATAAGGCCTCTAATGAACGGCAGACAACATTGCTACTGAAATAGAATCGGGATTCATCAGACCACATGGCACTCTTACACTCATCTATACTCCGATGTGTTGCTATTTAGCACATTTTAAACGAGTGGTCGTAAAGGCATGAGTTATGATCGAATATTTACAATCCAGCCATGTAGTTCTACCGCCTGGAGTTCCCCGTGGAGAATTTGTTCAGAAACAGCATGAGAAGTGACATTGTTCAGGTTTTGCAGTAGTTTCACCTTTGATACAAAACTTTTCCAGTCAACAATTCGGGACACATGGCGGCGGTCCTTATTGGTAAGAATTCTCATCCACCAATAATTTTGTCTCAAATAGCCAATGCATCAGATTGTTTTTTATTGTTGATGGACCCGCATACCAAAGCGGCATGAAACACCAGCGAGTTCCGTCACTTGTATCATTGAGTATCCCTTATCCTGACCAAATGCAATAATCCCTTTCTGCCATTCCGAGATTCCTTGCGTTCGTCCGATCATTCCGTATAAACTATGAAACAAGTTTATATCTTACGAGTAGTGATGTACCGTTGTATCGGTATCGGCAGTATCGGGCATTTTTACTGGTATCGGCATCGGCAAAATCCGGCCGTTACTTTCCAATAATACGGATTTTATCATGTAAATGAAGGTCATAAATCATGAAAGTAAAAGTATAATCAAATAAAGAGCCTATTCATACCTAGTAAATTAGTTAGCTAACTGTTGAATTAGAGCGTTTAATCAAGCCCGCTAACTGAATTTACTACTTTGAAGTTTGAAAATTCCCGATGAGGCAGGCCGCCACCGGGACGGTACAGACGGTTTTGTGGAAAGTACAGAAATTTCTTGAGATACCTTTCCGACTCGCACGCCATCAAAAGACTAAGTTTACTACTCGTAACTTTTGAAAGAATGCACCTATTGACTTCAAATTACTCTCAAACGAATGAGCGAAACATTTTCTATTTACATATTATAGACATGACCCAAACAGCCTACTGGCAATTATGCACATACTGCAATTGCTCTCTCGGCAAAAAGTATGAATTTGAAGAAGTCCCTAGTGGCAATTACACACTGTAATACTTTATTGTACTGCACAAATATAGCACTTACTCGCCATTAGTGTAGGCAATGAAAAGTCTACTAAAATCCTGGCTTCAGCCGGAATGCATTTCTGTTTTTTTGTGAAGATATTAAAATGGCGACATTGGCCAGGTTTTCGATTACCTTAGGGTAAAATACCAAAGCGCTATTCGCTAATTCTTTCAGAATGCTCAAGTGTTCTATAATTTTTTCCAAAATTTATTGCAGGTCAACAAACTTTTACGGTTTGCCCATTTTATTATTAACGATATCAATCAGAGTATTTACGGGCTTATTCCATTTGTTTCTTTTCAATTTGTACGTATAGGTAAGAAATATTTGTTTTGGTATATTTTTAGCTGATTAATTGATGAATGAAATGATAGTAATACCCTGAATCGTTCTAAGAATGTATTCCCAGAAATCAAAATTAAGCTCCTCCGCTATGATATTGTTCAGAAATATTATATGGTCAACGTTCTATACGTCATGGTCTAGTTCGTTGTGCTTCCGGCCTTGACATTTGGCATCGAATTTTTCAACAAATGCACAGGAAATGGGCTGTTGATTGAAAGTAACGTTGAGGAAATTATTTCGTATCTGAGACCAGAGTAAAGTTAGATGTTTTGACAACGCGCAGGTGCGAAAGGGTCAAATTACGTCCCTTGACGGCGCGCGAGTCAGAAAAGTTTATCGAGGAATTTCTGTAATTTCCAGTAAACCGTTTGGGTTGTGTCTATAATATGTAAATAGAAAATCTTTCGCTCTTTTGTTTGAGAGTAATTTGAAGTCAGTAGGCGCATTCTTTCAAAAGTTACGAGTGGTAAGCTCAAGTCTTTAGACGGCGCGCGATTCGGAAAGGTATCAAGAAGTTTCTGTACTTTCCACAAAACCGCTTCTGTACCGTCTCGGTTGCTGCCTACCGGTCACGTACGGTCAGTAAGTAAAAGCTATGTAGCATGAATAGTTACACACAGTAGCGACATAAAATTATCATACTTTTACCACTAAAACCTACATAGTTTGACCAAATTTCCAATTTCAGAAGTATGTGACAGGCTAACAAAAATCAAACCAATTAAATAAAGTTGAAGGTGCACTTTAAAGTTCATGTAAACTTAATATAGAAGTAGCTGAAAATTCTATTTTAATTTAGCTTGTAAATCGTCAAATATTACGAAGCTAATAATTTTATTTTAATTTAGCATGTTAATCGCCGTACATTACGAATCTTGCATTTTCTTATATTTTAAGATGTTTGAAAAATTCATGAACAACCAAACAGTTGGTTGCGTGTTTCCAGATCTTTTGGTTGCGTGTTTGCAGATTGACTTTATTGATAATATTGTTAGTTGATAATTTTATTACAACACCCATGTAAAGCTTATAATGATTTTTTTAAGGTAATTGTAGAAGTATCGGTTGTAGTATCGGTCAAAGTATCTGTATTTTCAAGTATCGGAGTCGCGGTATAAAAATTGTATCGGCACATCACTACTTACGAGCTCTGAATGAAGCCCGATGCCTGTTCAATACTTGCAGATAACCTAAACTTTGGTCACAGCTTTGAACACTGATTGATGAACATAGTAAAAAACTCGAGCTCAAAAAATCAATAAGTGATTCATTATTGTCGGGCGAGATTTTAAGTCACGTTCAAGATTTCTTAGTCACATCACAGGCGATCTCAAGGCTGAGAAGAGCAAGAATCATTTGGTATAGATCTAAGCACAAGGTGTGTTCCAACACAAGATACACAACGAAAGAAATAGCCAGTTAGGAAGGAAAAGGAAGGGAAGTATGAGAAATAAAAAAAGGCAAAATAGGCACGAAAAGCATAAGTCCCACAGGCCTGTCTATAGCAGAGCTTAACCTAACAGTACCTCTCGCGGAAGAGCCAGTCCCCAAGGCAGAAGATAGACAAACTTAACTAAATTAAACTTATCTTTTATATCCCATTTCCCTGAAAAAGACGAAACCCAACTAGCCTTAATCTATTGCTTATACTATGCCCCCTAAGGGGATCTTCACTAAAGCGACGACAGCAAGAGCCACACGCGGCAAATTTGGACTTAACAAGAGCCACCACAAACGCTCACCTGAATAATGAACACTTCAGTCCAGCGTATGAGGAAGTCGCTGGAGACGTAGTCAGTACCGGAGTGCACCTTCACAGAGGGAACCCCGTCCATGGCGGTCCCATCTATGGGACTCTTGACACTGTGTAGAAATAACATTGAGGCATACATACATACATACATATACCGGGCTTATCCTCCCTATGGGAGGGTAGCCGACAGCAGGCCACAATATGGGGGCACTTTAATGAAAGTTCGCCACTTTTGTTCCCCTTAAATACTTATAATACAATGAGACATTATTGTAACAATACAATGAGACATTATTGTAATTTGTAACAATACAATGAGACCATATTAGAGCAGAAAAGACTTGCCGTTACAGTCCTGCAATCTAAAAGACGAAATATTGATATAAGAATTGAATGAAAGATAGCTTGTGGTAGCAGCACAATCATTTTGTCACTCCTCAGAAAATGAAAATGATAGTAAAACTAAGCACACCTCACAAGTTCAGTGAATTTTACACCATAGCTCAATTCTCGAATAATGATAATGAAATTACTAGAAAACGACAGATCACCTTTACGCAGAAAGTTCATTCAATTGGACACATGTTGAGAGTGAGCGCAACCCAATTTCAGCTCGTAAACGCCCTTCTCCTACCAGCAGGCGCCAGATATCCACCAAAAGCATCCTATTTTCATAATGAAACTCATGGAAATCATTCTTAACAGTGAATCGTGATGGAAGCACTCTGTTGGTTTTATTTGAACTTACAATCGTTACTTGGCGGCCCTCAAGATGGCCTAAGCTAAGGTCATTGTAAATGTTTAAGAACGACTATCAGAGGCCAAAAAGCAGGCAGAAAAACATTAGAGCCGATCCTTGAGTTATGTCTCATTTAAAACAAGCCACAGGTTATTCGGATAAAAACTAGTCCCAGCTACGCTAAACTTGAACCAAGCATCGCGTTTTTTTAAATAAATGGACTAATTTTTATCAGTTTGGGTATAGGGGTCGAGGTTTGTAGGTGATGTAAAACTCGAGGATAGACTGTATTTAAATTGAATGATTTTATCCGCTTAAACAAAAGATGAGATTCGCAGACGCTGCAAAACTAACAGATCGACTTCATTCAAATCTTATCAACGTCATACGATGCCCATATAAACACAGCAGGCAATTCCACTTTAAATTGCTGCCGGTGCTGGCCGCAGGAATAACCCTGAATGCCCACGCTGGCACATGCATACTACAGACACACAAGTGCCCCGCACTCACCCAACATTGCAGTTGTTGTCGTCCCGCGTCCAGCGGAGCAGCACTTCCTCCTGCGGTCGCTCGCCCGTCACCCCGCACGAGATGCTGAAGTCCTTCATCGCTCTCAAAGACTCTCTCAGCGCCGTCATTACATCAGATGTGATCTGGTGACCACGCATGCGTTAAACTTCCATGTCCTTCTATTGTATTTCTATAAGCCAAATTTTAAGAATAACTATAAAAACTATGAATCCAATCAATCATACTATAAGCCCAAAGTAGAATTCGTGGTCATTGAACACACAAGAGACAATTTTACAAGAGGGAATTACAACGATTTCCTGAGTTTAGTTACAGCAGTGATGAACGTTAATAGAGCGAATGGTTAATTCCAGTATGGAAAAAAAACAATCACTGTCACAAAGAGATAGTACTGACTAACAGTTTCTATTTAGGATCGAAAGCTAGATGTCCATGATTGATAAATAAGGATGTTTAAGCCCATCAAACAATACGTGAAACCAGAGATTCGTAGTCTCTTCTTTCAAATGTCATAAAGTCTCCTGAATTTCAAAGGTAATAAGTCAACGAAAATATCAGGTTGTCTCACATGAAGTGCATTTCGAGTGGTTTTCTTCAACTACTCCATCTGGTCGGAAATAGTTTGTCCATATCAATGTTGAAGTTGGTCAGAAAAATTCGCTCCGACACAATTGCAAATCTTTTAGAGAGGATACGTGCAAAAATATTGGTTGTAACAAATAGATTAACTTTATTCTGTAATTTAGCACATGAAAACGATAATGTATAAACATCGATGAATAATATTTGTAATAATTTTACATTGATGATCACAATTACACTGCAATTAAATACACGAAATTGATAATGCATCAACAGAAGGAAAATATTTACCACTATATTTACTCAATATCTGTTAATTTTTTCTTCAATTTTTCTGAGATCTGAATTGGGTTTCGAAAAATTACTATTTTTTTTTCCAGTACTGTAGACGAAGGTTGAAGCCTGTTATCATTGCCTTCAGCCAAAATAATGTGTTCCATTGACTGCTGCTAATTAAGGAAAATGTTCAGTGGTGAACTCGGTAATTCCTCAAATCTGTCCCTGCTTCAATTAATTCATTAACTTTACGTGGTGCTTTCCGATGTTGAAGGGATTGAATTAAATTTAACAGCCCAGGGGCTGCAGATCTCTCATGAAGTGCCCGCAATACTCTTCTCTTAGAATCTGTCGAATCTTTTGTCTGTCAATCAAATGTGCACTTTCTATTGGTATCATCTTTACTCGCCATATCCTGCAAGTAATTTAAGAACTTTTATATTTTATCTGCTAATAGGAAAAGGATAAAATTATAATAACTTTCGTCCTATTATTTATCAAAGATTGAAATTTTCTTTTAAAGCACTGTTCACTATCATTTACTGTACTCGAAACAGATAATTGTTAAGCGACACTGAAACGCGGAGAGTTTTCTCTTAGAGTAGCAAACCGACCGGAGGCAGTATACAATAACTATTTATGTCTTGTTATTTGTATACATATGGTTAATCTCAAGTACCTTTTACTCAAACCAAAAATTCTACAATTACTTCTAAGCTTATTCAAATGTTGAAGACCGAACATCATCCGAGTCATTTTCTGGGTAACTTACAAGCTGGGTAACTTACAAGCTGGGTAACTTTGCTGTCAAAGCCTTACAAAACATCAAACGAGCTTTTGGCAATGATGTAGTTGATACCAGAACTGTTAAGAGATGGTTTCAAGGATTTTGTACAGGGACCTCACGCCTCCAGAGCTACGGTTCCCAGGACCCCACATCTCTCAAGCCTGTGCTCAACAAGCTGCAAATTCTGAATTATGCAATTTTGCCGCATCTCCACAGAGAAGGATGAATTATTATTTGATTAAAACTTAGACATTACGATGATTATTTTCATTCATTTTCAAATGCGACATTTCATGTGAGACAACTTGATACACGTGGCTTCATGTGACATTTTCTAAACACAAACTCTGAAAAACAAACCAATAAGTTTCAAAAGATAAGATCGGGGGGAACATCACTTACATCACCAACCAGCCTTCCAAACTAGCGATGCACGTAAACACTTATTATAATAGTTAGCTTGAAACTTCCTACCCAAAACAAAGCCAATCTCATGAGAGCAAAGAGAAGGAACGTTCAGCATGGATTATAGAAAACGTGGAATAAATAAACAAGGTGTGTTTCCACACAGGACAATCTCTGGATAGAAAAAGTAAGTTAGGAAAAAAGATGAAGAAAAGACAAATAAGAGACAGCAAAAAAGACATGAAAACTGGAAGAAGAAAGGCATGAAATATAGAAGTCCGAAAGGCCTATTTATAGCTGATGTAATTTAACAGTACCTTCCCTAGGAGCGCCAGTCCCTTTAGCATACGATAGTCAAACTTAACTAAGCTAAACCTACTGCCAACCCTATGCCCACTGAGGAGCGCCCGTAAACACTCACCTGGACCATGAGCCCATCTTCCACAATAGAGGACTTGGCAGTGAGGCCACTGTTGCTCTTCAGAGCTCCGTTGAACACCACAAAACTCGCTCCGGTTACTGAAAGTCAAAAACGCACTATAAGCATAGCATATCAAAGAAACATGGGAAAAAATTACGCTGTTTTGGAATGCAACGCTGATACAAACCATGCGCACTGCAGAACATGTTTATAGATCTAATGACTCTCCTGTTCATCTGTTGGGGCCGATAGTTATACAATTTCTCTTCTTTGGGAAATTAAACTGGTATTTTGCACAGCTACATTACTGAAACTTACGTAATATATTTGAAATATATTACTGAACGAGAGACCGAGTGAATGAGTCATGTGAGCACACACTGTAAACCTTTATTTAGAATAATTCAAGACCTATGAAGTTTTTCAACTTCTGGCTTTTATTACGGCCCGCTTGAGTGGCTCTAGTCCGCTGAATGCTGAGTAACAAGGAGTGCTACAAGCTCTAGGTTTTGGTGTAAAAAAAAGCATATAGCTTCATTTAACCACTACTACCGTGCTAACATTGTGATAAAAAATGTACCTGACATCAAAGGTGCGCCAGATTTCAGCGCAGTTTGCACTATGTTCCCATAAAAAGTACCACGATGTTGTAGAGGTGCTACGTAATGAGATGACTTTGAGAGCGTGAAAGCTGAATTGTTTTCCTAGTTAGTAATTCACTGTTCTTAGAAGCACTTCGCCTCCCACTCAATTCAAAAAATGCAAGAGAACCGAGACCATTAGATTAGATTATTAGTTAGTTTGAGCCTCCCTACCCGCAACAAAGGCTATCCAAAGAGAGGAAGGAAGAAGGCACCATTTAGTATGGAGTTTTAAGGAAACGCGGAATCTATGCAGAAAAGGCACAGAAACAGAAAGCTAAGAAAGAAGATAATGAAACAAGAAAAAGTTGAAGAAGAAAGTAGTAGGTGCTGAAAAACAGGACAGCAGTGAACCGAAGAAAGGTGGTCCGTAACAAAACAAAAACCTATTTTATTTTAACAAAAAAGAAAGCCTACCTAACCTTTAGCTCGGGCCCACACAAAGTCCCCCTGGGAGCGCCAATTTCCATAGATACAATAGTTGTATCCCCCTGAGAGGAGAGTGACAAAAACCTCAACTCGTTTTCGAGAAATGATATCCTGAAATAATACAAGATTCTTGCAGGAATAGGCTTACAATGCAGCCAATGAGTAAAATCTACTTCTTGAGCAGGCTGATGGGGCGCACTTTAGCCTATTCCTACGGGAATCTAAAATTATTTCAGGATATTATTTCTCAAAAACGAGTTGAGGTTTTTTGTCACTCTTGAAAATCGTTTTATTTAGCGTTTTGCTGTATTTAGTTAAAATAATATGTGCATCGAATTACACAACACCCTGTATATACTTACATAATGCAAATTAATGAAATAACTATCTTGAAAACGATATAAGGCACACAAAATACAGTTTCATTCATTTTTCTAGCCAGTTACAGACCGGGTAAACCAAAACCCGGGCCAAGAAGGTCTCGATTAACGTAGGTTGAATGTAATAACAGTATATACATTTTCTTTGAATTACTTACCAATTTGTTATCTATAGAAACAACTTCATTAATGAAGAAATGGTTTTTCATATTTTCACTAAATATATCTAAAAAACATTTACTTTGTATCAAAATATTAGTTATTTCACACGAAACTTTGGCACAAAATAGAATACACATTATTACAGATACAGTCATACCTCACCTTACGAAAGACCCAGCTAACAAATAATCCAAGTTATGAAACGCCTTTACGTAAAATTTTCATTTCTGAATACGAAAGAAAATTCAAGTTACGAAACGCGAAATCTCAAAAGTTCAATTAACACGAGCTTGGTTTGGCAGCCGTTCGAATCCCCCAAAAAAGTAAATACACTTCTAACATCCTGTATTTCGTTTTTAAATTGGTGCGATAGAGTTGCTCTCCCAACATCCCGCTGGCCTCCCAATGGCTAGGAGAAAGCTGCATCTCCCATGCATCCCCATAATGTATTTAGTGTGCCTTCGACCCTCTTTCATCACGGAGTTCTAACACGCGTAAAGGGCAAAGTAACTGTTGTTTCGTGAGTCTCCTAGCTGCTAAACGTTTGCCTCCTCCCCCTCCCTCACCAACCATGAACTTCACTTTGCCACGCACTTGCCCTTACGTACCTTGAGCATATTTGCTCAACCCCAATGGTAAAATGATTCTCATGTCTTTCTGATTTTAATGGTTTAATAAATAATTTCCTTTTTCTTTCAACACGTTTCAAACAAAATTGGTAACTTATATAATTTCTAAATGGTTTGAGGGGTAGTATTGGGGGCCTACAAACGAATCAGGTTTTTATATGTAAAATGCGACTCTACATACGAAAAATCCCATTACGAAACTACTTCTGGAACGAATTAATTTCACAAGGTGAGGTATGACTATAAAACTACCAGATTAGCCTTGCATGAGCGAGCAGCACACATGAAGGAAGCCAGATACCGCACCTTTCCTGGGCATTTACTTTACATAAAAATATTAGCTGTACCACACGATTCTGTACTTTGGCACAAAATAGAATGCACATTGTCAAAAGACATCGCACCTTTCCTGGGCCGGTTGTGTATGTTGATGGCCTGCGTGGAGTATTGTCCGTCATCGTTCTCAATGGTGACCAAGTGCGAGTCTGCCTCTGGGCTGAAGTTGGCAGCCAGAGCCAACACGTGGTCGTTGCTGTTGCTCAACGCTTTGCTTATCTGCAAGTTTGTGAATTGGTCATCGGGAAGTTCATGAATTGTTTAACTGGAAGTTTATATATTGTTTATCTGGAAGTTCATGAAGTATTTTACTGCAAGTTTTTTGAATGGTTTAACCGGGAATTCATGAATTGTTTATCTGGAAGTTTATGAACTATTTTAACTGAAAGTTTATGAAAGGAGTTAAGAAGTGCAATTTGTGAAAGATAGGCAAATGGCAAATATTGAGCTGGGATTAAGTGTGTGGAAATGTGCAAATTGCGTGGACTTGGACAAAATGTGTGGACTTGGTATGAAAAGGAACACAATAAGAGAAATAAGTAGATAAAGATACGCTCAAAGCTGGTATACAGTGAAAAATTTCTCAAACAAAAACTTGCTTCCAAATTTCTTATAAATCAGTTACGACTTGGGTTGTTTTAGAACACAAGTAAGGAGAGGTCAGTTTAATATAATGCAGGTTCTTAATCAAAAAATATTTGGATGAGCTAAATAAAATCACGAAACTTCCGAAACACCAGCCTCGTCAAATGACGCGTCTGATCGAGAGCGTCATGAGGGCACAAGAAGTGTTCTAGGCAGACAAGACCGAGCTCTATCAGCTAAATATTTTCGTGGAGTATAATAGTAAACCTCATCAGCCACAGAATGCAAATAAAAAATAAAACTGATCCTTAACACAACAGAAAAAGCAGTTTCATGCTTAGCACAGCCGATGATCCAGAAGCAATCACGGAAAGTAATGGTCTAAAATACAAAGTAAGTACGAGAATATTACTCCAAATTTTCACCTAAATCCTGGACTACACCAATGAGAGGAAAACTCCAAAATGTTGCATTGTGAGAGAACTTTCAAAAGTGAAACCTGATCTCGTTCGTCAATTGAAAGACAAAAGCAGTGGTAGACTGGGGATTGTGTGATGGTTTGTTTAACAGACAAAAGGCCTGAGTGAGAGGGATCGGAGCCAACTTGGCCTGCTTTGTCCACCTCACCTGAGCGTAGCGGTTGCGGGGGATGTGCAGAGTGGTCTTCTTGTCCTCCATGTGCACCACCAGCCCCTGGATGCCCGGGATCGTATAGGTGTAGTTACGGAAGTCCTGCACATCAAAAATGTCCGCTTGCACTTCACGAGGCTTGAAATACAAAATGAAGGGTAACAGCGCATACTGCTCTAACATATTGAACATTGTGCCGTGATTGTACATAGAATAAAGAAGTACGTAATAAATAAATAAATAAATATATATATATGCATTATAAATCAAAAGTTCCAAGATACACGTCTTGAATGAGATCATTTTTATTTAGGAAAGTCAATGAATAAATATATTTAGGAACGTTTCGACCTCCAGGGTCATTATCAGCCTGAAAACACGTAGAAAAAACTAGTCAAATATCAAATTTACATCAATCAGGGATGAAGAAAAGCAAAACAACACATGAGAATAACAAAATAATAAAATGTTCAGTATTAAAATTACGTTAATTGTAGAGGAAACGCTGATTGCATTTCATTTAAAACCGATTTTTCTTTTAAAATGTTGTGAGATTCTAAAGTGCAGAGGTTTATTAGGTTAGATGCAGGAGAAATTACTCTAAAATCGCCTACTCTAACAGGAATGTCGCACTTCTCTCCATGAGAGCGGACGGAAGAGTGGGAAGGTGTGGAAAGTAACCGATTCATAATTCGAACATGCAGAAAACAAACCACTGATACATATATCTATATATATGCATTCATACTTCAACAACTGCGCGTTTTTCATATTCATGGGCTGAAACTAGGCCTGTGACAGATACCCCTATTGAGTGAAATTTCATAATGAGCAACTGAAGTGAAACTGACTAGAAGAAAAACTCTCATTGACACTTCAAACTATGTGACTCAAGCGAAACTGACCATAAGAAAGAACTCCCATTGACACTTCAAACCACGTAACTGAAGTGAAACTGAGAACAAAAAAGCTCTCATTGACATTCCAAAAGGCACAACTAACCACAAGAAGGTTCATGATGGTGTGGCCGATCTCAGAGAAGACGGGCTTCCTGTTGCGAGTGGACACAAGGGGGCATGGGTAGTAGCGGAACTCTGCTCCCAGACGAAGCAGAAGCCGCAGCGGAAACACCTGCAGAACACATCAAGTTAAGTACACTGCACTGAATAATGAATAGATATTAATTGCAACACTTCAGGCGGACAATATTTTAAAGGTACATATAAATGAGGCACAAAATAAGGCCTTGTATATTACACGTACAATTTACTACTTATAGCATGTTCTAAAGTTTGTACTTGTAAATGGTATAGTACATGACTATAACTCCACCAAATAGCCAAAGTTTAGATGGAGGAATAAGCAGCTCTTTTTCTGGTAGGTCACCTCAAGCCATGTATCTCAAACATCGATACATACACGTTTTCTTCTGCCATTAAACTTTAAGGCCAAACTTTATCTTCAATGGTTGAAGGGTCTGTGCATCAAGCCTATTGCTATCGAGGAAACCACTTGGTAAATATCTCGCGCATTTCGCGGTATATGAAAATGAATAGATAAAAACGAGCCTAATATTATCTCACCAGTGGAACGCTATCAAACAAAAAAGTGATAGGCCTATTTTAAATCACCCTTTGTTCGATATGCGCATAACATAAGCTAATACCATAAAATATAAAACTGCAAATTTTTAAAAAGTTGATGCTCGTTCAGAATGGCAAATTTTTGCATTGTCTAAAATTTAACTCTGCAGTTAACTGTTCTACAATAAACCATAAGGCAGCAAAGCAAGTTCTTAATTTATTGTTATAGAGCAAATTTTCAACCTAAATTTTTTGGATGTGTTTGTAATGATAACTAAATTGACAATTTACCTGATATACACATATTATGAAATCGACAATAAGAAAGTTTCATCCAGGTAATATTAGTTCTTAGCCCTTTAACAAAATAACCCGAAATATATCGGGTTTCATTTCCTAAAAATTTTCAACTTGGCACGAGATACCTCAGGGCAAGTTTTCTCTCTTATTTTGTTTTAATACGAGAGTTATCTCGTAGTATGCTAGGCTTTGATACCTTAAATACAGTCTTACACGGGATAGCTCGTGCAATATTCTGTGTCAAACGCTTGGCAACCCTAGCTGTCGCACAATTTTAGTACCACTGCTAAGGACTCTGTGGGACCCTCATCAGGTCTGTCTTTGCCCTCTCGCTGCGTGTCGCGTCGCACGTGAATGCGGCAGTTGCTTGTTGTGTTCTTTTTGTGATTAGGTTTCTAATTATTAATTGTTGTAACTAATCGCACGATGGCAACTGCTGACAGTGATGTGAGTGACTATGACATGGTGACTACTGATATTTCATTTCCAAATTTTACTACTTTTTACTACTTTTTACTACCTTCACCAGAAAAAAATTACTACCTATTTTTTACACAATGAATGTTGTCCAAATGTCCAGATGTAAGTCTTCAGCCTATAATGAGTAGTATGAGTCAATGATACACGCAATACCAAATGTTCAAAAAGGGTGCAAGTTTCTTAATACTTAAAATACTTCATGCTCAATGCATCAATCAAAGCATCATTGAGAAAAAGTTACCCCATCCTAATGGACTCCATCGAATGTTAAGATAAAGAACCATGTCTTAACATCTTTCAACGATGAGGACAACCATTCATGATACCCAAAAAATAAACCAACTGGAAACTAGTAGACACCAGGTGATTGTCATATCACTTTACACTGCAGGGTAGAATATCAGGGAACTTTATTGTGACTAAACACTATGACACTTCGTAAATATGAGATTGTGAAATTGAACGAATTGAATATGTGAACGAATTTTTGTAAACTATATCTAACGTACCTCAAAATTTAAATTGGCACCCTAATTGCGATCAATAATGATAACAAATTGGTTATTAACATTATATTATGGAACAAATCACGGAAATGCAAATTTCGTGTAACTTTCATATACATACATATAGTATCAGGTTGTAACATAAGTTCTGTCCAATTGTTGAGCTATATGTTTAGGGCAAGATTACTTCAATTTAGCATGTTAATGTTGTATGCTTATCTATGGTAATTAATAAAATGTTGTTTCTTCTTTCATATTCTGTGATAATTATCGTAATTAAAAACTATTTTTAGCCCAAAGGTACACTCCAAGTAAAGAGAATGTCAGGCATATTTTTCTGTTTGAATTTCATAAAGGCAATATGGCAGGCTCAGCAGCAAAAACACTCAAAGACACATGGAAATGATGTTGTGAAGGAAAAGACCTACAGAAGATCGTTTTTTGTATAAAAGAAATGACTACAGTCTAAAAGACTTACCATGAGCAAGATGCTAAAAAAAACTCAATTCTGAGCAATTGCTAGCTGCCATTGATGAAAATCAAACCTGCACCACTAGAGAAATGAACAAAACCTTTAATGTAAGCCATATGACCATATATTGGGTAATGAAAAGATTTGGCAAAATCTCAAAGGCTGAGACACAGGGTCCCACACGATTTGTCAGAAATCAACAGGCAACATACGGGCGACCTGTTGTGTTTCACTGCGTTCTCATGAACTTCAGACCCTTTTCTAGACCGAATCATAACTGGTGACGAGAAGTGAATCCTTTACAACAATGTTAAGCGCAAAAGACAGTGTCTAAGTTGTTGTTCAAAGCCAATTCCACAGCCGAGAAGTGGACTGCACCCTAAAAAAATTCTTTTGAGTGGATGCTGGGATTTGAAGGGAATTGTTTATTATGAATTAATGGGTGACAATCAAAATTAACATCTGAAGTTTACTGTGAGAAGCTAACTCGTTTAAAAGCAGTTTTACAGGAAAAACGGCCATTTTTGATCAATCGAAAAGGAGTAATTCTGAACCGTGACAATGGCAGACCCCCCCCCCCCCCCCCCCCCCCCCTTCAAGCGCAATTTAAAGTCTTGTTGGAGTATTTTGCTGGGAAGTCATGCATCACCAACCATATTCTCCAGATCTTGCTCCAACCGATTTTCACCTTTTCAGGGGCTTACAGAATCATTTAATGGAATAAAGGCTTACTACAAGAGAAGATTAGATTAGATTATAAGTTAGTTTAAGCCTCCCTAACCGCTACAAAAAAGAGCGTATCGAAGAGAGGAAGGAGGAAGGCACCATTTAGTATGGAGATAAGAGAATGAGGAATCTATGCAGAAGGGGCATAGAAACAGTAAAGTTGAGAAAGAAGTTCACGAAACAAGATAAAATTTGAAGAAGAAAGTCAGAGGTGCTGAAAAACAGGACAGTAGTAAACCGAAAAAAGGTGGTCCTTAACATAACAAAAAACATTTTATTTCAACAAAAAGAAGGCCTACCTAACTCTCAGCTCGGGCCCTCACATTTTTCCCCTGGGAGCGCTAATTCCCATAGATACAATATCTGTATCCCCCTGAGGGGCTACAAGAGAAGAGGTCGAAATGAAACTTGTTTCTCTTTGTGCGTCCAAACCATCTAAATTTTATGAAGAAGGAATCAAAAAGCTTACCGGAAAATGGGAGGACGTAATTAATAAAAATGGTGTCTATATTGAAGACTAAATAAATGCATTTTTGAGAGGATTTTCACTTCATTTCATATCTAAAAAAATGGACAGAACTTCTGCTACAACCTGATAGAAGACAGAACTTTAATAGGATGTAGCATCACCATGCTCCTCTGACAACATCCTGAGGTAACTGAACTGAACCGTGAGTCGCCATGACTGCCAAAAGGAACTTAATTCTCATTTGAAAGATTACATTTTGTTCTAAAATACAATTTTATAGCATAATTCTTTCAGTATTTTGACATAAATTAATGTCATGGGATTAGATTAGATTAGATTAGTTGTTAGTTTTAGCCTCCCTCCCCAGCAACAAATGCGATGAAAGAGAGGAAGGAGGAAGGCACCATTTAGTATGGAGTTGAATGACATGCGGAATCTACGCAGAAAGGGCATAGAAACATTAAATTGTGAAAGAAGATTATGAAACAAGACCAAAGTTGAAGAAGAAAGTAGTAGGTGCTGAAAAACAGGACAGCAGTGAACCGAAAAAAGGTGGTCCTTAACATAAAAAAAAAATTTTATTTCAGCTTAGGCCCTGACATTCCCCCCTGGGAGTGCTAATCCCTATAGATACAATAATTGTATTCCCCTGAGGGGTAATGTCATGAGAAAAAGAAAAACTTTCAGCTTTACAAAGAGGTAAGCTTTTCTACAAAAAAAAACATTCATAGTTACAGTAAATTGTTATTGTTCCCCTCACACCAAAACGGACAGAATAAACTCCAGTCTTTTCAAAGGAAGATATTATTGCTGGATGTAAATGAACTTCAGAGAGGTTCCTTTGACATCTTCACCGAAGTCTTGTAATGTACTGATGCTAAATTGAGGATGTAATGATGTATTGCAATATGATACATTCAAAATTATGATCCAAGGAACGTGATGTGAAAGAGTTGATATATAAATCCAGTTTTTCCCTTAAATTGCACATAAAATCCCATTTTTGTTTACATTGAAGAGCCCAGTGTGAGAATATTCATCTCTGAATAAGATTTGGAAGGTTACGAGGCCTGTCGAAAAAGTATCCGACCTTTGGCCAGAAAAAATACTTCAACAACCTGACGGGGTTGGGACCCTAATCCCCTTCAAAGTAGGCTCCTTGTGCTTCCACACACTTAGCCCACCGATCCTTCCACTGCCGGAAACACCTCTGGAAGTCTTCTTTTGGAATGGTGTTCAGCTCTGTCGTCGCGTTCCGCATTATCTCTTCTCTACTCTCAAAACGGGATCCTTTCAGTGGTGTCTTCAATTTTGGAAACAACCAGAAGTCGCAAGGAGCCAGGTCTGGAGAGTAGGGAGGTTGGCGAACGGTCGTAATTCCATGTTTGGCCAAGAAATTGCGGATCAAATGGGATGAATGTGCGGCCTGCCACAACGCCTGCCACAACGCTGCTCACTCTCCGCTGATGTGCGGCCATCTTTGAATCGGTTGAACCACTCCTTAATTTGTGTTACACCCATAGCATCTTCCCCAAACACCTGCTGAATCTTACGAATTGTTTCAATTTGAGAATCACCAAGCTTTTGACAAAATTTGATGCAGTGTCTTTGCTCAATTCGTTCAGTCATCTTGCAAGAAAACTAAATCCGACAAACACTTAGAACAGCACCTTACTTGGCGACCACCAGCCAGTGACTGGCCCAAGTGAATGCGGTGAAAAAAGTCAAGCATGCGCATTAAGATTCCTCCTTCCACCGTGCACAGTGGCGCCGCCTTAGAATCACTACTTTGCGCGGGAAAAATTAAGGTCGGATACTTTTTCGACAGGCCTCGTATATCACTTGGTTCTTCACTGCTTGAATTTTATATTCACATTTGTGAGGTATAGTTAAATGATGCAATAATTTGAGTGAAGTGCTATTATTAAACTTAGGGCAAGGACGTTTAAATGCCTAATATATGACGAAGGATAAGTTTGTTCTTCGAAGGTAACGCTATGGGGTATATCCAAAGAAAATCAGCATAAGACATGAATGTTAAATATTATAGAGAGAAATAGCCACTTGAGGTTATTGTTTAAAAAAACTCGAGCAGGAAACTAAATTCAACCTTAGAAAAGTTTACAATCCTTGATTATTCACTGATTATTTAAAATTTAATGCATAAAAATTTATGAAATGGCATTGAAGAAAAGTAAAATTTAAACATTGAAATGGCCCAAATTAACTTTCCATCATAAAGCAATTCGATATCCTTCAGATCAAACTGAATGAGAAAAAATGAACTATTTACAGTCGTCTCCAAAAATTTTGGAACATTTCTCTACTTTGGGTCCCCAATCCTGAAATTACATCCCGCCATACAGGAATATTTCACATAAACTGCGGCAAATTGCTAATGCTGGGAGAAATAAATTTTAAATAATCTTAATACACTTTATACCCCTGTACATTACTTTCAATTTTCAAAGAATTATTCCACTTCACAATTTTTTACTACCCAGAGGTAAATTTTACTACTTTTTACTACTTTTTTACTACTTCTCAAATTTTACTACTTTTTACTACTTTACTTCCTAGTAGACACCCTGTAATAATGAGTATAGTGACGCAGAGAGCACAGCGAGTGTTTATGAATCATCTGGAGATAGTAACTTAAGCGTACAAGATGACTCAAATGACATAACAGTTCGGTTGCTCATGTTAGGCAATGGTCCTATAAATGAACTACCTATACGAGATATCTCGTTGTTGACCCAAAATAACACAAAAATTTGAGTTATTATGAATGATTATTTTATGTGTAAAACAATCCTATCTTGAGTAAATAGCATGATTTATGCTGTCTAAACAACCTAAATATACTTGCATTCAAAAAATAAAATGTATGATTTTTTCAAACGTTTCAAGCTCTTAGGTAGTTTTGTTAAGGGGTCAAGATTCCCATTGTCACATAAAATGCAATCCCAAGAGAGAGAGAGAGAGAGAGAAGAGAAAAAGGACCATTTGATAGACGTGAGAAAACGAGGAAATCCTTGCATAGGGTGAGTTCTCACGAAACATGCCTCGCGCATAGAAATAGCGAGGTAAGAAGATTAAAATTCGAGAGGAAAAAAACCACGGCAAAAACGGCAAAAAGGTATGAAAACTGAAAGAAGCAAAGAAGGAATGAACGATTGAAGTCTGGAAGGCCTACCTATCGCTGAGGTGACCTAAAAGTATCTCTCAAGAGACGCACGTCACCATAGCACATGACAGACTAACTCAAATAACTAAAACTTATCGTATACCTCCTCAGAAGGAAGTTTCATTTGATGTACTGAGTGGTTCACCAAAAAAATTTTTCAAAAGAATAAGCTTATAGCTTCAAAACTAAAAATTCAACATTAAACGTTCGTGATATTTGTGCAATGGTATTAAAGATAAAGGAAAATCGCTCGTAAGAAAATAACAACTGAACCCCTTGCTTAAAAGAAGTTTGTTTTTCCTGCAAACCACCCAGTACAAAGCCAACATAATGTTCCACACCACAAACGGGCAGGCACCCTAGTGAGAAGATACGTAAAATGCAGCATGTACAGAAATTGCTCGATTTGCTATGCCCCTTAAAGAAGACAGATAAAATGAAGCACGTCACCTTGGCCCAGGGCGCCTCCCACTTGTGAATGAGAAGCGCAAAGAGGAAGGGCGGCTGAGGCAGAGGCAGGTTGTGGAGGCACTGGAACGTGGGCCGCACGTACAAGAAGCCGCCGTGGTCACGGCTGCCCAGGAAGCCTTCCGGCTCGGTCAGAATTGTGTGGCCCAGCTCACTCACCAGGTTTCCTGTCACACAGCATATGGTTACAAAGATCCAAATACAGTAATAGAATTGCAGATAAATGCAGGTACAATTCTGCCTAAAATCCAGATGAAATTGGTTATAAATCCAGGTGAAATTTTACATAAAACCCTCACCAGGTTCCCTGTCACACACATTGTCACAGAGATCTAGGTACAGTAATGGAATTACAGATAAATGCAGGTACAATTCTATTTAAGATCCAGAAACAATAATGTAATTGGAGATAAATACAGGTACAATTCCACCTAAATCCCTTACCCTGTCACACAACACATTGCGACAGAGATCCAGATTCAGCAATGGAATTGCAGATAAATATAGGTACAATTTCACTTATAACCCTGACCAGGTGCTCTGACACATTACATGCTGAGAAAATTAGACACATTAATGCTTTTAGAAATCAAAGCACGTGCTATTCTACATAAATGAACAAAATACAATTATACAATTACATAAAACTGCAGATATAAATGTACACAAATCCCTAACCTTGTTCCTTGAAAATTTTTGTACAAAATAGGCCACAAGTAACAGACTTTTTTCGATAATCGATAACAAGAAAGCAATGCAGTAAAAAGAGCTAGGGATAATTTAAACCGAGGCAGAAGAGCTTGAAATTTTACTCAAGTGTTGAGTATGGATGAAATATCTTTGAGATTACCACTATCATAGTTCAAACATGAATTATTGGTGCATAAATTTTGAAGATGCTGATGGTAATACAACGACTGTGGATGGAAACCTATCTATACTGATGATTTCAGAACTCTTTATGCTTAATTTCTTGTTATTGTCTTTCAGAAATGGCGAGTTACTAATGGGCTACCTGCTAAACAAACATTCGTCCACACAAGCAGACACCTGAAATGCGCCAATGTTAAGATTACCAGCTAACCAATAAGTGAACAAATAAATATTGTGCAAAATGCTTTATTAGAACACGCATCCTTCCCACAGCGCAGCAGCAGACACACATTTGTGGAAGTAACATATCATATATTCTGGCTCGTTAACGACACAATACAAACACACTGACTTAGCGGGAACTGCAGACGAAGTAGACCATATTTCTGTTCTTTTGCTTGTAAAAATCAGTACCTTAGTTAGCCTGTTGATAAAGGAGCAGACACTGCCATTATTAGCCTACATGTAGACGGAGGACACTATCTTTACTGGCCTGACAGAAGACGAATGACTACTTTTATTAGCCCACTGGTAGACAGAAGACTCAAATTTTATTGGCCTGGCAGTAGACAGAGGAATTTACCTTTATTGGCCTGACAGTAGACAGATGACTTTACCTTTATTTGCCTGGCAGTAGACAGAGGACTCTACCTTTATTGGCCTGCTGGTAGACAGAGTAGAAGTAGGCAAAGACGTCAGGAGGCGGGTGCATCTCCCCCGGCAGCGCCTCCAGCAGCAGCACGAGCTCCTCCTGCCCCACCCCGCACAGGCCCCTGCTCGCCACGCTCCACACTCGCATCCCCACGCAGCAGTCCACTGCAAACGCATAGTAGCTAAGTGGGGCCTTGTTTTCCGGTCCGCAAACGTTATAGGCAGGCAAGTTTGATGCTCCTTAACAACAATGTGGTTCCAATGAAGAGATTAGATTAAAATGAGATAGTGCATGCCTTCATAACTATAACAAAGAGGTTTAAGAGATGATTGGATTAGATGAGCTGTGGTATGCCTTCCTAATTACAACGATGTGGTTCTAAAGAAAGGATTAGATAAGTTAGTGTGTGCCTTCTCTAACTACAACATCGTGGTTCCAGAGAAAAGATGAGTTAGTGTAAGCCTTCTTAACCATAACAAAAACGTTCCAACCAAAGAGAAAATTGAATTGTATGAGTTAGTGTACGCCTCTCTAACCACAACATTGTGGTTCCAAAGAGAAGATTAGATTAGATTATATAAGTTAGTGTAAGCCTTCCTACCTACAACAAAGGTGCTCTAATTAATCAGAGGAAGAAAGAAAGCACCATTTATTATGAGGTAAGGGCCTATTTCCTTAATTGAAATGCATATGAATGATTTAGAGGGAATCGAAACACTAGTATGAACGACACAAATCACCGCGTGGGAGAGGCTTATCCAAAACTTTTCACTGAACCTATAGTCTTGTGTGTTAAACAGCAGCCTATGTAAAATTATTCATATTTTCGAATCTAACATAAATATCAACAGAAATAAAAGCCGTGATTAATAGAGATATTTCTTGAAGAATTATTCAATAACAGACAACTAATTTCCTTCTCACGAGTTTGGGTTCTTGTCAACATGAGATGACGCACTAACAAGCAGTCCACCATTCTGTGACAATTTCTGTTTGACAAAGAGACGATAGATCTGCATTGAATCTCAAAAAAAAAACACAAAAAAAAATTTGTGTTTGCGGAGAGGATGCGGAAAATCTTCAGAGCATCTTACACAGACGCTGATTTCTCAACGAAAAACAAAAAGAAAACTTTCCCCAGAGAATGTGGAGGATGCATTTTTAATGGGTCACAAGAATTTCACATCACAAATCCCACTGTCTCCCACCTAGTGATGCAAAAAAAACGGTTTTATTTGATTGCGTGTTTTTTTGCAAAAAAAAAACGTTTTTTATGTGTTTTTTTTTGTTTTGTTTTTTGGGTTTTTTTTGCACACCTAAATTTTTTTGAGTATATGTCTGGGGTTTTTTTTGGACACCTAAAATATATTAATATCCATGTTTTTTAGTCATTTTATTATTATAAAAACATCAAAAAGAAACCATACAGTAAAAGTGGTGGCAGATAACCCACGATTACCTAGAGGCGTCTAAGAGGAACAGCAGGAGCCACAGAACTTATATTGATGGAGTCAAAATTCAGAGCTTACTATCTCTACTAGGTCTGATTTTTTTTAATGGTGATAAAAAAATCGGACTTTGCAGAGATAATAAGCTCTGAATTTTGACTCCATCAATATAAGTTCTGAGTCAATATTGAGTTTATGTGATGTGGGGAAATTAGGCATTCCGTTTCACATAATCACCTAAGAAGCCCATTTAAGAACGTTTTACAGGAATGACATTTTTTCGGCTGATGCGTTATTTTCCAATTATTAAACTTTGAAGTTGGCTTTCCGGCACCAAGGAAGCGAGCGCGCCATGCGGAATTTAATTAATAATGGAAGCTAACCCCCTATTACAAACGTAAAGAGGTTGGGTCGTGAGGAGGAGGCACAGTTCTTTTAGTGAAAATTATAAATGAGGCTTCTAACCGACCCATTAGGGTGACGACCGCAATCTTGGAGCCGGCCGTTGTAAACAAGATTGCGGTCGTCACCCTAATGGGTCGGTTAGAAGATTTATTTATAATTTTCACTAAAAGAACTGTGCCTCCCCCTCACGACCCAACCTCTTTACGTTTGTAATAGGGGGTTAGCTTCCGTTATTAATTAAATTCTACTTGGTGCGCCCGCTTCTTTTGGCGCGCTAATTTACCGCTCTAACTCAAAAACTAAGCATCAGCGGAAAAAACGTCATTCATGTAAAACGTTTTTAAATGGGCTTCTTAAGTGATTGTTAGAAACGGAATGCTTAGTTTCCCCACATCACCTAAACTCAATATTGACCAAGTTCTGTGGTAAGTTCTGTGGCTCCTGCTGTACCTCTTAGACTCCTCTAGGTAATTGTGGGTTATCTGCCACCACTTTTACTGTATGGTTTCTTTTTTATGTTTTCATTACAAAAAAAAATGACTAAAAACCATAGATATTAATATATTTTAGGTGACCAAAAATATATGCTGTTTTTTAAAAACATGTTTTTTTACAAAAAATTCTGACTAATAAAAATGAATATTAATATATTTTCTGGTACCAAATATAACCATGCTGTTTTTTTACAAAGAATCATGGCTAAAAAACAATATACTTATGAGGCAAAAAAAATGTTTTTGTGCTAAAAAATCATGACTAAAAAAACATGAATATATTTATGAGACCTAAAAAAAAACCATGATGTTTTTTAAAAAATATGTTTTTTTACAAACAATGATGTATAAGAAAACCTGGATATGAATATATTTTATGCGACCAAAAAACCATGCTGTTTTATTTTATGTATTTTTCATAAAAAATAGTTTCTTAAAATCATGGATATTAACATATTTTATGTTACCAAATAAATCATTTTTTTTAAAACATGTTTTTTTATTAAAAAGTTATTCATTTTTTGATCATGACTTCTTTGTAAAAAAAAACACCCCTCAGGGGGATACAATTATTGTATCTATGGGAACTAGCGCTCCCAGGGGGACAATGTGAGGGCCCAAGCTGAGAATTAGGTAGGGCTCCTTTTTGTTGAAATAAAATTTTTTTGTTATGTTGAGAACCACCTTTTTTTGGTTCACTGCTGTCCTGTTTTTCAGCACCTGCTACTGTCTTCTTCAACTTTGATCTTGTTTCATAATCTTCCTTCCTCTCTTTGGATCGCATTTGTTGCTGGGTAGGGTGGCTAAAACTAATGACTAATCTAATCTGAAAAAACAAGGATATTAATTTATTTTATGTGACCAAAAAACCATGCTTGTTGATAGAAAGATTTTTTACGAAAAACATGAGTGTTATTAAATTTGATCTGACCAAAAAACATGACATTTTAAAAACCATGTTTTTTTTACAAAAAAATCATTAATATCCATGTTTTTTAGTCATGATTTTTTTGGTAAAGAAAATATGATTAAAAAAAACAGCATGGTTTTTTTTGGCACATGAAATATATTAATATCCACATTTTTTAATCATGTTTTTATGTAAAAAAGATGTTTTTCAAAAAAACAGCATGGTTGTTTAGGGTAAAATGAAGTATATTAGTATCCGTGTTTTTTAGTCATGACTTTTTTGTAACAAAAACA
Organism: Morinoia aosen; assembly: GCA_030386875.1. Taxonomy (NCBI): domain Eukaryota; kingdom Metazoa; phylum Arthropoda; class Malacostraca; order Amphipoda; family Talitridae; genus Morinoia; species Morinoia aosen. The sequence continues at coordinate 49,329,156 of CM059574.1, read as the reverse complement.
TTCAAAAAACAGCATGGATTTTTTAGTCACATAAGATATATTAATATCCATTAGAACCGTACCAGGTCTTAGAATAAAATATCCACAAAGAATCTATTCACTCTATAAAACCTTTCAGAGACTAGCTTCATCCTCAGTAAGTCATTCAGTCAAATGTTTTTCAAAGGAACAGTGAAAATTCATTGCCCATTTCATTAAATTTTACTGAATGACTGAGGATGGAGCTGGTCTCCGAAAGGTTTTATGGAGTGACTAGATTCTTTGTAGATATTTTATTCTAAGACCTAGTACAGTTGTAATAAACATGATTTCAATATTAACAGCATTCTTTGTTTATAAGTTTCTAAAGACAATTCGATAAAAGAAAAATAACTTTCCTGATATTTTTACATCTGTGTTTTTTTTAGTCATGATTTTTTTGAAATGTTTTTTAAAAAAACAATTTTTTTGGTCCCATAAAATAAAATAGCCATGTTTTTTTAGACAAGATTTTTCTGTTAAAAAACAATGTTTTAAAAAAAACAGCATTGGATTTTTTAGGTCACAAATATATTAATATCCATGTTTTTTAGTCATAATTTTAGTATTAATAACATGTTTTTTTTTAAAAAAACAGCATGGTTTTTTAGTCACATCTCTATCAATGACCATAAGTAAAGATATGTTATTATAACACACCATTTCTGGAGTTGACGGTCATTCACATGTATTGTAAAATAAATGAAATATCAAAGCATGAAACCGCAGAAAATGAAAAATTTCATAAAACCATGGAAAACTATCAATTAAGAAGTATGCTGTTTTATTTTGTAATTTGACATGAAAACAAATAATGTAATGTGGTTCTTTTTCTTGCTGAGTTATTTTCAGACAAAATATTTAAAAAAAAACAAAATATCCACGTTTTTTTTGGCCATGGTTTTTTTGTAAAAAAAACGTTTTAAAAAAAAACGGCATGGTTTTTTTTGAGTCACATCTCTACTCCCACCACGTACGGACAACCAGAATCTCGCATCACAACTCCCATCGTCTGCCACCACAAATGGTCAGCTTCAAGCGAGCACTCACACTTGACAAGTTTGACAGCCACGGCGAGGTTCTTGAGCACTGCAAAGAGCACAGGGGGCCCCTCGCCTGCCATCTGTTGCGCCAGCTGCTGCTGTTGCCCTCCACCCTCGCTCGACATGTATTCTGCGCACACAGGTTATCCATATTATTCTCTTGCATGTTATATTAGCATCGTAATAAGATAACTTTATCAACACTTTATTTGTGGAATTTTTATTTATATATATGTCATAGGAACACTGTGGTAGCCACAACCACTTGTCAATTTTACACTTTTGCAAGTAGGTAATGAGTGGATGTTGAAAGGTTGCACAATTTTCAACTGCTTTTTCATTTTCCCCTTCTAAATAGGCTGCATGACAAAGGCCGATGTGTGATGAAATATTAAAATGATTTTTTTGCAAAACACACTTGTAAAATAAATGTGCGCATCAAGTGGAGTGAACAAAAGATGGTTAGAAGTGCACTGAAAATTAATTAAAATAATTTAAAAACTAGCACTTCACACACTTCCAATATTAGGTCTTTTTACACTACCGTACAAGATATATTGGGCCTAAACATTCTTATTAAACAATTATTATTATTATCATTATGAAATTGCAATCTGCCAAATAGAAGTCGGAAAATTAATTCTGCTAACGGCAGAAGCATGACACAATTAGTTTCTGTTTCAGAAGTTTGAAACAGAGACCTGATACTTCGGAAAGGGTGATTTTGACACGAACGATTGAAGCCTGACACACAAGCTTCCCCCCACACTCACCAGGCTCCTGTTCTTTCCCCCCACACTCACCAGACTCCTGTCCCTTCCTCCCCCACTCACCTGGCACCTGTCCCTTCCCCCCACACTCACCAGGCTTCTGTCCCTTCCCCCCACACTCACCTGGCACCTGTCCCTTCCCCCCACACTCACCTGGCACCTGTCCCTTCCCCCCACACTCACCTGGCACCTGTCCCTTCCCCCCACACTCACCTGGCACCTGTCCCTTCCCCCCACACTCACCAGGCTTCTGTCCCTTCCCCCCACACTCACCAGGCTTCTGTCCCTTCCCCCACACTCACCAGGCTTCTGTCCCTTCCCCCCACACTCACCAGGCTTCTGTCCCTAACCCCCACACTCACCAGGCTCCTGTCCCTTCCCCCCACACTCACCTGGCACCTGTCCCTTCCCCCACACTCACCAGGCTTCTGTCCCTTCCCCCCCCCACTCACCAGACTTCTGTCCCTTCCCCCCCCCACTCACCAGGCTTCTGTCCCTTCCCCCCCCACTCACCAGGCTTCTGTCCCTTCCCCCCACACTCACCAGGCTCCTGTCCCTTCCCCCCACACTCACCAGGCTCCTGTCCCTTCCCCCCACACTCACCAGGCTCCTGTCCCTTCCTCCCACACTCACCAGGCTTCTGTCCCTTCCCCCTCTGCAGGAGCACAGGAGGCAGGCCCCCATCAGGAGGCAGGAGACACACGTCGCTCTTTGCACGACCGCTTCCTAGTGGAACCAGCAAGAGGCAGGTGCTTAATAGAATGACTGACTGATTATTACTATCATTATTGTAATTGTTTAACCAAAGTTACCACTAACATGCGATTCACACAGTGAAAAGCAGTAACAAATTACTTTTGAAATACAATTCAAAACAACTTTGGAACATTAACTGATAGATGACCCACTGATGATGAATGAAGGGATTTTCACTGGGTCACATTATTCATTATTGATACTTAATTCATGATTCTCCAGCAACATAATATGTGAATTCAAAAGAGCAGAGAAAAGGGACCATTTGGTAGTATCTGCAGAAAGCGGGGAATAATTTTTTGCTCATTCGAAAGTTACATATTTAAATTCAGTTTAACCCAAATTGAATCTTAAATTTCTGAAGTATGACCATGTTTATTTTCAACTGATCAGTTGGTTGGGCAAGTTAAAATAACAGGAATACGTACAATATGATACCAAAACAATAATTTGCCTTGGGTCCAAGATAATCTTTTCCCAACATTTCCAACTTCTAACAAAATTTTGCTGTATTGCTGTAGTGCTGATGATTCATAAAAGTGGCTCTGTTCATGTTGGAAATAAAATGATAAAAAACACTTTAATAAGGAATATCCACACAAAAAACGCCACGTAAAACGCTACAATTCTTACACTTTAAATATAAAAACAATTCAATTCAAACTGGCGCCAGACATGGAGTAAAGTTAGCGGCGAAATTATTCGTACACCCCTCATCTTTCACAACTTTCTAGAATTACTCAAAAACTATTGTTGCCACAGGCATAAGATTTTCACAGTGTGTGTGAAGCACATATTGGTGAAAATAATACCAAGTTTCTAAAATAAAATATTATTTTTGAAAAATTTAACAAGCTGAACTTCAGAAAAACGATATTACAAAATTATTCATACCGTGAATAGTATTACACTTTATTAAAGTGAGTTTACCATTTGAGTACATTTTTAATAATCAATGGCGTGATCTTCCATCTTAAGAACATTTACAAGCCTTTTATTACAGTTTTTGACAATCTTTTCTTTAGTTTCACATGAAATATTGTTCCATTCTTCACTGGCGATGCGTTTCAATTCCTTAAGGGAACCATTGGACGGCATTTGGGGCATCTGCAGTCCAAAAGTCGATTTTTTTTTTATTGCTTTAAATGAGTTTGAGATATGTCCCCGAATGTCTGTAAAAATATCAGAAACGTATCCCAGAGCTAGCGTCCCCCCCGGAGGGAGAGAGCATCCCCCTTTCGGACCTTTTTTTTCATTTTTGAACCTAGAGCAATGAAATTTGGTATACTGATAGGAAATGCAATTTAGAATCATTCATCATTCATGACAAAATGCGATTTTCTTGAAAAGAAAATGGGAAATCATAGAAAACGACATTTCTGGGGGTTTTCTAAATGCTTCTCCTCCTACAGTTTTTGAGCTACAGTGATGATTTTGGTATCATTGGATGCAGAATAATGTGGACATTAAAAAAAAACCCCATATTTTCAATTTCATTTTGTTTTTTTTATATATATTTCATCATTCATATTTCTCAAGGTGAGCATCCCCCATCTGAATATTTTTTTTATTATTGAATTTAGAGCAATGAAATTTGGTATACTGATAGGAAATACAATTTAGAATCATTTATCATTCATGACAAAATGCGATTTTCTTGAAAAGAAAATGGGAAATCATAGAAAACGACATTTGGGGGGGGGGGTTTCTAAATGCTTTTTCTCTGATAGTTTTTGAGCTACAGTAATGATTTTGGTATCATTGGATGCAGAATAACGTGGACATTCCAAAAACTTGAATGCTTTTCCTCAAATTTCCAATATAAAAATTTAAAAAATTAAAAAGAAAAAAAATCAAAATATTCTCAAGAAAATTCAAATTTATGACGTCATAACTTTGAAACAAGAATGAATTTTGAAAAACTTCTCAATACATTTTAAAGCCCTTGTTTTTCTGCATCCAATGATACCAAAATCATCACTGTAGCTCAAAAAATGTAGGAGGAGAAGCATTTTGTTTCTTAAAAATAGGTTTTATAAAAAAAGTAACTTATCAAGACGTTTGTCATTACATCTTCGAAGTTTACAAAGCTAGAGCAATGCGGTTTGTTGCATTTGAAAGTGACATATGTGCTCTATCTATATTACGGGGGGATTTCCAAAATTTTTTTTGGAAAGATTTCCGTAGACTTTTTTACCCTAAAATTATAACTTTTGCATTGAGACTCTGACAAAAAAATTCATATAAATTCGGAATGAAATAAATCAAAAATTCCCCCCGTATTATGGATAGAGCGCACGTTTGACTTTCAAATGCAACAAACCGCATTGCTCTAGCTTTGTAAATTTCGAAGATGTAATGAATAATATATGTATATATATAATTTTTTTTTTTTTCAAATAAAAAATTTTCTATGGCCTTATGAAAAATTTTTGTTTAAGATAAGTTGTTACAAATGTGGAGATCTAGTAGTCTGCAAATTTTCATAGACGTACGTCCAATAGAACCAAAGTTGACCAGTTCATCAAAATGGTTCCCTTAAGATTCTTTGGAGCTCTCTTGTTGATGTTGATTTTCAATTCCTGCCACAAATTTTCAATGAGATTGAGATCAGGACTCATCGAAGGCCATGGCAGCACATTTATCTTACTTCTTTGGACCCAGCTAGTTGTAGACTTGGCCGTGTGCTTTGGGTCATTGTCTTCTTGAAATACCCACCGCCTTCCAAGTCCCAAACTATTAGCTGATATCCTTCAGGTTTTTGTCCAAAATAGAAACATAGTCATCGAGTTAATCTTCCCTTCAATTGCGATCAATTTTCCAGTACCCGATGCAGCAAAACAACCCCAAAAGATCAGTGATCCAGCACCGTGTTCAACTGTTGGCATAGTGTTCTTTGGCAGGAAAGCTTTACACCATTCTTATGCTAAACCTTCTTCATGCCATTGTGCCCAAAAAGCTCGATTTTGGTTTCAACACTATAATACTCTCTCCCAAAATCCTCTGTCCTTATTCAAGTGTGACTTTGCTAAGTTCAAGCAAGCAGCAACATGACATGGTTTGTAAAATGGAGTCCTGCGAGGTCGGCGTCTGTGTAGGCTTTCCTTGTTCAGACAGAGCTGGATTGTACGATTGCTCACGCTAGTTCCCTGAGCGTTCAATCTCTCGGCAATGTCGTCTAGCTTCATTCGTGAATTAGCGATGATCTCACGACACCATTTTTTAGCAGTTCTCACCGAGAGTTTTTCTTTGCGACCACGCCCAGGCAATGTTTCTACAGTACCAAACTTAGCAAATTTTTTTATATAACAGATTGTACTGTAGATCTTGGGATGCTCAAACGCTTAGATTTGTCACCATAACTATTTCCAGCTTTGTTGCAGTCAATAATCAACCGTCTGAGGTCCACACCGTTTTCCTATTTGCCGGCGTAGCCGCACATGTCTGCACGTGTCTGTATGCTTGATATCTGTAGGCTGTACCGCACCTATATAAGCCGTACTTGTCGAGGCTAAGGTGCTCATTCATTCATATTCCAGCTTTCTGCCAACACCTGGCCAATAAAACTCCACCAAGCTTCACCAGTGTTTACCTGCCCCGCATATGTGGTGGCCCAAGTATGTGTGTTGAACTGAACTCACGCTCGCATAATCGTGCATAAGTGATTGAGTGGATTACAAGTGTCCAATAACTGACTATATCGTAACATTATAACATCTCGATGTGTCACGGAGAAAATAACCAGCTGTGGCAGCCGCAAGAAACTACAATCGTTTTCGGAATCGGTGTACCAAAAGAAGTGTTGCAAGAAGCTTACGCACAATTCACAGTCTTCCTAAATCTTGACTCACCATTGCAAACCAGGATTTTGGTGTATGAATCCGGAGACGATATTGAGATAGTCTTCAAAGTCAAAATCTCCGCATTCCCAGCAACAAATAGTCAGTAAAGGAACAATTTTTTAAATTCTACAAGTGATACAAACAATTGAGTGATCAACAACTTGATTTAACTTGTTCTGAGATACTTTACTACGAACTTGTGGTGTTATAAAACGTGCCAATAACTGTACCAGAGCTGAGTGACACGTACTAACATTAAAAAGGAATCAATTCATCAACGTGGTACCAAGTTATACCTCAGTACCATCTTGCAGCATCAGTCAACAATATTCCCAGCGTTTCAATAACAACAGCCAGGCAACGTGATCTGCTGCCGTCGTCTTTGTTGCAGTTAAGTGTTTATTGAAGAATTTTTTGTCTCTAGGTGCAAGCGAGTCTCTGTCTCCAAGCAGGCTATTTTTTTTTTCGTTGCATTTTTTTCCCGTGTACGTCCGGTAGAGCACTGCTGTGCTACAAGCAGGCAGTTGCGCTGTGAGAATTGTGGAAGGCGCACCTGCGCCCAGCGTATCTGGATGTAGCTGTTTAACCTCATGTTTACCTTCAATAATTATTGAAGGTATCTTATCTTAATTATAATTATTGTACTTAATACTTAATTATAATTATTGTAAGTCGAATATTTAACTGTTATTGAGTAGCAGAGTTAGTAGAAGTATTTAAAAACCTTGATTTTGATTATTCGGAGCTGTAATTTCGAAAGAAATTCCTTTTGCTGTTCAGCAGCTATATTTTTTTTGATGCTCTTGCATGAGAGGCGCTGTAATGTGCACGGCAGTAGTGTTGGTATGACAGCACGAATAGATCTGATTGTGGTGCTTGAAAAGTTAATTTTTTAGGAAATAGTGCCGCTATTTATTGCTACTTATTGAGAGTATTGGTTGTGTATTTTATTGTTATTAGTACTGTTTTTGTGATTATTATTGCGGATAACATTATTTTATTTCTGTGTATATTGCTTGTATTTAGGTGTGTAATTTCTCTCTTTCGGAGTGCGACATTATTTTTTTAATTGAGTTTTGATTGAATTTGATTTATTTTTGACTTTAGAAAGTTCTAGGATCAATTCTGAGTGTTAGGATTCATGTCATATTCGTCGGATAGCAATTCGGAATTCATTCGGACAGATCCTACTGTAACTAGATACGGACGAATTAGCAACCCAAGAGTGACTAGTGTGACAGAAGTTGCCACGATGACGACTCCGGCTGGTCCCAGTACTAGTGGTAATGTTAACCCGACTCAACTTGCACGCGACATTGCTGCGAATATAAATGTTCCTAATGTAGGTACCATAATGACTAATGCTGAGTTGCCCATTTTCCGTGGGAGACGACGTCAGAATGATGGGGAGTTTCTCGAAAATAAGACATTTTCCACCCACATACAGAACCTGAAGGCATACATGACGTTACTGCCAGACGCTACCAGTGACGAAAGGCGCAAGGAATTTCTTGTACGATCAGCAAATAAGAACGTAGGGGATTTCAACGCAGTTGTGACAAAACTTGTAAATGCAGATTTAAATTACACTTTCGATCAGGTAGTTAAGATTCTAGAAGATATTTATGTCTGCCCTGGAGAAAAAAGTATTCACGCCCTTGCCTGTGATATGAATGAATGAGCACCTTAGCCTCGACAAGTACGGCTTATATAGGTGCGGTACAGCCTACAGATATCAAGCATACAGACACGTGCAGACATGTGCGGCTACGCCGGCACAACTTTTTCCTAAAGTGGCGCTAGAGTACGAATGACAAAGCTCCACTCCTCTGGCTCCCAGTTAGCTCTGGCACAATTTTCCAGAATGATCTCACATCTAGAATGTTCAAGAACATTTTAGACATCAGTAAAACAGGCGTAACGGTAAATACTTCTCAATGAAATGTAATGTTCTCAATTGTATGAATAATTTTGTCTTTTCATGTTTGTGAAGATGAGCTTGTTAAATCTTTCATAAATAATATTTTGTTCTAGAAACTTCGTATTATTGGCACTAATATATGCTTCACATCTTGTGAAAATCTTATGCCTGTGGCAACAATGGTTTTTGAGTAATTCTAGAAAGTTTTGAAAGACGAGAGGTGTACGAATAATTTTGTCGCTAACTGTATGTGAAAAAAAACTTTCCATAAACATCCTTTGCAGAAAAAAATGATTGGCAAAAAGATCGTAGATCACTGCAGATTATACATTAGTTTGAGCCTCCCTAACTACTAAAAATGAAAGAGCGTATCCAAGAAAGGAGGAAGGCACCATTTAGTATGGAGATAAGGGAATCTGTAATCTATGCAGAAGGGGGCACAGACACAGTTATTTGAGAAAAGTTAATGAAACAAGATAAAAGTTGAAGAAGGAAGTAGTAGGTGCTGAAAAACAAGACAACAGCGAACCGATGGATAACATAGTTCTTAGTATAAAAACATTTTATGTCAACAAAAAGAAATCATACCTAACCTCATCCCGGGCCCTCATTAGCAAAAACCCTCAAGATAGATAACTCCAAAACCACACAACACTTCTGGAAACGAAGGCAGGAGTATAGAAAGAGAGCTCACCCGAGCCAGGCATGATCCTTGCCACTCTGCCAGCCCTAGTGCGGTGGGGTGGTGGAGGGTGGTGAGGCGACACAGCTCCAGTGGATCGGTCCACCTCTGTGAGGTCTCCTCCAGGACGTATGCCGTCGCTGAATATCACCTGCTTGCTCGCCCCGGGCGCGCGGTGGCGCCCTGATCCTCCGCTGCTGCTACCGGTACTGTCTCCTGAGGATGTGACAATAAGTTTCACATCTGAAGTGTCTGCCTGTCTCCTGAGGTTGCAACTCAAAATCGTGCTTTGAATCTATTTAAAGTGCCTGCTGTCTCATGAGGTTGCAACTCAAAGTCTAGGTGCGTTCTTCTTGATTGTACCAACAGTATTTGTTACAGAAACACGCTAAGAGAGAAATGTTTAGATGTACCAACTCATCAATGGAAATCAATAAAACTTAGATCGAAAATGAAAGTGTATGGTACTATAAATACATGGATTTAATATAAATTCTAACACTAACACACACAATCTATATCAAAAAAGCAGCTTCGTTCGATCTGGTCTCACGTTAATAGATCCATACATCTCTGTTTTATTATAAGACTGGCCTGTGGTGTACATCTCTACCGTAGGATTTGACAGTCCACAATTCTCACACGCCTTCCATCACTTTTACCACTAATCTGCTGGTACCTCTTTCCCCTACACTCCCAATCCAAATCATCAACAGCAAGTTTGCTCATTGGACATGTCTGACAACGTAATGATCGCAAAATGAAACCAGAAGAAAAACCAAGTAGTAGTAGTAGTATTAGCATTGATTTGCTAGCGCTTCAGTAATTCGTACTATATCGCGCCGTAGATCTCACAGTTTAAAATACAGGATTCACATCGTTACACAAAAGCACACTATATAAATGTTGTTCAAAGTTTGTCACAATAACCATCATGGAAACACAACAGCAGCCCTCACAAAGACCGCTTCAATTGCCACCCACATCATTGTCATTTTATGAGAGTCCTAGTTGATCTTTGAAGAGATCATCTACAGAGCGACGCACAATCCGCGAAACACAGGACAGCCAAAAACCCCGTAGGGGATTTCAGCTGCCCACCCATTTATGACCGGGCGCCTTACCCACGCTGAAATCTCCAGAGGCATCTACGCAGCGCACCCGGCCATATTGTAGTTTAGTCATCCACATCTCAGACGTGAAAAGTTCCTTGATTACGCTGTCCCTTTCCTGGCTAAATTTGAGACATCAAGTTGCACTTCTCTAGAAACATTTTAAGCGCCGTCACACTGAAAGCTGAACGCTCGATTTCCTTGAGCATTCCGGTCATTACATCCTCATCAGGACCTCGCGACTTCGCTCACATCGAGGCTGCGGCTGTCGCTCCATCAAGTGCCCGTGCGTCAAACGAGTATGTCCAATACGAAGGCGGCAGAGTATCACCTCCATCCGACGAGGGCGACAACTAGACGATGTCCACTCACGTACGGTGGGTTTTATAATTCTTAATTTATTGTTAATTGTTCTATCCCACTCCTGTTGCCACAAGCTTCTCACTGCAGCCTTTATCCGTGGGTAGTAGTCTCGAAAAGGGACCATCGAGTTCAGCGTCTCCTCGTTTGTCTCCGCAGCCCGTTTAGCCTCATGGTCAGCTCGCTCATTGCCCGATACTCCCACATGTCCGGGCACCCAGCACAGCATGACACTCTTGCGTCTACTTGCAAAGTTAATTAGCATCACGACAATTTCAGCAATGAGCGGGTGCGTACTATTATACATCTGTATGGCATCAATTACACTTTTTGAGTCAATGAAAATAGTGAAGGGCCCACATGGATACTCCTCAATCAGCTTCAGCGCCTCCATCACACCGTACAATTCTGCTGTGAAAATTGATGACTCTGGGAGCAGCTTCCTTGCACTGACCCTTTCCCCAGACACAGCAGCACATCCTACAGCATCTCCCGTTTTAGATCCATCAGTGTAGAACTTTACAGACTTAGCGTGCTTTTCCATTACATGGTCCATAAAAATTCCCTTCAGGATGTAGTCTGGCATGGATTCCTTCTTGGGCATCCGGCATCCGGGGCAAAAACTATCTATAGGGGCGCGCCACGTCGCAGTATTTTCTAAGAGTACTGGAAGTATTTGCATGGGTCTCAATTGCATAGCAGCTGTAATCACAGGGTAGTCCACAGACGAAGGTATGAAATAAGGAAAAGGCAGGTGTCGTCCAAGGGGCGCGTGCACACTAACCCATGCAGGAGACAACGGGACTTGTTCCAGCCTGGCTAGGTACTGCAAGGTTAGTTGCACACGTCGAAGCCACAGAGGAGGCTCTCCGCTCTCCACGCACAGGCTGTAAGAGGGTGAGGATCGAAAAGCACCAGTGCTTAGCCTGATAGCTGCATGGTGCACTGGGTTCAGTTTAGCCAGAGTCGATTCTTTTGCATATTGATATACTATGCAGCCGTAGTCTATTTTACTCCTGATAAGAGTTCTATATAGTCGCAACAGCGTCACTCGGTCTGCTCCCCACGCTACTCCGGATAAACACTTAAGGAGATTCATTCTCCGAGCACACTCAACCTTGAGGGCTGCCAAGTGAGGTTTCCAGGTGAGCTTATCATCCACAGTCATCCCCAAAAACTTGACGCTGTGCGCAAAAGCCACCCGTCCCTCTCCCAGCACCAGTCGAGGGGGATCACATCGGCCACGTCCCTGGAAATGAAGGCCTACAGTCTTCTCAGTAGAAAAGGTGAAGCCATGTTCAAGAGCCCAGTTGTTCACTTTGTTGATGGCTCTCTGCATTCTGCGAGTCACTGCAGGCAATAATGCAGATGAGGAGTACAGCATAAAATCGTCCACATACAGAGAGGCTAAAATGCCAGGGGGGAGGACCGAAGTAATACCGTTCAAGGCGACATTAAATAGCGAGCAACTCATGACGCTGCCTTGAGGCAGGCCTTCACGCTGAAGCTGCAGTGAGGAGAAAGTACCACCCACTCTAACACGGAAGGTTCTCTCACCAAGAAACTCCTGGATATACAAAGCCATATTACCACGGAGTCCATATCCATGCAATGATTTGAGGATCCCATATCTCCACGCAGTATCATAGGCCTTGTGCAGGTCAAAGAAAACGCATACAGTCTGTCGGCGTTCTGCGAGGTTAGTTACCAGGTAGTTCTGTAGACGGAGCAGAGCATCTATGGTTCCGCGGTGTTGTCGGAAACCAAACTGTACGGGATTTAACAGTTCTTCGGCCTCCAGCCATCGCGTGAGCCGTACATTTACCATCTTTTCCAGCAGCTTACCAAGGCAGCTAGTCAGGGCAATAGGTCGATAGTTATCTGGGTTAGAGGCAGGCTTGTTGGGCTTAGCAAAAGCCATGATTGTTGCTGTTCGCCATTGCTGCGGATATGTGTGTGTGCTCCAGATTTTGTTGTATATATAGAGAAGGAATGATATTGCCGTATGATCCACATTTTTTATCATTTGATAGTAAACACCATCAGGCCCGGGGGCTGTGTTTTTGCACTTTTTTAAGGCACAATAAAGCTCTACCATTGTGAGGGAATCGTTGTAAGAGTAGGTGGAATTAGTCAAAAAATCAAGTGGTTGCCGCTCTTGTTGACGTCTGAGAGCCAAGGAGGGATACCCGCTGCTGACACGACAGAAGCTCCGAGCCAAAGCTTCTGTTACGCGATCCGGATCTGCCGTGAGAGAGCCAACAATTTCCAAGCACAGTGACCTGTGTCCATAATTTCCCTTCATTTTGTTCACTCTCTGCCATACCTTGGCCATAGGGGTGTCGGTATTCAGGCCGGAGACATACTTCTGCCACGATGTCTTACGCGCTACATCCTTTACTAGTTGCGCTCGAGCCCTCGCTCGGTTGTAGGCGATCTTATGGGCCAGCTCTTTAGTGCGTTGGTAGCGCCGCAAGGCTCGCTTCCGTTCACAATTAGCTATTGCACACTCGTTGTTCCACCATGGAACACCATGTTTCTGGCAGCCTCCCTGAGACTTTGGGATGGCAGCGTCGGCAGCCGCACGCACTGTTCTGACAAAGTGATCGACCAGCTCATCCACACTGCAACTCTTATCTGGTTCTTCCATTCGCGAGCAGGATTCGAAGTTTTTCCAGTTTGCCTTTTTAAAATTGAGGCGTGGATCCACGGGCTCAGGTTGGTACCGTACCAAACTCAAAAGGATAGGATAGTGGTCACTACCACACGTATCCTCAAGCACAGACCACTGCGTATCAGGAAAAATGTCGGGCGTGCACATACTGACGTCGATTGCAGAGGAGGTACCGCTTTGTACATGAAAGTGAGTGTGGGCTCCGGTGTTCAACAGGCACAACTCGGTAGCATCCAAAAACTCTTCCACCGCTCTGCCATGCCGATCATTTATCAAATTGCCCCAACGAACATGTTTGGCATTTACGTCTCCAAGAATGAACGCTGGTCTTGCTAGTTGGTTACTGAGAAGGATGAGGTCCTGTGAGGTTAAGGGATCTCCAGGTGATGTATAGATATTGCATACGGAGACCATACGTTGCCCGATACACAAACGGAGGGCCAGGGCCTGTAGTCCCGTATTGATTGTTATTTTACTATAACCCACATCTCTCCGCACAAGTATTGCAAGTCCCGTTCCGGGCACTGGATTAGGCACCGGGGAAAAAACCTCAATGCAATAGTTGTTTGGGGGTGTAGGGTTCAGGCTTCCAAGAAGGGTCTCCTGGAGGCAAACGCACCAAGGTTGGTACTCCTCAAGGAGGGCCCTCAAATCTCCGTAGTTACGTCGAAATCCTCTAATATTCCATTGGCAGGTGTTCACGGTTTACCAGTTCGAGATTTAGCACGCGTGGAGTCCTTCTCAGCACCCTCATTCAGAGCGGTTGCCAGATCAGGCGGCACGGGGCTTATGGGTCTATCATCCCATGTATGAATTGGCACTGCGGGAGGTGGCTTAGTTGGGAAGCCACGCGGGATAGGAAATTTCTTCAACATATGCGACGCGAAATCTTCTGGGACAATTGTGACGCGTTCCAGAGAGCGAACACGCTGCGTCACAATATGCCGCTCACTATCCCGCTCAGACCTGCGACCGTCCGCACGAGGAACCGAAAGGTCACGTCCAGCGTTCCCCACAGCCCCACTTCCACTGCCGGGCATCCGCACGCCTGGTCGGGGCACTCTATTCACTTTGCATTCTGGTTCCGATATACCACCAGGCGGGGCTGCCGGCTCCGGAATAATCTTTGCCTGGCTTGGAAGTACATCAAGAGCTCTTTCGGTGACTCTAGGTGCTTTTGCCACATTACCCATGTTGTTGCTGTGGGTCGGCGACGTGCCGCTCTGTGTACGCTTTCTCGAGGTTATTATAGAAGGTATTGTTCTCAAAGGTTCACCAGGTGTGTTTGGCTGGTCCGCCACCAAAGTTTCCGTTGGATTTCTTTTCGCTCTACTTTTGGATGCAGGTGGTTGTTCTTCAGTTGCAGATATTCTTGGGATGGCCGCTCCACCAGCACCCGGCTCCCGTTCCACAGCAGTATTCCTCAGCTGGCACCGGCCAGCAGGGCCGGGAACACGGTTGGTGGGCATCTCTTGAGGGGTTTTAGCCTTCTCTGCATACGTAACTCGGGTTTTATTGAAACGGCTGCCAACCACGCGCTTAGCCTTGCCATAGCTGATGCGCTGGTTTGTCTGCACCGCTAGGGTTTCCTCTTCAAGTTTATAATAGAAACAAGACTGAGAGCTAGCAGGATGTTGCTCACCACAGTTGGCACATCGGGGAGATTTGGTGCAGGGCAGTTCATGCTGTTCTTCCGCGCAGTTGACGCACACGCCAGGCTCAACACGGCAGGACCTGGCACCATGCCCAAAGTCCTGGCACTTGAAGCAGCGGCGGGGCTTCGGCACGTACTGGCGCACGAGGCATCTTGTCCATCCTATGTCTACAGACTGTGGTAGGTGGCAGCGGTCAAAAGTGAGGATGTATATTGACGAGGGCATCAAAACTCCCCGCTCGAATCTCTTGATCCGGTATAATGCTTTCACTTCGAATTGCTTCAGTTCCTCTAGGAGGCGGTCGTTGCTATACTGAGGATAGTTGTCGTACCATATGGTACCCTTGCACTCATTAAGTCTGTCATGAGGAGACACCTGCACGCCAACTCCCGCAAGGGACCGCAGGCCTAAGATAACCGCACTTTGGTGCTGGTTGCGCACCTCAACCAATAGACCGCCATTCCGGGTCTCTGTTACTTTCGCAGGTCTGCCACCAAGTCCCCTGCACAGTTGACGATTGGCTTCAATCACGTCAACGTGGCTCATGGGCGATCCATCCTTGGTTTTAATAATGAAAAATCTTTTAAATTCCGTTGGTAGAGCTGCATTTTCGTTATCATCGACACTGGCCAGGGGCTCTGCAAACAAATGTTGCCGCCGAACACGGCGCTTGTGTTGGTGTGGTTGCACCCTTTGTCTCTGAGATGGGGGAACATGAGGTTCAAGGGTAATATTCATTTTCTCAGATGGCCCGGCTTCAGCGTCACCACTCGCAGAAGACTGTGATGGTGGTTGCTGCGCCAATGGCAAAGTTGAGGAAGATTCAGTACAGGTGTCCGTGCGTGAGGGTCCAGTCGTCACCGAAGATATAGCGGGAAGATTTTCCATGTTGAGAAAAGGTAAGGTTTCACCTGTCACCCCGAGCCAGCACCTAAGACGGCCGCCTACAAGGGGATCCCTGATGTCGGGCACACGTAGTCCCAACGGGAACGCTCGCTAGGTACAGGCATAGCAGTCAGAGTGACCAGGATCAGCAGGTTGATGCGCTTGACTAGTCGAAGGCGCGTTCCCGCACGCCAAGGACGTTTAAGCAGCCCCCCGCCTACCCAGCCACCCCTCCCACTAGCCCTCGCCGCATGCGACTTCAAAACTGGCAGGACGGGCCTAGGCTCCTGCCAGCCCCCAAGGAGAGGTCAGAGCGTGGTCCAGGAGAAGGCCAGGTCATCCGAAGAGAGAAAGTCAGCACAAATCCGTATAGAAGTCCAAGTCAGTAGGGTGGTACAATGCTGCCATCTCTCTTCGTCTGACCCCTCAACCCAGGCCACTCTACCATGGTTGCACCTGGGTAGCACAGCCCTGGGCATCATAGAGGCACGCAAGCCCCCTCCCCACGACAAGGGCGAGATGGCGCGAGGGGGGAAGAAAAACCAATATTTGAGTAAAATTGGAGTGATGCTATTTGATTTGTATGCCACAAGACAATAAGCAAGGCAGGAGCGAACACAAGACGCGTTCTGAGCCTGTGAAACTGACCTTCCCTCTTGAGCACCCCCACGGGCACCATGACTGTGGGCGTGGCAGGGGTCGCCCCAGCTTGCTGGGGAGGTGGGATGCGGGAGCAGTATTCCATGGGGTTGTTGGGGTCGGGGGAACGTGGGGAAGACGAACCTGAAGCGGAGGATCCAGGGCCTCCTGACGTAGGTCCGCTCATGTCATGGTCCTCTGCAAAGGGCAAGTTGCATGAACAAATTTTAGGACATGATCTACAGGATGAAGTAGAGGTTACTATGAAATTAAGCGATTACGGTACTTATAATGAACTGGTTTTGTTGAAAAAGATGATAATCATAATATTTTGCCAATGGTTAAATTTCATCAAATAAGAAGCACTGAAAAATATGTGGGTCAACAGTCACTGTGAAATGTCCCTTGCTGCAGACATGAATTTTATGAAAAGATTCATGAACGTACTACCCAGCAGCTCAGTACCATAAAAGCTACAACACAAATTTGTACTATTTTGCACACTCACCAGCACGCTTGACACAGACGCTCAATAGCAAAATCTATCATAAATTCACAAGACATTTAAAACCATAAACTATTTTCACAAGCAATGCAGTTCAGTCCATGCTGCAAAAGGTCTAAAATTTACATGGATACGTTAAAACCAGCACCAAAAACCTGACCTCACCAGCTGCTAGTAAACAGTAAAATACAAGCCAGGAAATGAAGCAACAACACGCACAATAACCTCGAGCTGCCCTCACCAGCGATGGCCATGAGCGTCTTGCATGTAGCGCAGACCCTGGCCTCCCTGTAGTCCATGTACGGGAGCTGCGCCTTGTCCTTGCAGCAGTTGGCGCAGAGCACACGGCCGCACGCGCGGCAGTGGTGCCGTCGCCGCACCAGCGTGAACTGCCGACCGCACTCCTGACACCCGCTCGCGTCCTCGTCCGGCACCCAGAACGGCGCCACGCTGCCCACCATGTTCGCACCACCTGCTTCGGGGCAGGCATGGTTAGTGCTGCACATGTTACTCTTTTGTGCTTAGGCCTGCCTGCCCCCTTTGGTACATGTTCGTCTTTTGTGCCTAAGCCCAGCTCCCTTGGTACATATTCGTCTTTTGTGCTTTGGTCTGCCCCCTTGATACATGTTCGTCTTTTGTGCTTTGGTCTGCCCCCTTGGTACATGTTTGTCTTTTGTGCTTTGGTCTGCCCCCTTGGTACATATTCGTCTTTTGTGCTTTGGTCTGCCCCCTTGGTACATGTTTGTCTTTTGTGCTTTGATCTGCCCCTTGGTACATGTTAATCTTTTGTGCTTAGGCTCAGCCCCCTTGGTACATGTTTGTCTTTTGTGCTTAGGCCTGCTCCCTTGGTACATGTTTGTCTTTTGTGGTATATCTGCCCCCTTGGTATATGTTCGTCTTTTATAGTTAGATCTGCCCCCTTGGTACATATTTGTCTTTTGTGGTTAGATCTGCCCCCTTGGTATATGTTCGTCTTTTATAGTTAGAACTGCCCCCTTGGTACATATTCGTCTTTTGTGGTTAGAGCTGCGCTGGGCGAATTTTTGGTTACTTTGTTTGTTGGTTACTGTGTGTTGTGATTACTGATGTGCTTGTTGGTAGTCTTGAGTTGTGGTGACAGCTGCACTTGGATGTTTGTGTTCATGTCGTATGGTTATTGCCACACTCATCAGACACAACCCCATTTTAGACTAATATGTCATGGGGTAAATACTAACTTAGATGAGAGTTAGAACTAACACTAGGGAAGAAAAATTAAGGTCAGTAAGTGGGTTGAGAGGAAGAATTTTCTTTCATTTAGCTGTCTATCTTCTACAGCAAAAAAATTAACATATATGGAGAAAAAGTTTCAATGCAGCACTGAAAGGTGGTAAACTTGCCAAAGTGGCCAAGTGAATTTAGAGTTAACAAGTTCCTGCCACAATCTTTACACACACACAAATAGTCGCATTAGCTAGGTTAATTAATGCGGCTAAGAACGAGCTGGAGCAACCATTCCAATTTACATGCTTTGTTCTATACTATAAAATAGAAAGTTTAACAGAGCCCTATTTTTCTGCTCCCCAAAGGATTGCATGAAAACTTTGTATTCTGCAAAGAAATTTCGAAGTAAGAACTGAGATTGTAAAGGCTATCACTGGCACACACGTTGCCATTAAAATTACAGAAAATTTCATCATCATTTGGAATTAGGAAGGCCAAAAAAGATATGACAGAGAAGAGATAGCTAAGAAAACATGAAAGTAGTAAAGTGGACACAAAATAGAAGTCCCAAGTCCTATCTATAGCTGGGGTAACCTGACAGTACCCATCCTAAAAGCATGCCATAAGTGAAATTTCTTGTACACAACACATATCACAAAACGCAAAAAATAGATCCTTGCAAGCATTATCTTTGACACAAATTTTGCATACAAAATATACCTTACGTAGAGAGTACTCCACATGCACTACACATTAAAAATATTGTCATCAACATATTTGAAATTACCTTTTACAGCTTTCCAAGTGACCATGCAATACTGTAGCATTCACAGGATTCCACAGAGCAACAGTTCTAAAATTCCTGCATTCTCACCTACCAAAGATTTATGCCTCTTAAAAAGCACTATAATTCTCATCCACAAACCTTCCCTAATCCAAGACATTAGCTCAGCTTTGCTTATAGTACCTGGTTGTTTTCCAAACCTAGACCTTTTAAGGCTGCTATCATTATTTCAAACATATTTAAAGAGTGCTGTAGTGATTTGATTCCTCTACCTTCTAGTTGGAAAAACAAGACAATTTCTTACAAAATCATGAGTCACGATGTCCATTTCAAGAAAAAAACAATTAACAGTCCCATTCCTCCTGGGTATCTAGAAGGGACATGAAAAATTCAAATTCTTCAAAGAAATTAAGGAAAATCTTAGACTCAAGATGAAGTACCAGCGATTTTAAGCTGATCCTGAAGTATTCCAAATACCTGCAAAGCAAACAGAGGTTTTCATTGTACTTTGTCCGAACGAGCTCTTTATTCTCCTCATGAGCTCTTATTCTCCTTTCTTTTTCACAATGTTAATGTTATTAATTATCTGATTATTTTGTTAACAATTCGTTAATTAATTAATCAACAAATTAACTGCATATTATTTCGGGCCTAAGGCTCGAAACCTTTTGAAGTGATACATTCTTTTACAAAATATAAGCACCTCATTGTCGCCGAGGCCATAGAGATAAAACAATAAAATCCTGTAATAATAAACCCAATAAACTTACAGTCACAGCCCATTTTATCTCCATTTGTCTCAGTTATGTTAGGGAATATGAATACTCAGTACTGTCAATTTTGCGTGCATTTCAACACCTAAAGAAACTTACACTACATAGAGATGTAAGAATTTTATTTTAAATGAATGAAAGAAATCGAGGCATGATAATTCAAAAAAATTAGTGAAAACCACGCACTCCTATAAGACGGACAATAGGTTAGTTCAAGCCTCAGCTAACCGCTACAAAAGAGTATCAAAAAGAGGAAGGAGGGAGGCACCATTTAGTATGGAGATAAGGGAATGTGGAATCTGTACTGAAGGGCATAGAAACAGTAAGTTGAGAAAGAAGTTCATGAAACAAGGTCAAAATTGAAAAAGAAAATAGTAGGTACTGAAAAACAGGTCAGCAGTGAACCAAAAGAAAGATGGTCCTTAACATAATAAAAAATATTTTATTTCAACAAAAAGAAGGCCTACTGGACTCTTAGCTAGGGCCCCCACACATTTCCCCCAGGGAGTGCTAATTCCCATTGATACAATAGTTGTCTCCCCCAGAGGGGCACTCGTATAAGAACACACTTTAAATAAATGGAAGAAATAAAGAGGCATTTTGAATATAATGAAACTATCAATAAGGATCACGCAGTGGTAATGGCCCACAAATTTCCCACTGCATGCAGAATTGAGTGAGACACAAGATTCACCTGACACAGGTTCCTGCGTGCTGCTCCTCCCAGACTGCAGATCATCATACACGGCCGTGACGAGAGCACCTGAGAAGTTCACAGAAATTATTATGCGTGTAATATCCAATGAAATAGTCCCTGAATGGTTTGCTACTCGTCTCTTTGGTTGCTACTCCCTCCCGGTAAACTGGATGCCTCAATGCTCCCTAGTGACTTCAAACTTGTTTTTCTTTTCAGTAGCAACTTATTTCTACACTGAATGAAATTCAGTTCAATCTCATCACAGAAAAGGAATTAAATGATGAAAATATACATTCAGTATTAAGTTAAAATAATTTAAAATGGACAACAGTTTTAACTTTAAAACAAATACTGTTATTATTTGACGACAGAGACACCTTAATTACCATTCAAAAAGAAATGACCTCTCAGAGTTCAAAAGTAACTTTTTTATATGTTCACTGCGTTTCCGCGGTTGTTAACGGTAGGTTTGGTTAGGTTGTAAGTAGCAGAATAGGGAAATGAATTTTACAGCTTGGATAAATTTTAATTCTTTCTAATGAATATGAAGAATACAATTGTACGATAACATTTTACCTCGCATGATTATTTTGCATAAACATCGCGAAACATAAAATGTCGGGCATTGATATCGGCACGTAAGTGGGCAATTTACCTCTTGGTACACATGTGGCCCAATATGCAGTGAACCCCATAATCAATGAGACCAGTAGGATCCAATATTTCGCCCCATAACGTACACAAAAGATCGCACACGAGCAGCAGTTCATTGAAAAAGCACGCTCACTCGTCTCACCAATAGAGGTAATGATAAATCAAGTCCTACTCAACCTCAAATCCACACCAACAGCAAATGGGATAAATCATTCATGATATACTTGTAACAGCTAAATGAAGAAATATGTACACAATTTTTAAAATATTACCATCCACTTACCCAGTTAACAATGTTAAATTGACACAAAGATATACAAAGCATTTTCACCAGGCTTCATCAGAGACAAAATTTAATGACAGGAATGCTTGAGACCAAATTGGTGAGAACTAAGAGTGTCACTATAATTTTACAAAATTGATAAGTGTGAGGTTATGCTTCCCTAAGTAGCCATGCTAAGCAGCCTCAGTAAAGATGGAAATGATTAATGCCAGCTCTATTCAACTGGAATGAAAGCTGCTGCAAAACAAGAAAATCACTAAAACCAAGCTGAAGTAAAGACTTTATTCTTTCTAATTTGTAATATATCATTATTACAATCTTAAGGCAGATTGTTATCATTATTATTATTATTATTAGTTAGTTAAAGCCTCCCTATCCTCAACAAATGAGATCCGAAGAGAGAAAGGAAGAAGACACCATTTAGTATGGCGTTAAGGGAACGCAGAATCTACGCAGAATGGGCATAGAAACAGTAAGATGAGAAAGATGTTCATGAAACAAGATCAAAGTTGAAGAAGAAAGTAGAAGGTGCTGAAAAACAGAACAGCAGTGAACCGAAAAAAGATGGTCCGTAACAAAACAAAAACCGATTTTATCTTTATCTCAAAAAAAAGGAAGCCTACATAACCTTTAGCTCAGGCCCTCACCTAGTCCCCCTGGGAACAACCTTAAGGCATCTATGAAAGCTACATGACAGTTAGTACCTACACACCTCACTGAGACATAAAAGTGACGCAAGTATGCAACTCAACCACGGCACAAAAATGACAGATTGTACAACATTTTATACGCCCTAACACATTGATTGCATTGACGCGGTTGTTGGGTTTTGAGTAGTAAAACTGAAAAACCAATTTTATTGCTGGAATGCGTTTCTGTCCTTTCTAAGAAGTATGAAAATATAACTGGACAATAATGTTTTACGTTGTATGCTAAAATCTATTTTAAAAAGGCAATGAAATAATTTAAATGCTATTTATTTGAACCCGTACAGAAATAAACAACTGACCTTGTGGCACACATATGTACCAAACATAGCTAACATGTTGACCCTAGCCATCTTTATCAAAAAGAATTATTTGAGTTTAAGCAACAATTTGACCATTTAACCCTTTAACGCCCAAGTGCACTGTACGGTCCTCCTTCGAAAATAGCCTCAATATATTGTATTTCCCGTAAAATTAGTTCCCTGATGTGTTTTTTGGACTGCACTGTCAAGTGGCAGTTCCTTTCTCATCGTGAAATCGATAAATGTCTGATGCCGGTGCCAGTTTAATGATGGTGGTTGTGATAACGGTAACATGAGTAGAAAATGTGGACGTTAAAGGGTTAAGCAACAACAGACGGACTGAAAGTTAAGATAGAGTGAGCTCTCGTGACAGTTGATGTATGCTAGCTAAGTAGCTGCAGATGTATGCGTGTGAATTTGTACTGCTTGGGTTGTCAAATTAGAAGCAAAAACTAGTAATTTCTAGTGATGTACCGATACCATTTTTTTGGCCGATGCCGATACCGATACCTATTTTTTGGCCGATACCGATACTCCGATACTTGAAAATACCGATACTTTGACCGATACTACTACCGATACCGATTCTTTTACAATCATCTAACCTAATAATACCCGTTGTATGTTAGTTTATGTATTAGTTCGGTGTCCGCTTCTTAAGAAACATAGGATGTCTGAGTTGGCGGTATCACGGAGACTGAATTCCTCAGTGTAACATTGAAAGATCGTCT
This sequence comes from Morinoia aosen, assembly GCA_030386875.1. Lineage (NCBI taxonomy): Eukaryota > Metazoa > Arthropoda > Malacostraca > Amphipoda > Talitridae > Morinoia > Morinoia aosen. Next base: position 49,306,160 of record CM059574.1, on the reverse strand, counting down.
GTACATGCAATGATATGTCTGAAATCTTATCAGGATAAGTTAGTAGTATTGGATAGGTTGTTGTGGTCGCCGTAATTTGCGCATTTTCCTAACCATGTCGCTTTTGTGCAGCTTTCAGGCCATATTGAATAATTAAAAGACAAATTAAATATAGTAATTTGGTGAATAGCTGTGCCCGAAGTAATCATTTTTAAGTAATGGTGATTTGTCACGGGAGGGGAACTCCGAGTCAAGAGAGCTTTGTGTGTTCTTGTGCATATGTGTTCGGCATAAACATTTTAAACCTACCCGACTCTCCGTTCTACGTATTGGCAACAGTGGAAAACGCATTAGTGGTGTAGGGTTTACAAGAACCGCAGTTGCTACCATGTAATGACGATCGCTAGGCCTTCGCGTCGTGAACATGCTTTGCGGCGGTGCAAGTCACGACATAGAATTAGGATAGCATAAGTTAGATAATGTTGACGGAATTTTTCCATGGGTCCATCTAGCTTAACGATGACATTGTCCTCGGCATTTCCATGGGTCATGCTGCTACCTAATAATACCCTTGCCCTTGGTTTATTTGTTTGGTGTCTGTTTCTTCCATTTCTCTGTCACTCACGCTCATAAGGATAGTTATAATGGCCGTATCTGTGATACGAGTTTCAACGGTGCGAAAAATATTTTTCATCACGGGTACTGTTAGGATGGATATACTGTTATTGTTATCATCTACATCTTGAAAATTCGTTCATGAAAAGTATTTAATCCCATTTTTGGCGGGCCGTGCACACTTGTATTAAAATAAAGCCATTATAACTTCTACATGGGAGTTATAATAAAATTATTTCCTTATATATCTAATAATACAAAAATATTGACAAAAAAGTTTCCGATTGTGAAAAATAAAATGCTCTTGCTATGTTAACTATATTGTTGAGAAAAACAACAAAATGAAATCCATTCAATAGATATGCGTTTCTAATTGTATTGCAACGTAAAGTAGACTAGCTATAATAGCATCTGGCTCCAACAGTGGACCAAAACAATAGTTTCTCCAAAAAAGGACTGTCATTTTCGTGTTATTCACACCAAATACGAGTACATACTTTGGCGAAAGAAAATATTGAAATTCGGTAAGCCCCGAAACCGAAAATATCCGCAAACACGCAACCATCTATAAGATGAAGAATTTAAAAACGACAATTTCAAGGAACTTGATCATATTTATTAGGAATACTTTGCGGAGTCCAGATCCATCATCAGTTCGTAAATTTACAAATCATTATGTCTGCAATAAAAGATAAAGCAAAATGTTGGATACAGTCATTAAAGGAAATCAAGAAAATAAAAATAAAATTAAAACATGTCCCAGAAAAACTAAAATCGACAAGATTACTATTTAGTTACAATTTGTTATGGGTAGGAACTATCAGAATTGTTGAGGGCCGGTTTTAGTTTAAAAATATGTAGCGACTCTAAAATTCTGAGGTCACATGCAGTTGAAGCCGAATCTAAGATTTAGTTGCATTTTACTGCGTGATTACGTACTGCGGAGTGTGAGGAGTAAGCTAATTAGTTCCCCGCGCGGAAGCTTCGACCCCAATGTTCGACCATTCTGTTATAAAAATTCTGTGACGTCATGCCGACGTACGATGATGTGCACTGCACACAACTGTATAACTGTTAAAAATAAATCAGAGATCGAGGTTCGCATCTCCATCGGAAGCGTATCCTTGTACCGGAAAAATGAAGCAACCATAAAATTATACAATTCCGGTACAAGGATACGCTTTTGATGGAAAAAGAGCCTTTCTGATTTATTCTTACAGTTGTGTGCAGTGCACATCATCGTACGTCGGCATGACGGCACAAAATTCTTATATCAGAATGGCCGAACATCGGGGTTGAAGCTTCCGCACGGGGAATGAATTCGCACAATTCGTACGTAATCACGCAGTAAAATGCGACAAACCGATATCCTCTGCGGACTTCAAAATCTTAGATTCGGCTTCAACTACATGTGACCTCAGAATTTCTGAGTCGCTACATATTTTTAAACGAAAACTGGCCCTCAACAATTCTGACAGTTCCTACCCATCGTAAATTGGAAGTAGATCATGTCGATTTTACTTTCTCTGGGACATCTTTTGATTTTTTTTGTTTTTGTGATTTTCTTTAATGACTGTATCCAACATTTTCTTTTTTCTTTTATTGTAGTCGTAATGAATTTTAATTTTACCAACTGATGATGGAGCTGGACTCCGAAACGTATTTCTAGTAAATATGATTAAGTTCATAGGAATTTTCCTCGTTTTTAAATTCATCAAGTTGCGATGAAAGCAATCAACTGACCCGTTCAGATGTATTGAACTATAAGATTGTTCGTGAATTGTTCAAACATCTTAACATAGAAGAAAAATGCAAGATTCGTAATCAACGGTGATATGCATGCTAAGTTAAAATAAATTATTAGCTTCGTAATATTTGGCGATTTACAAGCTAAATTAAAATAGAATTTTCGGCAATTTCTATATTAAATTCACAAAAACTTTCAAATGCACCTTCAACTTTATTAAATTGGTTTGGTTTTTGTTAGCCTGTCACATACTTTAAGATATGGACATTAGGTCAAACTATAAAGGTTTAGTCGTAAAGGTATAAAAATTTTATGTAGCTACAGGGTTTAACTATTCATTTTACATAGCTTTCAGTTATGACCGTGACTCATCAGGAATTCAAAGTAGTGAATTCAGTTAGCGGGCCTGATTGAACGCTATAACTCAACAGTTAGCTATCTAATTTACTAGGTATGAATAGGCTCTTTATTTGATTACAAGTACGCACTGCCCGTCAAAAATAAGGGGACTCACTAACTTTCTTGAACAAATTTTCCAAATGTGATGCCCAACGAATGTATTCATCCTAACAGCGCTCGTGATGAAAAATATTCTTGTTGTTGCGCACTGGTGAAACTCGTATCCCAGATACGGTCACTATAACTCTCCTCATGAGCGTGACAAAGAAAATGGAAGAAGCGGACTCCAAATAAACCAAGGGTATTATTAGATAGTAGCAGGACCCGCGGAGATTCCATGGAGAATGTCATCGTTAAGCTAGGCGGACCCGAGAAAAAATTCTGACAGTATTACCTAACCTGTGCTAATCTAGCCTATCCTAATCTAAGCTAACCTATCCTAAACTAACAAAACCTATCCTGATAAAATGTCAAATATTTATATGCATGGAAACGCCATCTTTTAATGTTACACTGAGAAATTCGGTATCCATGATACCGCAAACTCACACAATGCGGACACCAAATAAATATATAAATAAACACACAACGGGTATTATCAGGTTAAATACTTTTACTTTGATGATTTATGACCTTCATTTGAATGATAAAATACGTATTTTTGGAAAGTATCGGTAAAGTATCGGCCGGATTTTGCCGATACCGATACCAATACCGATACCACTAAAAATGGCCGATACTGCCGATACCGATACATCGGTACATCACTAGTAATTTCTAACTTTGGCTCCCTCTTGAAACATAAGCCGTATACAATTTCGATCCAATACACAGCTTAGGTTATAAGCACATAGTGAAGAATGGGAATAGAGTTTGTGTTATAGGGTTACATCAGTAAAGCACATTTAGAATCTACAAGCGGGTCTGTAGTGGGGATTTTCTTCAATACCTTCGTGCAACCCCTAGCCAACCATCTGCCACTAAATGGAACACTTGCAAGATTTATAACATTTTCAAACTCAAGTATTTACCTGTTCTTTGCATTACACTACTTTTATCAATCTAATATTTGATATCAATCTAATATTTATTATAAATATCTAATAATAACTTAGTTGAAACTTTCCTGTTGTATGAAAAATTATGTGGGTTATTAAAACTTCTCATTTTATTGGATTTGGGCACCTAGAAAATGATTTGATGTAGGCAGCTTTGCCTCATCTGGCTCCCACTGGTCTAGCAAACATAAATATTCCATTATTATTCTACAAATAAAAGTAAGACAATTTATTTCAAAACTCCTTTATCAAACATAAAAAAGGAATGGCGACCTATGCAAAAACCCAGAGTACCTAACATACGTGCTGTGTAACAAGAACCTTTGAAAACAATTAAAGAGTTTGTAATTTGTAAGTAATCCAAACCACTTAGCTAATTAGGACCTTGAATGGACAGTATATTGGTAAGTCTTAATCCCCCTTCACTAACAGAAGCTAATCAAATTCAAACTATTTCTAGAAAAGCGTAATGAGAAATAAAAAAATGTGCATGACTCAACTTACTCTTCACGAGCAATAGCATTTTAACTTTACCCTTCACAAACTAGAACATTTTAACCAACAGGATGAAGAAGGATATGCTAAATAGAGCCTATCTCAAATTCTCTCAATGTTTCCTTTAGTCGCACGTTTTGCACTATCACCCACCAGAAACGTTTTGTTGTTTTTCAATTTCGCACACACCAGACACTACAATATCGTAGTCATTTTCACTGGGTGACTTTTTCATCTGAATTGAATAAGCACCAGCTGCAAGCTTGCCATAAGGAAGGCAGTCAGTAACCTCACTCTCTTCCTAAACAATTTACACACTATTAGTGATAATAACATTATTTAAGAAGGAATAGATAGAAGGTTGCACAGAAATTTAGAACAAGTATGTCAAAGTGTCGGTACACAGTTTAAATCACATTTTTTAAAGCTATCACAAAAATCGAGAGGCACACAGCTTAATTAGATCACATATTCATAGCTATCACTAAAATCAAGGCAGCATAACGACTAACAAAACCTCACCTGGAGTACGACGTACTGGAGACGTAGCTTCATCTTCCCTGGGTGAAGGATCAAAGGAGAGGTTCTGCTCATCAGTACCTGTGCTGGCAGAAGATTCTATTGTATATGTAGCGCTTTGTTCAGTCTCCTCCAGCTGGCCATCCTTCAATTCCTCAGCTGGACCGTTCTCTTGAGCACTTCCTGAGTTCTGCTGCAAACGTTCTTCACCAGAGGTAGCAGTATCGTCATCATCACACGCTATAGGATCTGAAGGAGGAGGTTCTTCATCTTGGACAACTGGGTCAGACGAAGCAGCAGGCTCCACGCTCCAGTGTTCATGACTCACTTCCGAGTCAATGCTTGGTATGGAATCAACAAGGTTTGCACTTTGAGAACACACATCTATTGAGAGACCAGAATCACGCAATACAGAAGGTAAACAGGCATTTTGTGCTTCTGCTTCTTCAGCATCAGTTCTAGCTTCGTCATCAATGATATTATTAACCTCTTCTGTGTCAAAGACATCACCAATAACGTCCGGGCCCAGCCTTTGCACCGACTCTGAAGTGTTACCCTCAACTTCAACGGAAGGATCAGGCTCCAAAGATTGTTCTGCTCTAGCCGAATTGACTGCATATGCTCCCTGTAATATAGCCTGTTCTTCCTCTAATTCAGCAAGCTCTGCTTGCAGATCGCTTTCATTGATATCTACATTAGGATTAAAAGCAATAGGCACTTGAGGTGAAGAATTAGTGGAAGCTGGCTGCTCGTTTTCTGCTGTTTCATTAGAATTCATGTTACTAGAATTTTCATTAGGCTGCAAGCCACTATTGTAATTCCAAACACAACTAGGGGAGCTTGAGGCATGCACCAGATCCACAGTAGCACAACCGTCAGCATTGCCAGATTGAGTGAGAGCACCAGCAGAAGCTTCAACGGTCTGATGAACGTTGGCAACTTCTGGGATACCAAAGCGTGATTGGCTCTCCTGGACCAAAGCAGGTCCAGCACTGTGACTTGGGACTGCATTTTCTGTGATGATAGCAGGCTCTGGAAGATCATCACTTGTTCTCCTATCTGGTAGGTCTCCATTATTGGTCATCAGGTCAGGAAGTAAACGTGCTTCAGGGCCAGGTAGATTGTTAAGTTCTGCTATATGATGCACTTCCTCATCAGCATTGTCAATAGCTTCATCACGATCTATTGCTGCGTGGCTATCGTCGTTTTGAGGACTCTCATCACCCATTGGCTGTGGAACATCAATGACATCTGGGTGGCGAGATCCAGCTTCCTGTCGAGTAGCAGGTCTAGACAAGTTAGGTGCACCAGTCACCACATCCAGAGGACGTTGTGAGGGAACCAAGCTACTAGCAGCTTTCAAAACACTTGCATTGCCATCTCCGACCACACGATCGGCTGAGGCAACCACATCTAGAGGACGAGATTGATTATTACTTAGATCAGAAATGGGGTGAGATTCTTCCATGTCCAGCACAGCTCCAGGCACTTCCCTCTCAGCAAAGTTGTCTATGTCAGGAGAGAATGCTGCAAGCGAACCGTTGGTCTCGTGAGATAAAGGACCGCAAGACCCAAAATCAGCAGGAGCATTTCCAGTAGGAGAAGCTCCTACTGCAACTCTTCTGACGCCACTGCCATCTCCAGATGAGTGACTCGTACACGAGTTTCCAATAGGAACCAATGGATCAGAATCTGACATGAGGTAATCATTGGAAGTGGCAGTGTAATTAGATGAGTTGTTTAACCGACCGTAAGAGCTACCTGCGAGTTTAGGCTGAGAAGAGGAGTGAGACTGGTAACTGGGACCCAGCATGGTAGAGGTAGGAGGATAATTAGAGGTTAAACCACTACTGCCACCTCCATACTGAGAATGATGAGCAGCTGCACTGCTTTGGTCATCGTATTGGCCATCAGGCGGGCTGCGCACTGCAGGTATCATGCTCTCGTCAGATACATCATCTCCAGTGTCCAACTCCAGCATCAATTTTTGACCACCAGAATGATCACTTTTGGGGAATGTTGCACGTCCATCAGAACACTCGATTTTGGCATACGAAGAGTCAGCGATTTTCTTGGCAGAAAATGGGTACTCTGTCTTTGGCACAAGTGGTTGGCTCCAGCCACCAGATGGAGCAACAACATTGCCAGGGACAGTAGGATTAGATGAAAAGGTCCTGCTGCTGCTAGTAGATGCTGGTGCAAGTGTGAGACCTGCTATGGAGCTGTCATTGCTGGCGCTGCTGCTGTAGTCAAGCTGCAGGCGACCAAACTGTGAAGATTCCACTTGTTCATCTGAAACACAGATTAATAGCAAGAATTATAAGTCTAAAATGCCACACTCTCAAAATTATGCACAGAAGATTGGGTAGATAATAGAAATATGTGCAAAATATGGAGGAATCTGTTCATAAACTTTTGGTGAGATGAACTGTTGCAAATCAAAGATGAAAATGTTCACACTAAAAGAAACACTCACAGCTGCCTTTTGTGTTGCAACAAAAAGGAGATAAACAGATATAAAACTGCTTCCTTATGCTACTGCTGCTGCTCTACACAACACAACCAGCTTTGAATTATCTCCTCTCTTCAATAAAATAGTCATATTCATGAACATGATACTTTTTTTGAACGTGTTATATAATAAATACATCCTATTTTTAGTAAAACAATTTTCTTCCCCAAGCGATTTCCTCTAAATATATTTGGCTGTGTTCAAAATATATTAGTGAATATAACACATATAAGACTGCATTGAAACACAAGCTAAATGTAAATTTCATTAAAAAATTAAAGAATTAATTATGCTGGCCTAGCTGTCAGAGTTGTACAATTTCTCACGCCCCAACTGGTGCCACTAAAAGGAACAGCTGAGAGCTCACACAAACTACAGTGCTTGTTGACACTCATAAGTTCCTCCAGTCTGGATTATTTGATGGAGCCATTTATTAACCAGCTATTCTAGACTGCACCTTCTCTACAAACAGAGTGTCCAAGATTTATGATTTATTGCTCAAAATTTGAAGATAAACTTTAATATAAGTCAATGATTTTGGAAACAATCTCAATATAAATATAAATGCAATTTGGTGGCAGTATACTAAAACAACTTACATGTGGAATATTTCAACTGTACCTGAATATCTAAACTAAAATAACTAGCTGAAATAACTAAAATAAATAATGAGCACATGTATAAGATAATAATTATATACATATAAGAATGAGAAACAAATTCCTAAAACTGTATGACAAATTTGTAAGTATTTTCCAATTTACCAATGATAAAAAAACAACCTTAGAGTAAAAAATCCTGAAGAAATTATGAAATAATGTATGATATTTTTACAACTGAAAATAAGTACCCAGAGAAAAATATATAATTAGTTTGATGTCATTTGTTCATGAAAATTTTCTTTCAGCTACTTGTTCTTACTGCCTATTGAAACAAAATCAACTCAAATATCCAGCAAAAATCCAATGTATTTTCAAATTTATATATATATTTTTTTTATCTTAGAGATTGCATTAACAGCAACAAAGAGTTTATCTTTTCAAGCTCTGAAGAAGAGATTTCTGCATGACATGATGACAAATTCAAGTAAAACTTTACCTTCATCCAACTCAAAGTCATCCAAAACTTTGTCCAGATCAACAGCAAATTTTTCCATTATAGCTCTATTGCTTATTATCAGTGAGGCTTATATGCATCTCAGTCCCTGTACACATGACAGCAACACATAACCTGCACAGGAGTAAAGAGTAATTACTTATATAATAATTAACTGACAAAACTTGCTAGCAACAACAGAAGCCACAAGAAGCAGTTCTCACAGAACATATACATTTTCCCAGAACATTGCGGGTACTTGCAAAAGCCTTGTCTCTCAAAATGCATTGGATAGCAGATAATTCCATCTAGATTAGATTTTATTGCAATGTTCCACAAGTTTTTACCAAGATGAAGTACTGTATTGTTACTTGCTCCTAAGTCAGGAATCCTAGGATGATGAATGGGACATATCTTACCAGCGTATGGTATGAAATCTTATACCAAATCAGAACTTCCTGCATGAACTAAACTCTTATAAATCCCTTTGTAGGGCATTTTAGGGATGTATTGTTTCATTAAGGGGAACGTCCAGACTGAATCCAAAATTTTTTTATTGCTTCATTAGCTAGATATATGCTTACTCCACAAGCTGTCAAATTTGAAGAACGATCTGAGCATCGTAAGTGGGGGAAATGGGGTTGGAATGGGGGAGGTGTCCAATCAGCAGCCAGCACTGACCAGCAAATGCAAATGCCACACCCCTGAAAAATTTTTTGTGGTTTTTATTGCTCTATTCAATACAGAAGTCCTAATTTTACAAGCTAGTAAAGGTTCTGAACATTCCGTTTCCGTGAGAGGGGGAAACGAGGAGGAGAAGGGGGAGGGATTCAAATGCAGCTGGTAGTGCCGGACAGTCACTGCAATAAAATGGACATTAATATATAAGAATAAGTAGTGCTAACCTATGAATTGACAATGAGATTGATTGATGTTTTTTTAACAAATTTGCAAATAGCTTATTTGTAAGCTAAACCTATATTTTATTGAATTAATGTTCACATTTGTTCAATATTTCTCTTTATTAGTTCAAGTAGAAATAACTGGCATCTTTCAAATGTGTTGGTCATGAGAACAACTGGACATGTCTAGTGTATTAACTAATATGACCAATTGGACATATCAGTGTAATTCTTACAAATATTTGAATTCAATTTTGTAAACCAATTTAAACACTATCTTACATTAGTTTTTATTTACTTCAAAGCATTTTGTCATCTGGTTTGTCTATTACTGTTCCAACAAAATATGAGATGAAGAGCCTTATAGACACACATCATTCTCCTTGCAAGACAGGATGTACACAGAATAGTTGCTGGCCATATTCTCAAGTAAATGTTTTGAATCAAACTAGAAGTTGTATGGGACACATATACTCAAGAATTACTTGCTTTCTTTGATATTTTGTCGGTTATTTGACTTTTTTGGAAGAAGAAAGATGTGTACACTTGCTCACTAGATGGTTAAGTTGAATAAGCTTCCATTTAATACAAGCTTATACCATAAAATATTTTTGCATAGTATTGTGACTTCATTTAACCTTACATTGACCACTACCTTTTCTAAAGATGGTAAGAAATCACTCATTATTTTTAATTTTATAATTTTTTTGAGAACAGCTCAAACTTAGTGGGTTTCATTCATGATGATTTAAGGACACAGTCTAGGTAGAAATCAGGATATGTGTTGATTTTCTGCTTTTATATGCATCTTATAGAGGATTTTCTTGCGCTTCCATTGGTACTTTCCGTTTACGTCTACTCCGAATAGTGCGCCCACCGGAGGGGAGGGGAAAGCGATGGGGGTGGCGTGACCTTGACCCCTCACCCCCCTCATTATTGGGGGTCAATTGAGCGTGTTTCTCTGCGGCAATGGCTATATAGTTCGTTCATGGGCTACACAAAGTGCTTTCATTATTCAAACGAAACATTCTAACGCTGAATAAATATTTTTTGTAAAATTTTGACAATTTCAGAATTTAGCTGTTCTGCCGTATCTATGATAATGAAGCAGGAGACCGTCTTGATAGAAATCGGGATATGTGTTGATTATCTGTTTATATATGCATCTTATAGAGGATTTTCTTGCGCTTCCATTGGTTCTTTCCGTTTACGTCTACTCCGAATAGTGCGCCCACCAGAGGGGGGGGAAAGCGATGGGGGTGGAGTGACCTTGAACCCTCCCGCCCTCATTATTGGGGGTCAATTGAGCATGTTTCTCTGCGGGAATGGCATTATAGTTCGTTAATGGGCTACTCAAAGTGCTTCCATTATTCAAACGAAACATTCTAACGCTGAATAAATATTTTTTAATAATTTTTGACAATTTCAGAATTTAGCTGTTCTGCCGTATCCATGATACCGCAGCTTTCATTCATAGCTCAATGACAGCTGCAGTATCATAGCTACAGCTATGGCGAGCACACCAATCCAAAGGGCTTGAAAAGAGCTATAAAACATAGGAGTTGACTTGACAAAAAAACATATTTTGTTAAAAAAAAAATGAAAAATTAAAAAAATTGGTTGCTTTCAAGAATTACACCTATTCTCTTTTGATGTATATTTTTTCCCAGAGTTACAAAGCTACAGCAATGTAAATTGTATCAATCGAAAGGGCTTGAAAAGAGCTACAAACGCTCAAGAGTTCATGATAGAAAATCTTGTAGTTCAAAAGATAAAAAGAAAAAAATTTTTTTTTTTAAAACACGTTTTTCTGGAAACTTGATAATTGGTTTCTCAAATGCTACTTCTTCCACAATTTTAGAGCTAGGAAAATGGTTTATATACCATTCGATAGGGCTCAGCAAGGTGTATCCTCGCGCAATAGCATTTTCTGATAAATTTATTATATTGAAAATTACTCGACATGAAAAAAATAAAATAAATGAAAAAAAGTTCATTTTCTTTTTTAATTCCCAAAATCCACAAAAAATAAGTTATCGAAATTCCCTATTGCGAGTGGTTATATAGACATCTAAGCAATCTAAAAACGAAGTACTGGTTCTGTAACTTGAAAATTGTAGAAGTAGTAGGATTTTTAAAAAACCCCTATTTTATCATATTTTTCGAAAATAAAAAAAAATCCAGTGCAGATACAAAAATTTTGTCGAACTAACAAATGATATTTGCATCATTTCACACCTACTGTGAAAATTTCAGAGAAATCCATCTATAAATAACGGGACTTTTTTTTTTACCTAGACGGTGTCCTTAAGAGAAACTACTGTAATATTTCGTTCATGACCCAAAAAATTATTTTATAGGTAAAACTGCTCTAGATAACACCTGATGACAACAGGTGTTGAAACCCAAATGCAAATATGCACAGAACAAAAATGGTGATCATGTTCAGTAAAAAATTTCTGATCCTAACATCTGGCACCAAATCTACCATGATAAGCTACCTACACAAAATAACTTCTGGTCCACCACTTGAGAATATTTTGACAAGTCGTAAGTGCTATAATATAGTTTCCATTATTCAATTTTTTGTCTTTGCAAAAGCCCAGTTTTATTCAGATATGCGTATTCTTGAGACCTTGTACACTTGTAATCCTTATCTGATTTCAAACAACACTCTTAGTTCATTTCATTTAACCACAGTAAAGAGATAAACTCAATTAACATAATTATATAAATTGCTTTTAGATTCGTTTCGTAAACATTTGCAAAACCGTAGGAGTGAATACCATAGATTCAAGTATTTACTACCCCAGTCCCGTTTGTATTTTGGGGTGATTCTTCTTTGTGTAATTAACTAAAAAATCCTAGAAGTGAGTTCAGGCTCCGCGAGGTCAGCTAATAATAAATAGCAAAGCACCCAAACGTACTCTAACAGCTCAAGCGCGCAATGGTTTCTGCTGTTTAAATGACTGGAACTGCTATGGAACACAAAACTAAACCTACCGCTATAACTCATTAATACTCATTTGCACCAGAAATGGCATTGGAGAAAAGTTGTTTATTTTGATACAATTACCATGATTCATGCAAGAAAATTTCATAAATCGATTAGTGTCCTGTTCTAAAAAAAAATATCCTATTCTTTGTCTGATCTTTTACTGTCCTCTCCTCAACGTGCATTTGACGTTTCATTGAGCGCATTCCAGCCCTCAAAGACGGAAATTAACATACCGCTACAACTTGTTATATACTCATTTGGGTGAATGTGGAGGAGAGGACCATAATCAATTTTCCACTTTTCGGTACCTAAACATAGCTAATCAAATGTAAATAAACAATTTTTCTTCTATGCACTTTCCGTCTGAAATAAACATTTAATGAGTTATAGCAGTATGTTTAGTTTGGGTAGAGTACGTTTGGGTACTTTGTAATTTATTATTTGCCAGCCCCACAGAGCCTGAACCAACTTCTAGGATCTTTTAGTTAATAACACAATAGAAACTATCACCCAAAAATAACAAATTATAGCGGTATGTTTACTTTTGTCTTGGCGGGAATGATCGAGCGCGTCGGAAGGGAGAGTCCGCTTCAGTGTTGCCATCCGACGTGCAAGAATGGTCCTCTCCTCCACATTTATCCTCATGTGGGTCAATATGGTGTTAAATGCGCTCATGGAAATTAAAAATTTTATTCCAAAGAATCCCTAAAGGAACACATTTAAAAACGTTTTACAAGAATGACATTCTTCTCGCTGATGCATTATTTTTAGTTTTTCAATTTAGAAATTTTTGTCTTCCATAGCAGTTGCGTTGCGGGCTTGAGCCGTTAAAGTACGCTTGGGTACTTTGTAATTTATTATTTGTGGACCCAGTGGATCCTGAACCCACTTCTAGGATGTTTTAGTTAATAACAAAAAGGTTATCACACAAAAATATTACGTTATAAAAATATTATATTAAATTTACGGTATTCACTCCTACGGTTTTGCTGATGTTCTACGGTGGCGGCCATATTGAAACTGATGTCCAGTGCAAATCGATTTCAGTATTCACTACCCCAGTGCCGCTGATATTTTTGGGTGATAACCTTTATTGTGTTAACTAAAACGTCCTAGAAGTGGGTTCAGGCTCTGCAGGGTCTGCTAATAATAAATTCCGTCATATGTTGTGAAAACAATAACTTTTCCCCCGCTCCACGCAGTTGCGGCATTGTTGGAACACGCTCAGCTATTGCGTGGGAAAGCCATTTCATGAGCGCTGTTCCTATAACTTCAAAGTTGAATAACTCAAAAATAACGCATCAGCGAGCAAAATGTTATTCCTGTAAAACGTTTTTAAATGCGTTTCTTTAGTGATTCTTTGGAACATAATTTTTGGTCAATATTAAGGAAAAGCAACTAATCAATTATTGAAATATTGTTGCCTGTATCATGGTAATTACATCAAAATAAACAACTTTTCATCAATGCACTTTTTGTAGCAGATGAGTATTTAACAAGTTATAGCAGTAAATGACTGACCGCAACTCTAGTGTTTGAAGCAGCAAGTAATTCATCAAGCGCATTGGATGACAACACTACAATGGACTCTCCCTTCCGACGAATGATTGAGCTCATTCCCGCCTTTCAAGACACAAATGAACCTACAGCTATAATTTGTTATTTTTGGTTGATAATTTCTATTGTGTTATTAACTAAAAAATCCTAGAAGTGGGTTCAGGCTCTGCAAGGCCAGCAAATAATAAATCACGAAGTACCCAAACATACACTACCCGAAATAAACCTACTGCTATAACTCGTTAAATAATCGGCCAATGTTAACTTTAATGCGATCAAGCAAAATAATAATTTTATTCCAAAGAATCACTAAAGGAACCCATTTAAGAACGTTTTACATGAACGACATTCTGCTCACTGATGCGTTATTTTCTAATTAGAAAACTTTCAAGTTGGCTTTTGCGCATAAAAGGCAGCAAGCGCGCCAAGCAGAATTTAATTAATAACGGAAGCTGACACCCTATTACAAACGTAAACAGGTTGGGTCATGAGAGGGAGCCACAGTTCTTCTAGTGAAAATTATAAATTAAGGTTCACACATTAGGGTTACGTCTGCAATTGTGTTTACATCAGCTCCAAGATGGCTGCAACCATACCGGGTAACCACCATCTTGGAGCTGATGTCAACACAATTGTTGACATCCTAATGGGTGGGTTTGAACCTTTGGTAAATCTGAAGGATATGTCAGTTATTGATTTTCTACTTTTTGGTGCCTGAACCTAATTAATTGAATCAAAATAAACAAGTTTTCTTCTATGCACTTTCCGTCTCAAATGAGTATTTTACGATTTATAGCGGTAAGTTTAGTTTCGTCTTTAATGACGAATGCGCTCGAATAAACAGCTACACATCGATTTTCAAATTTTTGTTGCTTGAATCATGGTAATAACATCGAAATAAACAACTTTTCTTCTATACACTTTTTTTGTCACAGGAGTATTTAACGAGGCATAGCGGTAGGTTTGGCTCTTGGAGTCATTGTAAACAAACGTCACTAACTAGAAACCTATATTTATAATTTTCACTAAAAGAACAGCGGCTACCCCTCACGACCCAACCTCTTTACGTTTGTAATAGGGGGTTAGCTTCTGTTTCTATTGCAAAAAAAATGACTGCTTTTCCGCAAAAAAGGCCATTCAGGAGCGCCATTTGTATAACTTCAAACTTAAATAACTCTAAACTACGCATTTCCAAGCGCATTGTCATTCCTGTAAAACGTCTTAAAATCGACCATATTACCTATCTATACCTACGAAATTATGAAATTTGTTGACAACATTCAACTCAATATTGACCCTATAATCTATACACTTTTAGCAGCAAATGAGTTTTTACAAGTTAGAGCGGTAAGTTTAAAGTTAGTTGCTGAGCAAGTGAGCTGTTAGAGTGTGTTTGGGTACTTTGTAATTTATTATTAGCCAACCTTGCAGAGCCTAACCCACTTCTAGAATCTTTTAGTTAATAACAATAGAAATTATGGTCAATATTTATTTTAGGTGCTGCACGGAAATTAAACATTTTGTTGCTTAGAATCACTAAAAGAGCACATATAAAAACCTTCTACATGAATGACATTATGCTCGCTGATGCGTTATTTTTTAATAATTGTGCTTTGAAGTTGGTGCCGGCGCAGTAATTAAGTTAATAAGGGTAGTTAACACCCTATTACAAACGTAAAAAGGTTGGGTCGTGAGGGTTAGCCACAGTTCTTATAATGAAAATTACAAAAAAAAGCTTCTAACCCACCCATTAGGGTGACGACCGCAATCTTGTTTACATCGGGTCCAAGATGGCGTGGTCGCATCTTTGAGCTGATATAAAGAAGATTGCGGTCGTCACCCTAATGGGTGGGTTAGAAGCTTTATTTATATTTTCACTATAATAACTGTGCCTAACCCTCACGACCCAACCTCTTTACGTTTGTAATAGGGGGTTACCTTCAGTTATTTTTTAAATTACGCTTGGCGCGGTCGCTTCGTTTGGCGCACGACAGCAGGAAAGAATTTCAAGGAATTTTTTTATGCCTGGACACAATGGCAAATTGGAACTAGATGTAGCAGCCAGGCAAAATTTTGTGAGCTATTTCGTCGAACAATTTCAAAGTACCTTGAAATCTATCTAAAATTAGTTTCTAAAAGGTTCCACCATACAACTAATCAAAATAACAATTATTATTTAATATGTGCATCTTTTCAGGAGGGAGAATGAACTTAGGCTGAATAGAGAGACAGAAGCATGGCAACCCTCCTCAGGCTACTAGAGTTCGACTACTGAAGAGCGAGTGCTGTCGGAATGCATTGCAGCAAGGCTGCTGGCTGCAGCTGAAAGATCGCAAGTTCCAGCTGAACATCATTCTTTATATTAAAAGATAATTTTGTACCCTCTATCTCGTTTTAATTGGCCCTCAAATTACTTCATTAGAAAGAGAAAACTTTCAGCTTTACGAAAAGGTATTTTTTGGTCAAAAAACCCTTTAAAGTATTAGTTATTTATTATTGTTCCCTGTGAACGAGACATGTAAAAATAAATTAGTGTTATTCCTACGAGAATGAATCGCTTTTCGGTCTCGTTTTAGGCACAAATTCGACTCGTTCCTTGAAAAAATGAACTTGGGAGAAGAGTGGCTCCAGAAAGTTACTCCCGCGCCGCAGCTACCTGGCAGGCTGTATGCATGGTAGAGTGTAAAACATGATGTGATATAATTATATCGTAAATTCTGTTTTTCCTATAGAGGAAGTAAATATTCGTGTATTATTTTTGTTTGTGTTAAAATACGCTGTGCGTATTTTGTTCAAGATTACGGTGTAATGAAGTTAAAGAAAACTAATTTCTGCCAACCTATTTGGTGACTTGAAATTAAATATTAGGCATTAGTGCTAAAAAATGTAATCCATTAGTCCAAAAAATGTAATGTAATTGAGCAAAGCGTAACATGCGAAATGGCAGTGAAGAGGTATTTCTCTTGAAGAGGTATTTGGGAATGATTTTCTTTCTTTGTTCACGTTTGCAAATAAAATGCATCGAACGGTTTTTTGAGTATGAAGTTCACAAAGAGAACATCTATATAAATCAATTAAATTCATCCCACAGATAATTTCAACATTGAGATATGTAATTCATTGTGGATTTGGGAGTAATTTAATATCCGATAAAATTACTCTAACAAAGTTTTTACCAATATTTTTCGATGAAGTTAGATGGGATAAGAAAGAAAAAAAGAAAGAAAACCCATTCATTTTCTAAAAATTTTGATTTGTGAGATGCATTACATCATATTGGGTTCTAAAACTTTCATAATATAAAACGTCCTTAATTGATCTCATAAGATTTCATAAATCGTAAAATTAGGAATTAAAAAGATAGGGAAACATAATATTTAATATGACATACTTGTGTTAATAAAAGCTAGTTGATACATTTCCTTACATGATATTTGTAAGCTACGATAATGGAAAAATCTAAATTCAATTTGAAATGTTGTACAAAATATTTCCCCACATTGCTGTTTTTTGTTGTTGTTCAAGACCAAAGAAGAAAAATTGAAAATGATGCAATTAATGACTAAAAAACCTGTTTTGCCATATGAAGAGACATTGAGTGTTCCATTTACAATTGCAGCCAGTGCTTTGACATTCAAGTGACCAACCCATCTATGGTCATTAGTCATTTCGCTGGTGCTAATCATTGAATCGTGTCAGTAAGCTATTGAAGGTTGAAAGGTATGGATGTGCTGGAGCGTTCCTACTCACTTTTATTGTGATTTGGTGAGTTCGCCACCTATAGTTTTGTACTTTTTTTGTTCATAAATACCCGATGTTTTAAAGGGATATTCTGCAAAATGTGCAGCAGGTGTGTAACTAGTTTAAAGATTGGCAGTAAACAAGTAAATACACATGCCGGTATATTTTCAAACATTCTGAGGACTGTAGTGAAAATAAGTTTTAAAAACTGTTTATTATACCGGTAACTTACGCAGTACAGATAAGGTTTTGCTTGCTAGTCCTTTCAATTCCTGTAAAATATTTTAACAGGATTTGAATGAAATATTATTGCGTAGAGGGCCTGTTTGGAGTGCACGCTACTAACTAATTATTGTCAGTTGTAGTAATTCGAGTTAAATCAAAACAGCGCTTCATTGTGAGAACTGAATTCTAGAGATATCATTTTTTCCATACTCTCTCCATAGTTTTATTTTGCTGTGATAAGATTAACTGTGCACAAGAGGTGGGGTTAACACAAAAGTTAATTTCTGTTTTCTCAGACTCAAAAAGCTCTTGTAATAAACAGCTTATTTATCAATAACATATCAATTTTTTTGTAATAAATACAAATATTTTTGTTTTACTGAGCTTCACCCAACAATGAGAGAAAGCTGAAAACTTTTGAATGATTCGTCCGGATTCCCAAAAAAGACAAAGTTGGACAGTGCAGGAAAAGCACGAGTGCCAAGTAGTGAGAGACAGCATATAGATTCATGCATAACCAGTGCTGTGCTGGTCTCACTTTGTTCTAAGATGTTTTTATTTTCCAGAACATTATGGTGAAGGTCATAGACTCAAATGATTGATTACTATTGCAGGAGGAAGGGTAAAAATATTGAAGTCATAGTAGTTTGCATTTTATGCAATTTAATTTTGAGACTAATTTAGATAAGCGCAATAATTTAACCAAGTGCAAGGAGATTAAAAACATTTTTTTTATAAAAATAGGCTTCCTAAACAGGTTTGTAATTTGTTACTGCCAAACTTGGTAATAATGGAATAATATCAATGATATGGGTTCTAAATTGCTATTTTAAGTTCTGCAGCATGATTATATTATTTCAAACCTCAGCTGAATTCAATCATTGAAACGTTTAAGGAATTTACAATCATTTGCTTGCTATTAGGTAGCCTTATAAATTATCCAATGGCAATAACCTAACAACTATTGATATTTCAATAATGTCTAAGGTTTTTGGTTATTCAAATAAACTATTCTTCATGAACAGATTTTGAAGTTTTCAAAGCTAAATAGAGATTTGGAAAAAAGTGAACTTTTTTCAAGTAATATCAAAAAATTTTGGAACTTTCTTTTAAATTGTTCCCTTCAGTTCTGAAATTACACTCTGCACGACAGCCAACTTTAGAGTACAATTATTAAAAAATAATGTATCAGCGAGCAGAATGTCATTCTTGCAAAAGGTATTTAAATGTGTTCTTTTATTGATTATTTGCCCCCAAATTATTAATTTCCGTGCAGCACCTAAAATAAATATTGACCGAAATTATCACCTGAAAATAACGAGTTATAGCAGTGTGTTAACTTTCGTCTTAAATGGCGGGAATGCACTCAATCATTTGAGCGTGTTGGAAGGGAGAGTCCATTGTAGTGTTGCCATCCGACGCGCTAGTTGAATTACTGCCCGCTTCAAACACTAGATTTGTGGTAACTAACTAACTTACCGCTGCCTATGGCTCGTTAATCACTCATTTGCCCTCATAATTGCATTGTAGAAAAATTGGGTAGCCTAAATCTGAAGGAGATGACAGTTGTCGATTTTCCACTTTTTGGTGCCTGAACCTAATTAATTGAATCAAAATAAACAAGTTTTCTTCTATTCTTTTGGTCAATATTGAATATAATGTTGTCAACGAATTTCATAATTTCGTAGGTATAGATGGGTGATATAGTCGATTATTAGACGTTTTACATGAATGACATTCTGCCCGGCGATGCGTTATTTTCAAATTATTCAACTTTGAAGCTGGCTTGTGCGCGCCATGGAAGCACGCGGGGCTAGCATAATTAAATTAATAACGGAAGCTAACCCCCTATTACAAACGTAAAGAGGTTGGGTCGTGAGGGGTAGGCACAGTTCTTTTAGTGAAAATTATAAATAAAGGTTTCGAGTGACGTTTGTTTACATCGACGCCAAGGTGGCTGCAGCCATGGCGCCAACCGGCTGAACATGGCGGCAGCCATCTTTGAGTCGATGTAAACAAACGTCACTAGAAAGCTTTATTTATAATTTTCACTAAAAGAACTGTTGCTACCCCTCACGACCCAACCTCTTTATGTTTGTAATAGGGGTTAGCTTCCATTTTCATTGCTAAAACAATGACTGTTTTTGCGTTAAAAGGGCCATTCAGGAGCGCCGTTCGTATAACTTCAAACTTGAATAACTCGAAAACTAAGCATTTCCGGGCACATTGTCATTCGTGTAAAACGTCTTAAAATCGACTATATTACCCATCTATGCCTACGAAATTATGAAATTCGTTGACAACATTATATTCAATATTGACCAATCTATTTTCGTCTCAAATGAGTATTTTACGATTCATAGCGGTAAGTTTAGTTTCGTCATTGATGACGAATGCGCTCGAATAAACAGCTACTCATCGATTTTCGAATTTTTGTTGCTTGAAACATGGTAATAACATCAAAAGGTCAATATTTACTTTAGGTGCGGCAGGCGACCACCATGGGCGCCGCCATCTTGGATTTGATGTAAACAAGATTGCGGTCGTCACCCTAATGGGTGGGTTAGAAGCTTTATTTATAATTTTCGCTATAAGAACTGTGGCTAACCCTCACGACCCAACCTCTTTACGTTTGAAATAGGGGGTTAACTACCCTTATTAACTAAATAACGGCGCCGACGCGCGCGCGCTGGCGCCAACTTTAAAGTACAATTATTCAAAAATATCGCATCAGCAAGCAGAATGTCATTCTTGTAAAAGGTTATTAAATGGGTTCCTTTATTGATTATTTGCCCCCAAATTATTAATTTCCTTGCCGCACTTAAAATAAATATTGTCCCATCAAAATAAACAACTTTTATTCTATACACTTTTTTCGTCAAATGAGTATTTACCGAGGTATAGCGGTAGGTTTGGTGGTAAATGTTGAGGACTTGACCATAATCGATTTTCCACTTTTTGATCAACAAAGATTGTTGATCAGACCAAAATAAACAAGTTTTCTTCAATGCACTTTCCGGCAGAAATGAGTATTTTGAAAGTTATGGCGTTAAATGAGTTACCGGAACTCCAGTGTGCATCATCCTATTACAAACGTAAAGAGGTTGGGTCGTGAGGGGTAGCCACAGTTATATTAGTTTTATAGTTTTCACTAAAAGAACTGTTGCTACCTCTCACAACCCAACCTCTTTACGTTTGTAATAGGGGGTTTGCTCTTCGTTGGCTTGGTTATCGCGCGGGAACGCCTGTTTACTTTCACGTCGAACCGCGCGGTATATTTTTCCCCGCCTCAAACACTGGAGTTACGGTAACTCATTTAATGCCATAACTTTTAAAATACTTATTTCCGCCGGAAAGTGCATTGAAGAAAACTTGTTTATTTTGGTCTCATCAACAATCTTTATTCATCAATGAGTGGAAAATCGATTATGGTCAAGTCCTCAACATTTACCGGTTTGGTTTCGTCTTTCAAGACAGAGCGCTGGAAGCAAGACGCCATTGCAGTATTGCCATAACTCGATCAAAGAATTTCTTTCCGCTTCAAAGACTGGAGTTGCGGTACGTCATTTACCGCTATAACTAATAAAATACTCATTTGAGACAAAAAGTGCATAGAAGAAAACTTGTTTATTTTGATCTAATTAACTATGCTAAGGCATCAAAATTTACAAAATCGACAACTGTCATCTCCTTCAGATTTACCAAAAATTGTTTATATCAATCTAATAATCTATGATTAGGCAGCAAAAATTGGAAAATAGATGATTGTCCTCTCCTTCACATTTACCCAAAATAACTTCCAATATAAATTGAGTCGACATTACCTCCAGTATATTGCTCGCTTCTAATTAATAACCTCATCAGTCTTACTACTAGTTAAGAGTTAAAATGAATCATTGAATTACGGTTTATAGTTCATTTCTAAAAACCAGCCCATATTTTACAATAATAAATTTCGAAATGTTTCAAGGATTTATAGCGGCACTTCTGCTTTCTCACAAGATAATATTGTACTCATGAAACATGTTGACACAGCTATAGTCCACACTCAATCATAAAACTGTTATAATCGTCCAAACAATTGCGTCACATTCTATGAAAAACCACAGTGAGAAACACTTTTTATAACTCCGGAAGCACGTCCATAAGATCCATTCTCAAGACGCAATCACTCAAGCTGAAGCAACTATGTACTTGAACTTGAACTTGAACTTGAGGGCCGACAGTGTCGGGGCCTTTGTAACGGCCTACAATTCCCTCCACAATTTTCACACAAAGAGTTCAGCGCCTGGTACCAGACTTGTCCACTAAACTACTCAGGATCTACGATCCTTGTCACAAGCTTCCATTGGAAGGCATCACCGGGACAGCCAGTGTGTCAAAACACCATCCCCCGGCACATTGGGTCATTACAGCCCATTCTACCAGACTGGCTCATTCCAGTCACTGTCTCTTACTCCAGGCACGCACAAGAAACACTTTCATAGCCTCAGTGATACTCGCATTACACTCCTGATCCAATCCAGCAAAACAGCTCATACCGCAATCATCTTCAGCACATCTGGCATTCCACTCATTCTCTCCATACTGCTCAGACACCACATTCATAAAACTCTCTCTCTCTTGCTTATACTTACTACATTCCAGCACAAAATGCTCAATTGTTTCCTCTACTCCACTATTACACTGCTGACATAATCTGTTATTATTCTCATTCCATCTCCATGTACGTCTGTTCACACTCAATGACTTACATCTCACAGCAAACAAGAGTTGACTTCCAAAACTACCATCATAGAACAGCTCAAACTTAGGTGCTTTCTTTTTCATATACCAGTTAAGTGTAGGCTTGCGCATCATGCTAAGCTTCCACTTATTCAATCCATACTCTTTTGTTCGTCTCTCAATCTCTTTCTTCCACCTCTTGCAGTCCCACTCAGGCCCTACACCTCCTACATTTATTAAACTCCAGTCATCCACAGGTCTCCCAATTCTAACATGAATAATCTTTTGCATACTGAGTTTCCTTGCATGCCCCCAACATACTTTCTCCCAATAGCTTACACTCAGATTCCATTCAAAGATTCGCCTTACCCACCTGCTATTCTGCATTCTTTCAATTCTCACCTTATAATTCAGCACAGCTTTCATCATTCTTTCTGAAAATAGGCTCCACCCTAGGTCACCTCTAATGGCTTCTGTAGCT
Source organism: Morinoia aosen (assembly GCA_030386875.1). Lineage (NCBI taxonomy): Eukaryota > Metazoa > Arthropoda > Malacostraca > Amphipoda > Talitridae > Morinoia > Morinoia aosen. The sequence goes on along the minus strand of CM059574.1, from coordinate 49,283,112 downwards.
GTCCATTTCGGAGCACCCAATGCTACACGTCCTACCTTATTTTGTATCACATCCAGCTTTTCAAGATCACTTCCATTCCAGGCAAGAGCACTCATACCATACATGACACTAGGTACAGCAACATACTTCCACATTCCTCTCACACATTCGTACTTGTTTGCTCTGTATCTGGCCACACTACCTAACCGTCCACTCCACTGCATTGCTTTAGCCACTTTCTCACCTTTAGTTCTAGTACATCCATCTTCACTCATCATACAACCTAGATATTTGTATTCTTTTGTTCTACCTATTCTGATTTCTCCAATATTCCACAGTCTGTCTCTATCAGTCTCATCACTATTTATAACCATGACCTTACTTTTATCGGCACCAAAGTTCATCTTGAAATCTGTACTATATCCATTCACAATGTGAATGTGATAATCTGAATTAAGGTTACTCATTACTCTGCTTCTCTATTGTCACAGCCAGTGCACTGGACTATTAAGGGATAAACAACAACTTCTCGCACAGCCTTGACATCTACGAGAAAGAACAGAAATTGTGAGGAAGAAGCATTATTCTTAGAATTCACAACTATAAACTGCCACTGCATGACTAATAAAAGAATGAAAAAAATGTGTACTTCCAAGTTGTCACATGAGATACATGCCAACATATTGGCTTTTAAAAGTTTCTTAATATAGGACATCCTACAACAAATGTTCCATACGAGGAGTACTAATTGACAAATCATCCGAGGTGTACAAGTAGATGAGCCATACGAGGCATAATAATAGACAAACTATACGAGGTGTACTAATAGACAAACTATCAGAGGTGTACAAGGTTAACATCGGCATCTTTGGGATGCTTTATTTCCAATCAAGCCTGATACATATGATCTTAGCATTGGTTTTTCAAATGTCTTATAACTAACCCTATATATAGGACACCATGACGGTTCCCCCGTAAAGCCACCGGTACCCATTTCCGACACCTGGGTCGAGTGGGGTATTGTGCTTGAGCTTTCCCTTATACCCAACGGGGAAAATCTCCGCGCCAGCGCTAGGAACGAACCCGCGACTTCCAGCATACAAGTCCGATCCCTTAACCGCTGTGCCACGGAGAGCACATATACAGGGTGGGGCAGAAAAACCTATCCGATTTCAAATCTCTTTTTCTCAAAAGAGGGAGCAGGTAGAGTAGTGGGATAAAAACCGTTAGAAAGCCGGTTTTATGCCATTTGTCAGTAGTCAACATGCCTTGGTCTGGTGAACATCGTGCTTTTGTTATTGAGCGGTTTATCGAATGCGGCGGTTCGATAATTGCTACACAACGTGCTTTTCGAATTCATTTCGGACTCGGGCGTCATGATCCTGTTCCACATCACGCTACGATTAAAGTGTGGGTGTCAAATTTTAGACAGACGAGTTCAGCATTGAAGAAGAAGTCGCCTGGACGTCCCAGGACAGCAACAGGACCTTGTCGGGTTTTTTTACTTCCGCCGTTGGGTGGTTGAGTGTAAATATTAATTTGAACGGCAAAGAAAAAACTCGATCAATGCTCGAAGGTGATATGAGGAAATTATGAGAGGAACAATGAAAGACGGATTGGAACTCAGCTCTTTTCAGGTGGAGTTTATTGGAAGAGGAAACCAGGAAAACTGGCTTGGTTCTTGATCTCGGAGAGCTTGTCTAGGTGGGCAATCCTTGCCGGAGGACCAGGCTGGCGTTGACGAAGGCCGGCACGCGATGAGTAGGCAGGGTGAGTGAGTTGTATTTTGGAAGTTGAATTAGGTAATTTGAGATGATTGAGCGAGGGTCAATGACGTAGTTCAGGAATAACTAATGACTCCAAAATAAGGTGGGGTGTGAGTGAGCAAGTTAAATCAGGCTCATGTGAGCAGAATCAAGGCGGCACATTAGCAGGGGCAAGTTGAATTACTTGCTCAGATTAGTAGTAGCAAGTTTAGTCACTGCTTATGTGAGAATAGCATTTAGCAATCATCATGGCGCTCAGGAAAACCCAGGGAGATTCAAAGCTGTGAGGGTTGTGTGTATGGCGATGATGTAGAGGTCGAGAATTTGCTGTAACACCGCTAGTAGGACGCCAAAAGTAAGAATGGCTGTTTGAAAGAAGAGACGCGCAACTGCGCAGTGTTGCCACCAGAGGGCTTCTCTCTCGAAAAATGTCAAGTGTTATTTCTATTGTTTCATGCATTTACACAAATCTTCAATGATTACGAGTTAGGAGTAGAAAATAATTAATAATAAATTATAGTAAGATTTTTAATGCTAATGATTAATTTATTTCAGTGAGAATGGCAAATTCCTAATTCTTACGCTTATGTAGCGGTATGCTACATTACCCCCCAAGGCGCAGACCGAAAGGTCCACCCACTGCAATCATCTGTAGCGGGAAGGAGGGCGAACTACACGACCCTGCCGAGTTCGGCAATTGGCAAATGATACTGAGCGGGGAAGTTTCACCAAACGGGTCTGCAAGTTTAGATCGGCAAGAGTCCTAGGAACAGGAGTTACTGCAGCGGGCTCGTCTGGTCTCTCCAGACTTGTCGCTGTGTCAGTAAGAGGACTAGAGTTAGAATCTACGACAGGGTTAGAGATAGGGTTTGAATGTACAGGCATATAGAAAGGATTACACTCAAGTTGACTAGGCAATAATGCAGCCAACTGAGGAAGCTGAGATGGTAGATATGATCGAGTCTCAGTGGGAAAGGAAATCTGCGGAGAAGATGATGAGTTATAAGTTACACCATGATCAGAAGTATATGCGACTTTTAATCGATCAATGCTCACAGGGTCGTGTGAGCCGAAACGTTCGAGGATGAAATATTTTTGCTTGCGTTTAAGTACTTTGAATGGGCCATCATAAGGGCGCGTGAGTGTAGGTTTAATAGCATCATTGCGGACATACACATGTGTGCAGTCTTGCAGGGCAGAATCCAGTCTGTCCTCAGTCTGAGGCATTCGTGGAGCCACATACTTGATCTGGCGCATGCAATCTTTTAGGCAGGTTACATATGCGGAACGGTCAGCGGATGAAAATTCAGGCAAAGGTTTTGGGTCAACAATGTCGCCGGGGAGACGAAGCGTCTTTCCGTATAGCATTTCAGCCGCTGTGCATTGCTGATCCTGTCTGTGCAAATTTCGGATGCTAAGGAGTACTACTGGAAGTCTATCAGTCCAATCGTGACTGCAATTAAGGCAGCGCAATGCAACCTTGAGGTCTCTGTGGACTCTCTCAATAAGTCCATTTGACTGCGGATGATACGCTGTAGTTTGAGTATTTGCGCACCCTAAAGCGGTGCTAAGCTCACTCCAGAATTTGGAGGTGAATTGTGATCCCCGGTCATGTGTGACACTTAAGGGAACCCCAAATCTAGAGATCCAGTTTGATAAAAACGCGCGCGCTACAGTCTCAGTTTGGGTATCAGGTAGAGGGACAGCCTCAACCCAACGCGTGAACCTATCGATGATGGTCAACAAATAAGAATAACCGCGCGATACAGGCAAGGGACCCACCAAATCTAGGTGTACGGAGTCAAACTTGTGACCGGTGAATGCACAACTCTGCAGCGCCGCACGATTATGTTTCACCACCTTACTACTCTGACACGCATGGCAATTTTGCACAATTTGCTTGACCTCCTTACGCATCGCTGGCCAGACGTAACGATCAGAAATCAAACGCAATGTACGGTTAATACCAGGGTGAGAGAGGGAATGGTAGTGTAGGACAGCTACTCTGCGGAGCGTCGCAGGAAGATACAAACGAGAAGGTCGCTCGGCATCACGGTACACGCCGTCAACCAAGGTTAGTTTTGGAGGGGAAGTGTTAGAAGGTTTGAGAAGGTCCTGAAGTTCAGGGTCCTCCTTCTGCGCTCTTTCAATGTTGCCGAAGGTGATTTCACCACTGGTTTGGACAGAATTAATTCGGGAGAGACAATCGGCAACGGTATTGTCTAGTCCCTTAATGTAACGGATGTCAGTGGTAAACTGACTTATAAACGACAAGTGTCGAGCTTCCCTAGGGGAATGTCTTTCAGAAGGCATTTTGATCGCGGAGGTCAGGGGTTTGTGATCTGTGTAGATCACAAACTCCCTCGCCTCTAGAGCATAGCGAAAGTGTCTCACAGATAGGTAGATAGCGAGAAGTTCCCTACCGAACGCGCTATAACCACGTTCAGTGGGCGACAGCTTTTTGGAAAAGAAAGCAAGAGGAGAGATATTAGTACCTACTTGTTGTTGCAACACAGCACCTACGGCGGTACTGGATGCGTCAACAACTAGGCTGAAATCAGCATTAGCAATAGGGTAGGATAATTCAGTCGCGGAAGCTAACTTGTGTTTGATAGTATCAAAAGCTTTGCGCGCTTCTTCCGTCCATTTTACCTCAATAGATTTGCCTTTTCGTTTCGGTTCGAGGAGGTCAGACAGGGGCGCTAAAGTTTGAGCACAGTTGCGTATGAAACGATGGTAGAAGTTAACAGAACCTAGGAACCTTCTTAGTTCCTTCTGGGTCTGTGGAAGAGGAAAGTTTTTGATCACTTCTACTTTGGAAGGCAAAGGTTTTAGACCTAGGCTAGAGATTTCGTGACCTAAGTAAATCAGTGATGGCTTTCCGAGCTCACATTTTGCAGGATTTACGAGGAGTCCATTGTCGGACAATCTTTGAAAAACGACCCTAAGATGGTCTTTGTGCAACTCTGGGGTTGTGGATGCCACTAGGATGTCGTCTAAATAGACATAAGCGAAAGTGAGATCAGAGAAAATTTCAGCCATGTGCCTTTGGAACGTCTGAGGAGCGTTCCTCAAGCCATACGGCATCTTTAAGAATTCGAAGAGACCAAACGGAGTGATTACCGCGGTCTTAGGAATCGCAGACTCATCCAAGGGAATTTGATGGAAGGCAGACTGCAGGTCTATCTTAGAGAAAATTTGTGCTCCCTCTAAATTTGCACTGAAATCATGAAGGTAGGGGATAGGGTATCGATCAGGTAAAGTAACGGCGTTCAACCTGCGGAAATCCCCGCACGGTCTGAATTCACCGCTAGCCTTGGGTACTAGCAAAAGAGGGCTAGCCCAAGGGCTTTTGGAGGTGCGGATGATGCCATTTTCGAGGAGGCGCGCAAATTCTTTCTTAGCTAACGCCAATCGATCAGGCGGCAGTCGCCTAGCACGGGAGAAAACTGGCGGACCTTGAGTCTCTATGAAGTGCTTTGTGTTGGTCTGCATTTTTGTAGAAACTAAGTTAGAATTTGTCAATGCAGGAAAATCTTTTAGTAATTGCTCAAACATGCAATCTTCCTTTAAGGCGATAGAGAAAGAATGCAAGACATTAGCTCTAGTTATGCTACAAGCGGGAATTGAGATCTGTGTCTCCTCGTCCCTAATACACCTATTTTTAACGTCTACAACGATGCCGAATTTGGCTAGAAAGTCAGCACCAATTATTGGTTCTTGAACATCAGCTATCATGAAGGTAAAGCAGAATTTTCTCCTCAATCCCAGACCGCACTCTAAAACTCTATCACCGTAACATGGTATTGGCGTGCCGTTTGCGGCGCGTAATGTCGCCAACTTTGGGTTGATTTTGTCTTTCACCGTGGCTGGGATAATTGATACACTGGACCCAGTGTCGATAAAAAATCGATACTTGGTGACGGGATCGAGAATAGTAAGGAGGCGAGTAGTCTGGGAATGAGGCAACGCAGTACTCGCTACTATGCGTCGCTGTTGGCGTTTCCCGAAGTCATTTCGGTATAACGAGGACAGTATCTAGAGGCACATTTGCGAGCTTGGTCACCAAATTTCATGTGGTACCAGCATAAATTGCTACTAGCATCACGAGAGCGCGACCTGAAGCGGCGGTCTTGATTTGACCTATCATAAGATCTATCTCTATCAAAGCGTTGAGGGGGAGGAGAAGGATAGTTAGAGTGATAGTCAGAGGGATAGTCGTAGGCATTTTGGTGGCTTTGGAATCTCCCTGGGCCTTGCTGAATGTGAGCCACACTCTGACCTATTTGAAAATTTTGGAGAGCTTGCTTTATTTCAGCGATGTCCTGCTGCAGCTTATCTATGGTGGCTGAGGATTGATTTTGCGCCGTATTTGACGGGCTAAAAGTTGTAGCTGCTACATTCAGGGAAGCAACTTGTGGTTCTCGTGGCAAATTAATATTTCGGATCACCGTCTCTGCGGCTTCCGCTAATTTCTCTAACGTTTGCTCGGGCCCTGCTAGCGAGAGAAAAGGACGCACATTCGGGGCGAGCTTAGTCATGAAAACTTCCTTCAGAAATCCCTCAGCTACGGCAACACCTGTAGCGAGTTTCCGCAGTTCTTTCACTAGCGAAGTGGGAGAGAAAGAACTAGAGACAGAAGGAATAGCTGAGGCATCTACAAGACTTCGGAATTTGTCCGCATCGGACATCTGAAGCCTTGCCAAGATTTTGCCTTTCAAGATTCCGTAAGGATTGCGATCTGGAGGGTTTTCTAAGAGTTCGTTAGAGTTATTCAAAAGTTTTGTGGGCGCGGCGCTCACAAGAGCATAGAATTTGTCTATCTCACTACTTATTTTATTATACCTAAATACTGCTTCACACTGCTGGAACCAGGTGTGAGCGTCCTCCGGAATAAAGGGCGGGAGCCTAATGGGATTTGTGGGGGCTCGATCTTCATTATCTGAGTCAGGCATGCTAGCAATCTCTTTTGGGGATGCGCAATTAATGATATCAGTGCCTAAGACTTGGGATGAGGTAGCAAGGGTTTGCGTTAATTCTTTACCTACTCAATCATTCAAATTAAGTTGAAACAGAAGGAAGGAAATATGAAATGGGAAACGAGAAAAAATTTTTTGCGGTATGCGGCAATTTGCGTAGGCACAAAATTAAAGCAGGTGAGAAAAAAATTATTTTTCTACCTACTCAATCAATCAATAACGTTGAAGAAAACGGAAAGAGAGAGAATGGAAGCGAAGAATTTTTTTTACGGTAGTCAGAAATAAATGCACAGCACGGAAATAGAAAAAAAATATTTTTCCTACCTACTGAGGCACGAAAACAAACAAAGACAGGAAACCAGCATAAAAATTTTTAGAGCTGCTCAGAGAAAATTAGCACGGACAAAATCCACAGGAATCTCTCAAATTACTACGACATGGGAAAATTTATCACTACAATGATACGCCAACATTATCCTCTCACAATCTCTCAAACACTTCGAGTTTAGTTTTTATTTTTACGAGTTCCCGGTCAATGCACCAGTGTCGGGTTTTTTTACTTCCGCCGTTGGGTGGTTGAGTGTAAATATTAATTTGAACGGCAAAGAAAAAACTCGATCAATGCTCGAAGGTGATATGAGGAAATTATGAGAGGGACAATGAAAGACGGATTGGAACTCAGCTCTTTTCAGGTGGAGTTTATTGGAAGAGGAAACCAGGAAAACTGGCTTGGTTCTTGATCTCGGAGAGCTTGTCTAGGTGGGCAATCCTTGCCGGAGGACCAGGCTGGCGTTGACGAAGGCCGGCACGCGATGAGTAGGCAGGGTGAGTGAGTTGTATTTTGGAAGTTGAATTAGGTAATTTGAGATGATTGAGCGAGGGTCAATGACGTAGTTCAGGAATAACTAATGACTCCAAAATAAGGTGGGGTGTGAGTGAGCAAGTTAAATCAGGCTCATGTGAGCAGAATCAAGGCGGCACATTAGCAGGGGCAAGTTGAATTACTTGCTCAGATTAGTAGTAGCAAGTTTAGTCACTGCTTATGTGAGAATAGCATTTAGCAATCATCATGGCGCTCAGGAAAACCCAGGGAGATTCAAAGCTGTGAGGGTTGTGTGTATGGCAATGATGTAGAGGTCGAGAATTTGCTGTAACACCGCTAGTAGGACGCCAAAAGTAAGAATGGCTGTTTAAAAGAAGAGACGCGCAACTGCGCAGTGTTGCCACCAGAGGGCTTCTCTCTCGAAAAATGTCAAGTGTTATTTCTATTGTTTCATGCATTTACACAAATCTTCAATGATTACGAGTTAGGAGTAGAAAATAATTAATAATAAATTAGAGTAAGATTTTTAATGCTAATGATTAATTTATTTCAGTGAGAATGGCAAATTCCTAATTCTTACGCTTATGTAGCGGTATGCTACAACCTAAAGAAAATGGGCAAACCGTTACGGTCAACAGCGAGCGCTATTTTTTCATGCTGGAAAATTTTCTTAGACCCAAAATGGAAGAAAATGGCGTGGAAAATGTGTGGTTTCAACAGGATGGTGCAACCGCCCACACGTCGTGACGATCAATGGACATTCTCAGGGAACTGTTTCCCGGTCGCCACGTTTCCCTGAGAGGTGATCTTGGCTGGCCGCCGCGCTCACCGGATCTCACTCCATGTGACTTCTTCCTTTGGGGTTACCTCAAATCGAAGGTTTACCAGCATCGACCAAGGACCCTTCTTGCTTTACAAAGGGAAATTGCTCGGGCAATTGAAGAAATTCCTGTGGAAATGACGGTGTATCCGCTCCCAAGGACGACATTTGAGTGATGTGCTTTTCAAAACTTGAATTTAAAAATGGCATAAAATTTGCGATTTGCTATTAAAATTTTTTTTTTGACAACTTCAGTCGTTTTAATTTTATAACGTTTTGAAATCGGATAGGTTTTTCTGCTCCACCCTTTATAAGAGCATCCAGAGTTGCCACTCTGTATGTGAATACTATGTATTGCATCAGTGAAAACTGTACAAGTAGATAGACCATACGAGGCATACTAATTGACGAAATATAAGAGGCGTACTAATAGACAAACCATTCTGGTGTGCTAGTAGTCTAACAAAAGTTCTATACTAGGAGTACTAATTGACAAACCATCCAAGGTGTACAAATAGATATACAAAATATACGAGGCGTACTAATAGACAAACCATACGTGGCGTGCCAATAGTCTATCTCTGTCAAGGGTAGTTGAATGAGAAATGAAAAATATGCCCTAAAAATATGCAAAGCCCTATCACCACCAAAAACATATTTCATATCTTCTCGATATTCACCATATCATGCGGACATGGGTACATGGGATAAAATAGAGATACAGTGTAAGCCGGTTACCACTCATGATTGACAAATATCTACAAAATATTGGTAGAAATGGGTAAACCAATATATACTCAATATCAAAATTCATAGCTTGTACAACATACGGACAGAAAGATAATTTTACTACGATTCACATGCTCAAATTGCACTTTATTTCATTAATTATATTTTACATTAATCTGATTCACAGAAACGCCCTCTGGGGAAGTGATAGATCTATTTTTGAATCATTTCGCTAGTGCAATAAAATTTATTAACCGGATGGTTTTTGCGTAAAGAAATGAAATAGAAATATGTATATCTATATATGTAGATACATATATATACCTACACACGTACACACACATATTATTAAATATACTTATTGAAAATGAAATATTACAAAAAAATACATATATAAAATGAAAGATAAGGGCAACCTACCATCTACTACACAGAAAATGACAGTTGAGCTCACTGTTATCCTAAGAAATTTTTCGCAAAATAAATAACTAAAAGGAAAAGAAAACTTCGGAAAACATAAAAATGAACTGGTTTTTAATTTCTTCAGAGAAATTTTTTAAGAAAAGTCAGGTTATAGTCAAGAAGCAACACAACTCTTCAGCATTATACGGACATGTGCACGTGGGATGAAATGGGGTAAAATTGAGGCCGGATATCACATCTGAGTGGAGAATATTCACAAAATTTGGCACATATAGGTAGATTAGGCTTTGATCCAAAGTGATAAATTTAATTACAGAAATTTAGAGTTTTTTCAGATTTGAAATTTCAGTGCTAGTGTGCGCTGAACGCACGGAAAAAAATAAAAAGTCTAAATGCAATGCTTAAATTGTCCCCTTCCCCCCAGCTCAGCCGAAAATCGATTGAGAACATCTTCGAGATTGATTTTGAAATAGCGAGACAACGTTAGCCAAAATTTAATTCATAATAAACTTTGCACAACCCTCACATCTATAAACCTGTTTATTGGTGTACACACAAAATGTATTTCATGGTATATTTGTCATGCGGACGTTAAATATTAATACAGAAAAGAGAAAGAAATAACAAAATAAAGATGAGGAAATACTCCTAATTATGGAAAGAACGTTCATTCTGCTGCATTGAACTGACGGCTGTGGTGCTCATTGTTGTCGACAGAAATAAGTAAGATGAATATACGACTCGTTTAGCAAACGTAAAATGAAATAGTTTGTAAGGGAACTTTATTATCGAAAATATTTGGAAGACTATAAACCTCCCTAACTTTCTCTGTCGTGTGACCTGCTTGAGCCAACATTTGAGTGACATCAGTGTTTCTAATAGAAATGTGTTGAATAGACTCGTGTAGTTTGTTATCCCCACGACTCTTTCATTTACCGATGAGCCGCTTCTCAACAGCTTTGTTACATGATGTGTGGAGTGAGAGATATAATGCGTATTCTATCACAATTCTAATGAGTGTGTTTATCTTTCAAGAAACGCGATCATGCTACTCCTTGAGAGTAGCCAAGAGAAATTTCCCGGAAAAAATCGGAACCCCGAGGACCCAGGATGGAAACATCTTCGCATTCATCCCTGGACAACCGGACTCAAGACGTCAGATTAACACGCCAGAAGAGCTCGACCAATACCTGATGCGGCAACTGGATAAATCATCGAATCAGGTCTTGGGTGTTCACCTCAATTAGGTATCAAAACATGTACCTGTGTCAAATTATATACTCGTGTAATATAGCGAGTAGTGTAAGTTCTAGTTAGAGAGACCATAAGTTGGCAACGCTCGAGAGGGCAACACTCGCAAGTCAGTCTGCTATTGGCCTCGGATTCAACAACAAGTAAATGTTGACCGAGTGTGTACATAATTAACTACTGTGGTTGGTATCTAACTTCTTAAGTTCTAAACTAATGTACTAATTCTATTCTACCCTATACTATACATTTCCCGTCTATCTCCGCTCTACTCTTGCTAGCCACAGTATTGAAAATGGAGTATTAAGTTAAGGTATCCAAGAGGTGAGTGAACTATTTACCTAACTTGCTGTGTCATTGCATGGTATTGTGTTCAGTACTATAACTATTTGGTGTCTATGTGGAACCTGCGCTGTGCTCTAGTGTAGGGCTATCCAATCTATAATACTGGCGACGAGGATTATTTTTTGTAGAACTATTGGGAGAGGCTAGACTAATGAAGGAACTCAGAATTTATATTATTCAGTGACTAGAGTATTGATGCTGTAAATTTCTGATTTTTTTTTTTTTAACAAGGGGTATTATTACAGCCTCTTGAATTGGCTACTCTTGCAACTGATATTGTTGCTACTACTATTTCAGGTAGATATCTGACAATTAGCTGTACAGCTGGGTAAAAATGCCAATGCTAGGCTCAGTGGGAGAATTCAATCCTTTAGAGGAAGAATTCCCAGAATATGAAGTCAGGCTGAACTGCTTCCTGAGTATTAATAAAGTGGAAGATTCAAATAAAGCTAAAACATTTATTGCTCTGGTGGGTCCTAAAATTGTTAGGTTATCCAAAGACCTACTGTCACCTAAAAGACTTTTAGATGCTACCTATGAGGAGATCATGGAAGCGTTAAGACGGCATTTTAAGCCGACACGCAACCAGATCTTTGAAAGGTTTAGGTTCCATAAGCGGAACCAGAAACAAGGGGAGAGCATTGCTGATTTTGTGGCTAGCTTATAGGCCCTTTCAGACACCTGTAATTTCAAACAGGAAGTTCTGGAAGAAACTCTGCTAGATAGGTTAATACTGGGTGTGGCCAGTAATGATGTTCAAAATTGTTTGCTCAATGAAAATGACCTCACATGGAAAAAAGCCGTGGATCTGGCAACTGCCAAAGAAACTCAACTGAGGGAGACGGTTGTGTTAAGGCAACCTAATTCCATACTAAATGTGGGCCAGCATAGAGTAAAGCAAACTGCTATTAAGCCTCAGGGCAAAACTCAGGCTCGAGCTAGCCCCAAATCAGCATGCAGCGGCTGTGATAATCTGCACTGGCGTAGAGATTGCCCCTATAAAGACAGTGTTTGTCATGGTTGTGGCCAAAAAGGCCATCTTAAGAAGTGTTGCTTTAAATTGAAAAAGCAAAATTCTGCTAAAGACAACAAAAATAATTTTGTGCATGCTATGCATGAGAAAAGGGGGAGGGAACACCACCCTAACCCTAATAGAACTAACAATGCAGCCTGTGCAGACTATCCAGTTGCTAATCTAGGCTGTTATGGAGAGATTTTCTCAATAGCCGAGGAAATGAAACCCCCAATCAAAATAAAATTGTTACTAAATGGTGTGCCATTTGAGATGGAGGTAGATACAGGTGCTGCCAGGTCTATCCTTTCAATGGCCACCTACTCTAAAATACCAGCCAAGTCCAGACCCGAGCTGAGACTTTCTGATGTTAAGCTTAGGACTTATGGGGGAGCGGAGCTAGTAGTTTGCGGAGAGATTAGAGCTAACATCCAGCGTGAATCTGGTAATATGGTTCCTCAACTAGCAACTATTGTGATTGTAGACAGGGAGGGGCCAGCTTTGCTGGGTAGGGACCTGATTGATTCCCTTGGGCTAACTATAGTATCAAATAATGTCAACAAATTGACTACCTGCCCTGAAGAGTTAGCAAATAAATTCCCTGACCTTTTTCAACCAGGTTTAGGTTGCTTTAAGGGAAGGAATTTCAAAATAGAAGTGGATCCAGCTGTACCACCAAAGTTTTGTAAGGCCAGGAACGTGCCTTACACACTGAGACCTAAGGTGGAGGCAGAACTTGATAGACTGGTGCAGGAAGGTATCCTCACCCCTGTACAATACTCGAGATGGGCAGCGGCGATCGTCCCTGTGCTCAAGGCTGATCAAAGCATCCGCATCTGTGGGGACTACAAATTAACAGTCAACAGAGCCACTAGGCTTGATACCTACCCTATACCCAGAGTGGAAGATCTATTTAGCGGGTTAGCAGGAGGAGTTATATACTCCAAGCTAGATATGTCTCAGGCATACGCTCAACTACCCTTGGATGAAGACTCCAAGGAACTCACGGTAATAAACACCCACAGAGGTTTATTTGCCTACAACCGTCTCAGTTTTGGAATTGCGTCCGCACCTGGAATCTTTCAGCGTGCCATGGAAGGACTATTGCAGGGCCTCCCAGGAGTGTTCTGCTACCTGGATGACGTCCTGGTGAGTGCCACTAATGAGCAAGAGCACAACAAGCGTCTCTATCAAGTCTTATCTAAACTACAGGCGGCAGGACTAAAACTGAAAATGGATAAATGCCAAATTGGAGTGCCACAGGTATCCTACCTTGGATACCAAATTGACAAGGATGGATTGCACCCCACTGCAGAGAAGGTAGCAGCAATCCAGAATGCACCAGCTCCTACTAATGTAACTCAACTGAGAGCCTACCTTGGGCTGCTAAATTTCTATAGGAAATTTCTAAAATCATCTGCAACTATGCTGGAGCCCCTAAATACCTTACTGAGAGACAAAACCGCTTGGAAATGGGATGCAAGTCAGGAGAGAGCCTTCCAGAAATCTAAACAAGCCCTCCTGGACTCTCAGACTCTAGTCCATTTTGACCCTCAGAAACCCATAGTGGTAGTGGCGGACAGTAGTGCGTATGGTGTGGGAGTGGTGCTGTGTCACCTTATTGATGGGATGGAACGCCCCGCCTATTTTGCCTCCCGAACTCTAACAGCAACAGAACGCAACTACTCTCAAACTGAGAAAGAAGCCCTAGCTATGGTGTTCGCACTTCGAAAATTTCATTGCTACCTGTGGGGACAGGATTTCACTGTGGTTACGGACCACAAACCTTTGTTGGGACTGTTCGATCCGGGTAGAAGCATTCCTCCGATGGCATCCGGGCGCATTCAAAGGTGGGCTTTACTACTGCAGTCCTACAAGTTCACCTTGCGTCACCGGTCCGGCGTGCTGTTGGGCACAGCTGATGCTCTCAGTCGTCTACCTTTGACAACTCCCGAGGAAGCCACACCTATTCCTGCGGAATGGACGTCCGTAGTTAATTTCCTTGAGTCAGCTCCAGTCACCAGCACCCACATCCGCGACGGCACCCTAAGGGACCCCGTACTTTCAAAGGTATACAAATACTGCCAAGTAGGCTGGCCTTCGACGGTAATTGGTGACCCTGATCTTGCTCCGTATACTAGGAGGCGAGACGAATTGTCCACACAAAATGGCTGTGTGCTCTGGGGAGCAAGAATTATTGTACCCCAAGCTCTCAGACAAGCCATTGTGGACGAACTGCACTCTGGCCATGCTGGATCATCCAGGATGAAGGAGTTAGCTCGCAGCTATGTATGGTGGCCGCTGCTGGACAAAGATCTAGAAGAAACGACTAAGTCATGCAGCGAGTGCCTGAGCACTCGAGCTGCACCAACGAAAGCTGAACTCCATCCGTGGGAATGGCCTGCGAAGCCTTGGCATCGCATACACATTGACTACGCGGGCCCAATGGATGGAAAATACTATCTAGTGATCGTGGATGCACACTCTAAGTGGGTTGAAATTTTTCCCACATCTACTACAACCTCTAGCGAAACGATCTCGTGCCTGAAACACACTTTTGCGACATTTGGATTTCCAGTAACAATTGTTTCTGACAATGCAACGTGTTTCACATCGGCTGAATTCCAAGAATTTGTGAAGGCATGTGGTATGCGACATATTACGAGCGCACCATACCACCCTTCAACTAATGGACTGGCAGAGCGCATGGTACAAACTTTCAAGAAGAATATACGAAAGTCAACGGAACCCCTACGCCTAGCACTAGACAGGTTTCTGTTCAACTATCGGCTGACACCCCACACGACAACAGGGGTTACGCCCGCCGAACTGATGTTAGGCAGAAAAGTTCGCTCTCGTCTTGATCTGCTTTGGCCATCAGAAGCAATCGCGTCCAAAGTTGCTCAACGCCAGGACGCTCAGAAAAGATACCACCCAGGGTCTCGCGCGGTTGATATTCCGCCGGAGTCTCCTGTGATGGTCCGTCAATACACGCCGGGTTCCCCAAAATGGACCCCTGCTACCACCATTGAGAAAACAGGCCCGGTATCCTACAAGTGCCAACTGAAGGGGGGAGAGGTCGTTCGTCGACACCAGGACCAAGTTATTACCTGCTCGAACACCATCCCTGAACCCTTGGAACAACCTACGGAGGAAACCATCGTGTTTCCACAACCTGCTCAAAATTCATACCCACCACCTCCGACCAATGAACCTGACACCGGAACACCTGATTACCCGACTCCCACCCAGGAGGCTAGGATGCACGAGCCTCCAAGTGCTAACATCTCACGCAGGTCTACCCGGGCTCGGAAGCCTGTGGTGAGAATGGACCTTTAGGATTGACTATTGAATATGGGGACTGGGGATACAGGGAGGGGTTTCTAATTAAGGAGGGAGGGGTGTAATATAGCGAGTAGTGTAAGTTCTAGTTAGAGAGACCATAAGTTGGCAACGCTCGAGAGGGCAACACTCGCAAGTCAGTCTGCTATTGGCCTCGGATTCAACAACAAGTAAATGTTGACCGAGTGTGTACATAATTAACTACTGTGGTTGGTATCTAACTTCTTAAGTTCTAAACTAATGTACTAATTCTATTCTACCCTATACTATACATTTCCCGTCTATCTCCGCTCTACTCTTGCTAGCCACAGTATTGAAAATGGAGTATTAAGTTAAGGTATCCAAGAGGTGAGTGAACTATTTACCTAACTTGCTGTGTCATTGCATGGTATTGTGTTCAGTACTATAACTATTTGGTGTCTATGTGGAACCTGCGCTGTGCTCTAGTGTAGGGCTATCCAATCTATAATAACTCGTATGCCAATAACGCCTAGAATTCTATAACTTTACACTAGATCTTCAAACTGCATAACTTCATGTCATGAATCAGTTCCAACCTCTAAAGATATATACGGCAGTTTTACCTCAATTTTGACAATCTTATGACAGATATATATGAACATTTATGACAACTGTATTGGAAATTGCACCAACACCATCAGCAATTTGTACCTACCAATGTTATGATGGAATATTGATATCCACCTTGTTCGCCTTTCCTCGTAAATTGTATGTAATTTTTAACCAACAAATTATTATTATGTGTAAAACATATTAGCTGATTAGATTATCATTGTCGCTAAATTTTTTCTATTTATTTTTATTTTTTTGAACTTATTACCTGTTGTATGTGAACTTTGTAACAACGCCTTCAGCAATTTGTACGCATCAATTTTGTATATTGAACTCCAATATTAATCGCTCTTGGCTGAGTATTGAGTGTACTCACGAAATCACGCTAGATTTCTTACTCTTTTCTATACTTTCTAAGCTAGTTTTTAGATAGAAATATCCTTTTAATCTTGACTCTGTATTTCGTTTTAAGTTATACAATAGTACTTACTGCCTACTGTTTACTAATTTTAAATGACTGATCACGCTGATATATTAGATGAAATCGACCCGGATCTCAATCATTTGAATAGAATATTTCCAAACCTAAACGACTCTGAAAACTGCAGATATACTAATATATCAAAATTCAACGAATCTATACGAATAACCCGGCAGGATTTTTCGCTACTGTGTTGGAACTGTAGGTCACTCTATCCAAAATTGGAAGAGATACAATGCACTATTACTGAACTTAAGTATACCTTAGATGTGATTAGCTTCACCGAAAGCTGGCTAGATGACTCGACCAAAGACATGATTAAATTTGAAAATTATCATAGTTACCATTCGCTACGAAAAAACAAGCGAGGCGGGGGCATCAGTACATACATTTCTAAGCACATGGATTCGAGAATCATAGCAAGTGCAACACTGAATCAGGATCATATAGAATCATTATTCGTAGAACTGTCTAGAGATGGCAAACGAATTGTGCTTGGAACGGTGTATAGGCCGCCTACAGCCTGTCCTATATCCTTCCTTAACGAGCTTAATCGAATTATTTCTCAGTTCAACAGGTCCTTCTACAATGACATAATAATATGCGGTGACTTCAACTATGATTTGCTGAAACATGAAAGCTATGAACCAATCTCTAATTTCTTAAATGCATTTCATTCTAAATCTTTCCTTCCGATCATCACAAAGCCAACACGAATAACCTCAGAATAAGCTACGCTGCTTGACAATATCTTTATGACATACCCAAGTGATTTTCTTGCTGGAATAATTACTTCTGACTTATCAGATCATTTTCCAGTTTTTCTTATTAAGAAAAATGTCTATCTTGCGTGCACCAAAGCACGGGCTGAAACTTACTCATATCGTAAAATAAACGAATCAAATTTAGAAGAAATGCGCACCGTTCTAGAAGATTTAATGCCAACATTGCACATTACCCAACAAAACAATAATGCAAGGAGCATTTGTAGTGAAACCCTATTCCGCAACCTAGTCGAAATTTCGAAATTCTCAGAATGATCATCTAAAAATTCAGTAAAATAAATTCAACCATTAGCATAAAACCACATTACGAAATTCACTAATCTCTGTCCTCAATTTTATTAAAATTGTGTAACGAAAAATTCAAAAACTAAGAATTCACTTTTGCGTCTTAACGGAACTTCCCAGCGACGCGCGACAGCAACATCGTATTCGAACTAGCGCCCATATTCTAATATCATTCAGAGCGTGCATAGCTTGGGGTTTTCTGGCTGGTGAGATTAAAAATACAGGTTTTTGTGTGTGATAATCTGCGGGTAACTATATATATACATTATATGTCAATTGTCAACACTATTAGTGTGTAAATAGTAAGCTGAATTGCCTCAACTTACCAGTGTCTTAAATGTTAGGATTTCTTGCCCAGAACTTGTGGTTCCCACAGGGTATTTTCCCTTGGGTATTGATGTTATTTTTATTCAAGCTAAATTTCCCCTTTTGTTTTAAAATAATTTTTATGTCAACATTTCAATATGATGTTATTTTCATTCATGCTAAAATTTCCCCTTTTGTTTTAAAATAATTTTTATGTCAACATTTCAATATGATGTTATTTTCATTCA
Organism: Morinoia aosen; assembly: GCA_030386875.1. Taxonomy (NCBI): domain Eukaryota; kingdom Metazoa; phylum Arthropoda; class Malacostraca; order Amphipoda; family Talitridae; genus Morinoia; species Morinoia aosen. The sequence continues at coordinate 49,264,968 of CM059574.1, read as the reverse complement.
AGCTAAAATTTCCCCTTTTGTTTTAAAATAATTTTTATGTCAACATTTCAATATGATGTTATTTTCATTCAAGCTAAAACTTCCCCTTTTCTTTTAAAATAATTTTTATGTCAACATTTCAATATGATGTTATTTTTATTCAGGCTAAAATTTCCCCTTTTTGTTTTAAAATAATTTTTATGTCAACATTTCAATATGATGTTATTTTTATCAAGATTAAAATTCCTCCTTTTGTTTTAAAATAATTTTTATGTCAACATTTCAATGTGATGTTATTTTTATCAAGATTAGGATTTCCCCTTTTGTATCAAAAATAATTTCTTTAGCCAATATTCAATATGGTGTTATTTTTGTGATCAAGTTAGGCTTGCATCAAATTATCATTTTTATTCTTTAATGCTGTTTTTCAAATCAAAGCAATCAAATTATCATTCTCATTCTTTACAGCTGTATTTTGTCACATCTGTATTTTCAATTAAGTAGGGTTTTTGATATAATTACATTGTTTGTAGTTTTTTTTACAGTCAACAAAAAAAAACCATTCTTAAACAATTTTGTAGTGAATCTTTGTCGTGATGGTAATCAGAACTACCCTTGTAAATACCAATAAATAATTACCTGTTTTCTCCTAATAGAATCAGTATTTATACATTAAATATTAGTGATGTTTTTTAGGGTTAGTTAGATGGTAATTTTATAATTCATAGTCCTTGTACATTGATTCCTAGCGTGAATAACACTTAAGTTATGCACGTAAAAATCAAAAGAGTTTATTACTTCAGTTATGAAACTGGGGAAACATTTTTCCTGTTGCTAAGCTGAGATAGTTGTAATCTTACTCCGGAACTTCTTATATAGAGGTTTTCCTCCTGCGCTTGTATTGATTTAGAAATTCCGTATTAATTTGCATTAACAGATGTTGTAGATATTTTTACCATTAGCTATTAATTAAGTGAGACAGTATACTCAGTTCACTGCTTATGCCATCTTAGTATCGCCAGGCAAAGTTTTGCCTGTGTGAATTACTAGTGTAGAATTTTTAGCTTCATGCCGTTAGACAGATTAAGCTTAATATCTGGCCCCGAGAAAATTGTCAGTGCTCCGAAGTTGATCCCCGCTTGCACTCCGGCGCCAGAGTGCTGGTGGGGGTCGTTTTCGAAGAGACTCCTCGCTTTGAGGCGGCATGTTAATGCCAGATTGTTGCAGCTTAGCATGTGTTGATATGTGGTTTCCCAAGATACCGTGTGCATTTTCACCCAGTGTATTATTCCCGTACAGGAAGCTACGAGACACTTTACATTCCACTGCCACGTCACCTACCTTGCCCGATCATATCAAAAGGGTAAAATAACCCGGTAGCCAGACTTGGCAAAAGAACTGCCTCCTTCATTGGTTTCTTTTTACTTCTACTAAACCCACAATTACTGGACGGCAAGCGCAAGTACCGCATTCCTCCTCCACCTCACTCAGAATTGAGACCTTTTGGTTACAGCTAACCCAACTGCTGCTTAACCTGCAAGTCTATATTCAACCACAACTGGAGGAATAGCACCTTACCGTCCTCACTTATCAGTGACGCTATTTGCCGTCTCTAACCATTGGGTACCATTGCACACGACCTTCTCCACAATTACACTCCCCACATACCGACGCAGCTGTGAGCCTGTTGCAGTTCCTACTCAAGATCGGACCTCAACATCGGCGCACCTTGAAGAGACCAATCTGCAGCCACCCAAATAAAAAGGCCAGAAATGAATAACATATCTACTTTCTTATCCTTCTGATGGTCTAGTCCGAGGTAAAAAACTATAGTGTTTTGATTCTGATTAAAGACGCCTGAAAGATTGCGTCCGAACCCCCTACACTTAACTCCTTCTGAGTCTTACAAACCCAAAGAAATCAATGCGCACTCCCCTGTGCGCTGGTGACCCGCCTTAGCATAGAATTCAAACCCGTCTAAAGTAAAACTTGAGTTAAGCCACCAAACTTGAAGTTTACACATTGATGAATCAGTAGTAAAGTTGACTGAAACTATAATGAACGCATACAATCAGTGTTGCCCAATTGTAACTCGTACAGTTACCCCGAAAAATAAACAAAAGCCCTGGATTACTAGAGACATCGTGATAAATATAAAGAAACGCCAAGCGTACCTAGCCCTCCGTTGCGAAGGGCGAATATCTAGAGAAACATATAACCGATTCAGAAACTATGTGACAAACCAGATAAGAACATCAAAAAAGAGCTACTTTACCCTCAAGTTTACTCAATTCAAAGCTGACGTTAAAAAGACTTGGCGCCTCCTTAACTCAGGTTATAAACCGAATAACGCCGATAAAAAGAAAATTTGATATATCACTCAAGATAATGTAAAATACCATGAGAAAAATGGAATTGCTAATCTCTTCAACAACTTCTTTGTAAACGTAGGGAAAACTATAGCCAATGGTATTCCAAGTGAACCTACTGATCACCTGGAATTTATGGATCATATTCGAGAACACAACTCCTTTTTCTTTACGCCTACAAACTCCTCCGATGTGATTGCGTGCATAAACAACATGAAAAATAAATCGAGTGGGTTACAAACGTTTCCAACTAAAATACTTAAAATAATTGCTGATATTGTGGCCCCGCTGATATCCAATATTATTAACCAGTCTCTCTTACTAGGCACTTTCCCGAACTCCCTCAAAGTTGCTAGAGTAACCCCTATCTTTAAAAATGGTGAAAAAACCTGTGTAAACAATTATCGACCCATCTCCATGTTACCAATTATTAGCAAGGTATTCGAGATAATTGTGTGTAAAAAAGTGTACTCTTATTTTGAACAAAAATAATTTCTCTATGATAAACAATACGGCTTTCGCTGTAAAAAATCAACAACACAGGCAATAATAAATCCTTTACAATTCTTTTATTCTAATATAGATAACGGAAAGACTGTCTTCTCTGTATTTCTTGACTTTCGAAAGGCATTCGATTGTGTGGACCATAACATATTACTCTCGAAACTTCATTGTTATGGCATTCGTGGGGTTGCCCATGATTGGTTCAGATCATACCTAACAAATCGGAAGCAATACGTTGTCATTGACGACGCAAAATCGGACCCACAGAAAATTAGCCATGGAGTTCCACAAGGATCTGTTCTTGGGCCTCTCCTTTTTCTGATTTTTATCAATGATATTATTAAATCTACATCATTTTTTAAATTCATACTTTTTTCCGATGACAGCACGCTTTCTGCGGTCCTTCCGAACGAAAATCCCACTACGATTGCGGAGAGTATAAATAATGAACTCCATAAAGTTTCACTGTGGATAAAAGCTAATAAAATAAGCCTCAATATCGATAAAACAAATTATATTACGTTCTCATACAAGAAAAATATATCTCTACCATCCATTAAAATTGGCGAAGGTGAAATCAAAGAAACCAACACATGTAAATTTCTGGGTATCATAATAGATAAACATCTGACCTTCAAAGAGCACATCACTCATATTAGTTCTAAATTATCAAAATCCATCGGAATCCTGAATAAAGTTAAAAATTTCCTGCCTGAAACAGCCTTACTTATGCTTTATCGAACGCTCATTTCACCATACCTGCAATACGGAATAGAAGCATGGCATGGAACTGATAAAAATAAAACCAATATAATTTTTACTCTGCAAAAAAGAGCCATCAGAGCGGTAAAGAACCTAGAATATAATGCTCACACAAATGATTCATTCAAAAATTTACAAATACTTAAACTCTCGGATCTCTACAAAATCTCCATCTGCAATTTCATCTACAAAACGTTAGCTAATGATGGCGACAATAGCCTTCAACAGTTATTAACTGCGTAAACTGGTCATCACGACCATTTAACACGAAATAAAAGTAAATTCATGCTTCCTTATTATTCAAAGGCCCACTCGCAACATAGTATACTATTCGTTGGAACTAAAACCTGGAACTCAATACCTGCGGAGATCCGTGAAAGTAATTCTTACAAGGTATTTAAAAGAAATCTTGAGTCTCACTTCTTATCAGAATACTAGTCGTGTAAGATCACCAAGTCAAATCCTGCCTCCTACATGTCTGGTCCTAATAATGCAATTTGCCATGAGTAATATCGCCGATTTTCAGTCTGCTCCCAAATCGTTATCGAATATACTGTTAAATATTGTCCATATGACCTATATTGTAAAATTAAACATCAATATCGAGTTCATTATCCTGTTGATCAGTTTAATGCTAAACTAGGCTAAGTGAATTAGGTTAAACATTATTGTACGTCCTAGAATAATGTAATGGTAGGATGCCCTAGAAGTCGCTGAACTTATTCGGGCCCACAGGTAGCTATACTCAACTCTGACCATTGTATTAGACTTAAGAAAGATTCTAGCTCTGTATCTCCTGTGGTAAATTAATTGTTTAAATTGTTTAAAATCTCTCCACCTAACTCAGAACATGAGAAGATCCTACGAAGAAAAGTTAAGGAAGCAAAACGGAAAGATCATGAGAAGATCCTACGAAGAAAAGTTAAGGAAGCAAAACGGGACTACTTCCACAAAGAACTCTTGGCGGCAAAACAAAACCCTAAAAGAACTTGGGAAATCATTAGAGAAGTTGCTCAGTATAAAAATTCAGACTGCAAAAGCACTTTTGACAACCCCTCAAAAATGGCGAATGACTTTAACAGAAGTTGGCGAAGATGTTTTCAATGAAGTATCCAGGACAGTTTCAGACACATCTACAGAGGCAAATTCGAGCGATGTTTTATCCCCAAATAGTAGCATCAAGTGGAGACCAAAGCCAGTTAGCGTCATAGAGATACGAAAAATCTTATACCAACTAAAGAATACTTAAGCGACTGGACATGATGGCATAAGCCTCCAACATATAAAAGACAGCTTCCCTGTCACAGCACCCCTTATTCGCTTGATAATAAATACATCTATAGTCACAAACCAGTTTCCCGATCAATGGAAACTATCCATTATTAAGCCATTACATAAATCTGGTGATATCGACATAGCGTCAAACTACAGACCAATCAGTCTCCTGCCTGTTATGTCCAAAACATTAGAAAAAGTAATAACAAACCAGCTCTCGTCTTACGTAGGCGAGTCACATCTACTGCATCGCAATCAATATGCTTACAGAAGGAATACCAGTACTCAGGAAGCCCTGTTCAACATAACAGAAAAAATTTACAATGATATTGACCAAAAAAAATTAACTCTCTTACTATTGCTTGATCTCTCCAAAGCTTTCGACAGTGTTTAGCATAAGAAACTCTGGTTGCCGGCATGTGGCTGGCTGCGTGTGGCTGGCGGCGTGTGGCTGGCGGCATGTGGCCGGCGGCATGGCATGTGGCTGGAGCAGACAGGAGCTGGACGTCGTAGTGAGAGGTTGTGGCGGTGATGCAGTCGCTTCTCTGCCGGCGTTCCAGTGTGTTTCGTGTTACCGTTTTTCGTGCTAGTGTAGTTTTTCAGTGTTGGTTTGTGTTGCTTTGTTTGTTGTTTTGTTCGTTGTCTTTGTTCGTTTTTCGTTAAAATTTGTACATATTCACTTTTGCATCGTACTGTGTTCGTCGAATGCCCTCGTCTTAGCTGAGGTGAGTCCTAGTCTTTTACTACAAGCTATCTAGGCCACGATGGCAGCGGCTGTAAAATTGTGAGATATTGTGAGGCCATTTGACGGAAGTGGTGATGTAGTGGAGTGGCTGAATAAGATTGAACTGGTGGGAAAATTGAAGAATATTACAGAACTGGAAACTCTAGTGCCGTTGTTCTTGTCAGGAAGTGCTTTTGCGGTGCACAGCGAACTTAGTGAGGCGAAGAAGAAATCGTATGAAAACATTAGATCTGCGTTGGTTGATGCATTTGCTTTGAACGCCTTCCAGGCGTACGGACAGTTCACGAGACGCGTGTGGTGTGACGAGCCGGTCGATGTTTTTCTGACTGATTTGAGAAGACTTGCTAAGCTGGCCGGTATTACGTCAGATGTACTTTTGTTGCGAGCATTCGTGGTTGGGTTGCCGTCAGAAGTATCGCGGGAGCTTCGCGCATTCGCGAAGATTGAAACGTTGGCGCTGGATGAAGTGGTGAGGCGAGCTCGATCGTTGCTAGCAGAAAGTGTTGAAAAGCCTGTCGGATTCTCGGCAGCTGTCGTTGGTGGGGCTTCGAGGGGAAGGGCCTCTGCGTCTCAGGAAATAAGATGCTTTAAATTTGGTGGACCTCATCTAATCAAATCATGCCCTAAGCGCAAGGTCACATGTTGGAGGTGTGGCAGAGATGGTCACATATCTCGAGACTGTCTGCAGGGAAACGATCCAGGGGGAGCTGGTGCGCCGGCAGCTCTTCCAAAGCAGGGTTAGAGGCGCTTCCTACTCTCCTTGTTGAGATTAATGGCCGAGGAGCACGCGCGGTGCTTGATACGGGGTGTTCACGGTCAATTCTGGCTCCAACATTGGTGACGAGGGCGTCGGGTGGGGTGTGTTCCATTATCGCGTTCGACGGGAGAGAGGTTCCTTGCAAGGGAGAAACTACCGCTTTAATCAAGGTAGTTGACTTAGAGGTATCCCTGGGTTGTGTGGTGGCGCAGATTTGTCGTGGAGTTGATGCCATACTTGGCATGGATTTTGTCCGGGCATGTGGTGAGGTGTCGCTAGACGGTCGGGTGGTTAAGTTTGGAGCTGAAAGTGTGCCTTGTGGCAAACCTGAGGTGCCTCGGTTTGTGTCTCTGCTGAGACGGTCGTGATACGGAATCAAGATTTCGACGCGGAGTTTGATGGGGTTAAATGGACTGTAAAATGGCGGTGGAAGGGGGGAGTGGCACCGGTGTTGGGCAATACTGTCGACAGTTATAGCAGTGTGAACGCCGGTCCTGCCAAAGGAAAGTTTGATGAAGAAGTTGAAAGTTGGATAACGAAGGGCTGGTTGCGGCCGTGTGAGAAAAACTGTGCAACTCGAATGTCGGGGCATGGCCACCGTGACAGACCTGCCTCCTGGACGGACGACGTTGTAGAAGAAGCGCATCTGCCGATCGGACGGACCTATTGTCGAGGCCGCTAGATCTAGTTGTGTTGTCGTTAACAGGTCACGCCCTCGTGTGTGACAGGTATGTAAGAGCTGGATTAGGATTATTATGGCGTCTATGACTATCATCCTACTTGTCCATATTGGTTTTGTATATATCTTTGTTTGAACGTATCCGCTATTCCATGTAGTAGTTGTATGTATTGTTTGTGCCCTTCAGGCTATGGTGGAGGAGAACGTACCCTATGGGAATTCTCTCGCCTCTCTAAACCATTCTAAGGCAATGGAAAGGATCTACGTGGGGAGAGGTCTTCGCGTGTGACCTGGCCTCTCGACCCCTTGTTGACTCTTCCCAGCCCTCCGGCTTCACGCTTGGAGCTGGGCTTCGCCGTAGTCTAGAGCCTAGTACGACCAGCGCCAGCCTCATCTCGAGCTGCGCCGAGATCGCGGAGGTGGCTTCGGGCCCCGACGTGTACGGGGAGCCTAACCGTCCAGTGCCTGGACACTGTGCCCTATGCGGGAGCGTTACCGTGTCTGTTGTGTAACCTAGGGTTAAGGATTACTTTAGGATCTAAGGATAGGATAGGTTAGGTGTTCGGCTACCTCGGCCACTTGTTCGTCCCCGAGTAGCCGTTTTAGTGTACTAATATACTTTAAGACTCGTGTTCGACCGACCTTTCCTTTTCCATCCGGGTATCCTTTCCTTGTATTTCGGAGGTACTCGAACCGATCGGTACCCTTCCGGGGTCTCGCTACCCGTGTTGCCGGGTGAGTGCAGGTCCCGAATTCTTACGTGGGGGGGGGGGGGTGGGGGGGGGGGGTGGGTGCCTTTGCAAGGCTAGGAGGCTGGACTTCAGCACCCTGGTACCTTCAGAACCCCTCACACTGGCGACCTTGCCAGTCTTTAAAAAGACAGTGGTGACTTTGCCAGTCTTCAAAAGACACGAGCAATCCTGCCTTCCTATATCTTTCCGTATATTTCTCTAATAACTTTTATAGCCCTGTCAATTCCAGCATGGTCATAACCCTGGTAACCTAACCAGCAGTGCCACGGCATAGACAATCTTTCTGGACAGTTATTTCTCGTCATGTTTTTTTCGTGTCCTACTGAAAATATTTTGTCATCTATTTTTGTTAATGCAACATTTAGGATTAGAATCTAGAATTAAGGATATTAACGGGTATCTACAGTCCCAAGCACAACGTGACTTGGGACTAATCTCGCGAAAGCTGGCGGGCTCTCCATTTGTTACTTTCATCATTCCATGTCTTATAATTTGAGGCCCCGCCAGGTAATAGGCCTCGCAAGCCAAATTTTTCCCAGGAAACATCAAATCTCACATGAGAATGCTTTGAGTGATAGTAAGTAACATCACCGAATTCTTACGTGGGGGGGGGGGGGTGAGTGCCTTTGCAAGGCTAGGAGGCTGGACTTCAGCACCCTGGTACCTTCAGAACCCCTCACATGAATGATGAAGAAGTTGAAAGCTGGATAACGAAGGGCTGGTTGCGGCCGTGTGAGAAAAACTGTGCAACGGGAATTATTCCATTGATAGCCGTAGTCCAGGAAAGAAAAAACAAGGTCCGCCGGTGCTTGATTTCGGGGAACTAAATGACCACGTTGAGAGCCGTCCCGGGGCCGAGGCCGTAGTTTGCGATGAAGCCACGTTAAGATGGCGACGGAAAGCGGAACTATTGAAGTTGGTAGATCTCCGATCTGCCTACTTACAAATTCACGTTGACCAGAGTTTATGGCCGTACCAGCGCGTACGATATCGAGATAAATGTTACTACCTGACCCGACTGGGATTTGGGCTCAAATGCGCTCCCAAGATCATGACAGTGATTTTAAATGCGGTGTTATCGAAAGATGACTGAATTCGGTGGGGTACCGACAGTTACGTGGACGACATTCTTGTTGACGAAAACGTGGTGACTGTAAACGAGGTGGTTGCTCATCTTCGGAAGTATGGTTTGGAGACCAAAGAGCCCGAGTCCTTAGAGGGCAACAAGGTCCTCGGCTTGTCATTGTATCGTGATGTCAACGGGGAGCTTTCATTCCGTCGGGGAAACGACATTCCTGATATTAGAGGTGAGAACCTCAGCCGAAGACAGTTGTTTTCTTTGTGTGGCCGCCTGGTTGGGCATTACCCTGTGTGTGGGTGGCTTCGTATTGCCTGCAGCTTTCTTAAGCGAGAGAGTGAGGGTGACGCGTGGGATGACTGGATTGGTGAAGAAGCTCAGAGGTTAATTGAGTTAATTGTGGAAAAGGTGAGAGCGGAGGATCCTGTTCGAGGGCGCTGGTCGGTACCGGATGTGTTTGAGGGGACAGTGTGGTGCGATGCGAGTAGCCTAGGCCTTGGCGTTGTTCTCGAACTGGGTGGTGTCGTTGTTGAGGATGGAGCATGGCTTCGGAAACCTGCAGATACGTCCCATATCAACGTCGCGGAGCTTGACGCTATTGTTAAGGGACTTAATTTGGCTCTAAAGTGGGGGCTTAAAGTTGTTCATGTAAAAACCGATTCCACAACAGCATCGAGCTGGGTACGTGCGGTTCTTAGTGGTGAGTACCGAGTGAAAGTTACTGGGATGTCTGAAATGTTGGTGAAGCGGCGGCTCTCTGTGATCCACGATCTAATAGAGGAGTATGGTCTGCGGTTTGACATTGTGTGCGTGAAGTCCAGTAAAAACAAAGCTGATGCGCTTACTCGAGTTCATAAGTCGTGGCTCCGGAAGACAGAGGCAGTCGTGTGTGCCATTAGTCTGCATGACTTACATGAGCAACACCATTTTGGAGTAGAGCGTACGTTGTACTTGGCGCGGCTAGTCGATCCTAGTATCTCTCGTAAGGATGTTGAGCAGTGTGTAAAATCGTGCCCGCACTGTCGAGCTATTGATCCACCTCCGGTCACTCATGAGGGAGGAAGCCTGAGTGTAAAAGAAGATTGGTCTCGCTTGGCTGTTGATGCGACTCATTATGACCGAAAATGCTACCTGACCGTGGTGGATTGTGGCCCAAGCCGATTTGCCATTTGGCGGGAAATTTACTCAGAAAATGCTCCGGAAGTGGCTCGCCATTTTGAGGAAATTTTTAGAGAAAGAGGACCTCCAATCGAAATATTGATGGACAACGGGAGCGCCTTTCGATCGAGGCAGGTGTCGGCTGTTTGTAATCGCTGGAATGTTGCGAGGCATTTCCGGGCTGCTTATAGACCTTCCGGAAATGGGATCGTCGAGCGTCACCACAGGACGATAAAGAGTGTCGCTGCTAGGGGGAGATCGAGTCCACTGGATGTCGTCTTTTGGTACAACTTGTCTGCTAAGAGTGACGGATCGAGGGAGACGGCGCCATGTAATATGCTGCATACCTATTCATGGAGGCATCCACTTGTCAACGCCTCGCGCGATCAAGAACGGCAGGACTCGCCCGTTCGTGTTGGAGAGAACGTACTCGTGAAACCACGACACGCTAAGTGTACGTCGAGATGGAGGCAGGGTCGAGTGACGGGTGTAAGTTCACTTAATAATATTGAGGTGAACGGCGTTCCTCGCCACGTATTGGATATCCGGTGGCTGGTGGATAGTTCCGATGATGAGGCTTCTTGTGACGAAGATGAGTCACCAGGTGAAGGTTCTCAGCTGGAGGAGACTGAACCCTGTGCCCAGAGGGGTGGTCGGCCTGTTCGGGCGAGGCGAGAGCCGACGAGATTGAGGGATTTTGCTTTGTGTTGAAATATATTTCACGGGGGGATGTGGTTGCCGGCATGTGGCTGGCTGCGTGTGGCTGGCGGCGTGTGGCTGGCGGCGTGTGGCTGGCGGCATGTGGCCGGCGGCATGGCATGTGGCTGGGGCAGACAGGAGCTGGACGTCGTAGTGAGAGGTTGTGGCGGTGGTGCAGTCGCTTGTCTGCTGGCGTTCCAGTGTGTTTCGTGTTACCGTTTTTTGTGCTAGTGTAGTTCTTCAGTGTTGGTTTGTGTTGCTTTGTTTGTTGTTTTGTTCGTTGTCTTTGTTCGTTTTTCGTTAAAATTTGTACATATTCACTTGTGCATCGTACTGTGTTCGTCGAATGCCCTCGTCTTAGCTGAGGTGAGTCCTAGTCTTTTACTACAGAAACTTTTACAAAAAATTTCAAACCTCAGAATAGACACTCAGTGGTTTGAAAGCTACCTACTAAACCGCTCTCATTTAGTGTGCTTGAATAACAAAATGTCATCATTCATACCAAATAATTTTGGCGTTCCTCAAGGTTCAATCATCGGCCCACTCCTATTTTCAATTTTCATCAATGATTTCCCCACTATGACGGCAAACACAAAAATCTCAATGTATGCTGATGACGTGCAAATTGCCATGACAAGCTCAACAGCGGATTTAAAAGAAACACAAGCCAACGCTGAAAACCTGCGAAATCTGAAATTGTGGTATGACCATAATGGCTCAAACTTAACGCAAGTAAAACGCAATGCATTATTTTTGGATCACAGAATGCGACTGAAAATTTACCACCATTCAAGCTAACATTTGGAGACGATACAATTAAACCAGTAGATAAGGTTAAAAATCTGGGTGTTTGGTTTCACAAAAATATGACTTTCAATTCAAGTACGTTGTCACGTCTTACAAGACGTGAAAAAATTTAAAGAATTTTGACAATTTTATTTCGGCAACATTTTGCGGATCCGCGCTGGTTCGCAAGAGTGACGCAGCGTGTTATTTGAATGAAGTGCTCGTGATACAACAATGTGTTCCCGGATATTCTTAAGTTCTCTGTCTTTTAAATGTAAATTTGTGTAAGAAACTCATTTAACTTAGGCGTATTCCTTTACTGGCTATATTTGTCGATTGCCTTCGCACTACTCGTGTTTGATAGCGGTGAACAGCCGGTTGCTAGAGCATTCGAGGATGTTTCTGGCGGCTGGCGAACCACCCACATTGAGCCAGACTAGCCGTTGTGATGTTGGGAACCTAGTGCGCTATATGGCCAGCAGACCAGCAGTGTAAGCTGGAGTGTCAGACAGGTTCAGTGAGTGTGTGGTTTTCACAGATTTGCCTGTTAAATAATTTAACTCTGAGGTTAGGTTTAATATGTGCATTCTCATGCTAAGTTTTAACAACTCAGCATGGGGGAAAGCTGGAGTGTCAGACAGGTTCAGTGAGTGTGTGGTTTTCACAGATTTGCCTGATTCCTATTTTTCTTTCATTGTTCAAAGTGATTCTGTATTAACGTCTAAATGTTTTTTTTTTGCTCAGCAATATTTGCATAATAGTCAAGCTATGTAAGCATGTTGTCATAGAAAGTAAATATAACATTGTAAACAGTGTCATAGGCAGTAAATATAACATGGAAAGACTGACATTTCCATGCATTTGAATTGACACAGATGATTTTATTTTAAGTTTATTACATTCATAGTTTAACACAAAACTAACACGATTTTACATTTAATTAAGAATACAAATCAACTACTGCTTCACTATTGAAAGATTTGTGTACTATAAATACAAACTATGTTGTGGTTCTTCCATGGATTAGACATCAGTTGTTGATTTTGAGAAATTCACAATGATACATCGTGCTAAACTTGTACCAACTTGGAAACATGATTTTTCTTGTCTTGGTATTGCAATCTTTATAATATTCATTAAGAAACATATATAAAATAAAGTAAAATATTTGTCTCACAGAAATTTAAGAGACCACTAGCCCAGGTGATTAGTGTTTCAGAGCGATGTTGGTCAACGTGTACTTGTGCCCTGTATTTAAAATCAAGCCAGTTAAAAAGGAAAACTGGCGAGGCGTGTCAGACATTTTCAGTATTAGGCTAGCCAATGAGATCTCCGTTATTATGCTTAATGATAGGATTCCTGACTGATCTACTGTAACCTAAGTAGCTTATCCCTGCATCAGAGACCTAACCTTAATCATTTCCCCTCCCACAGGTAGAGCAAAGAAAAATAAGTAGCCACTTCTCTTGTAGATATAAATAGGCTCTTACGAGATTTTCTAGCGTGAGGGACCTTCCCCCACCGTCTGTAAGTATTCTGAGAGGTATTGTCAGGTTGTTATATCAAGGTGGCAACCAGTGGTATTGCAAATGTGTCTTTAGAAATGTGTTCCTAGCAATGTGCTCCGTAGGTGGAGACTTTCTCTTCCCTGTCAATGCAACGGAAACCTTTCTTGTTTTGTGAACTTATTTCCTAGCTTACTGTTCCTGTGCACCTTGTGCGTAGATTCCGCGTTCCCCAACTCCATGCTAGATGGTGCCTTCCTCTTTCCTCTCTTGGGACATCTTTGTCGTGGTTAGGGGAGGCTAAAACTTTCTTATATAATGATAGCAATAACAGTATTGTGAGTTGTGGTTGTGCTCCGTCGTTAGCAGGGCGGCGAATTCCCTTTTTTATGTGCTACTATTCTATGGCCTCTTATGTCTCACTCAGCTATTTCTCGTGTACCTTCGAGGTACGAATTTACTCTTGTTGTGCGGTGCTATATAAATGGTGCCTTCCTCTTCCCTCTCTTGGAACATCTTTGTCGTGGTTAAGGGAGGCTAAAACTTTCTTATGTAATAATGAATATTGTGTTACGAATTCCGTCACTAGAATATCATACCTAGTTCTAACATTATTTAGCCATTCTCTGTGTCTTGCTCAAGAAGTAGGAGATTCCTTTCTCCTTATGCAGCACCATATACATTAATTGATCATTCGACTATGATCTTAAATTAGGATTCTCTTGTCATGCAATTCCTGGTCCGAGTCTGAATCATACCTGTCTGGGCAGATTTACGGAGTCGTCTGGATAAGAAATAAAACCGAAGAAACCTCGCATTCTTTTGGAATCCTTGCGCCTTCCGTTCTATTGTGTGCCGAAGCGAAGATAGAAATTCCGCTAGCGCACAACAATACATACGTCGAAACAATGTGCAACAAAATTAACGGAACCTTAATGTTCTTTCATCGTATAAAGAACACACTTGACGAAAAATCTAGATTATTAGTGATTCAGTCTTTAGTTATATCGCGTCTGGACTACTGCAGTCTTGTGTGGGGAGATTTACCTCAATGTCGTCAGGAAGAGTTGCAAAAATGTGTAAACTTCGCTGCCAAAGTGGTATGCAAAGGAAATTTCAATAAATACGATCATGTCACCCCTTTTTAAGAAAACTCGACTGGATCCCAATACCGAACAGATTTATGATCCAGAAAGCTCGACGAGTATTCTCCTTTTTGTACCTCCCCCAAAGTAATGCAGAGGTGGTAAAATTTTTTCCATCTAATATCCCAAACGAAAGACCAAACCGGAGGAACGATGTTTTAGTCAGTTACCGTTCACCTAACGTGGGACAAAAAGCTCTCTCAGTTTCTGGAGCTTTTTTGTGGAACAAGCTTCCCCAGCATATCAAAACTCTAAAACTGGAGAGGAATTTAAGAGTAAATGTGTCACGTCATTTTGCATCTCTGTCATAGGGCCTGCAGCATTTCGGTATGAACTTCCCATCTATCAGAAATTTTAATTTTCCTGAAATTTTTGTTAGAAATTTAGAAACTATTTCTTTTTAAGTTTGCTAAGCGATTCGTATATTCACCTTACTTATTTCTGTCGACAACAATGAGCACCACAGCCGTCAGTTCAATGCAGCAGAACGAACGTTCTTTCCATAATTAGGAGTATTTCCTCATTTTTATTTTGTTATTTCTTTCTTCTTTCTGTATTAATATTTAACGTCCGACAGCCAAATATATCATGAAATACATTTTGTGTGTACACCAATAAACAGGTTTATAGATGTGAGGGTTGGGCAAAGTTTATAATGAATTAAATTTTGGCTAACGTTGTCTCGCTATTTCAAAATCATTCTCGAAGATGTTTTCAATCGATTTTCGGCTGAGCTGGAGGGAAGGGCGTAATTTAAGCATTGCATTTAGTCTTTTTATTTTTTATTTTTTTTCGTGCGTTCAGCGCACACTAGCACTGAACTTTCAAAGCGAAAAAAACTCTAAATTTCTGTAATTAAAATTATCACTTTGGATCATAGCCTAATCTACCTATATGTGCCAAATTTTGCGAATATTCTCCACTCAGATGTGATATCCGGCCTCAATGTTACTCCATTTTATCCCACGTACACATGTCCGTATAATGCTGAAGAGTTGTGTTGCTTCTTGACTATAACCTGATTTTTCTTAAAAAATTTCTGTGAAGAAATTAAAAACCAGTTCATTTTTATGTTTTTCGAAGTCTTCTTTTCCTTTTAGTTATTTTTTTTGCGAAAAATTTCTTAGGATTACAGTGAGCTCAACTGTCATTTTCTGTGTAGTACATGGTAGGTTGCTTTTTATCTTTTATTTTATATATATATTTTTTTTCTAATATTTCATTTTCAATAAGTATATATATTAATATGTGTGTGTAAGTGTGTAGGTATATATATGTATCTACATATATAGATATACATGTTTCTATTTTATTTCTTTACGCAAAAACCATCCGGTTAATAAATTTTATTGCACTAGCGAAATTATTCAAAAATGGATCTATCACTTCCCCAGAGGGCGTTTCTGTGAATCGGATTAATGTCAAATATAATTAATGAATTAAAGTGCAATTTGAGCTCATGAATCGTAGTAAAATTATCTTTCTGTCCGTATTTTGTACAAGCTATGAATTTTGATATTGAGTGTATATGTATTTGTTTACCCATTTCTACCAATATTTTGTAGATATTTGTCAATCATGAGTGGTAACCGGCTTACTCTGTATCTCTATTTTATCCCATGTACCCATGTCCGCAAGATGTGGTGAATATCGAGAAGATATGAAATATGTTTTTGGTGGTGATAGGGCTTTGCATATTTTTAGGGCATATTTTTCATTTCTCATTCAACTACCCTTGACAGAGATAGACTATTGGCACGCCACGTATGGTTTGTCTATTAGTAGGCGTCGTATATTTTTTTCTATTAATCTGCCTCGTATGGTCTATCTATTTGTACACCTCTGATAGCTTGTCTATTAGTACACCTCGTATAGTTTGCCTACTATTATGCCTCGTATGGCTTATCTATTTGTACACCTCGGATGGTTTGTCAATTAGTACTCCTAGCATAGAACTTTTGTTAGACTACTAGCACACCGCGAATGGTTTGTCTATTAGGACGCCTCGTATATTTTGTCAATTAATATGCCTCGTATGGTCTATCTCCTTGTACACCTCTGATAGTTTGTCTATTAGTACACCTCGTATAGTTTGTCTATTATTATGCCTCGTATGGCTTATCTACTTGTACACCTCGGATGGTTTGTCAATTAGTACTCCTCGTATGGAACATTTGTTTTAGGATGTCCTATATTAAGAAACATTTGAAAGCCAATATGTTGGCATGTATCTCATGTGACAACTCGGAAATACACATTTTTACTTTTTTTCCTTTTCAGACTAATGCAGATGTGGTAAAAAAATTCTATCCAATATTCCAAGTATAAACCAAATTGGAGGAATGATGTCATTTACCGTTCATCTGACGTGGGACAAAAAGCTCTTTCCGTTTCTAGAGCTCCTTTGGAATAAGATTTCCCCAGCATATGAGAATAAAGACTTTATATAAGAAACAACGGAATATGAGGAAAATGTATTAAAGACGCAGAATTACTGAGGGTGAATGGCAGAGTGCATGGAATGAGTACAAGGACCAGCAGAAGAAAATAAAGAGAATGATTAGTGAGGCCAGAGTTAAAGAGGAAAAACATCAAATTGAAAATCTAAGAAAGAAAGGTCCGGATGGAATAAAAGGTTGTTATAAGTTTATACAAGATAAAAATAGAGGTAGTGTAGTTCAAGTCGACGAATTAGTAGTCAATGGTTGCAGTGCGCGAGATAGGGTGCAAATGGTGGAAGCAGTTGAAGAATTCTGGGAGGACATTGGTGGAATGAATGAGCGAGTAACAGATGATGAACCCGTAAATTTTCTGATTGATGAACATGAGCTGCAAACGGAAGATGAATTTACTTGTGAAGAGATTGTAAGTTTTTAGAAGAAAGTGAAAAATGGAAAGGCATGTGGCCCTGATAGGATTCCAAATGAATTCTACAAATGGGGAGGAGAGAATGTAATCAATGTGTTGAAGTGTTTATTTGATGAGATATGGAAGAGTGAGAGAGTACCGGATGACTGGGACAAGTGTAATGTATTCCTGTTGCATAAGTGTCGGCATAAGAGTATGACAGAACTTGAAAATTACAGACCAATTGCCCTGGCTGACACTGTATGTAAGATATTTTGTAATGTTATGAATGATAGAATGAAACATTTGGTAGAAGAACAAGAAGTCTTAGGTGAAGAACAGAATGGGTTTAGGCAAGATAGACGTTGCGAGGATAATCTGTTTGTAGTGAGTGAAATAATTGAGCTAATGAGGAAGGATGATAAGAAGCCATATTTAGCATTCCTGGATATTGAGAAAGCGTATGAACAAACGAACAAAACAAAACAAACATCGGCATCTTTGGGATGCTTTATTTCCAATCAAGCCTGATACATATGATCTTAAGCATTGGTTTTTCAAATGTCTTATAACTAATCCTATATATAGGACACCAGGACGGTTCCCCCGTAAAGCCGGTACCCATTTCCGACACCTGGGTTGAGTGGGGTATTGTGCTTGAGCTTTCCCTCATACCCAACGGGGAAAATCTCCGCGCCAGTGCCGTTATACGAACCCTCGTCTCCAGTATACAAGGCTGATCCCTTAACCACTATGCCACGGAGAGCACTTAGAAGTCAATGGTTGCAGTGCGCGAATAGGGTGCGTCTAGAATGAAATATTTTGGCAGCCGTTTTGGATCATAAGGGCGAGTGAGCGTGGGTTTAATAAGAATGACAGAGTAGATCGCGTTAGGCTGTTTGAAATTTTGAGAAAAGTCGGATTTAGCAGAAAAATAGTGAACATTGCACAAAGTTTGTATGAGAACACAAGTGCTATCAACAGGTTAGGAAATTTAGAAACAGGGCAAGTGAGGAGTGTTAGAGGAGTGAGACAGGGCTGTACTCTGTCTCCCCTGTTGTTTGGATTGTACACAGAAGAATTAGCAGTTAGACTGAGAATGAGTGGCTAAGGACTGAAAGCAGGTGATTAGTGTTAAGTTTGGCAGGCGGACGAGGTTTTTATGTCGTATGATTATCGTCCCAGCTCACACTTAAACGTGGAAGTTTATTAAAGAGGCATTTGGGAAGGAAAATGATGCACACGGGTACTCAGCTTCATTGATTTTATTTGCGGTGCCGGCAAGATCGTAGAGTCGTGAAGTCTTGCATTGGTGAAAGCTTGATCTTGTCGGAAGATATTTATCCGCTCTGGAGACAACTGACCCGGCAACCGGGAGTTAAGTGTCAGTTGTTATGCATTGATTCCCATATAAATGGTTCGTATCGGGCGTTACACCGAGGATTGACCCGATCATGAGAGATCTGTGATTCTCGAGTAGAGAGTTGGGAATAGATGCGTAGATTGAGATATATGAGGAATTGGCTTGGGAGCAAGGAACTTTCTGGAGGACACTGATGTTTACAGAGGCCCGTAGGTTAGCAAAGGAATTAAACCCAGTAACTAAGAATCACCCAGGTGACAAGTGTGGATGGTTAAAGGCCCACGGTGTGTGTGTGTGTGAGTGGTGTGTTGCGCAGACTTCGGAGATACGAAGAGCTCTTAACGACACCAAAGCAGATGGGCAAATGACGCCCAGAACACGCCATGCTCAGCGATGTTGCCACATTGCCTGGTCTACTAATGGCGGTGCTTGATATTTGTTAACACGTTCACTGCGTTGCCGAAGTTGTTAACGGTTGGTTTGGTTAGGTTGTAAGTAGCAGAATAGGAAAATCGATTTTCCAGCTTGAATAAATTTTAAACCTTCCTATTGAATATGAAGAGTACAATTGCACGTTAACATTTTACCTTGCATGGTAACAATTATTTAGCAAAAACACCGCGAAACAGATAAAACGTCGTGCGTTTATACCGGCACGTAAGTGGACAATTTACCTATTGGTATACATGTGGCCCAATACGCAGTGAACATGTTAATATTTGTGTGAGCCACATAAAATATTAATATTAGTAATTATAATTAGGAATTTATTAATAATAATTCACAGTAAGATAGTTTATGCAAATAATTATGCAAATTAAAATTACATAAGTATTTAATGTTATTGAAACGTTTCGTAGCGAATGCTACATTACCCCCCAAGACGCAGACCGAAAGGTCTAACCGATACAGTTATTTGTAGCAGGAAGGAGTGCGAACTACACGACCATGCCGAGTCTGGCGGTCGGAAAAAGTAACTGAGCGGGGAAGCTTGACCAAACGGGTCTGCACATTGAGGTCTGAGAGGGTTCTAGGAACTGAAACTACAGCAGCGGTTTCGTCTGGAGTGTCCAGTGTTGTCGCTGCTTCGCTAAGCGTACTGGAGTTACAGTCTACGATAGGTTGAGAAGATACAGGAAAGAAAAAAGGGTTACACTCAAGTTGACTAGGCAACAACGCAGCCAACTGAGGAATCTGAGATGGACGATGTGATCGTGTCTCAGTGGAAACAAAAGTCTGTGGAGATGGTGAAGAGTTAACGAACACACTAGTATCAGAGATATAGGCAGCTTTAAGACGATAAATGCTTACAGAGTCGGATGACCCAAATTTTTCTAGAATGAAATATTTTGGCGGCAGTTTTAACACTTTGAATGGACCATCATAAGGGCGAGTGAGCGTGGGTTTAATTCCATCTACTCGCACGTACACATGTGTGCAAGTTTGTAAAGCGGGGTCTAATTTATCTACAGAATGTGGCACTCCTGGAGCTACATATTTAATCTGACGCATGCTATCTTTTAGACATTTTACATACGAGGACTGGTCAGCAGATGAAAACGAAAGCATCAGTTTTGGATCTAAAATATCACCAGGAAGGCGTATGGTTTTTCCGTACATCATCTCTGATGCGGTACTTTGCTGATCCTGTCTGTACAAATTACGAATGTTCAATAGTACTACTGGAAGTCTGTAGACCCAATCGTTACTGGTATTCAGGCAACAAGTGCACTTTTGAGGTCTCGATGGACTCTCTCAATTAATCCGTTCGACTGCGGATGAAACGCAGTTGTGCTCACATTTGAACAACCTAATGCAGCACTGAGCTCAGTCCAGAATTTGGACGTGAACTGGGACCCACGATCATGCGTGATACTTAAAGGAACACTAAATCTAGAGATTCAAGTGCTCACAAAAGCACGAGCCACAGTGTCTGTCTGCATCTCAGGAAGTGGTACTGCTTCAACCCAACGAGTAAATCTATCTATGATTGTTAGAAACTAAGAATGACCGCGCGACAGAGGCAAAGGACCCACCAAATCTAGGAGGACAGCATCGAATTTATAACCTGAGAAAGCACAACTCTGTAACGCAGCGCGGTTATGTTTAACAACTTTACTGCTCTTGTAGAAAACGGGGAATTTTCCCCTCGTATAAATTGCAATTGCTCGTATTCATTCCAGACGTGGCATTGCAGAAGACTCAATGCCACTTCAACTTGGTTTTCAAGGGGCTCATGATATGCTCGTCTGCGTTGAACCTTTTATGTTCACAGCGTAGCAGAGCTCCTTCTGCGCGTACGACTGCGCAGCGGTTCCGGACAGTGCTGGATGAGAGGCAGCAAGCACAGTGAAAAGGCCGTGTCTCTGGCTGTCCAAGTTACCGTGTGGCAGCGGTTATAAGTATGTGCCGTGTTGTGTACTGTGTTAAGGTACAGCGTTGGTGGTGTCTCTACGGTCACTGTTGAGATCACGGCTACATCTACTGCTGCGGCCATTATTGAGATCACGGCTACATCTAAAGCTGCGGCCATTGTTGAGATCACGGCTACATCTTCTGCTACGGCCATTGTTAAGGTCACGGCTACATCTTCTGCTGCGGCCATTGTTGAGATCACGGCTACGTCTTCTGCTGCAGCTATTGTTGAGATCACGGCTACATCGTCTGCTGCGGCTATTGTTGAGATCACGGCTACATCTGCTGCTGCTATGGTGGAACGGTTACACTTGCCGCTCCAACGCTATACGTTTACCAAACGTAGATCTTCTTGGAGCCAGTCAGCCAGCGCGATGAGCTCAATTCATTCGGTCTGCGCTGGGAGAATGTCTTCTCGGCACGCGGGAACCACTTCGGGACTCCTCGTGGGACGACTCTCGACGGAGGTTGGTTGGAGAGGTAGTGGGCGCTACTAGCTTTGACCATTCGTTGGGAGGCCTTACGAGCAATTGTAATTGTCTTACAAATTAGGTGAGAACACATAAAAATTCATACGGCAACTTGCATTTCATCGAAGTGATTTCGTTACGTTCTTATGTCAAATTTGACTAGTCATTTTAGATGAGATCTCTTCAGTATAACGTGATTTTCATTGAAATGCGTAAGTGCGTAAACCTAAAGTATTTTTGGGAATATCCTTTCTTTTAAATGTAACTTGCAGTACATCTTTACATTGCGTAGGTCATGCTCCGTTAGTCTCAGGCCATAATGCGTGACTTTCTCTAACAGTTTGCTGTTTCTTGGGAAACTTCGGGGGTGCTGGGAAGGGGGTCGCCCTCCGTTCTCTACCCATTGAGAGCGGAACCCTCCGACCGGCTGGGGTGACGGCCCGGGAACCAGCCAAGTTTAACTTACTTTAATAAACTCTGTTCTCGTGAGCTGTCATTACTGGCCCATCCTGAATTATTTTCAAGAGCTCTGACATGCATGGCAGTTTTGCACAATTTGCTTGACCTCTTTACGCATCGCTGGCCAGACGAAACGATCGGAAATGCAACGCAGTGTACGGTTAACGCCAGGATGAGACAGAGCATGATAGTGAAGAATGGCTACTCTGCGGAGAGTCGCAGGCAGATACAAACGAGAAAGTCGGTCAGCATTACAGTACACTCCATCAACGCAAGTGAATTTTAAAGAGTTGTCGTTAGTAGGTTTGAGAAGATCCTAGAGATCAAGATCTTCTTTCTGGACGCGCACGATGTTTTCAAAATTTAGTTCACCATTGGTTTTGACAGCATTGATTCTGGAGAAATAGTCTGCAACTGTGTTGTACGTGCCTTTTATGTACCTGATGTCAGTGGTGAACTGACTAATGATAGACAGAAGTCGAGCTTCTCATGGTGAGTGACGCTCAGAAGGCATCTTGATCGCTGAGGTCAACGGCTTGTGATCCGTGTAGATCACAAACTGTCTCGCCTCTAAAGCGTATCTAAAGTGCCTCACAGACAGGTAGATAGCAAGGAGTTCCCTACCGAACGCGCTGTAGGCACGCTCAGAGGGCGATAGTTTCTTAGAGAAGAAGGCAAGAGGAGAAATATTGTTCCCTACTCTTTGCTGCAGCATGGCACCTACAGCAGTATTAGATGCATCAACTACTAAACTGAATTCAGCATCAGCAATCGGATAGGCTAACTCTGTAGCTGTAGCTAGCTGTATTTTGCTTTCGTCAAAAGCTTTAAGTGCTTCCGCATTCCATTTGTCGACAACGGATTTGCCTTTTTTCTTGGGTTCTAACAAATCTGACGAGGGAGCTTGTCACTGATTGTTGGTGGATCCTATTTCTTCACTACTTCAATCAGATTGAACGGACAACAACGGGAACCAAAGACTCGTTGACTCTTCAGTTTATTAGGGGCCCCATGTCACCGTAAACTGCACAACAAGGATACTTTTAGGTTCTAAGATAATGAGAAATCATTGCACAATAAGGGGTGAGAGAAAGAAATGAAATACGTGAGACAATAACTGAAACAAATGAAATATCTCAGCAAGGTACTAAGATCGCCTAGCTATTACCAGGACTAAGTAAGATCTTCTAGTGACAATGATCTAGCACGCCGGTATCAAGAGTCTGGAGAGATTGACAGTACTCTGCTCAACCGGTTGGTAAATTCTAGTTCCAGAAAACAACAATATATATAGTACTCACACATTCGCAACATCTCATGGTGGCTCAATATATGGAAGTAGATCAATAATGTCGGGACTAAATGCATAACAATGAAGCAGGTGTTGGAACATCTGAGGCAGAAGAAAATTTCACTTTCTAAATAGGAAATACATTTTATACTTTGTTTTGAGCACACAGAATTGTACAAAAATCCTATTTTATAAACATACACATGGAAGTTATTTCTTTAGCTTCCAATTATAATCTCTAAGCTATTAAATATATGCGCTGTGGTCAAAGGGGGACAGTACATTCGCACATAATGTTTTTTTCTCAGGTTCACATAAATGAAGTTCACATAATTGAAGTGCTGCTGTGGGCACGGGTTTACAAACCTCAGGAAGACAACCTGACAACGCCTTATTTTTTAATACTTACAAGAAATGGGGGACGGTATTCTCACGCCTCCATATAAGTCTTCTATTTTCAACCTACATAAATGAAGGGACTATCCTATTATTGTTCTTTACCCTACCTGTGGTAAAGATATTTGAACGGATTAGGTCTCTGATGCAGAGGCAACGCTACAACAGGAACAGCAAACCAGCATTTACTCTAAATTTCACAGGCATGCACTACGGCTAATTCCCCCGTAGAACAGTCATGGCTTAAAATTTATACACACGAATGCCGCAGAATAGCCATAATTACTCAATTTGAAATACAGGTGAACCGTCCCCAGGGCAACAAGTACATGTTTGCTGATACCACCCTGAGTACACAAAATCACATGGGCAAGTGGTCGCATAAATTTCTGGACATATTCTCAGTCTGCTTTAAATGCGCTTTAGCTCTAGGCTTCCACCCTGCTGACTGGCGCAACTTGTTCAGCACAGCTCATGGGTGAGGAGCCAACACAATATTGACATTCAAAAAACGTATTTTATTTCTTAGCAAAAATAAAAAATCTGAGCCATGCACTGTCGATGTGTATGAAGTTGATCGCACAAACTAGCTGTCTACACTTCATGAGGCGCCAATTTAAATTTTGTGCTCACTCCCAGCAAAATGTTGGCGTCAGCCATTTTTATAATTACAATCTACAACCTCTCACAGGCACTTTCATCCTAGACTACAGACCACCTTAATTTACATGATTTATGTTACTAAATTTCTAGCATCACAATGCAGCATACCAGGTGGAAGGAGCACCAGGGAATCTCTGTCGCTAGCCTGACTCGATGTAGGTGGTTCGCCGATTGCCAGAAGCATCATTGAATGCTCTAGGAACCGGCTGTTCACCACTATCAAAAGCACGAGGACATAGACGCAAAGAAACGAGCACAAACAATTAAGAACGCAAATAATTAAAGAGTAATGGTTTTCTAACGCATTATCACACTGTTATGCACAAAGAAACTTAAGTTTATCCGGGGAGAACGTTCCTCCTCGAGCACTTCAGCCAAATAGGATGCTGTGTCAGTCTTGCAGACCAGTGCAGAAATTCGCGGCGATGTTACCACAGACGTTTCGGAAATTCGCGTTTTGTAAAGGCCCCCTCACACGTACAAATATGTTGGCAGACAATCTGAACTGAATTTGGTATGTCGGTCTCAAGGCCCCTCACACGATGCAAACAACACACTGCAAACTTGACGAAGACTGGCGCACGCTTCAGTATGCCAGTAGCAGCTAGGTGGAGAGTATGCACAAGAATGGCGACTCCAGACGGCGAGTTCGTACAATTGATAGGATTCGCTATAGTTGCAATGAATAAGAAATAGAAGAGATGTAAAAGCTCGCTCAAAATGGGCTAAAGAATAGTTCCTAAAAAGTAGTGAACATACAAATAAGAAATTGCTTATTGAAGTGCATAAGGAGGGAGAGAGGCAGAGTACAGTCGTGCACCTCAGATGAAGGCTGGCGTGACACTGACGTGGTGTCAAGGTTTGCAGCCGATCGCTCCAAAATTATCAAGCATGGCTCATCTGCCTCATACAGTCTGTGCCAACCTGAAATGAGCGTACAAACGCACGAATTCAGCACCAGTTCAGATATGTTTGCAGATATATTTGCGCGTGTGAGGGGGCCTTAAGACGCGACAGAGCTAAAGTTTGAGCACAGTTTTTCAGAAATATGTGATAAAAGCTAACAGAACCCAGGAACCTTCTAAGGTTCTTCTGGGTCTGTGGTCGTGGAAAGTTTCTAATGGCTTCCAGTTTTGAATGTGTCTTCAGTGACTCCGTGTGGTGAGGACGGGTGTGGCCGCTCGCTCCGAAACAAAGCGCCTATTGTTAGAAAGATTGTACCTCTAACCTAAATGGGTACCCACTCTCGCCATGAGTATTCAAATGTGATTTAAATACCCCACATATAAAAATAGTCAAACTAAGAGTATAATATTCCCTCAAAAGTGTGAGAGTATACAACCCTCGTTTACAAAACGAACCGAACTCCCTCAATCTTCAAGATGGCACCTAACAAACGACGCAGTACCAACAACAGCAGCAACAACAGCATCGAGTTTCAACCGAAGTTTGGTCAATACCCTGATGTGTCTAGCCTAACGGAAGACGGTAAAGAAGTGGTTTCTGTCCTTATAAAATACTTCGATTCAGTGATGACAAAATTTAATAGTGATATTGTTAAAATGCAAAATGAAATGAGCCACCTTAAAACGCTATTTGAAACAAAAGAAGCGGAACACAAAAAAATTCTCGAAGAACAGAATGATAAAATAGATAGCTTAACCTCCCGCCTCGACCAGCTGGAAAAAATGATCAGCGCCGAGACATTGAAGACAAAAAATGTACTCTCGTCATTTCTGGAAGGGAAATATCGCAATCTCACGCAGACGAAATCTGTAAGGATACAGTCTGCCAGCTCCTGAAGGACAAGATCAACATTGACCTCTCCGACACTGACATCACGTCAGCTACAAGAATGGGGAAAAAACAGTAACTGGGAACGTAGATCAAAGAAACATTGCATTTGAACTAAAACATTATAAAAAACAAAAAACGTGAAATTCTCAACGCCTTCCGAGAAAAGAAACCACAGTTCTTCTTCATAAATGAATACCTCATACCTTCACGAGCTAACGCCATGTACATTCTGAGGATGGCCAAAAGGAAATTCCCGGATAAAATTGGAATCCCAAGAACACAGGGTGAAAAATCTTCATATTTAACCCCAGAAATCAAGATTCAAGACGCCGCGAGATCAACACGCCAGATGACCTCGAGCAATACCTGATGCAACAACTAAATATGTCATCGAAGCAGGTCATGGGTGACTAGACTAGGTGATCCCCTAAATTACATATGTCAGTTTCGTGTTAGTTTAACCTCAATTAGGTATCATGTAAGTTTAACCTCACCTTGGTGTTAGTTTAACCTGAATCTATACAAATTTATAACAGATGTGTTTGTAAACATTTATGACAGCTGTGTGTGAACTTTTGAAACGCAATCAGCAATTTTTTACCTCCCAATGTTACTGTGAGTTTTTTCTTTTTTTACCACTAAAGTTATTATTACGCGTAGACCATATTAGCTGATTATATCATTGTCGTTATAATCTTTAAAACTTATTACCTGTTGTATGTGAACTTGTAAAAACGCCCTCATGCAGCAATCTGTTTACACCAATGTTGTGATATTGAACTCCTACATTATTCGCTCATGGACTGAGTTTATGTGTACTCACGTGATCGCACTAGTTTTTTTTAATACTCTATTATCTCGTACTTCATAAGCTAGTTTTTTTGACCGGAATATCCATTAAAGCTTGACTCTGTATTTCGTTTTTAAGCTCTATAGTACCTACTTCTTACTGTTTACTAATTTTAAATGACTGATCACCCTGAGATATTTGAGGAAATCGACCCAGACCTCAATCATTTGAACAGAATATATCCAAACCTAAACGACTCTCATGAGTGTAGGTATACTAATATATCAAAATTCAATGAAACTATACGAATAACTGACCGAGATTTCTCACTCCTGTGTTGGAACTGTAGGTCACTCTATCCAAAATTGGAAGAGATACAATGTACTATTACTGAACTTATATATAACCTAGACGTGATTAGCTTCACCGAAAGCTGGCTAGATGACTCGACTAAAGACATGATTCGATTTGAAAATTATCATAGTTACCATCCGCTAAGAAAAAAACAGCGGGGCGGAGGCATCAGCACATATATATCAAACCACATAGACTCGAGAACCATAGCAAGTGCAACAATGAATCAGGATCATATAGAATTACTCTTCGTAGAACTGTCTAGAGATGGTAAACGCATTGTGCTTGGAACGGTGTATTGGCCTCCTACAGCCTGTCCTATATCCTTCCTGAATGAGCTGAATCGTATTTCTCAGTTCAACAGGCCCTTATACAATGACATAATAATATGCGGTGACTTCAATTATGATCAATTGAAACATGAAAGCTATGAACCAATCTCTAATTTACTAACAACCTTTCAGTCTCAATCCTTCCTTCCGATCATTACAAAGCCTACACGAATAACCTCAGAGTTACGCTGCTTGAAAATATCTTTATGACAGACCCAAGTGATTTTCTTGCTGGAATAATTACTTCTGACTTATCAGATCACTTCCCAGTTTTTCTTATTATGTTCGGGGAAGTGAAACACTTGAGGTATACTTGGGGTAGGCTTTTACTGGAGTGAAACAAGGGCGGTAACAGGAGCGGTCGAAATGATTGAGCGTCACACGACAGGCGACACCGCCTTATAAAGGCTGCGAGGCGGGGCAGCAGACAAGAGAAAACGCAAGACAATGAGGGCAAGAGTAAACGCTCGCGCACATTACTCCCCCCCCCCCCCGTGATGATAAGCAAGTAATCGGATGAGAATAAAATTAAACGCAAACAGGGTATTCAAAAAAGATCTCAAAGAGAATTGAGAGAATTAACGAAGTTGGCTGACAAATTATTCAACATTTAAACGACAACCCTAGGCTAAAAATAGCGCTATTACTTTACGTCCGTGTTTTAAGTCGTCTCGCATCTCATGCTATATTAAATTTAATATGTGCAAATGAATTTGAATTAACAACATACCATCCAAGAATTATTAGTGTTATTTAATACATGGCAACACAAGCAAAAACGAGGGCAGCTGAAGCGAACAACAAATAAAAATGCCCTGTTCAAAGGTAAACGGAAACAACTCGGAACAACTGAAAACAGACACACGGCTTAAGGATGTGCACTAAAAAATCATGATGAAATTAATTAATTAAATAATTTACCGTCCAAACCTATTTTGAAAATACAAAGTAGGATTACCAAATGCTAAAATAATTAAAAAGAAATGATGAAACGCAACTAAATTTGTGAACTCGGAACAAACAACGATAGAAATTAAAAATTCAAAAACGCAAAACAAACAAAAGAAGTATTATAACCATGCCATTTCCATCAGCACATTAACGATTTACACTAGCAATTACCACTCACTTTTCACATGGTAATATAGTCCTTACTTGGAAAAATACAAAAAATTATTGAACATCAAGATAAAACGCATCGGAAAATTTAGGAACCACACAACATTGGAAAAAAGAAAACGTTAACACCTCTAAAAAACAATATTAAAGACACCCAATGAAAAGAAAGAGCAAAAAAAACTTTTTTTTGAATTCTTCCACACCTTATAACCATGGTAACACCAGATGTTAAAAAACGATTAATAGGTTATACTTAATAAGTAAGGAAACAACAAGCGAATTGGTAATTATCTAAACATCAGCTGCTACCACCGGTCAGCACTAGTACTAACTTACCGTGCAACAAGACAGTCAGCACGCCGACAGAGGTAGGGCTAAAAAACGCCATATATTTTCATTATTAACGCAATTAGCAAAAATTAAAAAATAATTTCCAACAAACCGAAAAAGAAAACCTCAAAGTTTACACATTAAGAAATTAGCATCATGTAATTACGCACAGGCATACGTTGCGTTCTTCCTAAATTTTGCTGGGTGTTGTAAAATTGCGCAACACTATTAATAAGAGCATGCAGTTAATATTAAAAGATTATAGGGGCGATTAAATCATCTTACTGCTAAAAGAAACACAACTCCATTCACTAATAACTTAACAATTCCAATAAACACTTTGCGAGACGTAATTTTTAACGCATTAGATTTTAAATTTTAATTTTTTCCAATATTTAGCTTTCCTACGTTTCACCGCTTAATTTTCAATATTTTCAATTTGGCAATTCAATTTAGCAGTTTAGCGATTTCCTTTTTTCAATTTCTCAATTTAATTTCAATTTTTCACCAACACATCACCACTAATGTCAACGTTCGTGACTACACTCGATCTTGGTGATTGTTGCACCTAGGCGGCCTCAGCGCCCCTCGCCGAAGTTGCACATCTTCCAACCGCTCGGAGCGCTCGGAAAGAGACTCTAAGCTCTTTTTGACGTAATAAAGGACCGTCCCTAGGCCCATCGTTGTGAGCAGAAGCAGCATCACCAGGACGTCGGTGACGCTGTCTGGCAAAAGGTCCATACGTGAGTCCATACTTGAACTCGACTTCATTAGGTCTTCGTAGAATTCCGATTTCATGTGTTGATTTTGTGAGAGCGCCGATACGAGGGTATCCACATCGACCAAACTTATTTTATTCCCCATGGCCCATCCGTCCATGTAGGGCCTGCGTATCCTGCACGAGGAACAGAAACAAAGACGATTAGCATGACCAAAAACAAACAGAAAAGCCTAACTTAACAAACATAAAATCTTGATGCAAAGACTTCAGTAGCCTAATAATGCACATTGAAACAGAAACAATGTATTGAAGAAGAAAAAAAATCAAATAAAAAAAATTCGTGTTGTACGTATGCGTGAAAAAAATTTCTAATAGAAAATCGTGTTCGGACCCTCGGACGGGTAGCAAACAACCACTGTATGAATTTAATTCATTTGCGCTGACCACAGAACATTCCAACTGAAAACAAAAATAACAATGTGAGTTGCACCGCAGCGCCAAGACAGACTGTCTCACGTGATGGACTGCAATATGAGCGATTGCATTTAGCAATCGGAGAATTCACTCACCATCTAAATTGTCAATTCAGCAGCACATCCAAGCGGTTGCACGCCTAGAGTTGCACAATATAATATCGAAAGTGAATTTGCAAAGATTAATAGAATGTCTCATAGACAGCCTCAGGACTAATATAGATAGGTTTACATTTCTTTAAAACTCGAGGCTCAATTACAACACTTAACCTAAATCAACCTTAAAAGCGCAGCACAAAAGGGCCAAAAGTATAGCATATTGGTTACTGAGAATAATAATGGAAAAAAACTTATGAAACACAGCGCATATTATATAGTAAAAATCCTTAAACTATGATTAATAAACCTTAGTAGAAATGTTGAATAAGGTAACACAGTAGTCCTACCCAGTAAATCGTAATTCGTCGAGTCGTTGCGACGTCAAAACGTAAGTCATAAGCATAGCATAAAAAATACTTGTCTTTTTAACTCACAGTTTAACCCTCCTCAAGGGTAATATGTGGTTTAAATTGCTTTTATAAATTTCGGAACCAATCTTAACTTCGGCCCAATTACGCTTGACCTTCAGAACCACGGCTGGCCCTAACCAGGTTAATTCCAACTTATGTTTTTTCTCGTGATTTTTTAAAAGAACACGGTCCCCAACCATTACGTCTTTACTTCTACGCTTGAGATTTCTGTAAAGATTTCTTTCCGTAGTGTTATTCAATATCAAATTTCTGATATTCTCTACGGTGCGGGCGGCTTCTTTCGCTCGAAAATTAACCAAATCTATTTCCTCATCTTAACTGTAAGTTATGGTATCAAAACTCTCGCTTTGCTAAAATGGGCAAGTGTCTCTATTGAACATCACGAAATTCGGAGTTCCGCCTAAAGTAGAATTTAGTGCATTGTTCAATGCATTTTCGACCACCTCAATGCACTGGTCCCATTCGGCATGAGGGAGAGAATTTACGTACAGTTTCAACAGATTAGTAATTTTCTTATTATACCTCTCTAATATAGCGTTGGAATGAGGACTGTAAGCCAGAACTTCTTTTTTCGCGATAGCATGAATATTTGCAAATTGCTTAACCGCCACCGACTTAAACTCCAAAGCATTATCAGAAATCAGAGTTTTATGAAACCCAAAAATGGAAAAACAATTATTTAAACATGAAATTACCGTGTCTGTACGACGATTAGAAGTCGCGTAGAGTTTGCAAAATCTAGAGAAAAGGTCAATTACTACTAATATATATTTGTTACCACTATCGGTAACCTTAAGTGGGCCATGATAGTCAATTGAAACAACCTCAAAAGGTTCTTTCGCTATTGGAGCTGTCAAAATTTTAATTGGCACAGAAGGTCGTGCCTTAAGTAACTTACAAACTTCACAATCTCGTACGAATTTTCGCACAATCGTTTTTTCCAAATGGTTGTAGAACCTAATTTTAAATTTGAACAACGTATGCACATCATCTGTATGATACATCGAATGAATTGCCAAAATTGCTTTACCCATTAAAGAGTTAGGTACCACTGCAGTTAATATTGTACTAGGTCGATTGTCAATCTGTCTACGTCGGTACAAAATGTCGTTCAGAATCAAAAAACTCTGAAGGTCCGGAATTTTAGAAACACTATCACGTAGTAGAGCTTTTTTTCACTTCTATGCAAAATGGGTCTTTCTCCTGCTTGTCGATAAATTCTTTTATAGTCCAAGAAATTTGATCGTCTTTCGGTACATAGTCTATGATCTTGGGTCGTGCCTCTCTGCTTGCTGCGACGTCAGCACTGTCGCTATTCGGCGGGTCAACTACCTCATGTCTAGCCACGTCTTTTTTCATCTGCGATCGAGTCTCAACGATACAGACACTTGGTTCAAGCTGGGATTCCAGAGCATCACAGCGCTCTAGTTCGTTAGCGTTCAATTTTTCATTCTTTACAGGTAGTCTGCTTAGGTAATCAGCTACGGCACTTGGTTTTCCAGGTAAATATTTTACAATAGGATCAAATGAATGCACATTTATACACCATCTGGCCATATTGGTGTCTTCAGGGAGTTTTTTAGCAAAGAGCGGCGCAAGAGGCCGGTTATCCGTGTAGACACGGATAGGATATCCAGTAATTAAATATTTAAAATATTTTAGAGCTGAATAAATCGCAAAAAATTCCTTCTTGGTGGTACTATACCTCCTCTGACTGGAATTTAAACTTTTACTAAAGTAAGCCACAGGGCGCAAAATTTGATCGCTTGAATCTTCTGTTAAGAAATAATTGATATTAGGCATATATAAACAGCACAGGCACGACGCAGTCGGAAACCGGGAGGAGAAAGGAGGAGTAAGTAGGGGGTAGCGTCTGTGTAAAGAGCTAGCTCGAAAACTACACATAGTATCATACAAGGACAACTTGATTGTGTAGTATAGGAAAACAATAGGTTAAAAATAATTACCAACGAGAAGGGGAACCATGGAAAATATGCATCTCAGAAGAATATGTTAGAGGGAAATGCGCGTAGCAATACCAAGTTTTATGACGCAGGGAACACGTCATGGGAGACGCGTGAGAACCATCCAATAGGGAGAAGCCACGCACTTTCAAAGGCCTGCACTCTGCCGGGACGTAGCTATAGTGCGGCGGAATATATAAACTTAGGAAAGCGGGGAACCGGTCTATTTTGCCTTGTGCTGTGGAAGATGTAGGTTGCTTGAGAGGAGAGGAGAGGTGAGAAACTTTGTTGTGTCAGCTCGGTAATTCATGTGGAGTCATCGAAGCGTGGTACGTCTAACTTCTGGAAGCAGTGATTTGCAGAATGCTAATTATTGTTATTTGCATTTTTTATTACATTGATTCTCTCAAACAGGATGGTTAGCATTGGGCTTTTAGTACGACGGTAAAAATGATCATTTCTCATAGGGTTTTTGTTTTGAGACGGCATAAAATGGGGAATCAAAATATTCGTGTGTTCATCAGAAGGCTTGCATTTTGTAAAATGCTCTCAAACAGGGAGTGTTTAGAGTTTCACGTAATATGTGGGTAGAAGTTCGAGGGTGTGATTATCTCTCATAGGGAAATTAAATATATTCGTGTTTTTTTGTTTATATGGCTTTCATGTAACAGAGTGCTTTGTTATTGGTTTTCTCAAGCGGGGATTGTTCAGTGTTTCGGATAAAGCTAGGGTGTCTGTTAAAGCTTCATGTCCAATTCTCAGGGGATCAATGACGTTCATATCTCAGGGAATAGATAATATAAACCTGTGCATTATTCACAGGCGGGTGGGCGTAGCACCGCGACTAGGGTGGTTGCATCACAACCGGCCGGGCGTTCACAGCCTTGCAGCGGGCAGCCAGACTGGTAGTCAGCGCTAACATGAAGCCTGGATGCTGGGCGTCGAGCCGCGGCAGGCCGACGACAATGAATTTATTCCAATTGTAATGGAGTGCAAATTTACAAGGAGGTCTTCCTTATAATGAATACCGTGTGATAAGCAGGATTGATGTCCTGCAGCGAATTTTCTCCGTTTGTCTATGTAGCATATCATTATGCCGGATAAAACCATCATGTCGCAGATCATTAACATCTTGCCTGAGGGCTCTGGAGCGAAAATGAGTGTTGCGATAACATGTATCCCTGTGCCAATTTCCACGTGTTCATCTTTAACAGAATGTGCTTTAATCTTTGCTCTGGTGCGAAAATGAGTGTTGCGATAACATGTATCCCTGTGCCAATTTCCACGTGTTCATCTTAAACAGAACGTGTTTGAATCTTTCAAATTCTTTTATTCTCCATGTCTGGTATGCAGGTGTGCGCAAGCATGAAAGTATAATATTCAAATTGTGCGGGGGTTGAAATTCCCTCAGCGTTTGGGAAGGGGGTCCTAAACCCCACCCCTTTCTCATATCGCAACATTCTGCCTGCATCAGAACTCCTCCGATCCCAAAGTTAGACGCGTCCGTAAATACGTGGAAGTCCTTAGTGTAGTCAGTATGTCTTAAAACCGTGTCAGAAGTCAGGGCAGATTTGATAAAAACAAAACTCTTCTGGAATTCGTCGCTCCACGTACAGTCAACGTTTTTTCTTAAAAGTCTGTACAGGGGATAAGCGACCTCGGCAAAATTTGGCAATAAGTTTCTAAAATAGTTTGCCAGACCTAAAAACTGCTGTAACTCCATCACATTTGCTGGAGCTTTGCAATCCTGCAGTTTCTCCAAATTTTTACATCTAATACCATCTGCGGCAATAATGTGCCTCAAATATTCAATCTCTTTTTTGAATAAATGACATTATTCAAGCTTCAACGACAAGTTACCGGATCGAAGCATCTTAAGTACGCTTTCAACATCAGCCAAATGCTGATTTTTACTTTTGGAATACACCAAAATATCGTCTAGAAAAACGAACGCCAATTTCCCCAGAATAGGCGCAAGGGCAGAGGTCATCACCCGCTGGAATACACTTGGACTGGTACTCAACCCGAACGGTATCCTACGGAAGTGGAACTTCCGATAGTTAACACTAAAAGCAGTAAATTTCCTACTCTCTTGGTCTAATTCAACCTGATGGAAAGCAGAGCGCAGATCCAAATTTGTGAACCATTTGTTCCCTCCTAAAGTTGATAATATTTCATCAATTCTGGGTATAGAATAAGACTCCTTAACCAAAACTTTATTAAGAGCCCTGAAGTCTATCACAGGGCGGAGCTCTCCGCGCTTCTTCTTAACAACGATGACAGGGAAGTTAAAGTCCGACATCGATTCCTCAATTATACCTTATGAAAGCATATCATTAGTAATTTTTACAACCTCCTTCTGATATTTATGAGGAATTCTGTAAGGAGCTAAATTCAGAACAGGTGCATCCGGTTTTAGCTGTATCCGGTGCGTCATAATGTTTGTAACACCTATTGTTTCGCCCTCTAACGTAACTACATCACGAAACTGATTTAATAAATTCATTAAAGGCAACTGCATGTCCTCTTCATGACATAAGACATCATCATTTGTTAAAGAACGTCTTACTTCCTGCTTACCTGCACACGACACACCTACTTGTGCATTAACTCCCAACTCCTCATAACTAGAGAGAACTTGATTTCCGCTGCAACCGTCAGAATGCAACCCAAGTGTCCTCCCTGCTATGGCCTTAATTCCACCACCAGCCGAGACAAACTGCATTGACTCCGACACAGCGTCAGAACTATTTTCCACATTATTAGCGTCTCTAAGTGCTGTTTCAACGCTAGTGATATAAATTTCGTTCTCGATCTCATCAGCTACAATTAATTCCAAATTGCATAACATTGAATTCTCGCTAAAGTGCACAGCATCTTCTTGTGCATTTAAAATCATCACAGGCACCACGCCGTCTTCCCCGACTTGAACAATCGACTCGGCCAAAAGGGCACCGTTCTCATAACATCTTTTCATAATCAAATACTCTCCGGGTATTGCTCATGCTTCTCACTGTTCGGAAGCACGAGTTCAATGCTAATTTGTTTGCCAATTAAAGGAACAGAAGCACCTACAGTGTTAATAGTTAGCTCCTGCAAGTCTGTATCAGAATAGTCTGAACTTACGGTCGCCAAACCAATCAGCGAAGACTGACTGCCGCTATCAATTAGAAAATTTACACGCTTAGTTACACCACCATACTTGGTGGTAAGAGCAACAAGAGGGCACATCCTAAGACGTGCCTTTAACCGTCATGAGTTAGTAGCAACGAAGGCACTGGATTCAACAAATTTTGGACACAAAGGGCTAACATGATTATTAGCTTTACACAAGGAGCACAGAAATGGGAGACCCCTAACTTTGGAGGGACACGCACTAGACACATGTTTACCACTTAGACAGGTAGAACATAAATTCAATTCACCAGCTCGTTCCACACGCGTTTCGTGCGAATTAAATCGCCTGCTTGCAAAAGAAGCATGGTTAGCCTGGTTACAAAATTTACACACCTTAAAATCAGGCGACTTATTAGGTTTAGACAAATATTGCGCTTTGTCCCTCACGTCAGTACGGGTCACCGGTTCTGTTTCCTTGCTACGGATTACATGAGACGGTTTGGATTTGTTTTTAGTTTAGAGAAGAGAAAGCACTTTATGAGCATTCTCAAACATCTCCAAAGAAAAGAAACTCGCTTTA
Source organism: Morinoia aosen (assembly GCA_030386875.1). Lineage (NCBI taxonomy): Eukaryota > Metazoa > Arthropoda > Malacostraca > Amphipoda > Talitridae > Morinoia > Morinoia aosen. The sequence goes on along the minus strand of CM059574.1, from coordinate 49,228,764 downwards.
AAATAGCTAAGAAGTTCCAATAGGAAAAATTCAGGAAGTTTGGATTTAATTACAGCGGAAAACAGTTGGTTACCCGATTTCTCATTAGAGAAATCCAAACCCAATTTAGAAAGCTCAAGAAGGCGAAATTTAACCTTAGAAATGAAAGAATTTATTTCGGATAAATTTGAACATTGGGACAGCTCAGGATCTCATCAAGCGCTAATGAGATTAGTTTGTCAGCGTTAAGAAAATCTTGCTTAAGCAATGTCCAAGCAGATAGAAAACTAGTTTCTTCGTTAGGAAGTCCCTCTATAAGACTGAGAGCTCTTCCTTGAAGCTGATTTTTGAGGAAGATAAACTTTTGTTTCTCACTCATGTTAGAATAAGCCAGAAGGGCATTAGAAAAGGACTCTTGAAAGTGAAGAAAGTTGAAAGGGCATCCCTCATTGTCACTGAATTTTTTCAGTGTCAACTGAGGTGCTCTAAAGATATTCAAAGGAACATCGGAAGTAGAAACCTTAGACACAGAAGGTTCACCGGTAGCACTAGAGTTTAGCACCGGAGAAGTGGAAATGAGTTTTTTGAGTTCTACCAAAAGTTCTATGATCTGAACCTCATATTCCGACCTCCTAACCAGCTCCTCCTCAGAAACCCCACTAACATCTGAAGGAATAGTAGAGGATAGAATTCGAAAAGACTGTAACAGCCCATTTAACTGAGGAACAGCTTCAAAAAGAAAGGACGGATCACAGTTAGGAGAAAGTGCTTTTTTCCTAATAGAGGTAATGCTACATTTTATGCCTCGCAATTTAATGCTTAAGGCTAAGGCAGTACACTTTTCAGCTTTCATAATTCAATAATCAAATTTCTATTTCAAGGCTTATTAGAAAAAAGTTCAGCTAAACAGAGAGAAGTCTACACTTTAAAGTGGACAAGTTATATCCCATTAAAAAGTATAGAAAAACACATTAATGACACAGAAAATACACAAAAAATTACACTTACCCCACCAGTTACTTTCACTTACACAACATGTTTATTGTTAAAGGTTACATACTCAAATTGAGTTAAAGAATAGTTACATATCAATGAGAGAACCTAATAACAGTTAGACGAGGCTCAAAAAAGGCCAGAACCTTTAAAAAAGGAAAGGTTCAATGCAACACAACACGAAACCTCGTCTAAAATACGACAGGTTTCACTCAACTTACACCTAATGAGATTGAAATTCGGCCCCCGCTACACCAAACAGCAGCGCTAATGACGTATAAATAGACACGATAAATTTCCTCTTATTTTTGAAAAAGGAAAAACAAAAAAATAATTCAAGCAGAAAAAAGGATAGATACCAGGATTTATCCTGCCGAGTTCCAGCCAAGCTCTACCATTAACTAGATGGCGCTGAGAACAAGCCGGCTTAGTTGCCGTTTAAGCAACTGCGTAAAAAGTAGCACGGCTTAGAACATTTTAGTTCTTTCAAGAGGTATCTCTTTATGAGGAAATTAAAGAGACATTATCTCTTCGAATAGAAATTACGATAATGAGAGTTAAGATTTTAAATGATGAAAATTGTTTTCGAATAAAAATTTGTACGCAGCCACCTTAACAAGTGGACTCAACTACCCGTATTAACGGGCCCAACAGCACACAAATTTACCGAGCACCCATCTGGGGCCTGGTAACGCTGCAATTTAAGATAATTAAACATTTAACGGAGCGTCACTAGCAGGAGTCTCACCTGAAGATCTTCGAAAACAATGTTCAGGTGAACACGTTTCACTGTAGCCGGCTGTCAAGGACCCAAGAGCCCTTTGTAGCGAGGGCAGAATGCCGAGTCACGCGCAGCACATAAGAAGAAGGTGCACTCGCGACCACGGCCGAATCCAATCTCACGTGGCAGTTTTCGGATGCCACGCACATCAGCTTGCTCGAATCCGTCGCGATGGCTTAGGACTCGTACAAGAAGATCAGACGAACGTTTTAGAGTTAACGTTTACATTTTTTGCCGTAGACGTGAGGACCCCCGCCATTGCTCCGCTTAGTCGTATAATTATCAGCGTTATTAATTTTTAGGCTTATAAGATGGAGCACAGCCTTTGCCCCTTATTGCGGAAGGCCTTTTGTGCCTTATAAAATCCGCAAAGGACCTCAGCGTTCGAGCAATGGCTGGAATTGCGACACAATCCCGGCAAGAGAAAAAACGGAGTTTTCATAAGAAATTTCCGTTACATAGATTTAAACATTTAAACATTTTAATATATTAATGTTACTTTCCAGAGAAAGCATAGAAAGAACACCAATTACATTTATGCGCATATTATTTTTTTAGTGCAAGAAAGAAGGAAAGGACCTTAGAGCTGCCCTCGCCTAATTAAGTTTGCAAGCTTGCTACGTTGCTGGCGAGCTGCCTGCCGCCTAGGCCGTGCAGCCGCCTCAATTTCAGATTCTTCGGAAGTTTCCGAGGAGTCTGGTTCCAAAGAATTATGCTGATCTCTAGGGCGTTCAATCGAAAATGAACTACCCTCACGAGAAAAAGAACTCCCGGAGGCTCGAAAGAAGGATGTAACTCTTCACTCGAACTTCCCTCTGCGCTTTCCCACCCCTCCTCTGAAGCAGTATCAAAAGTAGCTAACTCCAGGGGGTAAAGTAAAGAAATTTCAACGGCAGACTCGGAGTTATCAGCTTTTTTAATTTTAACGACCCGTACCTTACCATCGCGTCAAGGAAGTAGCGCGATGATACGGACTAAGGTCCAAAATGGTCTAGGTCTAATAGGATGCCTTAATAGGACAACCTGACCTACAGATAGGAATTTATTATTAAGAGGTAAAGATTTAAGAGGATATGGACCTCTTAGGGTGGTTAAATACTGAGAGTACCAGAGCTCCCTAAACTTGGCCACCATGACGTCGCGTCTCTCAAGCGCGGAGAGCAGATGCTCTCGAAGGTCATCGTCCTCGGTTTTCAAGTCAGGGACCTCATCGGAAAGGATTAAAGAGTTAGAAGTTGGGTAAAGTTGAAGGAATTGAATAGGCATGATAGGCAGAATAGTGTCCCCCGTCTCTGTGTAGGAAAGAGGACGTCGATTAAGATTAAGAGAGATGTCAGAAACTGCAGTGAGAAATGTAGAGTAGGGATAAGTGCTACGGCCAAAAAGCTTGTACAAACTCTCTTTAATAGATTTAAACAAGCGTTCCCAGATCGCACCAAATTGTGGGCTATAGATCGGGATAGTTTTAAATTTAATGTTGAATGTGCGGAAACATTCTTCATACAAGGAAGAAGTTAAAACTTCTGCCAAAAGGTCAGAAGCAGCTACGAAAGTTTTAGCATTATCGGAAAACACGGTGTTGGGGACACCCTTTTCATTCGTGAAGCGAATGAAGGCAAAACAAAATTCTTCCAACGTCCTGGAAAGAAGAATCTCTATATGAATAGCTCTAGTTTGAAAACACGTAAATAGTAAAAGTTACACTTTTTGTTTATGGCCAAACGGATCTAACATCCAGAAATGAGCAGAAAAGTCCATTCCTGTGGTAGCAAAAGGTCTTACAAAATTAGTCCGACTGTCGGGCAACGCTGGCGGGTCAGGATAAGAGAAAGCCTTAGCGTTCACCCGCTTGCATACTATGCATTTGGATAGAACGCTACACACAGTACGCTTACAACGCGGTATCAAATAACCGTCCATTTTAAGTTTTTGTACAGTCGATTCAACACCCTGATGATTTAAAGTTTTATGGGCATGCAATATTAGTAGATAGGTTAGATGAGAAGAACTAGATAACAGAATAGGATTCCTAGTGTTGTAATCTAATTCCTCTAATTCCTCTGACAATGCGGCTGTTAGATCTAATTAAATTATGAGAGTCAAGAAACAAGTTGAAAGATCTAACAAGCAAAGGCGGACGAGGATTCTTGGTTTCCAAGGCCTCTATCTCGCTGGCAAAATGCTCTCTTTGCATAGAGGAAATGAGGTAAAGAAACGCTCGCAGTTTAGACTCCCCCCGGATCTGCGCGCTTCCAGATTGCTACAGCCCTAAATACCTTCTCTACCACACCTAGTAGTCTGGGGTAGGAGGAAAAGCGCTCAATCTCCCCAATCGAAGCTTCACCTGGGTGAGCAACATTAACTGCGATGTACGTATCGTAAACAAATTGCTGCGGAATGCATCTTAAGTGACCCTTGGGCCACTTATCTCTACTTTCTCTGATCCAAGAAGGACCTTCTAACCATAACAATTTACAGTCTAGAAACTTAGAAACCTTAATACCCCGTGTCAACATGTCTGCAACGTTAAACATTGTGGGTACATACTCATAGCTGAAAGCAGCCAAAGTCTCACATTCTAACTTCTTACGCATGGTTTCTATTTTTTTTATTCTGTTGCTTACAAATACATTTTTTCGAGGAGGTTTACCGCTCAAGAGCCAAGCAAGGGTAACTTCAGAATCAGTGAGAATAGTTACATTAGACACTTTGTAAGGAAAATTAACATCACACAGAAGAGATATAAGACACTGGTAGGCAAGAAACAATGCCAAGAGTTCAAGAGAAGGAAGAGTTCGCTGGCGAGAAGGCGAAACTTTAACTTTAGAGAAGAGTAATGCGCTGCGATCCTCTTGGACGCCATAAATACTGGTACCAAAGGCGCTAGCACTAGCATCACAAAATATAACAAGTTGCGTAGTTTTGGTCTCAGCCAAAATCATCCTAGGAAACTCAAAATCCCTCAACTCCGAAAACTCCCGACAATAGCTTTGCCATTCCTTACACAAATCTTCCGGAACATCCTGATCCCAACCTAGCCTCAAGGGCGTCAATTTTCTCAAAATGAGCTTACCTCGCACAGAAAAGGGCAACAAAATTCCCAAGGGATCATAAATAGACGCTACTTCAGAAAGAATTTTTCTTCGTGTTTTACACGAAGAGTCCAACTTTTTTACAGACAGAGAAAGAAGATCAGTAGAATAGTTATAGTCATACCCTAGCACTCTGGAGTGCACTTCGGCACTACATAGAGCAGGGTCAATTTGGGAAATAAGCTCAGAATTATTGGACTTCCATTTGCGCAACGGAAATCCACTCTCCTCAAATGCACTATGGGCGCTTCGAAATGTGCTAAGCGCTAGTTCAGGACTTTCTGTCGTGAACACTAAATTGTCGACGTACAGCTTATTTGCCATAACGTCTCTAACTGTCAAATCAGTAATAGTTTGAGCGTGCAATTTAAGAAGATAGTTAAGAATATAAGGCAATGCAACAAACCCGAACAACAGAGTTGTATAACGGAAATAAGAGAATTTGCCATCCTTGAAAAGGATGAAACTAAACTGATTGCGGTCAAAATCACAAGCAAGTTTTACCTGCAGGAACGCCTTAAATATGTCAGAAAGTACTGCTATGCTATTAGCACGGAAATAGACCAAAAATCCTAACAAATTATTCATCAGATTAGGACCAACATAAGAGGCTTCGTTCAGACTGGGCAAACCCTTGACCTTTAATGAGCAATTGAAAACAGGTCGGATTTTGGAAGTTTCAGCATGTGTACGTATTACCGGCCTATGTGGGATCCATTTGTGAGCACGCACATCTAGTTTTTTGACGGAAATGGGTTGAATGATGCCCAATTCCAGCTGCTCAAGGAATACGTCATTATAGGCCTGTTCAATCCCCTTTAGGGCATTATCAGTCGCCACTTTACGAGCTAGATATCTTGCTAATACAAAATTATTAGGAACTCTAGCCAAAAGTTGGCAATTCCAAGGTAACTGGACAAAATATTTGCCTTCTTCAAGTTTAACACTATCTTTAAAATCTTCCAATTCCTTATCATTCTCTTCCTCCTTAGAGAGTATACCAATAAGCTCTAGGTCAAGGAGCTGCTCTAATCCAGTCTGAACTACGCATTGCTCTGAAACATCTAACAATGATGTGCATACTTTCAGAGTTTCAAAGAAATCAGCAAGAACATTACGGTAACGATTTGCATTCAACTTACACTTGGCAACTTTCCTTTTAGCTTTAGATTTGGATTTGGCCTCAGTTACGTTGTCAAGAGACAGAGCAGGTTTACACATCTCAACATTAGCTCTCCCCTCAGGTTTTGTTTCATTTACATTGCTAGAAGACAGAGAATTTTCACATAATTCAACATTACTATTGCTTCCAACGGAAGTCTTGAGATCATTAGGTTGCTTCTTAGTTTGAGAAGCAACAAGAGAAGATGAAGAGGTGTTGTAACACTTTAACTCCCCAAAGGGTAGAAACCCGTTAGAAATGCGCATGGCCTTATAGCCATTTACGTTTTGCAATTCAAACCCGCTGAATGCTTGAAGAGCATCAACACCCAAAATTCCGCTAATTTGGATGCTATTATTTAAAACTTCCGGATAGGAAGTCGACAAAGGGAGTTTAGTCTTCAAAATTTCGAGTTTATCCTTCAAATTTCTCAAACCCATTTGGAGATTTAAATTTCGCATGGCGAAAACATTAAGCTCATGCTTCTCACTGTTCGGCAGCACAAGTTCAATGCTAATTTGTTTGCCAATTAACTACAGTGTTTATAGTTAGCTCCTGCAAGTCTGTATCAGAATAGTCTGAACTTACGGTCGCCAAATCAATCAGCGAAGACTGACTGCCGCTATCAATTAGAAAATTTACACGCTTAGTTACACCACCATACTTGGTGGTAAGAGCAACAAGAGGGCACATCCTAAGACGTGCCTTTAACCGTCATGAGTTAGTAGCAACGAAGGCACTGGATTCAACAAATTTTGGACACAAAGGGCTAACATGATTATTAGCTTTACACAAGGAGCACAGAAATGGGAGACCCCTAACTTTGGAGGGACACGCACTAGACACATGTTTACCACTTAGACAGGTAGAACATAAATTCAATTCACCAGCTCGTTTCACACGCTTTTCGTGTGAATTTAATCGCCTGCATGCAAAAGAAGCATGGTTAGCCTGGTTACAAAATTTACACACCTTAACATCGGGCGACTTATTAGGTTTAGGTACATATTGCGCTTTGTCCCTCACGTCAGTACGGGTCACCAGTTCTGTTTCCTTGCTACGGAATACATGAGACGGTTCGGATTTGTTTCTAGTTTCGAGAAGAGAAAGCACTTTATGAGCATTCTCAAACATCTCCAAAGAAAAGAAACTCGCTTTAAAATAGCGAAGAAGTTCCAACAGGAAAAATTCAGGAAGTTTAGATTTAATTACAGCGGAAAACAGTAAGTTACCCGATTTCTCAGTAGAGAAATCCAAACCCAATTTAGAAAGCTCAAGAAGGCGAAATTTAACCTTAGAAATGAAAGAATTTATTTCGGATAAATTTTGAACATTAGGACAGCTCAGGATCTCATCAAGCGTTAAGGAGATTAGTTTGTCAGCGTTAAGAAAATCTTGCTTAAGCAGTGTCCAAGCAGATAGAAAACTAGTTTCTTCGTTAGGAAGTCCCTCTATAAGACTGAGAGCTCTTCCTTGAAGCTGATTTTTGAGGAAGATAAACTTTTGTTTCTCACTCATGTTAGAATAAGCCAGAAGGGCATTAGAAAAGGACTCTCGAAAGTGAAGAAAGTTGAAAGGGCATCCCTCATTGTCACTGAATTTTTTCAGTGTCAACTGAGGTGCTCTAAAGATATTCAAAGGAACATCGGAAGTAGAAACCTTAGACACAGAAGGTTCACCGGTAGCACTAGAGCTTAGCACCGGAGAAGTGGAAATGAGTTTTTTGAGTTCTACCAAAAGTTCTTTGATCTGAACCTCATATTCCGACCTCCTAACCAGCTCCTCCTCAGAAACCTCACTAACATCTGAAGGAATAGTAGAGGACAGAATTCGAAAAGACTGTAACAGCCCATTTAACTGAGGAACAGCTTCAAAAAGAAAGGACGGATCACAGTTAGGAGAAAGTGCTTTTTTCCTAATAGAGGTAATGCTACATTTTATGCCTCGCAATTTAATGCTTAAGGCTAAGGCAGTACACTTTTCAGCTTTCATAATTCAATAATCAAATTTCTATTTCAAGGCTTATTAGAAAAAAGTTCAGCTAAACAGAGAGAAGTCTACACTTTAAAGTGGACAAGTTATATCCCATTAAAAAGTATAGAAAAACACATTAATGACACAGAAAATACACAAAAAATTACACTTACCCCACCAGTTACTTTCACTTACACAACATGTTTATTGTTAAAGGTTACATACTCAAATTGAGTTAAAGAATTGTTACATATCAATGAGAGAACCTAATAACAGTTAGAAGAGGCTCAAAAAAGGCCAGAACCTTTAAAAAAGGAAAGGTTCAAAGCAACACAACACGAAACCTCGTCTGAAATACGACAGGTTTCACTCAACTTACACCTAATGAGATTGAAATTCAGCCCCCGCTACACCAAACAGCGGCGCTAATGACGCATAAATAGACATGATAAATTTCCTCTTATTTTTGAAAAAGGAAAAAACAAAAAAATAATTCAAGCAGAAAAAAGGATAGATACCAGGATTTCTCCTGCCGAGTTCCAGTCAAGCTCTACCATTAACTAGATGGCGCTGAGAACAAGCCGGCTTAGTTGCCGTTTAAGCAACTGTGTAAAAAGTAGCACGGCTTAGAACATTTTAGTTCTTTCAAGAGGTATCTCTTTATGAAGAAATAAAAGAGACATTATCTCTTCGAATAGAAATTACGATAATGAGAGTTAAGATTTTAAATGATGAAAATTGTTTTCGAATAAAAATTTGTGCGCAGCCACCTTAACAAGTGGACTCAACTACCCGTATTAACGGGCCCAATAGCACACAAATTTACCGAGCACCCATCTGGGGCCTGGTAACGCTGCAATTTAAGATAATTAAACATTAAGCGGTGCGTCACTAGCAGGAGTCTCACCTGAAGATCTTCGAAAACAATGTTCAGGTGAACACGTTTCACTGTAGCCGGCTGTCAAGGACCCAAGAGCCCTCTGTAGCGACGGCAGAATGCCGAGTCACGCGCAGCACATAAGAAGAAGGTGCGCTCGCGACCACGGCCGAATCCAATCTCACGTGGCAGCCTTCGGATGCCACGCACATCAGCTTGCTCGAATCCGTCGCGATGGCTTAGGACTCGTACAAGAAGATCAGACGAACGTTTTAGAGTTAACGTTTACATTTTTTGCCGTAGACGTGAGGACCCCCGCCATTGCTCCGCTTAGTCGTATAATTATCAGCGTTATTAATTTTTAGGCTTATAAGATGGAGCACAGCCTTTGCCCCTTATTGCGGAAGGCCTTTTGTGCCTTATAAAATCCGCAAAGGACCTCAGCGTTCGAGCAATGGCTGGAATTTCGACAACCTTTCACAGTCAGGCAACTCGGCTTAACTTCTTCATTCAGGTGCTTGATCTGCTTGTAACTTATTAGGCATTTTTCGGAGCCGCTATCTAACAGGGCACTTAAAAACTGATCATTACGATTTAAAATTATCGTAGGCTTATTAGATTTTCTGAAAGCAACTAAACCAGTTCCTTTTTTTTATTGAAATTGCCCCTCACAACACTAGTGGAGAAGTAAGCCTCAACAGCTTTGTTTTGTTTTTGCCTATTATCCGCAAGCTCTTCGTCTTGCAGTAATTTGTACCTATTTTCACACTTGAACAACGGATCAATGAAAGATTCATATTTGATTGTCTCGGGCGTATCTGGAATTTCGATCACAGCTTCAGGATTTACGAGAGCGCTGATCTTTCACTCGGGCTCAACCTCGTTCTCACTGCTACCTCTACCTTTTTCTACTCTTCTGATGAAAAATTCCGAGCATCAGGCTCGGAATCTGCAAAATGCACCTCACTCCTACCACGCGATTGGCTACCTCTAATTACGTTGCAACCGCGTAGATATGCTTTGTAACTCCTAATCTCACTTCCCGAAGCTCTACAATTTTTCACAAAATGTGCACCTCCACAAGCGAAACACCCGGGCCCGCTATTTCCTCTCGCTTTATACTGACCTCTCTGAGATCTACACTCAAAATGGCCAACCATGGAACATGAATTACAGATTGGGAAACCTCGCTTTCTAGCTCCCGCAAATTGCCCTGAAGCCTGACCAGAACTACCCGCAAAATGCCCTGAGGCCTGACCAGAACTACCAGAACTACTGTCTGTCCGCACAGTATTGCACTCCATGGATCCTATTTCTCTATCTCCTACGTAACCACTAAATTCCCTCGCTCTTCCACGAGGATTTCGCAACCAGGGTCTAGGAGTAGTCCTTCGTTGTCCTGCTCGATTCCTGCGGTAGTTCCCGTAATTCCCAAAATTCCCGTAGCTGCAAAGAGTCCTGCGCCTCAACGCATTCATCAAGACCACTTGTCACATCTGGTAAATAACTCTCATTCTCGTATCGGGTTGGGTACTGGATCGCAAGGATTTTCTTTGTCGCAGCTTGACTTCTAACAGCAGCTATCAAACGCGCTAGCAGTTCTTCTGAAGTACTAAATTGACATTCAAAAATTTTCTTCGAGAAAGATTCGTCCAGCAAAGGGCCCAAAATGGTTAACGCGAGACTGTAAACTATGCTGTCTCCTACGAAACGTTTGAGTTCAGCCTGAGTTGCACAAGCCTGGTGATAAGGATGACGCTGCTTACCCAGCGTGTTTGAATTCAAAATATTCTCTGACAATTTACGTATTTTTGCAAAAGCAGTGACCAATTGAGCTGCTAAAGCATCATTGCGTACCAACTGTAACTCATTTAGATCGCATGCAAGAGCGTGAATTGACTTTTCACCCCTGCATACGTAGATATCATCCAAAATTTTAATAACTTCCTCGAAAGTATAATTTAGATCAGAGTTCACTAACTTGGTTACTACGGAATTAAAATCTCCTACTTGTTTATTGGCAGACCGAACAAGAAGCTCTGTTTTGCTATCATCAGAACTCACATCTGGAAGAAGAGACATGTAAGCTTTTAAATTCATTATGTGAGTGCTCCAACTTTTATTTTCAAGAAATTCTGGGTCGTCCTTTCTACGTCTTCCCCAAAAAATGGGTATCTCCGCATTGGACAGTATGGTTCCAGCTCTAGGCATATTCGCAGCAATTTCCCTAGCCAACAGAGTCCTGTCACTAGCACTACTGGCACTCGTAACAGGCGCAGTGGCGCCCGCTGGAGTAGTCATGGTTGTATTTTGGGTAGCTGTAAACCGCGGGACGCTGATCCTACCACTTCTTGTTTTTATCGTATCTGATCGTATGTATTCCTCGGAGTCCGAGGTATCCGACATCAGTTTTTTCGTAACACAGATATTCAAAATTTAAAATTGCACATCACCGTTAAATACAACAAACTGCAAATATTTCACAATATGCAAAAAAATTATACGTACTAACAATACACGATCAATAACATCATTTCCTCACTGCCACACACCCTGAAATTTACGCGAAAAACCTGGAACAATAAAAAAACGTTAATACTTCAGAAAAAATACAATAAAACACCTGATCCTTTTACAAACAATACAAATCACAATAATACAAAGTTACACTTTCTCTGGGAAATCTTCCCACGCTGCGAATAGAATGAATGGTAATTTACCGCGGTAATCCAACTAACGTGCGTCACACTCCGCCTTACACTACGTCTATAAACGCACTGAAATGCTCTGAACGCTGAGACTCGCTCCCTGCAGCCTCCTGTTGTTGAGCGCAGCCACAAAAAAACTCACTCAAAAAAGAAACCCCGAGCTGCCTATGCTTACTCTTTCGGTACAGCTGCACTCTCTCACACACAGATGAATTCCAACGATACTCTCTGTACTTAACTTAAAACGTTGTACTGAAGGCTGTGTCGTCGCTGCAAATCCCGCCGATGTCGTGAGACGATGTCGTGAGACGTACTCGTAGATTGGGTAGATTGAGGTTGGGCACCACTGTTCGTAGAAATCACTGCAACAGTTTATTTAATTTAGTCTGTCACTCTTTGTTCGTTGTAATATATCAACACTCAAAGTTCTCGGACACTCAAAAAGTTGTTCTTTCACTTATCACTCGTCGCCGGGACTGCTGCTCCAAAGGTGATTTCGAATACAATTTCAAGATCTTCTCCTGCCTCGAACAGCAACACACGGGACGAAATGGGGAGTCGAAATCTATCCAAGCTGAAAACTGCGCGTAAGATTCCACCAGCGCCTCAAATGGAATTTTAAATCCGATTACAAGCACCGAAGGACGAGGCTGCCAAATCTGGTTATATTTGCTGCAAGTCATTGAAAATGTATCGTAAGTTCTGCAACTCTTCAGCACAGGAGCAACTTCAATCTTCTTTCTTCGTTAAATCTTCTGATCTCCTTTCAGGTGGAAAAGAATCATCACACGGAGTCGTGAACTCGCACCAGACTGCGCCACCAAATGTTCGGGGCAGTAAAACACTTGAGGTATACTTGGTGGAGGCTTTTACTGGAGAGAAACAAGGGCGGTAACAGGAGCGGTCGAAATGATTGAGCGTCACACGACAGGCGACACCGCCTTATAAAGGCTGCGAGACGGGGCAGCAGACAAGAGAAAACGCAAGACAATGAGGGCAAGAGTAAACGCTCGCGCACAATTAAGAAAAATGTCTATATTGCTTGCACCAAGGCACGGGCTGAAACTTAGTCATATCGTAAAATAAACGAATCAAATCTTGAAGAAATGCGTACCGTTCTAGAAGAATCAATGCCTACATTGCACATCTCTCAACAAAATAATAATGCTACGAACATTGATGAAGCAGTAGTAAAGTTGACTGAAACTATAATGACCGCATACAATCAGTGTTGCCCAATTGTAACTCGTACAGTTACCCCGAAAAATGAACAAAAGCCCTGGATTACTAGAGACATCGTGATAAATATAAAGAAACGTCAAGCGTACCTAGCCCTCCTTAGCGAAGGGCGAATATCTAGAGAAACATATACCCGATTCAGAAACTATGTAACAAACCAGATAAGAACATAAAAAAAGAACTACTTCACGCTCAAGTTTACTCCATTCAAAACTGACGTTAAAAAGACTTGGCCTCTCCTTAACTCTTGCTGTAAGCCGAATAATGTCGATAAAAAGAAAATTGAATAAGTTATTCAAGAAAATGTAAAATACCATGAAAAGAAAGAAATTGCTAATCTCTTTAACAACTTCTTCGTAAACGTAGGGAAAACTATAGCTGATGGTATTCCAAGTGAACCTACTGATCACCTGGAATTTATGGATCATATTCGAGAACCCAACTCCTTTTTCTTTACGCCTACAAACTCCTCCGATGTAATTACGTGCATAAACAACATGAAAAATAAATCGAGTGGGTTACAAACGTTTCCGACTAAAGTACTTAGTTATTGCTGACATTGTAGCCCCGCTGATATCAAATATTATTAACCAGTCTCTCTTACTAGGCACTTTCCCGAACTCCCTAAAAGTTGCTAGAGTAACCCCTATCTTTAAAAGTGGTGAAAAAACCTGTGTAAACAATTATCGACCTATCACCGTACTACCAATTATTAGCAAAGTATTCGGAAAGATTGTGTATAAAAAAGTGTACTCTTATTTCGAACAAAAATCATTTCTTTACGATAAACAATACGGCTTTCGCTCTAAAAAATCAACAACACAGGCTATATCAAATCATTTAAAATTCCTCTATTCTAATATAGATGAAGGAAGGCCTGTCTTCTCTGTATTTCTTGACTTTCGAAAAGCATTTGATTGTGTGGACCATAAAATACTTTTCTCGAAACTACACTGTTATGGCATTCGAGGGATTGCCCATGATTGGTTCAGATCATACCTAACAAATCGAAAGCAATACGTTGTCATTGACGACGCAAAATCAGACCCACAGACAATTAGCCATGGAGTTCCACAAGGATCTGTTCTTGGGCCTCTCCTGTTTCTGATTTTTATCAATGATATTGTAAAATTTACATCATTCTTCAAATTCATACTTTTTGCCGATGACAGTACGCTTTCTGCGGTCCTTCCGAATCAAAATCCTGCTATGATTGTGGAGAGTATAAATAATGAACTTCATAAGGTTTCATCGTGGCTCAAGCTAATAAAATAAGCCTTAATATTGATAAAACAAATTCTATTACATTCTCATACAAGAAAGATGTATCTCTCCCATGCATTAAAATTGGCGAAGGTGAAATCGAAGAAACCAACTCATGTAAGTTTCTGGGCATCATAATAGATAAACATCTGACCTTCAAAGAGCACATCACTCATATTAGTTCTAAATTATCAAAATCCAGCAGAATCCTAAATAAAGTTAAAAATTTTTTGCCTGAAACAGCTTTACAAATGCTCTACCGAACGCTCATTTCTCCATACTTGCAATACGGAATAGAAGCATGGCACGGAACTGATAAAAATAAAACCAACAAAATTTTACTCTGCAGAAAAGAGCTGTCAGAGCGGTAAAGAACCTAGAATATAATGCTCACACAAATGATTCTTTCAAAAATGTACAAATACTTAAACTTTCGGATCTCTCAAAATCTTCATCTGTAATTTCATTTACAAAACATTAAGAAATGATGGTGACAATAGCCTAAGACAATTATTGACTGCGTAAACTGGTCATCACGACCATTTAACCCGAAATATAAGCAAATTCATGCTTCCTTATTATTCAAAGGCCCGGTCGCAACACAGTATCCTCTTCGTTGGAACCAAAACTTGGAACTCTATACCTGCGGAGATCCGTAAATGTAATTCGTACAAAGTATTCAAAAGACATCTTGAGTCTCACTACCTATCAGAATACTAGTCGTGTAAGATTACCATGTCAAATCTTGCCTCCTACATGTAACTAATGATAATGTAATAATGTAACTCGCTTTGGGTAACATAACCGATTTTCAGTCTGCTCTTGAATCGTTTTATCGAAAATACTGTTAAATATAGCCGATTTGACCTATATTGTAAAATACAGCATAAAATATCTAGTTAATTATCTCAATGATCAGTCTAATGCGAAACTAGGTTAAGTGAACTAGGTTAAACATTTTTGTACACCTTAGAATAATGTGATGATAGGATGCCCTAGAAGTCGCTGAACTTGTTCGGGCCCACGGGTAGCTATACTCAAATTTGACCATTCTACTAGACTTGAGAAACATTCTACCTCTGTATCACCTGTGGTAAATAAATTGTTTAAATTGTTTAAAATTGTTTAAAGGTAACAGTTTTAGACCTAGGCAAGAGATTTCATGACCTAAGTATACTAGTGATGACTTCCCGAGCTCACACTTAGCGGGATTTACGAGTGAACCGTGGTTTGAACACGATGCGCAAGTGCGCTCTGTGTAGCTCCGTAGTTGCGGATGCTTCCAAAATTTCATCAAGATACACATAAGCAAATTTGAGATCCGAGAATGTTTCAGACATATGTTGTTGGAAAGTTTGCGGTGCATTTCGCAAACCGTAAGGCATCTTCATTGACTCAAAAAAAGTCCAAACGGTGTTATTACTGCTGTTTTCGGTATGGCGCTTTCATCAAGTGGAATTTGATGGAAGGCATGCTGGAGGTCGATTTTTGAGAAAATCGTTGCTCCATCCAAGTTGGCGCTAAAGTCATGCAAGTGAGGAATAGGGAAACGATCGGGTTGCGTAACGGCATTTAATCTTCTAAAATCACCGCACGGTCTGAAGTCGCCATTAGCTTTGGGCACTAACAAAAGATGACTAACCCAAGGGCTTTTGGAACTACGAATGATACCGTTGTCAAGCATACTCTGGAATTCTTTCTTGGCTAAAGCTAATCGATCAGGCGGTAAACGTCTAGCTTTAGAGTAAACTGAAGGACCAGTCGTGACTATCTGATGACTAGTGCTCGTATTCTCGTTTTTAGAAGCTAAGTTAGAGTTCGTTAACGCAGGATACTCAGCAAGTATTTGCTCAAATTTACAGTCGTCATTAAATGAAATTGAGAAGGAGTGCAACGCATTTGCTCTAGTTACTCCGCAAACAGGAAATGAAATCTGTCAATGTGAAGTTTAATGCAATCACGGAAAATAAGAATTCCGATCTTAGGAATCATTAAAGGAACCCATTTAAGAACGTTTTACATGAATGACATTCTGCTCGCTGATGCGTTATTTTCGAATTATTGAACTTTGAAGTTGGTCTTTGCACCCAAAGGAAAAGAGCGCGCGAAACGGAATTTAATTAATAACGGAAGCTATTACAAACGTAAAGAGGTTGGGTCGTGAAGGGGAGGCACAGTTCTTCTAGTAAAAATTATAAATAAAGCTTCTAACCCACCTATTAGTGTGACGACCGCAATCTTGTTGACATCGGCTCCAAGATGGCAGCGCCCATGGTGGTCGCCATCTTAGAGCATATGAAAACAAGATTGCGGTCGTCACCCTAACGGGTGGGTTAGAAGCTTTATTTATAATTTTCGCTAGATGAACTGTGCCTCCCCCTCACGACCCAACCTCTTTACGTTTGTAATAGGGGGTTAGCTTCCGTTTTTAATTAAGTTACGCTCGCTTCCTTTGGCGCGGGAAGGCCAACTTCAAAGTTCAATAATTCGAAAATAGAGCATCAGCGAGCAGAATGTCGTTCATGTAAAACGTTCTTAAATGGGTTCCTTCAGTGATTGTTTGGAATATAATTATCAATTTCCGTGATTGCATAAAAATTCACATTGACCTAGAAATCTTCGTACATTTGTCTCAAATTTATTTGTTTTTGACATCTACTACGAGTCCAATCTTGGCTAAGAAGTCAGCTCCAATGATCGGTTCTTTGACCTTCGCGATTAAGAAGGTGAAGGTCAATTTTCTGCTCAACCCCAAGCTACACGTAAGTGTTTTTGAACCATAACACGCTATCGGCGTTCCATTTGCGGCTCTAATATTCGCTACCAAATTAGTTCTTTGATCTTTCGCTGTAGCTGGAATAATCGATACAGTCGATCCAGTATCGATCAAAAATCGGTACTTGGTTAGTGGATCGTGAATTACCAATAAGCGAGTAGTTTGGGGGTTAGGCAACGCAGTACTCGCTACTGTGCGTCGCTGTTCGCGTTTTCCGGAGGCATTTCGTCGGCATAACGGGGACAGAATCGTGAGGCGCATTTGCGCGCTTGATCACCAAATTTGGCGTGATACCAACAGAGGTTACTATTACTGTTACGGGAACGTGATGAAGAACGACGGTTTTAAGCTGATCTATCGTAAGAACGTCCTCTAACAAAACGCTCAGGAAGAGGACTGTACCCATAATTATCGCTGTTGTCGTAACGTGAAAATCTACCTAGGCCTGACTGAATATGGGCTACGCTGTGATCTGTTCCTACCTAACATCTCTCGAAAGCTTGCTATAATTCTAAAATGCTACGGTACATTAAATCCATTGTTATGGGAGATTGGATATTGGATGGGTCTTGTGGACTAAAAATAGCAGCTGATGCGTTTAGGGGAGCTACATGAGGAGTTTGAAACATGTTTAAGGGGACCGTCCGGATTTTTGAACTTTTTACGTCCGATTCATTTGAAAATTGGCCAGTATATGTCTTTTGTGAAAGTAAACCTTTTTGACTCATGTCACTTTTTCGATTTAGGCCTTATTTTTTTTTACGAAAAATGTGTTTTTTGGGGCATATTTACGTACCATTCAAATCCTATGAGGGCATTGAGTTTTGATGCTAGAACAAAACCAAAGACAGTTTTAGAATCCTTGAAACATTTCTAACAGAAAGTACTTTGAGTTTTTTGGAAATTCGAATTTTTTCTATTTTTTTCAAATTTCTAAACGCTTTGAAAATTTTTTGGGTTTAGAACAATATATTTTTTCGAAATATTTGAATTTGAAAGAAAAGAGAATGTACTTTTGTTAGAAATGTTCCAAGGATTCTAAAACTGTCTTTGGTTTTGTTCCAGCATCAAAACTCAATGCCCTCATAGGATTTGAATGGGAAAAACGGTAATTTTTCACTAGAGCCCAAAAACATAGTATGTCCATTGAATTGGAATATCATGAAAATTTTAGTACATGAATGCAGTTTCCATGATTTATTTCTATGTACGAATTATGAGCAACGTTTTCCCTCTTGAATTTCAATGAAACACAAGAAATATAGTGCATAAAATTATAGAGAAATATTACAGTTCTTTTGAGTACTCAGTCATATTGAGGTCTCACCAACTTTTTTCGTCTGATTCGTTTGAAAATTGGCCAGTATATGTATTTGTTGAAAGTAAACCTTTTTTAATCCTGTCACTTTTTCGATTCAGGCCTTAGTTTTTTTATTATTTTTCGAAAAATTCGTGGAGGGGTCCCCCCCCGGGAGGACCCCTTTGGACCCCTGGGGGGTCCCCTTTGGACCTCCCGTGGGGGGTTTCTAGCGTCCGTAGCGCCATGAAATTTCATGGCACAATAACCCAACCCCTAAGGATCCTTTTTCAACAAGAAAAAAATTGGGTCCACAAATGATGTTTATCGGTCCCCTTTGGACCCCCCGTGGGAGGGTTTCTAGCGTCCGTAGCGCCATAAAATTTCATGGCACAATAACCCACCCCCTAAGGATCCTTTTTCAACAAAAACACGCATTTCCATTCGGGGACCCAATTTGGCCCGGGACGGTCCCCTTAAGTTCCTCATCACCGTCTCTGTCGCTTGGGCAAGTGAATCCAAATTCTCATTTGGTCCTACCATTGATACAAAGGGGCGGACATTCGGTGGCAATTTTGTTTTAAACAGTTCCTTTAGGAATCTTTCTGCTATGCCAACGCCCGCTGCGAGTTTTCTCAACTCTTTCAACAAAAGTGCTGGGGAAAAAGATGCAGATACAGACGGAATAGCTGACGCATCAACAAGGGACCTAAACTTATCCGCATCGGACATTTGGAGTTTCTCCAGTATCTTCTCTTTCAACACCGAGTTCGGATTTATCTGAGGCGGGTTTTTAACTAAGTCGGTCGCATCTGTTAGAATTTGCGTGGGCATGGCGGCTACTGACGCATAGAATTTATCTCTCTCGTTAACAATATTATTATAAATGAAAATGGTATCGACCTGACTGAAAGAGATTGAGCTTTCTGATTGCATAAAAGGCGGGAGTGTTATGGGTTTCGCGAGTGCGGGATTTCCAACTTCACTGTCGTCGGGCATGCTGACAAACTTTTACAAGGTCAAACTAACGAAGTTAATCTTCCTAAAAAACGTTATTGGAATTACGGGATCAAACCTAACGAATTGAATCTTTAAAATGTCAGGGAATACGGTGAGTACACCTACCGCACACTAGTTCAAAGTAAGGTATGAAACGAGAAAAAAATTTATTGAGGTCACCAAATATTTCGGAAAAGAAAAGGAAAGAAGGGGAAAAAAAATTTCTACCTACTGTGGCACATGAGACATGAGACAGGAAAAAAATTAAATATGAGAAAAAACTTTTTTTAGAGCAGCTCAGAGAAAATTCATTAGCAAGTAACTCCTCAGGAAAAATTTTCATAGAAGATGAAAAATGTGAACTTATCACAATAATGGCATGCCAACAATTTTTCTTCCCTCAAGCTCTTTCAAACACTTCTCGAAATAAAATGGTTTTAGGTCACTCTGGGAAATCACCACTGTTAAGTTTGGCAGGTGGACGAGGTTTCTATGTTGTATGATTATCGTCCCAGCGCACACTTAAACGTGGAAGCTTATTTAAGAGGCATTTGGGAAGGAAAATGATGCACACGGGTACTCAGCTTCATCGATTTTATTTGCGGTGCCGGCAGGATCGTAGGGTCGTGAAGTCTTGCACTGGTGAAAGCTTGATCTTGTCGGAAGGTATTTAGCCGCTCTGGAGACAACTGACGCGGCTAGCTGGAGATGTGTGTATGTTGGAAATGTGTTCAAGTCCCAATTACATTCAGACCGGGAGTTAAGTGTCAGTTATTATGCATGGATTCTGTATCGGGTTGGTTGGTGGATCTTATATCTTCTCTACTTCCAACCCGATTGAACGGACATCAAGGGACACCAAAGACTCGTGGACTATTCAGGTTTATTTCAAGGTCCGTTTACGCCGTAAACTGCACAACAAGGACATTTTCAGGTTCGGCAACAAAACGAGGAATAACCGCATAATAAGGACACTCCTAGTTCAAAAATATAGATGAGGAGTAACTGATTAAAGTATGAAGAGCAACTTAATGATGCTAGAATTAAGATATCCCAATGACAATGATCTATCACGCCAGTCTCAAAAGTCTGGTAGCTCACATGTCGACCTATGTTAGCGAGAATGCTGGTTCCAGAAAACAAAAACACGGAAAGTACTCCACGCTCAGAACAACCCATGAGGACTAATGAACATATCAATGATAATAAGCCAAACACATAACACAATGAAACAGCTATTGGAATATCTGGACAGAGAAAGGGTCGACTTTCTAACTGGAGAACACATTTTTAAACTTTGTGTGGAGCACACAGCATTGTACAGAATCCTATTTTATAAACATACCTGGAAGTTATTTCTTTAACTTCCCGTAAATTTTTCTAAACTGTTAAATATATGCGCGGTGGTCGAAGGAGGACAGTACATTCGCGCATACTGTGTTTACATAAATGGAGTGCTGCTGTGGGCACGGGTTTACAACCTCAGTGAGACAACCTGACAACGCCTTAATATATACTTACAAACAATGGGGGACGGTATCCTCACGCTTCCAAATAGTCCTTCTATTTAAACCTACACAAATGAAGGGACTATCTTATTGTTTTTCTTTACTCTACCTGTTGGAAAGGAGTTTTTGAAAAGATTAGGTCTCTGATGCAGAGGCAACGCTAAAATAGGAACAGCAGACTAGCATTCACACTAATTTTCACAGGCAAGCACGACGGCCTATTCGGCCGCAGAATAGTCAGAGCTTAAAGTTAATGCACATGAATACAGCAGATCAGCTATCAGCTAACATCAACATGGCTATCTCATTGGACAGCCTAACGCTGAAAGCGGTTGAACTGAGTCAGCGCAGGTTCCTTCGCATTTTTATAATAAGGCTGAGTAAATCCCTAGAAGGCGCTGAACTCCCCTGGGCTCAAAGGTGGCCGCACACAAATCTGATCACGGTATTGAACTGGAAAAATAGTCTGACTATCTCTCAGGTCAACAATTTAGATTACTTAATTTAAATTATAGGTGAACCATCCCCCGGGCCAAAAAGTACATAGTTGCTGATAGCTTGAGTACACAAAATCACATGGTCAGTGGTCACATAAATTTCTGAACACATTCTCTGTCTGTTTTAAATGCTTTAGCTCTAGGCTTCCACCCTACTGACTGGCGCAGCTTGCCCAGCACAGCTCATAGGTGAGGAGCCGACACATTATTGACACTCAAAAATGTATTTTATTTCTCAGCCACAAAAAAGATAAAACTCTGAGCTATGCACTGTCAATATATGAAGTTCTTAGTACTAGCTACCTCAATCCACATATCATGAGTTATCGACTTCCTAGCATCACAATACAGCATACTAGCTGGAGCAAGCACTAGAAAATTCACAAGGCTAGCCTGACTCGATATAGGTGGTTCGCCGGTTGCCAGAAACATCATTGAATGCTCTAGGACCCAGCTGTTCACCACTATCTGACACACACACAACACATATAAAGAGACACATGTGGCTAAATTGGGGGTACGACACTCTAAATCAGATTTCCTACACACAAAATTACACTAATAACACGGAACGAGACAAACTGAGGAAAGAAGAACGTTTCAACTTAACGGCTACAGCCAGACAAAGATGCTGGGCTGGGCTTGCGGACCAGCGCGGAAATCCGCGGCAATGTTGACACAGAGATTTTCAAAAATTCGCGTCTTGTAAGACGCGACACTCACCCCCGGTTGGCGGGAGCCAACTAATTACTGCCGCCGGAGGGGCGCTGGAGGAGGACTGGTTCGCTGGCGGAGTGCACCACTCGGCACGGCAGGGCTCATCACGGTCACCTCGCCACGCGAGATGCGTTGATGTTGTCTTCAGCGACGGGTAGGTGGCCTTCCACCTGCTGCGCGGTTGTGGCTCGGAGACTGGGCCCCTCTGCCGCCTCGACCAACGTCGCGCTCTCGGTCGCTGGCGGGTGGTCAACCTCTGGAGGGGTTATGGTGTCATCCCCTGGTCATCTCTGACGCTGTTCCGTGTTCCTCGAGTGTCGGCAAGTGCGTCGTGCTCGCCCCGGTGCTTCGGATTTTGATGGCAGCGTGTCACAGAGACGGTACCGAGAGGTTGGCTGAGGGAGGATGGAGGTGGGTGCTTGGTGTTCTCTGGAGGGTCGGGGGCTGCGGGGCTGCCTCCCCTTCTGCGTGGCCCATTCCGTTGGGCTCTCTCATCAACAGACGTGTGCTCAGCATAGTGCGAGTTGGAGTTTCCCTTCAGGGCACCAGGGTATGGCTGTGCCCGTATCTGTCTCTTCTTGGACTTCGGCGATGTGCTCTTTGGATCACGCAGAGCGGCCATTCCATCGTCGGTTGCCGACTTGTCGATGAGTCTTGTTTTCTGCGGTCGTCGTGGGGCCGCAGCTTAGAGGTTTCATCGCCGGGCTGCTGGATGATCGCGTTCTTTTCTGAAGACGGTTTAAGGCACGTCTCTGGGTCAGGGGTTTCGAGAGTGGCTTCGGCTGCGATTTGTGCGACTGTGTATAAAAGCTGCTGCAGGGCTGACGTCGTCGTTCACCTTGCCAACCACTGCCCAGCCTAAAGGCCCCCTCTCACGCACAAATATGTAGGCAGACAATCTGAACTGAATTTGGTTTGTCGGCCTCAAGGCCCCTCACACGATGCAAACAACACACTGCAAACTTGACAAAGACTGGCGCACGCTTCAGTATGCCAGTAGCAGCTAAGTTGAGAGTACGCACAAGAATAGCGACTCCAGATGGCGAGTTCGTACAGTTGATGGGATTCGCTATAGTTGCAATGAATAAGAAATGAAAGAGATGTAAAAGATCGCTCAGAATGGGCTAAAGAATGGTTCCTAATAAGTAGTGAATATAAAAATATGAAATTGCTTATTGAAGTGCATAAGGAGGGAGAGAGGCAGAGTACAGTCGTGCACCTCAGATGAAGGCTGGCGTGACACTGACGTGGTGTCAAGGTTTGCAGCCGGCGGTCGCTCAAAAATTATCAAGCATAGCTCGTCTGTCTCATACAGTCTGTGCCGACCTGAAATGAGCGTACAAACGCACGAATTCAGCACCAGTTCAGATATGCCTGCATATATATTTGCCCGTGTGAGGAGGCCTTAAGGCAGTGTGGTGGACAAACGGAGCCTTATGGCGGTGTTTGTCGGAGTGGCTGTAAAGTAAGTCTCCGCAGTCCGTCCCTAGAAGCACCGCGACTTGCGTGTTCGTCCAGGTGCAAGAAATGATGGGCGAAGTGAGATATCTCTGGGATTCTTACGACGCATTCGTAGGTCGCGACTGCTTGCTTTCTGTCGGGGATGGAATTGCACTCACTCCAACATCGGTGGGAGCTCGAATGTTTGGTCCTCAGATACTCCCTTTATTTTCAGCCCTGACATGCATCTGCCGTATCGAACGACGGATTGATCGGTCAGCGTCTCCAGCGCGTAGTGAGACTTAGGGGTTGTCACGCGAAGGGCGTTCAACAACTTAGGAGAGAAGAAGGAAGTGGTGCTCTGTTCGTCGAGTATGACAGGCACGGCACGACCGACCCCTGTTCTCGTCAATAACGTCTGCCAGAACGACTTTGCTACACGCACCCTTCTAGGCTGTAGGCACGCGAGAGGCCAGGGTTACGGCTCTCAAACTTTCCCTGAGTTCACTCTGGGCCCTGTCGTCGCTCAGCTCTCGACTGGGTCTCTCCTGGCGAGTGGTTTCACTCGAATGTCCTGCTGCTCGTTTGTCGATGTGAGCTGTTGTGCTGTGATTGTTGGCTCCGCAGTCGTCGCACTTCACAACTTCATTGCAGTGCTTGGCCCAGTGAGTGCCTAGGCAGCGGTAGCACAACTTGTACTCGCGGATGAAATCCTTCATCTTATGAGGTTCCATTTTTCTCACCGCTTGGCACGAGCTTGTTTCGTGTTGTGCGCTCTAGTAGAGAACACAACTGCTGGGTTGATTCTCAGAGGATGTGAAGAGGACCCGCGGGGCCCTTGGTTTAAGGTGAGCCGGGGCTGCGGTGTCGTGTCGAGCGCTCATCCGGTTGAGGTTCGAGGCTCCGAGGCTATCGCACTGCGTGTCTGCGAGCGTCCTGATGAATTCGCAGAACCTCGCAAAATGTCGTAGTGCTCCGGTTAGTTTTCTGTGCCTAGTTTTTTCGCTTCTCCAGGCATCCAGTGCGAAATAGGGCAGTCTCTCTACGATGGGGGATAGCCCCATGTCTGTGTTCAGGAAGGATAAGCCGGGGTTGTACATCATGGTATGCTGGATTGCTAGACAGAAGTCACTGAACTTCCGCAGCTTGGGACCGACCGTGCGATCGCCCTTTGACCCCTTGATGTCTGACGCGTGCGCGAGACGTTCGATCAGGCTGTCGGCTACCCGATCGCTGGCGCCGAAACGAGTCTTCAATTGGTCGACGATGTGGGTGAGCAGGGCCGCTGTGTCCAGATAGGTGGCTGACATAATATCTTCGATGAGGCTTCTTGGCTCGCCACAAGAATGACTTGTGAGAATCTCGATGGCGTCGATAGGCTCCACGGCGAGCCTTTCCATCCTTCTCCTGAGGGCGTCGAACCATCTCGAACCATCTCGTCGAACCAACAGGTGGGCCTCTCCCGCGCAAGGCTCACTGGGCGCTCTTTTCAAGTCTTCGATCATCGAGAGTCTCATGGCTCCATCGATCCCTGGTGGCCTTGTTTCGAAAACCACGGCGGGTAAGTTGGTGGAAACCTCGGGCTGAAATGATGGTGCAGAGGGGTTCATCGGGGGCACGTGAATAGCATCGCTGGGTGGCACGTTCGTTGGTGACTCTGGCTGCGATGGCTGGAGCTGGCCTGGCCGTTGCCCTGATGCTTGGAGCCGTGTTTGTTCTGACTCTTGGCCGAGGGAGGTTTTGGGGGCCTGTCTCGCTGAGTTGCAACGTCTTGCTGCTGGTTTTTGGGCGAGATCTTCTTGGAATTCGAGCTCCTGTGCTCTGATGGTTTCTTCGCCACACTCCGTATTGAACTCCCTAAGAGTTCCTCGTTCCTGTGATCCATTGAACTCGCCAACGCTCTTCTGCGGGCTCTGGCAAGTGTCAATGAGTCCCGAATTACTGTCGCCTCTGCTGTGGCCCCTGAGTTCTCAAGAACGGTGACCAACTGCTCACCGAGGTGCTTTACCTCCTTGTTTTTGGCTCGAATTCCCGCATATATCTGGTCAACCTCGCTGGAAGTTCTGAATCTCGTGGTGCTGCACCATTCAGGAGACCGTTCAGGGCTGCCAACGCTACGTTGAATTTGTTTTCCAGCTGGGGAAGCCTGGGCGTAGTTGTGCGCTTCTGTGAGGTCATCTTGACTCTGGATGACTCACTAAAAGCCTCTCTCAAGCCTCTCTCTGAAGACTTCTTTTGAAACACCGTCCCGGTATGTTTTTACTGTATCGGGTTGGTTGGTGGATCTTATATCTTCACTACTTCCAACCCGATTGAACGGACATCAAGGGACACCAAAGACTCGTGGACTATTCAGGTTTATTTCCCGGCCCGTCGACGCCGTAAACTGCACAACAAGGACATTTTCAGGTTCGGCAAAAAAACGAGGAACAACCGCATAATAAGGAAACCCTAGTTAAAAAATATAGATGAGGAGTAACTGATTAGAGTATGATGAGCAACTAAATGATGCTAGAACTAAGATATCCCAATGACAATGATCTATCACGCCAGTCTCAATCTATCACGTCTTGTAAGACGCGACAAATTCCCATATAAATTGTTCGTACCGGGCGTTACACCGAGGATCGACCCGATCATGAGAGATCTGTGATTCTCAAGAAAAGAGTTGGAAATAGATGCGTATATTGAGATATATGATGAATTGGCTTGGGAGCAAGGAATTTTCTGGAGGACACTGATGTTTACAGAGGCCCGTAGGTTAGCAAAGGCATTAAACCCAATAACTAAGAATCCAGTAACCCAGTAACTAAGAATGCAAGGCCCCAGTTTGGGGCCTTGCAGTGGCCGAGTGTACAGAGCGCTTGCGTTCTGTGCTTCCTGCACGAGTTCGAGCCCTGTACGCGGCAGTTGGCGAGAAAAACGCTGATGCCGTAAATCAGGGCCGTTGCCTGCAGTGTGGTCACTGTCCTCAAGGAATGTTACCTGAGCACTAAACGAGAGGAAAATAAGGCCTTAAAGCTCGGGCGTGACTAGGGGCCTGGGGAACCCCTATCATGTACTTTCCGTGTAAAGTATCATGTCAATGATGCCCAGCCACCCTCTACTAAAAGAGGAAAAGGCTCGGTATATACCATAACTAAGAATGGCCCAGGTGACAAGTGTGTATGGTTGAAGGCCCAGGTGTGTATGTGAGTGTGTGTGAGTGGTATGTTGCGCAGACTTCGGAGATACGAAGAGCTCTTAACGACACCAAAGCAAATGGACAAATGACGCCCAGAACACGCCATGCTCAGTGATGTTGCCACAACGACTGGTCTACTAATGGCGGTGCTTGATATTCGTTAATATTTGTTTGAGTCATATAAAACATTAAGATTAGTAATTATAATTAGGAATTTATTATTAATAATTTACAATAAGATAGTTTATGCAAATAATTATGCAAATTAAAATTACATAAAAATTTAATGTTTTTCAAACGTTTCGTAGCGAATGCTACATGAGAGACTGAGTTGTTCGTTGTATGCTGATGATGTGGTTGTGGTTAGTGAATGTGGACATGAACTACAAAGGATGCTTCACATTGTGAATGGACATAGTACAGATTTCAAGACGAACTTTGGTGCCGATAAAAGTAAGGTTATGGTTATAAATAGTGATGAGACTGATAGAGACAGACTGTGGAATATTGGAGAAATCAGAATAGGCAGAATTAAAGAATACAAATATCTAGGTTGTATGATAAGTGAAGATGGATGCATTAGAACTAAGGGTGTGAAAGTGGCAAAAGCAATGCAGTGGAGTGGACGGTTAAGTAGTGTGGCAAGATACAGAGCAAACAAGTATGAATGTACGAGAGGAATGTGGAAGTATGTTGCTGTACCTAGTGTCATGTACGGTATGAGTGCTCTTGCTTGGAATGGAAGTGACCTTGAAAAGCTGGATGTGATACAAAATAAGGTAGAGCGTTTGGCATTGGGTGCTCCAAAATGGACAGCCACTGAAGCCATTAGAGGTGACCTTGGGTGGAGCCTATTTTCAGAAAAAAGGATGAAAGCTGTGCTGAATTTCAAGGTTAGGATTGAGAGAATGCAGAAGAGCAGGTGGGTAAAGCAAATTTTTGAATGGAATCAGAGTGTAAGCTATTGGGAGAAAATATGTTGGGGGCATGCAAGGAAACTAAGTATGCAAAATATTATTCCTGTTAGAATTGGGAGACCTATGGATGACTGGAGTTTGATAAATGTTGGAGGTGAAGGGCCTGAGTGGGACTGTAAGAGGTGGAAAAAAGAGATTGAGAGGCAAACAAAAGAGTATGGATTGAATAAGTAGAAGCTTAGCATGACGCGAAAGACTACAATTAACTGGTTTATGCAAAAGAAAGTACCTAAGTGTGAGATGTTCTATGATGGTAGTTTTGGAAGTCCGCTCTTGTTTGCTGTGAGGTGTAAGTCATTGAGCGTGAATAGGCGTACATGGAGGAGAAATGAGAATAAATATAGACTCTGTCAGCAGTGTGACAGGGGAGTTGAGGAAACAATTGAGCATTTTGTGCTGGAGTGTAGTAAGTATGAGCAAGAGAGAGAGAGAGAGAGAGAGAGTTTCATGAATGTGGTTTTTGAGCAGTATGGAGAGAATGAGTGGTATACCAGATGTGCTGAAGATGATTGGGGTATGCGCTGTATTGTTGGACTAGATCAGGAGTGTAATTTGAGTATCATTGAAGCTAAGAAAGTTTTTCTTGTACGTGCCTGGAGTAAAAGATAGTGACTGGAATGAGCCAGTCATGTAGAGTGGGCTGTAGTGACCCACCATACACGGAGATGGTGTCTGGACGTACTGGTAATCCCAGTGATGCCGTCTTATGGCAGTTTGTGACAAGGATTGGCGGATCCTGAATAGTTTAGTAGACAAGTCTGGTACACAGGCGCTGAAATTTTTTGTGTGAGTACTGAGGAGGGAATTGTAGGCCGTTACAAAGGCCCCGAAACTGTCGGCCCTCAATTTCAAGTTCAAGTTCAAGTTCATATAAAAAGTCAAAAACTGTAAAATAATTTATAGTAAATGTTTCACGTCATTTCGCATCTCACTCATAAAGAAAAATAAACTGCAACACTTCGGTGTGAATTTCGCATTAAAACGATGGCCTAAAATATACTCATTGTTACTTTGGGCTCAGCATTTCAAACTCTGCGAAGTAGGAATGCCGATACTTATTTTAGCTGACTCTGTCCACTTCCTATTATCCCCACCGCGAAAATCTCAAACTTAGCCGGCGTAGTGCAGTTGATTATCAAACGATAATTAGGTTCATATGTAGCTTATATGTAAAAATTTTGTAACTAAGTGTTATTCATAAGCAATATTAATCTCTCACCGTGCCTCGATTTTATCGCTTGTATCCAAATGTGGTTGGTTAAAGAGAATACCGAGAGGATGAGAAGCCTAAAATATTTTTTGTTGTTTCTCTCGAACTGTTACTTCTTTTTCCAGAAATTTCTGGTGGAAAATTGGGAATTATCTCTTTTTTACGTCCACTAAGTTCCTCCAATATTTATCTTAATTATTTCTGTCGACTACAATGAACAACACAGCAGTGAGCTCAACGTAGCAGGCTGAAGTTCGTTTTCATGATCCCAATCATTTTTTTGTTTTCTGTGTTGTTTTTACGATCCGTACAAAGAACAAGCTCTAAAATTCATTTTGTGTGTATATCAGTTGACATATTTCTATTGTCGATATTCCAATCGTAGCTCTGCCGTGTGAGGCCATAAGCAGGCTGTTTTAATACAATACTATACGCCTGCAGTAAAGAGCCTCTGTTAATAAATTTCTTAAGTCATTCTAATAACTAAAAGAACGCAATTGTTAAGAAACTTAATTAAACTATAGTAAAACAAACAGAGCTATGGTATTGGGGATCCTCACATCCACGTAAATCGAGCACCGAAATAAATTACTCGAATTTTGCCGAGTCTGAATGCTTCAATACGGCTTCGGCGTAAGATGAGGTCTGTGCTCGAATTCTCACCATCTCTGAGCACCCGATCCGAAAACTGTTGTTGGCCTACTACCCTTCTGCTCTCTATGCTCACCTTAGGTGTCCAACCCCTGTATCAGGCTGAGCGTAAACGGAGTACAACAAGCTAGGTCTAAATTTTTCCCAGATTCCCACAATTCCCATGCACGTGAGATATCATTCAGTCCAATGCCCAGTCTTTCTGACAATAGCAGACGTTCAAAGACATTCAAGGGATCCCACCAATTGGCAACAAATGTTTAATGACCTTGTTCACAGCTCATACAGTACGCACCAAATAGTCTACGCAGATGGATCTGTCCAGATTGACAAGGCCGGATGTGGAGTGCATGAGAAAAAATTTCCAGCTAAGGCCCACATCCCTCCTAAGACTTATATTTTTACTACCGAACTATATGCTATTTGCATAGCAATCAAGTTTATAACCAACAAACCAGGAGACTTTGTAATCTTCTCAGACTCACTAAGTGCCTCGACTGCTCTGAAATCAAAGCTCCCAAACACTACCTGCTATACTGGATAGCAAAGGCAATCAATCAGCTTCCAAGAGACAAAGTCTTCCTGGAATGGGTGCCTAGCCATGTGGGTATACCTGGAAATGAGGCTGCAGATAAGCTAGCACAGTCCACTCTAAGCATCTTCCTGACAACTCAAATACCCAAATCCACATCAGAACTTAACTCCTTATCTGCCATCTCCATGCAACAAGAAAGGCTGAGGGCATGGAAGCAGCTCCCACCAATCAGAAATGAATTAAACCCTTCACTGATTCCTCTACCATCTTCACTCTCACGCAGCCACGTCATCATCTCAAGACTAAGACTCGGTGTCTGTAAATTGACTCACGGGCACTATTTAACTGGTTCCCCGCCTCCTTCCTGCCAAGGATGCAACTGCAAACTCACTTTGAGTCACCTACTGATAGACTGTCCTTTATATCAAAATCATCGTCAGGCCCTGATTGCTGAGTGCAATACAAGATCAGCTTCTGTGACAATGAACGCCATCCTTGCTGCTGATTTCCCGACCGAACTTGTGATGGATTTCCGTGAGAAAGTCGGAGTTCCTGCATCTCATCTGAGAAATAACTGGAGAGCAGAGTGAGGGCTTTGTCCATAAGTATTTTTATAATTTCAAACCATATAAAATTTTTTCCTCCGTGTTTTCAAGATCTGACTTAACTCTTCTAAGAAATTTGTCTGGTGATGAAAGTATTGTTGTTGCTCGCCCAGACAAGTCCAGAGGAGTTGTAATTGTGGACAGAGACAGATATAATGAGAGCATGAATAGTATTGTTTCAGATTTGAGCAAATTTGGAGAAGTTTCAGAAGAAATGCACGCATATACGTTACGCATCGAAGATGGAATAAATAATTTTTTACGTAAACTTAGAAAAATGCAAGTGATTTCAGACGAACTGTATAAACGCCTTTTTTTTCTGGCTCCGCCCCTGGTATTTTATATGGCTTAGCCAAAATTCATAAACCGAATTTTAACGTGTCCTTTCCGTTCAGGCCCATTTTTGCTGCTTATCAAACTCCAAGCTTTAAACTAGCAAAATTCCTGGTGCCGATTCTTTCTCCATTCACACAAAACTCATACGCAGTAGAAAATTCTAAATCATTTTCGCAGCAAATTTCCTCTGTTAAAAATGCAAATTCACTTTATATGGCATCATTTGACGTGGAAAACCTGTTCACTAATATCCCATTGCACGAAACTATTTCGATTTGTTTGAATTATCTTTTTAGTAACAGCAATTTAGTTTTGGGCCTAACCCGTGAATTGCTTCGGAAATTTCTTGAACTTTCGGTTCTTAAGTTTTTTCATTTTTAATGGTAAACTTTACAAACAACTGCATGGATTGGGTATGGGCCTCCCGTTGGGTCCCACGTTGGCTAATATTTTTATGTGTCATCACGAGAAATCCTGGATTGAGAAATGTCCTATTGAGTTTAAGCCAGCCTTTTACAAGCGTTATATAGACGATACTTTCATTTTGTTCAGGGACCAACACCATTGTTCATTATTTTTAGGTTACTTGAATAATAAGCATCCGAATATCAAATTTACCATGGACACAGAAAGAGATAATTGCCTCCCGTTTTTAGATGTCAATGTTCGTAGAATGGGTCATAGTTTTGAATGTGCAGTCTATCGCAAACCAACATTTACTGGTTTAGGATTGAGTGTTTTTTAGCTTTTGCTGTTTTCAATTTAAAATAAATGGTATCAAAACATTACTGTATAGGGCTTATAGTGTTTGCAGCACATTTGGATTCCTCCACGAGGAATTTATGTTCTTAAAGAACTACTTTGTTGAGAATGGGTTCCCTGTTCGCCTAGTAGACGACTCAATTAGAAAATTTCTCTCCTCTGTTCGCACAAATGTTCCATCGGTTGCCTCTGTTGATAGAAAACAATGTTACGTTTCACTATTGTACTTTGGTGCTCAGTCGGAAAAACTAAAATCTGAACTATCCCTCCTTTTATCGAAGTTTTTTACGCAGTGTGATTTTAAATTTATTCTTGTCAATTCCTGGTCAGTTGTTTTTTTTCAAATTTAAGGATGAACTTCCTAAAGGCATGCTTAGCTCGGTTGTATACAAGCATAGTTGTGCACGATGTGGTGCATCTGAATACGTTGGATCTACATCCCGTAGCCTGCGTACTCGTGTGGCTGAGCATGCTGGACGAAATCACCGTACTAATAACCTTTTGTCAGCACCTTCTCACTCTGCAATACGCACACATGCAGAAAAATGCGACCTGCTTGTTAGACTATCTGATTTTGAAGTATTAGGCCGAGGAAGTAACCCAATAGAACTCAGAATATTAGAATCTCTTTTCATTTATAGACTAAAGCCAAAGCTCAATGATATGCAGTCTGCCTATCCCCTACAAATAGTTTGTTAGCAATGTTTCTAATTTCATGTTTGTTTTTACCATTGTGATTTTCTGAATGATGTCTGATTTATAATCTTAACTTTTACAGTGTTGAGAATGACCACTGCTAGTTGGTCGAAACGTTCACTTTTATCGATTTTATCAACCAATTAGTACAAAATGAGTCTAAGCGTTGTGTCATTAGTCTTCCTATTTTTAATTATGGTCTATCTATTTGTACACCTCGGATGGTTTGTCTAGTACTCCTCGTATGGATCGATCGTCTTAGGACGTCTCATATTAAGAAATTTTTGAAAGCCAATATGTTGGCATGTATCTCATGTGGCAACGTCGTTTGAAATAAATGGTTTTTCTTTTTTCTCTTGAACCTTGGGCTCGAACAAGAAAATCAAGACGCCCAGAGATCATCCTAAATGCTTGAAGGAGAATGAGAGAGAGAGAAAGAGTGAGGGAGAGATAGGGCTATAAAGCTATAGACGGATTGAGAGGTAGAGCTAGACGTGCAAAAATTGAGGTAGGTCAACAGAGATAAGACATGTCCAGGAAAGCTGGTGAGATAAACCTACAAAGCTTTCGATCAGTAAGCTCACCTGCACCACCGGAATTAACCTCCTTGAGCCTCCCCTTCTTTTGAAGCACGTCCAACGTTGTTGAGGAAATAGAAACACACTTTCAAAATAAAATTCAATAAAATGCAGCTGCAAAACGACTTGAAAATTCCAATAGAGAATTACCTATTATTAAGAGTAAGAACTAGATACTAGGCAACGCCCTAGGAAGCATACTTAACACTTAGGCTGCGAGTAATTCTTCGCTGGTCTTCTTTGTGAAGACATTCCTCAGAGCTGGGTAAAAAAAGCAAGCAAGTTCTGCAACACTTGAAGATGAGATGAACAGGGACCACAGTTTGTGCTGGGACTGTAAGGCTGGACCGTAAGTTCAGGTCATGGTAATATTTTACGATAAGTTTGAAAAACTTCTTGATAGCAAGTTTATTAAGAGGATCATGCACGCATGTACAAAGAGATCACGCATGTAAGGTTTGCTTCATGAAGATACTCCATTTAGGATATTAGTCCAAGAGTCGATGGATCTCTCAAATGAAAACAATTCCAGGTTTGGTATGACTCTGGAGAATTTGGCATTTTGCTTAGCGGCATGAGCTAATAATTCCATGCACAGCAGGGAAGAATTAGCTAACGCACGCGATACGTTTTACAAAGATTGCATAGCTCAAACCTAGCTGTTTTCGATCAGTCGAGTCTCTACATTGAGTTCGAACAAGTTGGTGTGATAATAACCTTCCCCACTCTAAACATGAGAAATGGCGCCTACAAACTTACTAGCAAACAGTCTCGAGCAGCCTGCCAAAATTTGGAATATTTTCACAGGAGATTAAAAATCCCCTCCGAATAAGTTACTCGTGGTTTGCTCTTCCAAAGTTCCACGGAATGTAGAACCTACTGTAACTTCTCTTCCTTCATTACTGGAGCTCACTTCACAAAACGATTACATACTTTGCTATAAAAAATGCTAAACATACTCGTAATATTCAAGGTTGATATTTTGTTTTTATTTCAACGAGTAGCTGGGAAAAAAGCGAGTGGTCGAACAGTTAATATAGCAATTGCAATGTTCTAAACGCCAAATTTTCATCAAGTTCGAGTTTGCACAGGCGATGCATCGATTGCTGGGACGAAAGCAATGAGCGCTGAAGAAGCGTGACACGGTAGACCTCATTCTAATGAGCATTCAAGCTTTGTGTGTAAAGCTACAGCTTTTTAGGAGCCTCATTTTAATTCACTTCTAATTCATAGTCAACTTGAAAAATTAAAGTCAAATTAAGCTGGTCTTACCACGGCTGCTGGCACCATACTTGCTTTTCAGTGGGTTGTCGTCACATCGTCATTTTTCGGCACTACCTCCAGAGCTCTGTGAGGATTTGCGTGTCTGCAGCCATCCTCAGACGTGGTAACCATTATTATTAAATTATTAAAGTCCTTATTTATTAGCAGATAGTTTAAGCTCAATTTCATGTAGATAGAAGATGTAATGTTAAAATAGCAAGTTCCGGTAAGCGGAAATCAGAATCGGCGACCCATAAAGCACGTGTCTTGTTATCATGCTCAACAAAATTCTCTCAAATTCTTATGATGGAATTCGGTTTTTAGTTCAAAGCTAGTGCGTAAAGAAAGGTTTAGTTACAACCATGATTAAAGCGCTTATAAAGAGCATATTCTCAATTATGATTAGAGAAAGTAAATTATAACCCGTGAATTGGGATTTCGAACATTTGACTCATTTGAAACTTCAATCTTCGATTGTCAACAAAGAATAGTACACAAAAATAACTAGCACTATGTATGGCGGACAACATAACCATATTCATGAAACTACAAATAATAAAAGTATGTCGTCTAACAAAGAGATATTCAAATTTGACCAAAATGTGGAAATAAATTCACAGATTAGTGAGTGGGAAATACTCAGATAAGGAACATAAGAAAATATCTTTTATAGTTTGTGACTGGAATAAGCGAGCGAGTCTCCGTGAGTTGCACTGCACTTGTAGACTCGATACAAGAAGTAAGTAAAAGGTAAGTAAGGAGTAACTTATATTTCAGGGTAAATAAAACATTCAACAAAGTATAACATAAAACAAGAACGCAACATTGAACAAAGAATCATCGAGTTTAGTAATGAACAAAAGCAATGAACACAACAAGAGTTAGAAAACATGCAAAATAACAAGAACAAAGTCTAAATAATGCCAACGATACGGATCAAGTATTAATGAATTACTTCAAGACAATCAAAAAACCTACCATACACTTCAACATCACGCTATGTTATGACGCTAAAAAGAGCAAGAATTTGTCAAACGTCATCAAATGTACTCAAAAATCAATCAAGTTCATAATATCAACGTTAAACAATGTATCAAAATGAGGTGTGTAGTTTCTGGATGAACAACGCAACAGCGTTTCACTATGAGTGTTTTCTTATGGACTGTTTCTGAAGCTCTTTCTTTACTTTTTCAGGTTGTTTTTAACGGAATCCGGGATCTTGTTGAGGTACTCAAGATGGTTGAGTCCAGGAGCGGTAGCTAGCACCCCTGTGCTATTCCTGTGAAGAATTTCATAATTAAATTAGCATTGTTCAATGATAACCCAAGTCGACAATCATCGGCCACACACAACAGCAGTTACTCAACGTACTCTGGGTTGCAGTGGCTCTGCTTTGATGTGCCCATTATAATGTGTTTTTTTACTTTTTGGGATTCGTTGTATGGCTTTACAAAACAAAATTAACAAGACCATAATACGAGTTGCGTTCAACCTTTCGTTACACTCTGAAGACATTTTAACCCTTAAACGCCAGCAATTTTTTACTTTCATTGTCAACCGCCGTCATTAAACTGGTGCTAATATCAGGTAGTCACCGACACCAGAACGAGGAAGGAACTGCCACTCGTCAAGAAACTTCAAAGAACACATCACGGAACAAATTTATCAAGAAGTATAATATGTTGAGGCCATTTTTCGGAAGAGGACAGCATAGTTGAAGGGTTAAGAATTGGTTCGTAGCGCACATTCACAAGTGAACTACATAGTACGGCAGAAAATACTAGGAAAAAATTTTCACGAATGAGTTGAAGCTGTAACTTGAAAATTGAGATGGCGTAACACACTAAATGTTAGCGTACGCTAGTAGAATTGTTAAATGATAATATACAAAGAAAAGAAAATAAGACTCAAGTATCAAGGGAAATCGTCGAATTCCAGACGTTTGATTTGACATCAAAATGAGCCATACCCAATCTTCACATAAAAACGTAAAATTTTAGGCAAATAACCCAAATTACACTTCGCACACGATGAAACTCACTAACCACAGCAGAACACTAATAATGGTGAATGAAATAAGACTGCAAGGCTTGACTTCTCATTTCAAAAAAGACGTTTGATTCCTACTTTAACATAACCCAAAAAGGTCTGCAGCCCCTGAGCTGTGCACTTCAAGAATTATGTCTCATGCACAGAAATTTCTGAAGCAACATAAGACTCAACCATGATGATTTTAAAATAATAGACAGTTCTTTTCGTGATTTTGACCTTAGGATTTTTAGAACCTTTGCATATTTTTAAGGAAAAACCAATTTTAAACAACAAGCTTAGTTCCTATCCCCTTCAGATAGTCAATGCATAGCTGTATTTTTTTTTTGTATATTCTAGAATTTAGTATCGACCATTTTTTCATGCTTGTGTTAGATTGATTATACTTAGTATTTTACAGAACTGATGATGGAGCTGGTCTCCGAAACGTTTTCGATTTTTTGTTCTTTCCTTTAAATGAAAATGACTAATTTTGTTAGCATTTTCTTTGCTTTTCAATTTTTAGTGAATTTGCGATTTAAGCAAAGTGAACATTTGTCAAGACTCAACCACTGTTATAGGTATAGATTACTTATGATGGATTTTCCACCAGTAAGACATGAGGCCCTCAGTATTAGGAAAATTTTCAAAAACCATCATGTGACCCAGCTTTTGGAAATATACTATTTTCTTTTTTTTCTGTGCTCCACCAACCTCGGTAGAAGATGCTCACTGAAATGGGACTTGCTTTTCACAGTAGCTGTTAACTTGAACTCTGCAGGTGAGTAGCCACTCACTGATCACTAACTTAGACCCTGGAAGTGTGTAGCCATTCACCGATCACTCATCAACTTGGACCCTGGAGGTTTATAACCAGCCACTCAGCGACCACTCACACACCAACTGGAACCCTGGAGGTGTGCAGGCACTCACCGATGCTCCACATCCTTGTGGTAGGGTATGGGGTCGCCCTTGATGTCCGTGAGGGTGCCCCCGGCCGCGGCCAGCACCGCCTCCGGAGCGCACGTGTCCCACTTCTTGCAGCCAGGGCTGGCGAACACGTACGCGTGCGCGTGCCCGTCCAGCAGCAGCAGCACCTGCACCGGCACGTGTGGAGGTGGGTGATGGTGTGCTCATGTCATAGTAAGGGTATTCATGCCACAGTTGCAGTAGTGTCATAGTCGGAGAACTTAAATTAAATAAGCTAGTTAAGGCCTCCCTTATCACAAGAAAGGTGTTCCAAAAAGAGGGAGGATGATAACACCATTTAATACAGGGTTAAGGGAATGGGGAATCTATGTACAAAGTGTGTTCCCACCAAAGATCCCATGCGCTTAGAAACAAGGCTATGAAGGAAGTTAATTAAATTAGATAAAATTTGAAGAAGAAAGTAATAGGTGCTGAGAAACAGGACAGCAGTGAACCGAAAAGAGATAGTCCATAACAAACCGAAAACCTATTCTGTATTAACAAATAGGAGGCCGAGCTAACTCTCAGCTTGAGACCACATATTTTCCCGGGGGATTGCTAACTTCCATAGATGCAATAGTTGCATCTCCCTAAGGGGACTAAAACAAAGACATAAGACTCCAAAGGAATATCAACTGTAGATAAACTGCATACAGCAGGAGTGTCACATACAGTTCTATAACCTTCACTTGAAAAGAATTCAGAAGTGTCATTAGCTTTTAACATCTTTTACATAATTTTAACTTTTTTAACTTTTCAAGCATTTATTCATAAAAATCAAAATTTTAAAAAGATTCTAGAATAGTTTGTAAAACCTCAGGAATATCTATGAAACCCAAACGTTTTGTATAAAACTCAATTTAGACATGAGTCGTTTACTTGCTAAACGTATTACTCATAGTTAGAGATTTTTATGCCATTTCTGGTACATGATTAACTTTCCGTATAAGTACAACAACTACCAAGAAAAACAGATTATTAGATTAGATTATAAGTTAGTTTAAGCCTCCCTAACCGCTGCAAAAATAGAGCGTATCGAAGAGAGGAAGGAGGAAGGCACCATTTAGTATGGAGATAAAAAAATGAGGAATCTATACAGAAAGGGCATAGAAACAGTAAGATGGGAAAGAAGTTCATGAAATAAGATAAAAGTTGAAGAAGAAAGTCAAAAGTGCTGAGAAACAGGACAGTAGTGAACCGAAAAAAGGTGGTCCTTAACATAGCAAAAAAATATTACTTCAACAAAAAGAAGGCCTACCTAACTCTCAGCTCGGGCCACCAAGAAAAACATTCGTATTTCTAATGATAGAAGTCCACTCAACACTTTGACCACAACTGGTTAAACTGAAGTTCAATATTCATGATTAATTGATTTTAAGAACGGTTAAGCCTCCCTTTACCACAACAAAGATGTTCAAAGAGAGGAGGGATGAAGGCGCAGTGAACCGAGAAAAAAGATGGTCCTTAATTTAATAAAAATATTTTATTTCAACAAAAAGATTATAAAGATTAGATTATAAGTTAGTTTAAGCCTCCCTAACTGCTCCAAAAAAAAGCGTATTGAAGAGAGGAAGTAGGAAGGCACTATTTAGTATGGAGTTAAGGAAATGCGGAATCTATCTAGAAAGGGCATAGAAACAGTAGGTTGAGAAAGAAGATTATGAAAAGAGATCAAAGTTGAAGAAGAAAGCAGTGAGTGCTGAAAAAACAGGGCAGCAGTGAACCGAAAAAAAGATGGTCCTTAACATAACAAAAACATTTTATTTCAACGAAAAGAAGGCCTACCTAACTCTCAGCTCTGGCCCTTGCATTTTCCCCATGGGAGTGATAATTCCCATAGATACAATAGTTGTATCCTCCTGAGGGGTTATCAAGACACAAATAATGTTTTCTATTTTCTAATTGAAATACGGAATAAATCAGTTATCTAGACACAAAGAATCTTCCTCTATCTTTCAAACTAAACAAAGCATAATCACTTGTCTAAACATGAAGAACTCATCTTCATCTTTCAAACCAAACCCCTCGACAAATCTGTAATCTAAATACGTAGAACCCTCTTTTATCTTTCAACCTAAACTACGTAACACATCAGTAATCTAGACAATCTAGAATCCTCCTCGATTTTTAGACCGAAATAAGCAACGAATCAGTTATCTAGTCACAAAGAATCCTCCTCTATCTTTCAAACTAAACGAATCAATGAATCAATTATCTAGACCCAAAGAGCTCTCATTTTCCGTTCAAACCAAATGACGCAACCAATCGGTAATCTGGACACGACGAATTCTCTCGTATGTGGAGACAGAAGCAAGCAGAGACCTTGTGGCCAGCGCCGCCGACGCGCAGCACTTCTGTAGGGTTACAGGCGGACACGGCGTCGTTGACGGTCTGGGAGGAGTGGGAGCGGGTCGTGGCCACCACACACCCGCTGGGGGGAGGCAGCACCGTCAGGCCTCCGATCTCCCCCTTGCCTGATGCTCCTAGGACTCCCCACACCGTACGCCCCAACTCCGCTCTGTCGGGGGCATGTAGGCCGTGTCAACGGGGGACTAGTAGTGCTCCAGTGGGACAGATTACACTTTAACCCTTTCGAGTCTGCAGGGACATATATGTCCCACTAGATATTTTAAAAGTCCAGAGGGCTATATATGACCATAAAAATGTGTTCTATTACATCAAAACAGACAGTTATAGTTTCAGCAATTATTCACGCCACTTTTCTGCTGCTATCTATTGTACAATGTCAGAGAGCAATAGCGCCCTGTTGACCCGCTACTGCTGATGATGTAGTTTTTTTCTAGTTTTGCATCCAGATTTTTTCTAGTTTTTTTCATCTTTTTTTTTAATTTTTCAGAGTAAAATTAATGTTGTAATACTATAAAGGAAATATACATTCAAGCTTGTTTGAATTAATGCTTTGTTCGTAACTGGCTACTGGGACATTATCATCCCGGTACACACAAACTAACTTGTCTGCTGGGACACCAGTGTGCCAGCGTTATACAATGCTATAATTCTAATATTATATAAAAACTAAATGTTTTGTTAAATCTATTTCCATATGAATGGTTAATAGAGTAGTAGTAGTAGTAAATGTGGGGAAATACTTCACTCGGGGAAATTTGGGAAATACTTTATTTGAGGAAAGACTTCACTTCAAAATACTTTACTTGGGGAAATACAATATCTTGTTGAGCCAGGGACAGTGGACAGGATGTTGTAACCGCAGAACTCTACAAGAACGGCGTTGTTCTCAGGTTTGGACATGAGTCTGGCTATAAATATGTCGAGCTCAAGTGGGTAGCGGTTCGACGAGAGAGCTGGCTCAGGCGTCTACAAACACAGTCTGAGACACGAACACAAATCTCAGGCCAACACACAACAAGACGCACACACAACACACATACACAGACCGTGAAGAATGAGGCGACGCGGATAAAAAGGATTCACGACAAGAATTGAGAGGATTCTGGTCTCAGCCACGCGAAACGATACACGTCAGGCTTTGGAAAAAAAAAACCGGGAAATTTCGGCGATAGGCCGACATTTCCCGGGCTAGTGTTAAGTCAGGATTGACTGCACTCGAGAAATCGAAGCTGACATTTAACTCCTTCAATAACGACAAGATTGTGCAACGAACACCCGCTCGAAGCGTGTGCGGATAATCTCTCCGAACGCCCAAGGAGACTGCAACTGTATCGTCGAAGTATTGCCCTGCAATGAGCACTCGCTCGAAGAATTACGGCCTGAGCACATCAACAATTCAACGTGAAGTGAAACACCCATGGAGAATCTCTGCGCTAATTATAAGCTCACAGACAACCACAGCATTAAAATCTGGAGTCACGCGTTCACCCACAAAACGGAAGGAAACAAGTCTGTTGAAGAGCCCGCAAAGTTGGAAGGAGTTTACACCGAACATTCAGCGACCGCGCCTCACGGAAGTGTTAAATTTTTGTGGTATCGAGTATTTTGAACAGTGCTTCACAGTGTATTAGTGCAAGTCAAAGTGGTACGCTGCAGTAAAAGGGACGGGCCGTGTAATGATTTTGTGTCCTAGGTCTACGCGATAACATGCGAAGCATTCATATATTTTGGGTGCCTTGTTGTGAGTCAAGGTTAAATTGTAACTTGTCAACCTCGTAATTTCTGTGCTTTGAGTTGCATACGGTGACCATAATTTGTGTGTTCGTAAATTGTTGGCAGCGCGGAAGGATTGGTAACTTGAATTCTCGGTAAGCATCACATTGTATCATGTCATGTTTAGAGTCTTATAACGGTAGAAATGTGTGTGCCTTTCTTTAACGCAATTGTGCCATTTCAAATCATTTCGTTCCAATGCCTTGTATACTTTATCCACGTGTTTTCCCCAAATAAATTCATGTAAATCTTCAATCCTTTTATTCTCCATGTCTGGTATGCAGGTGTGCGCAGCAGGAAGGACAATATTATAAAATGTGTACGGGGGTTGGAATTCCCTCAGCGTGTGGGAGGGGGGTCCTAAACCCACCCCCTTCTCTGTATCGCGACAGGGAAAATATCAATTGTCCTATGCAAGCGTACTGTCTGTATATTGGCTTGGAGAATTTTATTTAAAGAATTTTTTTATGTAAATTTTATAACGGTCCCTCAAGAGAGAATTCAAATAATGTTCCAGTCGTTTGCAAGAATTTGTCCGGCATAGTATTTCGCTTGCTCTTTGTAGTTTCATTCTTTTAAATAACAAGCAGTGGAGCACAGCCGAGAGTTGTGGCTGTGAGTCTTTCCTTGAGGAACTGCCGTTTCGCAGTGTAATTGCCTACTATTGAGCTGGAGTCGTAAATGCATCGGAATGTAGGGCTCAGCTACAGTACCGCAGCTCGCTTGGCTCCAAATTAGGCACCAGAAGTGCGCTTACTGAGGCAAGTGAATTGGAGTAGTGCTGGGCCATTGAAATTTTTTTTTAACATGATGAAAGATTCAAGTATCAATGTTGAATTCTTGGCTCAAAATTGTCATGACAGCGAGTGTATCAGTTAAATGATTCTTTTATTGAATGATTTTATTTTTTTCGGACTTGCAAAACCACCACAGTCTTGTCAAATGCTGAAGTGAGTCATAATAACTAAAAATTTCATTCTTCAGGAAAAAAAATAACAGTTCAATGTGTTATGAGTAGAAGTGACCGGTGTGCGTGAATAAATAAAATATGCAGCATTATGCTGAGATAGAACTACCTCTAAAATTTTTTTTACATTGTTCGATCATGCAACAGGATGAAATTGTGGCTAGCACAGTGTGAGCCTGATATCTATGTAAGCAGCATGGAAATTCTCTTAAATAGTCATTTCATTGTCCATAAATTTTTGTGTGTGCAACGCTCTCTTGAATGTAAAATTCGGTTTATCAAGTGCTCTATGGTAGATGTAGGTGTCTTTACGTGCCATTTTCCCTGGTCCTTTTGAGTGTGGTTCGATTTATGAAGTAAATTTCTAGCCTAGATGCGCCAGCATCGCCGGTGCGGCTTTTCGGGCCGGCTTTCAGACACCTTTTAATGTTCATTGGTTTTATGCTTAGCTCGATGGCTCTGGAGAATAACGCCGTAAATTTAGCAAACACCGCCTCATCTTAAGAGAATCTTTGGAACAAGTTTACATTTATCTGGGCTTTGAGACATTTAGTAATTAATCTAGTTGGAATTTTCTTTTAAATGATACCTCACTTATAAATAATTTGCAAAATTTTTTGGGCCTCGTGTGCGTCAAGCTTCTCCAATCAGCTTTAGCAACATAATTCATATTTTCACTCGTTGATATCTGAGTGCTTCAATTATAAAAATTGACATCTGCTGAGAAGCAGTAATGGGAATTTTGAGAATCAATTTCCTTGCTATCAAAGGGGTGGTAAATTCTTGTTGCAAAACTGTTGAATGAATTAAGTGGCGGTGCTTAGGATAAAAATTAAATGTAGTGTTTTAAAGTAAGTGATGGGTTCCAACGATGCTGCACATTTAGTTCGTGGTCTAATTTTATTCACTTAGATATAAGTGACGCCTCTGCTCGTGTGTTAAGTAAAGTAAATTCGTCATCCTCTTCTATTCACAAGATCATTGTGCTAAGCTCCAGTACATCAGAGTGAGAATTTAAGTAATTGCTTCAATAATAATACACTAAAATCATTAAATATTTTGGGTAATTTTCCCATGTGCCAATTATACAATCCATTTCGACACTGACATGAGTCAATCTATACCTTTATATCAAATTCACTGAGCATAAAAAATTTTGCTTCCTTAACTTTTATAAATTCATGATGTTTAAAATTTCTTTTGAAGTGAATTCGACGGTGGAACTTGGTAATTTAAGATGATTCAATCCTAGCTGCCTACAGGTAGGAAGGAATTTTATTATATTAAGTGTTTGTAGATTAAAAGGTGGACACGTGGATTAAAACACAATTTTGTCTAATCAGTTACATGTCGCTGATGAATGAAATTTCATTTTTTTTAGCGTGAGTAATTAAAAGATTGTGTATTTTTCGTCAAGTCGTTCGTTGTCTAAAGGAATGTTCAAGTCATACTCATGTGTGAAGTGCAAATTATGTCTTACTGACACTTGATTCTACTACAGCGAAAGAGATAGAGTTATGTGGATTTCGAAGAAATACTGTGTGATTTTTCAAGTAGGATTCAACCTCGTATTTTATCGCAAAGTAAAGTATTGCCTTGTGTGAGAGATGAATATTTCCTGCGTACGCCTGGGATTATTGTCTCCCTAAACAGGAAAATTTACTTGTAGTATAAAGGTAGCTTTGCCTGATCAACAAGGTGACTCAAGCGTACCGTCTGAGGTTTGGGCGCGAGATTGAGGGAGCGGGAGCATACGACAATGCTTTGAATGCTGAATGTTAACATGATTAAGCAGTGACTTTAAACAAAT
This sequence comes from Morinoia aosen, assembly GCA_030386875.1. NCBI lineage: Eukaryota > Metazoa > Arthropoda > Malacostraca > Amphipoda > Talitridae > Morinoia > Morinoia aosen. Next base: position 49,184,748 of record CM059574.1, on the reverse strand, counting down.
TGTGTGGACCGTTTCGTCAGTAATTGAAATTAAATCGTTAATTGATGGCGAGAGTAGGTTTGCATAATTATGATGTATTTATCAACTTCATTAGGATATGTTCATTTTCTACAACGAAAATGCTCAATATTTCGAGATGGAGTGTAATTTCTACAGATGCATTGATTATAGCGTAAAAATTGAAAATGAATTACGACTGGAATGTACAAGTGAAATCTTCATTGAGAATGTATGTAAGAGAGGTACACCGTGCGGCAGAGAGCCTCTGCCGGAATTTTATTGCTTTATGGGTAGCACAAGCAATTAAGAAATTGTGGCGGTACGTTCAAGCTGATGTGGTTAAAACTCTAGTGTGGTATTACGGAACGCAAGAATGTAGGATGTTGTGAGAACAAGGAAGGAATGTTTATTAAATGTTATCAGTAGCATTGAGATAAATGCGTAGTTATTGAAGGACGAAGAAGAAATGACATCATTAAATAACAATTGTGCAACTCAAAGGCTGAGAATTAGGAGAACAATCATGTCTTTTTGCATTTTCGTGTGTGTTATCAGGATGTTAGATCATCAGAACGGCTGTTCTCAGCAAAAGTATGATGTAAAGTCTAACAGAGTGATGACACACTGCATGTGTATTCATGTGTACATTAAGTGCGTTAGGGATTTCAGCCTATTTGGTAAATCTCCCGATTTGGCGTACAATATTTGTGTGAATGTTAATATAATCTTGCGGCAACGTGGAATCATTTAAATGTGCTGCACTGTCTCTGGGGCTGAGAATCGTATAAAATTTTTATGTCATGTCTATTTTTTTTGCATTTTTGTGTCAGTGATATCACAATGTCAGATCGTCTGAAGAGCCTTTCGGCGGAGTAAGGTGTAAAGTTTGACGGGTTGATAACACTACATTTTGTCTATTTCTGCATTTATTTGTATGTCGGTGTTGTCAAAATGTCGGATCGCTAGAAAAGCCTTCGCGGCCGAGTATAACGTAAAGTCCGATGGCTTGACAATACCCAATGTATGTGTGCTTTTTTTTTGGGACGGATTCGGGATTTTGGCCTACCAGGCAATTCTCCTGCTAGTTCGTACGTCATGAGCAAGAATGTTTTATTTTCTTCGAAATATTTAGGTGATTCAACTGATTAGTAACACCGTCGAACGAATTTCGGCATTGTCTAGAGTTGGTTGAGAATACCGGAAATTAAATATTTTATGTATGTATGTATGTAGGAATTCTTCGCGTAGCTCACGTCCGCCTCACTCAAGGCAGATTTGAAGGAAACCGAGGAATAATTCTTACGTTGATCGACCATGTAATGCGCTGTCTCTCGAGTACAAATGGACCAGGTTAGACAATTTAACGCGTATTTTACGGAAGGAGATCATTAGCAATTTAACGCGAAACTCAGGGGTCTAAGTCATGCTGGTCGACAAGCGGACTGAGAATCAAAACCTGAAGATCTTCGCAAATAAATGTGCTTCATTTTCTACAATTATGATGAAAGAGCTGATGAGCTCCAACGTGGGAGTCCAACGCGTATTGACGCCGTAATCTACAGGATTTGTCCGCGATTTGACGCAACGAGAATCTACGGAATTTCCACGAGTTCACGTGGCGCCAAGGATGAATTTTCATGGGAAAACTTCAGTAACTTCGATTCTCAGCAGGGGGCCCTCCCCAGGATCAGTAGCAAGCCAGGATCAGTCGCAAGCCGAAGAGGAGTAGCACGTCACAGGAACAACAACAACAAGCTGTACCTAGGTGCACAGGAGGAGCAACAGCAAGTTTTTGTTGCAAGAAATACGTCTACTCTGAATCACAGGATGAAATGATAATTATGAGGAAGAAAACTTGAGGTTGGAAAATTACCTCCATTTGAGATTGTGTTTTTAGGTGGATTGCAACCGAGAAAGCTGAAAGGATGTCTCTGCTTGTAACAAATTCGCCGATTTTTCGATCTCTAATTTATATGTTTATCTATGTCGATGAATTTGCCGAGAGCAAGTCGAGAATAATATGTCGTGTGTGTTTTATTTTGTGCGTTCATGTTGTCCGATTTATGCGTTATCTTCGATGTGTTATTTTCTCCTTGCGTTCTATAATAATGTGTATAAGAAATGTGCGTTGCAAGTATTTAGTGTGTGTCAGGTATTAATGTATTTTTTTTAATGCGTCAACATAGGTGTGTTGCAAGAAGGTAAATCATGAGGTGATATGTAAGGAAATTTTCATGTCGGGAAAAGCGAAGGGATTGAAAAATGGGGGTGAACATTTTCTAATTTTTTTACGTAAAGGGTATGTCACGGTTATAATTTAAATTAACGGATGAAAATTTGCACCAACTTTGCAAGTTGGTACAAATTTTTCTGGGGCGATGCGGGTATTGTGGGGAAATACTTCACTCGGGGAAATTTGGGAAATACTTTATTCGAAGAAGTATGAAAATTTGGGAAATAACTTATTTCAGGAGATAATTCACCTTTGTTGGGAAATACTTTACTCGGGGAAATTTGGGAAATACTTTATTTGAGGAAAGACTTCACTTCAAAATACTTTACTTGGGGAAATACAATATCTTGTTGAGCCAGGGACAGTGGACAGGATGTTGTAACCGCAGAACTCTACAAGAACGGCGTTGTTCTCAGGTTTGGACATGAGTCTGGCTATAAATATGTCGAGCTCAAGTGGGTAGCGGTTCGACGAGAGAGCTGGCTCAGGCGTCTACAAACACAGTCTGAGACACGAACACAAATCTCAGGCCAACACACAACAAGACGCACACACAACACACATACACAGGCCGTGAAGATATTCACGGTCGAGAACAGTGCTCCCACTAGGCGTGGCTACGGGTCAAAACAACCAGTCGTGAAGCGGGAAGGAAGTAAACTCGAAACTGCCCACGATACTAGCCAATGAAAGCAACGAGGGGAACGCGGACACAAAGAAACAGCCAATACCACTTCTAGATGTCGAAGTAAGTGAATCTCCAACCAATAAGAATTGAAATGCTGTGTCTAAACGGCGAAGAATCGGGATTTTTCGAGAAGGAATGAGGCGACGCGGATAAAAAGGATTCACGACAAGAATTGAGAGGATTCTGGTCTCAGCCACGCGAAACGATACACGTCAGGCTTTGGAAAAAAAAACCGGGAAATTTCGGCGATAGGCCGACATTTCCCGGGCTAGTGTTAAGTCAGGATTGACTGCACTCGAGAAATCGAAGCTGACATTTAACTCCTTCAATAACGACAAGATTGTGCAACGAACACCCGCTCGAAGCGTGTGCGGATAATCTCTCCGAACGCCCAAGGAGACTGCAACTGTATCGTCGAAGTATTGCCCTGCAATGAGCACTCGCTCGAAGAATTACGGCCTGAGCACATCAACAATTCAACGTGAAGTGAAACACCCATGGAGAATCTCTGCGCTAATTATAAGCTCACAGACAACCACAGCATTAAAATCTGGAGTCACGCGTTCACCCACAAAACGGAAGGAAACAAGTCTGTTGAAGAGCCCGCAAAGTTGGAAGGAGTTTACACCGAACATTCAGCGACCGCGCCTCACGGAAGTGTTAAATTTTTGTGGTATCGAGTATTTTGAACAGTGCTTCACAGTGTATTAGTGCAAGTCAAAGTGGTACGCTGCAGTAAAAGGGACGGGCCGTGTAATGATTTTGTGTCCTAGGTCTACGCGATAACATGCGAAGCATTCATATATTTTGGGTGCCTTGTTGTGAGTCAAGGTTAAATTGTAATTTGTCAACCTCGTAATTTCTGTGCTTTGAGTTGCATACGGTGACCATAACTTGTGTGTTCGTAAATTGTTGGCAGCGCGGAAGGATTGGTAACTTGAATTCTCGGTAAGCATCACATTGTATCATGTCATGTTTAGAGTCTTATAACGGTAGAAATGTGTGTGCCTTTCTTTAACGCAATTGTGCCATTTCAAATCATTTCGTTCCAATGCCTTGTATACTTTATCCACGTGTTTTCCCCAAATAAATTCATGTAAATCTTCAATCCTTTTATTCTCCATGTCTGGTATGCAGGTGTGCGCAGCAGGAAGGACAATATTATAAAATGTGTACGGGGGTTGGAATTCCCTCAGCGTGTGGGAGGGGGGTCCTAAACCCACCCCCTTCTCTGTATCGCGACATAAAACCAGGTTTCTAGCGCTTCAGGAACAAAGACTATGACGCGCCGAAAGTCTCAATGTTCACAGTGTCCAATCAAGTGGTTGGTTTCCAGAGAGTTCACATAGGAGAGACAAAAACTGTTTAAACGGTCAATGAGTCAGGAAAGCTAATGTTGAGAAGTTCAGCTCAAAGAGACACGAATTCATAAAGGATGTACAATATCATCAAGCATCCTATATCTCGTCTATAAGATGAGCATCAGAAAGAAAAGCAATTAATGAACCAAAATTAAAAGCGCCACGGGGAGGGTCTCCCAGCATACCATCTAAGAAGGCATCATGATTATCTCTAGGCAAAGCAGGGTAATATTGCAAGCGGAAGTCGGCAAAGCTCGGGCATTCCGCTAGCAGGTGGCGCACCGTGAGCGGCACCAAGCAGTCGCCGCAGAGGGGCTGAGGATTCCGCTCAATGAGGTATTTATGCGTCAAGCGAGTGTGCCCGATCCTCAGGCGACACAGCAAGACTTCAAGCCGTTGGTTACGATGGCTCGAGGAGGGCCAGGCTCGGACGGTATTCTTGTATTTTCGCAGCTAATTCTCATCGATGTCGTCCCACTGCTGCTGCCAGACGTCACTAATTGCTGCTTTGATTAGAGGATAGAAATCTCGACATGGGACTGCAGTAATTTGAGGAGGCATGGTAGAGCCCGAGGCTTGTCGCGCGGCTTCGTCCGCTCTGTCGTTGCCGCTCACATCAACATGCTCAGGTACCCAACACAGACACACGTGCTTCTGAGTGCAGGAGAGTCGCGGGAGGCTGCAGGCAATTTCAGCAACAATCGGATGCTTCGAGTTATAATTTCGGATGGCTAGAAGGGCTGCTTTAGAGTCTGAAAGTATTACGTATGGTCCCTGGATCTGGCGCTCCTCTACGATACGTAAGGCGGCGAGGATAGCGAGAAGTTCTGCTGAGTAAATTGAGGTTTCGGGAAGCAACCTGTGCATCACCGTTTGCTCCTCAGTGACCCCGGCACACCCGACGGCACCGTCGGTCTTTGAGCCGTTCGTATATATCTTGACAGCATCGTGATGATTTTGTAGTAGGTTGTGGTGATCCCAGCGGCAAGCCGCGGACCTCCACAAGACCTGAGAAAAGCTGCCTCCAGACTACAACCGCATCCGTTCCAGAGCACCTCCGGACCCGAAGCGCCTAGTCAACCAAACACGGGACCTGAGAGAAGCCGCCTCGCGACTATGACAAAAGGTGCCCGTAAGCTACAACGGCTTCCTGCCTCCAGCACCACAGGCCCACAAACTCGCGACCAATCAGGACTCACGCCCGGACTCAAGGCTTGCACTCGAGGCCTACATAAGGCGACCCCAACAAGGCTCGCTCTCACTCAAGCCCTCGTCCTCGTTCAAGTCACATCTCCAGCACCAGCCTCGTGTTCCTGCATCTAGCTTCCGAGGTCGACTTTGTCTCTCGTGTACCTGCACCAAGCTCCGGAGACCGGCCCTGCCTATCGACGCCCCAAGGTGTTGCAAGGTCTTAAACCTAGTAGCGTCTTGACGCTTCAAGGTGTTTCAGAGCCTTAAAAAAGTCACGTTGCAACGCCCCGCGCCGGCGTCGTCGGCCAAGCCGCTCTACGACATCTCTCGCCCGCTCCGGCCGGCTAGCCTCGCCGTAGCTACTTACCAGCTACAACGGTGAACCGCGTGGCGGCTGGGCCCGACCCAGCTGACTAGCCTCGTCTCGGCGCCCCGCTAGCCCCAGCTGACCTGTTCGTAACAGTCGCACGACGTAGCACCAATCATCACGTCTCGCCGCTGCGTTCGTAAGTAGCGTCCTCGCGGACGTTACCCGCTATTGGTGCTTGTTTCATTCATTACGTAATTCTCGCATAGTATTGTATTTCAATCATCACGTATTAGTACTATTCTCGCATAGGATTGTGTTTCAGTCATTACATAATTTATGTCATTTTCGAATAGGATTGTATTTCAATCATCACGTATTAGTACTATTCTCGCATAGGATTGTGTTTCAATCATTACGTCATTCCCGAATAGGATTGTGCTTCAATCATCACGTATTTGTGCTATTCCCGCATAGGATTGTGTTTCAATCATTACGTCATTCCCGAATAGGATTGTGCTTCAATCATCACGTATTTGTGCTATTCTCGCATAGGATTGTGTTTCAATCATTACGTCATTCCCGAATAGGATTGTGCTTCAATCATCACGTATTTGTGCTATTCTCGCATGGGATTAAGTTTCAATTTAGGTCATTCTCGAATAGGATTGTACTTCAATCACCACATATTTGTACTATTCTCACATAGGATTGTGTTTCAATCATTACGTACTTCTCGAATAGCATTGTATTTCAACCATCACGTATTAGTGCTGTGTTCCAATCATTACGTAATTTACGAGTAACGAACAGTGCTCATAGTAGTCACCGAGGGCCCAGTGTAATGGTCCGTGTTCCGTGTACCTAACAGTCACCAATATAATTACCGTGTTACCCCCGTGTTGTCCATATCCTGCCGAATACGGTTGTACCTCAGGCACTCGCTTCGGGCTATCCTATCACGAAAAAGATAGCTCAAAGCCTGCCCGAAGCGTGTTGCAGCCTGGGGGAGAACACTACAAGGTGATCAATGAACAGGTGCCGCAGTAGCCAGCTTGTTTGATCATTTTTCTTGGGATAGTCAAGAGCTGGGCAAAAAGTTTCAATTGGGATCCGCCAAGTCGGCTCTCCTCTCTTTGGCGCCGGAGAAATCTTAAATGGTGGGAGTTGCGAAAGGCCTAGTAAAATCTTGTAGTCGGTGAATGATGGAAGAAAGTAGGGGAAGGCATCATCAGCTTGAGCGTCTCCCACCACACTGTCCCAAGTAGGCGAGGCAGGGACCTGCTCAAGCCTCACAAGGTACTGCAGCGTTAATTGCGCTCGACGGTACTGCAGCGTTAATTGCGCTCGACGGTACTGCAGGGCTGGTTCGCCACTCTCCGCGAGCAAACTCAGACCCGGCGATGTCCTGAAGGCACCTGTGCATAGCCTCAAAGCACTTGTGCACTGGATCTAATAATGATAAGGAGGAGACATTTGCAGTTTGATAAATAATGCATCCGTAGTCGAGCTTTGCTCTAATGGTAGCTCTGTAAATTCTCAGCAGGGTCACTCGATCTGCTCCCCAGGTCAGCTTAGAGAGGCATTTCAGAAGGTTTAGCTTTCGGGTACAGTTTTCTTTTAGAGCCTTTATATGAGGTTTCCACGAGAGTTTGTCATCAAAGATCATGCCCATAAACGTCACAGTGGGGGAAGATCTTATAGGCCTACCGTGGAGGAGTAGCTCGGGAGTAGGTTCGTGGGTCCGGCTGGGCTGTATGTGTAACATCACGGTTTTTTCACTGGAAAGGGTGAAACCATGGTCCCGAGCCTAAGCATTTATTCTATTAACTGCATCCTGCATACGACGGGTTAGAGCCGGCAGGTATCTCGAGGAGGCATAGATCATGAAGTCGTCTACATACAACGAACATGAGATATTGGCTGGCAGGGCATTCGATATAGCGCCGATGGCTAACAAGAACAAGGTACAGCTTATAACGCTGCCCTGGGGAACGCCCTCAGTTTGAGTCATGAGTGGAGAAAGAGTAGAGCCAATCTTTACTCTGAAGCAGCACCGCCTTAGGAATTCCCGAAGATAAAAAGCTAAGTTGCCTCTTATACCGAGCTCGTGTACCCTCTTCAGAATTCCAAATCGCCAAGTCGTGTCATAGGCTTTCTGCATGTCGAAGAAAATACACACAGTGTGTTTACCTTGGATGCGATGCCTGATAATATGGTTTTGAAGTCTAACAAGGGCGTCAGTAGTGCCCCTCAGAGGTCGAAACCCAAATTGAACAGGGGAGAGGAGGTCTTGGGATTCCAAATGTCGCATCAGTCTAATGTTGACAATTTTCTCTAAAAGCTTTCCCAAGCAGCTTGTCAAGGCTATCGGGCGGTAACTTGTCGCTTCTGTTGGGGGTTTGTTGGGCTTTGCAAAGGCCATTATTATGCTTAATTGCCAAGCGGAGGGGTAGGAGTGCGTTTCCCAGACTTTGTTGTAATGAGAGAGAGGAGATATGTTATGCCGGTAGGGTGCATCTTTTTCAGCATTTTATAATATATTCCATCTGGTCTTGGTGCGGTGTTTCTGGATTGTTGAAGGGCATGAAATATTTCCAGATATGTAATTGGCTCATTGTAGGCATATTGTTCATTAGTAGTAAAATCAAGTTCCTCTTCCTCTTGTCGTTGCTAAAGTTGGATAAATGTAGGCGAGAAATGTCTCCCGCTGCTAATTTCCGCAAAATGCTCAGCTAGATGGGTGGCTACGCGATCTGGGTCACATACCATTTATTTCAAGTGTTAGGATACAATTTATATTAGGCATATGAAAACCGAAGTTACGCAGCAAGGCAACCGGCTCTGCAGCAGAGCGCGATCGTGAGGGGATGAGGGGTGCACCACATCAGCAGATGGGGGTAGCGACTGGACTGAAAAGCTAGTGCGCCAAATTGAATACATAATAAGACGAGTGCAACGTGAATACATAGCACGGAAAAGAAGGGGTTAAAAACTTAATTGCCCACGGGTTAAGAAATCAAGGAGTTATGGGTTTATTTTGAGAAATATGCGTAGTAATATTGTGAAGTAAGGGACACGTCAGTGTAGTGAGGTGACGCTCGAGGGATAGCCAATCACGAAGGGATACGTCACGTTCAGCTTGGCGCGGGTATAGCGCAATGCCGCACGGGACGCGTCCTTTGTGGGGGTGAGATATATAAGCTGAGGCTTGAAAGCAGCCGGTCTATTTCTGCGTGATCCTGACTAAGTGAAGATGTAGGCCTGCGTGTGCCAAGATGGGAGGTGAGATTATATTCTTTGTTCTGTGCTAGGATCAGTCTTTGGATCTATGCAAATGTTTAATTTTCCAATCCGGGGAGTGTGGGATTTATTATCTCAAACAGGATGCCTTGAGTTTGACTTTTTGTATGACGGTAAAATGATCATTTTTCATAGGTTTTTTTTTTGAGACGGCATAAAATGGGGAATTAGAATATTCGTGTTTTATTATTAAAGTGCAGGCTTGATGTTTTACGTAACAAAGCGCTTGTGATTTGTTCTTGTAAAAAGGGGAGAAAGTCAATTCATCATGTCGGGAATAGCCACATTGTCAGTTGAAGCTTCATGTCAATTCTCAGAGGGGGATATAACGTTCATGTCTCGGGGAATAGATGACTCAACCCCCGCTTATTATTTGCACAGGCGGGTTGGGAAGCTGGCCTGCGCGTCAGCTGAGACCGAGGGCAGTAGCTGCAGCCGGGCAGTATCAGAGTCGTGAAGTGGTCAGCCGCCTGGTGCTCGCTGCTGACAGGAGTGCCCGGGGTACAGTGCTTACATGTCTCAACCGGTCAACGATCGAGGAGTTTTCAGCTTCAGTAAGGCAAAAGGAACCAACAGTAAATTAATGTCAACGAAGCGTTAACAAAATGCGAGTGCTGTATTGCAGCGTGAACTCCAGAGGATGGCCGTGGTGCCAGTTTAGATACGCAGCAGCACGCTGAACAGTGCAAATCCATTTGGCGCGCAGTGTGTAATATGAATTAGGCAGCACGTGGTGTATAATAGCCGAGGGGTCTAACCCATGTTTGACGTAACCATGCATTCATGTGTGCATTCACTAGAATATTCATTTTGTGTGTCTAAATTTTTAAAGTGCCATGTCGCAAATCATTAGCATCTTGCCTGAGGGCTCTGGTGCAAATATGAGTGTTGCGATAACATAATTTCCCTGTGTCAGCTCCATGTGTTCACTCAAAATAAATGTGTTTAATCTTGAGGCCCATTATTCTCCATGACTAATTATGTGGGTAGCTGGCGAGCAGAAAGGTGTACATTTTATTTATTTTGCGGAGGTTGCAAGTCCTCCTACGTTACGTGCTTGAGCAGCATTGTATCGTGACACAAGTGATGGCAGTTTTTGTTGGCCTTTTCCCTTCATTTTCTGAATTCGTTGCCATATCTTGGAGGTTGGTGTGTCGGTGTTCAGCGAGGATACATATTGTTGCCAAGATTGCTTCCTGGCTGCCTTCTTAATGAATTGGGCTCTGGCTCTCGCTCTCTGGTAAAGAATTTTATCTGCAACCGTGCGACTGCGTTGAAAGCGTCGTAAAGCTCTTTTCCGTTCATAATTGGCACGCGCACAGTTGTCGTTCCACCAGGGCACTCAATGTTGCACATAACCGCCTCTTGAGCGCGGGATGGATACGGATGCGGCGTCATTAATAGTTCTTCGGATTCTTTCTGCGGCATCATCCACGCTTTGGACTTCCTCTTCCTCGAGGGAAGCGCTTTAAAGGTACTCCAGTCAGCACGGTGGAGTTTGTAGTGCGGCTGAGTATGAACGAGATGGCGGGTCAGTAAGGTCATTATGATGGGGAAGTGGTCACTCCCATGGGTTATCTTCCAGTATGGCCCATTCAATATCCAGAGATATTTCAGGTGAGCAGAGGCTGAGGTCTATAGCCGATGAGGAGCCAGTTTGGACGTGGATGTGAGTCATGACATCTAAGTTTAGAAGACAGATGTCTGTGGTGGAGATCAATCGCTCAATGGTTTTTCCTCTCTGATCGCTAATAGAGTTGCCCCATGGAGCATGCTTAGCATTAAAATCTCCAGCCAGTAGAAACGGAGGAGGTAGCTGCGTGGTTAGATTGAGTAAGTCGTCAGGATTGAGAGCCAGATTCGGGGGAATATATATGTTACACATGGTGAGATCGATCGCGCCAAGTTTGATTTGAACTGCCAATGTCTGAAAGGGTGAATTTATATCTATCTTAAGTTGCGGCACGTCAGACCTGATTAAAACTGCAAGTCCAGAGCCAGGAACAGGGTTAGGATTGGAGGAGGAGGTCTCCACATTGTACTGTTGGAGGTTGCCAGGCCTGATGTTACCAAGCATGGTCTCCTGTAGGCATATGCATGCAGGTTGGTATTCTCGTAATATAGCTTGCAAGTCTTCATAATTTCGTCTAAGCCGCGGCAGTTCCATTGTATGATATTGTGCATTGAGCGACATTAAGGGAGATTTCTTGGTGGATTTTTTCTTGTTTCCAAATTCCGAATCTGTTGGCTTACAATGGTAGGAATAGGTCGTTCTCCGTCTGACTTTCTTCTGGTTTCTCCCCAAACCTGCATTGGGATAGCAGGCGGGGGTGTTGACGGAAGGTTAGGAGGAGGAGGATATTTCTTGAGGAGGTCTGCGCTGATGTCAGCTGGGACTTCAGTGACTCTGTCTAGAGAATGTATTCTCCGCGAGTGAGGCTGCGAGGGCTTTTTAAAGCTATATCTGGAGAGATGGGTCTGTGAGGTTGTGTTCTTTCTACTTATTGGGTATGTCTTTTCTTCATGCCTAGAATCCAATTGCCCTTTAGGGATTTTGTTGTGGCTAAGATCTTTCGGTGGTGTTCCGCTTTGAATGTGCTTTCGAGGAATTCCGGTATTCACTTCCATTTCAACTGGCTTCCGAGTTTGGGTTTGGCTTGTGGGATGAACTGCATCAGGGGCAGTAATATTTGGCCTTGCTGCGATTCGAGGCTTGTCTCGGTTGGAAAGAGTCTTGGATTTCTCAGTTTTTCGGCCTTTGACAGTAGTGTTCTTGGCATCCCTTGGACCTATATCAGGTAGTATTAGAGGGGATCCTTCTCTGGTCGAAGTTGGGGTATTTTTGTAATGAGGATTTGATGTAGGGATCTGCTCGGTATCTCGAGTGTCCTGGCTCTGTTGAGAGGCTCACTTCTGTACAGGCAACGATATTCTCTAGGGTACCAGCAGGCACAGTCTCCAAAGCAGGGTTCAGGGGCCTCCAACCGGAGGGAGCACTCATGGAGGTTAACGAGCGGCCTGTTCGGTGGGTCGCAGTCACATTTGTAGACCTGAGAACGTTTTCGAAGGAAGTGTTCTGTTTGACATAGCGGGTGAGGTCCTATAGGTCCTATAGGTTGGGCAGCTCAAGGAGGAGGCCGGGTGAGGTCCTTCACAGTTAGAACAGCAAACAGGTCGAGAGCAAGGTAGCTCATGTAATTCCCCAGCACAGTGGTGACAGGTACTTAGGTCACTCCTGCACGTCCCTGCTCCATGTCCAAGCTTTTGGAATTTAAAACACCGCCTGGGTTTGGGCACATATTGCCTGACAGAGCACTTCGTCCATCCTATTGAGACCTCAGCAAGCAGCTGACATGCATCGAAGGTTAATATATAAATTGGTTGGTCGATCAGAACTCCAGTGACTCTCTTTTTTGTTTGGTAGACCTCGAGGACTTTATGTCTCTTGAGTCCCTCGAGGATTTCATTGGATGAAAATTTGGGGTTATTTCTGTAATAAATAGTGCCTTTTATTTGGTTACGAGTCTTGTGTGGTTCAACAGTCACCTCGTGTGAATCCAAAGATTTCAGGTTCTTAATGGCTCGACTCTGGGCTTGGTTTGAGACCTCCACTATCATATCAACTGCCCTGACCTTGCTTCATTAATATTTTTAGGCGGGCCTCCGATAGTTCGTTCTATCTCGTCATTAGCCCTAATAACGTTGATGGTAGACAGGTTCACATCAGTAGGTTCGCCTCTGTTCATCCAGTGGCGGGAAGAAGGAGACGGAGCTGTTGACTCGTGGTCTCCGGGCTCGTCGTCCTCGTCCTCTATAAGCTGGTTGGTATTGCTTTAGGGTTATTATTATACAAGAAAGTTTTAGCCTCCCTTAACCACGACAAAGATGTTCCAAGAGAGGAAAGAGGAAGGCACCATTTAGTATGGAGTTGAGGGAACGCGGAATCTATGCACAAGGTGCACAGAAACAGTAAGCTAGGAAAGAAGTTCATGAAACAAGAAAAAAGTTGAAGAAGAAAGTAGTAGGTGCTGAAAAACAGGACAGCAGTGAACCGAAAAAAGATGGTCCGTAACAAAACAAAAACCTATTTTATTACAACAAAAAGGAAGCCTACCTAACCTTTAGCTTGGGCCCTCACACAGTCCCCCTGGGAGCGCCAATTCCCATAGATACAATAGTTGTATCCCCCTGAGGGGATTGCTCTAGGGTTTCATATTTCGGGCCATCTGGGTTTTCGGAAAGTTTCTCTTCAGTCAAGTGAGAATCGCTGTCTTTATTAAAGGGTGCAGCAGTCATCACCCTTGGAGTGGTCAGAGGAAAATGCATATGGGGGCTCAAGGTCATCAAAGGAGAGGTAAGGCTGGTTGTCCTTTTAGGCATCCCAGCAGAGTCCGAAGAAGGCGCCGAGTCGTTACCGAGAGATCGTGAAGGTTGGGGTTGAGAAGGGGGCCCCATCCTCTGAGAGTATTTAGAATTTTCATTATCACCCATGGAGAGGCTGGTTCAAAAACGGCGGGTCTATAGAAAGAATCCAACTCCCAGTTGCCCGCCCCAGGGAGAGGGCTCAGCCAATCTGAAGACGGACAGAGCTGAAAAAACTGCTTATTGCCGCCTTTTAACCCCGGTGACCATTCAGCTCATCAGCACAGTTAAACCTTGAGCTTGGGGTTTTACCACCCCAGTTAGTCTGATCTCTCCAGCAGAGTCACTCCAACATGATTGAATCGATTGAATCTGCCGGGGAGACCAATTCTCCTCGAAGGCCCAGCCCCCGCCTTCCCCGAGACACGCAAGCCCCCTCCCCACGACAAGGGCTCGATGGCGCGAGGGGGAATGGGTAATAGAGCTGAAGCATGTATTTTTACCTGTCCAAATTAATTTAGTGAATGTCGACTCGAGAGGATTAAATTAGTACTGAAGTCAACTATGAGAACGAAATACTAGTGCTCCAATCAGTAAGATTGCACTTTAAATTAGAACTGAAGTTAAAAATGAGAACAAAAGACAAGTGTTTATTGAGCACTACCACACTTTGAATTAGTACTGAATTTGATGATATGAACAAAAGACAAACGTTTAATTGAGCACCATTACACTTTGAATTAATGCTGAAGTTAAAGATGTGAACGAAAGAAGTTTTTTATTGAGCAAGAACACACTCCACAGTAGCAGTAACGATGAGAACGGAAGACTAGCCTTATACATTAGTAGGATTGCACTTCAATGTAGCGATTAAGAAAATGAAGTCAACATAATCTACACTATAATAAGAGCCCCGTCCGTCGGTGTAACACCCAACAGCCGAAAGTGGGTGATGAGCGTAGTGTTCTGCAAGCTTCATCAGCTCCACAATTTTCCATGTATTAACCCAGTGGATTTAGAGTCGGAATGAATATCACGTGTATTGGTAGTTTAGATTATGTTGTATAGAATATCAGCAGTTGAGACTTAGGAAAGTATAGGAAAGCCAAAAAAGACAGCATGGGAATGCCATGTTAAAGCTCAGTTGGTCCTATTTCTAACCCTGTCATTTTTTGACAGGCCGTGTGCACTACCATGTTTTAATAACAGGACTGTACCATTAAGCAGAGATCATGAAAACGACGGAATATCATGTGTTTTAATGAGTAGGACTGCAGCGCAAAGGAAGGGTATGCTCAAGAGAAGCAAATAAAAAATGTTGTAGATTTGTACTCAACTGCTTATGTTTAACTTTGGAATTCTCAGAGGTTTGTATGGAAACACTGGAAGTATACTATATTTTACCACACGAGCTTTGCAACATTTCGCTGTACCTATTTTCGATTGAGCTCAATAATGGCAAAAAAGTAAAGATAGAAACCCGTGTTCTTCTACGGACAGCATAAAAACTGAGTAAATATAAAATAACAGTTTTTAATTTCACATTTTTGTATTTCTAAACGCATTCCTCTTGAGCCTAACCGCTGCAAAAATAGAGCGTATCAAAGAGAGGAAGGAGGAAGGCACCATTTAGTGTGGAGATAAGAAAATGAGGAATCTATGCAGAAAGGGCATAGAAACAGTAAGATGGGAAAGAAGTTCATGAAATAAAAAAAAAGTTGAAGAAGAAAGTCAGAGGTGCTGAAAAAACAGGACAGTAGTAAACCGAAAAAAGGTGGTCCTTAACATAACAAAAAACATTTTATTTCAACAAAAAGAAGACCTACCTAACTCTTAGCTCGGGCCCTCAGATTTTTCCCCTGGGAGCGCTAATTCCCATAGATACAATAGTTGTATCCCCCTGAGGGGATTCCTTGAGAGAACATTAACACGCATCACTTGATGGTCTACGGTTCATGAGCAAATTGGGCGTAAAAAATAACTTCATTCAAAAACCCTAGAGTCCGCAATGTTTACTCTATCAGTTAGGTAGTTTGTACCAGTGATCATAAAAAAGATGGTCCGTAACAAAACATGAATAACTTCTCAATCTCAGGTGGAATAGCTACCAAACCTTTAGCTCGGAATCTCGTAACTTCAAAGCGCTATTCTCTAGATGCAATAGTTGTATTCCCCTGATGGAAACTTGTACGTTAGGAACAATGACTTAAGTCCGAGCAAAAGGAATCGAGACTCAAACCCAACTAGTGAATAATGAATCCAACCCTAGGGAAAGGAAATGTGATTTAAACTAAATCGAAAAAAATTTACTCAACCCTCAGCCGAATGGGGTCATGTATGACTCAAACCCGCACGAAAATTTCTTGACTCCAACTCAAACGCAACTTTTTTTACTCAAATCTGAGTGAAATTTTTCTGACTCCAACCTGACCATTAAACATCATGACCCAAACCCACGTAAAATTTTTTTTACTCAAACCCGACCGAAAAGAATCATTACTCAAACCCAAAAAAATGTTACTCCAACCCTTGCAGACAAAAATCAAGCCTCAAGTCCTAACAAAAGAAATCATTGAGCAAACCCAAATAACAGGACCAACAACTCTGACCAGATCACCAAACACAAAAGCAGACACCACACGAGACACAGCCAGAGGAGCAGCACCCACCCGGGAGTCTGGTAGTTGAAGTAGGGCTGGTGGATGACTCCAGCCACCGCCTTCCCTCCTGCAGCAATACCGATCAGGACCGTCACGTGGTCCAGCAGACCTGCACAGGCCACATCCCAAATTATCCCTAAGTCACGCCTCTGGTTGCCAGGGCTTGGTTATTATCGTTAGAGCTTAGTTATTAATGTTAGGGCTTAGTTATTATCGTTAAGGCTTAGTTATTATCGTTAAGGCTTAGTTATTATCGTTAGTGCTTAGTTATTATCGTTAGTGCTTAGTTATTATCGTTAGGGCTTTGCTATTCTTGTGAGAGCTTTGTTATTATAGTTAGCGCTTAGTTATTATCGTCAGGGTTTTTTTTATTATTGTTGGGGCTTAATTATTATCAGGGGCCTGAGTATAGCTGGTGGAAACAGATCTATTCCTTAGTTTAATGGAGTAAGGAAGCAGATATGTGTAAGTTACTTTCAATATATAATAATGGTTACATTGTAATGCTTGTTTGATAGAAGTAATCTTCTAATAACATGCCTAAAAATATTACAACATGAATAAAAATGACCACAGCTAAAATCGTACAAGATAGATAAACAGTAAAATGTTTCATCTTGTGGCTCCAAAATGAGAATTATAGAAATTCTAAAGCTATATGACACCCTGTTTCTTTAACTCAAAAATATTTAACCACTTAAATGGGATTTAACACGAGTAGGAAGACATGCTTTTATAAAAAATACGGGTAAAAAAAGGCTTGAATCCCACACGTAATGCTGGTTCATTAATTGAAGCCTTAAAACTGGAGGAATTACTTTCACAAAAATATCTCAGCGAGAGGGCTTACAATAAGATCAAGACTTTGCTACACGTCAACACGAAAAGAAACAAACACTGGATACTAGTGCTCGTGCATGACTGTGCGACTGCGACATTGGGTACTAAGACTAAATATAATGAATACTATAGTGAAAAAACTAAAAGGGAAAAGGTTTCAGGTGAGTAAACAAATCATGTACAAGTTTCGAGCAAGCAGCACATCGATAGTTCAGGCGATGAAAAACAAAAGATACAATGTATTGCTGAACATGGCATAACTTGCGAGAATAAAATGAAAAATGTTGCTGGTAAGGCAAAACTAGCAGGAATAAAATAAAGGATGTAGCTGAAAAAGTCTAGCTACCCGGAATAAAATAAAATAGATGTTGCTGATGTCGCATAAATGGCACAAATAGAGAGAACAAGGTTTATTAAATTTAACTAAATAACTAATGTAACTAATTTAGCTGTAACTAATTCCCACAAATTACAGCTAAATCTGTGGTGGGTTCATGAGAAGTACAGAAAAAACGTCCAGAGAAATTCAGAGGTCTCTCAGGTACGTCAATAACAGACGTAAAAGATTTCTCTTGGGATTGCTGTAAGCGCTACAAAAGAAACGGACCAACTAGACTGAAATCAACAACTTTTTAATCATCTCAATTCCACCTTTTATCAATGTGGTTTCAGAAAAAATTACAAATCTGAAATTATTTAACATCAGAGTGCTAAACACGTGTAAAAACACGTAGCTAAAGAACGCGTGAGCAAAGTGCTGTACATAAAAAAATGTAGCTAAAGAACGCATGGGCACGGTGCTGTACATAAAAAAATGTAGCTAAAGAACGCGTGGGCACAGTGCTGTACATAAAAAATGCAGCTAAAGAAAGCGTGGGCACAGTGCTGTACATAAAAAATGTAGCTAAAGAACGCCTGGACACAGGGCCGCACATCAAAAATACAGCTAAAGAACGCGTGAGCACAGTGCTGTACATAAAAAATGCAGCTACAGAAAGCGTGGGCACAGTGCTGTACATAAAAATGTAGCTAGAGAAAGTGTGAAGCAACAAATGACCCTTTGACCACCAAGAGGTCGGTTGAAAGTCCCAAAAGAATATCACGAAACTTTCTTGGCAAACAGACATAGCTGCCAAATGAAGCATTGATCTAGACAAGCTAAAAAACGCGTGAGTGTACTAAAAGAAATGTTGGATGGATGACATGAGCTATTCAAAGTTTCAATACAACAGTACACATAAATGAAAGAAAATTCAACGCTACTGCATGAGGTTGGAAGAGCAAGTTATGAGTCGATCTGAAAATTTACTTATTCAGTCATTCAATGCTTAACCTCTGCTATAAATTTATTATTCGTGAACGCCAACAAATCTGAATAATTTATAAATCATTATTCAAAACACTGAATTACCACAACATTTCTATGATGTGAACAAGAAATTAAGCACAACACAACAATAGCCAAATCGTGAGTCTATTGACGCTTTCTGCAGGATTTATAACTTAAAGAAGAATAAGTAGGAAAAGCAGTGTAACAGGAGCTATAGAAACCTCCCGAGTTAAACAGCACACACAAAAGTTGAGCTCACCAAGTGTTTAGGCTTGGGATGAGCACCCAATGCGGGCAGGCATAACTTACCTCGCCGTGCAATAACCTCTCAACTGTGACTGAGGTGTGGCCGCGGCGCATACACAATGTCATTCTCTCAACACGTTCACTAGGTATTGGGGCATATGTGTACCACTATGTAAATTGCGAATATAAGTAACTTTATTAATGAAAAGCATTTCAGTTATTTCATTACTTCTTTTGTAGTACCTAGTAGCGTTCGTAAATCTCCAAGTACTTGCGAAGACTGTACGAACTTCCCACGTCGAATGTAGGTGGAGTAACAACGCGATAGCGACCAACCTGAGAAAGGGGCACACCCGAGCAGTCATCATCTTCGGAACCATCCGACGAGTCAATGACCACATCCTCAATGGGGACCCTTAAATTACGACGAACCCTCTGCCTTGGTGATGAACAAGCTGAAGGTTGCAGGTCACTCAGACTGGGAGCAACCAAATCCAACGGTGCAGATTTGGTCTTCTTCACCCGCACAGAGGCACTCTCCACGGATCGCTGCTGCTGGTAGCAAGCTTGCTCATCGTCCGATCGTCGCCGCAATGTCACATTATAGTCTCCTGGACTCTGAAACTGTGACCAATAAGGGCTTAGCATCATGCTCTCCAGAAGTTTACTCCACGTAGCATAAGAATACTCACCAACCTGAGCCTCAGACGACATCAACGGGAATATTTTCTCAGACTTTGCTTGCAAAAGCAAAACATGACCATGCAAACTCTTGAGCAATGGCATCGCCGTATACATCTTCTGGGTGAAGGTAGGGAAGAACAAACGCGCCATCCTGTCCAAGCTGTAGAGAACCATTTCAGGATCACGAAGTTTAACAATACGTTCGTCCAAGAAATCACCGCGAATTTGAGGTTGACTCAACTGAAGGAGAAAAGACTGGAGTCTCACAAAAAATATAACAAGGCTTTCCTCATTATCTGGTCTGAACGATCTGTTCCGCTCCTGGTACGCTGAATCTTCTACATTGCCGTGTTGAGACTCCAACCCACATTCTGCTGGTGCTGCTTTTATCATGTTACGGGCATCCAGAAGTTCATCCAAACTCTCTTCGTAAAGCTCCACTCCACCGGAGTGTCCCAGCGAACGACGACTTGCCACCACACGCCGGCTGTTAAAGGTTCCATCAAGAGCTCCGTCCTTGTGCGCTGATTTGTCCCCATCCTGCTGTGACAACTCTGACGGGCGCGCTGCCGCGATAGCTGCAGGAGGACTCTCCTCAGCAGCACCCATACCCCACACCCCGGCCGGTGGACCTGGCATTCTAGAGAATTCTCTAATCCCAAATAAATTTATTGACTCGTTTTAGTGTCCCTGTTCGGGCGCCAAAAATGTAATGGTGCGTCACCTACTATGATATTTTTTATGAGGGAAAGTTCGCTAGGGTACTTAGTACAAGGATAATAATGATGGCCTCCCAACTCCCCTTATAGCCATCCCATGCCTCCAATGATTTTACTAGGTTAATTATTTATTAAACTTTATTTCAAAATCATAACAGGAGGTTTAAAAACAAAATAGATTAAAATAAGGGATCGTAAGTAACAAACCAAAGTCCACACAACCGGGGTACGGGTACAAGCTCTCGGAGCTCTCTGAAAACAATTAACCTTGATATAATAACCTTATCACTCAATACCATAATTTATACTTCAAAGATCGACCACAGTTGGCTAGAACAACTCATAACAGAACGTATACAACAGGCATGTTTAAAAACCATTTTTATTACAATATACCACTTAAGTTTCACATATCATTTAAAATTTCACCTTTCCACAATCAACTCACCATGAAATGAAAACGCCGACACGATTTAACCTTTTACAATACACTGAGCTTAATACATGGCCTGCTCAACCTGCAAAACACGGAGCACAAGTGATGGAGGGCACTCAATAAATAATTTACTACAAGCTGCTCGATCCAGCAGTCACCAAGGAAAACTCAAGTGTGACGCATTGAAAGCTGCACAGAACTGACTTGGAGCTGGGGGAGCGTCAATTCCCCTATGAGCTAACTTCATTTCCAGCAGCTAGGTTTTGACGTCCTTTTACAAGTTAACAACGTCATAGCATTACACTGTGGTGGATTTTTTTTTTACAAATTCAGTTCTTTAAAGAAGTTACAGCGTTTTAATTTTTATTCCGAAAAACAATTTTCGCTGTAAAAAATTCACTTTCCGACCGATTTTGATGAAAATTAATCACAAATTAAATCTTTCAATGCTCTATGCGGACATGTTGAAATTTGAAGAAAGTATAAAATAAATAGGAAAATGACGTTCAAATTTAAAATGCGGCGCACAAATTAATAGCTACAATTGTCAAAAACGAGAAACCTACGATGAAAGCCCATTTCAAGACCTTTCAGATGATGTAATGCATGACAAAAAATTATCAATTCAAGTGTATTTCCCAGGAAGAAAACTGATATGTTTACCAGTGTTGACGCGCACCCACATGTTGCCTTTACTGCACCAGATAGGCATGGCTAGACGAACGTGCATGCTGCGGTTAAGTAGGTTTTACTACGTTTGAGGAGAATGTTGGGATAGAGATACCAATTTGACAGCTTTAACCTGTTTCATGGTATTGACTATGGCACTGTGAACATGTTGAATCTCATTTTAACACAAAGTAACTGAAAAATAGGTTCCCATGAACACATTCATAAATGGATTTGAAAGAAAAAAATTAAAGTGTAATTTTACAACACGAATTATTTAGCTACTGAATCTCACAGCACGCTATGTTACTTTTGTACATGATGTATCATCATTCATGATTAACATTCATTCAAGTTACAACAGATGTTCAAAATGTTTCCCAGTTTCTTCTATGCACAACAGGCACCGAGTCTCCAAAGACTGCCGTACTCGTTAGAGCACTCCTTTTTTTTCTGCTGTCTCCAGCAGCCACCGCAATCCTGGCAATGAAATATTCCTCTGATTCCACGGGCGTCCCATACATGAAGCTCTTCATTTGTCCCAACAGAAAAAAGTGTAATGGATTAAGATCAGGAGACCTAGAAATCCAGTCAATTGGTCCTATTCATCTGTCTGGGAACTTAATGCTCAGTGTGTCTCTTGCTGCTCTTGAAAAATGAGGTGGAGCACCATTTTGTTGAAACTGCATTCTGCGGAAAATATCAAGAGGAACATTTTCAAGTAATACGAGAAGAGTCCTTTGCAAGAAAACATTGTAAGTATCCCCTATGAGTGTTCCAGGGAAAATGTATAGACCTATCAAGTGATTCCCTACAATACCTATCGAAACGTTGACACTGTACCAATGTTGGTGTTTGTGATCAATAATGTTGTGGGGATTTTGTTCTGCTCAGTGGTGCCAGTTTTGATGGTTAAAAACACCCTCTCTTGAAAAATTATCTTCACCTGTAAAAAACATTGATGAAGAAAAATTCCTATTGTCGCTTAGCTTATTAAGAAACCATATTGAAAAAATAAACCGAGATTGGTAATGTGTTGGTAGCAATCCTGGAACTGTTTCATATCTGTAGGGACGAAGATCGCTCGCAGGCAAAACGTTTCGCACTTCAGCATGATCTCTGACCCCCAGTGCATCACCAGCACAACGATAACTTGCATTAGGAAGAACCTGAATGTACTCTAAAACCTCCTGCTCCCTTTCAATATGTAATCTTTCTCTCCCTGCGTTAGGTCGGGTAACTTTACAGGGACTATTTTCTCGAAGCATCCTGTGAATAGCAGTGAAGGTCCTGAAATTTAACATTTTTGTTCGGAAGCTTATTTCTGTACCGAATTGCTGCTTGCCTCGAGTTTCCTTGTGCTTCTCCATAAGTCATATAAATGTCACCCATTTCTTTATTAGTGAATTGTTGCATGACTGGGCAGTTGGCAGTGTTACTCTCAACGCAATGAAGTCCAGAAACGAAATGATAAGCAACCAATCGTCTAGCGGAGAAAACTATCTTCAAAGCTAATAATTTGTTGCGGTCTGTAAACTTTAAAAGTATAAATTTGGTCGAGTGAAATAATTATTCGCACAATTTATTTCTAGAAACTTTTTGTTACACCTTCTATTACTTGCAAAAATTAATTTCTTTGAATATTAGCAACACGGTAGTAAATGCAATGAACCTTATTAGGGTTTTGATTGAAGGCGTAATTACTCAATGAAGTAACAAAATAATAGAATACGTACCTAGAAAAGATTTAAGCTCTGGTTTTCTAATGATTTTATTCTAATCTACAAACATATACAAGTAAAT
Source organism: Morinoia aosen (assembly GCA_030386875.1). Lineage (NCBI taxonomy): Eukaryota > Metazoa > Arthropoda > Malacostraca > Amphipoda > Talitridae > Morinoia > Morinoia aosen. The sequence goes on along the minus strand of CM059574.1, from coordinate 49,161,916 downwards.
TTAACCCGTCTCCACATGGTCGACCTACCAAGAGGTTTGAAGAAAATGGGTCAACTGTGCAACTTACTGTACATTCTTTAATCATGTTAGAAGTTTCATTGGGGGTTCATAGTAAAGAGAGAGAGTTGCTCTTTCTGTCAGTGGGGAAAAAAATACGCTACCCCAATAAAAATCTACGAAATTCGAGTTTTTATTTCGGTAAAATACAAAAACAGAAATCAGAAAATCACTGGCCATTTTTTATTTATTGCATTTTTAGGTTTTTTTATGATGCATTTTCATGAATTCTGAGTTGCTGAATCTTGTGGTATGTGAATTTTTTTTTCAGGTCCAATAGTTCCGGAGTTATGTGCACTATATGTAAAACACAGTTTTTATTTTTTAGTTCATTTTGTGTATAGGCTGTTATCAAGCAGTTTCATTGCTTGTAAAGAGTTTGATATGCATAGAGCTTTTCCTCCCGAATACAATGGTGGTATTATTTTTTGCGTAGGAGTAAATCTGCGGATTTGGACTCCCCATTTTTGGAACAAAAAACATAAGAAAATAAAAATGATGGCGACCTTCTTAGAGGAAGAGTGTGTGCTGGTATGCCTCAGCTACACTGCTGGCCTTCTAAGAGGTTGTGCAGAGCCGGTAGCTACACTCCAGACTGAGCAAAAGAATTCATACAGATTTGAGCTTGTTACCTCTCCTTCCCTGTTCCCCCCACCTAATTTTACCTTACACCAATGAATAGCGCTCAACGAGACGTTTAAGACCATATATGGCAACCCTAGGTTTGCTGATGTGAAACATGTGCTAGCTTTGCCGACCTTCTAAGAGTCCAGGACGTGGCGACGGGTTAAACATGCTTAATAACTCTAAGTAGTACAACTTGGGTTTTATTCAAACATTATCCTCAAATACAGTAAGAACCATTTACCGCAGCACTCACTTTTGTCTAGCCATGCCTATCTGGTGCAGTGACAGGGCTCCATGTGGGTGCGCGTCAGTACTGATGAACTTATATCAGTTATCCTCCTGGGAAATGCATTTAATTTAATTATTTTTGTCATGCATTACATCATCTGAAAGGTCTTCAAATAGGCTTTCATCGCAGGTTTTTTGTTTTTTTCAATTGTGACAATTAGTGTAGCCTATTTTGAATTTGAAGGTCATTATCCTAATTTTACTCTTTTTCAAATTTTGACATGTGTGCATAGAGCATTGAAAGATTTACTTTACCAATTGTCATCAAAATTGGTCAAAAAATAATTTTCTACAGCAAAAATTGTGTTTCGGAATGAAAAGGCTGTAGCTTTAAAAAAAAACTGAATTTTACCATAAAAATTAACCCACAGCGTGCGTGGCTTTGATGACTTTACTTGTGGTTAAAATACTTGCACTGAATTTTCCAACACCTTGTACAGACAGATGGAATCAGGAAACACTTAGCGTGAGCTAGTTAAATAGACAGTGACGGGAAACGCAACCTACCAGGGGGACACAGATGGACACTGATGGTCAACAGGATAAATTCCAAGAGCTGCTTTTACAGTACAGGTTGTAACGACTACGAGCCTGATAACTATTAGTTACTGGAAACCGACCTGTCAGGATGCCGGCCAGACAGGGAATAGCTACTCAGGCTCAAATAGCTAAGGCCAGATACGAGGTCAAAGTACGGCACGGACAAGTCAAGAGTATATATTAAAACAGGGGAATGATAATTTACAGACAGACTCAGGGCGGGTCTCGCGGTAGCCGTCTTTCGTACACGAAACCGTGGCTCTACCGCTGACTGACCACCCTGGCAAAACACCTTAGGCGTTACCCGGTAAAATAGGCATAGGAATAGGGCAAGCACTACATGGGGCACTTACAAACATCAGGCAACCCGCTTTATTAGCCTGCTTGTAGACCAGTGTGCACACCATGAAGGTTCCGACGCAACTGACCGCTTCAGTCGAGCGGCCGCCCACTTTAACTGCAGCCAAGCAGCAGCAGGACGGAGCTCTATGTACACGCCAACGGTACAGTTGCCGTACATAATACGTAGTGAAGTCTCCTTCACTACACTACATCCCTCTTAATTCAGCAAGAACTCATTGCTCCAACTAACGCCTCTAATCCCAAATTACCGCACAAGATTAAAAAGTTATACATTGAGGAAACATGCTTCTAGCACGTGCCAACTGGACAACTACTAAAAGGTTTACTATGTACATCATTATTCTAAAATTGATAACACTATCCGGTTCTTCTGTCTTCCACGTTCCCGCCAGTCTTGCAGGTAACGACGAAACGTCCGGCTGCAGATTTGCCGCGTGCCTGCCACCACGACTGCAGATTGCACCCCAGCGACTGCTCCTCCATACTGCAACCAGCGCTGGGCAGGCTTCACTTTAGCAGCCAAACAGGCGGCAGAAGTCCACCTCCCATGGCGTGCTCAGCTCGCAACAGAGACCACGATCTCTGAAGAGTATGCGCCTCCGCCCGTCACATCCGACCCGGACATCCAAAGGGCTTCACACCAGTCGGGTTGCGATGGAAGGCAACCATCAGCACCGGCCGCGCCTCAGAAGACATCCGCAGGGTCGGGACGCGAACAGGCAGCCCAGGTCGGACCCTCGCACCCCGTGCTACGTTGGCCCATCGCCTGCAGCCACAGATCTCCGGGCCTGAAACAAAAACAATTCGAGCAGTATCGAAGTAGACACTCAGCATTTATAATCTAACCTCTTTTTAGGTCTCAATCGAGGCAATATTTCATCTTCTGGCTCCGAAGGTTCCGTTCTCTGCCAAGTATTATCACCGGCACTCACCTCTGTTACCTCCAAACACCCTGCGTCGCTACCCCTTTCGTCACCTTCCTCCGCCGGGGTAGAAGTTCGTACCTCTGGGCGCGCTCTCTCCAATGGCGACCACCCCCCGAAACCTGAAAAATCGGGGGTGCCTTCTGCTGCCGCTCCGCTTTCACTCGCCTCTCCCCCACTCAAGACGAGAGGTCCGCGTTCTGCTTCCGGCACCTCCGTTCTCCTCATTCGCAACAGCGGGGGATCCGGATACTGGCCGATGAACCCCGAAAAATCAAGGCTCTCCTCGCACGGCGGAAGATCCGGGTATTGTCTGAGAAATTTCGAGAAGTCCCCGCTGGTGTCGTCGCCCGTCACCTCCTCCTGCTGCATCGCCGGAAATGGTGGCAGCGGATGAATTGGGCGACCCAACCACTCATCCTCCACGGGAGCCACTCGGTCCTCTTCCAATCCGCCCGCTGCGCCAGCCCCGTCTTCCTTCGGCCCCACTTCTCGACGGGTCCTCTTGCGTGGCTGCCTCTGTGGCAGACCTTCTGCCTCGTTCTTCCTTTCGGGTTGCACTGGTTGGGCCTGACCCATGTCGTTTCCATGATATTTCTTCAATTGCCTCACGTGCACCTTGAAGGGAGCTCTTCGCCGCTGCAGATCCCGTATCTTATAGGTGACCTGGTTCCTGTCAACCTCCAGCACCTCGTAGGGGCCCTGGAACTGCGGGGCGAGTTTATGCCTCTCGTCCTCTCGTGCGTAAGGTACCCGCCGCAGGACCAGCTCTCCCACTGCGAACGGTCGGAACTTCGGTCCAGCGGGTCGCCACATCCGGGGTGGCCTTGGCAGATCTGGCACTGCAGCCTCCTTCACGAAGAATTCACTCGGGGCTCGACCGGTCTCACTGTGGGTAAGTCTATTGTACTGGGACATCACTTTTGCTATTTCCAGATCCCAGCTCCCAGGGTTACCAGCGCAGGCCGCGGCGAGTCTCTCCTTGATGGTCCGGTTGAGTCTCTCCACCGCTCCATTGGTATGCGGCGCATAGGCGATCGAGCGCTCATGCCGCACCCCGTACCTGTCCAACAATTGACCGAACAACCTAGCTCGAAACTCGGGACCATTGTCGGACCGCAAAATTTTAGGGGTTCTAGGGCAACTCGCCAATATACCATACTCCAACGCACGCGCAACTCCCGGCGCAGCTTTTGAACGTATAGGTATAGCGTGCCCGAATTTAGAACATAAATCAATACCCACCAATAATCCTATATGTCCTCTGGGAGTACGCGGCAATTGCATCAAATCAACCGCATAAATATCATACGGCGCCGTGCACTTAGCACTCAACCCATACAGCGGGTAATCTTTTGCACTTACTCCTTTATGCAACTGGCACGTCCGACATTCTTTTATCACTTCCTTGATAGTCTTGTATGGGCTGGGATGAAAGTAGCACCGCCGGAATGCCTTACTAACCTTAGTCTGTCCCGCATGTGCTACATGTTCGTGAAACTGTCTAACTAAGCCCTTCAATTGACTGTCTGGAATAACTGGTAGGAACTTTTCCTCGCCCCCTAGCTTGTATTTGTAACATATGGCACCGCTATGTATCACTAAGCTATTAAAATGCCGTCGCAAATATCCTAATGCTGGGTCTTTTTCCTTCCTTTCCAGAGCCTCGCGCACCCTCACCAACCTCTGGTCCTGCAGTTGGTGCGGCGCGAACATCTGTATTTCCTCTCCTAACCGAAGGTCAGCCAACTGGCAAGCACCCTCCTGGCTACCTTGCCCGTGGGGCGCTGCTACATTGACCCTTTCTGCTGGCATACCTGCTATGATAACATTAAAATGCACGCCTCCTTTACATTCCAGTTTAACAGTTCCCTTCTCCCCCACAGGATTTGCAACAACCAACCCTCCTGGCTTACAAACTACCTCCACTCTCAAGTCAAATAACTGCGCAAACGCCACGAGAGCCTCCCATGGAGGGAAAACATCAGGATTTTTCCAACTCGAAATCATCCTACGATCCGCGGCCTTACCAGTCCTACCGAATGCTTTGGGTTCCTGCAATAATTTGTCTATCGCCTGCTCTCGGAGCGTCAACGCGTCTCCCAGACCCGAGGCTCGGCTCAACGCCACAAACAAAGAATTTGGGCCCCCCTCCACTTCGGCTACCTGGTACTCCCCACATTCTGGCTCAGGAGCATTCTCGTCTCCCTCTGGAACTGACCAAGGAAAATTCACCCGGGACAGACAGTCAGCAACTACATTAGTTTTCCCGGGCACATACTCGATGCTATACTGACCAATAGCCAAGTCAGCCAACGTCCTCATCAGTCGGTCGTCGGTACGCTTCATATTGTGAAGATATATCAGAGGCTGATGGTCCGTTCGGATCACATATTTCCTACCACTCAAGTAAATTCTAAAGTGATTTACTGCAAACCTGATTGCCGCTAGCTCTTTGTCCGTTGCGCTGTATCTCATTTGGGCCTTATTAAAACTGACCCCGGCATAACCGATCACTTTTTCTTGACCGCTTTGCACCTGAGACAGCACAGCGCCGGCTCCCCATCCGCTAGCATCAGTCGTCAACACGAATGGCTGTCCCGTCACAAAGTCTGGGTACGCTAGAATTGGAGCGGTCACCAATACGGTTTTCGCGTTCTCAAATGCTTGCTGGCACTCGGCAGTCCATTCCCATTTCCCCATGGCTGTCGCCAGGTATAAGGGGTGCAGTAAATTGGCAGAGTCTTTTATAAAACTCTTATAATAGTTCACCATACCCAGGAAGGATCTTAACTGCCGTACCGTTCGTGGCACTGGAAACTCTTGGATCGCCCCTATATTCTTTTCTAGCGGACTCACACCAAGTCTACCGACGGAGTGACCCAAGTAATCGACCTGCTCTTGAAACAAACAACATTTTTCCAAGTTCAGCTTGAGCCCGTGAACTCGAAGCCTGCCGAACACTCTCTCCAGCGCCTGGACATGTTCCGCAAACGTCCTACTGGCGACCAAAATATCGTCCAGGTAAGCTTGCACAGAGTCACTCGGTAGCCCTTTAATTACTAAACTTATTAGCCGTGAGAACGTAGCCGGCCCATTGCATACGCCAAACGGAAGCCTAGTGAATTGATACAGTTCCGTACCAGTAGAAAAAGCAGTCAGTTCTCGCGAAGATTCAGTCAGAGGCACCTGATAATATCCCGACTTCAAATCAAGCGTAGAAAAATAATAATTTCCCGAAAGTTTGTTTATCGTATCTCCTATATGAGGCAGCGGAAAACAGTCTGGTTTTGTCAAGCTGTTTAACATTCTAAAGTCCACACAAAGTCTTAGTTTTCCGTTCTTCTTCCTAACTGGCACTAACGGAGACGACCATGGTGACTTAGATGGCTCAATAATACCTTTTTCCGCTAATAGTTTTACCTCTAGGTCGATTTCCTCTTTCATGGGTCCCGGGTAACGTCTATTTCTTTGTTTTACAGGCGCTGCACCCTGAACATCTATATGGTGCCGCACTGTCTCGGTACACCCCACGTCTGCCTCATCTGTCGCAAAAACATCTTTATGCGCAGTCATCAGTTCAGCAACTATCGTCCTTTGTTCTGCAGTCAGATCCGTACCGTCCAAGCTAAGGTCACCCGGCACCTCGTCCATCTCTTCATCCTGCTCTACTTCTTCCCGACACAAAGCCACCAAAGTACCTAGTCTTGTGTGCTTGGCTAACCTCACATCACTGTCAAATGGGTTCATTACTTCTACTCGAATATGTTCATCGTCTACGACATTTACTGATGAAGCTACCATCAATGGACGAGTCCCATTATCGACTGGCTCTAAATACCCTTCGAATTTATTTGGTGCCCTCTTCACTTGAGCGGACAAACGCAACATCTGCCTAGAAGGTACAGTCACTTCCGCCGCACTGAAAACTGGAAATTCCGCTCTGCGCGAAGTCATCACCTTCAACCGGGCTATTCTTGTACGATCTTGACTATTTCCTTTCTCCAAAGTCCTATCTGATGCATTCAACGTAAGTTTGAAGCTATCAAGAAATTCCAAGCCCAACACACAACTGAACGACTGTACCGGCATAGTCGTCACCAAAAACCTATGCCTTGGGAACTTAGTTCTGCCAATCGTTACTGCCAAGTATATCTCGCCTTCTATTCGAATCTCGTTTCCTGAAATTCCTACAACATTACTAACGGCGGAAGCGCGAAGTTTTCCCTGAACATCCGGAATTCTATGGAGCAGCTCTTCTGTAATTAAAGAGATCGATGCGCCTGTGTCTAACAGGCCATCGACCTGCAACTGTCCAACCTCAACTTTCACCGAGTACGACACCGCTACCTCACGCTTCTGCCGTACCATCTCAATATTTTGGGGACTATCGTGACACTGCTCCGGCTGTGCCCCTTCCAAACCGGAGTCACCTAGTTTCCCGACTGTCGACCTGGTTTATGCGCACACTGAAAACTGCGATGTGTGATTTCTCCACACCAAACACACGCTGCGCATTTCTCCATAAATCCTTGACAGTCCTTCATCAAATGCCTCTTCTTGCCACAATACGCACATTTCAACCCGCGTTCTGAACTAACAACTTCCCCGAATCTGTCTCTATGTGCTACCTGCTGCGTACAGTCCCGCACAAAATGTCCTTCTTGTCCACAACGAAAACAATGCATTGATCGGGCTGGTCTGCGTTCCTGGTGCTCAATGCTATCATTACTTGCTTCTGGCGCGTATGGCGTCGCTAAGTAAATTTGTTCCGCTCGAGTATGATTCCCTATCCTTTCCTCGGTAGCTGTCATATCGGCTTCCAAACTGGCTGCTAATCGGGCCACTGCACTGAGTGCAATGGACTCTTGCTGGCCAACGAATAACTTAAGCCGACGTACCAGCTCCGGTGCTAGGGAACTAATAAATTTATTTCGAGCCAAGAGTTCTTTGCCCTCTTTTCCTACACTATCCACTTTTGCTACTAGCCTTTCAAGCCTAATACTATAGCAAGTCAGTGATTCACCCCTATTTCTTTCTGCCCGCAAGAATTCTGTGTACCCATCATCACTTAATTTTTTGTGAAGCTCTAGTTCCTGAATCAACCGACTTTTTACTTCCCCATAGTCAGCTCCCGTTCCGTATGCTTGAACTATATTCTTGGCTTCCCCCTCAAGAAATTCTGGCAATTCCTGAACCCAAGCCGACTTGTTTTCCTGGTACTTAGAACTTGCATAGTTCTCGAATTTAGTCAAGAAAACAGAGACCTGACCGTCGCTAGGCCTGCCCGAGAACTTCCCTGGTGGAGGCAACTTGTCGGAACGTAAGCCCTTGATTGCCTCTGTGAGACTCAGCATTACGTCAGCTAACTCAGATTTCGTTTCCATCTTTACTCTTAGCCCAAATTACGCCACGAAAAAATGTCTACTGACAGCAAGCGATAATAAGTTTTTATTAAAAAATCCCAATTTATTGCACTACTCCTTATCCTACCGACTGTCCCCGTATCTGAAGCCAAATCCCACTCCTGACTCCAAAATGTAACGACTACGAGCCTGATAACTATTAGTTACTGGAAACCGACCTGTCAGGATGCCGGCCAGACAGGGAATAGCTACTCAGGCTCAAATAGCTAAGGCCAGATACGAGGTCAAAGTACGGCACGGACAAGTCAAGAGTATATATTAAAACAGGGGAATGATAATTTACAGACAGACTCAGGGCGGGTCTCGCGGTAGCCGTCTTTCGTACACGAAACCGTGGCTCTACCGCTGACTGACCACCCTGGCAAAACACCTTAGGCGTTACCCGGTAAAATAGGCATAGGAATAGGGCAAGCACTACATGGGGCACTTACAAACATCAGGCAACCCGCTTTATTAGCCTGCTTGTAGACCAGTGTGCACACCATGAAGGTTCCGACGCAACTGACCGCTTCAGTCGAGCGGCCGCCCACTTTAACTGCAGCCAAGCAGCAGCAGGACGGAGCTCTATGTACACGCCAACGGTACAGTTGCCGTACATAATACGTAGTGAAGTCTCCTTCACTACAAGGTGATCCTCGAATTTAAGAAATTCTAATCCGAACCTGAACTCTTGAGAAAGAAAATTAGTGTCAGTTACTCAATTAATACCAAACAAGATTCAAATTATGACGAACAGGATCTAATTTATACGCGCAAAAGGGTCTCAATGGTGTGTTCAGCCGGGTCTCGAACGATAGGCCTGAGTGAAGTGTGAAGTGGCCTTGTTCCCTCAGGCTCCCCTCGCCGAGCCCGCACCCCCCCCCCCCCTTTCCGAGCCCGCACCTCCACCCCCCCTTTCCCGTACACCTGCTTCCCGTCTTCTGACCGTTCAGAGCATGGCATGGCAAATCCTGAACTTTTTCCGCTTCAAGCAACCAAAGAAATTACGTTTGTTTTGATCAATTTTTGGCAATGTCAAACCTCTCAGTTTCAGTTTTTGCCACTTCCTACGTGGCCGAGACGGCAAATGTGCACGAAAGAATTATTGTGTTTCGTTTGTTACCATAGAACATGGATGTTGAAAAATTTCTAATGCACACAATCAATTATTGATTCACCAAATTAGCTTACATTATTATCATGTTCTTTTGATGGACAATTTTGGTTAACTAGTGACGTTAAATGTGAGAAGGGAAAAAACTTTTTCTCTGAAGGAACTTTTAAATTCAAAAATTGAAAAAACTTGATCCAGCAACTTTCGGAAATAATTTGCCATGTTAAAAAAATAGAAAAAAAAAGAAAGTGTACTCTGGTAATTTCGCATCTTTTGGGAAAATAACAGTGACCATCATTCGTGAACTATTTCTATGTTACAATAGAGCATGAATGTTGAAAAATCTCTAACGCACACAATCAATTTCTGATTCACCAAATTGGCTTACATTATTGTCTTGTTTTTTTTATGGAAAATGTTGGTTAACTAGTGACGTAAAACCTGAGAAGGATAAAAAACTTTTTCATCTTCGGTTTCTCTCATCTCTTATTGCAAAAAAAAAACATCATGTTGAGTGTATATGACGCTACCTGTGGAACTGCGAAAAGAAAATAAATAACTTATGTCTTATTTCTGCTTAAAACAGTGCAATTCAAATACGAAGCTAACAAAGCAGTGCTACCAACACGAAGGAAAGGTGTGCTCAGCCCAGTCTCGACCTATGGGCCTGTCTGTCTGAAGTGTCCTTGTCCCCTCAATCACCCCTCACCGAACCCGTTCACTACCCCCCCCCCCTCTTCCCGTACCCCTGCCTCCCGTCTCTCCGACTGTTTAGAGCATGGCAAATCCTGATGAACTTTTGCGCTCCAAGCAACCAGAGAAATTACGTTTGATTTGATAAATTTTTGGTAATGTCTAACATCTCAGTGAAGTTTTTGTTCACTTCCTACGTGGCCAAGACGAAAAATGTGCACGGAAGAATTATTGTGTTTCGTACCTCCGTTTCCCTACTGACACCGAATAGTTTAAAACATCATAGCTATAAAATTACAACGCACGATGATGCATCACTACGAGACTCGCCTCGCAGGCCGGAAAGTGCCGTTCTCTGCACAAATGTTGCCCTACACAACATCCCGAAAAAATGGTTCTCTCAGGGGCAAAAATACGACTTTACCAAGCAAAGTGCCTGCAAGTAGGGGACCTACATCCTCTCACGCACAAAATTCTAATGCTCAAAAGACGGGAGACTTGTTAACAGCTGCCAGTAACCCCGTCAAAGAATGTGTGTCACCTTCCGAAGCAACGTCAGTGAAGACTATGCAATCAATATCGCCGGATGAGGGAAAACATGTCTGCCAAACCTCCAGCAATCATTTGAAGGTTCGAAGCAGTGAAGTCTCAGCCGCAGCACCACAACCACCTGCTCCTCATCTGAACAAGCAAAACAGCGTGCCAGCTCCCCAGCTCTGCGTCAACAACAACGCTCCGAACTGTCCGCCAGCAGCGGGGACACAAACACCATCCTCATCAGTGGTACAAGAAAAAATAGTTTTTACTAATAAGGACATTTCAAGCGTGGTAGACTTTTCTCATTCTCCAGATAATATGTTCGATAATTTTCGCGCACAAACCGATACTGGCAGTAAATCACCCCAGAGCGCAAGCTGTGAAAACAAAATAAAATTTCCAGTACAGAGCAATAAAAATAACACTGTTGCTTCATTTAATGGCTACTTGCACCCGCTTCAAATAACAAGCTCTCAAAAAATTCATGAAATTATTCACAATTTGTCTCTAACAAGAGCGTTTTTCAATAAATCCCTAAGACAACGTGAGCCTCCTAGCCCGTCGTCGATTTTCTCTACAGTATCAAACATTCAGAACCTAACCGAACAGCTTTTTGCTTTAAATTCACATATAAGTTCTCAAGACCTTGCACCTGTGGTACCTGCTAGTATCTCTTGTGAAATCGACTCCAATTGTCGAGAACCTTACGACACTTTGCTGCTAGGTGATAATATCCTAAGCACGATCAGAAGAAAGGACATCGATCGCTCGTGCTGGATCAAAACTGTTCCATCAGGGCGCTTCGATGACCTTCTCCATACTGTAAATTGCATGCCTAGATTTAAAAATTATATACTAAGTTTTGATGGTCTCTGCCACTCGCCCTCAGACCTTGCTCGAATCAAACAACAAATTGTAAGAAAGTACGCACTTTCTCGCATTTATATTGCCAATGCTTGCAGTGCAAACGAATTTAACAAAGCGAGGCATTTTTGCAAAAACCTGGGTTTAAACTTGATTCAATTTCAAACTTACCCAGAAAATGAAAATGGTGACGCACTCAATAACTTTCAATGGCCTCGGACCCAGGAAGAGAACTTCTGTTTTCTTCAACAACTTGCAATGAAATCAACATTGCGAATCACCGTGCCATATTGTCCTCGTTTCAACAAATGTCAAGCAATAAATGGAATTGTAGGTCATTCCAATGAATCGAAAAATTCACGGAATGAGACAAATAGTCTCACATTAGACTTTCAAAAAGAATATAAGCCTATGCATATCACTGCACATGGTACACCAAATCCTTCAAAATTGATTGCAACATCAAGCAGAGGTCTGAGTAACTCACTCACCCACTGCATGAGGAACGTAAATAAGCCTGAGCCTTTCCCTGATTCGATCTCAGACAAATATAATGTCAGTACGAAAAATAAATTTGCGTTACTTGCTTCCGACACAAATAGTGATTGCGACATGCCCTCCTTTTCAACCAATTCTCAACTTTCCAGTGAGTACGCAGGAACCAAGGAAAGTCTGATGCCTCTGCCGGGCCTCCGTCGAACGACCAAACTAATACTGCTACCGAAAAACCAACAGTGAATCAAATCTGCACACGCGTTGCACACACACTGGACGACTTAAAACGATCGCTCAAATTGGAGCCTGCTTACACTGTAGGTGACGGACACTGTCTCCTCCACGCCGTAACGACGCAGCTTGCTTCACAACAAAAATCGAAATGGAATTATATATCTCTGAAAAAAGCCATCAAAACTGAGAGCTCCAGAAACAAGGACAAGTATGCAAAATTCGTTGACAAGAACAGTGGCAGTTTCGAACTCATCGATAAATACATCGATAGAAAAGTCTTCGATCACGCAGTTGGAGACCTCATACCCCAAATACTTTCTAATGTAACGAGAACACCAATTCACGTATTTGATGAAAGAGACAATGGGATTTGGAAGACGACAATCTCCCCTACATCAAATGCTCTGATAAACTGTCCTCCGGTAAACATACACCGGAAACAGGACCACTATAGCGCCCTCTTGAAAATGCGTGATGAAAATCGTGTTGCTCCCTCCCCCATTTTGTGACTAAATAACAGTGATCAAATTGAATATGAAGCTGAAATCACAAACAATGAACGCGGCAATAAAGACCTAGAGACGAATACTAAATGCCCTGCTAGACCTAAAAAATGCAATAACTCCACTAAAGATCTGCCTATTGAGGTAAATAATATCAAAATATTGCACATAAATGCTCGCAGCCTCAATGGTAAAATGGATGACGTACGAGTAATGTTGATCACTAACGATATCGATATTTTATGCGTATCTGAAACATGGTTCGATTCACGAGTCGAAAGCTCATATCTCAGCATTGCCGGGTACAAATTGTACCGTTATGACGGAGTCAAGAGTAAGAGAGGTAGCGGTTCATGCATTTTCATCAAAGATGTCTACTCTACATCCTTAGTTCCGATAAAAGAAAAATGCGAAGACATAGAAATGGTTTGGCTCAATGTTCAAGTAAACAAACACAAGTCTTTCATTATCGGCAGTCTTTACAGACATCCGTCAGCATCTCTTCGTCCAACATTAGATTTCATTGAAAATACGCTTAGATCAATCTCTGCAGCCAAAAAGTCTTTCTATGTTTTCGGAGATTTTAACGTGGATCTGACAAATAAAAACAATCAGCTAAGCAAGATGCTGCACGGACTTAATCTTTCTCAAATGGTCCAAGAACCAACGCGAATTACCAACACTTCTAAAACTCTTCTTGACCTAGCAATTACCAACAATCCCCAAGCAGTACTCAGCACAGAAATCTTACCGTCCTTTTCTGATCACCATTCGGTAGAATGCCAAATCAATATTGCAAAAGAGAAACAGAAATCTAGTTACATTACATATCGCATGAAAAACCACTACTCCCCTGAAATATTTCAAGAAAAGCTATTAGACAGATGGAGTGAATTTCAAGGCATGAAAAACACCGATGATGTCAATCTACAAGTTTCGCTTTTCAACGAAAATTTCGTATCAGCTCTTAACGAATGCGCACCTTTCACTACGAAGAAAGTTAAGCCAAGAATTTCTAAATGGATAACAGATGAGATAAAACATTTGAGCAGAGCTAAAAGAAATTTGCAGCGTGAGTACAAACTGAATAAATCAGACAGTACGCGTCGAAAATTATATAAAGATCATGAGAAGATCCTACGAAGAAAAGTTAAGGAGGCAAAACGGGACTACTTCCACAAAGAACTCTTGGCGGCAAAACAAAACCCTAAAAGAACTTGGGAAATCATTAGAGAAGCTGCTCAGTATAAAAATTCAGACTGCAAAAGCACTTTTGACAACCCCTCAGAAATGGCGAATGACTTTAACACTTTCTTCTCAAAAGTTGGCGAAGATGTTTTCAATGAAGTATCCAGGACAGTTTCAGACACATCTACAGAGGCAAATCTGAGCGATGTTTCATCCCCAAATAGTAGCAACAAGTGGAGACCAAAGCCAGTTAGCGTCATAGAGATACGAAAAATCTTATACTCACTAAAGAATACTAAAGCGACTGGACATGATGGCATAAGCCTCCAACATATTAAAGACAGCTTCCCTGTCACAGCACCCTTTATTCGCTTGATAATAAATACATCTATAGTCACAAACAAGTTTCCCGATCAATGGAAACTATCCATAATTAAGCCATTACATAAATCTGGTGATATCGACATAGCGTCAAACTACAGACCAATCAGTCTCCTGCCTGTTATGTCCAAAATATTAGAAAAAGTAATAACAAACCAGCTCTCGTCTCACATAGACGAGTCACATCTACTGCATCGCAATCAATATGCTTACAGGAGGAATACCAGTACTCAGGACGCCCTGTTAAACATAACAGAAAAAATTTACAAAGATATTGACCAAAAAAAATTAACTCTCTTACTATTGCTTGATCTCTCCAAAGCTTTCGACAGTGTTGAGCATAAGAAACTTCTAAAAAAAATTTCAAACCTCAGAATAGACACTCAGTGGTTTGAAAGCTACCTACGAAACCGCTCTCATGCAGTGTGCTTGAATAACAAAATGTCATCATTCATACCAAATAACTTTGGCGTTCCTCAAGGTTCAATCATCGGCCCACTCCTATTTTCAATTTTCATCAACGATTTCCCCACCATGCCGGCAAACACAAAAATCTCAATGTATGCTGATGACGTACAAATTGCCATGACAAGCTCAACAGCGGATTTAACAGAAACACAAGCCAACGCTGAAAACCTTCTGCGAAATCTGAAATTGTGGTATGACCATAATGGCCTCAAACTTAACGCAAGTAAAACGCAATGCATTATTTTTGGATCACAGAATGCGACTGAAAATTTACCACCATTCCAGCTAACATTTGGAGACGATACAATTAAACCAGTCGATAAGGTTAAAAATCTGGGTGTTTGGTTTGACAAAAATATGACTTTCAATTCACACATCGAAACAATGTGCAACAAAATTAACGGAACCTTAATGTTCTTTCATCGTATAAAGAACACACTTGACGAAAAATCTAGATTATTAGTGATTCAGTCTTTAGTTTTATAGCGTCTGGACTACTGCAGTCTTGTGTGGGGAGACTTACCTAAATGTCGTCAGGAAGAGTTGCAAAAATGTGTAAACTTCGCCGCCAAGGTGGTATGCAAAGGAAATTTTAATAAATACGATCATGTCACCCCTCTTTTAAGAAAACTCGACTGGATCCCAATACCGAACAGATTCATGATCCAGAAAGCTCGACGAGTATTCTCCTCTCTGTACCTCCCCCAAAGTAATGCAGAGGTGGTAAAATTTTTTCCATCTAATATCCCAAACGAAAGACCAAACCGGAGGAACGATGTTTTAGTCAGTTACCGTTCATCTAACGTGGGACAAAAAGCTCTCTCAGTTTCTGGAGCTTTTTTGTGGAACAAGCTTCCCCAGCATATCAAAAACTCTAAAACTGGAAAAGAATTTAGAGTAAATGTGTCACGTCATTTTACATCTCTGTCATAGGGCCTGCAGCATCTCGGTGTGAACTTCCCATCTATCAGAAATTATAATTTTTCCTGAAATTTCTGTTAGAAATTTAGAACCTATTTCATTTTACGTTTGCTAAGCGACTCGTATATTCATCTTACTTATTTCTGTCGACAACAATGAGCACCACAGCCGTCAGTTCAGTGCAGCAGAACGAACGTTCTTTCCATAATTAGGAGTATTTCCTCATCTTTATTTTGTTATTTCTTTCTCTTTTCTGTATTAATATTTAACGTCCGTATGACAAATATACCATGAAATACATTTTGTGTGTACACCAATAAACAGGTTTATAGACGTGAGGGTTGTGCAAAGTTTATAATGAATTAAATTTTTGGCTAACGTTGTCTCGCTATTTCAAAATCATTCTCGAAGATGTTTTCAATCGATTTTCGGTTGAGCTGGAGGGAAAGGGGTAATTTAAGCATTGCATTTAGTCTTTTTCTTTTTTTTTCTTTTCGTGCGTTCAGCGCACACTAGCACTGAACTTTCAAATCGGAAAAAACTCTAAATTTCTGTAATCAAAATTATCATTTTGGATCAAGGCCTAATCTTCCTATATGTGCCAATTTTGTGAATATTCTCCACTCAGATGTGATATCCGGCCACAATGTTACTCCATTTTATCCCACGTACACATGTCCCTATAATGCTGAAGAGTTGTGTTGCTTCTTGACTATAATCTGATTTTTCTTAAAAATTTCTGTGAAGAAATTAAAAAACAGCTCATTTTTATGTTTTTCGAAGTCTTCTCTTCCTTTTAGTTATTTTTTTTGCGAAAAATTTCTTAGGATTACAGTGAGCTCAGCTGTCATGTTCTGTGTAGTAGATGGTAGGTTGCTTCTATCTTTTATGTTATATATGTTTTTTTTTTTTTTTTTCTAATATTTTATTTTCAATAAGTATATAAATTAATATGTGTGTGTACGTGTGTAGGTATATATATGTATCTACATAAATAGATATACATGTTTCTATTTCATTTCTTTACGCAAAAACCATTCGGTTAATAAATTTTATTGCAATTGCGAAATGATTCAAAAATAGATCTAGCACTTCCCCAGAGGGCGTTTCTGTGAATCGGATTAATGTCATATATAATTAATGAAATAAAGTGCAATTTGAGCATATGAATCGTAGTAAAATTATCTTTCTGTCCGTGTGTTGTACAAGCTATGAATTTTGATATTGAATATATGTTTGTTTACCCATTTCTACCAATATTTTGTAGATATTTGTCAATCACGAGTGGTAACCGGCTTACACTGTATCTCTATTTTATCCCATGTACCCATGTCCGCATGATGTGGTGAATATCGAGAAGATACGAAATATGTTTTTGGTGGTGATAGGGCTTTGCATATTTTTTAGGGCATATTTTTCATTTCTCATTCAACTACCCTTGACAGAGATAGACTATTGGCAAGCCACGTGTGGTTTGTCTATTAGTACGCCTCGTATATTTTGTCTATTAATATGCCTCGTATGGTCTATCTATTTTGTACACCTCTGATAGCTTGTCTATTAGTACACCTCGTATAGTTTGCCTATTATTATTATGCCTCGTATGGCTTATCTATTTGTACACCTCGGATGGTTTGTCAATTAGTACTCCTTGTATAGAACTTTTGTTAGACTACTAGCACACCACGAATGGTCTGTCTATTAGTACGCCTCGTATATTTTGTCAATTAATATGCCTCGTATGGTCTATCTACTTGTACACCTCTGACAGTTTGTCTATTAGTACACCTCGTATAGTTTGTCTATTATTATGCCTTGTATGGTTCTTCTACTTGTACACCTCGGATGGTTTGTCAATTAGTACTCCTCGTATGGAACATTTGTTTTAGGATGCCCTATATTTAAGAAACTTTTAAAAGCCAATATGTTGGCATGTATCTCATGTGACAATTTGGAAATAAACATTTTTTCTTTTTTTTTTTTCTTTTTCATAAGCTGATATCCTCGTATAACACCAAGATTGACCGTAATTGTTACCCTCGTTATAGACCGAAGATGATGTTTGTACATCAAAACTTTGCTTTTTATAGACTACAGAGTTAGTGAATTTTTTAATGTTTGAGTGTTTCAATAAGAAAATGTTGAATTTCCTAAAATTTTAACGTGATGAACCTGAACGTAACCCGTTATGATAAAAATGTGACTGGTAACACGGTGCTCAGGTTCATAGCAGTGCTCGATTTCATACAACAAAAAGGAATCGCATTTCATCCACAAAACAAATGGTGCAAAACCAGTAATAAAAACAGACAGGGCAAAACACACACCAATAAAATGATGGCAGTGGTACTGAAATGGATAAACACAAAAAAATCACTAAAACTAGAGGGGTTAATTAACTTGTAAAAGCATTTAAAAATTTACAACTAGAAACTACTACTGGCAGCAATGCAGGGATATAGGGATACTGGCTGGAATGTATAAAAATAGAATATTCTATTGTCTACTCTTTTTGAGAAGAAAATTCTTTATTGGTATGCATAAAAGTAGACAATTCATACGAAGAATATTCTCCAAAGAAAATTCTCCACACGCTTAGCAAATTTAGCGTATGTATGCATAATAATAGAATATTCTTAAAAACCAAAGAATTTGCTTCATTTGAAAGGCAGGCCATCAGGTGTCTTCGAGCAGTTGCCGGTGGTGGTCCAAGCGTCCTTCATTATGGCTGCGTTCATAAATATTAGAAAACCTAAAATATATAACGTTCGTTGCACAAGCCGTCATGTCCATGACTACAAACGTCTTTTCCGGTTTGACGAGGATAACATACATTGGATTGTACAAAACGTACTACTGGACAATAATGGTGTTGAGACCAGAGGAAGAGCATTATCTACAAAACAGCGGCTTGAAGCATTTCTTAGGTATGTAGCCGATCCAGGTTTTCAAGTCCGAGTTGGCGAAAACTTAGGAATAGCCCAATCTTCAGTTTGTCGTTCGGTTCACTACATCTGTGAGAGACTCGTACAAATAGCTGACAACTGGATCAAATTTCCTCAAACAGGGCACAAGAAAGAAAACGCTTCCTTGATGTGGACTGCAAAATATTCATTTCCACAAGTTATCCGGGCGATTCATTGCACTCATATAAAGATAAAGAGGCCTGGGCGTCGCTTCCACCCTGACGAATTTGTTAACAGAAAGGGAATGCACCCAATTAATGTGCAGGCCACTTGTAACTCTAAAAAGTGTTTTACAAGTGTTTGCGCTAGTTGGGCTGGCCGTGTTCATGATTCGAGGATACTACGATGTTCGGACATTCCACATATCATGCAATCAACAGGAGGTGACTTTCTGCTATTAGGTAACAGTGGATATCTTATAAAACCTTGGCTTATGGTACCCTTCAGAAACCCTGAAACTCCCGCGCAGCAACATTTCATCCAAGTTTTCACTGAAGAACGAGTAATTATTGACCGATGTTTTGCGCAACTAAGAAACGTTTTCCTATGCTGGCAGGTGTTGTTCGTGTTGCAACAAAACAAGTTCCAAAAATTATTGTAGCATGTGTTATTTTACACAACATTTCAAAGTATTTACATGATAACCTGCCAGAAGTAAGAAATCCTGAGTCTATTGTCAATGAATAAGTTGAAGAATATCGTGTGGAAACAGATGCTGTGCAACGACAACTTGGTCGTACCTAGAAGTTAGTCAATTGCATTTAGACACCTGAAACATACTGAGAACTTTAATAAAGTGAATGGTGTGCTCAGTTATACATCTTTATGTTCCTACAAATACAAGCTATGCTTATGACGCTCTCTTTTTCCCGAAGAATATTCGACTGTGCTCTCTTTTATCACGAAGCAAATAGCAAATTGTTATGCACACCACATTTAATGAATATTCTATTTTCTACTAAGGATTTGCTTTTTCCTATTTTTGGAAGACGATAGAATATTCTATTTTTATTCATTCCAGCCATTATCACCATAAGAGAGAAAGCAAAAATTAAGAGTTCACTTACTTGAAACACAAAAAAAATAGGTAATAATAATGAACTACACACATTAAAATCGTGACACGCACTTCAACAAAACACATGAGTTCACATGAATAAATTTCATTTAATAGTGTACATCTGAGGAGGAAGGAGGCACATCAGTAAACTAATAACCTGTTCTAAAAATGTAAAAAAGTGAGAGTTACTTTAGAAGTTTACATTGAATTTCGAAAACAGAAAAAAGCCGTAAGTAAAGTTTCTAAGTAATTGAACAGAGGTACACAGCACACTACAACGGCAACAGGTGTAAGAACGACTCATGGTAAATAAATAAATAAATGAATAAAATACTAGTACAATGCGGGTAATTAGATGCACAAGAATAGAGGATACAATGAGGGCAATCAAACAAAGCAGGCAACTCGTATTATCTACGTGAAAAAAGTTTAAAATGAATATTAATCACAAAAAAAGTAAAATATCAATGTCAACGCAACGCACTGAAAACACAACTACACAGCGAGTCATTTGAAGTAGGTAGTTCAAAACTAATGTCGACAGAATTGAACAAAGAGCCGTATTATGAAAGCTCTACTCTAGAACACAATTATGGACAAACAAAATTAGACAAGATTCTAAGTTAGTCAAGGCCTCTCTAACCACAATGTAAGGGTCCCAAAATAGAAAGGGGGAAGGAACCATTTACTATAGGGTATTAAAAACGAAGAAAATTTACAACACGAACACAAGGCAAATAGCAATGGTAGTTGAGACTGTCCCAAACAGCAAACAGCGATGCAAATCGAGACTGCCACTATGCATCAAACAGCGATGCAAGTTGAGACTGTCACTATGCAACAAACAGCGATGCAAGTTGAGACTGTCACTATGCAACAAACAGCGATGCAAGTTGAGACTGTCACTATGCAACAAACAGCGATGCAAGTTGAGACTGTCACTATGCAACAAACAGCGATGCAAGTTGAGACTGTCACTATGCAACAAACAGCGATGCAAATCGAGACTGCCCCTATGCAACAAACAGCGATGCAAGTTAAGACTGCCACTATGCAACAAACAGCGATGGTAGTTAAGACTGCCACGAGGCAGCAAACAGTGACGCTAGTTGAGAGCTACCATTTGCGTTAAGAGGAGAGCTACTACAAGCAAGTGCCGCAGGACTCAAGCACTGAAAACAGCGCCTCAGTCGTAAGCTTGAAATGGAGAGGCCAGGCACAGACACGTGCACGTCACGCCAAAATTAGCAAAAAGATGGCAACTATGGAGACTGGGGTGTGGGAATTGCTGCACCGCTCACTTGCCGTGGTAACGCGTGAAACTGCTGTTAACACGTTATAATATAATAATTATATAATATAATTATAATTATATATAATTTTCGTATTTCTTAGAAAAGATAGAATTATATTTCTGCAGTAAAGTCGATTTCCCAAATTACTAAATACAACCTAATCAAACCAACCGTAACATCAGCAAAAACAAAGTAAAAGTGTTAACTAGGTGGGAAGCATGGAACAGATCAGCTAATAACGAGTTAGGGGACAAGGATTAAAAGAAATGTTATGCAGCTAATGAAGCTAGCATACACTAACTAGGTAGGAAACAAGAAACAAAACAGCAGCTAATGACTAGCAAGGAACAAAGGCAAAAAAATTTTAATAATAAGTAGGGAACAAGCAGTAAAAAATAATTTAATAACTAGGTAGGAAATGAGGAAAATAATCATTTAATGAAAAGGTAAGGAATAAGGATTGATTGATTTTAAGTTAGTTCCAGCCTCCCTTAGCACAACAAAGATGTTCAAAGAGAGGAAGGATAAATGTACCATTCAGTATGGATTTAAGGGAATGCAAAACCTATGCACAAGGTGTGTTCCAACACAGCATCTCCTGCACTTAGAAACGGTAAGTTAAGAAGGAAGGTTATATATATTATGAAACAAGATCTAAGTTGAAGGAGAAAGTTAGAGGTGCTGAAAAACAGGACAGCAGTGAACCGAAAAAAGATTGTCTTATACAAAACAAAAACATTTTATCACAACAAAAAGAAGGCCTACCTATCAACAAGGGACCTCACATATTCCCCTGGGAGTGCTAATTCCCACAGATGTAGAAAAGGAACAAAATAGCATTTAAACACCAGATAGAGAACAATGAACACAAGAGCAGCTCAACACCTGCCAGAAACATTGCACCAAGAAAACAACCAGCAGAAAACAAGGCACAAAATAGAACAACCTGTCAGAAAATAAGGCACAAAATAGAACAAGCAGCAGGAAACAAAGCACAAAATAGAACAACCAGCAGGAAACAAAGCCCAAAATAGAACAACCAGCAGGAAACAAAGCCCAAAATAGAACAAGCAGCAGGAAACAAACCACAAAATAGAACAAGCAGCAGGAAACAAACCACAAAATAGAACAAGCAGCAGGAAACAAACCACAAAATAGAACAACCAGCAGGAAACAAAGCCCAAAATAGAACAAGCAGCAGGAAACAAACCACAAAATAGAACAAGCAGCAGGAAACAAACCACAAAATAGAACAAGCAGCAGGAAACAAAGCCCAAAATAGAACAACCAGCAGGAAACAAAGCCCAAAATAGAACAAGCAGCAGGAAACAAACCACGAAATAGAACAAGCAGCAGGAAACAAACCACAAAATAGAACAAGCAGCAGGAAACAAACCACAAAATAGAACAAGCAGCAGGAAACAAAGCACAAAATAGAACAAGCAGCAGGAAACAAAGCACAAAATAGAACAAGCAGCAGGAAACAAAGCACAAAATAGAACAAGCAGCAGGAAACAAAGCACAAAATAGAACAAACAGCAGGAAAAAAGTACAAAATAGAACAAGCAGCAGGAAACAAAGCATAAAATAGAACAACCAGCAGGAAACAAAATACAAAATAGAACAAGCAGCAGGAAGCAAAGCACAAAATAGAACAAGCAGCAGGAAACAAAGCACAAAATAGAACAACCAGCAGGGAACGAAGCACAAAATAGAACAAGCAGCAGGAAACAAAGCACAAAATAGAACAAGCAGCAGGAAACAAAGCACAAAATAGAACAAGCAGCAGGAAACAAAGCATAAAATAGAACAACCAGCAGGAAACAAAGCACAAAATAGAACAAGCAGCAGGAAGCAAAGCACAAAATAGAACAAGCAGCAGGAAACAAAGCACAAAATAGAACAAGCAGCAGGGAACGAAGCACAAAATAGACCAAGCAGCAGGGAACGAAGTACAAAATAGAACAAGCAGCAGGAAACAAAGCACAAAATAGAACAAGCAGCAGGGAACGAAGCACAAAATAGAACAAGCAGCAGGAAACCAAGCACAAAATAGAACAAGCAGCAGGAAACAAAGCACAAAATAGAACAAGCAGCAGGGAACGAAGTACAAAATAGACCAAGCAGCAGGAAACAAAGCACAAAATAGAACAAGCAGCAGGAAACAAAGCACAAAATAGAACAAGCAGCAGGAAACAAAGCACAAAATAGAACAACCAGCAGGGAACGAAGTACAAAATAGACCAAGCAGCAGGAAACAAAGCACAAAATAGAACAAGCAGCAGGAAGCAAAGCACAAAATAGAACAAGCAGCAGGAAACAAAGCACAAAATAGAACAACCAGCAGGGAACGAAGCACAAAATAGAACAAGCAGCAGGAAACAAAGCACAAAATAGAACAAGCAGCAGGAAACAGAGCATAAAATAGAACAACCAGCAGGAAACAAAGCACAAAGTAGAACAAGCAGCAGGAAGCAAAGCACAAAATAGAACAAGCAGCAGGAAACAAAGCACAAAATAGAACAACCAGCAGGGAACGAAGTACAAAATAGACCAAGCAGCAGGAAACAAACCACAAAATAGACCAAGCAGCAGGAAACAAAGCACAAAATAGAACAAGCAGCAGGAAACAAAGCACAAAATAGAACAAGCAGCAGGAAACAAACCACAAAATAGACCAAGCAGCAGGAAACAAAGCACAAAATAGAACAAGCAGCAGGAAACAAAGCACAAAATAGAACAACCAGCAGGAAACAAAGCCCAAAATAGAACAAGCAGCAGGAAACAAACCCCAAAATAGAACAAGCAGCAGGAAACAAACCCCAAAATAGAACAAGCAGCAGGAAACAAACCACAAAATAGAACAAGCAGCAGGAAACAAACCACAAAATAGAACAACAGCAGGAAACAAAGCACAAAATAGAACAAGCAGCAGGAAACAAACCACAAAATAGAACAAGCAGCAGGAAACAAAGCACAAAATAGAACAAGCAGCAGGAAACAAAGCACAAAATAGAACAAGCAGCAGGAAACAAACCACAAAATAGAACAAGCAGCAGGAAACAAACCACAAAATAGAACAAGCAGCAGGAAACAAACCACAAAATAGAACAAGCAGCAGGAAACAAACCACAAAATAGAACAAGCAGCAGGAAACAAACCACAAAATAGAACAAGCAGCAGGAAACAAACCACAAAATAGAACAAGCAGCAGGAAACAAAGCACAAAATAGAACAAGCAGCAGGAAACAAACCACAAAATAGAACAAGCAGCAGGAAACAAAGCACAAAATAGAACAAGCAGCAGGAAACAAAGCACAAAATAGAACAAGCAGCAGGAAACAAAGCACAAAATAGAACAAACAGCAGGAAAAAAAGTACAAAATAGAACAAGCAGCAGGAAACAAAGCACGAAATAGAATATCATGTCAGAAAACAAGGCACAGATTAGATTAGATGTTAGTTAACCTCCCTAACAGCTAAAAAATTGAGTTCCAAAGAGAGGTAGGCACCATTTAGTGAGGAGATAAAGGAATGCAGAATCTAAACAGAAGGGACATAGAAACAGCGAGTCGAAAAAAAAGTTTATAAAACAACATAAAAGTTGAAGAAGAAGGTACATGTAGGGGCAGAAAATCAGGAGAGCAGTGAACCGAGAAAAGGTGGCTCGAAACGTAACAAAAAAACATTTTATTTCAACAAAAAAGGCCGACCTATCATTTGGTTTGGGACCTCACACATTTCCTCCCCGGGAGTGCCAATTCTTATAAATAAAATAGTTGTAACCCCATGAGGGGGGGAAAAAAGGCACAACAAAGAATAACCGGCAGGAAACAAGACCCAAAAGGGAACAACCAGTTAAAAAACAAGGCAATAAGAGGAGGTTGCAACACCCACACGCCACACTAACTTGTGCAGTTGCCCACACTGGGCCAGGCAGCGCCAGGAGGGTGGCAGGAGGCCGCATGACTACCTGAGAGGCACTCGAACGCTGCGTCCGCCGGGGGCAGAAGGACCAGAGGCTGTCACACGGCACATTGTGACTCACCGCGCCACTATATGCTCATTGTCAGCCTACGGTCACTGTCGGTCTGCGATGAGCGTCGGTCTGTGGTGACTGTATCGCCCATCTAAGGTAACTGTCAGTCTACTGTAATTTTACCGCCCATCTACGGTAACTGTCAGTAATTTTACCGCCCGACTACAGTAACTGTAAGGCACCAGTCTATAGTAAGAATACGACCAGTCTATGCATATCAACTGGTCGGCCAGTTTACAGTCATACAGTCAGTCTACAGTAAGTTTACAACCAGTCAATGAATATATATTAACGGGTCGGCAAGTCTACAATACAGTTAAGGACATTTACTCCTCTTGGTGATCTGAGCGAACAATCTAGTGATCTTGGATATCAGAGCAAGATCGAAACGTTCTACTTGCTTTGATCTCCTGGAAATTGTAGCTCCAAAAAGTGAAGGACAGAATTTCCAAACAATTCACACCGTTGTAGCGGTACAGCTGGTAGTGAACGTTTTCTTCCGATTTGGCTACCCTACATGATTCCCAACAAGCTCCGACTTAAGTAGACTAGGATTTGCTTTACAAAGAAAAAACAATTAATGAATTTGACTTTCAATAAAATTGAATCCAACAAAAAGCAACTCCACAATGACCTCAAGCTGAGAACTTTGCGGTGTAGGAAATAAATTTCCCACTATCATCGGTCCATTAGAATCAAGACCTCTTGGTAGTGAGGTGACGCAAGGAAACATTCTCAACACGATCGATAAATTTGGCATTTCCCTCTCATAAACTGAAGATAATTCATTAGTTTGGACTTGGATGTGACCCATAGCTCAAAGATGACGACCTAGCAACAGCAAAGCAACCAGTCTGCGGCGAGCATCAAAAGGTATTTTCCCACCTCAGACTAGGTGTTCCAGAACACTTTGCCAGACTAATAAAGTCAATCATAGAGTGACTGACTTCTTTTTTTTTTGCCTCTTTGTAAACCATGAGGCTGTGGTACGATAAAAGTTCAACCTGTGCTCAGAAGACGCGACGTGCGTTTTTTGAACGACATATACTCGATACAAAACAAAAAGCAGTTTTTTCATAAGTCATTGAAAATCATAAATCAATATTGAACATTTACCGCACTATGAGGCAAAGGTATACATATAATCAACCTATACAGTAACATATAATCAACCTAAACAGTAACATGTATTCAACCTAAACAATAACATATAATCAACCTTACCAAAGGCATAAAACAACCCTAATCAGAAGAATACAATAAACCTAACGAAAGGCAAATAGTTACTATCAACCTAACAAAAGTCATTATCAACCTAACCGAAATCATATCAACCTAACCAAAGTCATATTACCAACCTAAAAAAACCTACACATTATCTAACTCTCAAGAAGTACCCAAACTTTCTTTAAATTTTACAGTCAAGTAAAAAACTAGCAAGAGCATCAAGAGGAATGATGAAACTAAAATAAATTTAATTTGACAATGATTGCTTCACACAATAGAAATGATAAAAAAGCACTCCAAGCGAGCATAGCTACGGCACAAAATACCAGATATTCAGAGAAATTGATGAGCTTCCGAAATGAGGAACACATAAAGTTAATAGCCTCCGAACAGCTTGAAATCTTCCAATACTACACCCGCATACTGATGTTTCAGCACGCCCACAGAAATTGGTCTTTTACACACATCCACAGAAAATATCGACAAACACACCTGCAAATGAATCTTTCAACAAACTTGCATAGAAAGGCCCTGAGGACACACCAGCACAGAAATGTCTCAGGAACACATCCACATAGAAATGCCCTCAGAATACACCCACGTATAAATCCCCTGAGAACACACCCACATAAAAATATTTCAAGAACACACCCACATAATAATATCTCAAGAACACACCCACATAATAATTTTTCAAGAACACACCCACATAAAATTGCCTTATGAATACACCGGCTCAGAAATATCTAAAGTGACCAGCGGCACAATAAAAAGTTACACGAGGGGCAGATGGCGCCGCTCACCTTGCGTGTACTCTGACGTGCCGTCGAGAGGGTCCACCCACACCACCACCTGCAATGGTAACGGGACGCGTTTGTGGCCTCGGGTTCTGCGGCATTGTCTTGGCTGTGTGGGGCCAACAAGGCCGGACCGGCACTGACCAGGCCGAACTGACACTGACTAGGCCGGACTGGCACTGACCAGGCCTGACCGGCACTGACCAGGCCTGACCGGCACTGACCAGGCCTGACCGGCACTGACCAGGCCTGACCGGCACTGACCAGGCCTGACCGGCACTGACCAGGCCGGACTGGCACTGACCAGGCCGGACCGGCACTGACCAGGCCGGACCGGCACTGACTAGGCCGGACCGGCACTGACTAGGCCGGACTGGCACTGACTAAGCCGGACCGGCACTGACTAAGCCGGACCGGCACTGACTAGGCCGGACCGGCACTGACTAGGCCGGACTGGCACTGACTAGGCCAGACTGGCACTGAACAGGCCGGACTGGCACTGACCAGGCCGGACCGGCACTGACCATGCCGGACCGGCACTGACCATGCCGGACCGGCACTGACTAAGCCGGACCGGCACTGACTAGACCGGACTGGCACTGACCAGGCCGGACCGGCACTGACCAGGCCGGACCGGCACTGACCAGGCCGGACCGGCACTGACCAGGCCGGACCGGCACTGACCAGGCCGGACCGGCACTGACCAGGCCGGACCGGCACTGACTAGGCCGGACTGGCACTGACTAGGCCGGGCCGGCACTGACTAGGCCGGACCGGCACTGACTAGGCCGGACTGGCACTGACCAGGCCGGACTGGCACTGACCAGGCCTGACTGGCACTGACCAGGCCTGACCGGCACTGACCAGGCCTGACCGGCACTGACCAGGCCTGACCGGCACTGACTAGGCCGGACTGGCACTGACTAGGCCGGACTTGCACTGACTAGGCTGGACTGGCACTGACTAGGTCGGAGTGGCAATGACTAAGTCAAAAACTGACTTTGAAGAGGAAAGACACTGAGACTTGAATTAAGCCTACACTAACTAAAGACAACAAGAGTAGTGATGTACCGATACCATTTTTTTGGCCGATACCGATACCGATACCCATTTTTTGGCCGATACCAATACCGATACTCCGATACTTGAAAATACCGATACTACTACCGATACCGATACTTTAACAATCATCTAACCTAATAATACGTATTTCGTTGTATGTTTATTTATGTATTGTTTGGTGTCCGCTTCTTAAGAAACATAGGATGTCTGAGTTTGCGGTATCATGGATACCGAATTCCTCAGTAACATTGAAAGATCGTCTCTACATGCACTGATAAGTTTGAAATTTTATCAGGATAGGTTAGTAGTATTGGATAAGTTGTTGTGATCGCCGTAATTTGCCCATTTTTCCTAACCATGACGCTTTTGTGCAGCTTTCAGACCATATTGAGTAATTAAAAGACATTAAATTAAATATAGTAATTTTGAGAATAGCTGGGCCCGAAGTAATCGTTTTTGAGTTATGGTGATTTGTCACTGGAGGGGAACTCCGAGTCAAGAGAGCTTTGTGTGTTCTTGTACATATGTGCTCGGCATTAAAATTTTAAACCTACCCGACTTTCCGTTCTACGTATTGGCAGCAGTGGACAATGCATTAGTGGTGTAGGGCCTACAAGAATCGCAGTTTCCGATTATGATTAATAAAACTGCCCATGCTATGTTAACTATATTGTTGAGAAAAATAACAGAATGAAATCCATTCAATAGATATGCGTTTCTAATCGTATTGCAATGTAATGTAGACTAGCTACAATAGCAACTGGCTCCAAAAGTGGACCAAAACAATAATTTCTCCAAAAAAGGGTTGTCATTTTCGTGTAATTCAAACCAAATACGAGTACATACTGTGGTGAAGAAAAAAAATAGTGAAATTCGATAAGCCCCGAAATCGAAAATATCCGCAAACACGCAACCATCTATAAGATGAGGAATTTAAAAATGAAAATTTCAAGGTACTTGATCATATTTATTAGGTATACGTTTCGGAGTCCAGATCCATCATCAGTTCGTAAATGTACAAATCATTATGTCTGCAATAGAAGAAAAAACAAAATGTTGGATACAGTCATTAAAGGCAATCAAGAAAATAAAAATAAAATTAAAACATGTCCCAGAAAAACTAAAATCGACAAAACTATTATTTAGTTACAATTTGTAATGGGTAGAAACTATCAGAACTGTTGAGGGCCGGTTTACGTTTAAAAATATGTAACGAATCTAAAACTCTGAGTTCACATGCAGTTGAAGCCGAATCTAAGATTTTGAAGTCCGCAGAGGATATTGGTTGGTTGTATTTAGCTGCGTGATTACGTACTGCGGAGTGTGAGGAGTAAGCTAATTAGTTCCCCGCGCGGAAGCTTCGACCCCGATGTTCGCCCATTCTGTTTTAAAAATATCGTGACGTCATGCCGACGTACGATGATGTGCACTGCACACAACTGTACAACTGTTAAGAATAAATCAGAGAGGCTCGCATCTCCATCGCAAGCGTATCCTTGTACCGGAAAAAAGAAGCAACCTTAAAATTATACAATTCCGGTACAAGACAAGGATACGCCTTTGATAGAGAAGCGAGCCTTTCTGATTTATTCATACAGTTGTACAGTGGTATGCAGTGCACATCATCGTACGTCGGCATGACGGCACAAAATTTTTATATCAAAATGGCAGAACATCGGGGTTGAAGCTTCCGCACGGGGAACCAATTCCCACAATTCGTACGTAATCACGCAGTAAAATGCAACGTACCGATATCCTCTGCGGACTTCAAAATCTTAGATTCGGCTTAAACTACAAGTGACCTCGTAATTTTAGAGTCGCTACATAATGTTAAACAAAAACCGGCCCTCAACAATTCTGACAGTTCCTACCCATTGCAAATTCTAAGTAAATCTTGTCGATTTTATTTTCTCTGGGACATGTTTTGATTTATGTTTGGTTTTTGTGATTTCCTTTAGTGACTGTACCCAACATTTTCTTTTATTATAGTCATAATGAATTTCACTTTTACGAACTGATGATGGATCTGGACTCTGAAACGTATTCCCAGTAAATATGATTAAGTTCCTTGGAATTTCCCTCGTTTTTAAATTCCTCATCAAGTTGAGATTAAAGCAATCAACTGACCCGTTCAGATGTATTCAACTATAAGATTGTTCGTGGATGTTTTAAACATCTTAACATCGAAGAAAAATACAAGATTCGTTATGAACGGCGATATACTTGCTAAATTAACATAAATTCTTAGCTTTGGAATATATGACGATTTACAAGCCAAGCTACTTTTATATTAAATTCACAAAAACTTTCAAATGCACCTTCAACTTTATTAAATTGGTTTGGTTTTGTTAGCCTGTCACATACTTTAAGAAGTGGATATTAGGTCAAACTATTTAGGTTTTAGTCGTAAAAGTATAATAATTTTATGTCGCTACAGGGTATAGCTATTAATGCTACATAGCTTTCAGTTATGACCGTACGTGACTCATCGGGAATTCAAAGTAGTGAATTCAGTTAGCGGGCCTGATTAAATGCTATAATTCAACAGTTATTATTATTATTATATAAGAAAGTTTTAGCTTCCCTTAACCACGACAAAGATGTTCCAAGAGAGGAAAGAGGAAGGCACCAATTAGTATGGAGTTGAGGGAACGCAGAATCTATGCACAAGGTGAATAGAAACAGTAAGCTAGGAAAGAAGTTCATGAAACAAGAAAAAAGTTGAAGAAGAAAGTAGTAGGTGCTGAAAAACAGGACAGCAGTGAACCGAAAAAAGATGGTCCGTAACAAAACAAAAACCTATTTTATTGCAACAAAAAGGAAGCCTACCTAACCTTTAGCTCAGGCCCACACATAGTCCCCCTGGGAGCGCCAATTCCCATAGATACAATAGTTGTATCCCCCTGAGGGGTATAATTCAACAGTTACCTAACTAATTTACTAGGTATGAATAGGCTCTTTATTTGGTTACAAGTACGTACAGCCCGTCAAAAATGACGGGATTCACTAAACTTCTTTAAAAAATATTCCAGATGTGGTGCCCAACGAATGTATCCATCCTAACAGCACCCGTAATGAAAAATATTCTTGTACTTGCGCGCTGGTGAAACTCGTATCACAGATACGGTCACTATAACTCTCCTTATGAGCGTGACAAAAAAAATGGAAGAAGCAGAATCCAAATAAACCAAAGGTATCATTAGATAGTAGCAGGACCCGTGGAAATTCCATGGAAAATGTCATTGTTAAGCTAGGTGGACCTGAGAAAAAATTCTGACAGTACTACCTAACCTGTGCTAACCTAGCCTATCCTAATCTAAGCTAACCTAACCTATCCTAACAAAACCTATCCTGATATAATGTCGAATATTTAAATGCATGGAAACGCCATCTTTTCATGTTACACTGAGGAATTCGGTATCCATGATACCGCAAACTCACACAACCTATGTTTATTAACAAGCGGACACCAAATCGTAAATAAAAACACAACGGGTATTATTAGGTTACATACTTTTACTTTCATAATTTAAGACCTTAATTTTGATGATAAAATACATTATATTGGAAAGTATCGGTAAAGTATCGGCCGGATTTTGCCGATACCGATACCGATACCACTAAAAATGGCCGATACTGCCGATACCGATACATCGGTACATCACTAAACAAGAGCAGTTGATGAAAATAAAACGGTGGGTCGAAATTCCTACTTTGAACTCTAAATGAGCTCATGTCACCATGTTGTTCATTTTATAAGGGGTGAAATGCTGTACCACTTAATGGCTAGTTAAAAATTTAATTCAAACAAGGATCCCTAATCATTTGAGAAGAATGAGAAAGAGAGGGGATTATGTCTCCTTTTGAAATGGAAATGAGAGTAAGAACTAAATGTGAATTAATTTCCAATGAAGAAAAATTGAAACTAATCTTATAAATTACACATGCCAGCCTAAGGACTTAGCTGCTTTTAATGATCATATAAGCTAATTCTGCCTTTCACATACAAGGAAAGACGCAACTGAAGACCATTTCTCATTTCTCACAACCACGCACTTGTATCACCAATAGACAAGAACAGACACAAACATGTCTAATGAAGAACATGTAACAAGTATGGAGTTTTATCTTTAGTAGAGGAGACGGATAAACACTTAATGATGAACTTCTTCTCTCACAACCATGTACACATTACTATTGCAGATCAAGACAGACACACACATTCCAAATGATAAAGATCCTTCTCATACAACCATGTACTTGTTACTATTGCAGACAAGAACAGACAAGACATTCCAAATGATGAAGATCCTCCTCACACAACTATAGCTTTGATTGTTGAGAACTACAACTACAACTTTGCTTGTGTGTCGGTCCTTTCACAAGGACAGACACTCACAGCAATAACCAAGCCCCCAATGCGCACCTGATCCTCAGTGAGGTTGGCCAGATGCGGAGGGCAGGTCAGCTGCACGGGCTGGATGGACGACAGCTCCGTCACCTCCCCTCCACCCAACTCCTCGTCCTCCTCACCTGGAGGTGCAACACCAGGGTCAGCATCACACCCTACACCTTCCCTACTCATTACATTCATTGATAATTATTTATAAGATAAATAGAATTTTATATTTTTGGTTCAGTCAATATTAATTCAAGACAACTGCTCCACTCACCTGGCTGCACAAAGGTCACCACCACACAACACACCCTAACACCTTCCTTACTGGTTACGCATGCTATATTTTGTTTTTAATATTTTTGTTTGTATTTTGTTTTATAATTTCATTTGTATTTTGTCTAGATTTTTATTTGTGTTTTGTTATTTTTTTTTGGTTTTCAATTCGTTTCATATTTTTCTTTGCATTTTATTTAAATTTTGTGTTTATATTTTGTTTTCATTATTTTATTGAGTCAATATTAATTCAAGAAAACTGCTCCACTTCTCTGGTTGCATCGGGGTAAGCAACAAGCAAACACCTTTCATGTCAATTATGATGGTATTTTGATGCTTTGCTAAGTCAAAATTAGTTCACAATGAGAGCAGTAAGTAAAAAAAAAAACTTGGTTGAACCATACACGTCTCAACATGCTGATCAAACTAAGGCTAATCACAAATTTATTCCAAAAAAAGGCATGAAAAAAACAACTGAATAAACATAAAAGAGACAGAGTGCATGTTATCAATTACTAGTCCACCCCCCTTTATTTGAAATAAAAAAAGAGGGCGAAATGAGAGAAAGGCCGTAAGAAATTAAAAAATACTATCTCTTGAGAGTCGATGAGGCCGCGTGAACACGGCCCATCAAAATATATAGGGCTGTAGCTTGCATCACAGATACGCTCATCACACACTGCAGGCCGGCTTCGGACAGACAGAGAGACGGACGGACGCGGCTCTTATTATAGCATAGATTACAAAGAAGATTGATTTCTTCATGCATCAAAGCATTTTTTGATGCATCAATGTATACTTTATTTTTTCTCTGGAGGGGTTGCCAAATGATTCTTCAAAATCAAATCATTTAATTTTTTCAAATCTTTGGATAACATCTAGAGTGAATTTAATATTTTGTCATGAAGAAAGAAGGGAGAAACTCTACAATGTTATTGATTCATGTCCATATATTATGAGGGTTCCTGAAAAATATCTCAGTAATTTATCAGAACTTGGCACATTAAAACCTTGATAAATATTAGTACTTTACAGAACAATGCAGCATGTGAACATATTTTCAATATCAGTTCATTTAATTTTTTCAAAGCTTTGGCTAACATCTAGAGTAAATTTAATATTTTTTCATGAAGAAAGAAGGGAGAAACTCTACAATGTTATTGATTCATGTCCATATATTATGAGGGTTCCTGAAAAATATCTCAGTAATTTATCAGAACTTGACACATTAAAACCTTAATAAATATTAGTACTTTACAGAACAATGCAGCATGTGAACATATTTTCCTAGGAAGTATAAATGCTACCAATCACATCAAAGTTGTCAGTAAATAATACCTTCTGCCATTTGAAACCAATTTATCAATGCAATATTAACCAAGACTCTTCACTTGAAAAGATTGTTCTGATGTATCTAGGTGACTGTATCTATTATTGATGCAGAATCTGGACTAAAAAAAAAACACATTTAAGTTCTATTAAAGAAAAGCATCCCTCATACGTACTTTTTTTTAAATGAACCTAGAGGAATGAAATTTGGTATACTGATGAGAAATGCAATTTGGATTCGTCTATCTTCTGTGAAAAAATGCGATTTTCTTGAAAAGAAAATGGGAAATTGCAGAAAACAAAATTTAGGGGAGGTTCAAAATGCTTCTTCAACAGTTTTTGAGCTACAGTAATGATTTTGGTATCATTGGATGTGGAAAGATGAGGGCTTTTATAAAAACTCAAATGCTTTTCACCAAATTGCCAGTTTTAAATAATAAAATTAAAAAAATCAGATTCATGATGTCATAACTTTTGAACAAAATTAATTTTCAAAATTTTTCAGTTTCTATAAAAGCTCTTGTCTTTCCACATCCAATGATACTAAAATCATCACTGTAGCTCAAAAACTGTTGGAGAAGAAGGATTTTGAAACCCCAAAGTCTGAGGTTTTCATTTTAGGCAAAACAAAGACATGTAAACAATTTTAATTAAATTTTTCAAAAATTTCTGGTTCAGGTTAGACCTTTGAAAATATTATAGAGTAATACAGAGACATAGGAAATGACATAGCAATGTCGTGCCGTGAAGAAAGTGCCATCGAGGAGGTGTAACAAGATAAAATACCACTTCCCCATCCCCCTCCCCCCCATTCTTCAAACCCCCATAGCGGGCAAACGAGTGAACGTTTGAGTCTCACTTTTTCAAAGGATGTATCTGACCTCCTACAATTCATATTGCAGCAACAATTTCTGTTACTCAAATGGTCTCAAAATCCTGAATCCCAATGAGGGACACTGTCCTTAAGGTACTAACAGAGTATAAACATTTTCATGCAAAAGTTTAAATCTGACTAAATAAATATATCCACCCACAGAAAAACTAATCGAAACCTATATCACCTAATTTATTACATTTAAGAGTGATGCCAGAGAAATGGAACATATTTCCTATGCCACAGAAATGAGAAATATTTCTTACCTATTGAGAGTGATGTCACAGGAATGAGACCAATTCTTTACCTATGAGAACAATACCACAGATATAAAATGCATTTACTTATGTGAGTGATACCAAAGAAATAAAATGCATTTACTTATGAGAGTGATACCACAGAAATAAGATGCATTTACTTATGAGAGTGATACCACAGAAATAAAATGTATTTACTTATGAGAGTGATACCACAGAAATAAAATGCATTTACTTATGAGAGTGATACCACAGAAATAAAATGCATTTACTTATGAGAGTGATACCAAAGAAATAAAATATATTTACTTATGTGAGTGATACCAAAGAAATAAAATAAATTTACTAATGCGAGTGATGCCAGGGAGACAGAATGATTTTTTTACCTATGAGAGTGACGCCGGGGAAATGAGACCCAAGGGATGACACAATGTAGCGCTGAGCTGCTCTGTCTGCTTCTGTTTGTAGGTCCTTGGCATGCTGAAATGAAAAAAAATGGAATTTAAATTGAATAACAAATAATTGTACAAACAAAAAATCCACATGTTAGTGAATGAGTTCATTATTTCTATTCCCAATTATCAATGTGATAAAGAATAAAATGAAACAATTGAAGAACACCAGAGTTCACCACAAGTACATCTTAACCATTAAACAATCACATAAAACTAAAGTATATCCATGTAGAAGAAATCCGTGTGTTTGCATGTTTACACAATTATTTCAAAAAAGTGGAAAGAACATGACACCAGAGGTTTTCTTGTGTGTGGTTAATTTTTGGTATACTTTTTCTATAACTGTGAATAAAAGACCTCAACTCGATTAATAAGAAAATTTGCTATTTGCACAGCTAAGTTAAATGAAAAAGTAGGAAAGTGAAAACAATTGCACCTCTAAGAAATGTACAATATTTTGGTTATCAACAATAAAAGGTAGATAAATAAAAACCAAATCAAGACTAGAATAAATTTAGCATCATTAACTTTTGTAAATTCTAAAGACAGAAAATAGCTGTATATTGGAATTATTACATAACAGTCATATTTTGATGGATTGAGAGTTACTTTTGTTTATTTGGTTGATATACTTTGCAGTTACATGCAATGAAAATTTATCTAAACTGTGAAAACAGCTATCATCAAAAAAGAATATATGTACAGTGTACCATACTAGATGCAAGAGACATAAAACTTGTTTGGTGTAAAAATCTGGCTCAAACATTGAAGTTGTCAGCACAAAACTAACTTCAATGAGTTATATAAAAATTTATCACAAATGAACAAGTCAGTGCTTTAGTTGCAACCTTATGATATACTTGAAAATGAAGAAAATTCCAAGGAAATTGAACATTTTTACAAATGATAAGGAAAATGATTAGAATTTTTTTCACATTCAAGTTCCAGAATTCATAGTAGTTCTATTCTCTCAATGAATTTACATTAACTTGTTACTTGATTCAATTAATACCTACTATTGTTACTCAATACATTTTTTAACAGAAAGCCCAAGTTATTACTTAACCAGAGAAAAATTTAAGACTGTCCAATGCTCAAAAGCAATAAAAATTTAAAAGCACATATGAGAGTCCACTAACATTTCCTGAACTACATCTGACTAACATCAAATACTCAAAATACTAGACTGCAACCTTTCAAGAAAAATTTAATAATTTTTTGCTCTAATAGTTCTAAAAATACATCTTGCTCAGAACTACCCAAATAAACTTTACAAGATATATAAAGTTTTGTTTTGTCAATCCTGAAAATATACCTTGCTTACAACCAATCACACAGTTTGGTAATTTGTAGTTTCATTCATTCCAAAAATTCATTTTGATTAGGATAAATCACACAGAAGTTGAAAAATAGAAGTAGCACCTCTTTTTGGACAATCTGGAGATCTCCCTGTTTGAGCACATCTCTGATGACCTTCCCAGCATTGTTGGCTACAGCAACACAGGAGGAGACAAGGCGTGGCAGCAGTGGAGTAGCGGATGCCATCTTGAGATACTGTATTTGAACCAACACTAGTCTTTATTTCAACAAAAATCTGTAAAAAATAAATCAAATTTGAACAATTGATGTTGGTGTAAAGAAAATAAAGTTGAGATTGATGTTAGGACTTCCACCTCTAAAGACGCATGATCACTTTGCTTAACTGTCGGCCAAAACTTTGCAAACAATTTGGTGACTGAAACAAAAAATCTCTCTTATCTAATATTTGAGTTAACTTCAAATTGAAACACTCTATTTGTTATTTCAAATTTTTTTCAAGACTTCTTTTGGGATGGGAAGCATGCGTTTGCTAAATTCAAATCTTGGTATCAGCACATTAGAGTAGTGGTAGTAAAAGCAGGTTTCTAGCGCTTGAGTAGCAAAAGACTATACAGTGCCAAAGATCTTAATGTTCACACTGTCCAATCAAGTGGTTGATTCCCGGAGAGTTCACGTAGGAGAGATAAAAACTGTTTAACCCTTTCCTTCCCAACACTTTAATTGCTAAGGGAAAATTTTTCTAAGGTAATTTCAGTCATTACCCTGAAATGTTAGCAAAGTTGCCCTAGCAGGGTTTTTTCTGCATAAGCAGGTGCTTACCTCCTTTGTAACACGTTGACTACGATTGCACGTGTTGTAAAGTTGATTTGGTAAGGTTGTGAAAAACAGACTGGTAATTTTGGCGTATTTGCTGGAATAAGTTTCCGTCCTTTGTAAGAAATGTACAAAATGTAAGAGCTCAATAATATTTTCATGGTATGATAAAACTCCTTCAAACAAGGTCGCAAAATGGTTTGAAATTTTATACATTTACATTGGTGCGTGCATGTACAATTTACCTAGTGGTACACATTTGTACCACTCCGTGGTCAAAGTATTAAATTGGAAAAAATTATACTTTAAAAATGCATGCTTCCTTCCCAAAAAATAGCCGAAAAATCTGAGAAAAGATATCAATTTAGATTTTGCTTTATTTCATCTGTATATACATGTTCTTATGAAAGACTTGCCCAACTTAAATAAAAAATTATTAAATGTATTGCATAGAGTATGAAGCTTAAATTGAGTGGATATCAATAGCAAATTGCACGTGCCAAACTTCTGGAGTGTCTAAAACATAAATGCAGGAATATTATTATTTGCCCTAATTATTTTCCTACTAGTTGAATTACCCTGAAATTTTGTCAATTTTCCTAAACTGGAAGACGAGGTCACGACGGGAACTGGAGTTCCCGTCGGGAAGGAGAAGGGTTAAATGGTCAATGAGTCAGAAAAGCCAATGTTGAAAAGTTCAGCTCAAAGAGCCACGGATTCATAAAGGCTGTACAATATCGTCAAGTGATCTATATCTTATCTATAAGATGAGCATCAGAAAGAAAAGCAATTGATGAATCGAAATTGAAGGTACTACAGGAAGGGTCTCTCAGCATACTCTCTAAAAAGGCATCATGGTTATCTCTAGGCAACGCAGGGTAATATTGCAAGCGGAGGTTGGCAAGGCTTGGGCATTCTGCTAGCAGGTGGCGCACCGTAAGTGGCACCAAGCAGTCGCCGCAGAAGGGCTGAGGATTCGGTTCAATGAGGTATTTATGCGTCAAGCGAGTGTGCCCGATCCTCAGGCGACACAGCAAGACTTTGAGTCGTCGGTTACGATGGCTCGAGGAAGGCCAGGCTTGGACGGTATGCTTGTATTTTTGCAACTTGTTCTCATCAATGTCGTCCCACTGCTGTTGCCAAACGTCATTAATCGCTGCATCAATTAGAGGATAGAAGTCTCGACATGGGACTGCAGTATTTTGGGGAACCATGGCAGAGCCCACGGCTTGACGCGCGGCTTCATCTGCTCTGTCATTCCCACGCACATCAATATGCCCAGGCACCCAACACAGACATACCCGCTTCTGAGTGCGGGAGTCGCGCGAGGCCGCAGGTAATTTCAGCAACAATTGGATCCTTTGAGTTATAATTTCTAATGGCTAAAAGGGCTGCCTTAGAGTCTGATATTACATATGGTCCCTGGATCTGACACTCCTCTACGATACGTAAAGCGGCAAGAATAGCGAGAAGTTCCGCAGAGTAAATTGAGGTTGCGGGAAGTAACCTGTGCATCACCGCTTGCTCCTCAGCAACTGCAGCATACCCAACGGCACCGTCGGTCTTTGAGCAGTCCGCATATATCTTAACAGCATCGTGATGATTTTGTAGTAGGTGGTCAGTGAACAGGTGCCGCAGTAGCACACTTGTCTGGTCATTCTTCTTGGGATAGCCAAGAGCTAGGCAAAAAGTTTCTATTGGGATTTGCCAAGTCGGCTCTCCTCTCTTTGGCACCGGGGAGATCTCAAATAGTGGGAGTTGTGAGAGGCCCTGTAAAATCCCGTAATTGGTGGATGATGGAAGAAAATATATTGGAAGGCATCATCAACTTGAGCGTCTCCCATCACTCTGTCCCAGGTAGGCGAGGCAGGGACCTGCTTGAGCCGCATGAGGTACTACAGCGTTAATTGTGCTCGACGGTACTGCAGGGCTGGTTCGCCACTCTCCACGAGCAAACTCAGAACCGGCGATGTCCTGAAGGCACCTGTGCATAGCCTCAAAGCAGTGTTGTGCACTGGATCTAATAATGATAGTGAGGAGATATTTGCAGTTT
The DNA here is from genome assembly GCA_030386875.1 of Morinoia aosen. Classification (NCBI taxonomy): domain Eukaryota; kingdom Metazoa; phylum Arthropoda; class Malacostraca; order Amphipoda; family Talitridae; genus Morinoia; species Morinoia aosen. The sequence continues at coordinate 49,122,096 of CM059574.1, read as the reverse complement.
GGTAAATAATGCATCTGTAGTCGAGCTTTGCTCTGATGGTAGCTCTGTAAATTCTCAGCAGGGTCATTCGATCTGCTTCCCAGGTCAGCTTAAAGAGACATTTTAGAAGGTTCTTTTGGGTACAGTTTCCTTTCAGAGCCTTTATGTGAGGTTTCTACAAGAGTTTGTCATCAAAGATCATGCCCAGAAACGTCTGAGTAGGAGATCTTATTGGCCTACCCTGGAGGAGTAGCTCGGGAGGTTTGTGGGTACGGTTGGGCTGTATATTTAGCATCACGGTTTTTCATCACATTAGAGTCATAGCTAAAATAGTATATAAAACATTTAATGAAAATTCAACATATGATAAGGAATATTTAAACTGAAATACTAGTGGTTTTAAAGATAAATTTAGCCAAAACAAATATACTAAAATAGGTCAGTATTGATTTTACTATTGTCAACAATTTTGAAAATTTTGTTGCCACTTCAAGATAATTGGAGACATTTTATAGGAATGATATTTTGCCCGCAAATGGTTAGTTTTTGAGACATAGCATAAAAAATTTTCAGGTAAGAATAGCATTAACAGCAATTTTGATTTGGCCCTTCCGGCGTTTTGCGGCCGCAAAGTTTCTTGGCAGGCAACATTGGCCTTGGTATGGCAAAGTTAAGTTTTTTTAGGTTTACTTTAATTAGTTTAGGTTAGTTTATTTAAGTAAACTAACTTAGCTTAACCTAACCTCATCTATCATTACGTCAAAATTGTATTTCAGCTTCTTTGCGTGTCTGTTTGTTCAATTTTATATACAATGTTCCTATAGCTTCAAAGTTAACACGTAAAGTGTGGCGGGTAAAACTGAAGTTCAATATCCAGCTCAAATTTAGATTCAATTGTACTAAGAAATTTTATAAATAGCAAGCATTGACAGGATCATGCTTTCATTTATTTTTCATTTAGTATTTATAAAAATTGAGTCAGTGCCTGCTGCTTGGCCAGAAGCATTATGAAAATCACCTAAATGACCACCAGTGGGTCACGCCGCACTTAACGTGTTAAATACCTCTAAAACTAAGCATTTGCAAGCACTATGTCATTTGTGCAAAACATCTTCAAATATACCATATTATCTAAATGTGGCAATAAAATTATTAAAATCATTGGCAACATTAAGGAGATCATCCTAGTTGGACAACTTTTTTTCTCTGATTCGTTTGAAAATTGGCCAGTATGTGTATTTTTTAAAAGTAAACGCTTTTTACTCGTGTCACTTTTTCGATTTAGGCCTTAGTTTTTATTTTTTTTATGAAAAATTAGTGTTTTGGTAAATTTTTATGTATATTTCATGATGTATCTCCTGATTCAGTTTTGATGCTAGAACAAAACCAAAGACAGTTTTAGAATCCTTGAACATTTCTAACAAGAAAATGAAGCGATATTTTAACATTTTGAAAAAAAAATTTGAGATAAGCAAATTTTATGATTACATCATAAAGAAATTATTTTTGGGGTTAGGGCTATATAACTTTTTCTCAAATTTGGAAAAAAATTTTCATTTTATTGTTAAAAATATTTCAAAGATCCCAAAACTGTCTTTGGTTTTGTTCTAGCATCAAAACTCAATAAGGAGATACGGTTTGAATGTTGAAAGTTTTTTTTTCTTGGTATAAGCAATTACAAAATTTTTTGTTGAAGTGTAATATAATGGACAATGCATGTAATTGAATGCAGTTTTAATTTTTATTTCGATAATTTCCATGCATAACTTGATATTAACACTGTGAATTGTGATTTTGAAACCCCCCAAAAAATAAAATAATTTATTTTTTTTTCCAAAAAAATATGAATTTTTTTTTCAGTCTGATTCTTATGAAATTTGACTATGAAATGTACATACAGATACCGGGCTTATCCTCCCTATGGGAGGGTAGCCGACAGCAGGCTACAATCACCGCACTTAGGCACTAGGAGGCAAGAGAGAGGCAGCACTGGCCGCACCTGAACTGCCAGGATCAGCAGCAGCCCAGCACAACCACCTTCCACAGTCAGGCCCAACAGCCATAGCTGGTTTACCCCGACCGCTTCATTAAGTGCAGCCCCTCCCCCCGCACAGGACAGGTCAACCCCATCACACGCGGGCAACTTCAAGTACCGCGTCAAAAATAAAATTACCTTCTTATGCACTGCCCCCACTCACTTCTGTCTGCAGCCATTCCTCTCTCCACGTCCACAGTCAGACCCCTCTCATACAAAGCACGTTTCACCCCATCCATCCAACTCATCCGTAGTCTACCTCGTGCACGACAGACCACTCACTTCCGACATATAAATCTTTTTCACCAGCCACTCAAAATTCATTCTTTCAACATGCCCAAAACATCCAAGCACTCTTTCATCCATTCGCCTACTCAATTTTTTTAAACACCGGTCTGCCCCCAAACAACTAATTCCTGATCCTATCTCTTCTTGTTACTCCATACCCCCGAGGTACCTAAAATGCTCTACCTCCTCTAAAACTTCACCATTCAACCTCACATCCAAAGTTCCAAACACTCCACCTCTTGAACATCTCATCACCTTACTTTTATTCACATTTACCCTTAATTTCCGCCTTTCGCACACTCTACCAAACTCTGCAACCAGTCTCCTCAGTTTTTCCTTGGAATCAGCCACAAGCGCTGTATCATCAGCAAACAACAGCTGACACACTTCCCAATACATACCATTTCGTCCCACCAACTGCGCACTTTTTCCCAACACTTTGGCATTCACTTCTCTCACCACACCATCCATAAATAAATTAAACAACCACGGCGACATCACACAAACCTGTCTCGCACCTGTCACAACTGGGAACCATTCACTCACCTCATTCCCTACTCTCACACATGCTCTGCTATCAATGTAGAAACTATCGCATTCAAGTCTCCCACCCACTCCATACAAGCTTACCACATGCCATAGAGCCTCACGATCCACTCTGTCAGACGCCTTCTCTAGATCCATAAATGCCCAATATACATCTTTACCCTTTAATAAGTATTTTTCATTCACCTGCCTCACAGCAAACATTTGATCCACACAACCTCTACCACAACTAAAACCACACTGTTCTTCAGCAAGCACACGATCCGTCAACACTCTCACTCTTCCAATTAAAACTCTTCCATACAGCTTCCCAACGACACTTAGTAGACTTGTACCCCTAGAATTACTGCACTCGTACCTGTCACCTTACCCCTTGTACAACGAAACTACACACGCGCTACTCCAATCAACCGGCACTTTACTAGCCTCGAAACATTTGATAAATGTACCAACCATTCTACAACCACATTTCCTCTTTTCTTTAGACATTCAACCGTGCAGCCATCCATACCTGGAGCTTTCCCATTTTTCATTTCATCCAACGCACCTTTCACCTCTGCACTTCTAATTCGACTTCTATTCACTTCACCAAACACAGGCATTCTAACATCACTTCCAACAGCTACTACTCTTGCAACCCTATCATTCCTCACGTTCAGCAGTTCCTCAAAATACTCCACCCATCTCTTTCTCACATCACAACCCTCCACTAGCAGCTTATCATTTGCATCCTTCACTCTTGCCTCATTCTCCACCTGACCTTTCCTAATTCTCTTCACTTCCTTCCAGAAAACCTTCCTTCTCTCCATAAAATCACCTCCCAACTTCTTCCCCCATTTTTCATCCGCCGCCCTCTTTGCTCTTTTTACCATTCTTTGTACCTCTTTCTTCCTCTCCTTATACTCTTTGAAATTTTGCAGGGTGTCTCGTTGCAACCATCTTTTGAACGCCCCCGCTTTCTTCTCACAGCCGCTCCTACTTCTCCGTTCCACCATTCACTCCCCTTTCTAATCCCCCCTCCAACTTTCCTTATCCCACACACTTCCCTTGCACATTTCTCCACCGCATCTTCAAACAACTTCCATTCCCCTTCCACTCTACCTACCTCACTTTCCTTCACCCTCCCATACTCTACTTTCATCTTCTTCTGATACTCACACTCACACTCAGAATCATGCAACTTGCTTACATTTAACACCTCCCTTCCACTCCTTTTTACATCTCCCCACATTCCACTTACTCTCAACTTTCCTTCTACCAAGTAATGATCCGAAATCCCATTCATCACACCACGGAACACATGCACATCGAGCAAATGACCCATCACTCCCCTGCTAACCAGAATATAATCCACCAATGCTCTCTCCTCTATCACACCTTCATACATCCTCACATATGTATACTTGTTTATACTTTTTTTCTGAAATAAACTATTCCCAATCACTAACTCACTCTCTACACATAACCCCACCAAGAATTCACCCTCTCATTCAACCCAGCTACTCCATACTTACCAACAACACCATCCACCACCTCATCACCTACTCTTGCATTCAGGTACCCCATCACCACAACTCTACAACCACTTCCCACTCTTGCAATGGACTCGGACAATTTCTCCCAAAACTCTTCTCTCTCTTCCCTACTCCTCTCCGATCCGGGTCCGTACGCACTCACAAACACCCATGACTCTTACCCCCATTTCACTTGCACCCACATTATTCTTGATCACACCTCCCCCCATTCAACTACTTTCTCTTTGATTCTTACACTCAATAATATAGCCCCACCCTCTCTTGCATGTCCCCCACGCACTCCAGATACTCTCCCCCCCCCACTCCCAAACCTCAACTTACCACTACCCTTCAACTTTGTCTAACTCAGGGCCAACACATCCATCTTCCGGTTATCATCATTCTTCCGATCTCCTCCTTCTTACTCTCAGTTGCTCTACTTCCACACACCCTTACATTCATAGATCCTAGTATTAGGGAAAATCGATTTTGCGAAGCAAATTCACAATGAAAGAAATGGAGAAGAAGTACTTTAAAAACATTTACTCAGAACGTTTCGAGCCTAAGCTCATTCTCAACAAAAAGTCTGCAAATAATATAATAAACAAGTTAGTACACCCAAAAATTACAGAAGCGCAGAATATAATCACAATAAAAACAAACAAACAAAAATAATAATAATTTATCGGTTGACTATTTTCAGAGGGTATGCACTCTGCATTTCGTTGAGGGAAGGTTTAAGTTTATGAATGAATAATGACTCTAAAATACGTAGGTCTAAGCTGGCGGTACAAGTATCTAATATTTTAAATTTGCTAATGTCAATTATCTGTTCACAGGAATTATTACTACAATGTTGTCTGATGCTAGAATGACTAGGAGAGGTAAGCAAGCGACCTGTTCGATGACTCCGACCTGCATGTTCAGCAACCCTGACGTAAAGTGCTCGGTGGGTGGAACCCACATACTGCGATGCGCAATGCGCACAACTGAAATTATAGACGAGGGAAGATCGCATGCCGGTCGGGAGCACATCTTTAAATCTAAAAAATGACGAAACCATTGATATTTGCATAAATTCTCTGTTTTCTGTTCCGTCATCTTCAGTTATAGGTTTAACGAAAAATTATTTTAGGTCTCTTTTAGAACTATGTGTGCGAAATTCTTTCTTTATTTTCAATGGTCGTATATATAAACAAATAGAAGGGTTGGGTATGGGTCTCCCATTAGGCCCTACTTTCGCCAACATTTTCATGTGTCACCACGAAGAGAAATGGTTAAATCAATGTCCAACTTCATTCAAACCAGTTTTCTATAGGCGCTATATTGATGATACTTTTGTTCTTTTCAAAAACAAATGTGATGCCCATTCCTTTCTTCAATATTTCAATTCCAGGCATCCCAATATCAAATTCACTTTAGATCTGGAAAATAATGGCCAATTAAATTATCTTGATGTCAATGTTCACCGATCGGGTAATAAATTCATAACCTCGGTCTACAGAAAACAAACATTCTCCGGGTTAGGTCTAAGTTACTTTAGTTTCTGTTGCAAGAGATTCAAACTGAATAGCATCTCCACCCTTATTACTCGTGCCTATAATATTTGTTCAAATTACACTGACCTCCATAAGGAATTTACTTTTTTGCAGTCTTATTTTACAGCTAATGGTTATCCACGTTCTGTTATTTTTCGTGCCATTAATAAATTCCTAAACAGTAAATTTATTCCGAAATCTCGTCTTCAAGCTCTAAACTATAGTTATTGTGTGTTGCCATATTTTGGATATCAATCGGAAAAGTTGAGAAAAGATCTTTTAATGCTTTTGACTAAATTTTTCCCAGACATTTCTTTTCGTGTTATTTTAGTGAACAAGCGTACCATTGGATCATTTTTTAGATTTAAAGATGTGCTCCCGACCGGCATGCGATCTTCCCTCGTCTATAATTTCAGTTGTGCGCATTGCGCATCGCAGTATGTGGGTTCCACCCACCGAGCACTTTACGTCAGGGTTGCTGAACATGCAGGTCGGAGTCATCGAACAGGTCGCTTGCTTACCTCTCCTAGTCATTCTAGCATCAGACATTGTAGTAATAATTCCTGTGAACAGATAATTGACATTAGCAAATTTAAAATATTAGATACTTGTACCGCCAGCTTAGACCTACGTATTTTAGAGTCATTATTCATTCATAAACTTAAACCTTCCCTCAACGAAATGCAGAGTGCATACCCTCTGAAAATAGTCAACCGATAAATTATTATTATTTTTGTTTGTTTGTTTTTATTGTGATTATATTCTGCGCTTCTGTAATTTTTGGGTGTACTAACTTGTTTATTATATTATTTGCAGACTTTTTGTTGAGAATGAGCTTAGGCTCGAAACGTTCTGAGTAAATGTTTTTAAAGTACTTCTTCTCCATTTCTTTCATTCCTAGTATTAGGATTTGAGTGGTCTTTCAACCCCTCTAACCCCCTTCGTTGGCCTGCTGCCTCTCAGGAAAATCATTATAGAGAAGGGGATCCCCAGTCCCCTCGCTCCGTCCACTTCAGTCGCCTCTTACGACACGCAGCGGACCACGGTGGGAGAATTCTAACCCCCCCCCCCCCACAGCGGGAAAAGGCCTTAGTTTTTGAAAAAATTTGACATAGTGGTTTTTAGGTATTGATATTTCACTGGTATTGACATTTCAAGATGTATCTCTTCATTCAATTTTGATGCTAGAACAAAAAAAAAGACAGTTTTAGAATTCTTGAAGCATTTCTAACAAGAAAATGAAGTTAAATTTTCTATTTCCAGTTTTGTTGTCTTTTTATATGGAGTCAAAATGGGTCAAAAATTTAAGATTTTGGTCCACTTGACCCCCCTGGGAAGGATCTATTGTCCGTAGAGCCATAAAATTTTAGGACCGAATAGTCTACCACCTAAGGGTTCTTTTCCAACAAAAACATGAAAAATGACCATCGAAGCGACAGGGGCCTGGGATTCTCCTTAGATCGTCCCACTTTTTGAACTGTTTTCGTCCGATTCGTTTGAAAATTGGCCAGTATATGTATTATGTGAAAGTAAAGCTTTTTTACTCCTGTCACTTTTTGGATTTAAGGCTTAGTTTTTTGTTTCGAAAAATTTGTTTTTTGGTATATTTTATGGATATTTCAAAATGGCACTCATCTTTGAGTTTTGATGCTAGAAAAAAATCAAAGACAGTTTTAGAATCCTTGAAAAATTCCTAACAAACTCAAATGGGCTTTTTTCAAATTTGAATTTTTTCTATTTATTTCAAATTTTTTAAAATTTCTAAAAACAACAGTAATTTTTTAGGTTTAGAGCTATGTATTTTTTTGAAAAAAAGCCCATTTGAATTTGTTAGGAATATTCCAAGGGTTCTAAAACTGTCTTTGGTTTTGTTCTAGCATCAAAACTCACTGACTCTTAGGCTTTGATATGTTGAAAGTTATAGGTTTTGAGAACAAGCCGCGAACAAAATTTTTGGTAAATGTGTAGCGTTGGTCAGTTATCGATTTTCCACATTTCGGTGTCTAATTGTAGTTAAATAGATCGATATAAACAAGCTTTCTTCTATGCACTTTCCGTCGTAAATGAATATTTTAGAAGTTATAGCGGTCAATGACTTACCGCAACTTCAGTGTTTGAAGCGGAAAGAAATTCATCGATCTCGTGGTATGACAACGCTGCAATGAAGTTTCGCTTCCAGCCCGATCGTCATCAAAGACGAAACCAAACCTACCGCTATACATTGTTAAATACTCATCTGACAAAAAAAGTGTATGGAAGAAAAGTTGTTTATTTTGATGTTATTACTATGGTTAGAGCAACAAAAATTCAAAAATCGATCAGTAGCTGTTTATTCGAGCGCATTCGTCATCAAAGACGAAATTAAACCTTCCGCCATAACTCATTAAATACTCATTTCAGACGGAAGGTGCATAGAAGAGAAATTGTTTATTTAGATCTAATTACCTATTTCTAGGCACCGAAAAGTGGAAAATCGATTACTGAACAACGCTACACATTTACCAAATTTTTTGTTGAAGTGTACTGTAATGAACAATTTATATAATTGAATGCAGTTTTAATTTCAATTCAATAATTTTCATATATAACTTCATATTCACACTGTGAATAGTGATTTCCAAACCCCCAAAATAAAAAAAAATTTATTTTTTTAAACATGAAATTTTATATTTTCAGTGTGATTCTTATCAAATTTGACTATATGTAACTTCTGAAAAGAAACACAATTTATTCATTTAATTTTTTTGCTTTAGGGCTTAGTTTTTGAAAAAAATTGACATTTGACAGGCTATTGACATTTTACTGATATTGATATTTTAAAATGTTACTTGTCATTGAGTTTTGATGCTAGAACAAAAACAAAGACAGTTTTAGAATCCTTGGAACAATCCTAACAAACTCAAATTTTTTTTTGCATTTCCCACTAGTTCTCTTTTCATATGGGGTTGAAATGGGCTCAAAGTTAAAGATTTTGGTCCCCTTAGACCCCCGGGATGGGGGGATCTATTTTCCGTAGCACCATAAAATTTTAGGACCGAATAGTCTATTACCTAAGGATTCTTTTCCAACAAAAACATGAAAAATGACTACCTGAGCGACAGGGGCCTGGGATGATCTCCTTAAAATCAATATTGACCATAAAATATCTCAATTAAAATTATCCTTCACTCTTTTAAAATAAGGCTAAAATTATTTTTTCATCCTTTTAAAAATATTCTATAGTTTGGCTAGCAATCTATCAGCCTATATTAGAACTTAGATGAACTAATAGGCAAATGTGTAGCATTGGTCAGTAATTGATTTTCCAGTTTTCGGTATCTAATCGTTTTTAATTCGATCAAAATAAACAAGTTTTCTTCTATGCCCTTTCCCTCGGAAATGAATACTTTACAAGTTATAGCGATAAATAAGTTACCGCAACTCCAGTGTTTGAAGCGGAAATAAATTTATCGATCCCATGGTAAAGCATCACTGCAATGAAGTCTCGCTTCCAGCACGATCGTCATCAAAGACGAAACCAATCCTACCGCTATACCTTGTTAAATACTCATTTGACTATAAAAGTGTATAGAAGAAAAGTTGTTCATTACAATGTTATTACTTTGATTCAAGCACCAAACATTCAAAAATCAATGAGTAGCTGTTTATTCGAGCGCATTTGTCATTAAAGACAAAACTAAACCTCGTGCCATAACTCGTTAACTAAATACTCATTTCCGACGGAAAAGTGCATAGAAGAAAAATTGTTTATTTAGATCTAATTATTTATTTCTAGGCACCAAAAAGTGGAATATCAATTACTGACCAAAACTACACATTTACCAAACTAATAAGTTGCTACTGCAAGATCAAAATCATTAATTGGAAAATGCTTAGCCTATTTAAAATGAGAGCATGAAATATTTTTGTTAAGCTTTAAATGGATCACCTAGACTGCACTTCTTATCAGACTTGTTGATAAAATATTCTGTGGCTACATCAATGTGACTTCATTTCAATATAATTGCCAAACTATTAATGTTATCTGATGCTCACCGGCCAAAATTAATCCAACACCTATTGATAAGAAAAAATAATTCATCTTATGACACCTATTTCTAATACATACATAGCATTTTCCATTGAACTATGAAATATAATGATGCAACTATGAAATTGTAGAAAATTGTAACTTAACAAAGAACTTCAATCACAAGAGATCTACAATTTCAGCTAAAATTACTGTCAACAGTGTAAAAATTAGAAACGTACTGGCATAGACTAGTACCACTTTATTTTATATCCTTTTACAGGGGAGCAACAGATTTTTTATTACATAACTCTTTTCAACAATGAATACTTATCAACGACAATGTACATATACTTATGATACTAAAATGCCAGATTAGATAAGACGTCTAACCAGAAGACGTTATGTGTTTTACATTTAACGAGCACTTTGTCTTGTCTTGTTTTTGGTGGTTATTGGAGCTTTGAAGGCTGGTCCATGTAGCTCCACGTCAGAAGGGAGGTTTTCTTCTTGTTCTGGGCACTGTCTGTAGTAAAGAATAGGGATGCTTTAATGGAGTGTCCTTTGAATGTGGTTTGCAGTCATATGTTTCAGTAATTTCAGAGTTTATATCGCTCATAAAATTCATACGTTTTACAGAAGGGCTATTCAAGTGCACAAATTTATTTTGATTGACCCATGTTATATTTATGTCTACAGCATGCCCTACAACTAGCCTCACATGAGTGTCCCAAGTTACGGGAAGGTCCAGCCTGGGCGGCACAGCCTGGAGCTTCAGCTGCCAGTGTCAGCAGAATAAAGTGAAATACCCTTAATAGGGTTTATCAATATAGAACTCCTGTGGGCGGTTCTCTGAGGGAGTAAAGGTGAGTTTATGTCATGAGGGGTTAAGTGGCAATATACTTTGTACAATGATTAGTATTAAGATCCCAGAACTCATGTGTACGCAGTACATTACCACTGTGCCTCAGTGAAGCACACTTAATGGTGCGGGAGGGATAAGATGATAGTGAACTCTGGTGTTAGCATGCCCACAGTTGTTAGGTTGTTCTACATAGGGTTAGATCATATCATGGTTTAGATCTATAGAGCATGGATTTTACCACAGTCTACCAAATATCTGGAGACTGCTTTAATTATCTGGGCTTGCACTGGACTTGGGAAGGGGCCTCCCCCCAGTAAATTTTTCAGAGAAATAGGGACGTTCAGAGAGATTAAGGTGGTCTTCAGGTTGCTGCGGTGAACTGCATGATTAGGACAATGCAAGAGGAAATGATCTATGCTCTCAACAGCACCACATTCACAATTGGGGCTATCTGCTAAGTTGAACCGGGCCAAGTGGGATTTGACACCAGCATGTCCCACTCGTAGCCTTGCCAAGGCAACTTCAGCTGCGCGAGATTTATTCAAGGCCCAAGACCAGTTCTCAATACTATCCTTAATTTGAGTCAGAAACCGACCTTTTCCAGATGCCCTGACTGTAGTCAGCCAGGAGTGGTTCCAGTGCCTATGAAGGGCTTCACGGACGAGACTTACAGTTTCCTCCTTCGATGGAGGGGTGATGGTGCGATATCGAAGCGAATGGGCTTCTTTAGCAGAGAGGTCCGCCGCTTCGTTACCTGCTATTTCTTTATGGCCAGGGATGAACTGAAATTTAATGTCATGGGAAATGGAGAGCAAAGTTAGTTTTTCATGAATGCTAAAGACCAGACGAATGTAATGGTTAGGTTTTCGGTCTCTAATTAGATACAATGAATTTAAAGAATCGGAAAAAATTACTATCTTTTCACGGTCAAATAAGTGATGCTGGACCCATGTAAGTGCCTCGTTGATGGCAAAGAGTTCTGTTTCTAGGACTTGGATTTGTGGTCTCAGTTTCCAACTTAAGGATACATTTTTGGATGGGATCACAACTGCCGCTGACGTCGAGACATTTGGCTCTGTTATACGAGAGCCATCAGTATATATGGGTACAAATTGGGAGAATTTTGTATGTTGAAGGTCTTGGAAAATTTGTCGGACAGCCACAGAAGACAATGATGATACAGGAGTCGATGAGAACTCAGTGAGGATACAGTTGTCAGTATTGTACCAGGGTGGGAGTGGAGAAACCAGTGGGGAAGCAACATGGCGAGGGATAGGGAGATGAAGTCTTGCAAAGATTGACTGGGCATAGGTAGCAAAAGAGTGTAGATTCGAAGTTGCAAGATTGGTCGGTAGATTGATGGTCTGCATGTTCTGGTGTATGCCGACATTCATAGGCAGTTGCATCATCCTACTGTAATATGCGCAGGTAGTTTGTTCTCGATGGAGCTGAAGTGGTAGTACATTTGCTTCCACCTCTAGAGACGATATAGGTGTGGTTTTCCGGCAGCCTGTTGCTATTCGCAGGCTAGAATTTTGAATGAAGTTAAGTTTTTCAAGATTTGAGGGAGCTGCCACTCCATAGAAAGGGGCAGCATAATCGAGCCTGCTGCGAATCAATAGCGTGTACAGCATTAGCAGCATTTCTCTATCTGCACCCCAATGTCTGTGAGAAATTGACTGCAAGAGATTTATTATGGGCAAGCAAGTAATTCGTAAGTTATCAATGTGAGGTCCCCAACGAAGATGGGGGGCATCCAAGTTTACGCCAAGATATCGGAACTGTTTAACATATTCCAGTTCTTGGCCACTGATCTTTAATAGAAGAGTTACGATTCTTTTATTAGTGAAGCACATACATTTGGTTTTTTGCAGATTTAAAGTGAGGCCCCACTGTTTAGTCCATTTAAAAAAGGAATTCAATTGGGCCTGGAGTCTGGCAGTAGCAATGTTAATATCACTGTGAGTGGTAAAGAAGGAGATGTCATCGGCATATTCAATTGATTGTATTCCTCTTTCTAAAGGGATATCTCTTAACATTACATTAAAAAGAAGGGGAGAAAGAATAGCCCCTTGAGGAACACCAGAGCTTATTCTCCTTAGGGAGGAGTACTCTCCTTCAAAAAATACTTTGAAAGATCTGTCTGAAAGGTAGGACTGCAGCCAACGCAGGAGCTTGCCCTCAACACCACTCATGCTGAGTTCATACAGGAGTCCATTGTGCCATACAGTGTCAAAAGCGCTTGTTAGATCACAGAAGGCTACCAGAACAATAGACTTGGTTTTCAAAGCCAGGCGCACTGCTGTTTCCAGCCGAGCAACCTGATCAATAGTTGACAAACGGCGTCTAAAGCCACCCTGGGCATTTCGGAAAGTGTTGCTCTTTTCAAGTACGTAAGTCAGGCGCCTGTTTATCATGGATTCTAGCAATTTACCAACACAGGAAAGTAAGGAGATAGGACGGAAGGAGTTCATAGATGTCAAAGACTTATTCGGCTTTGGTATAGGAATAACGAGAGCCGTCTTCCAGGATTCGGGTATAGTACCTGAATGTAAGCTTTGATTGAAAATCTCTACAAGCCAAGACTTATAGCTATCAGGAAGATGTGACAGGTGTGCATTATGGATATTATCAAGGCCAGCACTGGTATTCTTTAGAGTAGTGATACATGATGTGAGTTCGGTCACAGAAAACGGTTCGTTAATTGGTGAAGCCACATCAGTACTCAGCGAGAGGGCAAGTGGAAGAGTAATGAACGCAGGATAGGGGTTAGGAGCAGGAGCGCTAAGAGTTTCCTCATAGTGAGAGGCTAGAGCATCAGCTTTTGAAGCTGAATCTGAAATTATAGTATCATGAATAATAAATGGGCTGGTTTTCCTGGTATAGGGAGATTGCAGGCGACTCACATGCTTCCAAACTTTAGCCACAGGGGTGTCAGCAGTTATTGTGCTGCAAAATTTTTCCCAAGAAGCTTTCTTGGCTACTTTAACTTGGTATTTTAACATCGCTTGGCAACGCTTATAATTAATTAAGTTTGCTGGAGATGGTTGAGAGATCAAAATTGTTTTTGCTAGTCTATGGGCATTCAAGGCATCAGCACATTTGGTTGTCCACCATGGTTTGGCATACCGAGGGGAAATGTGTTCTTTAGATAGCCGAAAATTTATTTGACTAGCAGATTTGATGTGATTTTGAAAACAGTTGTAACTTACTTCCAGGTCAGGAGACTCAGCTGTTCCAGAATGAAGCAGATCCCTTCTCCACACGTCCCAGGACCCAGTACTGAACCTCCATGTTGGCCGTGCCCTGCACTTGGCAGAGGTGGGAGCTACTCCAATACTGGTAACCACAGGGTAGTGGTCACTGCCCATGTCCTGCTCAGTATGTACAGAAGCAACAGGCTGCAAAGTAGCAGATATTAGTGAAAGGTCTATAGTTGAAAAGGTATTTTGATAAACATTAAAGTAAGTTGGGAGATCAGGAGGTGTAAGTACTGTAAGTGATGGATCTTGAAGCAAAACATCCAACAAGTTCCTGCCAGTGGGATTAGGTGTCTTATTTGGCTCCCAAAGGGGACTGTGAGCATTAAAATCTCCCACAATACATCGGGTAGGTTCAAGCTGATTAAAGAAATGCGTGAGCTCCTGAGATGAGACTGCTTGATTGGGATTGTATACATTAAGAATGGAGAGAAGCGAATTATTCTTCAAAATTACATTTATTCCTAGAACTTCAAGTTTGCCTAAGGGAAATGGCTGTAGAGCTAGTTCAAGATATGAGACATCATTTCTTATTAATATGGCAATACCTCCTCCAGCATGTGCAGCTCCTCTGTGCATGTATATGGCTGAATAGCCAACAAACCTAAACTGACTTTGTTCAGAGAGCCAGGTTTCATTTAAACATACAATATGTGGCTTTGTGGTATACAAATGAATTTTAAAAGGGGAGATCTTGTTGCTGAGGCTTCTACAGTTCCACTGGAGAATTGTAATTTCATTTCCTAGAGGCATTTAGTGATTTAATATTAGAACTATTCTTACCAGTATTTTGAGGCTGCTTTCCTTTGTAGTGAAGTGGTTTACCTCCAATGATGGGGGAGGGCTGCACCTCACTTGCTCCCCTAGTCTTCTTTGTCAGGTTTTCACCGCTGGCAGAAGGAGCAGGAGCCAATCGCTTCCCACTTACTGAGGCACTTGGCTGAACTAGAGCTTGGGAATCAGAATTATTATGGAGGGCCAAGTTCTTAGAGAGAGAAAAATCTTTAGTTGCAAGAGAAGCTGAGAGCAGCTTTGCGTGCAATGATGGTTTCAATTGAAATGTCTCTTCAGTAAGTTTGGTTATAGTCTCTAGTAGGTTAGTATCTATATTAGACTGATTAAATATGGAAAGAAGTTTTGTCAGTAGTTCTACAAGTTGGGCTAGAGAGACATTTTGAAGAGTCTGCAATGCTTCCACCTGGGACGTTTGTGTACCAATGGTTTTCTTAGGCAGTGCCTGAGTTCTTTCACTAACAAAAGTAGCTCGAGTTAAGGTAGGGGAATGGGGAGCAGAGGGCTCAGACAAATGAAAGTCAGGAGGCTCGGACTGAACATGCGAGTTGGAAGGTTGGTTTACTGAATTTTTGATTTGTATTAGAGCCTCTTTGTAGGATAGTTTATTTATCTGACGAGTTTTTTCCACTAGTTTTGCCTGCTTAACTTTGGGACAACCTCCATAATTGGCAGTGTGATTGCCTCCACAGTTGCAGCAGACAGTAGAGCCTGGAGAAGTGCAGTCTTTTATGCTGTGTGGCCCACTACAGGCCATGCAGCGAGGGGTGCCTTTACAGTTAGCAGCACTATGCCCAAATCTCTGGCATTTATAACACTGCCAAGGCTGTCCAACAAAGGTATTTACTCTGTACTGCTGGTATCCAACACGCACATAAGAAGGCAAGAGAGGAAGCTGAAAAATTACCTTGAACATTGAGGTTTTGATTTTCTCTTTTCCCTTAAAAATTCTTTGGGCAGAAAGAATTTTATATCCCTCCTGAATCAAGGCCTCAGTGAGTTCTTCATCTGAGGTATCCTCACCAAAAGGTCCAATGACTCCAGTACTGGTAGTCGGTTGACAGGAAGCCGACATTTTACCTTCCAAGAACCAATTTTGGAAACATTCAACAAAGTAGTTTGCTCAACTAAGGGTTTAGATATAAGCGTAATAACAAGCAGCTTTCGTCCAATATTTTTTGTTATTTTCTGAATACCTGCAGTGCCAAAAGGAGAGTTAGAAAGAGCTTTTCCCAGAGCAATGTCACTCGCAAAGAATTTGGATACTGGACGTTCATCTGGAACAGGTTCCACTATGATAACAGAGTGTGAAGCTCCATAAGCCTCTGAGCTGCCAGAAGTCAGAGGGCCATCTACAGCTACAGAGTTTTGTCCTGGAACTAACTCAGTCTCTCCTTCACTGTTAAGGATTACCCCCCTGTTTCTATGGTTGAATCCCTCAAAAGAAGGCTCTTTTTCCTCAATTACGTCACACCCTGAGGCAGCTTGGAAATGCACTGGGGACAGAGAAAGAGTCTGGGCACCCCGTTTAGCCAAGGCAGACTGAGTATCCTCCATCATGTCACCACTAGATATGGGGTGCAATGATGGAGGCTGAGGCAAGCTAGAGGAAGGAAAGGATCTCCCTTCTGAATCGGTCTCAGAAGAGCTTGAAATCCCACTTTCTTTCTTTTTCCTTTTGTGCTTCGGCATGATTTCCTGATATGACTAAGGACAGAAAGAGGAGAAACAAAATAAATAAAAATAAATAAAAGAAAGTAGACTAACTGTGATTCGGTAAGTAGAATTCCCTAAAAGTAAGCAATTACTCACCACTAGCAGACTTCTACAACGATCCAAGACTCTCCGCTTACACCAATCAACATCAAATCAACGAGCACTTTCTTGACGAGTGCGCACTAGCATGGTAGGGAAGAGACTGCTCCCAAGGCCCCAGACAGCGTTCGCAGAAGAACCGAAGGTCACGGCGCCTAGCGATGAATGAGCAACTTTGTGCCTGCTCTGTCCATGATCAAATACCGAAGCACTTGGCACACTCGTAAACATTGTCAAGTCCGTAGCTTTGGAAAAAACAAACAGATCGTTGAAACTTGTTCAAGGACTAGAGCTGTGTGTTATAAGCGCAGAATGTAGTATAGTATATGTCTAGAAATTTACAGGATATATTCCAAAAATGGGGTTTATGTGGATGTTGAATTAAAAATATCGATTTTTTTATATTTATTTATGAGTAATATTATACAGATTCCTAAATACTGACGCATTTAGCGGAACGAAGTTGCTAACAAAGAACTTTGAAATTGACTAGTTACGAAAACGTAAAATATTTATAAATTGTTAGTTTAAGAAGGGTTCCAGAGGATCTCTCTTGTCAAGTTTCCCATTATTGTTTTATTTTTGAAACATTTACAGACATCAACTCATTAGCTTGCCGATAGCAGTATAACAAAGCTACATATTAAAGTAACAAGTTACCAGTTAATACAAAATATAAGGAATTTGAAATATAAATGAGGTTAATTTGACAAATTTGCATTACCTCCTGTACGTGTACGTATAATGTGCGTTATCAAATCACACTGAAAATTAAAATATCCATGTTCACTGATGTTTACTAGCAAAAAATTTGATAAATAATTAAGTAAGGTTGAGTAATGAAAAATATATTTTATCACTGATCTATCGGTATATACTGCAGCATTTAGTAATTGTTGAGATGCTAAATGAAGGTCTAAATTGGTCTTGAATTCCTTCATCATTTGAAGAATTTTTATATCCTGGGGTAGTTTGTCTTAGACACGTAGGCTACCCGATGCAGCTTTTTATTCAATGTCAAATAAATTGTAGCGTATATCTCCGATTTGGGTTCTGGGTCGTTATAAAAGGTAGGGAGAATTTTGCCTACGCACTCTCAACTTTATGTTGAATGGAGTTACATGAACTGACGTGGAGATAGTAGTTGAGCTTATCTTCTTGCCATTCACATGCCTATGTGTTCATTATAATACATCAGCATCTCGTATATTCTGATGCCAATTCGGGGATATAATTTAACTTTCAATTGATTGGACCAGTTCAAAAATTTTGGAGGATGTAATTTTGCAATGAGAGATATTCATAAGATGGAATTTCAGGAACAACGTTTGTAAGGAAACTTGACTGGATCTTTATGCGGTGCATATTTTTGTACATGCAGCTGAGATGTATTCTTAGGCTTCACGCCTACATGACGCAATAAAGACGGACGTATATGGAAATTGTTATGTTTTCCACTGATTTGAATGAAAAACGAAACAACAAATAATTAATTAAAAAACTTCTCCAGACGTTAAAGTTAATTTGTCTGTCATTTGAGGACAGATTTAAAAAAAACTATAGTGACAGCTAAGAGCAACATCATCAGAAACAACAACAAAAATTTTGATGGAAAATGTCACAAAATTTTGAGACTCAAACAGTACATGTTGAATGGGTTTTGGATGTTATGTTCTCCATAAACCTTCAATTATAAAAATCAAAAGTTTATGATAGGTTCCTGAAAAACCATAATGTTCCTTACAACAATAAAGACTTTATGGTTTTTTATTTTCATCATTATGGCAAACTATGTAGTTAAGTAAGTAGTTTGATATTTATATTAATATTGCTATATGTTTTGAATGCTTTCTGAATAATTTGGAACTTATGAAGAGAAGACAAATAGAATTGGATTAGCCTAAGTTGAAGAAAAAAAAACAGTATATTTCCAATATGTTACAAAAGTATCATCATTGGTTTTTAAAATTTCTTGAAATTAATACACTTAGATGATACACACACACGAGTATTGTAAAACTCGTGTCACTAGTCGAAAAGAAATGATTGAGGGCAATGTACTCCTAATCTTGCTTAATCTACATTTGATAATACATGTAATGATAATTATAAGAGACAACACAATTTCATGGACGATGCATTTTCATTGTGAGGTGAAAACACTTTTGACAGTTTACATGTACATGACATAAAACTTCGCAATTCTTGACGCCAGGAAATAATACATGAGTCGCTTGTTTCGGCCAATGTCCAAAAGTGTCATTTTAAGGAAGCATGAAAAAAAATATATATATAAATATACATCCTTATATATATATATACATATATATATATATATATTCATACATATATATACATGTACATATACACACATACATATACATGTATATACGTACACATAAGCATGAGGACCAAGAAGATTATAAGTTTTGTATTTCTAATCCAACAATTTTAACATAGCGGTCATTAGTTAATAAGCATTTTGTTTAAACAAAAAGTGGATGATCGCACAACAAATGTATAGTTTTTACATGAATGCTTTACAATAATAAAGAAATGATGAGTTAGGTAATGTTGCAAGTTGAGAGTGAACAGAAAAAAAGACCATTATCTCTAGTGAAATGCTAGTTGTCAGTCTAGTACACACATGTGTGCACATATACACGCAAATATATACACATACACATGCACGCACATACACACACCAAACTCGTAAGGATACACAAATGCATTTCTATGCATCGAGGCAATACATACGCATTCTATTTAGTGTCATACGCATAGCGTGCACACGTACACATATATACAAGTAAGCATGTGCGCGAATATCAGCGTAAACCAGTCAGTATAAACCAGAAATTCCAATCGAGGGAAACGGAGAAAATATCTTTTATTATCGCATGAATTTTATAAAATTTCGTACTAAAAATAGTGGCACAAAACAGTCTACCTAAGTCTGAAACATGAAAACGATTGTGGGACGTGAATAAGAAAGAAAACATTAATGTCCTATAAAGGTTTCATATTAGAAAAAAAATCACATTATCTTTGAAATATGGCCCAAATTGTCGGCAATTGATAAACAAACATACGGATCACATTATTATAAGCATATAACTATAAGCGTAATACTGCAGTATAAATGGATGATCACACAACGAACTTATTGCTTTTTTTACATCAATGCTTTACAATTTCATATTAGAAAGAAAATCACATTATCTTTTTAATATGGTGCAGAATGTCTGCAATTGATAAACACACACACACACACATAGGTACCATGACGGTCTAGTTTGATGCTTGCACAGAAATGGAGAGGAATGACACAAAATGCAACCTTCGACGGTGAAATCCAAGAAAATACGTAAAATATATATTTATTGAATTCAATAGGCAAATTTATTGAAGATACGTTTCTCTAATTTCCTTCTTGTTTGAAACAGCTTTCAATCATTTAGAATATTTAGGAAATTAGGTCGACTCCTTTACGAACATAATATTTCGGATATATATGAATATTAGGTAAACTCCTTTACGAATATACATGCGTTACCTCAAGCCTGATGAAGAGCTCATCCCGTACACCTCAAACGATTTAATGTAAAAATTTCATAAACACAGCAAAAGTTTTTTACAATGATTTTATAAGTCATTACTTGTAAGAGTTCAGTCCAAATTTTTACTTTAAGTGATCTCTGCTTAGAGTAGATCAATTTCTAACTTAGAAACTTTATGTTTCTTTAGTACTTTAGTATTATTTCCTTGTCAGCTACGAGTTTTTTATCGTAATTTCGCCTATACATTCCCGTTGTCTCGAGTACTTCCGGAAATCCCGACTTGCGTTATCATGTCATAAAAAAACCCAAGATAATGAAAAACTCAGATCCCAGATATTAGTTTAAGACCCAGAATGAGTAGCGATGATTCAAACACTGCATCAACAACCCTGAAAAAGCTAGATTTGAAAACAGCCGAACTTTAAGCGCAGTACCCATGGTGGGAAAAATTAGGTAGAGAATAAAAAATATTCCGGAAGTCGTTTAGAAACGATGAATCACCGAATGACGATCCATGAATGTGCCCACTGGTTGAAAAATGTATATTTATTGCACTTCTGTGCTTTCAACTTCATTATTAATGAATTAAACTTCATTTAACTCTGACTACAGGTATAGATTTGTCATACATGCAAAGTTTACCATCAATATTAACGAACTCGGTGTACTATGTCCAATCTAACAGGAAAAAAGTTTAGTTCTCTATTTTTTTAAGTCGACAAGAAAACGTTGAGTCGTTGGTTTTGAGTCTACGAGAAAACGTTGGGTTGTTGGTTTTTGGAGTCCACTGGAAAAGTTCGTTTTTATATAACTTTGATCGTTTTGGGGCAAACTCGGGCGAAAGAATATTTCATCACATTCAGTGGAGCAAGAAAATTATTTGACTTTGCGTTGTATCCATCGGAGAATGTAAAGTAAGAAATGTCCAAGAAATGAACATATATGAAAACACGCACAATTTTTAGCTGAGAAGCAAAGATGTACAGTGAGCAGATAAAATTACTGGTGAATAGTTAATTATTTAGTACTTGCTTGAAAGTTTACATTGATGCTCAAATAAGGTGAACTCACAAAGCAATGTTTGAAGAAGTAATTTTAATTATTTGAATAAATTTAATGGTAACGCGCGTGATAAAATTGTAGGCATGTTAATCTGAGAGCCACTTGTTGAACTATCGAGATACCTGTTCAGAGCAGAGTAGAGCTATCGAGACACCTCTGCAGAGCTAAGTAGAGCTATCGAGACACCTCCGCAGAGCTACATATGAACTAGGACAAAACCGTAAAGTCAGGATAATTTTATTTATCATTTGTTATTTTAGATTGAAAAACAACTTGGAGTTGGAAAAAATATCGGTGCCTCTTGATTTTCCAGACGCCAGAGCAGGATATGGTATTTATACGTACTTGTATATCGATAGCAACCAGGATTGAAGTGCGCATTCGTTTCTGTTTGTTTGCCTCAACTCCTAAAGCCATGCATCTTTTCCATCCATCCGTGAAGCCAACGGTGAGCAAAGAATACTGAAGTTGCTCAACTTGAAAAAATAAATTGTCATGACCGTTGCAACATGTGAGATATACAATAATGATAATAATAACAAAGGCATCTACGGATGCTTTATTTCCAATCAAGCCTGATACATATCACCTTGTACATTGGATTTTCAAATGCCTTATAACTAACGCCAGGACGCCATGACGCTTTCTCCCGGTCAAGACCGGTACCCATTTCAGACACCTGGGTAGAGTGGGGTATTGTGCTTAGAATTTTTCTCCTATACCCAACAGAGAAAATCGCCACCGCCAGCGCCGAGTTTCGAACCCGGGTCTCTGCCGCACGGCGGCAGAACCTCTAGCACATGGACATCGCGAGCACAAAAGTGATGGCTGTTTTAACCACAGGATATAATTACGTTGTAGTTCTATTTTCTGCAGTGATGAAAAACTCTCATAGAAAAGTGAGTGTAAACCTAGACACAAAGCTGATAAATAGCCGTGTTGCATTTTAAACAAGTTTTTACGAATGGCTCGTCCATTGATATTAGCTGTCACCTGTACCACTTGTGTTATTAAAGATATTATCTGGACAATTTATGTAATTAAGGATATCATCTGGACGACTCATGAAATTGAGCATGTTACTCACTCACTCATACGGTTATAGCTGCCCCCTGGACTACTCACGGGGTTGAATATTTACGTAACATGGACGATTTACTTATAATGTTACAGCGGCCACCTGGACAACTCTGGTAATTATAGTTGACTCCAAGACGGCACACATGATTACAGCAGTTAACTGGATTTGAATCTTAAAGCTTGTTCATGTTTTCATGACTAAATTCGCATTCAGGTGCTTGAGTACAATAATTGTACTCGGCATTTGTACGGTGAGAGTATTTACGAGCAAGGAAGATCGTATGAATGAGGAAGTCAGACAATGTGTCATCGGAAAATGCGGTCGTTTGACACCTCCCCTGAACAACGTACGATTAATGATCCATTTCTATCTACCAGAAACACTTGAAAATACCACCCAAGGAAAATTTCTCACTTCATTTCATAAACAAAACTCGAAGTGTTGTAATGCTAAAAATACCATGGATTTCTCTCATCCGTTCACAAACAAACAAAACTCAGAGTGATGTATTGCTAATAATGTCCTGGATTTTTCTGATCCGTTCAGAAACAAACAAAACTCAGAGTGCGTTAATCCTAAAAATACCATGGATATCACTCCTCCGTTCAGAGACAAACAAAACTCAGAGTGCGTTTATCCTAAAAATACAATGGATTTCACTCATCCGTTCAGAGATAAACAAAACTCAGAGTGCTGAAATGTTAATAATGCCCTGGATTTTTCTGATCCGTTCAGAAATTGCGGTTGAGATGTTTGTGTCGGAGCACCAGATCGCAGACTGCCGGCCTATATAGTGCCCAGAGTGACCAGCAAGGCTGTAGTAGAAGTGTTGATAAGATAGTGCAGAGAACACAAGGTGATGCGCAGAGCTCACCGTGACTAAGTAAGAAAATGTGGGCAGCATAACTGCAAGTAATGAGCTGATGCAGCAGACTTAAAGGCATTGTAGCCCCTGTTCAGAACTGGATAGTGTGGAACTCGATTTGAATTTCTCTCTCAAGAGAGCCTGAGATGATTGAATTTAAAAATGTCGTTTTTGTGAAATTGCGGAAAACGCTCTATAATGTTGTAATCGGTTACCATGTCTCAACGTAAAATGTAGCGAAAATCACGGGACAAATAAAATATGACAAGCATGATGTACATGATTTGAAATGTCATTTGTAATGGAAAATATGTATCATAATAAAGACTATTAAATGCGACTAGAAGAGTGACATTTGATTCAAAATATAAAATAAGATTTGGTGTATGAAGTATGTTTGAATACATGAAAAACGTCTGCACGTTTGAAATAGTAATATGATGCACACGTTCGTTGATTAACTAGTGACTACATGTATAGTTATCACAAATATCAATGTAAAAGTTTCATTCTTAGCGTAAAATTTTAATTTTTCAACTACAGATAACAGAATACAAATGTTCTTCAAATTCAGTTCAACAGTTTAAAACTTATGCAGTTGATTTCCACAACAATACGTTAGTGGAATCATTACCAAGAACTTTACAGTGGACGAAACGTTCAATTTTAACAGTAAAGCTTTTAATATAAAATGCTAAGCATCAAAACCTTATTCCTCGCGATTAATTTCTTAGGTAAAATTTGTAAAAATACAAACCGACATGTGCTTCCAAACTAAATAAAGGCACGATCCTGGTAATGTTTGGTTTTTCAAAATAGATTACTACAATTACTGACTTTAAATTTGAGTTAAATATTGAACTTTAGTTTTACTTGCCGCAGTCAAAGTGTTCACTAGAAACTGAGGTGAATTAATACTTCCTTGCTTTTACATAACATTATTCTCATCCACTTCATTGGAATTAAGGCCTAAAATTCTATGCCCTCTAATATCCGACAGAAAAACTACTACAAAGCATTTATAACGCATCTCAAACGTCATTTCTTATCAAAATTAAAGAATTTTACTCTTTAGAAGTAGCTGTCTCTCTCCCAGTCGATGGTTCAAAATGATCAGCCTTTTGCTCGAAAATAAAACTAATCCTAAATCTATTTTTAAATACAGAGTTTTCGCTAGCATCATTAACTAATATGGTTGTAAAATTGATATAATTTTTACCTATACACGCTCAACAACTATTCGATCAATCTTGTGTGCGTTTGAACTGAATTTTCCAGATTAAAACAAACTATAATCATAGATTTATATTTCTATGGGATTTAATAGAAATCATTGAGCTTTATTTGGGCCTACTCTTAAAAATTAGATCATAACCAGACTCAATGAGTCATTCTAAACAAAATGCCCTGGAAAAAATAAAATATATACATATTAACGATATAAAAAATAAAAGTGAGGAAAAACTAAATAGAACTAATAGAACTAATTATTTTAAGTAAAAGTGAGGAAAAACTAAATAAAACTAATTCAAATCTCTAAACTATTTCCAAAGGAAAAGCGGATTGGGAGTCATTTAGAAAAGGCTTTCGTTCTCAAATATAAAGAGATTCTATAATGCGCAGATAAACGGGGTTTGAAGCAGCGGCTAAAATGTTAAAGTCCTCTCATTATGGAAACTATTCATATTTTACAACGAAAGCCTTTTTTAAATGACTCCCATTCCGCCTTCCTTTGCAAATAGTTTAGGGACTTGATTTAGTTTATTTAGTTTTTTACCTTACTTATACGTTTATTTTCAATATTTTCAAAATGTATATATTATATTTTTTCCACAGTATTTTGTTGAGAATCACTCATTGAGTCGAAACGTTCAATTTTAACAGTAAAGCTTTTAGTATAAAATGCTAAGTTTCAAAGCCTTATTCCTCTCTTTTGTTTTCTTAGTTCATTGAGTTTTAATCAAGCATTTCTGAAAATTGAGTTTGTGGCTAATGATCGGTCAGCAGCATTATGAAAATCCCCTTCGTAGCCACCAGTGGTGCCCGATGTGGTCAAAGTGTTAAACGATAGCTGTGGCTTGTTTGATAAGATATAATTTGTTTATCATCTTTATCACCCTCATCATTTCAATTTTTATTGATGAAAGGACTTAAGGAAAACTGATAGAGATTTGAAAGCTTAAGGATTTCTATGTATTTGAGTAAATCACTTCTGCAGGAATTGTATTCTAAGTTTCTCATTTGTCTAACGGTTCTCTCGTATGCTTAATTGCCGCTCTCATACAGAGTGCTAAATTAACATAATCTCACCATTCATATCAAAACCTTGGGCGTTCCTCAAGGTTCAATCCTTTTCAAACTGAAGAGTTTGGAAATTAGTTAAAATAAATGGAAATTACCCAGGGAATTTCAGCAAATAAAGGAATTGTAAGAAGAAAAATAGTGTGTTTAGATTGCGCTGCAACACCTATTCGCCGTGCAAATAATTTCCACGAGCAGCGAAGGCGGAAATGAAGGAAATCTTTTCAAGAAAGATGGTACAATAACGCCGCCCAGACGCACAAAACGGCACCAAAAGGGCGCGTAGAAATTGGAAGTGATCAGAGAAGACGCGTCGCTCTCAATGGAAAGATCCATGTTTTTGGCAGGGACTCGTATTTCTGTGAATGGAACCGAGGACACCCATCATAAATCGCGATATTGCTCCGGGACTGCCTGCTCGTTGCTTTAGCCTCAAAAAATCGTAATGTATTACGGGAAGGTCTTGCCTATAATTCTTTTAGGCTTATCTCTTTCTCTTCATGAATCATCCTCTTTGCTGCCTTTCTTGCTTTCTTTCCGTATTTTTTGTGTCCACGACTCTTTTTTTTTAGATTTTTTCCGAGGGACCTCATGGTATAAATCATCACGTGATCTTCGTCAGGTCTTCGTGATAAAATAATGTTGTTTTCTGTTGCTTTCTATTGTTTCTGAGGCAAAACTATTTTATCGTTATTTTTCAATTTTTGCCACAATTAGCGGAGATATTTGTGTAATGGGAATTTTTTAATCCATCAGGATATAATTATCAATTAACACTGTATGGCTTAGCGTACCATGAAGATTTTTTAATGAAATATTGATGTTATATGGTTTAGCGTAATGATTTCAAAATTAGGTTGAGTCTTGTTTTACTAGCAACAATTTTATTACTTCTAATTCACACTTTAGAAGCACTTGCATAAGTCAGATAGACAATACTTCTAGTAGTTAACATATCAGAATATACTATTCTAATATTTTACGATGAACTAGTTATGTGACACGTATTTTCCGATGATGATGGGTATTTGAGCAATGTATTAGGTATTTGACCTAAAAAGATTACGCCTGGTCGTATTAAGCCACATATTTATTATGTTAAAAATTCCATTATACCATCGAATTGGAAAAATATTTTTCATTTTTTTAATCTAAGGAAAGAGAGTAAAGTGTATGCTAGGGCAATTATTTGACGATTTCCTCCTAGAAACTTTACTACACCTTTTTTCCGTTCTCCATAATCCTCCAAAGAAGTCACTTACCGCTGGCGAAAACAACGCAGTAGCAGGATCGTAGTAGAACACGAGTCTTTCGTGACTAAATTGTGACGACTGTTCTAAGACCTATTTTTTGTAGTTGTTAGGCAAACACAAACACCTTAATAATACAAGTGTAATTAAACCAGTCTGGTGGTAGGTTTTGACTTGGTACTGTTCAGTTTATGAGAAATTTGTTCAATTCATAATCTTCGACAGCATTTTTTGTTTCTTAAGTGTGGGCTAGAAGTAAGAGCTTGGTAGCATAGTAATTCATTTTATGGATATGGAAGGGTTGATTCCATTTTGAGAATTATGGCCAGAACCTGAGATCTGTATTCACTTAAATTTCAAAATGTTCGTTTCTTATAAGCAGAACTTCGACTTGTTGAGCTAAATTGAATACGTATCGATTAGAAATACATAACACATGCAGAGATTGTTTTCGTATAACAGCGGTCTCCATATAAATGATAATTCAGGAGTTTACTTAACATTGATATAATACAGTTTTTGGAAATATGTTATAATTTACAATTCTCTCAAAGAACTAAACCAAATTGAGTTTTAGGCCTACTTAATCATTCGGAACAGTAAAAAGTTTAGTTAAACTAAAAAATCAGCAAGACTTCTATTGCAAAATATCAAACGTTCCGATGTTTTGCTGGAATCGCTGCATAAAGAAGCCTTAAATAGGAAGGTGTTTCTTTTGAAACCTTAGGTTTTGGCGAGTAGGAGCGTAGAGGTTTGTCTAGCGTAAGCTGCATCAGCTTCTCAGGTGGCGTGTAGTAAAGCCAAACTACCGAGGAAACGAGGCAGTTTGGCTTCAGTTCCGTCGGGCCCTGCAAACTGCAAGATCAGCAAAAGAAACTCGATCTGAGGAAGTACCCGAACCTAACATGGGCGTACTCTCTCATGAGTGTCGGTCAAGGCACAGTCTTAAAACGAAAAATGGGCAGATATTTGAACATCAGGTCGTCGTAGGGGTACTACTGCAGCATAAGTTATTCTTGGTCGACTTAGCCACACTATGTGACGTTTTTCCGGCTAAGTTCGTAAAGTTTCTGCCAATAATAAATAAGAAATTTTAAGATATTACCCTAAAGGCCAAACTACACGCACGTTTTTTCACCGTCACCGATCATCATGAGAGGCATTAAGCCCCGCCCACCAGTAAGCAGTGAGCGTGAACGGTCACTGCCGAGCTTATACACGCGCGCTCTTCACCGTCACCGTTCAATGTAATTGACGCTGATTAGGGAAAATATCTAACATGCTTGATATGCCGGTGACGGTCATAAGGATCGGTGCCGCTCACGAAATTAGGGTCATTTTGGCTTGCAGTGGGTGGGGCTTAGCTGCATTGGGTGGGGCTAAGCGACTCTCATAAGGATCGGTGACGGTGATGAGCGTTCGTGTATTCGGGCCTTAAAAAATAACACGTAGCGGAGTCACGCGACTTGAAAAACAGACGCCGCTGGCTGAATCGCTTCTATACGACGTAAATTGCTCGAAAATCCAGCTCATTGAATCATAGAAACCAAAATCCTAATGTAGTTTTGGCTTTCCAATTTAAGATTAACTATCAAGGTGCATTATTATAACTGAGTGCACAGGGCCCGTCAAAAAAATGATAGGATTAGATATAGGACCAACTGAGCTTTAACATGGCTTTCAGATGATTTACCAAGCTATTCTACGGCTTTCCTATTTTTTGCTAAGTCTCATTTGCTGATATTCTATAGAGCCTAATCTCATCGACCAATACACGTGATATTCATTCCGACTCTGAATCTGCTGGGTCAATACCATGGTCATAACACAGAAAATTTTGGAGTTGATGAAGCTTGTATCACGGGGACGCTCATCACCCACTTTCGGCTGGTGGGTGTGACACACGGACGGACAGACAGACAGACAGACAGACAGACAGACGGACTGACGCGGCTCTTATTATAGTACTATAGATTAAACAGAAATTTTAGACACCTATTGGGTAGATAATAAAGTAGTGTGATCCACTCGTGATTATTTTCATTTCCACTTTATATCTAGAATTAGTGTGACCAAGTTACCTGTCTTCCATCACAAGGAACTCGAAGTAAATTTTATAGCTGAAGGTATCAGTGCGTTGAACAATTTTTATTCTACAATTGCAGCATCTGGAACTGTGGAGAAATTTTTCATAAATTTACAGAGTAATTTTGAAAACCACCATTAGATTGTATAAGTTTCCGACGTGCACTGGATTAAAATGGAAAAAATATGATGTTAACCTAATGAGAACTATAAGGTTTTTGAAAGTGTCATCAATGTGCGTCAGTTTTGAGCATTTCAAGAGAGCACACTGGAGAGATTTATATTAAAAGCACGAAAATGCTGAAAATGTAAACACGGATTGTGGAGTGGAAAATATTTGAATTAATTGAATTCGAAAAATCAAAACATTTCCTTCCCACTTGATTCCTATAGAGTATAGAACAGAACATTCTACGTCATGTTTCGTTGGTGACAACACAAAGGCACAGCGCTACACTCTGGGTAAAAAGGCCTGTGGTTCGATTCCACGTCTGCGCAGTATGTTTACGGTGGCAAACAGCTCTTCTAGTGATGTAGAAAACGAAAAAGACGAGTATGAGAGGGAGTATGGATGTTTTTAATATTCACTTAGCTTTCACTTCACTTAGGTTAGAAATCTGAAACGCCATTGTGCAACGCGATTATTATGATGGAACCGGCAAAAAATGCTTCTCCTTGAAAATTTTAATACTTATTAACTTTGATCGTGATACTTTGATACTTTCTATGTACGCTTAGTTTTCAGAGTCCATGCTCCTCATTCCGCAACAACGGAGGCCAAATTCAACACGCTGCCTTTGGAAATGAGATGGGAAAAATTCAACTTCATTTTCATGCTGCAGATAATTAAAGCCTTAGGTTATTACGCAGGAAAAATTCCGCGATTGTCTTGGTCCAACATTTAAAATTAATTTGACACGGATATGGTTTGCTACAACTGTTCAGTTTTCGGATGATATAAGGGTTGAGGCTCCCGTTGTTTCTTCAGCAAGATATTCTTAAAATATTCTCGATCGATTTTTTATTTTTTAGCATTGGTAAGAACTAAGAAGTGAGATCAGCAACCAATTCCAGGATTAGAAATTAGGTACAAAAACGAAGTAACCCAAAGCATGCGGTACTCGAGGGGTCTAGTATTTGCCAAAACTGGGTGTTCTCTCTCCCAAACTTCACTTATTCCTGTAGCAAAACAAGGAGTTTTCGTCTCCATGCTACTCGCAGCCAACAACACCAGTTTCAAACTACATACTTTAAGGTTAGAATTTAAGAAGACAGGTGTGCTTCCAAGCACTGAGCTCCATCATCAGTCCGACTCCGAGGGTCGCATCTTTTGTTGTAACTTTCAAGCACAGACAGCAGTTCCGGGTAACACCGACAGCCGACACTTGTTAGCGGGAGGCCTAATATCAGTTTTCTTCACCTAAGAATTGTTGTATCAGATCTGAGCCTAGAATTCCGAGAGTGTCAATCAATGAAGACTGCTGTTCTGAAACACATGTGGCTGAGAAAACTTTTGAGCTGATTTCACTCGAATATTAAAAATAAAGTGAAAAACTTATATGGTAACCAATAATCTTGATTTACGTGGTTAAGAACAACTGAATATTTCAAAGTGACATAAAATTGGCGATTTGGGAAGCGCTTCTATCTACGGTAACCATCTCAATCAAAGAGGAGAAAAACAAGGTTTAGCAATGAAAATTAATTTTGAATCAAATTTTTTTACGCATAAAATACATGTACACTTTACATGAGACATACAAATGGAACGAAAGCGAATACATATCTGAATAGAAAAGAATCTAATTTTTAAATGTACAAAGTTTTAAAACTTTCACGTCTAGTTAATCATCAGTACCGTATAATAATAACTTGCTTGAGTTGGGCACATTAGCGGCAACCAGGCAGATGAGTGTCATGCATTTGACATTACGTAGCTCTGCATGTAACTGCTGCAGACGTGTTGAGAAGCGGGAAAATTTCAATATGTAGAGCATGCTTATTTTGATGCCCAATATGCACAACACTTTTCATCAACTATAGCATAAGCGATACCGATGGATGTCTATCTTGGAAACAAAAACCAAACTTTGACAAAATTATGCAACAAAATATTTTCCATTCCAGAACATGGCGTGTAAAACCATAGAAGAAACTCTAATTGCATGCTTAGCTAACGGATGTCTCAAAAATGATTAAACGGAGAATATTTTAAAGTGGGAAATCTAAGATAACTGTGGTGTAGACCCTCAATTCTACCAACTCCATGCCAAATCCTGTCCAATAGTCATGAATTTTACTAGTTTTTACGTACATTCTATCGTCTATTCAAATCCCTAGTCAATATTCAAGTAAATATCATTGATATTCTGCGTGAATTCGACCGCCCATTAAAGTTTTCGGTTAATATTCTTTTAAATATCAATAATTTTCGGCGTGAATTTTATCGTCTAGTCAAATCCCTGCTCAACTTTCTAGAAAATCCCACTTCCCAGAAGCAACATCTAGTTGGACATCGATATGCTCTTCCTTTTGAATTGGTTTACCCATAATTAAGAACGAGATATAATTTCACAAATGTTCATGAAATACTTTTAAACATTATGATATTCTGAGGACAATAATCACAATATGAATATAAGCTGAGAATTCTAAAAAGGAGAGTTTCGCTGAGTTACTTAGAACACTATACCAGCAGTAGAGCTGAAAAATAATTTGAAAAGATGGTGAATATTTTTTCTTGGGAAACTAAAATTCACAATTTATCGATGTGTTAATACACATTTATATCTAGAGGATAAAACTAAAGAGACAATTAATAATTTTCTCTATAGACGAAAATTCGGAATCTATCGATGTGTTAACACACATTTATCCCTAAAGATAAAGCTTCTCGGCCCTTTGCAAGACATGCGCTAAATTTTGGAAAGCTGCTGGTCAGGAGCCAAATTTTCAAGAATTTATGGAGTCATAGCGGTACAAACAAACAAACATCGGCATCTTTGGGATGCTTTATTTCCAATCAAGCCTGATACATATGATCTTGAGCATTGGTTTTTCAAATGTCTTATAACTAAGCCTATATATAGGACACCATGACGGTTCCCCCGTAAAGCCGGTACCCATTTCCGACACCTGGGTTGAGTGCGGTATTGTGCTTGAGCTTTCCCTTATACCCAACGGGGAAAATCTCCGCGCCAGCGCCGGGATACGAACCCTCGTCTCCAACATACAAGGCTGATCCCTTTAACCACTGTGCCACGGAGAGCACGGCTGTTAGCGTAAGTTCTTCTGAGCAAACTTAACACTCTGACTGCGATGTGAGCTACCAGTGGTCTCAGAAGGAGCTTCCATAATGCTGCTGACAGACCAGTAGTCACAAACTCAATTTTGATAAATGCACAATCAAAATTAAATGAAGGCACGATCCAGTTAATGTTTGCTATTTTCAACACTGCTTACTACAATTGACTTTAAATTTAAGTTGAACATTAAGCTTAAGTTTTACCTACCGCAGTAAAAGTGTTAAAAGTTGCGTATCTATTTACGCTACGACGTCAATAGCATACATGTGATAATGCGGCCCCTCACATTTTGAGCTTCGGAAGTTGGAGCCACAGCTGCGTAGTTCACACGAAACCCTGGAACTGATTGTGGGTGCTGTACCAGATGGAGTTGAACTTCGATAACTTGAGTCATACTTTTAAAGTTTGGGTAAGATCTATGGAAAAATCTTAAAGGCTCCCGGACTGTTCTGAATAGATTTTACTCTTGGTATCACGATAGTAAAAACGGCATTAAAAGCTCCACCTGTAATCGCTGTAGTATAATGTCATTTACGTGTAATAATTCTCGTAAAAAACACTTGCAGAAACACTCAAATGCTCAAAAAGAGCGTGGTCACTGCTGCGGCTGCCATATTTCTCCCAGGCTCCAGCCCGGCAGTTCATTGCCTATAATTGAGAAGTTATAGGACGATTTCTTCTCAGATTTTCTGCTTCTCGTTTTTTGTGATGTCCAGTCTTTTTCGCGTAATTGAAGCAACCGAGAAGTTATTGAAGCTATCCGAAGTGTTGCTCAGAGTCGCTTCCTCGATCATTATGGCAGAGCTGGTGGACAAATTCGACCGTATTTTGTGTGGGATCCCTAGTAGAGTTATGGAGCTTTGTTTCGCTGTTTCCAGTCCACCTGCTCATGAAATGGATGTTTGACCTGTCTGCTTTTTGCTGTAAGTCCGCTAGCGCTTGAACTTATTTTTTGACCAATGTGTTGCATTTTGGGCTGTAAGTTTGCGTGTGAATGAAGTTATTTTTTGATCAATGTGTTGCATTTTTGGCTGTGAGTTTGCATGCGTATGAAATTATTTTTTGATCAATGAATTGCATTTTTGGCTGTGAGTTTGCTTGCGTATGAAATTATTTTTTGATCAATGAATTGCATTTTTGGCTGTGAGTTTGCTTGCGTATGAAATTATTTTTTGATCAATGTGTTGCATTTTTGGCTGTGAGTTTGCATGCGTATGAAATTATTTTTTGATCAATGAATTGCATTTTTGGCTGTGAGTTTGCTTGCGTATGAAATTATTTTTTGATCAATGTGTTGCATTTTTACTGTAGGTTCGCTTGCGTACGAAATGAATATTTGACCAGAGTGTTGCTGCTCGTTTACCGTTTCATTTAATTTCCAGGTAAATATTTCAGAGTGATCGAAATGTTCATGCATTGAGCTCAATTGTAAGAGTCTTCGTGGGTTAGCTTAATTTATTTATTCTTACGCGTTATTTTAAGATTTAACAATGAGATTGAAAATCAATTGATGAATATATAATTTTGTTATTGTTATTTCAGTTATGAAAGTAAGACATTAATATGTTTGCTCTCAGCTTTGATATTGCGATAATGTATTCGACCCTTTCAAATGTTAAGTTTTACTCCCTTAAGTAGAAAGTTAGTTTTCTCTGCGTTAGTTATTACTTACCTGAAATTCTTACTTCATATTTTCAAATCAAATTCTGTTTAATGTTCCATTAAATAATATGAAATTAATGCATCCTAATTATTTTCCTAATCCTCAGCTGTCTTTTAATTTTACTAAATTACTGCGTAAAAGCTCGTTTTTTGAACCCTACTTTCTTTCCATTTTAAAGAATTTCTACAAGGATTATAAGAAATGCGATATATTGCAGGAATAAATTTGGCTACATTGAATTTGTTCACTTGTTCCCACGATTTGAGATCTTGGTTTGTAATATTTCAGTACTTATTCAATATCATTTGAATCGAAAATTAACTTTTAGCATAGAAAGTTTCTCGTGTCTTCTAATAATTGGGAACATTTCACATTCTTTATTTTGAACGCAATGATCCTTCGTAGGAGTTTGTTCACACAATAGTACAGTGATGGTAATTTTAAAATACGAAAACAAAAACACGTATTTCCACTTGATGCAACCAATCGTTTCCTTGTATTTTCTCTCATAAAAATGTGAGATTGTGGAATTTGCTAGTTCTATGTGTCGCCAACACTTTCATATAGTATGTTTTTTCCGTCTCTCGCCCACTGCATCCTCATTTTTTAAATTAGCAAGTTGGTCGTGACGTGAGCTACCGGTGAACTCGGAGCGAATTTTTATCCTGTTGCTGACCGACAAGCAGACACAAACTCAATTTATAAATATTTACTCAAAGCTGAATGAAGGGCGATCCAGTTAATGTTCGCAATTTCAAACTTGTGTACTACAAGTGGCTGAATTTGAGTTGAATATTGAACTTTAGTTCAACTTACCCCGGTCACCGTGAAAAAAGTTGTTTTTCACTACAGACGTAGGTCATTCTGCGAGTGTTTCGGGCGGACACCATATTTACCCAAACGTATGACTCCCAGCCTCTTCTTTATAGCTTTTTGAGGTCATCTTATGCGCATGATGATCATCTGCGAAGCGTCCACTTTTGAACTCCGAGATTGAAGGTCTACGTGCCGCCGATATGCCTGGTGTGTGTTCTCGTTTTTGTGAATCTTTGATGAAAAATTGAGGACTACTCCAAGGTTCTTAGCGTTAACTCTATGAAAAATGACTGGGTAATCCGCAGTTTTATTTTGTAGTAAACTTATGAAAAACAGCACAGCACCTGGAGGCTTTTTTTCGTAGTAACTTGCTCAAAAGTGATAGGGCACACAATGATTTTGTAGTAATTTGATGAAAAATAGCGAAGTACCTCAAGGTTTTCTTACGTAGTAACTTGTCCAAAAATGACTGGGCATACCGTAGTTCTTTTCTCGGACCTCGCTGAAAGATTGCAGACTACTCCTACGTTTTTATTAACGGGTTACAAGACAAGTTTTCTTTTGCCTGTACCCAACATTTCTCCCAGAAATTGAACTCTAAATCACACAAAGACTTTTTATAAAAGCATTTTCTTTCCTACTTATTTTCTTCGCGAGAAATTACAGGTCTCTCCGCTTGGTTTGTTTTTGAGTTCTGGCGATATTTTTGCTCAGAAGTGTTACTGTTAGTCAGTAATGACCTCTGTAACCACCTCATTTTGGTTAGTTACGACCCCTGATCACAAATTCGCTCACAATATCAAACAGATTTTGTGGTCTGTACGTTGACCACGTCGCTGCAAAACTGAGCGTTTTGAGGCAAATATCTTACACAGTTCTTTGTGTTTCCTAGTTACGTTAGTTTTAGGCCATCGTTGGTTCTGTTCCGTTCGAGTGATTTGTTGTGTTGCTGGAGGTTGCGACTGCAGTGACTTTTGCTGCCTACGACTGTTGCTGCGTGTGACATTTGTGGCCTGCGACTTTTGCTGCATATGACTTTTGCTGCGTGCGACTTTTGCAGCGTGCAACTTTTACTGCGTGTGACTTTTGCTGCGTGTGACTTTTGTTGGCTGCGACTTTTGCTGCATATGACTTTTGCTGCGTGCGACTTTTGCTGCGTGTGACTTTTGCTGCCTGCGACTTTTGCTGCATATGACTTTTGCTGCGTGTGACTTTTGTTGCCTGCGACTTTTGCTGCATATGACTTTTGCTGCGTGCGATTTTTGCTGCGTGAAACTTTTACTGCGTGTGACTTTTGCTGCGTGCAACTTTTGTTGCGTGTGAATTTTACTGGGTGTGACTTTTGCTGCGTGTTACTATTGTTGCCTGCGACTTTTGCTGCGTGTGACTTTTGCTGCGTGCGATTTTTGCTGCGTGAAACTTTTACTGCGTGCGGCTTTTGCTGCGTGTGACTTTTGTTGCGTGCCGCTTTTGCTGCGTGTTACTTTTGCTGCGTGTGACTTTTGCTGCGTGTGACTTTTGTTGCGTGTGAATTTTGCTGCGTGAAACTTTTACTGCGTGCGGCTTTTGCTGCGTGTTACTTTTGCTGCGTGCGGCTTTTGCTGCGTGTTACTTTTGCTGCGTGTGACTTTTGCTGCGTGTGACTTTTGTTGCGTGTGAATTTTACTGGGTGTGACTTTTGCTGCGTGTGACTTTTGCTGCGTGCGGCTTTTGCTGCGTGTTACTTTTGCTGCGTGCGGCTTTTGCTGCGTGTTACTTTTGCTGCGTGCGGCTTTTGCTGCGTGTTACTTTTGCTGCGTGCGGCTTTTGCTGCGTGTTACTATTGTTGCCTGCGACTTTTGCTGCGTGTTACTTTTGCTGCGTGCGGCTTTTGCTGCGTGTTACTATTGTTGCCTGCGACTTTTGCTGCGTGTGACTTTTGCTGCGTGCGGCTTTTGCTGCGTGTTACTTTTGCTGCGTGCGGCTTTTGCTGCGTGTTACTTTTGCTGCGTGCGGCTTTTGCTGCGTGTTACTTTTGCTGCGTGCGGCTTTTGCTGCGTGTGACTTTTGCTGCGTGTGACTGCTGCTGTGTGCGACTTTTGCTGCATGTGACTGCTGCTGCGTGCGACTTTTGCTGCGTGTGACTTTTGCTGCGTGTGACTGCTGCTGTGTGCGACTTTTGCTGCGTGTGACTGCTGCTGCGTGTGACTTTTGCTGCGTGTGACTTTCGCTGCGTGTGACTTCTGCTGCGTGCGACTTTTGCTGCGTGTGACTTTTGCTGCGTGTGACTTCTGCTGCTTACGACTGTAACTGCGCGCGACATTTACTACCAGCGTTCTATATTGCTACTTTAATGCATGCCATTGCTCCATATTGGTACTTTTATGCATGCTATGTTCCTTACCGCCATTTTGGTGTATCCTACAGAGCAAAATTCTCTGCCACGTTAAGACTACTTTCCGGGCTGCTTTTCCGGACACTGCTTCAAATACCGCACATTATTTCAATGTTGGTTGTTACTCTCCAAATTTGCCGCTAAATTTATATGTATGTGTTCAATCTATCCAGACGTTATGATTCAAAATGAATAAAATAATAAATTCTGAAAGATAATTTTCCTGAATTCACATTTTTTTTCATTCATCATTTTCACTATTTTCTCCTTCACCATTTCTGTGCTCTTTTCACTGCTTGTTTTTCATTTCTGTCATTTTCACAAATTTCTTAATCGTCTTTTCCTTTACAGATTCGCTATTTTCTCTTTCATTTATTCACCTGTGTCACCTTCTCCATCATCATATTCACTATGGCTAACTGACATTTATTTTACCATCTTTGCATAAATTCCTCATTAAGTTCTAAAAGCAACTCAAGCAACTCTAACCTTCTACATCTTATAAATGCTTCGCGGGATTTTTCTTGCAGAACAGCCTTCGATACTTGGAATTTCTTGCCAAATTTGTCAACAAAGTTGACAAAATTGTCAAATTTGCCTACAAAGGCGTTCTTCGAAGTTCACAGTTCCTTCCTCATAGTGATGTCGGTGACAACCTGGCGCAAGTCCCGGTCTTACGCCGGTGATCTTAAGAACGAGGATATGAGTACAAAATCCTTACAATAAAGAGCCAGTGCTCCATCTCTGCGACCTAAGGACTAATAATCAGTCCGTCACGGTTGCCAACTCACATGACGGAACTTTTTGCGGTCCCTGACCTCGCGTCCTGCTGGCATAAAAATTGACAATTTCCTGCTCCTCTCATTAAATTCCTGATTCCAAGTGTGAACCGCAATGACCTCAATGCGAAGGTGCCCAAACATTCCATAACCGCAAAGTCCTTCCTTCCATTTGTGAAATTATGATGAAGTGATGGTCTGTTGAATGGCGTTTAAACTGTAGCGGCGTTTAAATTGTGAGTGTTTAAGTTGTAGTTTTGTGACATATTACTTGGAAAGCGTACTTGTGCATTACATAAAATAACTCAGTGAAGATTCTCCAAGTAACTGAAATTATGATTTTAGCCTCACCCTGGTGTAGAACTAATTTCTATGATTAAAGTGTTGTCGGTGACAAAAATACCATCATTTTGGTTTGCCTGCCAATCATTACTATCATAGATCACTACAGACTTGTACTACATAGACGAAATTGCCTGTTGCTCACGTAGATCTCAGCGATTGTGTCCCTTTTGGGAGTTTGTTTCGTGCGACTTTTGCTGCGTGTGACTTTTGCTGTGTGTGACCTTTGCTGTGTGTGACTTTTGCTGCGTGTGACTTTTGCTGCGTGCGACTTTTGCTGCGTGTGACTTTTGCTGCGTGTGACTTTTGCTGTCTGTGACTTTTGCTGCGTGTGACTTTTGCTGCGTGTGACTTTTGCTGTCTGTGACTTTTGCTGCGTGTGACTTTTGCTGTCTGTGACTTTTGCTGCGTGTGACTTTTGCTGTCTGTGACTTTTGCTGCGTGTGACTTTTGCTGCGTGCGACTTTTGCTGCGTGTGACTTTTGCTGCGTGTGACTTTTGCTACGTGTGACTTTTGCTGTCTGTGACTTTTGCTGCGTGTGACTTTTGCTGCGTGTGACTTTTGCTGCGTGTGACTTTTGCTGCGTGCGACTTTTGCTGCGTGTGACTTTTGCTGCGTGTGACTTTTGCTGCGTGTGACTTTTGCTGTCTGTGACTTTTGCTGCGTGTGACTTTTGCTGCGTGTGACTTTTGCTGCGTGTGACTTTTGCTGCGTGTGAGTTTTGCTGCGTGTGACTTTTGCTGTCTGTGACTTTTGCTGCGTGTGACTTTTGCTGCGTGTGACTTTTGCTGCGTGTGACTTTTGCTGCGTGCGACTTTTGCTGCGTGTGACTTTTGCTGCGTGTGACTTTTGCTGCGTGTGACTTTTGCTGTCTGTGACTTTTGCTGCGTGTGACTTTTGCTGCGTGTGACTTTTGCTGCGTGTGACTTTTGCTGCGTGTGACTTTTGCTGTCTGTGACTTTTGCTGCGTGTGACTTTTGCTGCGTGTGAGTTTTGCTGCGTGTGAGTTTTGCTGCGTGTGACTTTTGCTGCGTGTGAGTTTTGCTGCGTGTGAGTTTTGCTGCGTGTGACTTTTGCTGCGTGTGACTTTTGCTGCGTGTGACTGTTGCTGCGTGTGACTTTTGCTGCGTGTGACTTTTGCTGCGTGTGAGTTTTGCTGCGTGTGACTTTTGCTGCGTGTGAGTTTTGCTGCGTGTGAGTTTTGCTGCGTGTGACTTTTGCTGCGTGTGAGTTTTGCTGCGTGTGAGTTTTGCTGCGTGTGACTTTTGCTGCGTGTGACTTTTGCTGCGTGTGAGTTTTGCTGCGTGTGACTTTTGCTGCGTGTGACTTTTGCTGCGTGTGACTTTTGCTGCGTGTGACTTTTGCTGCGTGTGACTTTTGCTGCGTGTGAGTTTTGCTGCGTGTGAGTTTTGCTGCGTGTGAGTTTTGCTGCGTGTGACTTTTGCTGCGTGTGACTTTTGCTGCGTGTGACTTTTGCTGCGTGTGAGTTTTGCTGCGTGTGACTTTTGCTGCGTGTGAGTTTTGCTGCGTGTGACTTTTGCTGCGTGTGAGTTTTGCTGCGTGTGACTGTTGCTGCGTGTGACTTTTGCTGCGTGTGACTGTTGCTGCGTGTGACTTTTGCTGCGTGTGACTTTTGCTGCGTGTGACTTTTGCTGCGTGTGACTGTTGCTGCGTGTGACTTTTGCTGCGTGTGACTTTTGCTGCGTGTGAGTTTTGCTGCGTGTGACTTTTGCTGCGTGTGACTTTTGCTGCGTGTGAGTTTTGCTGCGTGTGACTTTTGCTGCGTGTGACTTTTGCTGCGTGTGAGTTTTGCTGCGTGTGAGTTTTGCTGCGTGTGACTTTTGCTGCGTGTGACTGTTGCTGCGTGTGACTTTTGCTGCGTGTGAATTTTGCTGACATTTCTACTGGTGGAACTTATGAGTCTTTTCCGCTCAATTGATGTTAAATTGATTAAGTGTTTAATTACGAGCGTTTTCCGTTGGTGTGATAAACTGTGTTACTAAAATAAACTTTTCTTGTAACTGACGGTTTTTGTTCTGTAGAATCTAAGTCAAAGAAAATGGTTGGAAGAAGCAGTACTTTATGCAGCTTATAGAATCCAGTGAAAAAATACGTATCAAAACCAATTAATTTTGCTGGAATAATAGTGAGTACAATATTTCCTTGGTGTTAAGTATCCTAATTTAATGGTGCAGGCTAATGCACGGCCCTAACAAGCTCAAATATACTTTTATTTTCGGCAGTATGAGAAACTGTTATAGGAAACTGACCTTTTTACTCTCCCATTCGCGAGTAAGAGAATCACTGCAAATCTCGTCGTCATTTTCAAAGCCTGGTCAGCCATGTTGCATGATAATAGAGAATTAATAGAGGCTTAATTTATTTCACTCATTTTATTAATCCTTTCCTGCGTCATTTGAAAATAGGAATGAAAAACGATTTCCTTGGAAAGAGCACTAATATGAAGCGTAAATTAAACAGTGAATTGCATCCATTAACAAAATAATAAAAAGAAACAGTTTATTTCCGATAATGATGATACAAAAATCATTGTTTTTTATCTTAGTTGATACACACACATATGGGTATCGTTATACCCATGTCACTAGTCGAAGCAGATGATTGAGAACAATGAATTACTATTAATTGTAGCTTAATCTACGTTTGATAATATGAAGTATATAACAAAGTAAAATATCGGTAAAAATGTAATGGCTGCGTTATACAAAAATGACAAAGCGTAGTATATAAGAATTTTGCATGCTTCCTAAATCTGAAACGGCGTGAAACCTGCAAACAGACTGTGGCGTCACGATTTCCATGCCAGGCCATGAGACGTGGGAAGCTGTGCCTGACTCAAAAGTTGCGCGAGGGTTGCAGTTGCAGACTACTTCTGTATGCCGGTGCCGCCTTGCGTTGTGTGCAACACGAACTGACGCTCTCCATGTCTGAAGAGATA
This sequence comes from Morinoia aosen, assembly GCA_030386875.1. Classification (NCBI taxonomy): domain Eukaryota; kingdom Metazoa; phylum Arthropoda; class Malacostraca; order Amphipoda; family Talitridae; genus Morinoia; species Morinoia aosen. The sequence goes on along the minus strand of CM059574.1, from coordinate 49,081,012 downwards.
GTGAATAGTTAGTTCTGTGTCACCACGAACTGACGCTCTCCATGTCTGAAGAGATAGTGAATAGTTAGTTCTGTGTCACCACGAACTGACGCTCTCCATGTCTGAAGAGATAGTGAATAGTTAGTTCTGTGTCACCACGAACTGACGCTCTCCATGTCTGAAGAGATAGTGAATAGTTAGTTCTGTGTCACCACGAACGGACGCTCTCCAAGTCTGAAGAAATAGTGAATAGTTAGTTCTGTGCAGCAACGAACTGACGCTCTCCAAGTCTGAAGAAATAGTGAATAGTTAGTTCTGTGCAGCAACGAACTGACGCTCTCCAAGTCTGAAGAAATAGTGAACAGTTAGTTCTATGCAGCAACGAACTGACGCTCTCCAAGTCTGAAGAAATAGTGAGTAGTTAGTTCTGTGCAGCAACGAACTGACGCTCTCCAAGTCTGAAGAGATAGTGAATAGTTAGTTCTGTGCAGCAACGAACGGACGCTCTCCAAGTCTGAAGAAATAGTGAACAGTTAGTTCTGTGTGTCAAGGAATGGAAAGACGTAGGGATTAAAATGTTTTCGGGTTAGACTTTTTTCTAAATTTATGTCGCCCGGTGTTGTGCTTCAGCTTGCTTTTTTCCATCGGTCTTCATTACTGTTGACTTGTGTATAAAGACAACGCGAACTGAACGCAACACCTTTTCTTATATAGTCCGGGATATCAAGGAATTTATTCATAGCTTCAGCAGACACCGCTCGAGGCGGAGGTGCGTTGTGGGTTACGAGACTTGTATGCTTTATTTTTCAGTTAGTTTTGACTTGATAACCGTGCCAATATTTTCATTATTTCGTGTTCTAGTGTGTATCACTTTGGTTTTGATGTGTTCATCAGTGAGGTCTTCTGTCGTCCCCAGACTGGGATACTCTGACAAGTTCCAGCCACAACCTGACCGGTGCCTGTATGTCTAAGGAAGGTAGCGTTGTTCAACTTAACTACGAGCGGAAAACCGAAGTGTGCCAACGGCAGCTGCGGGTGGCGGCTCCTGGAAACCAGCTACTATCCTGGCTTCAATACTGCCACTTTTAGAGGACTACACTTCGCGTTTCTTCCTGGACTCGATCGATCTAGAACTTTACGTTCTGCATCAGAAGCTGCAATCTGGCTGGCTCGAAGCTGTCTATTCTAATAGTGTTTAGGAGTCTATATTTCCTTTATTTTGTTGCTATGGTAGTCCTGTGGGTAAAGTTTGGTGTGTGAAGAACATGTTTAATTTATGAACTATAGCGAACCGGGTGTCCTTATTTTGGTATTGTATCCAGTAATCAATTCTATTTTGTGTATTAATTATGTGCTCTGCACTAAACTTCATTTAAAAATGTTGAACTTCAGTAAATTATAAAACCTTATTCTTATTTTTCCACCGGTTCACCCAAGTCGTATATCCGTTATCTGAACACTGTGTAACCACCAAGTGACACTCTCCAAGTCTGAAGAAATAGTGAACAGTTAGTTCTGTGTCACCACGAACTGACGCTCTCCAAGTCTGAAGAAATAGTGAATAGCTTCCCGCAACACTCAACGAGGATTACAAGAATGCAGGGAGTGATGACCTCGGAGGAAAGTTTACGTTATCTAGTCTCCAAGTAATAAATCCTACAATTTTAAAGTTATAAGTAATCAAATTAGCGCAGATATAAGTACGTACAGGAGCACTGCAAATGTCAACTACACGCTAACGATTCTAAGTGAGCAGTGCAGATATAAATGAGACGTTTTAGAAACTCTTGAAGTTTCTTCCAATCTCGTGCTGAAGTAAGTACAGAAAGCAGCAAAGCGACTTCGTCTCCCTGACGCGGGCCGGTCCACGCAGCCATGGGGCGCTCCTCACAGAAACAAACTCTCGGGCACATTATTAACGAAGCGCGCAGCTCGGCATCCGATTGTTCCCGTGAGTGTGCGTGGCCAGAAATGAGGAGTCCGAAGGCTGGTGACGCAAAAGACGGAACAGAGTGGAGTGGTGGGAAGAAGAAAGACACAAGACGAACAGAGTGGAGTGGTGGGAAGAAGAAAGACACAAGACGAACAGTTTGGAGTGCTGTGAGAAGAAAGACACAAGACGAACAGTTTGGAGTGCTGTGAGAAGAAAGACACAAGACGAACAGAGTGGAGTGCTGGGAAGAAGAAAGACACAAGACGAACAGTTTGGAGTGCTGTGAGAAGAAAGACACAAGACGAACAGAGTGGAGTGCTGGGAAGAAGAAAGACACAAGACGAACAGTTTGGAGTGCTGTGAGAAGAAAGACACAAGACGAACAGAGTGGAGTGCTGGGAAGAAGAAAGACACAAGACGAACAGTTTGGAGTGCTGTGAGAAGAAAGACACAAGACGAACAGAGTGGAGTGCTGGGAAGAAGAAAGACACTAGACGAACAGAGTGGAGTGCTGGGAGAAGAAAGACACAAGACGAACAGAGTGGAGTGCTGGGAGAAGAAAGACACAAGACGAACAGAGTGGAGTGCTGGGAAGAAAAAACACACAAGACGAACAGAGTGGAGTGCTGGGAAGAAGAAAGACACAAGACGAACAGAGTGGAGTGCTGGGAAGAAAAAACACACAAGACGAACAGAGTGGAGTGCTGGGAAGAAGAAAGACACAAGACGAGCAGAGTGGAGTGCTGGGAAGAAGAAAGACACAAGAAAAGAAAGAGAGAAAAAAAATTAAAACAGTTTCTTTCTAATAGAGATGGTGCAAAGCATCAATGATTTTTAAAATATCTTAAAGTAAGGAAAATACGCTTGTATGATACACACACATGAGTATTGTAATACCCATGTCACTAGTCGAAAAAAAAATGATTGAGGGTAATGTACCCCTAGTGTTGCTTAATATAGTTTTAATGATATATGTAACTACAATTTTAAAAGAAATCACGATTCCCGTCACAGTGTATAGTTGAGAATATTCTTTTTGGTGCACACTTGCAGTGAAATACGAGCTCAGTGACTTGCGGTATAAGTAATTTGTTAAAAGTAAAACGGGTGGATCAAAATAATCCTGCGTCTAAGGCTGCGAGGTTGACATTCAGAACTATATTTTTATTCCTACGTACAAACTAGTATTCCCATCAAGAGACTCGGAGAAAATGTCTTTTATCACGCAACGAAATTATGATATTTCCATGCTAATAATATTGGCACAAAGCAGTCTAAATGAGTCAGAAACACGAAAATGATTATTCTACAACTGCTACCACGACATGTACAACATAATCGGAGTGATCGTGAAAGTGACCACCAAGATAGGGTTGTCATAACATTCTCAAGAGCGTATAATGATTTGCTTCACACAAGACTGACAAGAACATTTTAGAACGTGAATAATAGAACACATTAATGTTCTATAAAGTTACCAAATTAGAAAAAGAGACCTTATTTTCGAAACATGATGCAAATGTCCTCAATTCAGAAACATAAAAAGGGGCCACGACGGTCCAGTTTAATGCTTGTACAAAAACGGAGAGAAAAAGCATAAAAATGTATCCTATAGCTGCTTAATTGAAATTGAGCAGTGTTTGTTAATTCGTGGAAGCAATAAAGATAAGAACTTTGTTGGGTGAAAACACTTGTGAAAGTTTACACGTACATTGACATTTCAGCTTTGGATTTCATGAAATCGGAATAATATTACAGTTGCTTGTGGCAGAAATTCAAAAATAACATTTCAAGCGAGTATGGACCAAAAAAGAATACAGTTATGAAAAATTTCACTTGGCTGATTGAGCACGCTTTAACCCACACACCAAGTTTACAAGATGAATGCAAGTCGATTTGTAAGAGATTTTGCAAGAAATATTGTGGGTAAATGTATGAATGTACAAACATTTACGAATGCACGCATTCATTCACACACACACACACACATACACAACACACACACAAACACAATACACACACTCACACAACACACACACACACACTCACACACACCCACAGATACCAGGATACAAGCATGAAAATTATGAAAATTACAAGTTTTGTTTTTCTAATTACAAATTTTAACGTAACGGGCATTAGTTGATAAGCATCTTATTTGAACATATATGGTTGATCGCTCAACAAATTCATTTTTTTTGTGAATGTTTTAAAATAATAAAGTAAAAATGGCGAGTTAGGGTGGTGTTAAAGGTTGCGAGTGAAAAAGGGCAGTATTTATAGTAAAGTAGTACAGACGAATAGAGTGAAGTGCTGGGAAGAAGAAGAACACAAGAAGAACAGAGTGGAGTGCTGGAAAACACAGAAGAAGAACAGGTCAGATCAGATGCAGAGGGTCGGATCAGATGCAGATCAGATGTAGTAGGTCAGATCAGATGCAGATCAGATGTAGCGGGTCAGATCAGATGCAGATCAGATGTAGAGAGTCAGATCAGATGCAGATAAGATGTAGCGGGTCAGATCAGATGCAGATCAGATGTAAAGGGTCACATCAGATGCAGATCAGATGTAGCAGGTCATATCAGATGCAGATCAGATGTAGAGGGTCAGATCAGATGCAGATCAGATGTAACGGGTCAGATCAGATGCAGATCAGATGTAGTAGGTCAGATCAGATGCAGATCAGATGTAGAGGGTCAGGTCAGATGCAGATCAGATGTAGCGGGTCAGATGCAGATCAGATGTAGAGGGTCAGATCAGATGCAGATCAAATGTAGCACGTCAGATTTGATGCATATCAGATGTAACGGGTCAGATCAGATGCAGATCAGATGTAGAAGGTCAGATCAGATGCAGATCAGATGTAACGGGTCAGATCAGATGCAGATCAAATGTAGCACGTCAGATCAGATGCATATCAGATGTAGAGGGTCAGATCAGATGCAGATCAGATGTAGCACGTCAGATCAGATGCAGATCAAATGTAGCACGTCAGATCAGATGCAGATCAGGTGTAGAGGGTCAGATCAGATGCAGATAAAATGTAGCACGTCAGATCAGATGCAGATCAGATGTAGCAGGTCAGATCAGATGCAGATCAGATGTAGCGGGAACGAAAACAAAATGGGCGGTGGAGGCAGCACCTCTAGAGGTCGAGTAGAGCTGCTGGCTTGTGGCGTTTCAAAAATTTATGCAAAAGTTCAGCTCGTTAGAGCATTGACTAATGCTTGAGGTGACGAGCAAAACCTCTGTATTGGCAATATTTAAATTTAAGGATCTTCTTAGAATAGGAATTTGAACCCCAATGTGCTATATTTTTTGTTGGTCCTTTTTGAAAACAAACTTTTATTTTCTTTTTTTTCCCCTTCTTCTTCATGGTACGCGTTAATAACGCTGTGTCTTCAGTTTGATTTTAACATAGATTTTATTTGGTTGCGTGAGATTGATTCTTATAATTATTTCACTTAGTTCACAAATGTTCTGAACAAACCATTTGCAGAGTTTCCGCACTGGCCAAAATGGTCTAGCTTTTTTCAACACATTCTTTTCAAAAGTAGGGGCTCAAGTTTACAGCGAGGTGTGTACCAATCCAAGTGAAACGTCAATTGAAAATTCACTCCTCAATGCACCCTCAAGGGTTGATGTCAGGTGGAGACCACGTCCTGTCGATTTACCAGAGTAAAGAAATATCTTATACTCACTAAAAAACACAGAGGCAGTTGGACATGATGGTATCAGGTTTCAATATATCAAAGACAGTTTCCCTGTCACAGCACCATGGATTCGTCTGATAATTAATACATCAATAGCAAACAACACGTTTCCAAACCAATGGAAACACTCCATTATTAAATCGTTGCATAAAAGTGGTGACCTAAATACAGCATCAAACTACAGGCCCATTAGTATTTAACCTGTTATGTCCAAAATATTGGAGAAAGTTGTGTCAAATCAACTGTCATTTCACCCGGACGAGTCAAATATACACCACCGAAATCAAGACGCCTATAGAAGAAACACTAGCACTCAAGATGCTCTGCTCAATATCTCTGAAAAATATACAGTGACATCGATCAGAAGAATGTAACACTCTTGCTGCTACTCGATCTCTCTAAAGCGTTCGATAGCGTCGAACATGATATACTTCTACGTAAAATACTGAACTTGGGAGCCTCACGTATTTCTGGAAATATTCTGTACCTGGGAACCGTTGTAGAACAGTCATTTTCATGTTTCTGACACAGGTAGGCTGTTTTGTGCCACTATTTTTAGAACGGAAATTTTATAAAATTCATGCCATAATAAAAGATATTTTCTCCGTTTCGCTCGATTGGAATGCTAGTTTATACGGACTAGTTTACGCTGATATTTGCACACATGCTATACTTGTGTATATGTGTACGTGTGCACGCTATGCGAACGTAGATAGGTGAATGTGTCACTACGTAATACTTCATTTCACTTGATTATTATAAAAAATTTATTATATATATATATATTTTTGTTGCGCGATCACCCACATATGAAAAATAAGACGCTTATCAACCAATGATCTTTTCGATAAAATATTTAATAAAACACCGTTACAATATTTCATTAGAAATTGTAACCAGCAACACATACTGAAAGAGTTGTCACGAATTTCCTTTATTCATTATCCTATATTTCAGAACATCGCACAACATTTTTGTAGAATGCGCATACATTGTGATTTCCTCGATGCATAGAAATGTATTTGTGTATGTTTACGACTTAGGTGTATGTATGTGCGTAGGTATGTGTGTGCATGTATATGTGTATATATCTACATGTATATAAGCACATATGTGTGTACTAAACTGACAACTAGTATTTTAAATTGAGATAAAGGTCTTTTTCTATTCACTCTCAACTTGTAACATTACCTAACTCGTCATCTCTTTATTATTGTAAAACATTCACGCAAAAAAACTATACATTTGTTGCGTGATCAGCCATTTATATTTAAATAAAATGCTTATCAACTAATGACCGTTATGTTAAAATTGTTCAATTATAAATACAAAACCTGTAAATTTGGTTCTCCTCATGCTTATATATATGTATATTTATTTTTTCGTACTTCCTTGAAATGACATCTTTTAACATCTGCCGAAACAAGAAATTCTAATATTATTTCCTGGCGTAAAGAATTTAAGTTTTATGTCATGAATATGTAAACTGTCGAAAGTGTTCTCAACCCACAATGAAAATGCATCGTCCATGAAATTGTGTTATCTCTTATAATTATCATTACATGTATCACCAAATGTAGATTAAGCAACATTAGGAGTACATTGCTCCCCATCATTTCTTTTCGACTAGTGACATAGGTATTACAATACTCGTGTGAGTGTATCATTTAAGTGTATTAACTTTATGATATTTTAAAAACCCATGAGGGTACTTTTATAACATCTCTATTGGAAATAAAATTCTTTTTTTTTTAAATTTGATCATAGACAGGGTGACGGACACTTTGTTGAACAAACTTTAAAATAAGATTTGGATCGTTGAAACATACACTTTTTGCTTAATAACCGTAGGGTCAAAAATTCTTCGTAAACAGTTACAAGAAGTGTAAATGTAAAACGTATGGGAGAAAAATTTGCATTTTGAGAGTGACAGGGAAATGAGATGTAGAAGTTAGGATTTATTTTTTTAGGGAACGCAAGAAACAGAATAACAGATTTCAATATTATGACAACAAGAAACAGATCCTTGAAATAAGTTAGGTGTTTAAAGAAGATGTTCAACATGACTCCCATCTGTTTCGATGCAGGCGTTCAAACGTCGGTGCAATGATTGCTAGACGCGATCGAAGACACCAGGAGTTTCACAAGCCCTTGCGTAGACTTCAACATAACTACCATTGAGGTCTTCTTTGGAATGAATCAGTGTTTCATGCGCCAAGCTCTTCAAATGGCCACAGGAGTAAAAATCTAGGGGCGTAAAATCAGTAGACCTTGTTTACCCAATAAGTTCTTATAACTCTTTAATGAATCATTTTCGACTTCTAGGATATTGAGTAAAAAATGTTTATTTCCTCGGTTCCGAATTCAGATTAAAATTCCCTCAACAAATTACGGGTATGTAAACCCCTCAGTATCCAGCGGCTCTAGAACCACTGAAAGTATTTAATCCAACGAAGGCAAAAACATGGCGAGATTGTGTGTGGGGAGTCATGCAACTTCCGGTTCTTTATATTGAACTGAATACAAAAACTTACACTATACAAATAAAGTTTATTACTAGAGTCATCAGTAAGATTTCTACTCATGAATTATTCAGACGCATTCGAAATAGATTTCACATATAACGATTCCTACACAAAAACCATTCGAATTCTTTATCAAAATCTCCTTGAAAAGAATTTCACCATAGTCAATAAAGACACTCACACTTGAGTTAAGGTAATTCGTCTCGAATGTTAGTCAAATTGACCAGTTATTCATTAGAGAAAAGGGTGCATGAACTCAGAAGTATCCTGTAAAGTTACATTCATACTGCAAGCTTTATACTAACATTTTTCCTTTATTTACTCAGAAAATATATCACAAGAAAAACAGTTATTTTCAACCAAAAAAAGAGTTTTCTTCAGCAGAAGTTAAAACTTTTCAGAAATCAAATTCCCTCGTCCGTCAGAATCCGCAAAGAAAAACATCAATTCAGTCAGGAAGCGGATGCAGAAATTATTTTATTATTCGTTGAACCCGAAGAAGTCGATTTATTTTGAAAACACCACTGGTTCGAGAAGTGTTTACCGAAGAAGCCGCAATAAATAGTTTTGGTGAAGGAATTTTTCAGATTCTTCGAATAGGGCCACTTCTCAGAATATTTGAACATGCGACATCACTTCCGACTTGCACAACAGTAACCGTCTGCGACGAGCAAAAATGATTGAGGCAAGGAGCAGAAGTACAGAGATAGGGATTTCCTAGTGTATCATTGGCACAAGGCCCGTTGGAGCAAAGCCCAAGCCTGCACGTGCAAAATAATATAAGTTTAACTAATACACAATATATTCATTGATCTAAGATACATATTTTCGAAGAAACGCACTATGAATACAGTCTCTACTGAAATAGCTCATCCATAAGTTAATAACATGCGAGAGACTCCCCAACCGTTGGTTTTTCTCCACTTAGTGTCGTGTTATTACTCTTTTTGCTTATCATTGAATTCTCCTATAAAAATAACTTTTATAAAAAACTTCACTAATCTCTGTAAGATATGCTTGAACTTGTTTGCGACTTTAAAGCTTTTTTCGTTTTAAAATCAATGTGGAAAGGAAACATAATGTACGTTTATCTGGTAGATGGGATTTCTAACTTTCGTATTCTGTTTTCTATGTCATTATGGGTACTTCTTGCTCCTGCATAAAACTGCTCAAATTCGAAGAATTGAAACTGGGACACTCTCATTCAAAGAGAATTGTTGTGTCGTTATATCATAGAGAAAACAAACCTGAGATGGTGAGCGCAAACCATAACTGTTCTTCCGCACATCTAGAACTGAGGTGGTGGGTATACCCGTAGTTGTAGAACTAGTTATTTTTGGTGTGTTTTAGCCCAACCTTGGTCATCATTAATTATAAAAGGTCGTTTTTGCGAATTATCCTGTTTCCACTGATGCGAGATTAACTACAATATGTTATTGTGATGTTGTGACTTTGGTCATCATTGATCATGAAAGGTCATTTTTGCGTTAACTACAATTTGTTATTGTGATATTTTAAGAACTTATGTATTGTGATTTTACCCTGCTAGTATCGCGCATTTCCAAATTTTTGCTGTATCGAATAATCATCGCCATGACATTATTGCGTCATGGTCGAGTTTATCTTTTCAATGTAATATCATTCATTGTAACCTGTTTCTCGTGACGTCAATGTATTATATTTCAATTGAAAGACGAATTGTTCTAGCAAATTTTCAGCGACGAATCATTACTATGAAGAAACACTTCTAACTCAGTATAAATGGTAATTATAGATCGTCAATTCTGCAGTTCAAGATCTTTCTGTAATGTGATTTATCATATGGTCGTGCCAGGGCAGCGTAACGTGAATATTTCATCTCAATCTTCAGTAACATCAGTGACCACTCGCAAATCTATTCCAAACATTGAGTAAAACGACCTGCAAAAGGTTATTAGGTAATTCACTGTCGGAAGGGAAAGCATTTCCAACAGGAAAGAAGACGATCTGAAAAACATCAGTAATTTACTGTCTGAAAGGAAAACATTAAAAAAATTCCTTGCGCGTGACTCATATTCCTATCGCACCAAGAATGTTCCTACGCGTAAATAAAAGGCATTAATAGGATAGAAAACGTGAATAAATATTAATAATGAAACTCACTCGCAGGCTTCTGGATGGTGGTTGTAGATATTGAACAATGAGACTAATAAATCTCTTCACTATCGACGAATTCGGAACATGGATCACAGCAATGGCTGTTAACGACTGCTCTTAGAGCATAAAGGTAATAATCCGTATTTTGATGAGATGAAAATGAGTTTTGGTGGTGCAACGCTCTCGCTGTGCCCTAGGGACCAGCGCAGTAGCGGCGGCACTCTTTCGTGTCCAACTGGCTCATCAAGAACGCCCTGGCCTCTGCTTCTGAGGGAAGCTCGCCCTCTGTCACTAGACTGAAACAAAACTGTTCCAAACGAAACTCTTGAGTGAACAGCGTCGTTTAACAATTGCACATTTAGATTCTATTCTCAAGGGAAATCTTTAAGAATATTCAAATGAGATGCTAATCTATTCTATAATAAGAGCCGTGTCCGTCTGTCCGAAGCCAGCCGAAAGTGTGTGATGAGCGTATCTGTGATGCAAGCTTCATCAACTCCCACAATTTCCAGTGTATTAATCCATCAGCTTTGAGTAAGAATGAATATCAAGTGAATTCTTAGATAGTAGGAACGTGTGTCATGTGATTTGTCAAACATTATTCCACATTTTTGACAGGCCGTGTGCACTTGGCCTCATCAACTCTCGAGAGATTGAATTTTTTTATTTCTCACGGTCTGTCTTTCATTTCGCCTTCTTTCATATTTCAAATAAAGGGGGGTGGACTAGTAACATACTTAATTTTACTGAGATGCAGAATCAAGTGATGAGTGAGGAAGAAAATTAAGTGTGAGAATTGCTTTCGACGTCAACTTCTAGCATCTTCTAGGGGTACACAGCCTTCGTTCCAAGTCGTTAAGATCTGTCGCTTGGGACTCGATGCCTTGTAGCGTGGTGTGATGTTGTCGGCTGCTGTGTTAGAGAGTTGGAGCGTCCTTCTGTGTCTCAGTCGAACCTGATCCTATTCGGATGGTAATGGTGACGACATTTATGAATAGCCAAAGCGCCACAATATGGCTCATTACACTTCAGCTAAAATGCGACATCTAGTTAAAATTTTCTGGTTATCCACGTTGAAATTTGTGATCATATATCACTAGCCAAGTTGAAATTTCTGATTATCTAGCACTGGTCGCGTTAAAATTTAGAATCATTTACAAATCTTTCACTGCATTGAATTTCTCAATGAAATTAAAGTAACAAAAGATTCAGCCAGAGTGACATCTGAACTGGAAATTTTATGGAGACTTCTTAGTGAGGTAGTAGCACACCAATGACAGTCGTTGTCACTCACGATGTCGGTCGGTAGCCAATCACATCGCTGCCTCATAGAATATTAAGCGCGAATTTTGACGAATCAGGACACGCATGTAGGCCTACAACTTATTTTATTACTCGAAGAAGTCGATTTATTTTGAAAACCCAATTGGTTAAAGAAGTGTTTACCGAAGAAGCCGCAAGCCGTTGCATTTTATCCATCACATTTTTATTCGTGTGCGCATCCGATAAGTTCTACAAATAGATTAACCTGAAATAGGCAGCATATGGTTGCCAACTGGCAGCTGAACCTAATGCTTAGTTCGAGGTAGTTTCGTTTGCTCGAGCGTCAAATTACAAAATTATATTCTTATTTGACTTCTCTATTCTCAAACAGTCATTCAAAAGCTAGAAAATTATTCGGTCGATGTTGATTTTAATGCGCTCACGGAAATTAAAAATTTGGTTTCCAAGAATCGGTAGAAGAACACATTTATAGACGTTTCAAATGAATGACATTTTAGTCGCTAATGCGTAAGTTTCGAGGTATAACAATAATTTCGTTCAGGTAGGAATAACATTATATAGCCGGTTGCGTAGTTGCCGCATTGTTGGAACACGCCCACTTTTTTGGCGGAAATCGGTTTGGGTAAGTTAAGGTAAGCTATTTTAGGTTTATTTATCCTAAAATAAACCTAACTTTACCTAACCTAACCTCACCCATCGTTACGCCAATACCGTATTACAGTATATTTATGTGTCTGTTCCTTCACTTATACATACGACGTTCCTATAGCTTCAAAGTTCAATAACTCGAAAATTACGCATCATCGGGAAAAATGTCATTCACGTAAAACGTTTCCAAATGTGTGCGAATGATTTGATTTGTGCGAATCAAATTTTTAATTTCCGTAAGTGCATTAAAATCAATATCGACCAATTATTTTAGCGGAAGTGTTTTTTTCCTTTTTTTTACGCGAATGTTTTGTATTTTTGATAGGTATATTCGACAATTTTTTTCATCAACCAAAACTTAATTTTGTCAGGGTTATGTCGTCTGATAAGTTCGAATCCCAATATTAGAAACAAGTTTTAAACAATTTTAAGCAATTTATCTGCCACAAGCGATACAGAGGAAGATTGTTTCTTAAGCCTAGTACAATTGTCAAATTTGACTACAGCTGCCTGTGGGCCCGAATAAGTTCAGGGACTTCTAGGGCATCCTACCATCAACGTTATTCTAGGGTGTACAATACTGTTTAACCTAATTCTCTTAACCTAGTTACGCATTAGACTGATCAATGTAATAATTAACTCGATATTCGATGCTTCATTTTACAAAATAGTTATTATGGGCTAGATGTTATTAGTATATTCTATAAACGACTTAAGAGCAGACTGAATATCAGCGATACCATGGCAAATTATATTATCAGGACCAGTCATTACCTGTCAAACGCATGTTTTCCAAGATTAAAGAACATGCTGATTACTTTGTACTCGAATATGAGTATATGTTAGAGCTGAAAATAATTTTCGAATTGCTGAGTGGTTAACATTTTCATTCCACACCCACAACTATTGAAATGAATTCACACATAATCAATCAATCTTTGCAATATTCTGCTTGTTCCTTCCTTGGTTAATTCGTCCGTTACGTTTTCGTCCGAGTTTCGGTATCACGGATACCGAATTCCTCAGTGCAACATTACAAGATGGGCTTTGCATGCATTGATATGTTTGACATTTTATCAGGATATGTTCGGTTAGGATAGGTTAGGATGGGTTAGGTTAGGATAGGCTAAGATATGTTAGGATAGATAAGATTAGCATAGGTTAGGCAATGTTGACGGAATTTTTTCACGGGTCCACCTAGTTCTTTGCCGATTTACCACGCTCTAAATTGCTCATTCACGTATGGGTGTAACAGCATTTCAATTATTTCAACATCTATTTTACAAGAGATTTAAGCATTCAAAGTAAAATATCGTCAAGCCGTTACACTTTCACACTTCTTAGGGAAGATGCAATTTTTTTCGAGCAGTAAAGTCGTTTTTTAAACTCTGCTTCTTACAACACTACTTTACGAGAGACAGCTGGTCCAGCGGCAGCGAACGTGTTAGCGATGACAATGTCCGTGTAATTTCTACGGGTGCTAGACTGCCTTTACATGTATTGATGTGTCTGACATTTTTTTCACTATAGGTTCGGTTAGGATAGGTTAGCATAGGTTAGGTCATGACAGAACTTTTTCACGGGTCCTCCTTGCTTAACTTAATGATGATATTGTCCGTGGAATTTCCACGGGTCCTGCTAGTATTTATTAATACTACATCACTTATTACCTATCATATTGCCTATGGAACTTATCTAGCACCTAATAATTGGTTATTTTCATGTTTTTAGCTAGGATAAAATGATTTATTATCAATTAAAAACATTGGTTTAAGGAACTGACAATAGGAAAACGTTCTCAGCAAAATAGATTTTTTTTTCGTTTTCACAATACATCATATCTCGTACTGTGGATACAAAAAAAAATACGAAAAAATACAGAAAAATATGAAAGATTAATGCAATCAGTTAGGCCCGAACGTGAACGTGTTAGAGAAATGTCTAGAATTATTTGTATTAAGAATGGGAAGTTAAGTTACGTCTACGCTATTACAGAAAGAAGGGATCGCTATCTATTGTTATGTCACGATTTTGACTACAGAGCTCATCGAATTCTTCGACAACTTGAAAACACTTTAATGATTACTTCGTGTTATAATTGCTTTAGCACACAATTAAATGGACTTGAAATGGTTTGATTTTTAGAGAGCAGAAAGTCTAGCCATTAACGATTGGAAAAACTTACATGAGTTTACAAAACCTAGACAAGTTAACAAATGGAACCCGGATGTCCGATATTCAGCCTAGTGTATAGAAGAAGAATTCAAAATGAAGGATGAAAAATAAGCAAAGGATGAAAGAGAAGTAAAGGATGAATGATAAATTTTTTGCATATCTGGAGCTTAACTACCCCACGCATTATTTTTTAATTATAGTGTAATTTTTATGAAACTAGCGCAGTATATGTAAAATTGAGTTTGGAACATATTTTATTATATATAATTTTCTGATTTTCTTCTTTATTTTTCAGTAAAAAGAAACATCATGTTCATTTGTAAATTAGAAGATCTTGAGCATTTATTGAATTGTGAAGTGTCGCTGTTAGCGTATTTGCAGTATTACAATTTGATTCTGATTAATATGATTTATGCAAAATGTGGCTCTTCCATGCAATCTGATACTTCGACTTTAAAATTTCGGTGTTTCAAATATTTTCTTAGACGGATGTGTAATACTTTTGTTTCCGCAAGGCGGAAGAGCTTTTTTGAGAGAAGCCATCTTTCGATCTCACAAATTTTGAAAAATTTGTTTTTATTTATACTTGGAACTTCCTATGACTGTGATCTGTGCACAATTGAATTTAGATGGTCATACAGTTGTTGATTGACTTAATTTCATTACGGAGGTTTTCGTTGCTCCTGCTACTTTTCGTCGTTAGCTTTTTTCAAATATAGTCCGATTCTTTTTAAACTTGCACGCTTAATACACAATTAAATTTAAAACACATTTCATTTATAGTATTTTTCAAGTTTTCCTGATATTTTTCGAAAAAAATCGTGGGGTAGATAAACTCCAGAATCTCAAAAAATCTTCCTTTCCATTTCAAACAGCAGGGTGTTGAATTTCACCTCCTGTTATTACACTTACAAATCGAGCGCCCGATTGCTATCAAGCAGGCAAGCAATCTAGGGAAAAAACATAGAAGCAAGTAAACAAGAATATAAAAGTTTTTCAAGTGTATGTACTACACAATCTTGACGTTGATGCGCCAGTGTATGAGTGCAAGTTATATCCTTCAAGTCATTTTGATTAACATCTCAACTATTTTCATAATATCTTGAACCAGCGTTCGCGAGTTGTTTTAAATTTAGAGCAGACTGGCGAAGAGCTAGAGAGTACTTATTGCATCCGTACTAAAGGTTAAAGTTAACATCGGCATCTTTGGGATGCTTTATTTCCAATCAAGCCTGATACATATGATCTTAGCATTGGTTTTTCAAATGTCTTATAACTAACCCTATATATAGGACACCATGACGGTTCCCCCGTAAAGCCGGTACCCATTTCCGACACCTAGGTCGAGTGGGGTATTGTGCTTGAGCTTTCCCTTATACCCAACGGGGAAAGTCTCCGCGCCAGTGCTGGGAACGAACCCGCGACTTCCAGCATACAAGTCCGATCCCTTAACCGCTGTGCCACGGAGAGCACACTACTTTTTAAGTTGTCTGGCCGTCGCCAATTTATACTCTCAAGTCTGGTAAATTTACTAATCCAAGACTTTTATGTCAAGACCATGATGTTGCGTAACATTTTATTGATCATATGTTTTATTCGTCTACGCATCCGCTAACTTCGACGAATAGATTAGCTAGAAATGCGCAGCAATTCTTCAGATTCAATTTCAAAAGTTTTGGGTATTTCGGGCTGCTAAACTGTTATACTTTCATTTTCTTTCTGACATCAAGCACAAAGTTCCTATCGAACTCTCAACAGGTGAGCACACTCGCATTAGGTTCTAAATCAGAGTTTATCATCATTGTGAAAAAATCATGAATTCACTACAATTTTGAAAGTGAGTGAAATACTGAGGAAATCAGTTATTTTCAAATAAAACGGTGTAGAGGCCAGTTCCATCATCAGTAAATAAATTCATTGCTGAGTGGAACTGTCAGAGTTATAATTTTCACATTTCCCTTCACCAAGTGTTTATTATATTACTTAAAAGAACTTATGATGGAGCTGGACTCCTGAACGTTTCCAATTGAGAAACGATGAATAGCATTTTCTTCAATTTCAAATATTTGGACTCTTACTTGATTTTTAAGTGCACACACAAAATAAAATCCTCTATTTTAGTTTAAAGAGTTTTCTTTTCCTTTGAAATACGTGAATAATCAAGTTCCTATGAGAATAATCGAGTTCAATTGTGAATAATCGAGTTATGAGATGAATAATCGAGTTCTGATGTGAATAATCAAGTTTCTATGTGAATAATCGAGTTATAATGGGAATAATCGAGTTCCAATGTGAATAATCGAGTTATGATGTGAATAATCGAGTTAAAATGTGAATAATCGAGTTCCTAAGTGAATAATCGAGTTCCTATGTGAATAATCGAGTTCAAATGTGAATAATCGAGTTATAATGTAAATAATCGCGTTCCAATGGGAATAATCAAGTTCCTATGTGAATAATCGAGTTCAAATGTGAATAATCGAGTTATGATGTGAATAACCGAGTTCTTATGTGAATATCAAGTTCCTATGTGAATAATCGAGTTCCTATGTGAATAATCGAGTTCAAATGTGAATAATCGAGTTATGATGTGAATAACCGAGTTCATATGTGACTATCAAGTTCCTATGTGAATAATCGAGTTCGAATGTGAATAATCGAGTTATGATGTGAATAACCGAGTTCTTATGTGAATATCAAGTTCCTATGTGAATAATCGAGTTCAAATGTGAATAGTCGAGTTATGATGTGAATAACCGAGTTCTTATGTGAATATCAAGTTCCTATGTGAATAATCGAGTTCCTATGTGAATAATCGAGTTCAAATGTGAATAATCGAGTTATGATGTGAATAACCGAGTTCATATGTGACTATCAAGTTCCTATGTGAATAATCGAGTTCGAATGTGAATAATCGAGTTATGATGTGAATAACCGAGTTCTTATGTGAATATCAAGTTCCTATGTGAATAATCGAGTTCAAGTGTGAATAATCGAGTTATGATGTGAATAACCGAGTTCTGATGTGAATGACCAAGATCCTATGTGAATAATCGAGTTCAAATGTGAATAATCGAGTTCAAATGTGAATAATCGAGTTATGATGTGAATAACCGAGTTCTTATGTGAATATCAAGTTCCTATGTGAATAATCGAGTTCAAATGTGAATAATCGAGTTATGATGTAAATAATCGAGTTCTACTGTGAGTAATCGAGTTATGATGTCAATAATCGAGTTAAAATGTGAATAATCGAGTTCTAACGTGAATAATAGAGTTCTAACATGCATAATCGAGTTTTAACGTTAACAATCGTTAACAATCGAGTTTCAATGGGAATAATCGAATTCTAACGTGAATAATCGAGTTTTAGTGTGAATGACCGAGTTTTAAGAACGCTTCGTTTTTTATTAACTCGTCATACGCGCAACTTTTCGCTTTTGTAACGACACTTGTATGGTGGGAGCACATCGCGCCTCTGAGTTCCGGTTGTCTCACCTACACCTTCTGTTGCAGGGATAACGTTTCAAATGTGTTTCACTTCTGTGTTTCTGCGTGTAAAGTATTTTGGCTAGAAACTATGCCCAGTACATTCAAGGGCTAAATTTACCTGTAAGAGATATGGAATAAATTTGTAAAATCTGTTGGAATAAATTCGTTACATCTGAACTTCAAGGCATAAAATTTAATATTTATTTCAACGATACAACAAAGCATGCGCTCGCAGGCGGTGATTAAAGTCACATGTTGTCGCCGCCCTACGCCCGATGTCTAAACTAATTTGGAGCTCCACGAGCTGCAGCACTCCGACGGCCTGCCTACGACAGTCTTTCTGTGTCTTCGTTCAAATTATACGCCAAGCAATTCTAACACAAGAGAATTCGCGAGACCTAAGAAGGAAGTGTAGCTTCTGAGATTTTTTATTGGTTTTCATATGTAATCAGTAAATGATTTTTGCTTATACGCTAAGGAATCTAACACAAGAGAATTCGCGAGAACGGAGAAGGAAGAGTAACTTCTGAAATTTTTTATCGATTTTCTTCGGCAAATTTCTATGATTTTTTATCGCTTTTCATCAGTAATCGGTGATTGATTTTTGCTTTCTATATTATCAGTTTTGTCAAACTATTGGCAGATTAAAAATCGTAGAGCAAATACTTTTATAACGAGAAGAAAAGCGGCTGAACACTAGTCGGACCACTCCAGCTAACAGCCACTGTTGGGGGATGCGACACATCTCTTTTCAAGAAGACTGAAGGATATGTTAGCTCTTGATTAACTCCCGTTGTATTAAAGTATTATTTTTTTCTCTAAAACTAATCCTGCCTTGCCTGCTAATCAAGCAGGCAAGCAATCTAGGAAAAAACATAGAAGCAAGTAAACAAAAATATAAAAGTTTTTCAAGTGTATGTACTACACAATCTTGACGTTGATGCGCCAATGTATGAGTGCAAGTTATATCCTTCAAGTCATTTTGATTAACATCTCAACTATTTTCATAATATCTTGAACCAGCGTTCGCGAGTTGTTTTAAATTTAGAGCAGACTGGCGAAGAGCTAGAGAGTACTTATTGTATCCGTACTAAAGGTTAAGGATAGAGGCCCCACTGTGCACTCATTTTAGTCTCTAGTATACATCAGAAGATACCAAAGTTTCTATCATGATTTTCTCATCCGATTCTAACATGAACAGCTTTATGTAAGTCCAGCGTAGTTCACTTTCATTCAAATATCAAAATATCGAGTAAATATTGCTGTAAATTATCAACTTGAAATTGACAGAATTGCTTCACTCGGTGAGTTCGTTAAGTAAATGCAAATAATGAAGTATTTAATTAGAAAATTTTTAGCTCGATGAAAGTTAGTAATATGTTCTTGGCAACTTCTAAGTAAATCAAAAAATGTAGCAAAACGTATTTTGAAAAAACTGTCCCTTAAAATCCCCATAGACACATGCTACTCTACAAAGAAGGGCAGAATTTAAAAGTGAAAATTTATTAAAGAAAAAAAATTTAGGGTTAAAGTCGTCATCAGTACAAAAAATTATTCACCAAGTTTTAAAGAAGGAGAAAAAATATTCAAAACGCAGAAATTTAAAGCCATTTCCAGAACGAGAAGCAAAAAAATATTATTTTTTTGAATAAGAATAAGCCCCAAACAGTAAGGTGAAATGGTACGACTGAAGGTAATTCATCGTTAAACACGTTTTTAAAATATTTTATAGTACAAGGCTTCTTTCTGTATCTTACATACAGTATATCTATCCATGTGCGGGATTGAAATATCTGATGGCGAAAAAGTTGAAAATGTAAGAAAAAAAATAAAGTCATTGCAGGTCAGGCACCAGGCTTTTTAGGCACACGCATGGATAAGTATTTATAAGATAAAAATTTAAGAAAATATACAGTGCGTATGTGTCAGGTATCAGGTATTTCAATCACACACAGGAACAGATAGATATAAGATAAAAATGAAAGAAAAAATCCAGGAAAGAGATACAGTCTGTGTAAGTAAACTTCCAGATCCAGACGGCCAGACGTTGCTCGGCCGTTACGTGACTTGGAATTTAATTGCATTTCTCTTCGTTTTCGGGCGTTCGAAACGAGCTGCACCTCATCACTTAGTGAATCAGTGTTGTTATTTTAATTCTTATTACTTTAATTGCTATAATTTTAAATGTTTTCAGTCTTATTTTAAACTTTTCCTTATAGATGATTGTTGTCATACTCCAGGCGAATTTAAGAACATTGCTATTATTGAGGCATAATTATTTGCTTTTCAAGTACGTCATTTGTTATGTTTCCGTGTACAATTTGAATGTTATTATAACTCATAGACTTGATCAGGTTGCACGAGGGGGAGGGGTGAGAACTTATTTCTTTTTGGAAATGAAATACGAACAATAATAGATCGATGCCTGTGCAAATAATGGCATTTGTATCATGCTGGACAACACCGGAAATTGTATTTTACAAAGAGAAGGTACTATATGCTGCGCCTTCTATGGTCAATGCACTGATTCAATTGAATTTGGAAGCTTCTGTCCACTTCTTCAAGCATGTAGCCCTCCATATTGGCCGTTTTTGTTTTTCTGCATGTATTCCATGAAATTTTTTATTGAAATCTATAGCGAACGTTTGTTATAAACTTGAGATTTCTGATAACATCACAGCAAATAATCACAAATCTGATGAACGTGAGGACTCGTTTACATCACCGCTCTGGAAGACCAACTGCTCGAGGAAAGGCTTCTTAAGCAAGTCATATGAATCCCTTAATTGTTGTGTGGGCCGTGGCTCCATCTTGTTAAAGCCACACGGTTTCTAGTTGGAGTTTTTGACAGCGAGGCAGGCGCGAAGGACTTTCGGTTCATTACCAAATAAAAAGTCTACATTTAGTTTTGCAGCTCTTGCTCTAGGCAAAAGTTTGGACCATTTATTCCCAGTCTGGATAACGCACATCAGACCGTAATACCATCCGTGTGAAGAGGTCTCTCATACGGCGAGCTCACAGGATTATCTCACACCCAGTTTGTTAAAACTCTCAGTGAGGGGAAAATATGCATCGTAAAAGAAGATAACATTGACTTCGTTGGGTAAGGTGTTAACTAGCTGCTCCCATGAGATTTTATTATCCGTCAGTTGTTGATCTGCTACCAATTTGTCGTGATAAAAATGGAGCTCAAGAACTTCAAGGATGGAACTCCCTGACATGCAGATGGCAACCACCTGCTGACACTCAGGGAAATTTCTTTCTTTTCAAACACTTCCTCTTCGTTCGACAGCTACAACGGTCCTCGTATGTCTTCTCTTTCTCTGTTTTCCTCAAAGCATCCCCTGCAGTAAAGTCAATTTTAAATAAGGTATACTTCCATGCAATAAAATTTTTAGGTGAAGGCGAAGAGTACGTTGCTCGGCAGTATCGAAATGGTCTTTAGAAAAGTTCGCTTTTAAAGAAAAACTTCAAACCGCCTTCGGCCAATGCATCTTTACAGCCGAGTGTGCTGGTAGTGTGAATTCCTATCCCCCACTCACATTGTTTCAACTACGTTCCTTTTAAAAATGGAAATGACTACGCCTATGAACCGTACTGCGAAAATTGTATAGTGCCTTTAACGGTCCGACACATCCTCCTCGAATGTCCCGATTACGGACAAGAGCGCCAAGCTCACCTCGGCGATGAGCCGAACCTTCCTAAACTACTGGCCGGCTCCGCCACCTGCGGGCCACGTCCCTCTCTGAACCTTTTTTTACTTGAAATTCGTCTATTTCATGAAATTTGACTCACCAACTGAAAATGAGTGACCTCTAGAGAGAAAATCTACTCAGCCTCATACGAGGCCCAAACCATCGCCCCTGCGGATGCCCGCGACTAGAAACACAGTCGCTCCTCCGTCAGACCAAAGCTGACACACCACAGCACTAAAACGGGGTCGGAATGATCTTCACCCTCCGCTATTTCCCAATATGAGACCTAAATGTTGCACTGCTACCAAATTACGCAGTGATTTCGGCAGAGCATCAAAACGGCGGGAGAACCCAATAAGAATAATTATAATAATAATAACTACGCCTATGAAAAGCGGGCAAGGATTAGAAGTTCTTTCCGGCCATTGTTGCACAATCATGCATGGCTGGCTAACGAATTTTTCCGTCACAAACCCCAAAAATATGGCCTTCAACCTCTCCAGATCTCAAACCCTTGCACGGCTGCGTATGTAGGGCTACACAAATAAGTGAGAGATGAATGAATACTTTCGGAAAAACAAAGATTCTTGCGCATCCACGAAAGAGTAAACATTAAATTCAATTCAACCGTCCAAATTGAACGTTTAGACGAGTGTGATTTTCCAGAGATTCAGTTAAAAATGCTTGCAGTCGTAGTTTTTTATAATTAATAAAATATATTATATTTCTATGCCTATAAGATTCACTTTACAAGAAAAAAGCTAGCATTTGATTCGACGCATATCTATAAACCTAAACGCCTCAGACAGTTTTCTTTGTAGGTTTCAAGTTTTGGTGTCACCGCCTAACTACGCTCTGTTATCAGTGGTAGCATAGGGTCAAATTCACATCCTGCATTCAGATTTAAGTTGTGGAAAATATCATTTCGTGTCCATGTTGTTTATAATTTGAAGCTTTCATAATCATATTGGGGGAAATTTACGGCCTTCTAGGACCAACTTATTATACAAATTCCCCACGTAGTACTGATGACCCGGTCTGCTAAAAATGCTTCATTTACGAACTAGATTTTCTACCGTTATTTTCTAAAAGTTATTTTCTCTTTATGTCTAATTATTTCTACCATCATGAGAAGCGGGATCAACAACCGATATTAAAAACAAGTCACCAAAAACACTCTCATTGGTCCAGGTATTTTCATTAAATATAAATCTAACGTCCGAGGCTGAGGTCTTCTAATACATTCTTGAACTCTGCGCCGCAGACACCGAGCAAGGCAAAGGAAATACCGCCAGTAATCCGCCCTCAGCGGAACAAAAAAGTGATCGATATGGGAATACCACGAAGACGCGTGAGCGGCTCATTTCGCAGCAAAGGGCTGCCCTTTATTCAGACTAGGAAACTGTTAAAGTGTTCGTTTTATGCGCAGTAAATACAATATTTTACAATTTAAACATTTTATAACGCAGGAAACGTAACATTTTATAATTTCATAAGCAAAACCCCATAGGTGATTGTAGCTCGCATGTAAGAACAAGTGGTGTAGGTACGAGAAATTTCTTCTGTCGTTCAATTTCCTTCAAGGTAATTTTTCAAGCACCGCTCATGCAAACAAGCTTGCAGGGATGCGCTGGAGGTAAATGAATGTTGGATTAGGGAACTGAAGTATGGAACCGCAATAAATATATAGCACCGTAGAAGTTACTGGCTTTTGGAATGTTGTTTAGAAATGTCCTGTCAAAAATGCTTGAAACTCATTTCGCTTTCACCCAC
Source organism: Morinoia aosen (assembly GCA_030386875.1). NCBI lineage: Eukaryota > Metazoa > Arthropoda > Malacostraca > Amphipoda > Talitridae > Morinoia > Morinoia aosen. Next base: position 49,057,659 of record CM059574.1, on the reverse strand, counting down.
AAAATTGTTCGCCAAGCTCGCTTCTCTTGTACCGTACGACGCACGAAAAACTTGTAGTTGTGCTACTACTTTATGCTGGGAAATTTCTGATATCAATGGGTTTTCAACTGCTGAAACTCACTGCTAGCAATCAGTTTCAATGTCGCAAGGCTCGATGGGAGCACAGATGTTTCCGCACAGAGATACGTGTGTGTCAGAGGGAGTCTTTGTTTAGTTGATTACTAATTTTTCAAGGGTTTACTTTGTACATCTAATAAGGCATACTTTTTACCTCTTTTCTTACATTTTTGTTTTATATTTCACAGAAGGGGAAGACTGCTCGTGACCTGATAGGTCAGGTTGTACATACAGTTAATTTATTTGAGTAGAAATTTGTTCCCAATCATCTTTTCTCCGAGATGAAACACTTCAACGAAGCTTGCCTTAGAGTCGACGGAGAATACCTTCCACAAAATGATCACTAGTAACAGCCAGTATCCTTAATACAGAGTATTGGAGTTATAATAGAATGGACCTACATGAATTTGAAGTTTTCCTTGTAAAATGCATGGATTAACAGTAATATGAAAAAAATAATTTTCGATCACTTTTATATTAGTACTGAGAGTAAGTCCTTTAATTTTTTCCTCTCATGTTTTTGACAGAAAGGTGGTGGATTTTGGGCTGTGCTAACGCCGGATTTTCACGGTGACATTCAAGCAAGCAAGAAACAACCACGCAAGCAAGCAAGCAAACAACCAAGCAAGCAAACAACCAAGCAAGCAAACAACCAAGCAAGCAAACAAGCAAAGAAATGAACAAATAAGCAACAACCAACCAAGCAAGGAAACAAGCAAGCAGCCAACCAAGCAAACAGGCAAGCAAGCAACCGACAAAGCAAGCAACCAAGCAAGGAAACAAACAAGCAACCAAGCAAGCAACTAACCAAGCAAACAAGCAAACAAGCAAGCAATCAACCAAGGAAGCAACCAAGCAAGGAAACAAGCAAGCAACCAACCAAGCAAGGAAACAACCAACCAAGTAAACAAGCAAGGAAACAAGTAAACAACCAACCAAGCAAACAAGCAAACAACCAACCAAGCAAACAAGCAAGGAAACAAGCAAACAACCAACCAAGCAAACAAGCAAGCAGCCAACCAAGCAACCAACCAAGCAAACAAGCAAGGAAACAAGCAAACAACCAACCAAGCAAACAAGCAAACAACCAACCAAGCAAACAAGCAAACAACCAACCAAGCAAACAATCAAGGAAACAAGCAAACAACCAACCAAGCAAACAAGCAAACAACCAATCAAGCAAACAAGCAAGGGAACAAGCAAACAACCAACCAACCAACCAAGCAAACAAGCAACCAACCAAGCAAGCAAGGAAGCAAGCAAGCAAGCAACTACGCAAGAAAGCGACTAAGCAAGAAAGCGACGAAGCAAGAAAGCAAGGTAGCAGATAAGCAATCTAGTGACCAAGCAAACAAGATCATCAAAGTTTAGCAGGCACAGAGCACGGCGTACTACCGTGGTATACAGACACACACCCTCTCGGCCTTGACTAACACATCTGTAGGTGTGTTCCACTCCAGTGCAACACAGCCACAGCGAGCGTTTTTCACCGTTTCATCTTTGCAAGTGCCCCAACTAAGCTCTCATGGCCGAAGACAACAATTTGAAATTTAACTGTCTTGTTTTAGAAACTCTAATTTTTTTGCAATTCTCAGCTTGTACCTGAAATGTGTTCTACGATTATCTGTTTTAATAGGTGTTGTATTATTGTCCTTCGTGTAAAATGTTATTCCTTTAGAATGAATACCCAATCATTTTATATTTTTTTGCGAATTCGTTTACATCAACCAAAAATCCTGCCACATCACTGCCACATCACTGCCACATCACTGCCACATCACTGCCACATCACTGCCACATCACTGCCACATCACCTATGCTCGTTTCCAATCCTGATTATGTGTAACCTTGAATTCATGTGATCATTATATATTTTATATTGCCATTTATTTTATATTATTATTTATTTTCCATTATTATTTATTTTACATTATTATTTATTTTGCATCATTATTTATTTTATATTGTTATATATGAATTATACATTAATATTTTCTATTATGTTGCTCCATTTACAGATATTGAAGGTCTAGTGTTTTTTTCTATTTATAGAAATATTATTTGCCTGAGATAAGAGCCAACTCAGAGCAGCGTCACAAATGCGGTGATCAAATGTTTGAGTGCTCTAAATATCAGTCATTTATTCTGTACTTAATTCAATGTAAACTGCATATTTCGTTAACTATAACACTGCGCATTGGCGGCGCAGTGTTTCTTTGTAGCAGTAATGAAGTGAGGTCCCGAGCTGAGGGCTTTTCTTGGAATAAAGTGTTGTTCTTTTGAACCATAATTGTTTGGTTCACTGCTGTCCTTTTTTCAGCACCTACTACTCTTTTCTTCAACTTTTATCTTGCTTCATGAACTTTTTTTTCAGTTTACTGTTTTTGTGCACCTTGTTCATGGGTTCCGTATTGTCTTAAATCCATAGCAAATGGTACCGTCCTCCTTTCTCTCTTTGAAACGTCTTTGTTGCAGTTAGGGAGGCTTAAACTAACACATAACCTAATCTTTTAACAACAACCCAATGTTTAAAATAACGAGTCGGCAATAAAATTCCTGTTTTAGCAACAGTAGCAATTTAGAATTTTATTTTCAGCACCATTTTCGGCCAACTGGTGACCAGTGCTCCCGTATTTTGGCTGCATTCCAGAGATTTGTGCTGCAGAATATCTGTATTCTGTGGTCGGGTTTATTCTGTACTACATAGACAAGGAACACAAGTCTTAGCAGAACGAAAGCAGCCTTCGGCACAGGGACTCCCGGATGCTATATAAAGGCTTGCAGAACACCTGTTCCAGCAGTGTGAACCGAGCTGCTCGAGTGTAAGGTTGCGGGTGCAAACGCTAGGGCTGACCCACACAGAACGCGTACCCTATCCTTGACATTGAAGTCCCGATATCAACTATTACTGTTGCACATTATTATTTTTAATTCTGCTATAAACAATGAAATCTTTCAGCCAATATATATAATTTCGTTTCAGAAGTTTTTAAAGCGCGTTAACAGTTTTGTTATTCATTGAAATGGGTTTGAGCGATGTTTACCGGGCCTGAAAAGATGGTCAACCAATATGACGACCTCGGGGCATATTTGAAGAAGCCTTGCCCGGCACTCCGGCCTTTTTTAGTCTTTTGTTTATGACTGCATTGTATGGACCGCAGGAATCTTGAAACACATTTCCAGGAACCGCCTGTGATTTCCATACATGAAACAGATATGTGCTGTAGATAACCCATTCATGCGTTTTCTTTTGTAGTTTGTTTGGATAGTTTTCATCTGAAGGTATTTTTTGCTGTCCAGGTTTTGAACTCAGGGAAAATACTGATTCTTGCTTCGCGCTCGTAATTTTTTTCTGACGGATTAATGTATGAGGTTAAAATGCTGCTGCTAGCGAGATGCAAATGGATGTATTCGATGTGGTAAAGATTTTTAATGAGAGAGTGATTAATTTGTCAGGCTTCTATACATTCCCGATTTCAATAGTTAAATGCTTATCATTTTACATTTCAATTAATGAAAGCAATTAGCATTCCATATCTAATTCATAACGGCTACAGTTCACAGAGTTTCATAACTAGACAAAGTATTTTAGGGGCACAATCGTTTGACTTTTTCACTCTCGCACGCGCCATTTTTGTCCATTAAAAATCCAGCAATGTAGTAGACTGAATACAAATTTTCAAAATTAATATCTCTCGGCAGTATTTCAATAAATCAATTGCAATAAAAAGCTCAGTACAATCAGATAAGAAACTTAATCATCACACGCAAAAAATCGAATAAACACCATTAGATTAATATCATTATTGCGGTGGGTAAAACGTGTTATATTTGTATTTCTTTATAAAATATTACCAAAGGAAATAACACTCGATTGATATCATTATTGGAGTCTGCAAAAATAGGTAATCAATTTATTCATCGCTCATGAGTTATGCAGGAAATACCGCTAGATTAATATTATTATCATTGTCTGTAAAATTATGAAAGGAATTTATTTATTGCTCATAAAATAGTTTAGGGAATGCTTCCAGATTAATATTGTTGTTGAAGTTTGCATAAATAGGCGAGAAATTTCGCTTTCGTAAACTTTACTACCATATTTAAAATGAACTTCAATTTGAACGAAACAAAATTAGAGTAGTTAGAACGTGAAATATTATTGGTTATCGATTCGGTTTGCAGTTATTTTGAGGTCATTCTCTAATTGACTTCGTTGCCACGCTCAAAACTTGTGTACGAAAAACGGCTGTGCCTTTCTTCAGAGTTAGTGGAATGTATCATTTAGATGTATCATGTTCGGATTTTTACTCATCATTTTCACACAACATCGTAATTCAGAAAATTTGTTTGCTCCCACAGTTCGTAACATTTATCTCTCTATTGTTGATAGTCTCATTCTTTATTCGTAATTGCTAATTTTTATGGCCACTTCACAATTGAGTATAATCTATACCATATTATCAATATTACATGTGTCATTATTTTACACACTTTTCGTAATGGTCGGTTTTTCTACACCCTTATCGTAATTGTAAATGTTTTTTTACCCTTTTAATTCTCAATAAAATTGAATTTATGTCTCAGTTTTCATTATTTTGGTTTCAAATAGTGAAGTCAATGACAAAAGCACACAAGAGCACTTAACTTAATTATTCACCCAAGTCGTTAAAAAATAATATATTGACAGAATCAGCTTTAATCTTAAATCAATCTTTTACCTTAAATAAATTTTCCATCTTAAATCGATCATATCTTCCATCCTAAATCAATCCCATCGTTCATCTTAAATCAATTACATCTTTCATCTTAAATCAATTACATCTTTCATCTTAAATCAATTACATCTTTCATCTTAAATCAATCACATCTTTCATCTTAAATCAATCACATCTTTCATCTTGATTCAATCACATCTTTCATCTTAAATCAATCACATCTTTCATCTTAAATCAATCACATCTTTCATCTTAAATCAATCACATCTTTCATCTTAAATCAATCACATCTTTCATCTTAAATCAATCACATCTTTCATCTTGATTCAATCACATCTTTCATCTTAAATCAATCACATCTTTCATCTTAAATCAATCACATCTTTCATCTTGATTCAATCACATCTTTCATCTTAAACCAATCACATCTTTCATCTTAAATCAATTACATCTTTCATCTTAAATCAATTACATCGTTCATCTTAAATCAATTACATCTTTCATCTTAAATCAATTACATCTTTCATCTTAAATCAATTACATCTTTCATCTTAAATCAATTACATCTTTCATCTTAAATCAATCACATCTTTCATCTTAAATCAATTACATCTTTCATCTTGATTCAATCACATCTTTCATCTTAAATCAATCACATCTTTCATCTTAAATCAATCACATCTTTCATCTTGATTCAATCACATCTTTCATCTTAAATCAATCACATCTTTCATCTTAAATCAATCACATCTTTCATCTTGATTCAATCACATCTTTCATCTTAAATCAATCACATCTTTCATCTAAAATCAATCACTTTTTTCATCTTAAATCAGTCACTTTTTAGGTGAAACGAAACATTAAAATATTAGATACTTTCTATTCTTAATTTTTGTTCAGAATTAATGGCAGTAAATGTTAGTTGAACAAATTGTATCAAAAATGACTACAAAAACGGAAATTTTGGCTATGACTATAATTAGCTCAAGCAAATTGTTTGAGTTTGATGTAGCTATTTTTAGAAACTTCTATTACCTCTGAATTGCATAGGTATTATTACAAATTGGGAATCATTCACCATGGTGATGATTATTTATAAATTTCAGTAAAACAATATTGATAACTAATGAAATAAAATGAGATGAAACAAAGCAACAAGGTGTACTTTATTTATGTTTATGAAGAATGTAAAAGTTCTGAACAACATCAATAAAAATAGACAAATCTTGCAACACTGCCAAGATTTTTGGGTTTCAAAGTTAAATATATTTTGAACAGAGATACATCATTTTTCGTGGCAGAAATAAGATAAGAGAATTAATGATCTTTTTTTTTTTGTCAATTTTTTCGTAGAATCAATCATATCACGATTTAGAGAATAGATTCAAAGAGGATTACCCTAGAGATACCAACATATTTCTTCCTCGTCGCTAATAAAAAATATAAAAGTGCAACTGTTTCGTCTCTTGGAAACCAGATCGAACTCAATTTTTCCGAGAAATGGTGTCTCAGTTGCGCATGAGATACATGGGAAGGAGTGTGGGGAGTTACTCCGTCTTGTTGAATCCAGACGTCATGCCTTACCTCAACTAATACGTAACCAAAACGTTCAGTCATGTGAAGCTGCTTTGGTGATGGGGACATCGATGCTTCAGGTACAAAGTTTTAGATTTTAGTGAAGAGTGACCACCTCATGTTTTTTCTGTTTCTAAACGGCATGGAGTGGCTTAGCCAAGAAATCTTCGATGCACATCAAAGTACTATTCAAAATTTACATCCTATCATTCCAAGTTTATATATCTCAATTGTTGATTCCTTTCGAAACAAACAAATTCACTCAACGCCCCTTGTAGGGATGTCAAGAGAACGAAGTTCACCGAGTGATGAGAGCGCTAAAAATATACTTACAGTATGCCCGATAGCAGGCTGGGCATGACTGCATCAAGGTTTGTTTTTTGATTGTTGAGCGCTTTCAAGATTTCAGATCATTACCATATTTTGAAATTATGTGGCAAATCGCTAAAAAATTAATTATTCACCATACTAAACTTGATGTTTGAAAATAGTTCATTCGAGCATCTTTCAGATTCGTCAAAATGACGCATTCAAATCGCCAATTTCTGTGCTTATTTTCCATTGAATTCCATTTCTAATGACATATTCTTTTTACGTCTTACCGGGTGAACCGTTTAGGCAATGGTGAATTTTATATGAGGATGAAACTTATAATATACGCTCAGTGGTGTGACATGCTGTTGCACAAGGTAAAATAGCTGGAATTTCTTTAGTAAACTTGATAAGCGTTTCACTCGGTCAATTTTTATAATTTCAGAGAACTTACGGAGTTAAAAACGCACAAGAGATTGTGAAGCTATCAAGGCGAGTACTCCGTGAATGACTGATAAATCGAAGAAGGAAAAGCTCGTCTCAAGTAATAAAAACCTCAGAGCACTTGACTTAAAACATGAAATTTATCAGTTCATTGGGCTAATTCCGCCAATATACACAGTCAGCAGACGTCTACGGGAGGATGGCCTGCTTGGTCAAAGATCCGTGCCGAAATCCCTCATCTATTCCGTGCTTAACGGGATAAAGATCATATTCGCTCGACGATTGGAATAGGAAATGTTGTTTGGAGTAATGAATAGAACTTCTTGAGAAAAATTTATTAATTTCTGCTATCGAGAATACGTTCATAAAGGACGTCTAATGATGATAGAGCATAGCTTTCTTTCTACAATTAAAAAATGAATAAGTGCAAGTCTTTTGAAGATGAGATAATATATTTGATTTGGATCATGGGATGTTTGTTTAACGGTCTAATCTAAATGTCCCAAGCTGCTATTGGGAAGCATGGTGGAGTCTATGTCTGAGTTGAGAGCGCTTTCATGCAGAGGTGCCTGGGTTATCTTTGACATAGTATTTATTCCAAGGGCAATGGGTCTAAATTAAGAGCGTTTTCTGAGCTGCCTGGGCTGGTCTTAGACGTAGTATTTATTCCAAGTGCTATGGGTCTAAATTAAGAGCGCTTTCAGAGATGCCTGAATTTGTCTTTGATGTAGTATTCCAAGTATACAATGGACTGGAATCAGTATGACTTCCTTGAGGCAGCGATATAACTTACGCTAGATGGAGATTGGGCAAACATTTTATTTTTCAACAGGATAGTGATCCAAAATACATGTGCCGTGCGAAGTGCTAATGGCTTCGACGTTGTCTTGCCAGCATTCCGAATTGTTCAATTCAGTCTAATGTCTTGAAAAGTATTGAGTCAGTTTGGTTTTATATTTTGTTGAGTTTCAAAGCACATAGAAAAGAATCTGTCACGAAACGCGGAAATAATTTTCTAACAACTTGAAGATGTGTAGGTGCAAATCAACTTTTAAAATTTTGAACTTTTGAAGGATAGTATCTATGAATTTTTGTCGTAGATACTGTCCCGCGGTACTATGAATCTACGACAAAGCGTTACCAAGTGCAACTCGAATAGCTTTGAGACGAATTATATACCCCAGAAAAAGGCATTCCTACATTTTTGTTGCTGTTAGTTGAAAGCAGCTGACGTCTTAGGTGATATTTTTCTTGGTTTAAAATGTTTTGTTCAGTCAGGTCCCATAGAAAAGTTGTCATAGGAACAACATTTCTCGATACATCTTGAAGCATGTTCTTTGACTCTACAATGTACAGTACTTCTTCATCCGGGTTCCACATTTGGCATTGATCTCAAAAGCTCAAAAAGAAGTTATGTTACCGAAACTCAAATTTAGCAAATGTAATTGGACTCCCTACCGTATACATATATTAATGAGTCATGACAAACAGCCACTCGTTATTTGTTCTTATCCTAAAATGCCTCCTTTCCAACAACACCTCTCAAAGTATCTAATTTTTGATAATTCTAGACATCATAATTCTTAAGTTTACACAGTGATTTTATAAAAAAATGCAGGTAAAAGTGCCAACGATGTAAGAACTGCATTCAGGAGTGATTTGAAGATTTAGGTAGGCTTATATTCGACAAATCAGCGCACGATTCCCGCTTATTTAAGCTTGGAGTGTCTGGTCACAGTGAATTGGAGTGTCTGGTCACGGTCCAGTGTACATTGCAGTCTATTCTCGAGTTACAGGACATCATTTAGAGCTCAGCGGAGCTTGAATAAATAACAATTTGACATAGTTCTTCAATTAATGTAATACTTGGCACAAATTATCAAGCATCCTGTCACTAAAGCCTACCTAAATTTCAAAACGATTAAAAATGTGTCCCAGTTATTTAACTGATGCGATGCTCGGTTTAACTTAAAAACTGGGAAAACCTGAGACGCGTTTTTATCGCTATAAGTTAAGGCCTTCAGAAGATGATGTGGAATAACAGGAAAATGAACTTCAGTTCGCGAAAAGCACAAGCTGCAATGTCGTTCTGCTGACATAAAAGGATGTTTTCTGCTAGACGCTGAATTTCCAACAATATTTTGCTTCCCAATTATATTTTCGCGTCTTATTTCGCTATGAATGTAGTGTTTAGTGCCTTGGGTAATCGTGTGGTGTCGATTGTGCTATGTCTATCTCCTGTTGACTGTTACACATACCTCCCGCCTTCCATTACACGTACCACCTGCCTTCCATTACACGTACCACCTGCCTTCCATTACACGTACCAACTGCCTTCCTTACACGTACCACCTGCCTTCCATTACATGTACCACCTGCCTTCCATTACATGTACCACCTGCCTTCCATTACACGTACCACCTGCCTTCCATTACACGTACCACCTGCCTTCCATTACACGTACCAACTGCCTTCCTTACACGTACCACCTGCCTTCCATTACACGTACCACCTGCCTTCCATTACACGTACCACCTGCCTTCCTTACACGTACCACCTGCCTTCCTTACACGTATCACCTGCCTTCCATTACACGTACCACCTGCCTTCCATTACACGTACCACCTGCCTTCCTTACACGTACCACCTGCCTTCCATTACATGTACCACCTGCCTTCCATTACACGTACCACCTGCCTTCCATTACACGTACCATCTGCCTTCCATTACACGTACCACCTGCCTTCCATTACGCGTACCACCTGCCTTCCATTACACGTACCACCTGCCTTCCATTACACGTACCACCTGCCTTCCATTAAACGAACCACCTGCCTTCCTTACACGTACCACCTGCCTTCCATTACACGTACCACCTGCCTTCCATTACACGTACCACCTGCCTTCCATTACACGTACCACCTGCCTTCCATTACACGTACCACCTGCCTTCCATTACACGTACCACCTGCCTTCCATTACACGTCCCACCTGCCTTCCATTACACGTACCACCTGCCTTCCATTACACGTACCACCTGCCTTCCATTACACGTACCACCTGCCTTCCTTACACGTACCACCTGCCTTCCATTACACGTACCACCTGCCTTCCATTACACGTACCACCTGCCTTCCATTACACGTACCACCTGCCTTCCATTACACGTACCACCTGCCTTCCATTACACGTACCACCTGCCTCCCATTACACGTACCACCTGCCTTCCATTACACGTACCACCTGCCTTCCTTACACGTACCACCTGCCTTCCATCACACGTACCATCTGCCTTCCATTACACGTACCACCTGCCTTCCATTACACGTACTATCTGCCTTCCATTGCACGTACCACCTGCCTTCCATTACACGTACCACCTGCCTTCCTTTACACGTACCTCCTGCCTTTCATTACACGTACCACCTACCTTCCATTACACGTACCATCTGCCTTCCATTACACGTACCACCTGCCTTCCATTACACGTACCATCTGTTTTCCATTACACGTACCATCTGCCTTCCTTACACGTACCACCTGCCTTCCATTACACGCACCATTACACGTACCACCTGCCTTCCATAACACGTACCACCAGCCTCCCATTACACGTACCACCTGCCTTCCATTACACGTACCACCAGCCTTCCATTACACGCACCACCTGCCTTCCATTACACGTACCACCTGCCTTCCATTACACGTACCACCTGCCTTCCATTACACGTACCACCTGCCTTCCTTACACGTACCACCTGCCTTCCATTACACGTAGCCTTCCATTACACGTACCAACTGCCTTCTATTACATGTACCACCTGCCTCCCATTACACGTACCACCTGCCTTCCATTACACGTACCACCTGCCTTCCATTACACGTACCACCTGCCTTCCATTACACGTACCACCTGCCTTCCATTACACGTACCACCTGCCTTCCTTACACGTACCACCTGCCTTCCATTACACGTACCACCTGCCTTCCATTACACATACCACCTGCCTTCCATTACACGTACCACCTGCCTTCCATTACACGTACCACCTGCCTTCCTTACACGTACCACCTGCCTTCCATTACACGTACCATCTGCCTTCCATTACACGTACCACCTGCCTTCCATTACACGTACTATCTGCCTTCCATTGCACGTACCACCTGCCTTCCATTACACGTACCACCTGCCTTCCTTTACACGTACCTCCTGCCTTTCATTACACGTACCACCTACCTTCCATTACACGTACCATCTGCCTTCCATTACACGTACCACCTGCCTTCCATTACACGTACCATCTGTTTTCCATTACACGTACCATCTGCCTTCCTTACACGTATCACCTGCGTTCCATTACACGTACTCCCTGCCTTCCATTACACGTACCACCAGCCTTCCATTACACGTACCACCTGCCTTCCATTACACGTACCACCTGCCTTCCATTACACGTACCACCAGCCTTCCATCACACGTACCACCTGCCTTCCATTACACGTACCACCTGCCTTCCATTACACGTACTCCCTGCCTTCCATTACACGTACCACCTGCCTTCTATTACACGTACCAACTGCTACCATTACACGTACCACCTGCCTTCCATTACACATACCACCTGCCTTCCATTACACGCACCATTACACGTACCACCTGCCTTCCATAACACGTACCACCAGCCTCCCATTACACGTACCCCCTGCCTTCCATTACACGTACCACCAGCCTTCCATTACACGCACCACCTGCCTTCCATTACACGTACCACCTGCCTTCCATTACACGTACCACCTGCCTCCCATTGCAGGTACCACCGGCCTTCCATTGCAGGTACCACCTGCCTTCCATTACACGTAGCCTTCCATTACACGTACCAACTGCCTTCTATTACATGTACCACCTGCCTCCCATTACACGTACCACCTGCCTTCCATTACACGTACCACCTGCCTTCCATTACACGTACCACCTGCCTACCAATGCAGGTACCACCGGCCTTCCATTGCAGGTACCACCTGCCTTCCATTACACGTAGCCTTCCATTACACGTACCAACTGCCTTCTATTACATGTACCACCTGCCTCCCATTACACGTACCACCTGCCTTCCATTACACGTACCACCTGCCTTACATTACACGTACCACCTGCCTTCCATTACACGTACCACCTGCCTTCCATTACACGTACCACCTGCCTTCCATTACACATAACACCTGCCTTCCATTACACGTACCACCTGCCTTCCATTACACGTACCACCTGCCTTCCATTACACGTACCACCTGCCTTACATTACACGTACCACCTGCCTTACATTACACGTACCACCTGCTTCCATTACACGTACCACCTGCCTTCCATTGCACGTACCACCTGCCTTCCATTACACGTACCACCTGCCTTCCATTACACGTACCACCTGCCTTCCATTACACGTACCACCTGCCTTCCATTACACGTACCACCTGCCTTCCATTACACGTACCACCTGCCTTCCATTACACATAACACCTGCCTTCCATTACACGTACCACCTGCCTTCCATTACACGTACCACCTGCCTTCCATTACACGTACCACCTGCCTTACATTACACGTACCACCTGCCTTACATTACACGTACCACCTGCTTCCATTACACGTACCACCTGCCTTCCATTGCACGTACCACCTGCCTTCCATTACACGTACCACCTGCCTTCCATTACACGTACCACCTGCCTTCCATTACACGTACCACCTGCCTTCCATTACACGTACCACCTGCCTTCCATTACACGTACCACCTGCCTTCCATTACACGTACCACCTGCCTTACATTACACGTACCACCTGCCTTACATTACACGTACCACCTGCCTTCCATTACACGTACCACCTGCCTTCCATTACACGTACCACCTGCCTTCCATTACACGTACCACCTGCCTTCCATTACACGTACCACCTGCCTTCCATTACACGTACCACCTGCCTTCCATTACACGTACCACCTGCCTTCCATTACACGTACCACCTGCCTTCCTTACACGTACCACCTGCCTTCCATTACACGTACCACCTGCCTTACATTACACGTACCACCTGCCTTCCATTACACGTACCACCTGCCTTCCATTACACGTACCACCTGCCTTACATTACACGTACCACCTGCCTTACATTACACGTACCACCTGCTTCCATTACACGTACCACCTGCCTTCCATTACACGTACCACCTGCCTTCCATTACACGTACCACCTGCCTTCCATTACACGTACCACCTGCCTTCCATTACACGTACCACCTGCCTTCCATTACACGTACCACCTGCCTTCCATTACACGTACCACCTGCCTTCCATTACACGTACCACCTGCCTTCCATTACACGTACCATTTCATTAGATTTAGCCAAGAAAACAAGAGGCAAAAAAAACTACAACATTTTCTAAACTACAAAACCCGCCAGGTGAGAAAGTTAACTAGTTTTTGAATGTATAAACAAGTTTTTCTTCGTGCATTACAGTGAATTTCCGCGTTGAAAAACAGGTGACTTGAAAATAGATCCCGTACAGTAAGAGAAAATTGCAAGAAAGTGCGCTCGAAGATTTTGAAGTGTGACGGTGACGATGGCGTCTACAGAAACATGCCGCGAGCGTGGGCACCCTCACGTCGAGGCCACGCCCATCTGGCAATCTGGGGCCCCAAAAAATCCTTCCTCAGAATCAATCGAAAACTCTGCAACGGATTTCATATTTCAAGAAAACATCACCACCCCAAAACCGAACCCCATTTTATATTTACTCGCTACGAGAAACGTGAAGTTTTCAGGCAAGATTTTCAACGGAGTTTCGTCGAGGCAAAGCGACGCTTGTCGTTTTGAAAAGCGCTACTCGAGCATATTCATAATTGTGGTGTTGATTTTACTGGCGTCGCTGGTGGCCGCAGACACGTGGTCTGGTGAAGAAACATCCAGGAGCTCATCGACCACAGCTGTTGTTGTTGTTGGCGCCAGACCGCGTGAGTATATCTTGTTCTTGTTTGTGGTGTGTGCTAATTGTTGTTGTTGTGCTCTCTTCTCGTTATTATTTATATTGAGCACACTTAATTATAGCTCCCTCCTCTGTCATTTTTGTTGTTCTCTCTTCGGGTTATTATTTATATTGAACACACTTAATTAGTGCTCCCATTTTGGGCTATTATTTATATTGTGCTAACTTTACCTTTCCTACTTCTGGATGTTATTTGTATTGCGTGCTCTTTATTGTTGTCCCATGTTCTGGTAATTATTTATTTGCGGCACTTAAATATTGTTCTTACTCTGGTTATTATAACTATTGTGTGCTCTCTGTTATTGTTCTTTCTTCTAGTAATTATTTCGATTGCATACTCTTCTCCATTCCATGTTTTTTCGTTTCCTTTATTATTATTTGTGCACTCTATATTTTTCCCGCTTGTTTTTTATTATGTCCATTGTTCTTAATTTGTTGTTCTCTCTTTTGGGAGGGCTTTCTCCGGGCTGGGAGTGTGTTATTTAACGTGTAACAGAAGTAGAGGAAAACTTTTCAAACTTGGTACGATAATAAAAGTAATTTTAATTTCGCGTGCAGTTGCAAATACCACCTTTGTTTTGGAACTTGAAGCTACTCTTAAATGAACACTTCAAATGTGTGTCATTTCTCGTATTGATTCCTCCACATTTGTGTCAAGATAATTTTCAAATGAGATTCCACTAAAATAAATGAGTTGTTCTTAAACGAATTGCAATTAAATGGAATAAACTGTCCAAGTTTGTACTCTATTAACAGCGTTGTTCTTTTATGCATTACGCCTTCAATAATTAGTACAAAAAATTCGGAGGCAATTTGAGCTTCTATATCTTCTGCTACCATCAATCTTCTAGAGTCAGTTGCTCGACGATGACGGATTGCTTTGAGACGGGAAAATATCACCGTCATTTTGCTAACCACTTTTTCCCCAACCTTTTGCCATTTAAACTACAAGGGCACCCGCCCCGTAAAAATAACAGACTACCAACACCGTCAAAATAACGGCTAAATCTATCGCTTTGAGTCTCATTTAATCGTTCCAGAATTATTTTATTCAAGTGGGTAAATATGTTCCAGCAATACTTTCTGATTACTTCGACCGAAAGTGAGTGATGAGCGAATATTGAGATACAGAACAGGTTTTAATTTGTTTAATATTTTCCCTTTATTGGCTGTGGTGGTTTGCTCAAGACTTCTATATCCCAAATTATGTTCTAAACACAGTTCGTAGCCTGCATGCATGGTTGGTTTGTCTGCTCCGCTCTGCTCCCATCCTGTAAACTGGATGCACAGGGTCCAATCTCGCAGGATTTCTACACCGCCCAGCCCTCTCCCGCCACCTGTTCACATAAAGTTGCCATTCGCGCCAATTATTGAACTATGTAGTAGTACTGAGGTTTATTAACCTATTTGTTCGTTATAAATTTATTATTAATCACTGATTCATAACTACTACAAGTACTTAGTAAGTGAATACTACAGCGGAATACCAAAGTTAACCTGTATTAAATCATTATAATAAGTTTTGACAACGACCGCTGGTGTTTGGGCATTCGACCCTCCATCTCGGCACTCAAAAACAGGGATTCTCAAACTTTTTTAACTGAACCTTAAACTAACTAAACTTGGCCTAACCTAACCCAACCTAACCTAACTTAACCTAACCTAAATTACCCTAACCTAACATTGCTGTAGCTGCTCGAAGGTGGTGCTGTAGCTGCTTGGAGGTGGAGGGAGAGGGTTGGGCGGTGTTGAAATCCTGCGAGATTGGACCCTGTATACCTGAACATCAAATAAAGACTGCAAACCCTTTTACAATTTCAAGAAGTTAATTCTATAGCACGCGTGTTGTCAAGAGTATGTTAGACAAGTGAAAAAATTTACAGTAAATTTAAAACTTAATAAATAAGCCTATTCTATTTTTTTACCTGAACTTTATCCTAATTAAACATTACCTCGTGAGCTGTGCTGGGGATACGGTCTGTTCCAAATATTCCATTTTTGAGGGAATATTTATCAAGAATTAGTTGGATAACATCCGGGAAACTAATGCAGTAATTCTCAATGTTAATTGAGAATTACTTCAATTGGATGATAAAATTAAATTGATAAAACTTTAATTGATAAAAATTTTATAAGTTTCACTTAACGGAATCCGATTGATGCTCAATTAGTTACGTAAGAGGAAAATTATTAGCTCGTTTTCAACAATACTGCTACAAACTGATTTGTCCATTTGCTACTGAAAATTTCGAATAAATATTTAACAAACTATTCAACCAGGTTTTAGCTCTGAATGATCATAAATATAATTATAATCATTACTGCCCCTTGGCAGATGCAGAGAAGAATTGTTTACCGTTACGATCCCATGTTCGATATATCCGGGAGACGGATTCTGAACATTGAAAACTTCTGCTTCTTGACAAGTTCAGGTTTGGACAGTTTTGGAATTGTTTAACTTTGCTTTTTGACCAATAACCAACGAGTTGGATTATTGGTTTAGTGACTTTCTTGTTTCCATCAAAGTGATCCTGTTGAGCTTCCTATAAATTTGTTTTTTACATAACTTGTTATACAACGTTGGATCATGTATCTCACCTACATGACGAGAATGAAACATAAGTGAATCTCTGCTCACAAATTATTTACCTGGTAATTATTAGATATTCTTATTATTTTCGGAACATATGAGCTAAAGTACTATCATTAAAAAGTTATTATTAATAATGTTTGGTTATTATTTATTTATTACTAGTCCACCCCCCTTGATTTGAAATAAGAATGAAGGTGAAATGAAAGAAAGGCCGTAAAAAATATAAAAACTCAATCTCTCGAGAGTTGATGAGGCCGCGTGAACACAGCATGTCAAAATATTAGGACTGGAGCTTGTATCACAGATACGCTCATCACACACTGTAGGCTGGCTTCGGACAGACAGAAAGACAGACGGAAAGACAGAAAGACAGACTCTTATTATAGTATGGATTCATTAAGGACGTGACCAAAAATTTAGACTTCCCACATTGATTGACTTGCTTTCCTTATTGCAAACATGAATGCTTTTCATTTATTTACCATTTTCGTTTCCAGATTTAGAACTCTGAATCTCTCCATCTCCGTAACATATGTAAACATGCAACATTTGACCATTATTTTCATCGTACATTTGAACGAGCGTGCATTTCACACCGAAGGGTGGAAAAGAATTCCAGGCTTTTCGCTGCGGCAAAATTTCGAGCATTTAAATAGCCGAAACGAAAGGGGATAATTTCTAGGTCAGTACACAACGCCTCCCATAATATACACAACAATAGGAAGCTCACAGCAACTCACACTCGTACGAGTAGAGCATGTTTATTTCAGCCCGACAACGCAGGGAAAATAGATCGTGTTCTGGGAGCGGTACTTTCCGAACGGTTTCCGTAAAAGATTAGAGCGTATTTTCTACACCCGTGGATTTTCTACATCTTCTCGATAAGGGATTCAAGCGTATCTCAGTGTCGGTAATTTCGTCTTCATAAAAGCTGGATTGTGAAATCCAGCAGTGTTGCACGGAGCTCCAATTTATTACACCGTATATCTTAAGGCCGAAAAGCTACCCGACCATTAAGTTTGATTTACGAAAACTTTATTGGTCTTCTGCAAGATTCGCCAGAGCTGAACTTGGGCTCGTCAATTGCAATAAAATTTAGGGTGGTCGGGGAATTGTTATCGGTAAACGCTATTTAGCACTGAGATAAATCCGGCTCGCAGATTAATAATCCAGAACCAAGATGCTTCTATTGCGCTGAGTTAACCTCCCCCGCACATCGCAAGCTTTTGTGATCACACCCCACAATATTTAGGTGGCTTCCGTCGTAAAACTTTCTGGAGGCATCCAACCGATGAGTCAAGACCAGTACACCATTTCTTTGTGATGGAGAATTTAGCAGTACTTGCGTATTGCCTGTTGAAATGCTTAGGTGGATCCCGCCGTAAAACTTTCTGGAGGCATTCAAACGATGAATCAACACCAGGGCACCATTTCGTTGAGATGGAGAATTTAGCGGTACTTGTGTATTGCTCGTTGAAGAAATCCAAGAAGTTACGATCAGAAAATTGTGCTCTGGAGCAGTACTCGTGCGCTATTTTTTGTGATACACAATGTTTTGGAATAATGTTCGTTGAAATACTAAACCTTACTGGGTAGAGAATTATTTTTGACAGACACTACTAGTTTGAAGTGTTGTCGAGATAGAATAGAATGCACCCCAGAGTATTTATACTTTTAGATATTTTTATTAATCTTGCCAAACTTTCGGTGAGTTGAGTTCAATTTAAATTATATAATTGATATTTTGGATTTAATCTAATATCATATATAGAAGTAGGTTATAAAAATGAGTTTCATCACACGAATTACCTCACGAAAAGCTTAAAAAAATTAATTACGATGAAATTGCTTCAACCAATAGTAACTTGAAAAATATCATACCCTCGTATCATAATGGGACTATTTCAAATGTCGTTTCAATAAAAAATTTAAATGCACTGATTTCATTTGCAAAATTCGCACATAAATATTTAACTTCTTAAAATAATTAGAGAAATGAATATTGCAAGAAAATGACGTTAGTGAGAAAAGATATAAAATTTGAAGGTCTCACAAACGAGTACATGCATGTTTGAACATTTGGTTTTCGCATGAACCAAAGACCAAAAAAATATTACTGCAATACTCAGTAGAATTTCGTGGCGTAAGCATTGATGCTTCAACACACGCAGCCGACGAAATGCTCAACACAAGGCAAAGCACAACACAAATTCCGTGGCCGTAGTTATGTGCCAGGAGCGCTGCACGCATCTCACATGATCGCTCCTATAATGCGTAATTAAGATCGTTATAATTAGTGTCAGATGCTGCAAGGGAGAGCTCATTTATGTACCATCTAATTCCGAATTAGGGAATTAAAATTAAAAAGTTATTTTTTAGTAATTTTTCAATGGTGAATGTTGTATTTCGGTATCCATGTACCATTTTATTTCAAATCAGGGAAGTACAAAGTTATTTTTTAGGAACTTTTCAGAGGCGAATAACGAATTTCGAGCTAAGAAACTAACAAAGTTCTTTTCTTATTTGCATTTGAATAGAGAAATAGTTTATTTTCATCTAAGAACTTGAACTTCCTCTGTTACTGACATTCAGACAGAGTATACCTCGTTTCGAGCTAAAAATTACCTTTTTCCACCTCAACATCTAAAAAACTAAAACGTTTAATTCCGAGTCAAAACATCAATTGCGTGTTTGCACGCATAAAACATAATGTAACTCATCACACCATTCTGAAAGCAATCAATTTTGGTGCGTAGAAAACTTTTTGACTACAATCTGGAAAGCCGAAAGAAAGCAATGGAACGTCTTACAGAAATCTTTCTATAGCGTTCTGCTGTCTGATTTTTTTCGTAAAAGTTAACAAGCACAAACTTAACACTTGGACTCCGACCACTAAATATTAAGTTCAACACCAAACTCAAATTTAAAGTCAATTGTGGTAAACTATTTGGAAAATACTAAACATGAACTGGATCGTGCCTTCATATAACTTTGATTAAGTATTAATGAAAATTGAATTTGCGACTACTGGTCGGTCAGCAGCAGTGTGAAAATTACCTCCGTGTACCACCGGTGGCGCACGTCGCAGTCAAAGTGTTAAACATCCAGCTTAGATTAAGTCGGTGATCATGTAACACAGTATCGTGACGGTTACCGTGACGTTTGTATCGTGATAGTCATTGTGACGTTGATTTCGTGACAATCATTGTGACGTTGTCATCATGACGTCGTTATCGTGACGTTGTTATCGTGACGTTGTTATCGTGACGTTGTTATCGTGACGCTGCTATGTGACGCTGCTATGTGACGCTGCTATGTGACGCTGCTACCGTAACGCTGCTATGTGACGCTGCTATCGCGACGCTGCTATCGTGTCGCTGCTATGTGACGCTGCTATGTGACGCTGCTATCGTGACGCTGCTATCGTGTCGCTGCTATCGAGACGCTGCTATCGTGACGCTGTTACCGTGAGGGTCACCGTGACGTGACACGGTGCTCACGACGCCCTCAAGAGAAGTGAATCCAGCGAGATAACCTAACGAGCCTCCCCGCCTGCCCGCACGCGAGACCGAGGCCTCCCTCAAATTATCCTCTCCGTTTAGCGGAATTGTGACTTCATCCCTCGACTTCTGGTCCCGAGTTCGCAGAAATATCCGCTAGAATAGAGGCGCATCACGGAAACCCTTCACTCCGCCCCTGAAATTTTACCGAGAAATCTCTTCGTCCTTCAGTGAATTGGGGGTGAAAAATAATACGTTTCATTTCAATGGAACTCGTACTGTAGTTGTGTGTAGCTCTATGTGTTACTGTATCATCAAGACGTTACGCGCAGCGTTGTGTAAAAATTACTAGTGTTGTATTATGGGGTCCTTTGTGATCAATAGTACTGTATAATTCCGTCGAACATTGTATTACTGAAGAGACGCCTGATATTTTGCCTTAAAATAATGCTGTGTCTTAGACACATGAGGTCGATATTCGGAACTATCTTTTCAGTCATACGCATCATCTAGTATGCCAATCAATGAGCTAGGAAAAAATATAATATTTTGCAACGAAACTATGTTTATGATATTTCTTACGCGAATAATACTGGCACTAAACTCCTCTCTTGATGACAAACGCATTTATGTCATTCCTATTATTTACCATTTTTACTTTCTGGAATTTGATGGAATTACATGAAGAAACAATACTGCTCTAATCCGCAAACGAACTAACCAACAAACTTTGTGCTACGAGTGTGAAAGTGAGTAGGTGAATTGCTGTGAAACATGAGCAATAGTTCCGAGTATAATGTAAATTACTTTTAATAGTTCGTTGAATCACAAATATTATGGACTCCTACCAATACCGAGTATGAAATAAATTACTTTCAATAGTTCGTTGAATTATGAGATTCATGGACTCATACTAATGTCGGGTATATTATAAATTACTTTTAATAATTCAATGAATAATAAGATTCATGGACTCATACTAATACCATGTATAATATAAATTACTTTCAATAGTTCTTTGAGTAAAAAATCTCATGGACTCACACCAAAGCCGATGCAGTTTTGTACTCCCTACTCCAGTACGAGAAATAACAGCACCTATGACGCTATATGACACAAATTAGGTACGACTGTCCACTTCACTTACTCGCTAAATATTGCAATTACGTAAATTTCATTTGTGTCATTACATTAGGATAATTACTTAATCAGTGAGCATAACTATTTAATTTTTATTTAATTTGGGTTATTGCATTAGGAAAATTATTTAATTTGTTAGGATAACTATTTGATTTGTGTCATTTCATTAGGATAACAAGTTAATTAATTACGATAACTATTAAATCTAACTTGTGTCATTACATTAGGATAATTATTTAATTCATTAAGATAACTGTTTAATATAATTTTTGAGTCATTTTAATAGAATAACTTAAGTTCAGTAAGCTTCACGTTTGAAATACAGGTGAACATTGAAAGTATATAAGATGTTTAAAATAGCTGGTGTTGGCGTAACTCACGCTCCCTGCGCCGCTGCAGCGAATGTGACCAATGTATTTTTAAAGCAAAACTTCAACAATGTTTTGGAGCTATTTAAAAATCTGAGAAATGGACTCACGCAGTTCTAAAAGTTGAAAAAAGTAACGTAAAAGAACACAAAATTCCGCGATCTCTAACGCTTTAAAATCCATGTAATTTGTGTGTGTCTTATTCCCTCGATTCATTAACCGCCGCTGTATGGCAGCCAATATTAGCGCACATTACTGGAGTAAAATGAGCGCGTTATTCATCTATTCTATATCTTTATTAAACAACGGTATATTGTTTCTCAAATTTTTTGCTCGTTGAGGTATGCTACTCTTTATTTCAACAAATAAACACTTCAGGGTGTGCACACACATATGTACAGTACACACACACACACACACACACACATGCTTAAGCTAACATCACATACCTACCATTTATCGGACGCAATTCTCCGACAAATACATTTCATGATAACTTTTTATACGCTAAATTGCATATTTTTATGCGTTTTTATAACTCCTTTCAAATTTGATCATAGTTTTTTTCACATGTTCATGCAATTTATTTTAAAAGTTATCATAACTTTTCTTATACGTGATTACCACTCTCTTCATACGTTTTTATAACTCTATGCGTGACTATAATTCCCGTCATTCTTTTATATAACTATAAGTAGCCATAACATTCTTTATACGCAATTACCATTAAACGTTGTTATACGTTATAGTAACTCCTTCCATACGTTATAATGCGTGATTATAACTTCCTTTATGCGTTGATATTATTTCTTCATAAGTTAGCGTAACGTTCTTTGTTATAACACTCGCAACTACCATCAAACGCCTCTATACGTTATCATAAGCCCCACCATTCCGATGTTTTCTCTTTTCAAACCACATCCTGTAAAGTTGACGCCATAATTTAAAAGTCGAGAATTCTTTGAATCAAGGGATTACTGATGCAGGGCGGCCGCACCGTGGCATCAAACTGTCCGAATGATTACAGGAATCTGGCTCTCGGAGAGCCGTCACTGTCAGTCACAACTGACAGTGACCAGATCACGACGAGGAGTTGTGAGGTCCGTAGACGTGATACGCGGATGTTTAAAGTTCAGCCCGGCTCTGGAAATGCGGGGCGGATCAACAGTTCTGGTTTTGGGCACTCGGCTTTAAGAAGAAATGTAGTTCCGTTTCATGAACTATGGCGTGTTTTTATAGTTCTTCGTTACTCATTCAAAAGCTGCCGCTCCTTGGTTGTCTTACGATCAAATTCCCACTTAGTTTTGAAAGATTAAATTAGTTCAAGGTAA
Source organism: Morinoia aosen (assembly GCA_030386875.1). Classification (NCBI taxonomy): domain Eukaryota; kingdom Metazoa; phylum Arthropoda; class Malacostraca; order Amphipoda; family Talitridae; genus Morinoia; species Morinoia aosen. The sequence goes on along the minus strand of CM059574.1, from coordinate 49,034,517 downwards.
GGAATTAAGTTTTTAACTATTAAATAAATTGTTTCGTTTACAAGTGAAGAGAAATTTGTTTTTCCTGTAGCCGTAGTTCGTTTTCTTTGTGAGAAGCTGCATTGTTTTTAATAATTGTGTCTTCATTGAAAAAATTACATTCGAGAGTTATAATTTTCATGCTGGAAAACGAAGCCCAGATACTGAATAATTAAGGTTCTCCTTTTTTTCAATCTAAAACTTAGATGCATGAATTTTTTACCGATAACTTTATGAATTATTTCGATGCAGATGCAGAATATCTATCTCACTGCAACATGCTTAGTGTCACAAAATTAACGCATGGTGAATCGCGTAAATCTTTTAATTTTGTTGGTGATTGTATACCGTTTTCGTTATGATTTATGATTATTACGAGACTAGAGTGCACGGCCCGTCAAAAATGACGGGATTCAATACTTTTCCTGAAAAATTTCCATTGTTGATGACAAACAAATTCATCCATCCAAACACTGCCCGTGATAAAAAAATTCTTGTAATTGTGCACTGGTGAAACTCGTATCACAGATACGGTCATTATACCTATTATTATAAGCGTGACAGAGAAATGGAAGAAGCGGGCTCCAAACAAATAAACCAAGGGTATTATCAGGTGGTAACAAAGCTGTCTTTTTTTCTACCTTGAAAACTCATTGCATCTATTCTTTCGAATTGTCTACGAAAATTATATGAAAAAAATACTTCCCATTTTCTCAAAAGCTAACGCCAAAATTTAAAAAGTTACAGGCGCAAATATGTGTATATTTTTAAAAATTACATATACCGGAAAGGTTTCTGATTATTCAATTACAAATAAAAAATACCAAAAAATCGCAGGGTTGTCCCTCTTAAGCAAGGAGGACCCGTAAAAAAATTGTAAACATTACCTAACCTATCCTTACCTAACATCCTTACCTAACCTATCTTAACCTTTCCTACTCTTCCCTTTGATCCAAACCTGTCCTAACCAAAACTATCCTGATAAAATGTCAAACATATAAATATATATAAAGGCGTTCTTTCAATGTTACACTGAGGAATTCGGTATCCATGATACCGCAAACTCAGACGAAAGCGTAACGGATACTGAACAAATAAACATCCATCCATGTTTGTTAAGAAACGGACACCAAACAAATATCTAAATAAATATATAAATAAACACAAAACGGGTGTTATTATTGTCTTAGATACCACTCACCCTTTCAAATAAAAAAAGGAAATTATTCATTCTACCCCCTTTATGTGAAATAAGAACGAAGGCGAAATGAAACAAAGGCCGGAAGAAATAAAAAAACTCAATTTCTCTGGAATTGACGAAGCCGAGTGCACATGGCCCGTCGAAAATTCATAATAATGTTCGACAAATCACATGACACAAGTTCCTAACAATTTACGTGATATTCATTCCGCCTCCGAGTCTGATGGATTAATACACCGAAAATTGTGAAGTTGATGAAGCTTGTATCACAGATACGCTCATCTCACACTTTCTGCTGGTGGGTGTGACGGATAGACGGACGGACGGACGGACGGACGCGGCTCCTATTATAGTACAGAATATGATTACGATCTGGTTGGCATTACTGTCAGATCACGTAAGCGGTTCTCATCTTCTTCTTCACTCTGAAACCCTTTAGTGTGGTGAAGGCAATGGAGCAAGAATTAAATTAAACATCTCTTTAATTAAATACCGCTCTTAAGCCGGAATTAAATGAAATATCTCTCCTATATTAATATTTTGAATATCTCATCGTAAGTTATTGAACTTTACCGTGACGTTAAACTAGTTTAAATTTCAACACTTCTAATTCTTTTAAATTTTTAGCAAAATTAGTCGTACTTGCAGCCATTAATGAGAGGGGACTGTGATTTTGCGAAGAAAAATTCGTGTTTTGTGAAAATATGTATACTATTTGAGCACAGGAGAATTTTTGAAATAGTTTTATTCACAAGTGAAAAAATCATTACTGAAAAGAAACGCTAAAAGTTAATACAGAAAGCCAAAGTATTTACTTTTGATCTGTTTGAAAAATGAAAGCGTTGCACGATACCTTCGAAAGGATGAACTCACAGCCGTAATTTTTTTGGCTATGATAAATGCAAACAAAAGACCCCAAACATGAAAGACCCCAAGTATGAAAGACCCCAAACATGAAAGACCCCAAACATGAAAGACTCAAATATGAAAGACCCCAAACATGAAAGACCCCAAACATGAAAGACTCAAATATGAAAGACCCCAAACATGAAAGACCCCAAACATGAAAGACTCAAATATGAAAGACCCCAAACATGAAAGACCCCAAACATGAAAGACTCAAATATGAAAGACACCAAACATGAAAGACCCCAAACATGAAAGACCCCAAATATGAAAGACCCCAAACATGAAAGACCCCAAACATGAAAGACTCAAATATGAAAGACACCAAACATGAAAGACCCCAAACATGAAAGACCCCAAATATGAAAGACCCCAAACATGAAAGACCCCAAACATGAAAGACTCAAATATGAAAGACCCCAAACATGAAAGACCCCAAACATGAAAGACTCAAGTATGAAAGACACCAAACATGGAAGACCCCAAACAGGTATGAAAGATTCCTAAAAATGCAAACATGGTAGGCCCTATTAATAAGTAAACCTTAACTTCACTCAAAGAGCCCTCTAACTTTCTATTGTCTGCAGCGGATAAACCCACAAATTAAAGGCGGTATTAAGATAATAGAATATATCAGAGAACCTAATTATATAATTTGCTCGGTACTTTGCTGTCTCAAACATATATTTAATGATTAAGTTAATTATAATCCCTAATATTCTCCCAGCTTAATATTAAATAATGACAGTTTTCTTGATCAACTCACTTCGGAAGTTCGTCTCTGAAGTTCTTGCGAGTTTGGTCTGCCGTGTCAGACTGTCAGACGTGTTCTCCTGCAGTCGATCGATGTTTTGAAATAAGGCAAACGAACCATTTTCTCTATGGAATTCATTCAGAAGAGAATTACTTAAAATTATCAGAACAGACTATTTTTAAATGTGATCACTGTTGACCCAAAAAGTTCAATGAAATCTAAAAGGTATTTTACGGAAGCGTTATTCTTTGGAATTCAATTGAATTTCAGCTAAGAAACTCATCCAAACTACCCTTAGCGCAAAAATAGTAAATTTGAGCGATCGAAGGATTTCCAATAACTTCTATTTTCAATACCGAAATAAAAAAAGGGATCTATGATCAATTTCCTACATTTAGGGCATGTTTTTTCAAATTATACTTATTTTCAAGCCAGAAAACAACAAAAATTATTCCTGCGGCAATGACAATTTTATCCAAATGATGCAGGTATTTCAGCACTAGTGAGTTACAACATAGTGTCATCCAATTTATATCATCTATTTGTGTTAGTTAAACCATCAAGACTCGCAACTTCTAATTGTATGCCTTTCCGTTGTTATGTACTATTCCTTCTAAATGTAATTGAGCGCCTGTAGAACCAAGTGTTATCGTACATAGCAATTTTCTCGATGAAAAATTAAATATTAAAGATTTAAAAGATAAAATGATTTAACAGGTTGACTACGTTTGTGCAGTTACTGCGGTTATTGGTTTGTAATTAGCTGAGTTGAAAACCTACTTCATTGCTCGAATACATTTTAACCTTCCTAAGAAGTGTGAAAAATTAATAAAAATGCCCGATGATACTCTACCTCGTGCGCTAAAATCTGTAATAAAGAAAAGTTAGTGAAATAATTGAAATCCTGTTCATTTATTCCCGTACGCAAATGAGAAATTTGGTTTGTGGTACACATATGTTCCAATACGTAGTCGACATGGTAAAAGATTTTCCTCATCAGGAAAAACTGAACACATACCCTAGGCTGAGCACGGAACTGATTCTGAAGTTGTGCCAAGCTCGTAGGTAATATATCCAAGAATAAAAGGCTCAATGTCGGCTATTGTCTTTTATTTCTAATAAAAATCGGTTATCAAAAGACAAATTTCGGAAAAGGAATTGCTCCCTGAACGAGCAACAGAAAACTAAAAGCTCGCATTGGCATTTAATAGGAAATTACGTTGGTATTTACTACTTATCACACAGGAACCTAATTCTCCACTTAATAAAAATACATAGAAAAATCGCAGAATTTCTTCGGAGCGACGAAGCTGCATGGCGAAACTTGGGAAAATGAAGAAAGGGAAGGAAAAAACCACTTAATATGTCTGAGCAATTAGTATTAGATTATGTGTCATATGATCTACCAGTTGGAGCCCGACAGATTGTTCCAAACTGCTAAAAATTGCAATAGCGCAGTTTAGCGCAACAACTTTCAAGTGAAGATAGGTCGCTTTGTCATCTTAGATGGCGGCTTAAGTTGTCCTGTTGCTGCACTAAATTGCCGCTTCACTCAATGCATTCGTGACTCAAGTGGACATTTTGGTGGACATTTTTGCTCAGCCGCTGCGCAGCGTCAGCCCAGCCAGCCCTGTCCGTGATGCGTTCATTCTCGGTTGTCTCCCCAATCACGGTGGTGATTTTGAACAACGCAGATTTGTTGAAAGTTGGGAGTCCTCGGGGCTGATCCAATGACCAGTCGTGTCTCCTGAAGCAAAAAATCTTGAGTCATCTATTCTATGAACAAAGTAGGGTTGTTCTGTGGGCCAGTCCGTGCATCTACTTCTAAGGTGATAAATTCAGGATTTTTTTGGAATTCAAAGAACGTGGTTCAAACCACGCCAAGGTATGGTGATTATTTTCACACATCTGTCTTTGATTGGCAGGAACAGCTTCATCATCCGTTTGTGCATATTTAAATGGTCGTCTTTTGTGACAAATAGAAAATTTTTAATGGTTTTAAGTTCTGAAGTACATATAACACCGAAAAAACGTATTCATGACGATTATATAGTTGACCGGAAACAGGACATCTAAATTGCGCAGGTCTCTGGAGTAGAAGAACGTCTAAGAGTTATTCCAAAATAAACTGAACTAAACTATCGTGCACCTTTACAAAGCAACAAAAGTTTGGAAATTGGAAAAAAAGTTTTCTTCATGGAGCATCGTAGCAGAGTTTTATTTAATCTAATAATAATTACAATTTATGCCATCATAATTTCATGTCTTAAATTTAATTTAATGTTTTAAATTCAGGCCCAATAATAGTTATAATTCATTCTGCATGGATCATCGTAGTAGAGTTTTATGTAATATTATAATAGGTACAATTCAAGCCATTCAAGAGTTCTGCGAAATTATTCATGGTTGCGCAAGTCAAGTAAACAAGAGCACAAAAAAGTCCCCCATAGAAGTTTAACAAGACATTCTCTCGCTTTGTGTGCTGTAGAGCTGACTGATTTGAATAATATCAACCTAAAACAAAAACGGAGTACTAAAAACCATGCAGGAAATACTCACTTACCTTCAATGTTTTGAAACATTAGTAGACATACTCTTTTTAACTGATAGGCTATCAAGATACGGAACCAAAAACCATCCTTAAATGAGTTCAGATAAACCTGCACGGTCTAAAATAAGCGCAAGTGTAGCCCACGAAATGAAGTTCACCCAGAAGCAACTTTGGTGCAGATCTAACACGAGCTTATAAGATTGTGGTGGCCACGGCGAGTAAACGTAATAATTGGAAGCTTATTTTTGAAGGTTAGCATTCATTTTAATAGCGGTTTGGACGGCAGCCGGCACAATTAATGGAAGAATTTTCTGAGCTCAGACGTGGACATCCGCCGCAAAGCATGACGTTTTATTTCAAGACAGCCTCCGGGCTGAGCGAATCTTTAAATTATCCTGGGAGTCACATTCAACCTCACATGTGAATGGAAGCCTGAGTTGAATCCATACATCCATAAGCAGTCGAAGAACTCTGTCATTTATATAGTTTTCTTTTGAACTTGTATCTAAGAATAGTAATGCAATTATCATAATTACACACGATCGTTAACAGTCTAACTTTACCGTCAGAATCGGATGAGATTTTTCGACGGATGATGCATATTGAAATTTTTCATTTCGGCTCAAGTTATTTAACTCTTAATCGCTGGGTGACTGGTCGCTTTGCCAGAATTGTAGCTGCATTATAACCTGAAGACAATAGAGAATGTCATGCCATTATGCGCATTTTACTGAAAACATCTCGCGCAAAACCTGACCGCTTGAATGGCACCACTTGACGTGCAAAACAGAGAGAATCTAATCAACATGTGTGTTGTTGTGCGGAATAATAAGTGTACTTATTCTTGGGGAAGTACATAATCTCTCGTACGTTATTCAGAACGGGGTTTCGCATCTCATGAATATTCCATCTGGCAACCCATCAGAGTTGCCAGATGCCGAAGTCTTTCGCTGGCGGCAGTTCAGCAACAACCACGTAAATTGCCCTAGCTGTACACCCAGTATTCAGCGATAATTCGTATGCGCTCATCCTTGTAACATCATTTTTATGAGAGGAGCATGCTCTTTTCCGACCTGTCGTTCCACATTGAAACACGGAACGTGGCTTGTAGAACGTGGTCGGAATCGTTTACCATACGAAAGGCAAATTTTCAAAAGAAAATTTAAAATTGCTAACCTCGACTGAAATGTTATTGCGCTCATTAAAAGGCCATTAAATCCTTTCTTTCACCTTTAACTTGAATTAAATTAGCGTTAAAACTTCAATTGTGTTACGGCATGATCTAAATTACAGGTTGCCGCCTCATCTTTGAGACATGTTGGTTCGATTATTTAGTTCAATCTAATCATTGAAGCTTTAGTACATTTCTTACGTCTGTCTCGCTTTTGATACCATTTTAGGAAAAAAGTTCATTTGTTTTAAATTTCAGTATCTCTAGATCTCACTCTAAAACTAAGCTTTTCCCATTGTCGAAACGAAACTTCTTCTGAACATGGATCGACAACATCACTCTTCTTGTGTTCTATCTTCCTCTTTCATTCGTACCACTTCGCGGCATCTAAATTTTCTTTCCAATCGAGCAGCCAATAGCACTGACATCTCATCCCTTTTCTGACTAAAAATTTTCATTTATCCCACAACACTATTTGCAACAATTCCCCATTTACAGCTCGCCAAGTCGTGGTGACATGTCCTAAGTCTGTTGCGAGCTTCTCCGCCGGTAACGGAAAAACACCCATACGAGTGAACAACAATTTCAATTCTCTAAAATCCTGGCCTGCGAGGAAGAAGGCAACATTATTTGAGCGAACACGGAAGTGGTTGCGCTTCACTTCTCTATTTTTATTCGTTCGTCTCGTATTTCACTTCCGATCGAAGATCGATGAGGAGTCCTCGAGACGGGAAATCTTTCTTCGCGATTGACCGACGTCGCGCCGGCAGCCGAACGACTTTCATTTAATCTTGACGGCGCTTCTGCAGCTTGCGTGTGTGTCTCCATTTGAATGGCGGACTGAGTCTTCCGAAACGTTCGAATATGGAAGTTTTTGAAGTGTGCGAAAAATATCACATGAATGACGGGAAAGTTTTTGAAGTGTGCGAAAAATATTACATGAATGGCAAGGAAGTTTTTGAAGAGTGCAAAAAATATTACATGTCTGGCACGAAAGATTATTCTGGCGGCAATGACAATTTCCATCCAACTGATGCGATGCAGGTATTTCAGCACTAGTGAGTTACAACAAAGTGTCATCCCATTTATATCCATCAATTTATGTTAGTTAGACCACCAAGACTAGCAACTTCTAATTGTATGCCTTTCCGTTGCTTAGTACTATTCCTTCTAAATGTAAATGAGCGCCTGTAGAACCAAGTGTTATCGTACTTATAGCAATTTTCTCGATGAAAGATCAAGTAAATGTTTATTCATCACCGCCTCGAAAAGAGTTGGCGGCCAGCTCGGGTGCTTCCAGTTATGTTGCTCGTGCTTTACATTATACGGCAAAGGGAGAAAAGAGCAAGAAAATAAAGCTCTCTGAATAACATCCCAGACATGTGCGGCCCGAAAAAAGCAGGAAAAAAACAAATCCAAATTGCAGCATGAATAAAGGGTAACTGAAAGGCGAAAATACTATGAGTTGGCTTCAGATATAAGAAAGAGATGAAATCTCGCTCTTGGTTGGCAATTAAAAACAGAACAAAAGGCAATTTGAAGAGAAAGATCAGTATTAGAAAAAAGGGAAATGAAGTTACCAGCTAATTTAATTCAGATTAATCTTTTTAAATTAACCATTAACGGTTTTGTTCACTGCTTTTATGATGCTTTGATCTCGCTTCTTGATAATTATAAATGATCAGTGAAAAAATGCCCAGCCTGATTTTTTGAACAATGTTGAGTTTCCAACAGAAACAACGTAGGTGATATTCACTATTTTCTTCACTTAGGGAACGAAGGAATCTACAGCGTTTCTATAATGAAGTTTTTTGAAGATCCAGTGCCAGGTCCAGCTTGGTAATCGCGGTAAAATTTGAAAAAAAGAGCCGTACTATTTTTGTGTTTACGAATTCAGATTTCCATCCTTTGATAAATACGGTGGCCTCGAAACTTCTAATTATAAAACTTCTGCTAATTATAAAATCGATTAACACAGCATAACCTAGGATGCACCACAATGCGACAAGTATGGTATTAAATTTAGATCTGAGTCACTGAATCAAATGTTTTTCGTTTGATAAATAAAATGGTCTCGAGACTTCTAATTGTAAAATCGATTAACATAACATGACCTGCTGCGCACCACAATGCGACAAGTGAGTGTGAAATGTTATTAACACATTTCCTGCAAAGTGACCCACTGGTGGCCACTTAGGTGATTTTCATAGCGCTGCTGACCCACCTGCAGTCTCTAACTCATTTTTTATTAATACTTAATGAAAGCTAAATGAAGGCCCAATCCAGTTAATGTTTGCTATTTTCAAAATTGATAACCACAATTGACTTTAAATTTGAATTAAATATTGAATTTTAGTTTAACCCATCGCAGTTAACGTGTTAAGATGGATTAGGAGTCAGCTTTTGAAGTGAAGCATTGAACAACTCAATTTCGAATAAGAAAGTTCATCCTCTTAAAAGGAGGAACCATTGAATTGGAGAGAACGAGTGTGCAGTCCCTTGCCATAATGATTAAGGAGATGAAGTTAAAGTTACTGCAATGAGGGATTTTTTTCGCATTACTAGCAGCCAGGTCATTTTTCGCACTGCTGGCACCCAGGTCATTTTCTCTGTTGGTGAAGAAAAAATCGAAAGAAAGTTGAAAAGTTTTTGTAGGGGGATCGTGTTTATTCGTCGTCAACTCACTTGTCTTGTGCTGCTAGGCAGTCTTTTTTGAGTATCTTGATTCTACATAAAAATCACTGAGAAGTTCCAAGCACCTTCGACTGCAAGTTCCAATTTCCTTTATTTCTACATAAAAATACAAAGCATTCCAAGTTCCCTCGTTTCCAAGTTCCCATTTCCTTTATTTCTACACAGAAATTACAAAAAAAATTTCAAGTTCCTTCGTTTCTACATAGAAATTACTATGAAATTCCAAATTCCTACTTGTCTACGTAGAGGTTACAAAGAAATCCTGAATTCCTTCGTTTCTACACAGCAACAACTAAGTAACTCGTTCCTTCGTTCAAGCAACGAAAGGTGAGTCCTGTTCTCTGGGCAATTTGCGGATCGCTTAGGATTCTGTTTGCGTTAAGTCTCTGATGTTAAAGCAGTGCCTCGTCAACTTACGTTTCATGTCAAGCAAACACTTAAGGCTAGGTTTTTGGAATGAATGCAATGTGCAACTTACCTGCCGTTTCGTGGTTTTCACGCACGAGCAGCACGCTAAGTATGACTTGACGAAAGAGTGTTGAAGAGGCACGGAAAAAAAGAAGAAAATCAGTTAATGAAGTTGGCACATATATGATATACAGCTCGGGTCTTCACGAGAATATGTCGATCTGGGAAAGATCAAGCTACTGAATACTTCTATTGTCGTTGATTAATGTTTTACAAATAAAATAACGTTCATAAAGGGAATGTATTTCTCGATTTGTGTTAATTCATTTCGCATTTTATTTTTACCATCTAAAGAACGAATGACTAGAAGCCATCCTTGATGCTCTCTTGCCATTAAGAAAGTAGTTCGTTTCAGAAAACAAGTGTGACCAAATACCTGATGTAACTTTCTGTTAGTATGTGGTTGAAACTGGTGGCATTTGATACGCTCTTGGCACCAGATCGTCGTATCCAAAAAAGAGTTCTCATAAAATGATGCTCAGCCATCCTTAAATATCGGCAACATCGATTGGAAGATGCCGGTTGAGAGACTCAGGGAACGAATCTTGAGGCGAAGAAGAGAAGATGATTGTTACCGAACATGAAACATTTCGTATAGTTAACCCATTTTTTGTCTCGTCTTGAGAACTGTAAAAGGGAAATAAGGTATTATGAAGGTATACGCTGAAAAGTTTTCTTTGAGTTATGAACAGCAAAATGAACTTCTAACGCACCTGAAATGTATCTGTAACATACTGATAAGAAGAGATTAAAAAATTTCTAATTGCACAACTTCAAATTTTAAACTCGTTGAAAATTTATTTTCGAAGCATGCCAGAACAAACACAGAAGATCGGAATCTCCTTGTTTTATTCGATGGCACTGTTTAGCTCTGTTGCGTTGCCAACATCAAACCGCTGGACGAATAAATTAGATGCACAGTATGCACAACTGAATTCATTTCCGCCAGAACTTTTCAAAATTTTGAAATCAAACCTTTGAATCTGAAACATTGACGCGTGCTATATTTATACTCAAATGATGGAAGATGAAAATATCATTTTTATAGCAATGTTTTTTATTCGTTTTAGTTTCTGAACAACAACTCAAGAGGATGTGAAACTTAGAAGGCCTTTTTTAATCGAAAAGGTATTACATTTTTTTCACTATTTCTTCTAGCTGGAACACTGAGCCAAAAATTACCTCCAGCTACGATCAAAGTTTTGTTTTTCCATTACATTCCCTCTGAGATGTTGGATGAAATTAAATTTAGGAGAAATCACAACCATCATTCGACGTGTATGCGTAGTAACAGAGGAAGCGTCTTGAAAGATGAGAGTCTTTGACCTCTTCTGGCTGTCTGAGTACACATCACCTTCAGTTTACGATAGTTTCTTTCCTGATATGATCATTTTTTATGGAGGCCTCAAAAGAAAAAGTGATGGAAAAATATATGATACCCAGCATGTTCACGAAATGCATTTTTTCTCTCACCGACCCTCAATTAGTTCAGTTATTGCTGATGAAGCAAGATGTATGAATAATTTTTCTACGATGAATGTAAGCGGTCTTTGTGTTTCCGATGCTTGAAAACCCATTTTCGAACAAATAAACGTAATTCATGTTTGTGACTTTTTTTTAAAGGCTTTAGTCGTTATTTAGAGTTTCGTTCAGAGGTTTTCGTAGAGCCCATGGAAAATTTTTCTTCAGCTTTAACCCTTTCTTGCACCGCGTGCAAGGATGGCAAACACCAAATAACTCAGGCCAAGCTAAAATTAATACAATTGTGCGACCTATCTCAATTGAAAATTATTGCCCTTTTCAGATAGTAAATTAGTCGTAATAGGTCAAAAACGGCACAAAAAGGCCAAAAATCACGACTTCAAACCGACTCCTACCTATACTTGGCCTATTAGGGCTTGAAAAGGGCCCTTCATTCAAATGGCCTTTTATAGGTCAAGTCAATGGCTGTTTTCGGGCTCATTCGGGTCGTTTAAAGTCGTTTTCAAGCCATTTTCGACAACCTCTAGCCTCGTTCAAGTGGTAGAGAAGCCCAAAATGGCCGTTGCCCTAGCCGTTTCGATGCCCAGAAATAGCCGTTCAACAGGGCTTAAAATAAGTGACATTTGCACTGAAAAGGGATAATTTACTGCTTGAAAACGACCACCTCTTGGCTTATAACTGCCTGAAAACGCTCTGTAAAAGGCTCAGAATTTCAATTGGGTATATGTCATATACGTGACAACAATTACTTTTTTCGTAAGGAATTTTTTTACAAATTCAAGGCACATTGCTGATAAATATTTGATTAATGCTCGTTTTAAGAAAAATTCTCTTCATTTATAATATTACGTGAAGAAGAAGAAGGTGAAAAAATTGTTTACATACGGATCCCACTTTTACAACACACCTTGAAATTAGAACCCTATAGAATTGCATGAACGCGTTTCTTGATTGGGCGGAATTTCTCTTTTTCATATTCTTTCCGTCACAAAAAAAGTTTCAAATAAATGTTTAATTCTAAGCAACGGTTCTTTTAGACTTCAGGTGTTTCATGGTTTCCATCATGCACATTATAATATTTAGACACTTTTAACACTTATTTGTTTTGGCAAGCTCTAACATTTGGTATCAGCTGAGCAATATACTTAGATTAAAATAATACGTTTGATTGTATAGTATTCCTGAGCATAAATGAGAGATCGCCGCTCTAGAACCTAAATAATGCTGGGAGCAGGTCTAGCATTGCTCACAAGCTGCTGCGCTTCTGTTTTGATGAAAGTGTTGCTTTTCACCAAGAAAGATTCATAATAACAACTCTAACGTTTTATTACGCGTTGTTTGTTTAATGAGACTATGGATTTAAAAAGGTTAGAAATTAAAATTTATACGTATGCCGCCAGACGGTTTACTCTACTCTATCTGATTTAAATTTTGCATTAACCTTGTAGTTTAAAAGGTTGAAATTTGAGTTAAAGCGCAAAAAAACATGGGATCGGCGCCTGCTGTTGCTAAAACTCGATAAATATGTAGAAATACGGAATTCCATAAAGCACACACCATATTTAGAAGTATCAAATTTTTTGATGCGTGCACCTTTGTAAGGAGTACTGAATTTCATGACTTACTCCTCTCTATAAAGGGTTCTTGCGTTCCATAAATATGTGTTCTTAAGCTCCATATGTGGGGTTCTTACGCTCCATAAATATGTGTTCTTAAGCTCCATATGTGGGGTTCTTACGCTCCATAAATATGTGTTCTTAAGCTCCATATGTGGGGTTCTTACGTTCCATAAATATGTGTTCTTAAGCTCCATATGTGGGCTCTTACGCTCCATAAATATGTGTTCTTAAGCTCCATATGTGGGCTCTTACGCTCCATAAATATGTGTTCTTAAGCTCCATATGTGGGGTTCTCACGCTCCATAAATATGTGTTCTTAAGCTCCATATGTGGGCTCTTACGCTCCATAAATATGTGTTCTTAAGCTCCATATGTGGGCTCTTACGCTCCATAAATATGTGTTCTTAGATTTAAGATGAGCGCACTTGCTTTATTTTGGCCAGGATGAGCTGGGTAATACCTCTGCTCATATCCAGCTTTTATTAGGTCACATGACGTGTTGAAAACAAGAACATCATGAGTTGAGAGGATAACCTTTTCATATCAGATACTCACCAGAAATCTCAAAACATGAGTAAGCGAGTTTCATTCCAGGTATTGACCAGATAGCCACTCGTCAGCAATGCCGAGCTCATACCGCAAGCATACCGCAATGAAAGGGCATATCATCTCATAAGACTTGAATAATAACAGGACGTTTGGTTTAAAACACACTGTAGACACATAACTTGTACCGTGCGCTTGAACTCTTAGTCCGTCCCTGGTGGGACCCGAGAAGTGTGGCGTTGAAGACGTCTTTACAGTCGCAATTTGCGGAGCGCTGTGTAGCTTCCCTTAAGAAATGCGGCGAGACTGCGCCATGTTCCGGAAATGCGCGAGTCTGCTAACTCGCGCACATCTAAAGTCTGCAATTGAGAAACGGCCTTATGAATATTCTGCGTCCTTTTCGCTTTGTACTCGCAGGTAAGAAACACCGATAGCGTGTGAGATCTAAGTTGGGTAAAACTTCTTGTGGTATCTATATAATACTGGAATTGAATATTGAGTAATCACTATCAAACTTTTCATGAATTTAATGTTGAATAATAGCAAGTACTTAATTTTTAGTGAATATGTTTTAGCATCATCTTCAATGCTGGTATGTTCTTATATTTTATTATAATGAGTCATCTGGCGACCAATAACGTCCTTGACTGTGCTCTCTCTCGAAGAAACAGACAACAAAAAATTGAAAAAAGTGAGAGGGTACGACTGAATCTATTGCTCACTAGTTAACATTATCACTAGTTAACATTGGTGTAGCCGAGAATTACAAAATACTGTTAGTTGCGACCTGTTAGAATAATGTTGATACTGCATATTACACACTTCATAATGTTGATACGGCACTACACTGCACACTACAGCACCAGCCATTTGTTTGCCTCATATTCTTCGTATACCTGAAATACTGGTTAAATGCGACTGTGTTTAACGTCCATATCATGCGGGCATTTATATCGCCCCTAATTTTGTCCTTCTTAACGACGACAATTTTGTTTCATCCGATCTGTGAAGGTTCACCCTGAGAAAAATTCCATTCAGAGCTCTTTTGCGTACTTTAGGACGTATTTTCGTCCAGTTTTAGATTTGGTTAGATTAGATAAGTTAGTTCAAGCCTCCTGAACGTAACAAAGGCGTTCCAAAGAGTGGAAGGCTAGAGGAACCAGTATGGAGTTGAGAGAACGTCAAATCTATGCACAGGGTGTGTTCACTTACGAGGTCTTCAGCGCATAGAAACAGTAAGTTAAGAACTAAAGCTATGAAACAAGATAAAAGGTGGAGAAGAAAGTTAGAGGTACTGAAAAACAATACACCAGTGAACCGAAAAAAGATGGTCTTCAATAAAACAAAAAACACATTTTATGAAAAATGAAACATGGATATGAAATATGAATGTGATATATCATATTTTATAAAATATGAAATGGGAACATATTTTATTTCAACGAAAGGAAGGCCTACCTAACTCTCAGTACGGGACCTCACATTTATGTGCATTTTGGGAGCGCACACCCAAATAGGTATAATAGTTGCATCCTTTGAGGGGTTTGTGCAATGTTACTTCTAGCCCCGCCATTGGCGGGACTGTCTGGTGTTCTCAACGCCTGAACGACCGTGAGGTGATGCCTCTCAAACACCACCTCCACACATTTTGTTTCCAGTCTAATTTGTATTCCAGTCGAATTTCTACAACTTTATACTCTTACGAATCTGTACTATTTTGAATTTCTAAAAGTTTGTTCTCTGAATAATTTGTACCCTTACGAATTTCTAAATCTTAGTATTCTTACTAATTTGTACCCTTACGAATTTCTAAAAGTTTGTACTCATACTAATTTGCACCTTTACGAATTTCTACAAGTTTGTACTCTTACTAATTTGCACCCTTACGAATTTCTACAAGTTTTTACTCATACTAATTTGTATCCTTACGAATTTCTAAAAGTTCATTGCCGAGTGACAGCTTTGTTTCAGTTCTGACGTCGGTGACGACCTGATGCCAGTGCCAGACTAACGGTGGCTGTAAAAACGCTTAAATGAACAGAACCCTTAGACGTCTGCAGCTATACTCTCATATCACCGGCATCACAACCACCGTCCTTATACTGGTATCAGGTAGTCAACAATATCAGGATGAGGAAGGAACTGTCCCTTTGAAACGAACTCCAAACAGCACATTAAAGAGCAAATTTGATGAGAAATACCACATATATTGAGTTTTTTTAAAATAGGGCCGTATTGTCCTGTGAGGCCGCGTTAAAGGGTTTAACTTCTGTGCATCTCTCGGAATTTTCCTCTCGTAAGAATTTCCCATGAGACTTTTGCTCTCACTGCACACGCATGATTCAATGTCCTTGTGACAGGAATATACCGAGCGATACGTTCCCAGTTTTTTGCGTCTGTTTTTGCGAAAGAGTTATGAATACTTAGTATCCAGTTTGTAACCTAAACAATCTGGGCATACAGTTTAAAGGCTTAGATTTCTTGCTTCTACTCAATGTCCGCGAACCAGAAGCTATTACGTCGTGCATCCAGCTCGTGTGTTCTTTGTTTCAGACTTATCAAGAAACAACTCAAAATTTTCGCTCGTTGTGTAGCCTTTTGTAGCGCTTTAAAATCAATATACGCGTCACCCTTGAAACAGTATCTCTTGCGCTCCGCTACAGCGGAGGTAACAGATGCATGTAATTCACACATCTATTACAACATACGTCATCCCCTGAGCTATAAGTTGCAGCATTGCTGTGGCACCCCACAGCTGTGTAGGTTGCAGTAACGAAACTTTAGCTTTTTATGTTTTTCACTTTGAAATTACGTGAGCGATTCTAATATCAAAAATGCAATTTAAGTCAGAAAATTAAAAATGCAGAAAATTCAGAGAAAATTAACCATCTTTACTAAGAAAAGGTTTCTGAGTCCCGCTCTATCATCAGTTCAAAAGAAAAAAAATCATTGCGTCAGGTTAGTAAAAGATGGTAAAGGTTTGCGCTGTTCCTTTACCTCGTTTTACTGGCGCTGTGATTACTTTTTGAAGTGATGATGGAGCTGGACTCCGAACGTTTTCTAAGTATAAATGATTAACTTTCTCGGAATTATCTGCGTTTGTAATTATAAGGTTGCGACAACAGCAAACCACTGGCCTATTCAGATATAATAATTTAAGTTAAACTGATACTTAATTGTTGTTATAATTTACGGGGTCAAAATGTTTAAGGTAAAAAAGAAATAATGCTTCAACATCGGCATGTTGCGCTTTAGATCAACTTTAGCATGAGGAGCTAAAGTTCAATATTTCGATAGTTCAACATTTCGATATTTCAAGCACGTCAATAAAGACATGCTTCAAAATTGTACCCAAATGGGGTTAAGGTTGAGGGTTAGAGAAAAGCAGGTTGCAATGTAGGGGTTGAAGTAAAACGAACTGAGATTTTGAAGTCGCAATTTTGGGTTGAAACTTGGAGTTCCAGTTTGAGGAAGGTGAAATGCAAGGGTTGAGGATTTAAGTATCAGTACAGAATTTATTTCTTGAAAGAAAAGAAAGAAAGAAAAAATAAAACCGTATATGTCCAAAACCGTTACTACATGAGATACGTGCCTATATATTGGTTTTTAAAAATTTCTTATTATAAGACGTCCTAAGACAAACGTTCCATACGAGGAGTACTAATAGACAAACTATCCGAGGTGTACAAATAGATAGACCATACGAGGCGTACTGATAGATTAACTCTGTCAAGAGATAGTTAAATAAAAAACAAAAAATAGCATCTCGAATATTTTATGTTCCAAGAGATGGCTGACAACTTGTGAATAATTCAAATACTACTACAGAATTCTTCGGAATTCCTAAATAATTAGTTGAATCGAAGTAAGATAAAAGACAAAAAACGCTATACCGAAGCAGATTGAAACACCGCCGTAAATGACTATCAAGTATTGAGAAAAGGTTAGTCACAAAGTAATTTATAAAGAACATCGCGCAACACAGCACGCACCTCTAGAAACACGTAAACAAACTTACACGAATAAATGAAATTCATGGCTTGATCAGCATACAGACAGAGAGATAATTTTTTCACGAACGCTTTATTTCATTTGTCTGTCTACATTTTTAATTTTTTTCTATTCACAGAAATGCCCTCTGGGGTCGTGATAGACATATTTTTGAAGAAGAATTTATTTCAGTATTTATTTCCCCCTTTATAGTATTAATTTCCTCCATTATAGTATTTATTTCCTTATTTCTTGGAAGATTTCTAGAAATAAGGCAGAAATGATGGGTGCATAGCTGAGCTGAAAAATATCCGAGTTGAGAGTCCAGTGTTTTCTCGTCCAGTTCATGCAAAATTGTGACTCATGAAAGACCCCACGCAGATTTAGTGCAGGAGCTATCTATGGCTTTGAGGGAAGTCCATTGTACCCCTGACTTCAAAATAGTGACTCATGAAAGACCCCAGATTTAGTGCAGGAGCTATCTATAGCTTTGAGTGAAGTCCATTGTACCCCTGACTTCAAAATAGTGACTCATGAAAGACCCCAGATTTAGAGCAGGAGTTATCTATAGCTTTGAGTGAAGTCCATTATACCCCCGACTTCAAAATAGTGACTCATGAAAGACCCCAGATTTAGTGCAGGAGCTATCTATAGCTTTGAGTGAAGTCCATTGTACCCCTGACTTCAAAATAGTGACTCATGAAAGACCCCAGATTTAGTGCAGGAGCTATCTATAGCTTTGAGTGAAGTCCATTATACCCCCGACTTCAAAATAGTGACTCATGAAAGACCCCAGATTTAGAGCAGGAGTTATCTATAGCTTTGAGTGAAGTCCATTTTACCCCCAATCTCGAAATGTTATATCAAATTCTGGTAGCGAAAATTCGGACATCGCCATCATACTCTTTGAGACATAAACGCAATAATACAAAGTGCTTAGTTTCGAAATTAATTATTCGTATCGTTTTCAATGCCGACATGTTTTCATACTTTATTCTTTTGAAGAAAATTACTCCTTGATTGTGTTCACCTTGATTACGCAGAGGTGATACAAGTCAAAGTGTAATTTATTTGTGAGAATTGTTTTCGAATGAATAATTTCGATGTGCTTCTGTTCTCTGTTCGATTCCTGTAATTGTGCGATAATGTGAAACCAGAATGGATTTCTTAAAAATACTGTGAATAAATTTCATTTAATAGGTAGAATTTGGAGTTATTATGTAATGTTCAGGTACCCAGTTTACAGAGTAGAGGCAGGGACGGACAAACTAATCAAGTAAGTAATAGATGGGATTATCATACTGAGAAACGAGCTGGCCAATATTTTCAAAGCCGTCTTGAAAATTATTCCTACTTTTCTCCGTCGAGCTAATGGTGGTTGAGTTAACGAGGAGTGCGATCCCAAAAGTCGTTGGTCATCAAAAAAGCGAAAAAATAGAAGAGACTAGCAAAATATTGCAATGGCTGGAGTACAGATCGTGTTAGAAAAGAAATATAAAAATTACCACCGCAGTCAAGCAGGTCGCATACTATTGAAGCGTTGACTGCGATGGGTTAAACTGAAGTTCAATATTCAACTCAAATTTAACGTCAAAAGTTGTTAGTAATTTTATTAATACCAAACATTAATTGGGTCTACTAAATAAAATTAATTTTAAGAGATTATAAACATTTTTTCAAACGAACAACCGATGGGCCATTTTGCAAGCGACGTGTTAACAAGCGCATCACTGACGTTGCTTAAAGCGCCAGCGGTGGGCAGGGGCTGAGCAGAAATGTCCCGCAGTAACTGCGGCGAAAATGTCCCGAGCAGCGCGGCGCAGTTTAGAGCAGTCTCAAGGCAGCGTCGGGCACCGTGTAAAATACCGCAGCAACTTGCCCCCGCACGAACTTTAATGCTCTAAGCCGCGTAGCATGGACCTTACTGTTCTTATCAACGCGTTGAGACATAGAGCAGCAGAAGCAGTAGAAGCAGCAACAGCAGAAGAAGCAACAGAAACAGATGCAGAAAAGGCAACAGCAGCAGCAGAAACAACGGAAACAAAAGAGGCATCAGAAACAGAAGCAGGAGCAGCAACAGCATAAGCAGCAGAAACAGAAGACGAAGAAGCAGCAGCAGCAGCAGCAGCAGCAGCAGGAGCAGCAGCAGCAGCAGCAGGTTCCGGATGTACCAGCATCGGAGGAGGCGGAGAAAGCGCTAGGTCTCCTCAGGACCCGAACGGCCCTGCGAGCAATGCGGACCTCACCAAATGTGGACGAAAGCAAATGCTTACCATGACTCAGGCCTGGACGGTATTCTGGGCCTGGACGGTATTCTGGGCCTGGACGGTATTCTGTGCCTGGACGGTATTCTGGGCCTGGATGGTATTTTGGGCCTGGGCGGTATTCTGGGCCTGGACGGTATTCTGGGCCTGGACGGTATTCTGGGCCTGGACGGTATTCTGGGCCTGGACGGTATTCTGGGTCTGAACGGTATTTTGTGTGCGAGACGTTTTTCATCTTTCCCCCGCTTACTACGTACAATCTGAGTGTTTATTTCGGACCAGATGAAAATAAAGTGTAATTAATACCTGTAATATGTGTTGTGATGCAGGGTTGTGTTGTGATGCAGGGTTGTGTTGTGATGCAGGGTTGTGTTATGATGCAGGGTTGTGTTGTGTTGCAGGGTTGTGTTGTGATGCAGGGCTGTGTTGTGATGCAGGGTTGTGTTGTGATGCAGGGTTGTGTTGTGATGCTGGGTTGTGTTGTGATGCAGGGTTGTGTTATGATGCAGGGTTGTGTTGTGATGCAGGGTTGTGTTGGGATGCAGGGTTGTGTTGTGATGCAGGGTTGTGTTGTGATGCAGGGTTGTGTTGTGATGCGGGGTTGTGTTGTGATGCAGGGTTGTGTTGTGATGCAGGGTTGTGTTGTGATGCAGGGTTGTGTTGTGATGCAGGGTTGTGTTGTGATGCAGGGTTGTGTTGTGATGCAGGGTTGTGTTGTGATGCAGGGTTGTGTTGTGATGCAGGGTTGTGTTGTGATGCAGGGTTGTGTTGTGATGCAAGGTTGTGTTGGGATGCAGGGTTGTGTTGTGATGCAGGGTTGTGTTGTGATGCAGGGTTGTGTTGTGATGCAGGGTTGTGTTGTGATGCAGGGTTGTGTTGTGATGCAGGGTTGTGTTGTGATGCAGGGTTGTGTTGTGATGCAGGGTTGTGTTATGATGCAGGGTTGTGTTGTGATGCAGGGTTGTGTTGTGATGCAGGGTTGTGTTGTGATGCAGGGTTGTGTTGTGATGCAGGGTTGTGTTGTGATGCAGGGTTGTGCTGCGATGCAGGGTTGTGTTGTGATGCAGGGTTGTGTTGTGATGCAGGGTTGTGCTGCGATGCAGGGTTATGTTGTGATGCAGGGTTGTGTTGTGATGCAGGGTTGTGTTGTGATGCAGGGTTGTGTTGTGATGCAGGGTTGTGTTGTGATGCAGGGTTGTGTTGTGATGCAGGGTTGTGTTGTGATGCAGGGTTGTGCTGCGATGCAGGGTTGTGTTGTGATGCAGGGTTGTGTTGCGATGCAGGGTTGTGTTGTGATGCAGGGTTGTGTTGTGATGCAGTGTTGTGTTGTGATGCAGGGTTGTGTTGTGATGCAGGGTTGTGTTGTGATGCAGGGTTGTGTTGTGATGCAGGGTTGTGTTGTGATGCAGGGTTGTGTTGTGATGAAGGGTTGTGTTGTGATGCAGGGTTGTGTTGTGATGCAGGGTTGTGCTGCGATGCAGGGTTGTGTTGTGATGCAGGGTTGTGTTGTGATGCAGGGTTGTGTTGTGATGCAGGGTTGTGTTGTGATGCAGGGTTGTGTTGTGATGCAGGGTTGTGTTGTGATGCAGGGTTGTGTTGTGATGCAGGGTTGTGTTGTGATGCAGGGTTGTGTTGTGATGCAGGGTTGTGTTGTGATGCAGGGTTGGGCTGCGATGCAGGGTTGTGTTGTGATGCAGGGTTGTGTTGTGATGCAGGGTTGTGTTGTGATGCAGGGTTGTGTTGTAATGCATGGTTGTGTTTCGCGTATTGGTGTTGTGAAACTGTACAATGGATTGTGTAACCAGTAGTGGGGGTTTGAGAGTGTACAATGCGTATTATGACCATTTGCAGTATTCTGAGCTGGAACATTGTATACTATGACCAGAAATAGTATTCTGATGTATCCTTGAATTTTTGCTGCGGCAAAGATTTTAAACTGTGGAATACTGCAATCATTTTGAATAGAATAGAAATAGAATTGCAGCGTAATGCGTATCAATTGATGACTCCGAGAACCTGATAACCTCTCATAGAATATTTTATGGTAGAAAGTCACGTTACTCAGAATAGAGTTTAAATATTCAAGTCAAATGCACATCAATATTTTCAATATTTTGCAGCATGTCCAAAAGTTAAAAATGAAGGAATTTCCAAGGAAATTAATCGTCTTTACTAAGAAAACATTCGGAGTTCCGCTCCATCATCAGTTCAAAAAACAAATCAATACGCTTGAAATGAAAGTTCAAAGTACAATGAATATAGGTATTAAAATATATCAAGAGAGGAATTTGCAGCGCGTGCTCGATGATTCGTGAAACTCTGACGTGTAAGAAGTGGGAGACGGTCGCGTGGCCTCTGGGTGTTGGTGGTGCGTGGCGTGTGTGCAACGTGCAGTTCTTGAGGAGATTGGATAAACTGAACTTTGTTTTTAGAGAAATGACAGTTACGAAGGAATGACTGTTAGATACGAAGGAATGTCTTTTATTGACTAAATGGACCAAGGAATGATTGTTAGTGACGAAGGAATGACTTAGTTACGAAAGAATGACTATTAGTGACGAAGGAATTACGATTATTGACAAAAGAATGATGATTATTGACGAAGGAATGGTTATTATTGACGATGGAATGACAGTTATTGATGCAGAAATGATCGTTATTTATGAAAGAATAAAATATGTTGACGTATGTATAAAATTGGTGGTGAAAGAATATGTATCACTGATGATCAAATCACTTCGTGCATCACACTAAGCACAGAGCATCACATTTGCATCACACCCTGCATAACACACACACAGCAACACACTTTTATCACACAAAACGCCACCCTTGCATCACACCCCGCATCACACACAACACCATCCTTGCATCACACCCCGAATCACACACAACACCACCCTTGCATCACACCTTGTATCACAGAACACCACCCTTGCATCACACCACGCATCACACACACACCACCCTTGCATCACACCCCGCATCACACAAAACACAGCCCTTGCTTGCATCACACCCCGCATCACACACACCACCCTTGCATCACACCCCGCATCACACAAAACACCACCCTTGCATCACACCCCACATCACACAAAACACCACCCTTGCATCACACCCCACATCACACAAAACACCACCCTTGCATCACACCCCACATCACACAAAACACCACCCTTGCATCACACCCCACATCACACAAAACCCCACCCTTGCATCACACCCCACATCACACAAAACACCACCCTTGCATCACACCCCGCATCACAGGGCAGTTTACAGATCCTCCATTATACATCCATAAACATTCCGCAGCAAGGCCAGATGACCGAAGAGAGACTATTCAGTTTTTTGGTCCATTTACATGGCGGGGCGACGTGGCGGAGCGGGCTGCGCCGACCGGTCTGTTTGTGACAACGGTGTGCGCTCTGCGGCCTCTGTGGTGCGACCTTGTCGGGTGTGTGGGGTGTGTGGGGTGTGTGTGGGGTGTGTGTGGGGTGTGTGTGGGGTTTATGGGGTGTGTGTGTATGGGGGGTGTGGGGGTGTGGGGTGTGTGGTGTGTGTGGGGTGTGTGGGGTGTGTGTATGGGGTGTGGGGGGGTGTCGGGGGTGTGTGGGGTGTGTGGGGTGTGTGTGGGGGTGTGTGGGGTGTGTGGGGTGTGGGGTGTGTGGGGTGTGTGGTGTGTGCGTGGGGTGTGTGGTGTGTGTGTGTGGGGTGTGTGGTGTGTGTGTGGGATGTGTGGGGGTTTGTGGTGTGTGGTGGTGTATTGTATATGAGTGTGGTGAGTGATGGGGCGAGTAGGTGGTAGTGGTCAGTGAGTGGTGATGAGCATTGGCGGTGGTGAGTATAGAGTGGTGGCAGTAGTGATGGGACAATGAGATGGTGATGAGACTCCACATCATTAGTGTCAACGTTAAGACAAAGAGAATGAAAAATAATGAGGTAATAAACTCCTGAGAATAGCTCGCCAATAAACCAACTCCTGTTGTAAAAGATGTCGTTTACAGGTTTTCATTGACGGTAAAAATCAATGCATCCGAATTACAACCGCAGCTATTTTTTCACGCGCTGCAAGTTTGAGAGGAAAGGGTTTTTTGCATATTCTCACCGTGGACTCATATTAATCAGTGGTCTAATTACATTAACTAATTACATTATTCAGTGAGCTAATCATTGGCTTATTAGTCGTGGTCTAACAGGTCATTCGTCAAATGGGTCTATCACGAATGGGCGTATCACCAAATGGGTCTATCACGAATGGGCGTATCACCAAATGGGTCTATCACGAATGGGCGTATCACCAAATGGGTCTATCACGAATGGGCGTATCACCAAATGGGTCTATCACGAATGGGCGTATCACCGAATGGGTCTATCACGAATGGGCGTATCACCAAATGGGTCTATCATGAATGGGCGTATCACCAAATGGGTCTATCATGAATGCGCGTATCATCAAATGGGTCTATCGTGAATGCGCGTATCACCAAATGGGTCTATCATGAATGCGCGTATCACCAAATGGGTCTATCGTGAATGCGCGTATCACCAAATGGATATATCACGAATGGGCGTATCACCAAATGGGTCTATCATGAATGCGCGTATCACCAAATGGGTCTATTGCGTATGGGCGTATCACCAGATGGGTCTATCATGAATGCGCGTATCACCAGATGGGTCTATCATGAATGGGCGTATCACCAAATGGGTCTATTGCGTATGGGCGTATCACCAGATGGGTCTATCATGAATGCGCGTATCACCAGATGGGTCTATCATGAATGCGCGTATCACCAAATGGGTCTATTGCGTATGGGCGTATCACCAGATGGGTCTATCATGAATGCGCGTATCACCAGATGGGTCTATCATGAATGCGCGTATCACCAAATGGGTCTATTGCGTATGGGCGTATCACCAGATGGGTCTATCATGAATGCGCGTATCACCAGATGGGTCTATCATGAATGCGCGTATCACCAAATGGGTCTATCGCGAATGGGCGTATCACCAAATGGGTCTATCATGAATGCGCGTATCACCAGATGGGTCTATCATGAATGGGCGTATCACTAAATGGGTCTATCACGAATGGGCGTATCACCAAATGGGTCTATCATGAATGCGCGTATCACCAAATGGGTCTATCGTGAATGCGCGTATCACCAAATGGGTCTATCATGAATGCGCGTATCACCAAATGGTTCTATCGTGAATGCGCGTATCACCAAATGGATATATCACGAATGGGCGTATCACCAAATGGGTCTATCATGAATGCGCGTATCACCAAATGGGTCTATCGTGAATGCGCGTATCACCAAATGGGTCTATCATGAATGCGCGTATCACCAAATGGGTCTATCGTGAATGCGCGTATCACCAAATGGATATATCACGAATGGGCGTATCACCAAATGGGTCTATCATGAATGCGCGTATCACCAAATGGGTCTATTGCGTATGGGCGTATCACCCGATGGGTCTATCATGAATGCGCGTATCACCAGATGGGTCTATCATGAATGGGCGTATCACCAAATGGGTCTATTGCGTATGGGCGTATCACCAGATGGGTCTATCATGAATGCGCGTATCACCAGATGGGTCTATCATGAATGCGCGTATCACCAAATGGGTCTATTGCGTATGGGCGTATCACCAGATGGGTCTATCATGAATGCGCGTATCACCAGATGGGTCTATCATGAATGCGCGTATCACCAAATGGGTCTATTGCGTATGGGCGTATCACCAGATGGGTCTATCATGAATGCGCGTATCACCAGATGGGTCTATCATGAATGCGCGTATCACCAAATGGGTCTATCGCGAATGGGCGTATCACCAAATGGGTCTATCATGAATGCGCGTATCACCAGATGGGTCTATCATGAATGGGCGTATCACTAAATGGGTCTATCACGAATGGGCGTATCACCAAATGGGTCTATCATGAATGCGCGTATCACCAAATGGGTCTATCGTGAATGCGCGTATCACCAAATGGGTCTATCATGAATGCGCGTATCACCAAATGGTTCTATCGTGAATGCGCGTATCACCAAATGGATATGTCACGAATGGGCGTATCACCAAATGGGTCTATCATGAATGCGCGTATCACCAAATGGGTCTATTGCGTATGGGCGTATCACCAGATGGGTCTATCATGAATGCGCGTATCACCAAATGGGTCTATCGCGAATGGGCGTATCACCAAATGGGTCTATCATGAATGCGCGTATCACCAGATGGGTCTATCATGAATGGGCGTATCACCAGATGGGTCTATCATGAATGGGCGTATCACCAGATGGGTCTATCATGAATGGGCGTATCACCAGATGGGTCTATCATGAATGGGCGTATCACCAGATGGGTCTATCATGAATGCGCGTAT
Source organism: Morinoia aosen (assembly GCA_030386875.1). NCBI lineage: Eukaryota > Metazoa > Arthropoda > Malacostraca > Amphipoda > Talitridae > Morinoia > Morinoia aosen. The sequence continues at coordinate 49,008,444 of CM059574.1, read as the reverse complement.
CACCAGATGGGTCTATCATGAATGGGCGTATCACCAGATGGGTCTATCATGAATGGGCGTATCACCAGATGGGTCTATCATGAATGGGCGTATCACCAGATGGGTCTATCATGAATGGGCGTATCACCAAATGGGTCTATCATGAATGGGCGTATCACCAGATGGGTCTATCATGAATGGGCGTATCACCAGATGGGTCTATCATGAATGGGCGTATCACCAGATGGGTCTATCATGAATGGGCGTATCACCAGATGGGTCTATCATGAATGGGCGTATCACCAGATGGGTCTATCATGAATGGGCGTATCACCAAATGGGTCTATCATGAATGGGCGTATCACCAGATGGGTCTATCATGAATGGGCGTATCACCAGATGGGTCTATCATGAATGGGCGTATCACCAGATGGGTCTATCATGAATGGGCGTATCACCAGATGGGTCTATCATGAATGGGCGTATCACCAAATGGGTCTATCATGAATGGGCGTATCACCAAATGGGTCTATCATGAATGGGCGTATCACCAGATGGGTCTATCATGAATGGGCGTATCACCAGATGGGTCTATCATGAATGCGCGTATCACCAAATGGGTCTATCATGAATGGGCAAATCACCAAATGGGTCTATCACGAATGCGTGTATCACCAAATGGGTCTATCATGAATGGGCAAATCACCAAATGGGTCTATCACGAATGCGCGTATCACCAAATGGGTCTATCATGAATGGGCGTATCACCAAATGGGTCTATCATGAATGGGCGTATCACCAAATGGGTCTATCATGAATGCGCGTATCACCAAATGGGTCTATCATGAATGCGCGTATCACCAAATGGGTCTATCATGAATGGGCGTATCACCAAATGGGTCTATCATGAATGCGCGTATCACCAAATGGGTCTATCACGAATGCGCGTATCACCAAATGGGTCTATCATGAATGCGCGTATCACCAAATGGGTCTATCACGAATGCGCGTATCACCAAATGGGTCTATCATGAATGCGCGTATCACCAAATGGGTCTATCATGAATGCGCGTATCACCAAATGGGTCTATCACGAATGCGCGTATCACCAAATGGGTCTATCATGAATGGGCAAATCACCAAATGGGTCTATCATGAATGGGCGTATCACCAAATGGGTCTATCATGAATGCGCGTATCACCAAATGGGTCTATCATGAATGCGCGTATCACCAAATGGGTCTATCACGAATGCGCGTATCACCAAATGGGTCTATCACGAATGGGCAAATCACCAAATGGGTCTATCACGAATGGGCGTATCACCAAATGGGTCTATCACGAATGGGCGTATCACCAAATGGGTCTATCACGAATGGGCGTATCACCAGATGGGTCTATCACGAATGGGCGTATCACCAAATGGGTCTATCACGAATGGGCGTATCACCAAATGGGTCTATCACGAATGGGCGTATCACCAGATGGGTCTATCACGAATGGGCGTATCACCAAATGGGTCTATCACGAATGGGCGTATCACCAGATGGGTCTATCACGAATGGGCGTATCACCAAATGGGTCTATCACGAATGGGCGTATCACCAAATGGGTCTATCACGAATAGGCGTATCACCAAATGGGTCTATCACGAATGGGCGTATCACCAGATGGGTCTATCACGAATGGGCGTATCACCAAATGGGTCTATCACGAATGGGCGTATCACCAAATGGGTCTATCACGAATGGGCGTATCACCAGATGGGTCTATCATGAATGGGCGTATCACCAGATGGGTCTATCATGAATGGGCGTATCACCAGATGGGTCTATCACGAATGCGCGTATCACCAAATGGGTCTATCACGAATGGGCAAATCACCAAATGGGTCTATCATGAATGGGCGTATCACCAAATGGGTCTATCATGAATGGGCAAATCACCAAATGGGTCTATCATGAATGGGCGTATCACCAAATGGGTCTATCGTGAATGGGCAAATCACCAAATGGGTCTATCATGAATGGGCAAATCACCAAATGGGTCTATCATGAATGGGCAAATCACCAAATGGGTCTATCATGAATGGGCAAATCACCAAATGGGTCTATCATGAATGCGCGTATCACCAAATGGGTCTATCATGAATGGGCGTATCACCAAATGGGTCTATCATGAATGCGCGTATCACCAAATGGGTCTATCATGAATGGGCGTATCACCAAATGGGTCTATCACGAATGCGCGTATCACCAAATGGGTCTATCATGAATGCGCGTATCACCAAATGGGTCTATCATGAATGCGCGTATCACCAAATGGGTCTATCATGAATGGGCGTATCACCAAATGGGTCTATCATGAATGGGCAAATCACCAAATGGGTCTTTCATGAATGGGCGTATCACCAAATGGGTCTATCATGAATGCGCGTATCACCAAATGGGTCTATCACGAATGCGCGTATCACCAAACGGGTCTATCACGAATGCGCGTATCACCAAACGGGTCTATCACGAATGGGCGTATCACCAAATGGGTCTATCACGAATGCGCGTATCACCAAATGGGTCTATACGAATGCGCGTATCACCAATTGGGTCTATCACGAATGCGCGTATCACCAAATGGGTCTATCACGAATGCGCGTATCACCAAACGGGTCTATCACGAATGCGCGTATCACCAAACGGGTCTATCACGAATGGGCGTATCACCAAACGGGTCTATCACGAATGGGCGTATCACCAAATGGGTCTATCACGAATGCGCGTATCACCAAACGGGTCTATCACGAATGCGCGTATCACCAAACGGGTCTATCACGAATGGGCGTATCACCAAATGGGTCTATCACGAATGCGCGTATCACCAAATGGGTCTATACGAATGCGCGTATCACCAAACGGGTCTATCACGAATGGGCGTATCACCAAACAGGTCTATCACGAATGCGCGTATCACCAAACGGGTCTATCACGAATGCGCGTATCACCAAACGGGTCTATCACGAATGCGCGTATCACCAAACGGGTCTATCACGAATGCGCGTATCACCAAACGGGTCTATCACGAATGCGCGTATCACCAAACGGGTCTATCACGAATGGGCGTATCACCAAATGGGTCTATCACGAATGCGCGTATCACCAAATGGGTCTATACGAATGCGCGTATCACCAAATGGGTCTATCACGAATGCGCGTATCACCAAATGGGTCTATCACGAATGCGCGTATCACCAAACGGGTCTATCACGAATGCGCGTATCACCAAACGGGTCTATCACGAATGGGCGTATCACCAAACGGGTCTATCACGAATGGGCGTATCACCAAATGGGTCTATCACGAATGCGCGTATCACCAAACGGGTCTATCACGAATGCGCGTATCACCAAACGGGTCTATCACGAATGGGCGTATCACCAAATGGGTCTATCACGTATGCGCGTATCACCAAATGGGTCTATACGAATGCGCGTATCACCAAACGGGTCTATCACGAATGGGCGTATCACCAAACGGGTCTATCACGAATGCGCGTATCACCAAACGGGTCTATCACGAATGCGCGTATCACCAAACGGGTCTATCACGAATGGGCGTATCACCAAACGGGTCTATCACGAATGGGCGTATCACCAAATGATTGCGTCGAAAAATAGGTTCATTATTCAATGGGTCTACCAATCAATAAGTCAGTCATCAATTAATTAGAATATCAAATGTTTCCATTTATAAATGGACTTATCACTAAATAGGGTGAACACCAAACAGCTCCACCATCAAATGGGTCTATCATAAAGTAAGTGTATCCTCAAAAGACATACAATAGTTGTATCATCCATTGGGTCTATCATCAAACGGGCCAATCAGTAAATAGGTTTGAATCAAATAGGTCAGTCATCAAAGGGGCTTAACATCGAACCATTTCTGAAATGGTCTAATGAAATATCTGGCAAGTGGTAGTGTTGTCTTTTGTTCATTTACTTTCTTGTCTACTCAGTGTTGTCTACTCAGTGCTGTCAACAAATCGTATTGTCTACTCAGTGTTGTCTACTCATCGTATTGTCTACTCAGTGTTGTCTACTCACAGCATTGTCTACTCAGTGTTGTCTACTCACCGCATTGTCTACTCAGTGTTGTCTACTCACCGCATTGTCTACTCAGTGTTGTCTACTCACCGCATTGTCTACTCACCGTATTGTCTACTCACCCCATTGTCTACTCATTGTTGCCTACTCACTGCATTGTCTACTCAGTGTTGTCTACCCACCGCATTGTCTACTCACCGCATTGTCTACTCACCGTATTGTCTACTCATTGTTGTCTACTCACCGCATTGTCTACTCAGTGTTGTCTACTCACCGCATTGTCTACTCAGTGTTGTCTACTCAGTGTTATCTACTCACCGCATTGTCTACTCAGTGTTGTCTACTCAGTGTTGTCTACTCACCGCATTGTCTACTCAGTGTTGTCTACTCACCGCATTGTCTACTCAGTGTTGTCTACTCAGTGTTATCTACTCACCGCATTGTCTACTCAGTGTTGTCTACTCAGTGTTGTCTACTCACCGCATTGTCTACTCAGTGGTGTCTACTCAGTGTTATCTACTCACCGCATTGTCTACTCAGTGTTGTCTACTCAGTGTTGTCTACTCACCGCATTGTCTACTCAGTGTTGTCTACTCACCGCATTATCTACTCAGTGTTGTCTACTCAGTGTTATCTACTCACCGCATTGTCTACTCAGTGTTGTCTACTCAGTGTTGTCTACTCACCGCATTGTCTACTCAGTGTTGTCTACTCATTGTTGTCTACTCACCGCATTGTCTACTCAGTGTTGTCTACTCACCGCATTGTCTACTCAGTGTTGTCTACTCAGTGTTATCTACTCACCGCATTGTCTACTCAGTGTTGTCTACTCAGTGTTGTCTACTCACCGCATTGTCTACTCAGTGTTGTCTACTCACCGCATTGTCTACTCAGTGTTGTCTACTCAGTGTTGTCTACTCACCGCATTGTCTACTCAGTTTTGTCTACTCACCGCATTGTCTACTCAGTGTTGTCTACTCAGTGTTGTCTACTCACCGCATTGTCTACTCAGTGTTGTCTACTCAGTGTAATCTACTCACCGCATTGTCTACTCAGTGTTGTCTACTCAGTGTTGTCTACTCACCGCATTGTCTACTCAGTGTTGTCTACTCAGTGTTATCTACTCACCGCATTGTCTACTCAGTGTTGTCTACTCAGTGTTGTCTACTCACCGCATTGTCTACTCAGTGTTGTCTACTCACCGCATTGTCTACTCAGTGTTGTCTACTCAGTGTTATCTACTCACCGCATTGTCTACTCAGTGTTGTCTACTCAGTGTTGTCTACTCACCGCATTGTCTACTCAGTGTTGTCTACTCATTGTTGTCTACTCACCGCATTGTCTACTCAGTGTTGTCTACTCACCGCATTGTTTACTCAGTGTTGTCTACTCAGTGTTATCTACTCACCGCATTGTCTACTCAGTGTTGTCTACTCAGTGTTGTCTACTCACCGCATTGTCTACTCAGTGTTGTCTACGCACCGCATTGTCTACTCAGTGTTGTCTACTCAGTGTTGTCTACTCACCGCATTGTTTACTCAGTGTTGTCTACTCAGTGTTATCTACTCACCGCATTGTCTACTCAGTGTTGTCTACGCACCGCATTGTCTACTCAGTGTTGTCTACTCACTGCATTGTCTACTCAGTGTTGTCTACTCAGTGTTGTCTACTCACCGCATTGTCTACTCAGTGTTGTCTACTCAGTGTTGTCTACTCACCGCATTGTCTACTCAGTGTTGTCTACTCAGTTTTGTCTACTCACCGCATTGTCTACTCAGTGTTGTCTACTCATTGTTGTCTACTCACCGCATTGTCTACTCAGTGTTGTCTACTCACCGCATTGTCTACTCAGTGTTGTCTACTCATTGTTGTCTACTCACCGCATTGTCTACTCAGTGTTGTCTACTCACCGCATTGTCTACTCAGTTTTGTCTACTCACCGCATTGTCTACTCAGTGTTGTCTACTCATTGTTGTCTACTCACCGCATTGTCTACTCAGTGTTTTCTACTCACCGCATTGTCTACTCAGTGTTGTCTACTCAGTGTTGTCTACTCAGTGTTGTCTACTCACCGCATTGTCTACTCAGTGTTGTCTACTCAGTGTTGTCTACTCACCGCATTGTCTACTCAGTGTTGTCTACTCACCGCATTGTCTACTCAGTGTTGTCTACTCAGTGTTGTCTACTCAGTGTTGTCTACTCACCGCATTGTCTACTCAGTGTTGTCTACTCAGTGTTGTCTACTCACCGCATTGTCTACTCAGTGTTGTCTACTCACCGCATTGTCTACTCAGTGTTGTCTACTCACCGCATTGTCTACTCAGTGTTGTCTACTCAGTGTTGTCTACTCACCGCATTGTCTACTCAGTGTTGTCTACTCAGTGTTGTCTACTCACCGCATTGTCTACTCAGTGTTGTCTACTCAGTGTTGTCTACTCACCGCATTGTCTACTCAGTGTTGTTTACTCACCGCATTGTCTACTCAGTGTTGTCTACTCAGTGTTGTCTACTCACCGCATTGTCTACTCAGTGTTGTCTACTCACCGCATTGTCTACTCAGTGTTGTCTACTCACCGCATTGTCTACTCAGTGTTGTCTACTCAGTGTTGTCTACTCACCGCATTGTCTACTCAGTATTGTCTACTCACCGCATTGTCTACTCAGTGTTGTCTACTCAGTGTTGTCTACTCACCGCATTGTCTACTCAGTATTGTCTACTCACCGCATAGTCTACCCATCGTTTTCCTTTCTCACATGTTTGCAATTTTCTGGCTTACTTTTCTCATCAGCCGAGGTCATAGAAAGTCAGTTTTCGTGTTTTTCTTTTATGTTAACAAAGATTTTTAAATCGTAGAATAATTTTGTGTATATTATTCTCGAATATTTATTTACTATTTCTCTATATAACTTACACTACGTCCTGAGCTGGATTATAACGCTAAAGTTTTGCTATTTTCGGTCGTTCACAATTTTCCCATTTATCGTGTAAAATTCCCATTTCTATTAATTTTTCCCATTTACCGTGTAAAATTCCCATTTCCATTAATGTTTCCCATTCATCGTGTAAAATTCCCATTTCCATTAATTTTTCCCATTTATCAATGTAAAAAACGCGTGGTAGAGTTCGAAACGTCCGGTTTTCAGTTTCACATCAGCGCTTTCTTTGATTTCAGTGACTCGAAGTGCAGTATTTGTTGCCATTTCGTAGACTCAGTGTAGCCTTCACATGCGTTTGCCAGGGAAGACATGCGATCTCGCTCGTTTGGGAGCGCTACATTTGCTCATGGGCATGACACTCCATTCTCGTGTTAAAGGTTTTTTATCGAGAGAGCCACAATTCATGCAAATAAAACCTGGTCCCAGTTACTCAGCTAATGCAAAGCTTGATTCAAGTTTTTTGAGTAACTGGAATTAATTTTCATCCTCGTAAGTTGAGGTTCGTGCAAATAATGTTTATCTCAAAGGCCGGCTGCATTATATACTCTATTCGGTCGTGATCTCGAGTTCCCCAATCATGATCTCCTCTAGCATCCTCTTATTACTGATTATCTAATACCGAAGTTTACGCGAACGTAGAAGTTCAGTAAATCATTCAAGAACGCGTTAAAAATGATCACGGACTACTCATTCTTCAAATTGATTTATAATCTCTAATAAACCCACTCTTCAAAACTACTTACTTTCCCAATTTTCTTATAATCTTTAATCTAACCACTGTTCAAATCTTCTTATAATCTTTATTCTAACCACTGTTCAAATCTTCTTATAATCTATATTCTAACCACTGTTCAAATCTTCTTATACTCTCTATTCTAACCACTGTTCAAATCTTCTTATAATCTCTATTCTAACCACTGTTCAAATCTTCTTATAATCTCTATTCTAACCACTGTTCAAATCTTCTTATAATCTCTGATCCATCCACTATTCAGTGCCGACTTCGAATCTCTAATTTAACCGCTTCACTTCATTTAACTTCATTTTTTTAACCCGAGTCCACTGACACCTCACCATAAAAATTATGAGATCGGTTTTGTTTATCTCACTGGCCGCTGCATGACTAACTCTGCTCGCTGTCAGTGTCAGACTTCAGGTTCTTTAAATCACGTGGACTCGTTTTCTTACATAAAATTGCCCAGGAAGAACTATAATGCTACATCACTGGTATAAAACAGCTGCTGTTAGAAAATATCGAATTCTTTTGGGCAAATCCCTATGCTACATCACTGATATAAATTGTCATGTACATCAAACTCACCAAGAATAATGTACTGTTACACCACTGTTTTGCAACACCATGGTTTGTATCAAATTTTCTAAGCGTTATAAAACTGTTGTGAGAAGCCACGCGAAGAAATTTTGAGTGTTACGCATATGGAGACTTCAGAAAAGAAGAAACGCAAAATTGTGCCTTTAGCCATCAATGGCGGTGAAGGTAGCTCAAATTTGCGACGAGATGTGGCTTGTTTAGGTTCTACTAGACTACGAAGTTTCTTAAACCATCACAGTTTCTCCTACCTTATGACGTGACGCTGAATAGCCTTAATACTATAGAATGGAGCACGTGTGTTTTATCTCACTTTGGTTTTAGCATTCCAAGAACGAACGCCTGAAGCAAATTCAGTGTCGGCCAGGTGAAACGCAGAAGAACTTTCAAAGACGACAAAAAGCTCTCGAACGACGGCTGAAACTACTGAAGATTTTCAGTTAAACATGACTTTAAAAGGCGCACGAACTGTGCATGATGCTGCAAATAAATTTTAACGACAAAAATAGAAAAAGATAGAACACTGTAAACATACACTTTCGAAAATAGCACCGGAATACAGAACAACGCCTAAGTAATGGTTAAAACACCGGCGAAAGAGCACTGGAATACAGAACAGCACTGAAGTTACACAGATCGAAAGATTGTCGCAATCAAATCATGGGAGGGACAGCTGGCTGACGCATGCGTGATGGCCCAAGGGCTTTCAACAGGGAAGGACGACCCAAAGACGAAGCTCAGGGTACGAAGAGTTTGTGAATGAACCCCCGGCTAGGACCAGTACCACTTATGAGTTAAAGGCCCGGTCTCCGGTACTGAGAGAAAAAGCCCAAACAGTAAAACGCTGATAAAAATAAACGCAAGAACGTCGAGGCCGAGAAAAGTCGCAACAAAAACTCGGCTGAGCCGCAGGCAGAGCAACAGTTCCTGTGAATGAACTGCGCTTCCCTCCCTTCACATCTCGGCCTTAGCGGTAGCCGGCCTTCTGGTCAGCATTATTTTTAGTAAAAAATAAGACAGCTTTTCTGGTCCGCCTTATTTTTAATGAAAAATACAACAGCCTTTCTGGTTCGCCTTATTGTTAATAAAAAATAGCACAGCCTTGCTGGTCCGCCTTATTTTTAATAAAAAACTAAGACAGCCTTTCTGGTCCGCTTATTTTAAGCAAAAAATAAGATGGCTTTTCTGGTCCTTCATATTTTTGGTAGTTCATAAACACGCTCCAGCAAAGCCACTTGTTTTTTCTGGAGAGGGTGGAATCGTTTTTTGCATGCTGGTTCTTGAATCTAGTGATACTCTCTTTAAATTAGCTGCAACGGCTCTTTTTAGATTGCGGAGAGCGTTTGGAACTGATGGGGAGCGATCAATTTACGGACATCGCTCAGTGATTTGAAGTCTGCCAATTTATTACTGCACTTTTTATCATCAGTTCTCCAAACTCGCTCAATGTCAGAAACTCTCGCAGATTTGATCACAGTTTAACCAATACCAACACGGAATGCTTTTCCTATTCATTTGAATAACAAAATTGACTTCGTGGAGTTTACACTCACCCTCATTCGGCACTCGCTCGCTTCTCCGCAAAATTTTGTCATCCAGCATCTTCAGAATCTCGAAATCACATTTAAGCAAACCACATTTAAGCAAATCACATTTAAGCGAAATCACATGTGCTTGCATTAGCAATCACATTTAAGTTTATCTTTTCGAGCACTCTGTTTTAATTATCAACCTCTCTCTTATTTTCTAAATTAAAATGAAAAATAAAAAGTCAATTTGGAACAGGAAAAACGAGCTGTCAGCACCAGGGACGCCAGGCTTGGATTGTCTGGCTGAAAATTTCAAATTCAGTTTTTTCGGAGCAAATTTAATCACACTTCAGAATTTTGGCCCAACGCCAATTTGGCAACACTGCTTGGTACTCGGAACACTGGTGTAAGATTTAGAAACAGGTTCTTCGATGTCTTCATCACGCTGCTGCTTCTTTTCTACGCAAGTAACACAGGCTCCTTCACTTCAACACAAGTAACACAGGCTCCTTCACTTCAACACAAGTAACACAGGCTCCTTCACTTCAACACAAGTAACACAGGCTCCTTCACTTCAACACAAGTAACACAGGCTAATTCACTTCAACACAAGTAACACAGGCTCCTTCACTTCAACACAAGTAACATAGGCTCATTCACTTCAACACAAGTAACACAGGCTAATTCACTTCAACACAAGTAACACAGGCTAATTCACTTCAACACAAGTAACACAGGCTCCTTCACTTCAACACAAGTAACACAGGCTCCTTCACTTCAACACAAGTAACACAGGCTCCTTCACTTCAACACAAGTAACACAGGCTCCTTCACTTCAACACAAGTAACACAGGCTAATTCACTTCAACACAAGTAACACCGGCTCCTTCACTTCAACACAAGTAACACAGGCTCCTTCACTTCAACACAAGTAACACAGGCTCCTTCACTTCAACACAAGTAACACAGGCTCTTTCACTTCAACACAAGTAACACAGGCTCCTTCACTTCAACACAAGTAACACAGGCTCCTTCACTTCAACACAAGTAACACAGGCTAATTCACTTCAACACAAGTAACACAGGCTCCTTCACTTCAACACAAGTAACACAGGCTAATTCACTTCAACACAAGTAACACAGGCTCCTTCACTTCAACACAAGTAACACAGGCTCCTTCACTTCAACACAAGTAATACAGGCTCCTTCACTTCAACACAAGTAACACAGGTTCCTTCACTTCAACACAAGTAACACAGGCTCCTTCACTTCAACACAAGTAACACAGGCTCCTTCACTTCAACACAAGTAACACAGGCTAATTCACTTCAACACAAGTAACACAGGCTCTTTCACTTCAACACAAGTAACACAGGCTAATTCACTTCAACACAAGTAACACAGGCTCCTTCACTTCAACACAAGTAACACAGGCTCCTTCACTTCAACACAAGTAACACAGGCTCCTTCACTTCAACACAAGTAACACAGGTTCCTTCACTTCAACACAAGTAACACAGGCTAATTCACTTCAACACAAGTAACACAGGCTCCTTCACTTCAACACAAGTAACACAGGCTCCTTCACTTCAACACAAGTAACACAGGCTCCTTCACTTCAACACAAGTAACACAGGCTCCTTCACTTCAACACAAGTAACACAGGCTAATTCACTTCAACACAAGTAACACAGGCTAATTTACTTCAACACAAGTAACACAGGCTCCTTCACTTCAACACAAGTAACACGGGCTAATTCACTTCAACACAAGTAACACAGGCTCCTTCACTTCAACACAAGTAATACAGGCTCCTTCACTTCAACACAAGTAACACAGGCTCCTTCACTTCAACACAAGTAACACAGGTTCCTTCACTTCAACACAAGTAACACAGGCTCCTTCACTTCAACACAAGTAACACAGGCTCCTTCACTTCAACACAAGTAACACAGGCTAATTCACTTCAACACAAGTAACACAGGCTCCTTCACTTCAACACAAGTAACACAGGCTAATTCACTTCAACACAAGTAACACAGGCTCCTTCACTTCAACACAAGTAACACAGGCTCCTTCACTTCAACACAAGTAACACAGGCTCCTTAACTTCAACACAAGTAACACAGGTTCCTTCACTTCAACACAAGTAACACAGGCTAATTCACTTCAACACAAGTAACACAGGCTCCTTCACTTCAACACAAGTAACACAGGCCAATTCACTTCAACACAAGTAACACAGGCCAATTCACTTCAACACAAGTAACACAGTCTGCATCATTTCAACACGAGTAACACAATAACAACTCACGCTACAGATGCCAAGCAACAAGTAACAGTACTACAACAAGTAACAATATAAACACAAATAACAATACAGGAGCTCAGCTCAAGTAACAAATCATAACTTTAACTCAGCACAAGTAACAAATCATAACTTTAACTCAGCTCAAGTAACAAATCATAACTTTAACTCAGCTCAAGTAACAAATCATAACTTCAACTCAGCTCAAGTAACAAATCATAACTTTAACTCAGCACAAGTAACAAATCATAACTTTAACTCAGCACAAGTAACAAATCATAACTTTAACTCGGCTCAAGTAACAAATCATAACTTTAACTCAGCTCAAGTAACAAATCATGACTTTAACTCCGCACAAGTAACAAATCATAACTTTAACTCAGCTCAAGTAACAAATCATAACTTTAACTCAGCTCAAGTAACAAATCATAACTTTAACTCAGCACAAGTTACAAATCATGACTTTAACCCAGCACAAGTAACAAATCGTAACTTTAACTCAGCTCAAGTAACAAATCATAACTTTAACTCAGCTCAAGTAACAAATCATAACTTTAACTCAACACAGGTAACAAGTCATAACTTTAACTCAGCTCAAGTAACAAATCATAACTTTAACTCAGCTCAAGTAACAAATCATAACTTTAACTCAGCACAAGTAACAAATCATAACTTTTAACCCAGCTCAAGTACCAAATCATAACTTTAACTCAGCACAAGTAACAAATCATAACTTTAACTCAGCACAAGTAAGAAATCATAACTTTAACCCAGCTCAAGTAACAAATCATAACTTTAACTCAGCACAAGTAACAAATCATAACTTTAACTCAGCTCAAGTAACAAATCATAACTTTAACTCAGCTCAAGTAACAAATCATAACTTTAACTCAGCACAAGTAACAAGTCATAACTTTAACTCAGCTCAAGTAACAAATCATAACTTTAACTCAGCTCAAGTAAAAAATCATAACTTTAACTCAGCTCAAGTAACAAATCATAACTTTAACTCAGCTCAAGTAACAAATCGTAACTTTAACTCAGCTCAAGTAACAAATCATAACTTTAACTCAGCTCAAGTAACAAATCATAACTTTAACTCAGCACAAGTAACAAGTCATAACTCTAACCCAGCTCAAGTAACAAATCATAACTTTAACTCAGCACAAGTAACAAGTCATAACTTTAACTCAGCTCAAGTAACAAATCATAACTTTAACTCAGCTCAAGTATCAAATCATAACTTTAACTCAGCACAAGTAACAAATCATAACTTTAACTCAGCACAAGTAACAAGTCATAACTTTAACTCAGCTCAAGTAACAAATCATAACTTTAACTCAGCTCAAGTAACAAATCATAACTTTAACTCAGCTCAAGTAACAAATCATAACTTTAACTCAGCACAAGTAACAAATCATAACTTTAACTCATCACCAGGAACAAATCATAACTTTAACTCAGCTCAAGTAACAAATCATAACTTTAACTCAGCACAAGTAACAAGTCATAACTTTAACTCAGCTCAAGTAAAAAATCATAACTCTAACTCAGCTCAAGTAACAAATCATAACTTTAACTCAGCACAAGTTACAAATCATGACTTTAACCCAGCACAAGTAACAAATCATAACTTTAACTCAGCACAAGTAACACTGCGCTAGAAAGCCGACGATGGTTCAAGAGAACGCGCGTGGGCAAGAAAACTCAAGAAATTTCTCAACTAAATTCCTAGGCACGCACGGGTGTGTTAGACAGACTGTTAACCACAATTGTTGTTACCGAGCCTGTTTTTCTTTCTGGTCTACTGAAAAGATTCTAACAATTTCTGTATTTGTTCCAGTTCAACATGTGTTACAATATGAAGATAATCACTTATCATCTTTACTAAAAGACCACTCAATTGCTCAAATTCCAAATCTGTCAGTCTCTAAAAGCAACTTTTCGATGTCACTAACATCATCTTCAGGCTGTAATATTAAGGAAACAGTCACATTGGTAAAACTATGACAATGCAAAACTCAAACTACATCAGACTGGATAAAAAATTTTGTTGATCACATCGCGAGAAAACTCGATCGAACTAATTTTGTACGTGATTGAAAATGCAGTTGACTGGTTGTTATTGCACAACAGATATTCACATGTTGACGGCCCCAGAGATAGAGGTAAAACGGAAATGGAATTAAGTGACTATCTTCGTATTTTAACACGTGTTGAACTGGAACAGTTTCGCAGTTTCGAAAAATTGAAAAATTTCAGTATTTCTTTCTTGCCTGCTTTAAACAATTGCTTTAAACAACAATTTAAACAATTTCAGTATTTCTTTCTAGCCTAATTAGTGATTTAAACAATTTCAGTATTTTGTTCTTGCCAACCGTAACGATCTGAAAAAATTCAGTATTTCGTTCTGGCCGACTGTAGTGATTTAAACAATTTGATAATATCGTTCTTGCATGCTGTAACGATTTATAACAATTTCAAAATTTCGTTCTTGCAGGCTGTAACGATTCAAACAATTTATTTCCCATCAGTGATACATTTTTCGAATAATTGTTTGATTTATTACCGTAGGCAGGTTGATTTATATATAATCGTTGGCCTGAATAAGTTCAGTGATTTCAAGTACATCCTATGGTAACCTTGGAGGGATTTAAAGAATTCTATTTTTTCTGAAATGTTTATTCTGGACATACACAATACAGATCTAATTGTTGTTTAAGGCGAGTGAATCGAAAGTTGAATAGCATAAGATCAAAATGATCACAAGTGAGAAGTGCGTGTTTTAGAAGAGCCTTAGGACTAGTTTCATTTCCAAACAACAGACCATTATTTTGAATCACCCAGTGGAGAGGAGTTGGCTACGTATCCCAGCTGCATCGATACCTAATGAAGAAATAACATTCAAGACTTTCTAAATAGTCCGCGAGAATTTTTGCCACCGGATCCTCTAAATTAGTGATTGTATGTACAGTGTCGTAAGTTCCTCCGGTAGACTCCTGGAAGATAGATTGCTTCGCCTTCGCTTCTAAAAACCATAAAGGCTAAAAGTGAGCTAGAATAAATGCAGGTGTTTTATGGATATAATGGAGTGCAAATAGGCAGAAACATTAAATAATAACTAGAATCCTTTCCCTGAAAGCTGTCTCTAAGTTTCCATTTTAACAGGTCTTACAATGTAGTCATGCATTAAAATGAATGTACAAAGCTGGAATGAAAAAAGAAATGAAAAAAGCTGGAATGAATGAAAAAAGTTCTTGAAAATGAAATCTGGAGAAGGGTCACCAAAGGAGTAAAACTATATGCGGCAGCCATGATTTTACTGAGCATAAGTGCGAACAGTAAAAATGAATAGAACATTAAGTGTATCGCTTGGCCGGCACGGTTCGCCCCGATGACGTAGCGGTGGGAGCCCGGAGTTTAGCAACGGGCCAGCGCGGTTACCCTCCGCTTTCCTCCAGCTCGCTCCAAGAAGTCTGAGCCAGTACTCGTACCTTCAAGAGAAAATATGATTTTAATATTTAATTTTTATACCTTGTAGGGACACTGAAAGGTCATGCTGAAGCGGCTCACAAAACTTTAGGGAAGATTTAAGAGAACTCTATTTTACGAGTCTGCAGCAGCCGAACAATATTAGCCCAAACAATGGCTTTTAGCTAACCAGCTAAACTGGTAGCTGGGCTACAAAAGCGCTTAAGCTTATTTGTGCCTAAAGTTCAAAGTTATGTACGGCTCAGACCAAAGTGAAATTTATAATATCCGTTCGCACTGGCAATTATTAAAAATAATCAAAGCACTAAAATGGAAAGAGAACACCGCACTGGAATTGCTTCCCAACTCACCATAAAGGACGTGCTTAGAAGGCCGTTCCTCCGTGCAGTAGGGCTCAAGAGACGTGCGCCGGCCGAGGAGTGCCGCCGAGCCGCTGCGACGCCTCCACTGCGTGAGGCGAAGACAGAATGGCGCGAAGTCGCTGCCGGAACTTCCCCATGCCGCGCCGGGCCACGAGAGCGCAGGGCTGCCCCGGCTCCAATCTTCGGTTTGGAGCTTCACGAAGGGCTTACATGTTTATGAAGAAGTTCGCATTTTCAAAATCGTTGGCATCCCATTTTCTTCATAGAATAATAAACAAAAATAGAATTTTGAAGGAAAATGTCTTACATCTAGGTCCCAGGTAAACGACGATGATGTCCCGAAACCAAGGAGAGCTGATGGGGCCTCCTTTCTTGGTGACCGAGTGCTGAAGCCTCCTGAGTCTGGTATTTTGTGGTAGAGCTCATTTGCGTTCTTAATCTGCAGGTGACTCAAGAAGAAGAGCGGTAATCAAGAACAGCAAATGTGTCAGGGTCAGGCTTGTTGGCAGACAAGCCCAGCACAAGCATCAACTCTTTCCATAGTGCATTTAAATTTTACTATTGAAATTAGATTTTGCTGTAATTGGTGTCACAAAAATTAAACTTACAATTTGCCTATGGCTCGTTTTATTTTACAAAAGTACTACATGAATACCTATTACATATAAATTACCTCAACCTATATTAAAGCAAACACATTTCGATATACAGGGTGCAGAAGTAAACCCTGCACTATAGGCTTCCACAGCCTACGCGCGCGAAAATGCAGGATTGACTGTCTCACACAGTTTTTCCAATCCCTCCTTCACAAATAAAACCAATTCTTTCCAATCATGGGTCAGTGTCCCTTGTGTTCGGGTGGTTGTTACCAAAAAGAACGCATAAATTTCAAACTGATATGATTGGCTTTATATAATTATAATTTCTAGACAATTATATAATTATGCTAGTGGTAATTATAACTAGTATATTTTCTAGTATGATTAGCCATTCCACTACCACCACTCATACTACGCAAGTCAAACCCATGCGTTCGTTTGGTGCCTTCCTAAAATTAGTGACACATGGCACTAGTGGCATTATAGTCTCGTATCTTCCTCTGAAGTAATCATATTTCAAAAGAACAGTAAAGGATGCGTGGGCAAAAAACAAGGTAGTTTGTTATTATTAAATGGGAAATGATTCGGCAATATTCGTGGAGCTAAACGCCAACGAATAGCATGTACCATGTTAAAATCATTGAACTGTTTTGATTCAAGGTATTTAAACTAGGTATATTTCAAACAAACCCGTTTAAGATCATAAGGCGGATTGGATTCGGTTGACTCAAGGTTTTTGTTTTCGGTTGATTGAATTTACAGCTGAGAAGTAAATAACACGACGTTCCAGTTTATATTGTGTTTTCTTTCTAGTCCCAGTCTAACTTTTTTGCCGCCTGCATGCATGTTTTTTGCCGCCCAAGCGATTTAATTACTTGGACGGCAAAAAACATGCATGCTCCGGCGAAAAAGTTAGACTGGGGTGTAAATGGCGTGTTATGAATCAGTCATGTTAGAAATTGTGCCAGATTTAGAATTGTTCCCAGAAATTCCTTCGCCCTTTTTTCCATCGCTATTATTAGAAATTCTTGCGTGCGTGCAGATATTTGAGCTCCATTTCACATTATGAAGGGATTTGTATTGAATTTGGTTTCATATAAAAATTTTATGCATCAATTTGCAGTTGAATTTGTTTCATTTACCTGCTTCTTAAGAAGACTTTAATTCAAGTGTGAACAAATTTAGAAAATATTTGCTTGATAAATAAATAAGTATTTTTTTACAAACGGGAACTGAAATTTACGTGAAGTTATAAGTTTAATACCTATTCAGGTATTCATTTAGAAATGAATAGTTTGTTATCGTAGCTTGAATTTCCTAAAACTTGTGCAGGTGTAAACTATGTGATACATAATTATAGCTACATAAAATTTAAACAAAGTAATTAAAATTATTGAAACTAAGTGGTACACAATTTAAGGAAATCCTGGGGAAAAATTAACAATCATTACCAGTAAAAGAGGCTAGGAAACAATCAATTAATAGTTAAAATTGTGTCTCTGTTTCTTAATTCAGAAGTTTCAAGATTGAATGTATACATAAATTCTGTCCAACCCTTGCGGAAAGAATCAATGTCAACAGCATCGTTAGGTATTTCCAGAGTCAAAAATTTACCGAATGATGAATTAGCAATCCTAATTCCTGTATTTTGGTTTACATTAATGTGTGGGTTCAGATTTCCTAGAGCTTTCATTGACGCCTAGAATTAAACTGAAGATATTTTCATTTTCCCTTCGTATTTTAATTGACTCTTATTTTCAATTACTAATGGATTAAACAAACATTACTTCTCATTTTTTACCCATATTTCCATTGACCTATATTCATTCATGTCCATGTTTGCAGTAACCTATATTCAATTCCCTTCATGTTCCCAGAGATCAATACTCAATTCCATTCATGTTTTCAATAACCTTCATGCATTCCTTTCCATGCTTCCAGTTGCCTAAATTACTACCATTCCATGCTTCCAGTTGCCTAAATTACTACCTTTCCATGTTTCCAGAAACCTAAGAATTAAATTAATGCTTTCCTCCTGCGTCTGACACCGGGCAGCTGCTCGACACCGGTGTGCGGGGACGACCGTCGCTTTCCGGTGACTTATATTCATTTCCATTCATGTTTCCAGCGTCCTACATTAATTTCTATCCATATTTCCACTAACCTATATTCATTCCCTTCCATATTTCCAGGAACCTAGGAACTAAATTAGCTCATTGCTTTGCTCTGGCCAGGTAGCTGCTCGACGACGGAGCGCGGGGAGGACCGTCGCTGCGTGCTACGCGACGGGTCCGTGATTCCAACGACCTATATTCATTTCTATTCATATTTCCAGTATTCTTTGGATTAAATTGACTCCTGAAATTGATGCCTTGCTCCCGCGTCTGACACCAGGCAGCTGCTCGACGACGGTGTGCGGAGAGGACCGTCGCTGCGTGCTGCGGGGGGGCGAGGAGCGGTGCGTGTGCAGCCCCAAGTGCTACCTCAAGAACAAGAGCCCCGTGTGCGGCAGCGACGGCAGGACCTACCGCTCAGAGTGCCACCTTATCAAAAGGGCGTGTCGCAAAAAGAGGAGGCTCCTCGTCAAGCACTATGGGTCCTGTCAGAGTGAGTACTAAACAAGTACAAGTAAAGATACTACACCAAGTAACGATTACACAAGTAACAATGCTACAACGAGTAACAGTAGTACAACAAGTAACAATACTACAACAAGTAACAATAACTTAGTGTCCTGCACAAACTGTGGGTCGTGTCCGTCAGAGTGGGTACGGGTAGTGTCAAGGTGAGTGTGCAGTGTTGGTCATATGAGAGTGAGTGCTGATTATAGTGGTTCAACATGGTTCTACAGTGTTGTGCAAAGTGAAGGCATGTTCAATATGTAAAACGTAACTTTGTTAGCCAGTGTGAACGCAGCGGCCTAGTTGAACAAGTTGAACAGTGTCCTTCCTTCAAAGTGTAGGTATGTCAATTCTATAACTCAATTAGTAAACGAGAATGCATGTTTTCGTTGAACTGTCTCGTACAACTTTGGTCTGAGCGAACACTTTCAAATTTTTCTCATGGCATAGTTAAAGTAATTAGGTGTAGCTGGGAGATATTGCATTTTTGTGCTCAATTATTTTACCTTAACGATTATAGTCAGTATTTAGTGAGTCATTGTCTCGAGGTGTAAGAAGCACGTCTAGAAATGTGTTGACTATGTACTGTTGTTGCACTGAAATCTTATCTTAAATATTAAATGACATATTTTAGGCCCGTCTACTTTGGTTTGGAGGTCTTCGATCTGTGACGACATGTGATTAAATCATATGGTGATTTCATGAATGAGCTTTTCTCAAAACGAACGCACGTATAAAACAGAGCGCTAGGTGCCAGATATCAAGCATTTGGTGGCACAACGTCCTTACTAGCTTGGTTAAAAAGCATTCAAGCTTAACTTTGATTTCTTATAAGGTTTACACAGACAAACTTATCCTGTGTTGTCAAGTAGCACTTTCCCTTTTCAATTTTCAACTACCCTTCTTTATCACATGGTAACAAAACCCACCGAGACTTTCCCTACGTGAAATAGGAGCACTTGAGTCATAGACCCTTGACGGCTGTCGCGTTCTGAACCGTAGACTCGAACTTGAGAACTTATGCGTGACTCCCAGACACAATTTAAACAATTTAAACCAACACTTACCACAAGTGATACAGCAATAGATTGTATCTTAAGTCTAGCACAATGAACACATTTGAGAATAGCTACTTGTGGGTCCGAATAATTTCAGCGACTTCTAGGGCATCCTATCATCAACGCTATTTTAAGGTGTACAATTATGTTTAACCTTATTTACTCAAAGGGGCATTCTAGACTGGTCAATAAATTGGTTCTCTCATGATTTGAAGTTTAATTCTTACAAAAATAGTTAGTATGGGCTGGATGGGGACAGAATATTCCAGAAAACGATTAAGAGCAGACTTAAGATCTATTCACACATGTTGATTCTGAGCAATGGCGATCGGAGTACCGGGGGTTTTTGGTTTATACGCCGGAGATCCGTTCTTATGATGCGTTGTAACTCGAATTTTAGGATAAGGGGATCATCCCGGTTTTTCAAGTTTTTTCGTCCGATTCGTTTAAAAATTGGCCAGTATATGTAATTTGTGAAAGTAAACCTTTTTTACTAAAGTCATTTTTTCGATTTAGGCCTTAGTTTTTTTTACGAAAAATTAGTTTTTGGTATATTTTTTGGGTATTTCAAAACGGGACTAGTCATCGAGTTTTGATGCTAGAACAAAAACAAAGACAGTTTTAGAATCCTTGGAACATTTCTAACAAACTCACTTAAGCTTTTTTTTTAATTTGAATTTTTTTCAATTTTAAAAAAAAATTTTACAATTTCTAAATCCAACAATAATTTTTTGAGTTTAGAGCTATACATTTTTTGAAAAACTTGAATGTAAAAAAAGCTTATGTGAGTTTGTTAGAAATGTTCCAAGGATTCTAAAACTGTCTTTGGTTTTGTTCTAGCATCAAAACTCGATGACTAGTCCCGTTTTGAATATTGAAAGTTATTTGTTATGGGTTTAAGCCGTAACAAAATTTTTGTTGAAGTGTAACATAATGAATAATTTATGTAATTGAATGCAGTTTTGTTTTAATTTCGATAATTTCCATACATAACTTCATATACACAGGGAACTGTGATTTCCAAACCCCCCCAAAAAGTTTTTTTTTTCAAAAATATGAAACTTTTTATTTTTAGTCTGATTCTTATGAAATTTGACTATGATATGTAACCTTTGAAAAGAAACACAATTTATTCAATTCATTTTTTTGGTTTAGGCCTTAGTTTTTGAAAAAATTGACATATTGGTTTTTAGGTATTGATATTTCAAAACGGGACTCGGCATCCAGTTTTGATGCTAGAACAAAAACAAAGACAGTTTTAGAATCCTTGAAACATTTCGAACAAATTCAAATGGGCTTTTTTTCCATTTCCCATTTGTTCTTTTTTTACATGGGGTTGAAATGGGCGCGAAAATTAAAGATTTTGGTGATATTTCACTGGTATTGATATTTCAAAACGGGACTCGTTATCGAGTTTTGATGCTAGAACAAAAACAAAAACAGTTTTAGAATCCTTGAAACATTTTTAATAAACTCACATAAGCTTTTTTCCATTTCCCATTTGTTCTCTTTTTATTTGGGGTTTAAATGGGTCGAAAATTAAAGATTTTGGTCCCCCCTTCCCCCCCCCCCCTGGGGGGGAATCTATTGTCCGTAGCGCCATAAAATTTTAGTACAGAATAGTCCACTACCTAAGGGTCCTTTTCCAACAAAAACATGAAAAATGACCATCGGAGCGTCAGGGGCCTGGGATGATCTTAAATAAGTCGGAACAGACCTAAATACAGTACGTTCGTACATAAGCATCAAAGTCACTCACCTATATATGCTACCGCAGTACTATATAAAGTTATGATCTTGGACACAACAAGACACTTCTATGACATGAAAACCTAACAAGGGCTTAGAAAATAACACACAGAAGTCATAAATATAAAACACAGGTCCACAAGAGAGATTGGGCGATGTCGTGTCCCCGAAATGTCGTAGGTCGGTACCCTCGTTAACTGAGGACACTCTGTTGATGTAAATTCTTAACTATGCGTTTAGTATATACCTCTTAGTACACGTTGATCATATGCAATTCACACAACGTTAACTGAAGAGAGTACATGCAATACAGACAAATTCTGAGTTGATCATATTCAATTCGCACTATGTTAGTTAAAGCAATTACATGCGATTCGGACAGATTCTGTATGTGTGCGTTACAGGGCTTATGACAGGGAGGCTTCGTACAACACGTACGGGGACGTACGTCCGTACTTCCAGTGTGCGGGGACATATCGAAGAGGATATATTTGGCATTTATTTTTATTAAAATTTATTAGGATAGGCGATAGAGTCCCGTGTTTGATTCCAAACAGTTCTATGCACATATTCGAACTTATTTTTACAGGCGTGAAGTCCCGTGCATTGATTTTAAAAGTAATTCTACACCTCTTCATTAGAATTTATTTTACTAGGTGGTAGAGTCCTGCGCTTCGATTTTAAACGTAATTCTATGCATATTTGGTCCAATTTATTTTCATCCGCGGTAGAGATAAGTGCTTTGATTTTAAGTTTAATTCTTGTCCAAATGTAGGCATGATAAGTAATCAGATATGAAATACGCATGTTAAATGATTATCTAGAAAAAAATTTATATTTAGAAAAAGTATTTTTTATTTTTCACCAAGTACACCGACATGTACATAGATGCAATAAGCAAGCACGGGGTCTGCATTTGGAGTCCTAATTTTGCGAGCATCTGCAATAAATAGCTTTTTCTTACCGAGAAATTCATTGAGAGTAAAACAACGCCGTAGTGACAGTCGGTTGTAAAAGTAGTTCCATCTGGAAAACAGTGGGATTAAACTGAAATGAATAATATAAATAATGAAATAAGTCAGGTACAAAAATACTTTTAATAACAGTAGTTGAAGTCAGAATAGTTATGACAACAGTCATGTCACGCGAATGATTAAACTTTTAAACACCATGCATGTGCTCTGAGAATTTTAGGACGACTATAGCACTTTACATTACAGCAGGGAAAGAAGTTGCACAGTTGAGTTACATTTCAAAAAAGCCGAGGAAATACTCAACTTTAATGTCACAATATTTGCCCATTTCCACTAGCTGCGGCACTGAATGTAATTTCTGTGTTTCTCATTTTGTGTTTGCACAATGTGGTACTAACTGTAGATAGTCTTCATTCTTCTCCAGGTCGTGTTGCATTTTGTGTCACTAACTGTAGATCATCTTTGTTCTTCGCCAGTTTATGTTGCGTTGTGTGTTACTAACTGTAGATGGTCTTTATTCTTCCCAACTTGTATCACATTTCGTGATACTAATAGAAGATTATCTCTATTCTTCCCCAACTTGTATCACATTTCGTGTCACTAATAGAAGATTATCTCTATTCTTCCCCAACTTGTACCACATTTCGTGTCACTAATAGAAGGTTGTCTCTATTCTTCCCCAACTTGTCTCACATTTCGTGTCACTAATAGAAGATTATCTCTATTCTTCCTCAACTTGTCTCGCATTTCGTGTCACCAACAGAAGATTATCTCTATTCTTCCCCAACTTGTATCACATTTCGTGTCACTTGTAGAAGATTATCTCTATTCTTCCCCAACTTGTATCGCATATCGTGTCACCTATAGAAGATTATCTCTATTCTTCCCCAACTTGTATCACATTTCGTGTCACTAATAGAAGATTATCTCTATTCTTCCCCAACTTGTATCACATTTCGTGTCACCAATAGAAGATTATCTCTATTCTTCCCCAACTTGTATCACATTTTTTGTCACTAATAGAGGATTATCTCTATTCTTCCCCAACTTGTATCACATTTCGTGTCACTAATAGAAGATTATCTCTATTCTTCCCCAACTTGTATCACATTTCGTGTCACCAATAGAAGATTATCTCTATTCTTCCCCAACTTGTATCACATTTCGTGTCACTAATAGAAGATTATCTCTATTCTTCCCCAACTTGTATCACATTTTGTGTCACTAATAGAAGATTATCTCTATTCTTCCCCAACTTGTATCACATTTCGTGTCACTAATAGAAGATTATCTCTATTCTTCCCAAACTTGTATCACATTTTGTGTCACTAATAGAAGATTATCTCTATTCTTCCCCAACTTGTATCACATTTCGTGTCACTAATAGAAGATTATCTCTATTCTTCCCCAACTTGTATCACATTTTGTGTCACTAATAGAAGATTATCTCTATTCTTCCAAAACTTGTATCACATTTCGTGTCACTAATAGAAGATTATCTCAATTCTTCCCCAACTTGTATCACATTTCGTGTCACTAATAGAAGATTATCTCTATTCTTCCCCAACTTGTATCACATTTCGTGTCACTAATAGAAGATTATCTCTATTCTTCCCCAACTTGTATCACATTTCGTGTCAATAATAGAAGATTATCTCTATTCTTCCCCAACTTGTATCACATTTCGTGTCACTAATGGAAGATTATCTCTATTCTTCCCCAACTTGTATCACATTTCGTGTCACTAATAGAAGATTATCTCTATTCTTCCCCAACTTGTATCACATTTCGTGTCACTAATAGAAGATTATCTCTATTCTTCCCCAACTTGTATCACATTTCGTGTCACTAATAGAAGATTATCTCTATTCTTCCCCAACTTGTATCACATTTCGTGTCACTAATAGAAGATTATCTCTATTCTTCCCCAATTTGTATCACATTTTGTGTCACTAATAGAAGATTATCTCTATTCTTCCCCAACTTGTATCACGTTTCGTGTCACTAATAGAAGATTATTTCTATTCTTCCCCAACTTGTATCACATTTTGTGTCACTAATAGAAGATTATCTCTATTCTTCCCCAACTTGTATCACATTTCGTGTCACTAATAGAAGATTATCTCTATTCTTCCCCAACTTGTATCACATTTTGTGTCACTAACAGAAGATTATCTCTATTCTTCCCCAACTTGTATCACATTTCGTGTCACTAATAGAAGATTATCTCTATTCTTCCCAAACTTGTATCACATTTCGTGTCACTAATAGAAGATTATCTCTATTCTTCCCCAACTTGTATCACATTTCGTGTCACTAAGAGAAGATTATCTCTATTCTTCCCAAACTTGTATCACATTTCGTGTCACTAATAGAAGATTATCTCTATTCTTCCCCAACTTGTATCACATTTCGTGTCACTAATAGAAGATTATCTCTATTCTTCCCCAACTTGTATCACATTTCGTGTCACTAAGAGAAGATTATCTCTATTCTTCCCCAACTTGTATCACATTTCGTGTCACTAATAGAAGATTATCTTTATTCTCCCCCAACTTGTATCACATTTCGTGTCACTAATAGAAGATTATCTTTATTCTCCCCCAATTTGTATCGCGTTGTGTCACTAATAGAAGATTATCTTTATTCTCCCCCAATTTGTATCGCGTTGTGTCACTAACAGAAGATTGTCTTCACTCTTCCCCAACTTTTGTTGCGTTGTGTGTCACTAACTGCAGATTGCCGGTATCCTCCCCAGCTTGCAGCGGAGTGAAGTGCCGGCCGGGCAAGAGCTGCGTGCTTGGGGAAGACCTGGTGCCGCGCTGTCGGCGGTGTCCTCCCCACTGCGTGCCACGGTCCCCCAGGTACTGACAGTCTGGGGAATAAGTTGGGGTTGATGGAAAATTTGGGGCTGAAAAGATGTTGGGGCTGTGGGAGATATTGAGATTGTGGGAAATGTTGGGGCTGTGGGAGATGTTGGGGCTGATGGAAAAGTAGGGCTGTGGGAGATATTGGGGCTGTGGGGGATGTTGGGGCTGTGGGAGATGTTGGGGCTGATGGAAAAGCTGGGGTTGTAGGAGATGTTGGGGCTGTGGGAAAAGTTGAGGCCGTAAGAAAGTTGGGCTGTGGGGAATGTTGGGGCTGATGGAAAAGTTGGTGTTGTGGGAGATGTTGGGGCTGTGGGAAAAATTAGGGTTGTGGGAAAAGATGGGGCTGTGGGAAAAGTTGGGGTTGTTGGAAAACTTGGGGTTGTTGGAAAAGTTGGGGTTGTGGGAAAAGTTGGGGTAGTGGGAAAAGTTGGGGTTAAAAGTTGGGGTTAAAAGTTGGGGTTGTGGGAAAAGTTGGGGTTGTTAGAAAAGTTGGGGCTGTGGGAAATGTTGGGTAGTGTATGGTGACCCAAGACGAGACAGGTCTTGCTGGAGCCCCTTTGCTGGAGCTGGAGTTCATGTGTTCAGGAAATAAAAAAGCTATTTCATTTTTCGAAATAGGGGTCCAAATGTCGCATAACCAATGTCAGGATCCAATGACATTGATCCGGCTCCTAATTTCAACACCCGGTTGGAAGGGGGGAATTATGACTTATTTTTTTCCCAATGGGTAGAAACACCGGCTTGAAATGCGGGATTTGAAACCATGAACTTCTAGGCCACGATGACCACACTACGGCTAGTAATAGTTACAACAAGTAATTACTTATGTCATTAACGCTATCTAATAACTAACCTTCAGTTATTGTGATTATTTGTTGGTTAGGGTAGATTTTTAATGAGAAATTGATTAAAAAGGCTGTTATATCAGCGAGAAATAAAACTACCAGCGGTTGCTTTCAGTGAAGATTCTGGTTAGTAAAGGTTGCAACGTATAAGAGATGTTATATTAGAAACAGTAATGTAACAATGAATATAGATTAAATATTCAGGGTGAACTTTCTTCAGTGTGAATATGTATATCCGCGAGGTCGTCCTCCTCCGCGAGAAGCCGAAGACGACCTAAACGCTATGATCAAATTTACGTTTTGTGCGTGTTCATGTTCATGTGTTCATGAGTACATGTTCATGTTCATGTTCATGTGTATATGCTCATGTTTATGAATTCATGTTCATGTGTACATGCTCATGTTTATGAGTTCATGTTCATGTATACCTGTGTTCATGTTCATGTGTTCATGTTCATGTGTTCATGTTCATGTGTTCATGTTCATGTGTTCATTTTCATGTATTCATGTTCATGTGTTCATGTGTTCATGTGTTCATGTTCATGTGTTCATGTTCTTGTGTTTATGTGTTCATGTTCATGTGTTCTTGTTCATGTGTTCATGTTCATGTGTTCATGTTCATGTGTTCATGTTCATGTGTTCATGTTCATGTGTTCATGTTCATGTGTTCATGTTCATGTGTTCATGTTCATGTGTTCATGTTCATGTGTTCATGTTCATGTGTTCATGTTCATGTGTTCATGTTCATGTGTTCATGTTCATGTGTTCATGTTCATGTGTTCATGTTCATGTTCATGTTCATGTGTTCATGTTCATGTGTTCATGTTCATGTGTTCATGTTCATGTGTTCATGTTCTTGTGTGCATGTTCATGTGTTCATGTTCATGTGTTCATGTTCATGTGTTAATTTTCTTGTGTTCATGTTCATGTGTTCATGTTCATGTGTTCATGTTCATGTGTTCATGTTCATATGTTCATGTTCATGTGTTCATGTTCATGTGTTCATGTTCATGTGTTCATGTTCATGTGTTCATGTTCATGTGTTCATGTTCATGTGTTCATGTTCATGTGTTCATGTTCATGTGCTCATGTTCATGTGTTCATGTTCATGTGTTCATGTGCATGTGTTCATGTTCATGTGTTCATGTTCATGTGTTCATGTTCATGTGTTCATGTGCATGTGTTCATGTGCATGTGTTCATGTTCATGTTCATGTTCATGTTCATGTGTTCATGTTCATATGTTCATGTTCATGTGTTCATGTTCATGTCTTCATGTTCATGTGTTCATGTTCATGTGTTCATGTTCATGTGTTCATGTTCATGTGTTCATGTTCATGTGTTCATGTTCATGTGTTCATGTTCATGTGTTCATGTTCATGTGTTCATGTTCATGTGTTCATGTTCATGTGTTCATGTTCATGTGTTCATGTTCATGTGTTCATGTTCATGTGTTCATGTTCATGTGTTCATGTTCATGTGTTCATGTTCATGTGTTCATGTTCATGTGTTCATGTTCATGTGTTCCTGTTCATGTGTTCATGTGTTCATGTTCATGTGTTCATGTTCATGTGTTCATGTGTTCATGTTCATGTGTTCATGTTCATGTGTTCATGTTCATGTGTTCATGTTCATGTGTTCATGTTCATGTGTTCATGTTCATGTGTTCATGTTCATGTGTTCATGTTCATGTGTTCATGTTCATGTGTTCATGTTCATGTGTTCATGTTCATGTGTTCATGTTCATGTGTTCATGTTCATGTGTTCATGTTCATGTGTTCATGTTCATGTGTTCATGTTCATGTGTTCATGTTCATGTGTTCATGTTCATGTTTTCATGTTCATGTGTTCATGTTCATGTGTTCATGTTCATGTGTTCATGTTCATGTGTTCATATTCATGTGTTCATGTTCATGTGTTCATGTTCATGTGTTCATGTTCATGTGTTCATGTTCATGTGTTCATGTTCATGTGTTCATGTTCATGTGTTCATGTGTTCATGTTCATGTGTTCATGTTCATGTGTTCATGTTCATGTGTTCATGTTCATGTGTTCATGTTCATGTGTTCATGTTCATGTGTTCATGTTCATGTGTTCATGTTCATGTGTTCATGTTCATGTGTTCATGTTCATGTGTTCATGTTCATTTGTTCATGTTCATGTGTTCATGTTCATGTGTTCATGTTCATGTGTTCATGTTCATGTGTTCATGTTCATGTGTTCATGTTCATGTGTTCATGTTCATGTGTTCATGTTCATGTGTTCATGTTAATGTGTTCATGTTCATGTTCATATGTTCATGTTCATATGTTCATGTTCATATGTTCATGTTCATATGTTCATGTTCATATGTTCATGTTCATATGTTCATGTTCATATGTTCATGTTCATATGTTCATGTTCATGTGTTCATGTTAAGATAAATGTTCATGAGTGCATACCCATGTTCATGTTCATGTTCATATGTACATGTACACGCGCGTGTCGTGCTGTGTGCAGACGCCCCGTGTGCGCGGCGGACGGCAACACTTACCTGTCGTCCTGTCACCTGAAGACGGCAGCTTGTGAGACGGGACGGGTGATCGTCAGGTCGTACAGAGGTCCCTGTCTAGGTGAGGGGTGAGACGAGACAGGCGTGACAGAGGCCCCTGTCTAGGTGAGGAGTGAGATGAGACTGGCGTGACAGAAGCCCCTGTCTAGGTGAGGGGTGAGACGAGACCGGCGTGACAGAGGCCTCTGTCTAGGTGAGGGGTGAGACGAGACAGCCCCTGTCTAGGTAAAGGGTGAGACGAGACAGGCGTGACAGAGGCCCCTGTCTAGGTGAGGGGTGAGACGAGACAGGCGTGACAGAAGCCCCTGTCTAGGTGAGGGGGTGAGACGAGACAGACGAGACAGAGGCCCCTGTCTAGGTGAGGGGTGAGACGAGACAGGCGTGACAGAAGCCCCTGTCTAGGTGAGGGGGTGAGACGAGACAGACGAGACAGAGGCCCCTGTCTAGGTGAGGGGTGAGACGAGACAGACGTGACAGTTTCTGCTGTCGTCTGACGAAGAGACTCCGTTAAGTGATTTTACTTTCAGTGTCTCGTATCTTTCAATTTCCTGATGACACGTTTGCCATTAAAGTCATTTCTCTCAGAGGTTAAAAGTTCATCTCACTAGGGAAATCGCCACTGAATTTATTAATTTAACCTTTTAACTTAGACAGATCAGCATTCAATTTTGTGAATTCACATTAAATTAGCCACATTAAATTAATATCTGCTATCGTCAGTGAGTGATCGAAAAATGTTATCGGATCTCATTGTGAATTTGGTTTTTTCCTTTTTCCGTTTAATGACTTTCCTCCTCAAGTTTGTACCTTTCCAAATCTGTTCAAGGTTTTCATCGTTCACTTTATCAGTTCTTTCTTGTAAATTTCGAAATTTCACATTTCTAATAATTAATCTTGTCATTCAATTGACCATTTCCTCCGTCAAATTTTTCCATTCTAACTCAAATTGAATAGTTTCATTTTATCGTTGCAAATTTTACCAATAATTTTTTTTTAAATTTTTCGGTCCCTCTATTTCGAGAAATTTTCGGTCACCAATTCTCTTATTTTACCCTCAAACTAGACTATTTTACCATTAAGTATCGATCTCCTAGTTATCCGACATCTTATTATGCGAACGTCAACTTATATAAATAAAAATTTGTCCAGTCATTCAGAACTTGTATCAATATTTTAGTTGGTCCGAATGAGCTCTAATTTTCCGTTCGGAAAAGCAGAAGATCACAAATGATGATGGCGTGTAAGCCGCGGATTGACAGTAATTTTAACGTGAATTTTGCCTTCATTTGTATAAGTAAATCTCAATACGCTTATTATTTGATTACACGGACCCTTAATCTAGTGTCTATCTTTCAGTTCAATCCATATAGGCTGGCTGTAATGTCACTCTTCATCTAGCGACCTCATCTTCCGGTCTAGACCGTAATTTCCCTCTTCATCTAGCGACCTCATCCTCCGGTCTTGTTTGTAATGTCACTCTTCATCTAGCGACCTCATCCTCCGGTCTTGACTGTAATTTCCCTCTTCATCTAGCGACCTCATCCTCCGGTCTTGACTGTTATGTCACTGTCCATCTAGCGACCTCATCCTCCGGTCTTGTTTGTAATGTCACTCTTCATCTAGCGACCTCATCCTCCGGTCTTGACTGTAATGTCACTCTTCATCTAGCGACCTCATCCTCCGGTCTTGACTGTAAAGTCACTCTTCATCTAGCGACCTCATCCTCCGGTCTTGTTTGTAATGTCACTCTTCATCTAGCGACCTCATCCTCCGGTCTTGACTGTAATGTCACTCTTCATCTAGCGACCTCATCCTCCGGTCTTGACTGTAAAGTCACTCTTCATCTAGCGACCTCATCCTCCGGTCTTGACTGTAATGTCACTCTTCATCTAGCGACCTCATCCTCCGGTCTTGACTGTAATTTCCCTAATCATCTAGCGACCTCATCCTCCGGTCTTGTTTGTAATGTCACTCTTCATCTAGCGACCTCATCCTCCGGTCTTGACTGTAATTTCCCTCTTCATCTAGCGACCTCATCCTTCGGTCTTGTTTGTAATGTCACTCTTCATCTAGCGACCTCATCCTCCGGTCTTGACTGTAATTTCCCTCTTCATCTAGTGACCTCATCCTCCGGTCTTGACTGTTATGTCACTCTTCATCTAGCGACCTCATCCTCCGGTCTTGTTTGTAATGTCACTCTTCATCTAGCGACCTCATCCTCCGTTCTTGACTGTAATGTCACTCTTCATCTAGCGACCTCATCCTCCGGTCTTGACTGTAAAGTCACTCTTCATCTAGCGACCTCATCCTCCGGTCTTGACTGTAATGTCACTCTTCATCTAGCGACCTCATCCTCCAGTTTTGACTGTAATGTCACTCTTCATCTAGCGACCTCATCCTCCGGTCTTGACTGTAATTTCCCTCATCATCTAGCGACCTCATCCTCCGGTCTTGACTGTAATGTCACTCTTCATCTAGCGACCTCATCCTCCGGTCTTGACTGTAATGTCACTCTACATCTAGCGACCTCATCCTCCAGTCTTGACTGTAATGTCACTCTTCATCTAGCGACCTCATCCTCCGGTCTTGAATGTAATTTCCCTCATCATCTAGCGACCTCATCCTCCGGTCTTGACTGTAACTTCCCTCTTCATCTAGCGACCTCATCCTCCGGTCTTGACTGTAATTTCCCTCTTCATCTAGCGACCTCATCCTCCGGTCTTGACTGTAATGTCACGCTTCATCTAGCGACCTCATCCTCCGGTCTTGACTGTAATTTCCCTCTTCATCTAGCGACCTCATCCTCCGGTCTTGACTGTAATTTCCCTCTTCATCTAGCAACCTCATCCTCCGGTCTTGACTGTAATGTCACTCTTCATCTAGCGACCTCATCCTCCGGTCTTGACTGTAATGTCACTCTTCATCTAGCGACCTCATCCTCCGGTCTTGACTGTAATGTCACTCTTCATCTAGCGACCTCATCCTCCGGTCTTGACTGTAATTTCCCTCTTCATCTAGCGACCTCATCCTCCGCTCTTGACTGTAATTTCCCTCTTCATCTAGCGACCTCATCCTCCGGTCGTGACTGTAATTTCGCTCTTCATCTAGCGACATCATCCTTCGGTCTTGACTGTAATGTCACTCTTCATCTAGCGACCTCATCCTCCGGTCTTGACTGTAATGTCACTCTTCATCTAGCGACCTCATCCTCCGGTCTTGACTGTAATGTCACTCTTCATCTAGCGACCTAATCCTCCGGTCTTGACTGTAATGTCACTCTTCATCTAGCGACCTCATCCTCCGGTCTTGACTGTAATGTCACTCTTCATCTAGCGGCCTCATCCTCCGGTCTTGACTGTAATTTCCCTCTTCATCTAGCGGCCTTATCCTCCGGTCTTGACTGTAATGTCACTCTTCATCTAGCGACCTCATCCTCCGGTCTTGACTGTAATGTCACTCTTCATCTAGCGACCTCATCCTTCGGTCCTGACTGTAATTTCCCTCTTCATCTAGCGACCTCATCCTCCGGTCTTGACTGTAATTTCCCTCTTCATCTAGCGGCCTTATCCTCCGGGCTTGACTGTAATTTCGCTCATCATCTAGCGACCTCATCCTCCGGTCTTGACTGTAATGTCACTCTTCATCTAGCGACCTCATCCTCCGGTCTTGACTGTAATGTCACTCTTCATCTAGCGACCTCATCCTCCGGTCTTGACTGTAATGTCACTATTCATCTAGCGACCTAATCCTCCGGTCTTGACTGTAATGTCACTCTTCATCTAGCGACCTCATCCTCCGATCTTGACTGTAATTTCCCTCTTCATCTAGCGACCTCATCCTCCGGTCTTGACTGTAATTTCCCTCTTCATCTAGCGACCTCATCCCCCGGTCTTGACTGTAATGTCACTCTTCATCTAGCGACCTCATCCTCCGGTCTTGACTGTAATGTCACTCTTCATCTAGCGACCTCATCCTCCGGTCTTGACAGTAATGTCACTCTTCATCTAGCGACCTAATCCTCCGGTGTTGACTGTAATTTCCTTCATCATCTAGCGACCTCATCCTCCGGTCTTGACTGCAATTTCCCTCTTCATCTAGCGACCTCATCCTCCGGTCTTGACTGTAATTTCCCTCTTCATCTAGCGACCTCATCCTCCGGTCTTGACTGTAATTTCCCTCTTCATCTAGCGACCTCATCCTCCGGTCTTGACTGTAATTTCCCTCTTCATCTAGCGACCTCATCCTCCGGTCTTGACTGTAATTTCCCTCTTCATCTAGCGACCTCATCCTCCGCTCTTGACTGTAATTCCCCTCTTCATCTAGCGACCTCATCCTCCGGTCGTGACTGTAATTTCCCTCTTCATCTAGCGACCTCATCCTCCGGTCTTGACTGTAATTTCTCTCTTCATCTAGCGACCTCATCCTCCGGTCTTGACTGTAATGTCACTCTTCATCTAGCGACCTCATCCTCCGGTCTTGACTGTAATGTCACTCTTCATCTAGCGACCTCATCCTCCGGTCTTGACTGTAATGTCACTCTTTATCTAGCGACCTCATCCTCCAGTCTTGACTGTAATTTCCCTCATCATCTAGCGACCTCATCCTCCGGTCTTGACTGTAATTTCCCTCTTCATCTAGCGACCTCATCCTCCGGTCTTGACTGTAATTTCCCTCTTCATATAGCGACCTCATCCTCCGGTCTTGACTGTAATTTCCCTCTTCATCTAGCGACCTCATCCTCCGGTCTTGACTGTAATTTCCCTCTTCATCTAGCGACCTCTTCCTCCGGTCTTGACTGTAATTTCCCTCTTCATTTGGCGACCTCATCCTCCGGTCTTGACTGTAATTTCTTTCTTCATCTAGCGACCTCATCCTCCGGTCTTGACTGTAATTTCCCTCTTCATCTAGCGACCTCATCCTCCGGTCTTGACTGTAATTTCCCTCTTCATCTAGCGACCTCATCCTCCGCTCTTGACTGTAATTTCCCTCTTCATCTAGCGACCTCATCCTCTGGTCTTGACTGTAATTTCCCTCTTCATCTAGCGACCTCATCCTCCGGTCTTGACCGTAATTTCCCTCTTCATCTAGCGACCTCATCCTCCGGTCTTGACTGTAATTTCCCTCATCATCTAGCGACCTCATCCTCCGGTCTTGACTGTAATTTCTCTCTTCTTCTAGCGACCTCATCCTCCGGTCTTGACTGCAATTTCCCTCTTCATCTAGCGACCTCATCCTCCGGTCTTGACTGTAATTTCCCTCTTCATCTAGCGACCTCATCATCCGGTCTTGACTGTAATTTCCTTTTTCATCTAGCGACCTCATCCTCCGCTCTTAACTGTTATTTCCCTCTTCATCTAGCGACCTCATCCTCCGGTCTTGACTGTAATTTCCCTCTTCATCTAGCGACCTCATCGTCCTGTCTTGACTGTAATTTCCCTCTTCATCTATCGACCTCATCCTCCTGTCTTGACTGTAATTTCCCTCTTCATCTAGCGACCTCATCGTCCTGTCTTGACTGTAATTTCCCTCTTCATCTAGCGACCTCATCCTCCGGTCTTGACTGTATTTTCCCTCTTCATCTAGCGACCTCATCCTCCGGTCTTGACTGTAATTTCCCTCTTCATCTAGCGACCTCATCCTCCGGTCTTGACTGTAATTTCCCTCTTCATCTAGCGACCTCATCCTCCGGTCTTGACTGTAATTTCTCTCTTCATCTAGCGACCTCATCCTCCGGTCTTGACTGTAATTTCCCTCTTCATCTAGCGACCTCATCCTCCGGTCTTGACTGTAATTTCCCTCTTCATCTAGCGACCTCATCCTCCGCTCTTGACTGTAATTTCCCTCTTCATCTAGCGACCTCATCCTCCGGTCTTGACTGTAATTTCCTTCTTCATCTAGCGACCTCATCCTCCGGTCTTGACTGTAATTTCCCTCTTCATCTAGCGACCTCATCCTCCGGTCTTGACTGTAATTTCCCTCTTCATCTAGCGACCTCATCCTCCGGTCTTGACTGTTACTTCCCTCTTCATCTAGCGACCTCATCCTCCGGTCTTGACTGTAATTTCCCTCTTCATCTAGCGACCTCATCCTCCGCTCTTGACTGTAATTTCCCTCTTCATCTAGCGACCTCATCCTCCGGTCTTGACTGTAATTTCCCTCTTCATCTTGCGACCTCATTATCCGGTCTTGACTGTAATTTCCCTCATCATCTAGCGACCTCATCCTCCGGTCTTGACTGTAATTTCCCTCTTCATCTAGTGACCTCATCCTCCGGTTTTGACTGTAATCATTTAGCACGTTGACTACGTAGTACGTAGTAGTACATAATTACGTGTACCACCAGCTAGACTGTTCATTCATATACCGTTGTAAATAAATAGTAATTCAACTATTTAACTAACTTTCTTCTAAACAGATTTTTGCCCACAAATTAAAATATTATCGCGTTATTGCGTTTTTCACAGCTCATGAAGGGATAAAATGTATTCGAGCAGTAAAATCGTTTTTCTACTCAGCTACTTACAACCTAGCCTAACCAGCCATAGCAACCGCACAAATGTTGATAGCGTACTAGTGCAAACACCCCTTAGACCAGTGACTCCAGTGTCTCATGCATCCCACAGTATTGACTGCAATCACCCAGCGTACTTACCCCGCTGACCAAAATCCCCCAGTGTGCACACACCCCTGACCACAATCCCCCAGCAGCCTACAATCCCCCAGCAACCCACAATCCCTCAGCACACACCCAGCAGCCCACAATCCCCCAGCGCACTCCCCCGCAGCCACTGACCCCTGCCCGCCACACCCCGCAGCGAACGCGACGTGCAGCTCGGTGCGGTGCTGGCGCGGTCAGCGCTGCCTCACGCACCACGCGAGCGGCCTGCCCCAGTGCTACACCTGCAACTCGCGCGCCGAGTGCCGCACGTCGAGCGGCCTGCGGCAGGTGTGCGGCGCGGACGGCAGGCGCTACAGCAGCATGTGTGCCGTCATGCACGAGTCCTGCAGGACCGGACGCGCTCTCGCCGCCGCGCCCAGAAGCTTCTGCAATGAAAGTGAGTGCCACGCGCACCTTGGCTTTGGAACTTACCGTAAGGGTTAGGTTTATCTTACGCTTTAGACTTGAGTTTTAGATTTGCCTTTAGGCTTAGGATTGCCTTAAAGTTCAGGTTTGCCGTAAGGTTGAGGTTTGCAAAAGGTATAGGTTTGCCGTAAGGTTTAGGTTTGCAAAAGGTATAGGTTTGCCGTAAGGTTGAGGTTTGCAAAAGGTATAGGTTTGCCGTAAGGTTGAGGTTTGCAAAAGGTATAGGTTTGCCGTAAGGTTTAGGTTTGCAAAGGTTTAGGTTTGCGGTAAGGTTTAGGTTTTCAAAAAGTTTAGGTTTGCCGTAAGGTTTTGGATTGCCGTGAGTTTTAGATTTACCTTGTTTTCAAAGTTGCCTAAAGTTTTAGACTCACCTCTGGTTTTAGACTTACCGCGAGGCTTAGATTTACATCAAGTTTTAGACTCTTCGTTAGTTTTAGATTTACCTTAAGGATTAGATTTACTTTAAGTTTTAGACTCACTTCTGGTTTTAATAGGCTTACCTTAAGTTTTAGATCATCTTTGGTTTTAGACTTACCTTAAGTTTTAGATCATCTTTGGTTTTAGACTTACCTTAAGTCATAGATTTACTATAGATTTACATAGTTTTAGGGTCATCGCCGGTTTTGAACTTACCCTAAGTCATTGATTTGCCTAAAATTTTAGGGTCATCGCCGGTTTTGAACTTACCCTAAGTCATTGATTTGCCTAATATTTTAGGGTCATCGTTGATTTTAAACTTACCCTAAGTCATTGATTTGCCTAAAATTTTAGGGTCATCGTTGATTTTAAACTTACCCTAAGTCATTGATTTGCCTAAAATTTTAGGGTCATCGTTGATTTCAAACTTACCCTAAGTCATTGATTTGCCTTAATAAAGTTTTAGGTTCATCGTTAGTTTAAGACCTTGAGTCATAGATTTACATTGAGTTTTAGACTAGCGTTGGGATTTTGTCTTCGTAGCACAGAGATGTTCCTTTGCTCTGTAGTTTGAAACGTATATTGTCTATAACGAGTTTGTGGCAGTTCGATTGTTTCACTTGGGACCAATACTGTCTTACGAACAATAATCGAATGAGGTTTGAGACGACGAATGCATGTAAAAACCCCAACAAAAACATAATATGTAAGATATAAGGACTTTACTGTCGGAGATATACGCGGTTGAATTTTGAAATGGGAACATTAATTTTAAAGTTTTTTAATACACGAGTGATCTATGGGTTTCCATTAATAAATCCAAGAAGCTCAACATCCGCGTGTTTATAGAACATATAAAGAATCTGTATGATTGTTTTGAGACTGATCAGGGTTTTCAATACAAGGCATTATGGAACACCCACTCAAAACGTAGGATAATTTTTTATGGTAAAATTCCACAAGCGAACGATCGTAGTCAGTCTCTTGATATTCGCTAAAAATATACAATTTCAAGCGACTACAAAAATGCGCTTCAAAGCTGCTTTAGAAAAATGATTGCAGAAAAAACGCCGTTCAGGAATGATTGCTTGTCAAAATAGACGTCAAAACTGATGCTTTATCCTTGACAGAAATCTTATGAGCAATATGTTGCTCCTCATTCTGCTTTGCCGACATTGGATGAAGATTGAAACCAAATTTTCCAGCTTATTTTTTGTTGTCGGACGATTTGTGAAGCATTTTATATTGCGCTTCGTGTAATCTGAGTTCGAGAGTTTCAGTAGATCATGTTATCTTATATACTTAAGAAACATGCGCTCTAAATTGGGTCTTTGTCTGTGAATAAAACAGAACGTATTTTTTTACAAGAAATTTATTTTCCATGAATTGTAATAATAATGGCGATATTAATGTTATCACAATAGTGTAACTGTGTTCGGACAAGTGTTACAGAACCCGAACGAACGTTTGATACGATTTAAAACTTTTAGTATTTTATGGTTAAACGACTTGAATTTACGCCCTACTGTAACATTGTTACTTCTTAATAAATATTTACAAAAATCATACTTTCGTCGCACACTTTCAGCATCTGATAGTGGGTTTACAAGGTACGCTATTTTTTTAAGTTTATGCTGGTAAATGAACACATTTTTTACCTGTACTTCACATTAATTGCGTCTTGAACAATACTCTGAAATAATCATACCCATACGGCTGCATTCATGATGTAGTATAGTTTTTATTCTCTGAGCAATACTTACTTAACTTTTGGTACATGTCTGTGTTGAAACTGTTTACGCCTTGGACATGTTCATCGTTTTTTCTACTATTGCTTGGACAATATCTTTGCGTGAATATACATTTTAAATTTATTATATCCCAATAATATTGGTATTTCTACTTCTTGTTCAGTTTTCCAATGTTTAAGCGAGCAACTTAATTGGAATTGAGTTGTGAAGCTGTATTATTTATTACCTTTCATCATTAGCAACAGTGTCATGTAAAATGTACAAAGTGACCAAGTAAATTTTCAATGTTGAAATTAGGAACAGTGCGATTCGGAAACTCACTCGAAGTATAGTTCTGTATATTATCATTAAGAACTATATTATTTAGTTATTACTGATCAATATTTCATTTAGTTGTTATTAAGATCTATATCATTTAGTCAAAATTGAACATTATATTATTTAGCTATTATTGAGCACTACATTATTTAGAAATAATAAACCAATATGTTTTAAGTTATTATTGAGGACTATCTTACTTAATTATTGTATTGCGTTATGTTATTTAGTTATTATTGTGGATTGCGTTATACGGTTATTACCGATGCACACCGCGGGAGCACAATAGGGCCGAAAAGAGTCAAGTTTCAGGTGACGCAGAACTCTGCCATAAAAAACCAAATGTCTGTAAAAAAGCGATGCTGAGTTAAGCAAGAGCCATAGGAACCTTTCAAAATAATATTAATTAGTAAAAGAGAGAAAGAAAAAAAAAGAAAGAAAGAAAAAAAGAAAGAAGTAAAGAAAAACCATTTGTTTTCAAGAAAGTTGGTACATGTCGATTTCTATAAATTTCTCAACATAAAGGTCCCTAATTGATGGACAACCCAAGCCTTACGAGGTGTACAAGAGCCGTGTCAGGGTCTATTTATGTTATCGTTAAAACTCAAAACAATTCTTCGCAAATTTAGTGTATATGTCTATTTTAAACGGAATTCAAGTTTTTTATAAACTTTTTTGGTTCTATAAATTGCTTGTGAGCTCTTGAGGGTTTGACGAAATAGGGCTAAACATTTGTTTGCTTTGTGGAAAATCTCTGTGGGGAAAATTTCCGGTAAGGTTGGTTGTTACTTCACGTCGCGTGGTTCAAGTTATCGTCACCTC
This sequence comes from Morinoia aosen, assembly GCA_030386875.1. Lineage (NCBI taxonomy): Eukaryota > Metazoa > Arthropoda > Malacostraca > Amphipoda > Talitridae > Morinoia > Morinoia aosen. The sequence goes on along the minus strand of CM059574.1, from coordinate 48,968,750 downwards.
TACAAAGCGGCGCTCGGTGGGACTTCATTACCCTGCTTACATGTGGTAATGAATGACGTCTTGACACACATGTGGTAATGAATAACATATCGACACACATGTGGTAATGAATGACGTCTTGACACACATGTGGTAATGAATGACGTCTTGACACACATGTGGTAATGAATGACGTCTTGACACACATGTGGTAATGAATGACGTCTTGACATACATGTGGTAATGAATGACGTCTTGACACACATGTGGTAATGAATGACGTCTTGACACACATGTGGTAATGAATGACGTCTTGACACACATGTGGTAATGAATGACGTCTTGACACACATGTGGTAATGAATGACGTCTTGACACACATGTGGTAATGAATGACGTCTTGACATACATGTGGTAATGAATGACGTCTTGACACACATGTGGTAATGAATAACATATCGACACACATGTGGTAATGAATAACATATCGACACACATGTGGTAATGAATGACGTCTTGACACACATGTGGTAATGAATGACGTCTTGACACACATGTGGTAATGAATGACGTCTTGACATACATGTGGTAATGAATGACGTCTTGACACACATGTGGTAATGAATAACATATCGACACACACGTGGTAATGAATGACGTCTTGACACACATGTGGTAATGAATGACGTCTTGACATACATGTGGTAATGAATGACGTCTTGACATACATGTGGTAATGAATGACGTCTTGACACACATGTGGTAATGAATGACGTCTTGACACACATGTGGTAATGAATGACGTCTTGACATACATGTGGTAATGAATGACGTCTTGACACACATGTGGTAATGAATGACGTCTTGACATACATGTGGTAATGAATGACGTCTTGACACACATGTGGTAATGAATGACGTCTTGACATACATGTGGTAATGAATGACGTCTTGACATACATGTGGTAATGAATGACGTCTTGACATACATGTGGTAATGAATGACGTCTTGACACACATGTGGTAATGAATGACGTCTTGACACACATGTGGTAATGAATGACGTCTTGACATACATGTGGTAATGAATGACGTCTTGACACACATGTGGTAATGAATGACGTCTTGACATACATGTGGTAATGAATGACGTCTTGACACACATGTGGTAATGAATGACGTCTTGACATACATGTGGTGATGAATGACGTCTTGACACACATGTGGTAATGAATGACGTCTCGACACACATGTGGTAATGAATGACGTCTTGACATACATGTGGTAATGAATGACGTCTTGACACACATGTGGTAATGAATGACGTCTCGACACACATGTGGTAATGAATGACGTCTTGACACACATGTGGTAATGAATGACGTCTTGACATACATGTGGTAATGAATGACGTCTTGACACACATGTGGTAATGAATGACGTCTTGACATACATGTGGTAATGAATGTCGTCTTGACACACATGTGGTAATGAATGACGTCTTGACATACATGTGGTAATGAATGACGTCTTGACACACATGTGGTAATGAATGACGTCTTGACACACATGTGGTAATGAATGACGTCTCGACACACATGTGGTAATGAATGACGTCTTGACACACATGTGGTAATGAATGACGTCTTGACATACATGTGGTAATGAATGACGTCTTGAAACACATGTGGTAATGAATGACGTCTCGACACACATGTGGTAATGAATGACGTCTCGACACACATGTGGTAATGAATGACGTCTCGACACACATGTGGTAGTGAATGACGTCTTGAATCACATGTGGTAATGAATGACGTCTTGACACACATGTGGTAATGAATGACGTCTCGACACACATGTGGTAATGAATGACGTCTCGACACACATGTGGTAATGAATGACGTCTCGACACACATGTGGTAATGAATGACGTCTCGACACACATGTGGTAATGAATGACGTCTCGACACACATGTGGTAATGAATGACGTCTTGAATCACATGTGGTAATGAATGACGTCTTGACACACATGTGGTAATGAATGACGTCTCGACACACATGTGGTAATGAATGACGTCTTGACATACATGTGGTAATGAATGACGTCTTGACATACATGTGGTAATGAATGAAGTCTCGACACACATGTGGTAATGAATGACGTCTTGACACACATGTGGTAATGAATGACGTCTCGACATACATGTGGTAATGAATGACGTCTTGACATACATGTGGTAATGAATGACGTCTTGACATACATGTGGTAATGAATAACGTCTTGACACACATGTGGTAATGAATGACGTCTTGACATACATGTGGTAATGAATGACGTCTCGACACACATGTGGTAATGGATGACGTCTTGACATACATGTGGTAATGAATGACGTCTTGACATACATGTGGTAATGAATGACGTCTTGACATACATGTGGTAATGAATGACGTCTTGACACACATGTGGCAATGAATGACACCCTGACACACACATGTGGCAATGAATGACACCCTGACACACACATGTGGCAATGATTGACACCCTGACACACTCATGTGGCAATGAATGACACCCTGACACACACATGTGGCAATGAATGACACCCTGACACACACATGTGGCAATGAATGACACCCTGACACACACATGTGGCAATGAATGACACCCTGACACACACATGTGGCAATGAATGACACTCTGACACACTCATGTGGCAATGAATGACACCCTGACACACACATGTGGCAATGAATGACACCCTGACACACACATGTGGCAATGAATGACACCCTGACACACTCATGTGGCAATGAATGACACCCTGACACACACATGTGGCAATGAATGACACCCTGACACACACATGTGGCAATGAATGACACCTTGACACACACATGTGGCAATGAATGACACCCTGACACACACATGTGGCAATGAATGACACCTTGACACACACATGTGGCAATGAATGACACCCTGACACACACATGTGGCAATGAATGACACTCTGACACACTCATGTGGCAATGAATGACACCCTGACACACACATGTGGCTATGAATGACACTCTGACACACACACATGTGGCTATGAATGACACCCTGACACACACATGTGGCAATGAATGACACCCTGACACACACATGTGGCAATGAATGACACCCTGACACACACATGTGGCAATGAATGACACCCTGACACACACATGTGGCAATGAATGACACCCTGACACACACATGTGGCAAGAATGACACCTTGACACACACATGTGGCAATGAATGACACCCTGACACACACATGTGGCAATGAATGACACCCTGACACACACATGTGGCAATGAATGACACCTTGACACACACATGTGGCAATGAATGACACCCTGACACACACATGTGGCAATGAATGACACCTTGACACACACATGTGGCAATGAATGACACCCTGACACACATGTGGCAATGAATGACACCCTGACACACTCATGTGGCAATGAATGACACCCTGACACACACATGTGGCAATGAATGACACCCTGACATACACATGTGGCAATGAATGACACCCTGACACACACATGTGGCAATGAATGACACCCTGACACACACATGTGGCAATGAATGACACCCTGACACACACATGTGGCAATGAATGACACCTTGACACACACATGTGGCAATGAATGACACCTTGACACACACATGTGGCAATGAATGACACCCTGACACACACATGTGGCAATGAATGACACCTTGACACACACATGTGGCAATGAATGACACCCTGACACACTCATGTGGCAATGAATGACACCCTGACACACACATGTGGCAATGAATGACACCCTGACACACACATGTGGCAATGAATGACACCCTGACACACACATGTGGCAATGAATGACACCCTGACACACACATGTGGCAATGAATGACACCTTGACACACACATGTGGCAATGAATGACACCTTGACACACACATGTGGCAATGAATGACACCCTGACACACACATGTGGCAATGAATGACACCTTGACACACACATGTGGCAATGAATGACACCTGGACACACACATGTGGCAATGAATGACACCCTGACACACACATGTGGCATTGAATGACACCCTGACACACACATGTGGCAATGAATGACACCCTGACACACACATGTGGCAATGAATGACACCCTGACACACACATGTGGCAATGAATGACACCTTGACACACACATGTGGCAATGAATGACACCTTGACACACACATGTGGCAATGAATGACACCCTGACACACACATGTGGCAATGAATGACACCCTGACACACACATGTGGCAATGAATGACACCCTGACACACACATGTGGCAATGAATGACACCCTGACACACACATGTGGCAATGAATGACACTCTGACACAATCATGTGGCCTTCGAAACACGCAGAGCGTTCCCAGAAAATCTCCGCAAAGCAGTTCAGGGAAACCTGCCTAACAGGGCAGACTACTCAGGAAATAACTCCATATTGGGATTTTTTTCTCAATGCGCATTTGTTTCATTCTCGTCGGAACAGACGGCTGGGGCCTGCGTTGTTGCACGCATGCGCGGTACAAATAAGATCAACGAGCGCGCAGCCTCTTTGCGTTTTGGAGGTCACCGGGCACCCAACTGTTGCTGTGAGAGAAGAGTTTCCTTATTCTTTATCTTTATGTTTTTCTCGCTGTCGCTGGTTTTCAGGTCAGGACAGTCTACGCACACAACACATTTGTGGTTTCATTAATGTTGGGTGCTATTGAGGCGCTTGCCATGTTTTTTTCTCGATGAGCCATTTTTTTAATAGTTTTTGCGCCCTACATACACAGAGTTCTTTTTCGGGCGAACATTCGATTTTCGATTTTTTCCTCTTTCGTCCGCGAATTTCAACAGAAGTCGCCACAAATTAGCCCCAGTTACTCAACTAAATACCACGTCCCAGTCACTCAACTAAACACCACGTCCCAGTTACTCAACTAAATACCACGTCCCAGTTACTCAACTGAATTCCACGTCCCAGTTACTCAACTAAATACCACGTCCCAGTCACTCAACTAAATACCACGTCCCAGTCACTCAACTAAACGCCACGTCCCAGTTACTCAACTAAATACCACGTCCCAGTTACTCAACTAAATACCACGTCCCAGTTACTCAACTAAATACCACGTCCCAGTCACTCAACTAAATACCACGCCCCAGTTACCCAACTAAATACCACGTCCCAGTTACTCAACTAAATACCACGTCCCAGTTACTCAACTAAATACCACGTCCCAGTCACTCAACTAAATACCACGTCCCAGTCACTCAACTAAATACCACGTCCCAGTTACTCAACTAAATACCACGTCCCAGTTACTCAACTAAATACCACGTCCCAGTTACTCAACTAAATACCACGTCCCAGTCACTAAACTAAATACCACGTCCCAGTCACTCAACTAAATACCACGTCCCAGTTACTCAACTAAATACCACGTCCCAGTTACTCAACTAAATACCACGTCCCAGTTACTCAACTAAACACCACGTCCCAGTTACTCAACTAAATACCACGTCCCAGTTACTCAACTAAATACCACGTCCCAGTCACTCAACTAAATACCACGTCCCAGTTACTCAACTAAATACCACGTCCCAGTCACTCAACTAAATACCACGTCCCAGTTACTCAACTAAATACCACGTCCCAGTCACTCAACTAAATACCACGTCCCAGTCACTCAACTAAATACCACGTCCCAGTCACTCGACTAAATACCACGTCTAATTCAACTTATACAGAGTTGGAGTTCATTTAGACCCGCACAAGTCGAGGCTCCCACAAGCTGCTCTAACAACTCCAGGCTGGACTGCACCACACATGCAGCGAGACACAGCGGCGTGACCAAGCAATTCTGGCGAAGGAAAGAGAGGGAGAATTTAAACGCCACTCAACCGCACCCTGGTAGAGTGGGGTGCTTCTGTTGCGTGGGCCTTGAGAGGGTGGTGAGTGGGCTTGGTGTAGTGTGTAACTTTGGTGGAGTGATTACACCTGGTAGAGTGAAAGGATTTATGGAGTGTGTGGGTTTGGTCAAGTGCATGGAGTATGGTGGAGTGAGTGGGTTTGGTCAAGTGTATGGAGTATGGTGGAGCGAGTGGGTTTGGTGGAGTGTGTAAGTTTAGGAGAGTAATGACATTTGGTGGAGTACGTGGGTTGGGTGAAGTTTGTTTGTTTGGTGGAGTGATTAGACTTGGTGGAGTGAGTCAGTTTGATTAAATGTGAAGATATGATAGAGTGAGCAGTTTTGTGGAGTGAGTGGGTTTGGCGGAGTGTGTGGGTGTGGTGGGAAGAGTGGGTTTGGTTGAATGAGATGATTTAGTGGAGTGAGAGGGTTTGGAGGAGTGAGTGGGTTTGGTGGAGTGGGTGGGCTTGGAGCAGTGAGTGGGTTTGAGGGAGTGAGTGAGTTTGATGAAGTAAGTGGCTTTGGCAGTGTGTTGGTTTGGTAAAGAGTGTAGGTATGATGTAGTGAGTGATTTGGTGGAGTGAGCATCTTTGGTGGAGTGAGTGGGATCTAGGAATAAGTTTGTTTTGGAAGTTAGAGAATTGTGTAGCGTGAATGAGTGGGTTTGATATAATTCAGCATGGCTTGGGGAATGAGTGAACTTAGAGGAATTTTTCAACAAGAAAAAGAAGAGAGATAAGAAAAGAAAATCCGTTTACTTCCATAAAAAGTTGATACGTGAAATGTACTTCAACACATTGGATATTTTCTAAAATATTAAATTTGACGTATTTTTGATACAACTCGTAAAACTGAAACCAAAAGAATTTCACGCTACAATGAATCGGAATCATTTCAAGTTCCTCAGACGCAAACAAAATACAGAATCTCGAAACCAACCAAATTATAAAATAAGTTTCCCTTTCTCCACTCGTTATCTTGTTAATGTTGACAGAGAGAAGGGAAAGTTAAATCTGACACATGTTATCGCAAAAGTGTGTTTAGGGGACGGTTCGGGGTAAAAAAAAGTCTGTAAGTTCTCGGTGGATTTTTCTGAGATATCTACCGTAGGTGTAAATTGTTATGAATATTTATTTTATTTGTGCGTATTTTTCGTAACCATACATGAAAAAGATTATTTTTAAAAAAACATGAAAAAACATGTGTTGCGGAAAATACTACTCCTCCTACAATTTTGAACTCAGAGAACTGAGAAAATATTTTATAGATAGGAAATTGTCTTGTCAAGAGATCCGGTGCAAAAGTGTTTCGATTATTTGATTTTTTGAGTTTTGAGAACTTTTTTCCCTAAAAATGACCTTTTTTCCCCTTTTTTGAATAATTTACTTCTGATTTTTAAGGTGAATTGAAATTAAAAAACTTTTGCACCGGATCTATTTTCCCTTTCAAGCGCTATCGATTGGTATGCTTGCCATCTCTGTACCTTAAAAACTGTGGGAGGAGTAGGTTTTCGGAAATCAAAAAGTGAGTTTGCAGAAACATCATTTTCCCAAAAAAAAATTTTTCGTTCTTTACTAATTTTAAATTGAGTCTTATGAGAGTCTGGACCTTCTTATGTACTTTCAAAACAGTGGGAAAGGATCCATATCAAAAGTCAATAAATACAAGTTTCAGAACAGGGTTTTTTTTTAACAATTTTTTTTTCAAAGCTGGCTAATTTTTTTTCAATTACCTGTATTACTTTGTAGCTCTTTTTAAGCCCTTTCGATTGATATAATTGCCATTCCTGTAGCTTTAAAACTCCGGGAGGCGTTTATGTTTACATAGCCAGCTAATTAGCTGATGACTCAGCAGCCGGACTCAAAACAAACACTCAATTACACCATCATAATTTATCAATGAGTAATAGAATGTTTCGTTTGAGTACAAAAGCATTTCAAGTAAGGCCATGAATGAACTCTCATGCTATTCCCGTAGAGAAACACTCAATACTTGCTCGTAATGGGGGGGAAGAGGGAGGTCACCCATCCATTGGTGCACCCCAAGGTCACACTAGTGAGCGTCTTTTATCCCGTCCAGAAGACTAACCAATTGACGTACTTGAAAGCCAATTATATCTTCGGATGCGCAAGACAAATTTCTATAAGATGAATTTATAAACCGAAAAATAACCATAATCCGAAAATAGACCCGAACCGTGCCCTTAAGCCGACACTGAAAATAGATGAAGCTTGCTGCTTCTTGAAATGCACTTTTTGTTTTCGGAAATGTGTTTCATGGCGACTCAAATTGTTCGCATTGTGGCGTGTGTGGAGAGAAGTGTTAGAGAGATGATTTTGTGCTGCAGTGATTCTTGCAGCTACTTCTTATTGTGTGTTTGGAAGTCCTGATAAACCTTGAGTAAATTTTTGAAGCACTGACGAACCTAACGTAGACTTGGCAGCACTGATAAACTTGATGTAACGTTCACTGATAAACCTAACGTACATTTTAGAAGCACTTATAAACCACAAGTAACGTTCACTGATAAACCTAATGTACATTTTAGAAGCACTTATAAACCGCAAGTAACGTTCACTGATAAAAACCTTACGTACATTTTAGAAGCACTTATAAACCACAAGTAACGTTCACTGATAAACCTAACGAACATTTTAGAAGCACTTATAAACCACAAGTAACGTTCACTGATAAACCTAATGTACATTTTAGAAGCACTTATAAACCACAAGTAACGTTCACTGATAAACCTTACGTACATTTTAGAAGCACTTATAAACCACAAGTAACGTTCACTGATAAACCTTACATACATTTTAGAAGCACTTATAAACCACAAGTAACGTTCACTGATAAACCTTACGTACATTTTAGAAGCACTTATAAACCACAAGTAACGTTCACTAATAAACCTAGCGTAGGTTTGAAAGCAATGATGTGACGTAATCAACGTAACGTTCACAGATAAAGTTAATATAACGTTCACTAACAAACCTAACGTGCATTATGAATGTCCTGATAAGCCCAAAGCACGTTTTGGAAGGCTACCGTACATTTTGGAAGCACTGATAAACCTACAGCAACATCACAAACAACCCTAACCTACAAATGCAAAATACTTCAGAGAATGTAACTTATTATTTTGACCCACATAATGCAAACGATTAGGGAAGACATCAATAATATGATAATGTAAAAAAAAGTCATACCACATAAGCGTGCACAAATCTTAGGTGTTGTTCTACAGGTAAGAATACTCGTGAAGGCCAACAAAAAATAAAAACTCCGACCATTCTATGACAAAATAGCAAATAATAAGTAGAAAGCACGTTCACAATACTAAAAAATCTCCATCCATGTGAAGACAAAATAGTAAATACTAAATAGAAAAGTCCGTAGACAAAACTAGAAAATCTTCATCCATGTGAAGACAAAATAATCAATACTAAATAGAAAAGTCCGTAGACAAAACTAGAAAATCTACACCCATATGCTAAGACAAAATGATAAACTCTAAATAGCGAACTGAACACACAAGCAAGACACACTTACTGCTCCTGTTTAAATACTGATCAGTTTTGAAGAATACAGTGCAGTTACGCGGGCAATAAAGCATCAAGAGATAGAGGTAGCACAAATACCGGAAGCCCACATCGATCTCGCGGGAAGAAGACAATACTAAAAAAGCAAAAAGATCTCATCGCCCACGAGACGCGGACGAGCCTTCCTATGAAGGCGTCCAGCAGCACCACAGCTCGGCGAGAATACACTTGATTTGAGCGCAGGAAATTGTATTGGGATACTTGCATTGACTTCCAGAATTTGCATGAGTTTAAATTTGTATGAGAATTTGTGTGAGTAAGCGAATCACTCTCTGCTTTGAAATTGTTCAAGACATTTTTCACGCACCACTGTTTTTCTTCGTTAGTTTAGTTGTGCGAATAAACTTGATTTCGATCTATCAAAATAGTATTGGAGCGCTTGAATTGACTTTCAGAGTTTGTATGAGTATAAAGTTTGCAAATCGCTCTCTGATTTTGAATTATTTCTAAAGTTTTCAACAAACTATCATTGTTTCGTTGCTTTAGTTATGAGAATACACTTAATTTTGATTGCTGGAATTGTGTTCGAGCACTTAAACGGATTTTCTGAATTTGCGTGAGTATTAAAGTTAGTAAATCATTTACTACTTTGAAATTTCTCAGAATGCTCTCGGAGCATCAGTCTTTTTTTTGTTAGTATAGTGGGCGCTTAGAAGACAAATTTTGTTCGGGTTTGACGAGTGCTTTGTCCATTGGACCTAAAATCATTTCTCCTTTCTTCCGTGCGTTGAACTTTGCAAGTTTAAAGAACCACACATGAGGGTAACTTTTTTACCCATGTACGGTAATTTTTTCGTAGCATGTACGAATTGGTTACAAACAGTGGGATGGAACGCTGGAGTTTAATTTAATTATGTTAATTTTACGTTATATTTTTTACAGTACACGAAATACTTTTGTAGCGAAAAAATTAGTGTTCGATGATGCAATACACACTGGAGTTGAGCGTACAATTTCATACCATTTACTGGGATAGAAAAATTAATTTTAAATTAATACAGCAATATAAATGAAAAATCACGCTCATTGCATTACAGCATAGAATGATATCAGCCTTTATAATTACAGCAAAAATGAAAAAATTGTGAAAATATTCACGAGAAGCGAGACTGTTCATAAGAACAAAAAATATTGGCACTTCTTTACAAATCGTTTCAATTCGTGCGCATAGGAATTAACCATGAACTTTTGACACACCTTCTTCAATGGAGCTTATAGATCTAAGCACTTGAGGTCAGTCGCTTTTTAAGGGATTTATGTTCAAGCTATTTTCAGAACTAGAAATCTTAAATGATGAAGTGGGATGATTTTCTTTAGAACTACAAAGCTTACATGATGCTGTAAAATGATTCTATCTAAAACTAGACGGCTGAACAATGCCATTGATGGATTATTTTAATGGCTAGATAGATTCAATAACGTGGCCAAATGATTGCTACAAGAAATTCAAGACTTGAATGGTTGTTTCTGGAACTAAGAAGCTCAAATGATGTTGTCAAATAATTGTTTGTAAAACTAAAAGGCTTATATGTTGATGCTAAATGAATTTTTCAAAACTCTAAGGTTCAAATCATACGGTCAAGTGATTGTTTCTAGGACTAAAAGGCTTAAATGGTGTGGTCAAATCGTTGTTTCTAAAACTAAAAGGCTCAAGCGGTCAAACCGTGATAAATCAACTTTATTTGTTATGCTCCACGTATTCTAATAATAATAAAAAAGCGACCGATATGAATTTTTCTACTTTTTTAAACATTATTTAACATAGTACCATTTAAATCAAAGCTAACACGTTTTGCAGTACTTAGACTTTACTGTTGCGTTCGTGGAGACCACTTTGCTATATCTCAGATGCCGCTTTGGTTTCTCCCACAATGTATCCCAGTCAAACTTTTTTGCCGGAGCAAGCATATTTTTCGCCGCCTTAGCGATTTAATTACTTGGGTGGCGCAAAACATGCATGCAGGCAGCGAAAAAGTCAGGCTGGGATGTGATCTTCAATTAACCCTTTAATCCCCATAGAACGATTTGAACCTCTTTCCAAAATAACCTCAACATATCGTATTTTTTGTTCAATTTTATCTCTTTTGGGTTTGTTGGAGTTCACTCCGGAGTGCAAATCCCTCGTCATCCTGATACCGGTGACTACCTGCTACCTGTTGTCAGTGGCAATCTAATGACGGTGGTTGAATGATTGATTTAAAGTTAATGATGGTGGTTGTGATAACGGAATGATGAGTTAAAAATGCTGGCGTAAAAGGGTAAAGAGATACTGTTTAATCAGGTCCGTTTCTGGTAACGATGGCCGAAGGTTAACGATGTTAACACTCGCTTAAGGTTAACAATGGCTGAAGATAAACAATGCTAAAAATGGCCGAAGGTTCTCTAGATAATGCGTGTGCGTATTGGCTAGACGCTTGCAAGATAGTGCATGAAAATTTTGGCTGAATGTTTATTAGACATGACATGGAAATATTGGTTGATGGATTGCAAGACAGTGAAAATATTGTTTGGGGGATTGCAAGACAGTGAAAATATTTGCAGGATATTGGAAAGACGGTATAAGAAATTATTGGCCCGAGGTTGGAAAGACAGTGTATGAAAATATTAGCTGAGTACAAGCTAAACATGACATAAAATATTAGCTGAGTACAACCTAAATATTACATAAAAATATTAGCTGAGTACAACCTAAATATTACATAAAATATTAGCTGAGTACAAGGTAAACATTACATAAAAATATTAGCTGAGTACAACCTAAATATTACATAAAATATTAGCTGAGTAAAAGCTAAATAACACATAAAAATATTAGCTGAGTACAAGCTAAATATTACATAAAATATTAGCTGAGTACAAGCTAAACATTACATAAAATATTAGCTGAGTACAACCTAAATATTACATAAAAATATTAGCTGAGTACAACCTAAATATTACATAAAATATTAGCTGAGTAAAAGCTAAATATTACATAAAAATATTAGCTGAGTACAAGCTAAATATTACATAAAATATTAGCTGAGTACAATCTAAATATTACATAAAATATTAGCTGAGTACAAGCTAAACATTACATAAAAATATTAGCTGAGTACAACCTGAATATTACATAAAATATTAGCTGAGTAAAAGCAAAATATTACATAAAAATATTAGCTGAGTACAAGCTAAATATTACATAAAATATTAGCTGAGTACAAGCTAAACATTACATAAAAATATTAGCTGAGTACAACCTAAATATTACATAAAATATTAGCTGAGTACAAGCTAAGTATTACATAAAATATTAGCTGAGTACAAGCTAAACATTAGATAAAAATATTAGCTGAGTACAACCTAAATATTACATAAAAATATTAGCTGAGTACAACCTAAATATTACATACAAATATTAGCTGAGTACAACCTAAACATTACACAAAAATATTAGCTGAGTACAACCTAAATATTACATATAATATCAGCTGAGTACAAGCTAAACATTACATAAAAATATTAGCTGAATACAACCTAAATATTACATAAAAATATTAGCTGAGTACAAGCTAAACATTACATAAAAATATTAGCTGAGTACAACCTAAATATTGCATAAAATATTAGCTGAGTACAACCTAAACATTACATAAAAATATTAGCTGAGTACAACCTAAATATTACATAAAAATATTAGCTGAGTACAACCTAAACATTACATAAAAATATTAGCTGAGTACAACCTAAACATTACATAAAAATATTAGCTGGATGCTTGCAAGGTGTACCTGAAAAATTACCTGAATATTGACAAGGCATTGCAAGAAATTATCGACTGGACGGAAGCAAAACATTGCATGAAAACATCAGCTGGACGGAAGTAAAACATTGCATGAAAACAACTGGACGGAAGCAAAACATTGCATGAAAACACCAGCTGGACGGAAGCAAAACATTGCATGAAAACAACTGGACGGAAGCAAAACATTGCATGAAAACAACTGGACGGAAGTAAAGCATTGCATGAAAACATCAGCTGGACGAAAGCAAAACATTGCATGAAAACATCAGCTGGACGGAAGCAAAACATTGCATGAAAACAACTGGACGGAAGCAAAACATTGCATGAAAACAACTGGACGGAAGCAAAACATTGCATGAAAACATCAGCTGGACGGAAGCAAAACATTGCATGAAAACATCAGCTGGACGGAAGCAAAACATTGCATGAAAACATCAGCTGGACGGAAGCAAAACATTGCATGAAAACATCAGCTGGACGGAAGCAAAACATTGCATGAAAACATCAGCTGGACGGAAGCAAAAAATTGCATGAAAACATCAGCTGGACGGAAGCAAAACATTGCATGAAAACATCAGCTGGACGGAAGCAAAACATTGCATGAAAACATCAGCTGGACGGAAGCAAAACATTGCATGAAAACAACTGGACGGAAGCAAAACATTGCATGAAAACATCAGCTGGACGGAAGTAAAACATTGCATGAAAACAACTGGACGGAAGCAAAACATTGCATGAAAACATCAACTGGACGGAAGCAAAACATTGCATGAAAACATCAGCTGGACGAAAGCAAAACATTGCATGAAAACAACTGGACGGAAGCAAAACATTGCATGAAAACAACTGGACGGAAGTAAAACATTGCATGAAAACATCAGCTGGACGAAAGCAAAACATTGCATGAAAACATCAGCTGGACGGAAGCAAAACATTGCATGAAAACAACTGGACGGAAGCAAAACATTGCATGAAAACATCAGCTGGACGGAAGCAAAACATTGCATGAAAACATCAGCTGGACGGAAGCAAAACATTGCATGAAAACATCAGCTGGACGGAAGCAAAACATTGCATGAAAACATCAGCTGGACGGAAGCAAAACATTGCATGAAAACATCAGCTGGACGGAAGCAAAACATTGCATGAAAACATCAGCTGGACGGAAGCAAAACATTGCATGAAAACATCAGCTGGACGGAAGCAAAACATTGCATGAAAACATCAGCTGGACGGAAGCAAAACATTGCATGAAAACATCAGCTGGACGGAAGCAAAACATTGCATGAAAACAACTGGACGGAAGCAAAACATTGCATGAAAACATCAGCTGGACGGAAGTAAAACATTGCATGAAAACAACTGGACGGAAGCAAAACATTGCATGAAAACATCAACTGGACGGAAGCAAAACATTGCATGAAAACATCAGCTGGACGGAAGCAAAACATTGCATGAAAACATCAGCTGGACGGAAGCAAAACATTGCATGAAAACAACTGGACGGAAGCAAAACATTGCATGAAAACAACTGGACGGAAGCAAAACATTGCATGAAAACATCAGCTGGACGGAAGTAAAACATTGCATGAAAACAACTGGACGGAAGCAAAACATTGCATGAAAACATCAACTGGACGGAAGCAAAACATTGCATGAAAACATCAGCTGGACGGAAGTAAAACATTGCATGAAAACAACTGGACGGAAGCAAAACATTGCATGAAAACATCAACTGGACGGAAGCAAAACATTGCATGAAAACAACTGGGCGGAAGCAAAACATTGCATGAAAACAACTGGACGGAAGCAAAACATTGCATGAAAACATCAACTGGACGGAAGCAAAACATTGCATGAAAACATCAGCTGGACGGAAGCAAAACATTGCATGAAAACATCAGCTGGACGGAAGCAAAACATTGCATGAAAACATCAGCTGGACGGAAGCAAAACATTGCATGAAAACATCAGCTGGACGGAAGCAAAACATTGCATGAAAACATCAACTGGACGGAAGCAAAACATTGCATGAAAACAACTGGACGGAAGCAAAACATTGCATGAACACATCAACTGGACGGAAGCAAAACATTGCATGAAAACAACTGGACGGAAGCAAAACATTGCATGAAAACATCAGCTGGACGGAAGCAAAACATTGCATGAAAACATCAGCTGGACGGAAGCAAAACATTGCATGAAAACAACTGGACGGAAGCAAAACATTGCATGAAAACATCAGCTGGACGGAAGTAAAACATTGCATGAAAACAACTGGACGGAAGCAAAACATTGCATGAAAACATCAGCTGGACGGAAGCAAAACATTGCATGAAAACATCAGCTGGACGGAAGCAAAACATTGCATGAAAACATCAGCTGGACGGAAGCAAAACATTGCATGAAAACAACTGGACGGAAGCAAAACATTGCATGAAAACAACTGGACGGAAGTAAAACATTGCATGAAAACATCAGCTGGACGGAAGCAAAACATTGCATGAAAACAACTGGACGGAAGCAAAACATTGCATGAAAACAACTGGACGGAAGCAAAACATTGCATGAAAACATCAGCTGGAAGGAAGCAAAACATTGCATGAAAACAACTGGACGGAAGCAAAACATTGCATGAAAACAACTGGACGGAAGCAAAACATTGCATGAAAACATCAACTGGACGGAAGCAAAACATTGCATGAAAACATCAGCTGGACGGAAGCAAAACATTGCATGAAAACAACTGGACGGAAGCAAAACATTGCATGAAAACAACTGGACGGAAGCAAAACATTGCATGAAAACATCAACTGGACGGAAGCAAAACATTGCATGAAAACAACTGGACGGAAGCAAAACATTGCATGAAAACATCAGTTGGACGGAAGCAAAACATTGCATGAAAACAACTGGACGGAAGCAAAACATTGCATGAAAACATCAGCTGGACGGAAGCAAAACATTGCATGAAAACAACTGGACGGAAGCGAAACATTGCATGAAAACATCAGCTGGACGGAAGTAAAACATTGCATGAAAACAACTGGACGGAAGCAAAACATTGCATGAAAACATCAGCTGGACGGAAGCAAAACATTGCATGAAAACATCAGCTGGACGGAAGCAAAACATTGCATGAAAACAACTGGACGGAAGCAAAACATTGCATGAAAACATCAGCTAGGCGGAAGCAAAACATTGCATGAAAACAACTGGACGGAAGCAAAACATTGCATGAAAACAACTGGACGGAAGCAAAACATTGCATGAAAACATCAACTGGACGGAAGCAGAACATTGCATGAAAACAACTGGACGGAAGCAAAACACTGCATGAAAACATCAGCTGGACGGAAGCAAAACATTGCATGAAAACAACTGGACGAAAGCAAAACATTGCATGAAAACATCAGCTGGACGGAAGCAAAACATTGCATGAAAACAACTGGACGGAAGCAAAACATTGCATGAAAACATCAGCTGGACGGAAGTAAAACATTGCATGAAAACAACTGGACGGAAGCAAAACATTGCATGAAAACATCAGCTGGACGGAAACAAAACATTGCATGAAAACAACTGGACGGAAGCAAAACATTGCATGAAAACATCAACTGGACGGAAGCAAAACATTGCATGAAAACATCAGCTGGACGGAAGCAAAACATTGCATGAAAACAACTGGACGGAAGCAAAACATTGCATGAAAACAACTGGACGGAAGCAAAACATTGCATGAAAACATCAACTGGACGGAAGCAAAACATTGCATGAAAACATCAGCTGGACGGAAGCAAAACATTGCATGAAAACATCAGCTGGACGGAAGCAAAACATTGCATGAAAACATCAACTGGACGGAAGCAAAACATTGCATGAAAACAACTGGACGGAAGCAAAACATTGCATGAAAACATCAGCTGGACGGAAGCAAAACATTGCATGAAAACAACTGGACGGAAGCAAAACATTGCATGAAAACAACTGGACGGAAGCAAAACATTGCATGAAAACATCAGCTGGACGGAAGCAAAACATTGCATGAAAACATCAGCTGGACGGAAGCAAAACATTGCATGAAAACATCAGCTGGACGGAAGCAAAACATTGCATGAAAACATCAGCTGGACGGAAGCAAAACATTGCATGAAAACATCAGCTGGACGGAAGCAAAACATTGCATGAAAACATCAACTGGACGGAAGCAAAACATTGCATGAAAACATCAGCTGGACGGAAGCAAAACATTGCATGAAAACATAAGCTGGACGGAAGCAAAACATTGCATGAAAACAACTGGACGGAAGCAAAACATTGCATGAAAACAACTGGACGGAAGCAAAATATTGCACGAAAAAAAGCGATGGCTGAACTTTTTCAAGCCACAACAACCACTCTGAGGTTCAGCGCAAATCTAAAATCACAACAATGGGGGTAAAATGAAGCAGGAACGGCCAGAGCTTGACAAGAACTTGGCCTTCATTTGATATTCCGACACCTCAACGCTGCAGAAGACCTCAGGTCGACCTCAGTTCCTGATGGACTGGAATCGGCAGAAACTTTCTTGCGGCTCCCATGAAAAGCTTCCCAGATCCGGTCCGGCAGGGCTGGACGGTCCAGTGCAACTGGACATTGCTGGCAGCGGTGCTGGACGGTGCAGGCAGCAGTGCAGGCAGCAGTGCAGGCAGCAGTGCAGGCAGCAGTGCAGGTAGCAGTGCAGGGAGCAGTGCAGGCAGCAGTGCAGGCAGCAGTGCAGGCAGCAGTGCAGGCAGCAGTGCAGGCAGCAGTGCAGGCAGCAGTGCAGGCAGCAGTGCAGGCAGCAGTGCAGGCAGCAGTGCAGGCAGCAGTGCAGGCAGCAGTGCAGGCAGCAGTGCAGGCAGCAGTGCAGGCAGCAGTGCAGGCAGCAGTGCAGGCAGCAGTGCAGGCAGCAGTGCAGGCAGCAGTGCAGGCAGCAGTGCAGGCAGCAGTGCAGGCAGCAGTGCAGGCAGCAGTGCAGGCAGCAGTGCAGGCAGCAGTGCAGGCAGCAGTGCAGGCAGCAGTGCAGGCAGCAGTGCAGGCAGCAGTGCAGGCAGCAGTGCAGGCAGCAGTGCAGGCAGCAGTGCAGGCAGCAGTGCAGGCAGCAGTGCAGGCAGCAGTGCAGGCAGCAGTGCAGGCAGCAGTGCAGGCAGCAGTGCAGGCAGCAGTGCAGGCAGCAGTGCAGGCAGCAGTGCAGGCAGCAGTGCAGGCAGCAGTGCAGGCAGCAGTGCAGGCAGCAGTGCAGGCAGCAGTGCAGGCAGCAGTGCAGGCAGCAGTGCAGGCAGCAGTGCAGGCAGCAGTGCAGGCAGCAGTGCAGGCAGCAGTGCAGGCAGCAGTGCAGGCAGCAGTGCAGGCAGCAGTGCAGGCAGCAGTGCAGGCAGCAGTGCAGGCAGCAGTGCAGGCAGCAGTGCAGGCAGCAGTGCAGGCAGCAGTTCAGGCAGCAGTGCAGGCAGCAGTGCAGGCAGCAGTGCAGGCAGCAGTGCAGGCAGAGTGACAGAAGTTCACTCAGTTACAACCAATACATTCCAAGACCCGAACTAGACGGTCCTCAAGTTCAAGGCGCTGACCGATGACCAGACGCGAGTGGGAAGGTAAGCAGCGCTGGCTTTCAGTTTGCGGGGGAGGAAAATCGGAACTGATGCAACCAAAAAATCAAGATTCCGATCCCCGAAAAGGCAACGCACATAGTGATACTTCAATGAAGAAAATGAGGGGACGTGGGCTACATTGAAGCAAATTTACGCAGAATTTAAGTTGAAGTTGATGGAAAGTTGTGAGTTGAAATTGGGAAATGTTATCGAAATGCATCGCAACGACATTCTAAGTACTTTTGCATGTACACCTAGGTCTACCACCTCTAGTTTTTTTAATGTAAATCCTGAGCGTTGTAGTGTCAGACTTTACCTAATAAAGAACTGGATAATTTTAAGTTAGCTATGTCTTAGCCAATAATTGAGCAGAAATGACTTGTCATTATGGTTCGGAATATAAAAGAGCAAAGCAATGACTATGGCCGAGTAAAAAACTGTTATATCTAAGGCAATTAAGGCTGCTTGTATTGACGAACCAGGAAAAAAGCTGTTATATCTAAGGCAATAAAGGCTGCTTTTATTGACGAACCAGGAAAAAAGCTGTTATATCTAAGGCAATAAAGGCTGCTTTTATTGACGAACCAGGAAAAAAGTTGTTATGTCTAAGGCAATAAAGGCTGCTTGTATTGCCGAACCAGGAAAAAAGTTGTTATGTCTAAGGCAATAAAGGCTGCTTGTATTGACGAGCCAGGAAAAAAGTTGTTATGTCTAAGGCAATAAAGGCTGCTTGTACTGACGAACCAGGAAAAAACCCATACAGTGTGGAAGTCAAGCAATTTTGGCTGCAGGGAAAATAATGGCTGATACACGAGACGCTTTATTAATCATTTGATAACGTTCAAAAACAGCAACAGTGATTGGTACGATGGTTATGGCTGACACGAGCAATAATGGCTGAGGCGAGCAATAATGGCTGAGGCGAGCAATAATGGCTGAGGCGAGCAATAATGGCTGAGGCGAGCAATAGTGGCTGAGGCGAGCAATAATGGCTGAGGTGAACAATAATGGCT
Organism: Morinoia aosen; assembly: GCA_030386875.1. NCBI lineage: Eukaryota > Metazoa > Arthropoda > Malacostraca > Amphipoda > Talitridae > Morinoia > Morinoia aosen. Next base: position 48,948,789 of record CM059574.1, on the reverse strand, counting down.
GAGGCGAGCAATAATGGCTGAGGCGAGCAATAATGGCTGAGGCGAGCAATAGTGGCTGAGACGAACAATAATGGCTGAGGCGAGCAATAATGGCTGAGGCGAGCAATAATGGCTGAGGCGAGCAATAATGGCTGAGGCGAACAATAATGGCTGAGGCGGGCAATAATGGCTGAGGCGAGCAATAATGGCTGAGGCGAGCAATAATGGCTGAGGCGAGCAATAATGGCTGAGGCGAGCAATAATGGCTGAGGCGAGCAATAATGGCTGAGGCGAGCAATAATGGCTGAGGCGAGCAATAATGGCTGAGGCGAGCAATAATGGCTGAGGCGAACAATAATGGCTGAGGCGAGCAATAATGGCTGAGGCGAGCAATAATGGCTGAAGCGAGCAATAATGGCTGAGGCGAGCAATAATGGCTGAGGCGAGCAATAATGGCTGAGGCGAGCAATAATGGCTGTGGCGAGCAATAATGGCTGAGGCGAACAATAATGGCTGAGGCGAGCAATAATGGCTGAGGCGAGCAAATAATGGCTGAGGCGAACAATAATGGCTGAGGCGAACAATAATGGCTGAGGCGAGCAATAATGGCTGAGGCGAGCAATAATGGCTGAGGCGAGCAATAATGGCTGAGGCGAGCAATAATGGCTGAGGCGAGCAATAATGGCTGAGGCGAGCAATAATGGCTGAGGCGAGCAATAATGGCTGAGGCGAGCAATAATGGCTGAGGCGAGCAATAATGGCTGAGGCGAGCAATAATGGCTGATGCGAGCAATAATGGCTGAGGCGAGCAATAATGGCTGAGGCGAGCAATAATGGCTGAGGCGAGTAATAATGGCTGAGGCGAGTAATAATGGCTGAGGCGAACAGTAATGGCTGAGGCGAGCAATAATGGCTGAAGCGAGCAATAATGGCTGAGACGAGCAATAATGGCTGAGACGAGCAATAATGGCTGAGGCGAGCAATAATGGCTGAGGCGAGCAATAATGGCTGAGGCGAGCAATAATGGCTGAGGCGAGCAATAATGGCTGAGGCGAGCAATAATGGCTGAGACGAGCAATAATGGCTGAGACGAGCAATAATGGCTGAGACGAGCAATAATGGCTGAGACGAGCAATAATGGCTGAGACGAGCAATAATGGCTGAGGCGAGCAATAATGGCTGAGGCGAGCAATAATGGCTGAGGCGAGCAATAATGGCTGAGACGAGCAATAATGGCTGAGACGAGCAATAATGGCTGAGACGAGCAATAATGGCTGAGACGAGCAATAATGGCTGAGGCGAGCAATAATGGCTGAGGCGAGCAATAATGGCTGAGGCGAGCAATAATGGCTGAGGCGAGCAATAATGGCTGAGGCGAGCAAATAATGGCACAGAGATTCACTCACCAAGGGCCGACATACGCATGACACACTTGGCTAGGTTCGGTCAGAGTTTTATGTATTGGATGCCAATATATGAATGAATTCAAACTAATCACAGACTTGACAAAATAATTGTTCTTATTATGCTTCATCTTGCAATATTCTCCATCTTAAGAAATTTTCAAAAATTGTGATATTTTCCGTGTTTTCCTACAATGAGCCAGAAAATACCGAATTGAAACGAATGCCACAATAGACAAAAATTAGAATAATTTCGTCGCAAAAAATTTGCACCCAAAATCTCATGATTGTGCGATTCGCAGGCAGTGTACAACACGGCTAACTTTAACGAGAAGCGGCATTAAGGAGGCGCCTTTTGCTGCAGAAACAAGTTTTTTATCAGAGCCGGCAAGAAACCACTTCGAGTTCTCATTTCTATGCTTTGATATTCTGTCAAGAATAATCTCTGGGGAATACGTATCACGTATTATAGTTTGATGGATAGTTTGCTAGTATGGTGTGTATTTTGTTCTTGGAGAGTTTACAAAGATTGGTGCCCAGCTTCTGCACGATAATAACTTTTCTCTCAGTTAGAAAGCATGTATAACGACAATTACGTACGTTACAAAGAACTGGATGTCGGTTGAACATCGAGATAAATTTGCCCAATGTGAACCATGCAGTGGAAGCTTTTGTACTGGTAATCGCTTTCTTCCGTTCTTTCTCTTTCAACTGGATGCCTTTATAAAAAAATCTTATTCGATGCTCGTCTCTTGGATCAATATCGATCCGAGATTGATATTGATTGCTTTCCAATGTCTGGTCGAATTTTAATTTTGTGGAAAAGGTTGTATTCCTGGAAAATAAGGGAGTCCCAGGTTAAAACAATTAATTTAAGAATCACAGTGACTTCTCATTTTAATTATTTTATAGAGTGTATTTTATATCTTTCAGCATGAAGGCCTTCAAAAACGAAAAATTAGGTGGCTTTTAGTGTAAACTTTTATTACGAAACCTTACGCTTTGCAAAATTGTACTCTACTGCAGAAGGATGAAACAGAATCGCCTCAAAGAAGAGATTTTGGATTCTATTCGAGGTTCTTGCATTAAGAGGATTTCTTAATGCGAAAGATGAAATATCTGATCTAAGCGTTATGTTCCAAATTGAAGGCGTATTGCTACAAGCACCGGTTATTGAAAGAGACGATCAAACTTCTTCTGAGATTACGATTTGCAAGCAACAAGTGGAAATCTTCGTTAAATGGCGTTTGAGTTGATCCGTTCAGAAAAATGATTAATTTGTTCGACGCAAGACTCACCAGAAAATCATGAGCTCAGCAAAATCAGGGATCGCCTTGTGATCAAATAAAAAAAATGAACTAAGAAACTTGCCACAGGAGGATTTTTTCTCTGATATTTAATCGAAAAAAATGATAAGACTAACCAGTATTTCAATGTATAGTATCTTGGCAAAATCCATCTGTAAATGATTGACAGGTGCAATGGCGGGGAAAAGGTTGATTGCACAATACAGATAATTTTTACTGTCTTTATTTCAGAGTAAGCTTGATTAGTTGAATTTCGCGCGCGTAATTAAAAAAGGTTAATGTGCCACTTACTTGATGTACATTCATTTGATTCTGAATTACACTTTAATGTTTCTGTTTCAAAATGCATCAGATCTGAACAGTAACCCAACGATTCGTAATTTCTGGTCATTGATGAAAATTTTTTCAAAACGGAAAGAAACTTTGATTGAGATTTCATTCACGTTGTGCTGAAAATATAAACGTTGTCCGCACCGCCGTCGTGCGGCTGTTTCTGTTTACTTGCTGTGGCTGAGGGGAGAGTGGGAAGGAAGAGAGGGAGGAAGAGAGAGAGGGAAAAGAAGGAGGGAAGAGAAAGAGAGAAGAGAAGGAGGGAAGAGTGGGAGGTAAGAGAGGGAGGGATGAGAAGGAGGGAAGAGAGGGATGGAAGAGAGGAAGGAAGAGAGGGAGGGAAAAGAAGGAGGGAATAGAAAGAGGGAAGAGAAGGAGGGAAGAGTGGGAGGTAAGAGAGGGAGGAAAGAGAAGGAGGGAAGAGAGGGATGGAAGAGAGGAAGGAAGAGAGGGAGGGAAAAGAAGGAGGGAATAGAAAGAGGGAAGAGAAGGAGGGAAAAGAGGGAGATCAGTATAGTTCAGTGTAGGAGTACAAAGAGCAGCAGCTCATAAGGGCCAGCTACATGATAGTCTTCGTGTCCATTTAGTCGCCAGCCACATGATGGTCTTCGTGTCCATTTAGTCGCCAGCCACATGATGGTCTTCGTGTGCATTTAGTCGCCAGCCACATGATGGTCTTCGTGTCCATTTAGTCTCCAGCCACATGATAGTCTTCGTGTCCATTTAGTCGCCAGCCACATGATGGTCTTCGTGTGCATTTAGTCGCCAGCCACATGATGGTCTTCGTGTCCATTTAGTCTCCAGCCACATGATAGTCTTCGTGTCCATTTAGTCTCCAGCCACATGATGGTCTTCGTGTGCATTTAGTCTCCAGCCACATGATAGTCTTCGTGTCCATTTAGTCGCCAGCCACATGATGGTCTTCGTGTACATTTAGTCTCCAGCCACATGATAGTCTTCGTGTCCATTTAGTCTCCAGCCACATGATAGTCTTCGTGTCCATTTAGTCGCCAGCCACATGATGGTCTTCGTGTACATTTAGTCTCCAGCCACATGATAGTCTTCGTGTCCATTTAGTCTCCAGCCACATGATAGTCTTCGTGTCCATTTAGTCTCCAGCCACATGATAGTCTTCGTGTGCATTTAGTCGCCAGCCACATGATGGTCTTCGTGTGCATTTAGTCTCCAGCCACATGATAGTCTTCGTGTGCATTTAGTCGCCAGCCACATGATGGTCTTCGTGTGCATTTAGTCTCCAGCCACATGATAGTCTTCGTGTGCATTTAGTCTCCAGCCACATGATAGTCTTCGTGTGCATTTAGTCTCCAGCCGCATGATAGTCTTCGTGTGCGTTTAGTCTCCAGCCACATGATAGTCTTCGTGTGCATTTAGTCTCCAGCCACATGATAGTCTTCGTGTGCATTTAGTCGCCAGCCACATGATGGTCTTCGTGTGCATTTAGTCTCCAGCCACATGATAGTCTTCGTGTGCATTTAGTCGCCAGCCACATGATGGTCTTCGTGTGCATTTAGTCTCCAGCCCCATGATAGTCTTCGTGTGCATTTAGTCGCCAGCCACATGATGGTCTTCGTGTGCATTTAGTCTCCAGCCACATGATAGTCTTCGTGTGCATTTAGTCTCCAGCCACATGATAGTCTTCGTGTGCATTTAGTCTCCAGCCGCATGATAGTCTTCGTGTGCGTTTAGTCTCCAGCCACATGATAGTCTTCGTGTGCATTTAGTCTCCAGCCACATGATAGTCTTCGTGTGCGTTTAGTCTCCAGCCACATGATAGTCTTCGTGTGCGTTTAGACTCCAGCCACATGATAGTCTTCGTGTGCGTTTAGACTCCAGCCACATGATAGTCTTCGTGTGCGTTTAGACTCCAGCCACATGATAGTCTTCGTGTGCATTTAGTCTCCAGCCACATGATAGTCTTCGTGTGCGTTTAGTCTCCAGCCACATGATAGTCTTCGTGTGCGTTTAGACTCCAGCCACATGATAGTCTTCGTGTGCATTTAGTCTCCAGCCACATGATAGTCTTCGTGTGCGTTTAGTCTCCAGCCACATGATGGTCTTCGTGTGCATTTAGTCTCCAGCCACATGATAGTCTTCGTGTGCATTTAGTCTCCAGCCACATGATAGTCTTCGTGTGCATTTAGTCTCCAGCCACATGATAGTCTTCGTGTGCGTTTAGTCTCCAGCCACATGATAGTCTTCGTGTGCATTTGGTCTCCAGCCACATGATAGTCTTCGTGTGCATTTAGTCTCCGGCCACATGATAGTCTTCGTGTGCGTTTGGTCTCCAGCCACATGATAGTCTTCGTGTACATTTAGTCTCCAGCCACATGATGATCTTCGTGGGCATTTAGTCTCCAGCCACATGATAGTCTTCGTGGGCATTTAGTCTCCAGCTACATGATAGTCTTCGTGTGCGTTTAGTCTCCAGCTACATGATAATCACTGCTCAACCTTCACTACCAAACCTTCACTACTCAACCTTCACTGCTCAACCTTCACTACTCAACCTTCACTGCTCAACCTTCACTATACTCAACCTTCACTACTCAACCTTCACTACTCAACCTTCACTACTCACCCTTCACTACTCAACCTTCACTACTCAACCTTCACTACTCAACCTTCACTGCTCAACCTTCACTACTCAACCTTCACTGCTCAACCTTCACTATACTCAACCTTCACTACTCAACCTTCACTTCTCAACCTTCACTGCTCAACCTTCACTACTCAACCTTCACTGCTCAACCTTCACTACTCAACCTTCACTGCTCAACCTTCACTATACTCAACCTTCACTACTCAACCTTCACTACTCAACCTTCACTACTCAACCTTCACTGCTCAACCTTCACTACTCAACCTTCACTGCTCAACCTTCACTATACTCAACCTTCACTATACTCAACCTTCACTACTCAACCTTCACTACTCACCCTTCACTACTCAACCTTCACTACTCAACCTTCACTACGCAACCTTCACTACTCAACCTTCACTACTCAACCTTCACTGCTCAACCTTCACTACTCAACCTTCACTACTCAACCTTCACTACTCAACCTTCACTTCATAACCTTCACTACTCAACCTTCATTACTCAACCTTCACTACTCAACCTTCACTACTCAACCTTCACTACTCAACCTTCACTACTCAACCTTCACTACTCAACCTTCACTACTCAACCTTCACTACTCAACCTTCACTACTCAACCTTCACTGCTCAACCTTCACTACTCAACCTTCACATCACAACATTCATCCACGTAAGAATTAACCTAAAATTATCTACTTGCAAAATTAACTGACGTGAAATAAGAAATTCTATTTCGAATTTTCGCGATTGGTTGCCATGCTATTTATGTTTCCAAAATTCATGAACAAAAACTACAGAAAAGGTCGAATAAGTGCACAGAATTTAAGTGTTTGTCTTAACTTTACCTAATTTGTTTTCACTGAAGCTAAACGAACGCGTGCAATTCTGCTATAGAGCTTCACAAACGAACGCATTCAGCCAATATCAAAACAAAACATGAAATTCTGCTCGAAAATTTCGAATCTACAATTGATTGAGAGTTCATCCAGAATGGCAACTGCGTTGGCTAATTGTCCTCTTGGAAATGCAAAGTTTGGTTTAAGATTCATCCGTTAAACTGCGAGGAAACGACCAAATCTCATCTGCAAGCTGTGAAACGATTTGAAAACTGCGTTTCTTTTGCAGGAAACGCAAGGTAATATGAATTCATTAAACGTAATGTGAATTGCTGTACAAAATATTGCCGTTGCATTGTTCCCAAGAAACTAAAAATAAAGATTTAAGGAGCCATGCCACTTGGCCAATGTTTGAAGTGATAACATTTCTATATCTCCGATGAAAATAGAAGTAAATAAAACAAGGCTTATGAGCTGTTGAAAGTCAAACCGAGAAGCTGATTCTATCACAATTTGCTGTGCCATAAAATAACAAGACTTTTTGTATCCATCATAAAGAATTCAATGAGGTTTTCCTTTTTTGAAATATCATGATAACAGTTCGATTTACAGTGAAAAACTAAATTTTGAATCAGTGCTAAATTAGATGTAGACAAATTCTCAACAATAAAACAAATGCAGAACTCCGTGAAAATTAAACATACATAAGAGCCCCATCGGTAGAAACCAGAGGCAAAAATACTGACTTCCCATCGGTAGAAACCAGAGGCAAAAATACTGACTTACCAAATTAAATCAAGTACAAAACACTTACTTGCGGTGTTATGCCGGTGCAAAACCCAAACTCACGGCATTATGCCAATACAAAACGCAAAACGCCCACTTACCGTGTGAGGCTGAACGTAAAATGCCCTCTCACCATGTGAGGCTGAACGCAAAACACCCTCTCACCGTGTGAGGCTGAGCGCAAAACGCTCTGTCACCGTGTGAGGCTGAACGCAAAACGCCCTCTCACCGTGTGAGGCTGAACGCAAAACGCCCTCTCACCGTGTGAGGCTGAACGCAAAACGTCCACCCACCGTGTGAGGCTGAACGCAAAACGCCCTCTCACCGTGTGAGGCTGAACGCAAAACGTCGACCCACCGTGTGAGGCTGAATACAAAACGTCCACCAACCGTGTGAGGCTGAACGCAAAACGCCCTCTCACATTGTGAGGCTGAACGCAAAACGTCGACCCACCGTGTGAGGCTGAGCGCAAAACGTCCACCCACCGTGTGAGGCTGAACGCAAAACGCCCTTTCACCTTGTGAGGCTGAACGCAAAACGTCGACCCACCGTGTGAGGCTGAACGCAAAACGCCCTCTCACCATGCGAGGCTGAACGCAAAACGTCGACCCACCGTGTGAGGCTGAGCGCAAAACGCCCTCTCACCATGCGAGGCTGAACGCAAAACGTCCACCCACCGTGTGAGGCTGAGCGCAAAACGCCCTCTCACCATGCGAGGCTGAACGCAAAACGTCCACCCACCGTGTGAGGCTGAACGCAAAACGTCCACCCACGGTGTGAGGCTGAACGCAAAACGCCCTCTCACCATGCGAGGCTGAACGCAAAACGTCGACCCACCGTGTGAGGCTGAACGCAAAACGTCCACCCACCGTGTGAGGCTGAACGCAAAACGCCCTCTCACCATGTGAGGCTGAACGCAAAACGTCCACCCACGGTGTGAGGCTGAACGCAAAACGCCCTCTCACCATGTGAGGCTGAACGCAAAACGTCGACCCACCGTGTGAGGCTGAACGCAAAACGTCCACCCACCGTGTAAGGCTGAGCGCAAAACGCCCTGTATGGAGGCTCTAGCCTCCTACCTTTTCTTTCTCCTATTTTCTGCAATGGTATTACGTTAAGATTCAATAGTTGAATTTAATACGGGTAGTCCGCTGCCACCAAAGGCACAGGGCCTCGAATTAATTGAGTAATGAATTAAATAGGAATTTCTCGGAAATGCGTTACTGGGTGGCGGTAGCGCGCAAGCGTTAGCTTTTACGTCCACCCCTATTCACATATCACGTCTTGGGTAGCAATGGCCTTCGGTATTTGGCTCGTGTTTTAGTTTCGGGCAAGGTTGTGCGAATGAAAGGATGAAACAGAAGACCCAAAGAATTCTGGGGCTTTATTTGGGAGGCAATTACCGGAAGGCGGGACCACGCGCGGCCCGGATTTGTCGACCACACAAACTTAGACCATAACACTCGAAAACTCACAAAAGGTCTTTCAATTGATCGCTCAGAATGACAAACAACAGACTGTGTACATACAGTCAACCCGATCCCGATCTCGAACCCCAATGAGTGTTTCAGGTAAAGACGACCGTCCTTTAATTTATTACTCAGAAAGACACAACAACGGACTGTGTGCAAACAGTCAAAACCGAGCCCGATTATCGAACCAAGACGAGCGTTTCTGCCCACACTCAATTATAACCATGAATAACTAATCCACCTTAATATTTGAACGGTCGATTCTTATTAAATTAGAAAATAAAGACAATCAAAGGAATAACAGACATATCAGAATATCTCTCAACACTCGATAATTCCGTGATTTAATCGAACCTCGCCTCGACCTGATCACGCAACAGCCCCTGATCACCAACACGATGAGTTCCACTTCCATGGACTGTCCGCCTAGCTTGTAACTGGATACCGAGTGGCATTACCGCTCGCCTTCGCGTTCTGACCAGGAGTGACTCCTATATATATAATGATCATTTTAATGCAGTCGTGGACAGTGACTCCGCCAGGAAAAGAGGGGATGGGGAGTTTGAGCCGGAGGGATGAGGGGTATGATTTTGGTGGGGGCCTAGCTTTCTCTTAGCCAGGACCTGGCCATGACTAATCCAACAGTAGGTCACACGCTCGGGTCTTCAGCCGAGTCGGCAATCATTTTTATATTAATCTCTTGATTCTATACGGTCCGTCCCTCATTACATGACCGTCGTCAACCAGCACTGCGACATCGTCATGGCTTATTGCGGTGTGTCCTTCATGTGAACGTCTTCGACCATCTCCCTTCCATAACTAATGCATATAGTCACGGTTATACGTTTTATTACATCGTCATAAATGGAGCTGTCTTCTGCCTCGAACTCCTACGCACGGCAAAGTTTTAATAAGGGATGAAATTCTATTTCATACAGCCCTCTCACTATGTGAGGCTGAACGCAAAACGTCCACCCACCGTGTAAGGCTGAACGCAAAACGTCCACCTACCGTGTAAGGCTGAACGCAAAAGACTCACTGGACATTCTCTATGGCATCACACAAGTCCGGAAAAAGATCCGGCTACCAAAACTCGTACTGCTAGAAATCTCCCGTGGCGTGCTCTGAGCCACCGAGTCCGCAATAATCATTAAGTGCTGTGGAGCAGTAAAAATTGATAGCACCTCCATTACCAGAGCTAAAATTCGTAGATGACCCACTCATTGTGCGGACTGTTGCGCCGACAGTTTGAATTATCCTTCGCTTGTTTAAGTGATGTTCGAGTGTCCATCTAATAGTAGGATATAAAATTTTATAGTCTAAATAAAGCAAAACAGATGGTCAATAATTCGCGGTTGGAAGTATCTCTGCCCGGAGAGGCTTCTCGTCCGCTCCCCTCCTCACACGGTCGTAAGTGATAGAAGCCACTCAGAATCATGACATTACGCTGATACATTCGCTTCTCAGGATTGTGTTATGAACATTCTTTGCTACATGGCCAGCTAATCCAGATCTCGTTTAGACATAATAAATTGCCTGGTACGACCATATGAAACACACACCGCTAAACTCAAAAGACAGACACCGTTTTTAAAGAGTAGAGTTTATAGAGCAATTGCCACCGCGATCCACGATTTATTAACACTACTTATGGCGCCGCCATCTAAGCTGCTGCAAATTTATGAACGGAGAACACTTATTCCTACGACACATGTCTTCAGTCACCAAATTTTACGACACCGAAGCAATTAAACCTTCTGTTCCGCTGTCACTCTGAAATACGGGGCTTACCATTTATTTCTGAAAAATAGGGGCTCTAAGACCATAGATTGTGATGCTTTTTCAGTGATGATCTAATCTTGCATCTGAATTCTGAAGTTGAATCACTCGCACGGAGCAATGATAATGTAAAATTCGAATATTTATCTAAGCAATGAAATCCTAATTTCGCATCTAAATTCTGACCTTGACTCACTCGTATGGATTCATAATATATCTCTAACTCTAGCGGAAGGATGCATGAGTTGTTCTTCTGAACACTTCATATCCTGTGCATTATGGAAGATGTCCTTCACGATGGAAGAGAAAGTATTAACATGGACACGCTAGTAAAATATCGAGCGTTGCCCAGAAGGCGGAATAGCAACGATGTGTTTTACTAAGAACAACGGTAGAAATTGTAATTTTTGATTGGATTCAACTACTTTTAACATCAATACGATGTAGTTATTCGGAATGATAAATGTTGCCATAATGTCGGACGAGTTAAGCTTTATTTTATATCAGATAATCGATTCAGGAAAACTTTGAACATTTTATCGGTTTTACTGGCAATAGATTGGCGAAATATATGAGGCAATGTTGAAATTTTAACCCATCAATTCCGCCTGAACGACATGTAACTAGATGTTGTACAACTGGCTTGAACCATCTCGCAACTGGTAGAATTACTTATAAAAATATCAATTGTTATTGTGGCGTACATGCGGAAAAGTGCACATAAGAACTGCGTAATGTACTAAATGTCTAGTTTTAACATTGTCAGTTTAAATGTCAGAATTTTTATTCAATGTAGGGTAAATATAATATGATAAAGGTACAAATATAGTGAAGCCCCTCTCAATTTTCAGGGTTATAAAATAAAAAACCTTGGTTGATTAATAATGTTCAAGTTTAAATGAAACTGCCGCTGCTACAACTGAGAGCAGGAGTTTACGTGGCAGAATAATAGTCCTGGGAAAATTACAAAACTAAACTGAAAGTTTCATGATGCTTCACCGTATTCCATAATGCTTCATTATTTGAATCTCAGAATTGACTTTTTTTAATATATTATTATAACCATTTTCCTAAAGGATTTTGAAGGTCAACAGGTTCTCAAATTTGACAGACATGTAAACAATTTCGACCTTACTAGTGAATTACATTAGCATTTTCAGAAGTACTTAATTACAAAATTTTTTAAGACGTTCCCTGCTGTTACACCTCCACATGCTAGCGTCTGCCTCTACTTCAAACAGTCGCAGCTTGAAGATGATCGTAGTTATCTTAATTTACTGAGTAATCATTACTCTGTTTTTCTAGAATGTGCATTTAATTTGGTAATTTGATGTGGCTTTGCTTTGTATTATTTATTATAAACACTTAAATACCCTAATATCTTTTAAGATAGATGAAGTGAAGTATGGTTAGGACGTCACTTTTTCCTCGGCGTTGCCTGATGCTGAAAAAAATTGAACTCTCAAAAAAAGAGATAAAATTTTCATGTATATATTTTATATATACAATTAAAAATAATTCAAATTTTTTGGCTCTGAGGAGCACAGCTGCTCGTGGTTGAGTCACTCACTCTTTTCTTTTTGTTGTTCGGAGACACGACCGAGGAGAACTGTAGTAGAGGGTGCGCAGAAATGTCCTCCGGAAGAATACTTCGTGACCCTGTTGTCAAAAGAAGAGTTCCAGAGACATGTTACTGCTACCAATAAGAACTTCAGGAACAGATATGTCAGGCCAACTGTATTACCGATGTGACGCCGACGCGGACATAGGCATAATTATAAGGAAACTAATGTACTCGACCCGTCAAAAAAGGCGGGATTCGATACTTTCTTTAGGCAAATCCTGCACAAATGGATGACAGACAAATAAATCCATCTTACTAATAGTAGTCTTGACTGAAATATTCCTGTACGTGTGCAGTGCGCTGGTGAAACTTGTGTCACAGATACGGACGTTAAGCACCCTTTAAATTTAGAGCGAGAGAGAGAGAGACGGGCCAACCAACCACGACCAACCAATGGGTTCAGTGAGATTCCCATTGTAATAACATAGGTGAAATTGCGCATGAATAATATCAATATGAATTTACGTATGTATTTATAAATTTTAGGAGACTCTTGTCATTTCATCATATAGTATTGATTCGTAACACACCGATAGCGAGGTTCTTAAATTTGACAGACATGTAAACAATTTCGACCTTACTAGTGAATTACATTAGCATTTTCAGAAGTACTTAATTACAAAATTTTTTAAGACGTTCCCTGCTGTTACACCTCCACATGCTAGCAAAGGTAAAGACCTTAAAAATATGTTCGAAAAATATGTTCGAAGGTAAAGACCTTAAAAACTTTCGGGTACGTGTCATTTTGCATCGTAGAGACGTAACGCGAAAGCTGTGTTTTGCGCTTCTCGTGCTAAATTTTGGGAAAATTTGATTTCCAGAATGTCAAAGGTTTACCAGTTTAACCTCGACTTAGGAGCCAACACGTGCTCGTAAGATAGCACTTATGAATACGTTTATTTCGTTTTCAGAGTCCACCCGGAATTTAATCGCTGAATTAAGCGGCCCATAGACGATCAATTTAACTGTCAATATCATTGACTCAATATAGTGATGACATTTTTTTTTGCCCGCTAAGTCAATTATTTGACGGTCGTCAATCAAACCCACAGACTATCAATTAAATTGTCAATATTCATTATTGTTAATTATATTGACAATGAAATTGATTGTCTATGGGCCGCTTTAGAGCGTCAGTTTGTGGTAATATACCGACATATGATTTGTTAAGCTATGAAAGATATAAGGAGTCTTGGATGAAATTTACTCTTTGGGTGAATTGAATAAAGAGTCTTGGGGTGAAAGAAATAAAGAGTATCGGATCAAATGAATTTGGTGAACACAATAAAGGGTCTTGGGTGAAATTTGTTGTCTTAGCAGAGAATTGTGTCTGAAAATAACCCCTCAGGGGGATACAGGTATTGTATCTATGGGAATAGGCGCTCCCAGGGGGACTATGTGAGGGCCTGAGCTAAAGGTTAGGTAGGCTTCCTTTTGTTGTAATAAAATAGGTTTTTGTTTTGTTACGGACCATCTTTTTTCGGTTCACTGCTGTCCTGTTTTTCAGCACCTACTACTTTCTTCTTCAACTTTTTTCTTGTTTCATGGACTTCTTTCCTGGCTTACTGTTTCTGTGCACCTTGTGCATAGTTTCCGCGTTCCCTCAACTCCATTCTAAATGGTGCCTTCCTCTTTCCTCTCTTGGAACATCTTTGTCGTGATTAAGGGAGGCTAAAACTTTCTTATATAATAATAATAATAATAATGTCTGAAAATAATTAGCGTTTCGATAGAAATCCACAAAATGGGTGCTTGCGCAAAATGATTATTTTTAATTAAGTGAGAAACTGAGGTTCAAAACGCTCACCAAACGTGTAACATCTTCTACGCATTGTTTTGTAATTGCGTATTTATTTAAATTCGAGTATTTTGCTTTTTGCAGACCCAAATAAAAAATGGAAGTGCAAAGAAGCCCGTATTTAATGAAGTCATTATTTTGTTAGAGAAAATCAATCAGCAAAAAGATTTTTTGGACGTTTCGACCCCCTGGGTCATTATACATTCTGAAACAAGGAGAAAAACTAATGTAACATAATGCGAAATATATCAAAATGGAGAGAGAGAGAAAAATAGAAGAAAAATGAAGTCAATAAATAAAGTATATTGTAAATAGTACACTTGTTGATGAGGGAATGCTTCTTGGACAGATTTTTCTTTTGAAATGCACAAAGATTCTAAAATGCAGACGTTTATTCAATTTATTTACCACAGGTGATACAGAGGTAGAATGTTTCTTAAGTCTAGTACAATGGTCAAATTTGACTATAGCTACCTGTGGGCCCGAACAAGTTCAGCGACTTCTAGGGCATCCTATCATCACGTTATTCTAAGGTGTACAATAATGTTTAACCTAGTTTACTTAACCTAGTTTCGCATTAGACTGATCATTGAGATAATTTACTCGATATTTTATGCTGTATTTTACAATATAGGTCAAATCGGCTATATTTAACAGTATGTTCGATAAAACGATTCAAGAGCAGACTGAAGATCGGTTATGTTACCCAAAGCAAGTTACATTATTACATTATCATTAGTTACATGTAGGAGGTAAGATTTGACATGGTGATCTTACACGACTAGTATTCTGATAGGAAGTGAGACTCAAGATGTCTTTTGAATACTTTGTACGAATTACATTTACGGATCTCCGCAGGTATAGAGTTCCAAGTTTTGGTTCCAACGAAGAGGATACTGTGTTGCGACCGGGCCTTCGAATAATAAGGAAGCATGAATTTACTTCTATTTCGGGTTAAATGGTTGTGATGACCAGTTTGCGCAGTCAATAATTGTCTTAGGCTATTGCCGCCATCATTTCTTAGTGTTTTGTAAATGAAATTACAGATAGAGATTTTGTAGAGATCAGAAAGTTTAAGTATTTGTAAATTTTTGAAAGAATCATTTGTGTGAGCATTATATTCTAGGTTCTTTACCGCTCTGACAGCTCTTTTCTGTAGAGTAAAAATTTTGTTGGTTTTATTTTTATCAGTTCCGTGCCACGCTTCTATTCCGTATTGCAAGTATGGAGAAATAAGCGTTCGGTAGAGCATTTGTAAAGCTGTTTCAGGCAGAAAATTTTTAACTTTATTCAGGATTCCGATGGATTTTGATAATTTAGAACTAATATGAGTGATGTGCTCTTTGAAGGTCAGATGTTTATCTACTACGATGCCCAGAAACTTACATGAGTTGGTTTCTTCGATTTCACCTTCGCCAATTTTAATGCATGGAAGAGATACATCTTTCTTGTATGAGAATGTAATATAATTTGTTTTATCAATATTAAGGCTTATTTTATTAGCTTTGAGCCACGATGAAACCTTATGAAGTTCATTATTTATACTCTCCACAATCATAGCGGGATTTTGGTTCGGAAGGACCGCAGACAGCGTACTGTCATCGGCAAAAAGTATGAATTTGAAGAATGATGTAGATTTTACAATATCATTGATAAAAATCAGAAACAGGAGAGGCCCAAGAACAGATCCTTGTGGAACTCCATGGCTAATTATCTGTGGGTCTGATTTTGCGTCGTCAATGACAACGTATTGCTTCCGATTTGTTAGGTATGATCTGACCCAATCATGGGCAATCCCTCGAATGCCATAACAGTGTAGTTTCGAGAGTAGTATTTTATGGTCCACACAATCGAATGCTTTTCGAAAGTCAAGAAATACAGAGAAGACAGGCTTTCCTTCATCTATATTAGAATAGAGGAATTGTAAATGATTTAATATAGCCTGTGTTGTTGATTTTTTAGAGCGAAAGCCGTATTGTTTATCGTAAAGAAATGATTTTTGTTCAAAATAAGAGTACACTTTTTTGTACACAATCTTTTCGAATACTTTGCTAATAATTGGTAGTACGGAGATAGGTCGATAATTGTTTACACAGGTTTTTCACCACTTTTAAAGATAGGGGTTACTCTAGCAACTTTGAGGGAGTTCGGGAGAGTGCCTAGTGAGAGAGACTGGTTAATAATATTTGATATCATCGGGCTACAATGTCAGCAATAACTTTAAGTACTTTAGTCGGAAACGTTTGTAGCCCATTCGATTTATTTTTCATGTTGTTTATGCACGTAATTACATCGGAGGAGTTTGTAGGCGTGAAGTAAAAGGAGTTGGGTTCTCGAATATGATCCATAAATTCCAGGTGATCAGTAGGTTCACTTGGAATACCATCAGCTATAGTTTTCCCTACGTTTACGAAGAAGTTGTTAAAGAGATTAGCAATTTCTTTCTTCTCATGGTATTTCACATTATCTTGAATGACGTATTCAATTTTCTTTTTATCGGCATTATTCTGTTTACAGCAAGAGTTAAGGAGATGCCAAGTCTTTTTAACGTCAGGTTTGAATTGAGTAAACTCGAGCGTAAAGTAGTTCTTTTTTGATGTTCTTATCTGGTTTGTTACATAGTTTCTGAATCGGTTATATGTTTCTCTAGATATTCGCCCTTCGCAAAGGAGGGCTAGGTACGCTTGACGTTTCTTTATATTTATTACGATGTCTCTAGTAATCCAGGGCTTTTGTTTATTTTTCGGGGTAACTGTACGAGTTACAATTGGGCAACACTGATTGTATGCGGTCATTATAGTTTCAGTCAACTTTACTACTGCTTCATCAATGCTCGTAGCATTATAATTTTGTTGAGAGATGTGCAATGTAGGCATTGATTCTTCTAGAACGGTGCGCATTTCTTCAAGATTTGATTCGTTTATTTTACGATATGAGTAAGTTTCAGCCCGTGCCTTGGTGCAAGCAATATAGACATTTTTCTTAATAAGAAAAACTGGGAAGTGATCTGATAAGTCAGAAGTAATTATTCCAGCAAGAAAATCACTTGGGTCTGTCATAAAGATATTGTCAAGCAGCGTAGCACACTCTGAGGTTATTCGTGTAGGCTTTGTAATGATCGGAAGGAAGGATTGAGACTGAAAGGTTGTTAGGAAATTAGAGATTGGTTCATAGCTTTCATGTTTCAGTAGATCATAATTGAAGTCACCGCATATTATTATGTCATTGTATAAGGGCCTGTTGAACTGAGAAATAATACGATTCACCTCATTCAGGAAGGATATAGGACAGGCTGTAGTGTTCGACTAGATGAAGATGATATTACTTTAAAGTCATCTGGCCGAAATGAAAAGTCACACTTCTCTACATGAGAGCCGACTAAGGAATGCGAAGGTGCAGAGAGGTACTGGTTGGTCCTAAAACTCCTGCGGGCATGCTCTGCAACACGAATGCCAAGGGCTCGAGCAGGCGATCCTACGTACTCAGACACGCACACTGTGTGCAACTATATTTGTAAATAACAGCTGAGAGCATGTCCTTAGGAGTTTTATTTTTTTAAACGAATTGGGATCCTATTCTCTGCGTACTAAATAACACCATTTTGTAATAAATTATTAGGAAAGTTTTGAAAGCAATAAGACAAGTTCCTTCTTAAGTTTCTTTGATTGTTGGCAAAGAACGGAAACTAAAAGAAGAATTCTTTTTGATGAGCCATAGGTAATGGCACGTCGGGCTAAAACCTTTTGTTCAACAAATTCTTAATACAAGAATCAACTAGTCTCGATGAAAAACCAACATTAATTTTTCGGAAAGCAAACCAGGTACGTCGACTGCTATACGTTTGAGTGAGGGTTGAGAAAATTGTACTTACAGGTTAGAAGTGTGTAGTCTGGACAACGTGAACTATTGATTAATTTCCATAGCTGAACACATCAAGGTTAATATTCAAAGTCCAATGAATATTTTGATTCCTTATCATTTGATTCCTCCATCTATCATTTGAGTTAGAAATGTTTTTCGTTGGAGCACTTTTTTGGACACTAAGTTATGAGTAGATATTTCTTAATATAAGTATCTATGGTATTTTGTCTCGATCCTTAGCTAGCGCACACACGTGTGAGTATCAGTCCTTTTAACGCACATGCGCACGCTTGTACATGACATAACATACACATTCATTATTACACAACACACCACCCACTCCTGCACCTGATCAGAAGTGTGTGTGTATAAAACACACCGCCACTGCTGCATAACACTCTTGCATATCACCCATAATTTTGCATAACACACCCCCATAACACACACCATAACACACACCATAACACCCCCATAAAATACCCCTTAACACCCCATAACCCACCCAATAACACAGCCCATAACACATCCCCATAATACACCCCATAACACCCCCATAAGACACCCTGCCTAACACCCCCCCACAACACCCTGCCTAACATCCCCACTCCTGCACCCCCCAGAAGTGTACCGGGCCCGCAAATCGTGCTCGGAGTGGCAGCGGCGGGCGGCGCTGCGGCGGCAGGCTAAGCTCGCGCTGCACGCGCTGCGCCTCCGCACCGCGCACCCCCTCCAGCACACCGCCATGAGCAGATATGGCCTCGTCTAGTGAGTGTGACTAGTGTGGTAGTCTAGTATTAACGGCTAGCCGGGTAGTTGAGTGTTGGTGGCCTAGTAAGGGAATGGACTGCTGGACTAGCAGATACGGCCTCGTCTAGTGAGTGTGCCGATTGTGGTAGTCTAGTATTAACGGCTAGCGGGGTAGTTGAGTGTTGGTGGTCTAGTTAGGGAATGGACTGCTGGACTAGCAGATATGGCCTCGGCTAGTGAGTGTGCCTCGTGAATTAGTGAAATTTATGGCTAGCGGGATAGTTGAGTTTTGGTGGGCTGGTGAGGGAATAAACTGTTGGACCAGCAGGGTAATTATATATTGGTGGAATATTAAGGTAATGAATGTTTGTGGACTAGCAAGATTATGAACCATTGCAAGATGATGAATTAAAATGCAACGCCATAAAGCGTTGCTGTCTCATTTAGTGAGTATGGATTAGCGAGCTAATGAAATATTGGTGGACTAGCGAGATAATGAACTGTTGATGGGCTAGCAAGCTAATGAACTATTACAAGATGATGAATTAGAATCTAGTGCCAAAGAGCAACGCGGCCTCAACTGCTGGTGTCTAACAGCGATACGGTGTCGTTTGGTGAGTTTGGACGAGCAAGTTAATAGAATACTGCAAGAAAACGAAATTAAATACCAGCATAAAATAGCGTGGTATAACTGGTACAAACGAGCAAGATTATAAACTAGTAAAAGCTGCTCGAATTGAACATGAATAGTATCAGTCCGAAAGTTAGCTCGAAATATCCGATACATAATGGCTGCACAAATAACTTGTACGTCGTACTCTACCATCTGCCTGGCATGACTTCTTTCCAATGAAAATGCACTGAGGTAAGTGAATATTTAATACAATGTTATTATCATCGTAGGAATAATAAAATTTACAGAAAACCCTTATGTCTTCCACTTAATAAAAAAATAAATATGAGGACAAATGAGGTGTGAATCAGTATTCCATAGATAAAACTGTTGCAGTGAGGGGAAGCGAAACTAACTGAAAACATATTTATAATAATCCAGGAAATTCTCATCATTCCTATAGAATTACCATAGAAAAAATCCAATAGTCCGAGATCAAGAACTTGTATAATGCATAAAATATGAATGCATTCAAGAAGCAATCACAAAAAGCTACAATTTGAAAAATGTGAGACAAGTGGTAAACGTGGAGGTGCATTTGGTGCATGTTAAGTTCACCTAGGTAGGTGAGAACGTGTAGGGCCGTTTTCAACGGCAGAAAATTAGAATGTAGTGAGAAGGTAAACATGTTAGGAAGAATGCAGGCACTGAAACTCAGTTTAACTTTTCTGCCTGCGTATCTATAATTTTAGCTGTCCATTGCGCAGGCTGTACTTGAGCGGCTAAAATCATAGATGCTCAGGCGGAAAATTTAGACTGGGAACATGGAAAAATTTCACCCTACAGAGCGCTGTTAAAGGAGCGAAAAAAGGAGTATAGGCATGAGGTGATTGGACTACCATTACTGTTAAAAAGCTAAAATATATCGTGTCAAAATTTAACTAGAGGAAACGTCAATGACTTTGGTTGCTTGTGCTTGATTTTGGAAGATTGAACACGCATTGAAAAAAGATGGCCAATTTTATAATTTTTCCCAAACTTCGCAACACAACTACAGCGATGACGATTCAGCAAGGGGAACAGCTGCTCATCGAATCTAGCAGAAATAATTTTTTCTATCTATGCTAGGAAACCACACACTATTAGTAATACATGTTTAAATGTGTGATGCTAAAGTTAGTGATGTCAGTTAATCATATTTTAGGGGAACACGGGCTTGAAATGTCCATTTCAATCCTCCCTAGCGAAGTATAACAGCAGCGAATCAAGCGTGGATCACTGAAAGGAATTCAGTTACAATATTGAGACCTGAGTGGAGTTTGTAGAGAAATTCGGTCGAAGAATATGAACACCTTTTGATCAATATCACGCAATGTATGAAGACCTTATAATGCTACAATAAATCTAGCATTGCCTTATAACACTATAATTAATCTAGCATTGCCTTATAAAACTCTAATTACACAGCCTATTTTCCTACAGAACAGTTCGAAACATAATCTTCTGATACACCAATCCTTAAAAGATAACAAATGTATACATCGAATGCGCTAATACATCATGGGATTCCCCTGCACTATCACTTTCTAAAATGAAATAACGAAAACTAGTAAGACTTTAATCATAAACAAAATAATTTAACTAACAAATCTTTAGTTATCAACGTATAATCGAAACGTAGTAAATATGTTAGTTCACGACTTCGTTTTCATTGCAAAGATGTTCTCAATGAGGAAAGAGAAAAGAGCTCTTTGGCAAGGCCAAGCAAGAAAACATGAAATACTTCAACTCGTTCAAGCATTGATTTCACCTTCATGGTACATAATACAATTTTCAATCAGAAGTATGAAATATCAGTTAAATTTTGATATCCACTTATGACGAAACACAGATTGCTCCCTTCGTCAAGTGGCTTCTTGGATCACGTATTTGCATGAGGAAAGTGATTAAGCTCAAATGAATAACTTTTTCAATATTTCTCATAAATGAATTTTTCCGCTCTGCTTTGCGAGTTCCTTCCAATAAAAATGAATCATTAAGTATTTTACGAGAAAATTTTTTGAAGATATTAAAAATAAAAAACTGTAAACGAACTATGTCCCATAAATAGTTAAAGATGTATTACATTGTGAAATTAAATGAACCTTAGCATCATAAATGCAACATATCATCACTCAGTGTTACTCATTGATTTACAAATCTACAAATGAAATGACTGATCTTGTCCAATGCAAAAGTTCCACAGTATTAGCGGGAAAAATAAAATGTTTTTCATTTCGTAAAAAACGTTTACCCTTTAATTTTCAATTCTTTTCTTTCGATGCTAGACACCTAAAAAATATCCGAAAAAGTAGAATTGGCACAACGTGTGTTTCAATATTTATAACACTGTTTTATTTAGAAAATCGAATGAAAATAGTTCAATCCCTCCTGGAAAACCACTTTCTCAATTTTTGTATTAATTTTATTTATTTATTTTATTGTAGAAATTGTACTGTTTTTTATATTTTTAATATTTTTGGCAGTTTTAATTTATGGAGCACTTTCAATTTTAGCTCGGGAAATTTACTAGAAACCAGGAATTTAGCCGCATTCAAATTATCAAACTTAATTATTCATCAATTCAGTTCCACTTTAACGAATAAAAGGTTCATTTTTCACTTATACTTTAGAATAAAATTCAAAAGAAAAGCGTCTGGTCTTTCAAGGCAAAATACTAATTTAGATATCATTGAGAGTTATTTAGGGGGGAAAAATGCTAGACATCATCTTTTCTTTTTGCGCAAAATGTTATTGCTTTCTTACGAAATTTTTCATATTTTTTATGGACAAATTTAAATTTTTCGCTGCTTTTTTTTCGGTGTACATATTTCTTACTTCACTATTCATTGTTGACATTTATTTAAGTGATCGAATACGAGTATCTGAATAATTTTATGAAACACAAAGGAAATAGCCTCCATGATAGTGATGTCCTTAACTAGTGCCAAATTATCTAAAGAAGAACTTTCTAATGAGACTCGATTTAACTCTTCATTTTCGTCGTTTTCCTTTTCAAGTATGCCTACACAATGAGTTTCATTGGCTACACGTAATTTGGGCCTTTGCTTGCATCCTTCAATCACAAATCAACTAAATGCAAA
The DNA here is from genome assembly GCA_030386875.1 of Morinoia aosen. Taxonomy (NCBI): domain Eukaryota; kingdom Metazoa; phylum Arthropoda; class Malacostraca; order Amphipoda; family Talitridae; genus Morinoia; species Morinoia aosen. The sequence continues at coordinate 48,926,491 of CM059574.1, read as the reverse complement.
ATAAAATACATTACACCAATGTGACCTAGTTTGATTTGATTTTTACATCCATAAAAAATACAAAGAGCTTGAAATAAACTTAGCTCAGTAGCGACATAAAATCATTTAAAAATACAGAAAACAACAAACAAAGTGGATTGTTGCTGATTTTTACACCAGTGGAAGAGTTCAAAGGCACTATAACACTAACATTTTTATCGTTTTTAATATATAGTGTGCATCTTAAATTTATATTTGAAGCCATTGGGGTATTTCTCCTTTTTGCACCAATGAAAACGTGTAAGAGTACGTTCACATCTCTGTCGGCTTTCATTTTTTGAGTACACCTGTGGCTGTTCTTCAGTTTTGCACTAGTGAAAGAGTCTTAGAGCCACCACAACACAAAAATATTATTGTTCGTTTTCATTTTAGAGTACACCTGCAATTTTCATTTTACTTGATTTTCAGTGCGCGGAACGAAGTGGAGCCGATAGACGCGTCTCACGAACTGCCGATGACAAATAATGGCTCCGGGTCCCAGTTCCGAAATTTTGGTTCCTCATCTTCCGCAGATGCGGGCACTAAAACGGCTGGGGATCGATCAGGTTCACAAGGCAGGGGCGAAGTGGTCTCTTCTGGCCGAAGTTTGGAGAACTTACAGAAAAAACTTCAATCGGACATAATTCGAAAGCGAGCTATGCGTAAAAGTAAGTTTGTTTAACAGGACCAAGGAAACACAACGCTTGTTTGCTTTGTTTTATTTTTGAGTTTATTTTAGTTTTAGTTTCATGCTTCAGAGTTGAATTTTTAACTTCGAAAACTTCAATCGGACATTATTTGAAAGCGAGCGGTGCGTGAGATTAAGTTTGTTTAAATTGCCAAAGGAAACACGACGCTTACTAGTTTTATTTTATTTTTAAGTTTATTTTAGTTGTAGGCTTCAACATTGAATTTTGAATATATGATGAAAAATCCATCTCAGAAAACCATAAACCAAAATGAGGTTGTAACTCATAAAAATGTAAGTGAAGAGAGTTTCGAAGTTTAGAATTTAAAATAATTCCTGCCATCACACGTGCAAACGAATGCTGCTGAGAAAATGTGAAGTCCCTTTCATGAAGAAAAAGGCTTTTAAGGTTAGTAAACCTATTGAATTTACCGATTCTTTCGTTTCATGTTATTAAATTTTATGCTCAAAATCACTCTACATAGAAGCTTTCTAAGGAGTAAAGAGCTTTGTTAAAAAATTTTGAAGACACTCAAAAATGGATAGCCGGAAGTATTTAGGACTTAGGTCGTCGACTTCCACTGTCAGTCACTATTTGTCTCCTCATAATGACTAGAAGATTACATTAATGACGAATAATAATAGACAACTGTGAGATAATCAGATTTTACCTTGTTAATTTACTCGCGCTCATTAACAAAAACTCAAAATTTTCTTCTCGGTTTTGCCAAAATATGAAGTATTTTCCTGAAGTCAGCACGACAGCGAGCAGCACGTGAGGTAACGATGATATGTTGGAAAAAAAATTTGGTTACCATCCACTATCGCTGAATAAAAATTGTTCACACGCCTAAAAGATAGATTTTGCATGAAACTGAAGCAGTGTGGGATACAAATTAAAACCCAGGAGAAAAATTAATTCATTATTCTGTTCCTGTAGAAACATTTAATATATTTTGTCATGACAGACCCTGCTCATACACAATTCAAGAATACAATCTATTCTTTGCATCAAGAACAGACGCACAATTTGGATACGATAGTCCTCAGTACACTTCATGTATAAATTTAAGGTCCTAATCGTATTCAACACAATCTGATACTAAGACCAGTTTCGTACTTTACCGATACATACCAGATACTCTTTTGTAATAAGTCAGTTCAGTGATGGCTTCAGTAGCATTGTACAGAAAATCCCTACTGATATCCTCAAAAGCGCGGTAATCTGTTAAGGAGCCCGGCCCGTGACAGTATATTAGAAAGCGACCTCCCATGCATCGCCGGTTGATCTCACACTGCGACTCATGAAAATTCTACACTACTTAATTGAGGACCAGTCTGGCTGGTGGGGATTCTGATCCTTTAAATTAGAGACTAATTCAAATGTGAGGGGTAGATAGAAAGTATTAAATTAGATATGACGTAATAATTTAGATAAGAGGGATATGAGGTAACGATTTAGATATAAGGGGTAAATATGAGATAAAAATTTACACATGAGGTTTAGATTTGAGGTAAATATTTAGAAATGAAGGGTAAACATGAGGTAAAGATTTAGATATGAGGGGTAAATATGAGATAACAATTTACATATGAGGTTTATATATGAGGTAACAATTTATAAATGAAGGGTAAATATGAGGTAAAATTTAGATAAGAGGCTTAGGTATGAGGTAACAATTTAGATATGTAGGGAGATATGAGGTAACAAATTTGGTATGCGGTTACGTAAGCAGTTATGATGCTTAGATATAGGACTAGATATATAAGTTACGGAGGCTAGGGCACAACATTTATGCAATACACAAACCAGTATAAAAATTGGAAATAATGGCTGTTAGGAATATTGATTTTCGGTAAAATCAGAATCTCCTGTCAGTTAAATGGGACAATTTTTACAATTCAGGTAAGTATAATATTTTAGAGCAAAATGGAGGAGTTGAAGCTCTTCATTTTACGATGATACACACGTCGTCGTTGTGACAATATTCGGTGGTTCAGACAATATCTGGTGGCGGTGATCATATCCAGCGGTTGCAAAGATAAAGCGAGGAAATTTTCTTTCTATTGTGAAAAACAGCATAATTGTTATCCTAATGTCTGATTATTGTGTTAATATCTTATTTTTGTGATAATATCTGATCATTGTATTATTATCCTATCGTTGCGATAATATGTGATTTTTGTGTTAGTATCCTATTGTTGTGATCGTTTCATATTATTGTGTTAGTATCCTATTGTTGTGATTATAGCTTATCATTGGGTTGATATCCGGTTGTTGCGATAATTTCATATCATATCATTGGGTTTATATTCGGTTCCCACGATGTCATCTGATCATTATGTTTATAACTGGATACTGTGATGATATTTGGTCATTGCTATAACTTTTTTCCGTCTGCGTTAAGCTAGTGCTGTTGTGACTGTATTTCGCTATTCTGCCATTTTAATAAAGATTCCGTTAATCACCCTGACAACGCGATAGTTTTTCGCAGCATTGCCCTTACTAACGTAAATGGGAGTATTAGGGCTTAGCTGAAAACACAACTTGTATCATTCTCTTCGACTCCGACGAAGACTTCTTCATTGAATGAGTTCAGACTTGTGTTTTTAACGCAATTTAAGACTGTATCTCGCTAGTACAGCGAAGCATCACATGAAGCCAATTCCAGAGCAGACGTTAGGGATCTGTATTAGCTTTGGGAGGGCCAGTGTTATGTATTCGTTTATAAATTATTGAGATTACACGAGTTGATATGTCCAGTACATTTTGATGGAGTCTTGATAATTATCAAAAATGTTCGTGAGCGGATATTTTGAATGTGGATTAGCATGGGCTCACTTGAGCTGATCCGTGTGCCGTCGATATTTTAATGTATTTACGTTTCATTTCCTGAAGCAACTTGAACTTCACTCCACTCGATGAGTTGAGCGTCAATTGTTCGAAATCCGTACAGCGGCGTGGTGACTGATTGCAGTTGCTAAGCGAGTCTGAACTTTTCTTAACTAATAATTTTTCATATCACGCTTCAATGCGTCCCAAAGGGAATGTAGAATTTCGTTCTAATAATAATACTTCAATTCTTTGGGTTTTAGCCACAAGCGCGTTCTGCGCAAAGCCAACAATGACTTTTTTAGACAGAAATATGAATTACGTGCAAAATGGGTGTAAAAACTACGTATGAAATTGATGTAGCATTATTCTGGGAAAACAGTCTAAGCTAATGAACGTATTTTTTCTTCCACTCACAGCCTGGACTACGTGAGTATTCACAAAATATTTATCAACAGTTTAGACTTGTGACTCTTTCTCCCCGCTGTTTTCATTTCCACATAACTATCAGTAGTGATAGATCCAGAATTGATTTAGCAGTACTAATAGAAGCAAAATAGACATGTGAATAATTCTAGAAGAATCTTACTATATTGAACAACATTATTCACAAATCGAAATATGTATGAAATAGGGTCAGGGAATGCACAAGTATGTTCCAACATACATGTTTGTCGCCTTAAAGTTGATGCTGAGGGAAAAACCGTGTATGACAGTGATTGTAAAATTGCAGCTGCGAGAATAAAATTGTTTTCCTAAGTCAGGTTTTGGTTCTTGAATTTTGGCGGCGTGTATGAAATTGGTGAATTATTGATTGCATTATAAATGCAATGTATATATGTGAGTGTAATACTCGTATGTCTAAATATTATTAATTTCTAAGAGGTGTCCTGCGATGTGGCATCACAAACTAACGTCGGTGAGAAGTGAATACAAACTCTAATCAGCATCAACTTCATTTATCATCTTAAGCTCTGTTAAAGAGTCTGTTAAATAATCTGTTGAATCTGAAGCTCTGTTAAATCAATACGTCAACCAAGATTCTACTCACACAGAAAACAAGGCTTCCAATTCTGGCAGTTTGACTTTTTTTAGCAGTCTTTTCTCCGCTGCAATCCGTGCCTAGCAAGAGAATTTTGTTCCGAAGCTGGCCTACAGTTTTGTATAGATTATCCAATCCAACAGAAGTATAAATTACTCGTAAATAATTATCCTCGAGTAATTTTTATTTAGATCTTATTGAAGTACGGAACAAGGAAATTGGAGCAAGCATTGGAGTATTGGAACAAAGAAAGGCTGACACGGACTACAATAAAGAGAGGATAGAAATATGGGCTGAAGCCCGCACAAAAAAAAAAAATCACCGTCCGATCTTTATTATAACTAGCATCGCACGTTGATTTTCCTTTTTGTGAGGGCTTCAGCCCATATTTCTATACTCTCTTTGTTGCAGTCCGTGTCAGCTTTCCCTTGCTTCTCGAACTCGTATCTCGTGCATTGTGCAAACTTCCATTTAGAGTTATTTTGAAATTGAACTTGAAACACACTTTACAATTATGGACGTGTTATAAATCGAGTTCATTCTAGCGCGTTCACCGTAAAATTCAAGTAGTTTAGAAGGTATACGTCTTTGTGTTGATAACCAGTAAAAGAGATCACGACAGGATTACTGTTCTTCGTTTATGTTTCACATGGCGGCTGATTGCAAATCAAAATGAAATTTGTTATAATGCTATGCTGTCATCTTACCGATACCTGAATATATGTCTGGAAATGTTTTGCACACTGAACGTTCTTGGTGCGTATGAAAATGTTCAAATGCATTCCACATTTCTTCTGTTTTGATTCTTTGAATTCTTATTATCACAACTTTATTAATTACCCTGGTCTAATGATTTGCTGACGCACTTGTAAACATTAACAGTGAACGACTTATTAAACTAAGTGGTAATTTTGAAATCAGGAATAAAAACGTATTACAAATCTGTTTTACAGTTTAAATGTTGATTGAAAAATTTGCTTGGGTTGTGGAGACGGTCGAGATGTAAAGTGGAGAGCGCTGAGCAGTGCTTTGAAACTGTTACGTTCTCACAAGGAAGTAATACATTTCTGTGGTGGTGCAGCCTAGGTGCATGAAGGTGGGCTGGATTAGCATTTCCCATGCATTACATGGCATCAATATCTGAGAAGAAACAGCACAAAACACAACACAAACACACTCAAATGAAATCTACAATTTCTAACCGAACTGAAACCAATGAACAAATATTAGTGGTCATTAAAATGTTTTCAGTACTTTAGTGTTCTATCACTACTGAATTGTGTTATATCACTGGTAAATCACTATTGAATTCATGACTACAGAATTGTGCAACCATTTTCCCCATTCATGGTGGTAGAGAACCGGGCGGATACCTTTTTTTTATTTGATTGTACAAGTAGTTTCTAATTACTAAACTGTTGTTCGAGTGTCAAATCTAAACTTAATTTTGGTGTAGAAAAATGACAGCTGATGATTATTTTAACGCCACCTTATAAAATTAGTCAATTTGAGCGTAAAAAACTACTCACGAATGATCTAAGAAAGTTAATTCTTATAGGCCCGCGACAAAAGCTTGTATGCTTTCAAGACTCATTCGATTATTTACTCCCGACAGACTGTAGGCGGCGACGGCGCCGGCAGAAGAATATAAAGAAGGCGCAGAAACATGACTCAGAACCACAACCTGGAAACGCCACCTCCAGCGAGTAGGCGGAACTCAGCACGGTCCGCTCTTTATTTTTGGCCTCGCAATATGCCACTTGTGCGCCAAAACTCGCGCCTCTCAACTCGCTTGTGACTGGCGGCGCATCGGTCGAGATTTTGCTGGCAGCAGCGGTAGTGTGTGCCGAAGTTTTTAGCAGTGAGTGTCGTTTGGTGAAGATGTGATATAGCGTTCGGTGATCTTATTTTTAACAGGAGTGGTTGGAAAGTGGCTTAAGTGGTGTAACTAGACGTGAGAAAATTCTTCTGCTGATCCCCATTTCATGGAGTAATGTAACCGTTTGGTGATCCTATTCAAAAGCATGGTGGATGTCATTTTGTGGAGCGGTATACCTTAGATGTTTACATTTTAGCCTAAAATGATTGTTATTTTGTGAACAAGTTGATTACCCTGTGGTGATCAAATTCTTGACCACGGTGAACGTGGGCTTGTGAATACTGAGTAATATAAATTCAATATGCACAACATGATTTTATTTTTAGGACTAGTAATGTTTTCTATATATAAGTGTTTTTCTTTAGAATTAGTGCTGATCATTTTGCGATTAGCGTAAAACGAGGGCAACGCAAAACTGATAACAAGACTGAGTCTCCTAGATGGATGTGATGAGTAAACAACTTTGTCACTTATTCAAGGAACTCGAAACTGATAGGTTGGTATTCCAACTTTATGACTTACAAATGCCCAAATTGAGGCTTTGCAGATGTAATGAACGGTCGTGTTGTGGTAAAATTTACAAAATGAGTAATTTTGATTTTTCAGCTATGGTAAACGATCAAGTTATGCAATCTGTAGTGGGAGGAATAACTGTGATGTTGAGAAAATAGTTTTAACTTGTCGGTTATGGTTAACTATCAAGTTAAAAGAATCTTTGGTAGAAGGACTGACTGTGATGTTGAGAAAATGGTTTTTGCACTCAAGAAACTTGAGCTCCTACATATTAACGGATATTTCCGTGTATCTGTAAGATCTCTTTTTCTTGAAATCCTTGGAGAATATTTTCCACACATTTTCAAGTTTTCTGTAAAACGAAATGACACTTATTTTGAGAAGTAACCGACTTAGCTTCGGTACCAAATCATGAAATTGAACGAGTTTTCTGGGAAATTTTTTGAATTGAAACTTTCAATTCTTGCTAGAATCGAACATTTAAGGTAAAGCAGACGTTGAAATCGTAATATTTTTTCACAAAACAAAACGTTTTGAAATAATGGATGCAATTATAATTGATTGAAAATGAATTAATAAATTCAAAACCTTAAATAATTGAAATTACGATTTTTTCCGGAATGACGGACTCTCAGCTTACACTGGACAAAAGACTTGCAATGTAAGGCAAGAGTGACATTTTACTGTGTGTAAAAGCGCCTGTAAAAGAAGAAGGGGCTATTATTCCTTGCTTTTTTATTATAGGGTGAAAAGTTTGAATTCTTTTATACAAAATAAAGTATATTAGTATTAGCATTGGAAGAATTCTTCATGCTGGAAATAAAGCCAATATTTTTCTCCGTGAGTGTTTGCTGTAAGTAGGCAACAGTCCATGAAATGATAGACAATAAAACCGGTCACTGAGAGAAGTAGGGAACTTTCTGAGGTTTTGGAGTGTTGCTCTGTGAATGGCACTCAGTGAAGAGAATATTGTTTTACATTCTATTTAGTTCATTAAATTCGACTACAGAGTTCTTTACTTCCTCAACAAGCCTAAACTGAACGAACATTTTTTACGCCCACAACTAGTTGTGTTATGCACTTGTTGCGGCTGACGCTGCCGTTTATACAAAATAGTTCGAACGTTCTGAGTGGAAATGCCAAGTGTTAATGCCAGCAAAAATAAATTATACGGTGAGTGATTATGTCCGAACATTTACGTGAGTTATATCGTTTTGATATAAATAGAGGATCTCTGAAGTAAATTAAAATATTCAAATCACATAAATTGGAATTTTTGAAGGGAATTAAAGGGTTCTAATTAGATAAAAGGGGATCTATGAACCAAATTAAATGACTGTAGTCAAATAAATAGGGATCACTGAAGACAATTAAAGGTAAAAATCGTATAGTAGATGATATCTGAGCAAGTTATGGCAATAGGGAAGCTAACTACGCGGTAATGACCATCTGAAAGGAGGATTTGCAGAGCCAACAACGTGGTAACAACCCAGTGAACAGGTGATTAGCAAAGCAAACCACGTGGTGATTTGTTCCCCCCTTCAAAAAAAAAAATAAATAAAATAAGGGCGCGTCTCAGTTTTCCAAGAAGCGCCGTGCGTTCGGAGAGGCCCAGCAAACCGCACCTTTCCCAGAGGTTTTAATATCAATTGCAACAGTTGCATAAATTTCACTACCAAGATCGAAATAAGAACTTGCGTGAGATGAAGCATGCATGACGAAGAATTAATTCCTGTCTGTATTAACATTTTTAATGATTGAACGTGTCTAATGAACATGTTCATCTAATGAAGTTATTTAACAGACCTATTGAATATTTGATGAAAATTTTTAGTTAATAAACTGGTTTAATGAACATGTTCAGTGAATGAATGTGTGTTTAATGGGCATGTTTATTGAGTGGAAATTTTCAATGAAAGTACTCAACGATTGAGAATGCTAAAATGAATACGCTAAATGAATGTTAATACTTTAAATGAATGCTAGATGAATGCGCTAAATGAATGTTAATACTTTAAATGAATGCTAAATGAATACGCTAAATGAATGTTAATACTTTAAATGAATGCTAAATGAATACGCTAAATGAATGTTAATACTTTAAATGAATGCTAAATGAATACGCTAAATGAATGTTAATACTTTAAATGAATGCTAGATGAATGCGCTAAATGAACACATTTAATAAACGCATATGATGGACATGCTGAAAGAATGAATATCACTAACGAACACGTTTAGCTGCCAAATTTATTTAAATGAACGTCGTGAGTGAGCATGTTAACTTAATCAACATGCGTAATCTACATATTTATTGATAGGAGATGTTTAATGCCATGTTTAAAGACATGTTTAACGAATGAACACTTCTAATGACGTAATGACGTGTTTAATGACAAATATAGCAGAATAAAAAATTCGAAGAAAAAATCTTTAATATATATTTTTAATGTCTGAACATATTTAGTTGATGTGTTGCATTCCTGCAGGTGGCGTGCATTTTTAATGAAAGAACAGTGTTAGAGGATGTGACTGAAAACAAATACGTTCACTGTTTGCATGAAAATGTTTGATTAATGAACATGATTAATGACGAACGTTTCAAAAGTAAAGGATCTCATCATTATGGCTGTAAACCCAAGAGGAGAGATTTAGCTTTATAAAATATGAGTAATCTCAATGATATCGTCGTAATTGTCCCAATAATCTCCATGATATCAACGTTATTGTCCCAATAATCTCCCTGATATCATCGTAATTGTCCCAATAATCTCCATGATATCATCGTAATTGTCCCAATAATCTCCATGATATCATCGTAATTGTCCCAATAATCTCCATGATATCATCGTAATTGTCCCAATAATCTCCATGATATCATCGTAATTGTCCCAATAATCTCCATGATATCATCGTAATTGTCCCAATAATCTCCATGATATCATCGTAATTTTCCCAATAATCTCCATGATATCATCGTAATTGTCCCAATAATCTCCATAACATCATCGTAAACGTTCCAATAATCTTGATGATAATGTCACAATTAGGCAAATTCTTGATAGTACTATCACAGTGATTAGATGAATTTCAGTGCAGTTGTAGCAGTAATCGTATTAATTTCAAAAGAACTGTAAGGACTAATCCCGCAATTGCAATACTGTTGTTCAATATTACTGAAATTCCAGTGATTTCATTAATTTTTCAATCTATGGAAGCATTTCAATAACTTTGTCATTATTAACTCACTAACTTAATAATATTGCTATTATTTGTACAATAATTTAAGAAATATTATTGTAATTAACACAATGATATTAATAATGTCGCATTTGATCACCGTGATACGCCCACGGTACTGCCACAGTTAAAAATAAACTTTTGGTAGCAATCCCAATAACCAATTACAATCTGAACGATGGCCAATAATTGCAACTTCTCAAGTTCGGTCCATACCTCTTTCTTTCCGTAACAAATTTCGAATAGAAACGGCTATGAAAATAAATTCTGTGCAGGTTTATTTCATTTTCTTAACATCATGCGCGCTGTTCTTATATTTTAGAAAAATGAGAGGTACTATTTTACGTTAATTTTGAAATTTATAACTTGAAATCGTTTCGCTTTTGCTGAACTGACTCATAGTTTAATTTATTTATATACTTAACTATTATTTATATACTTGACTATTGAAAAAAAGTGATCATCGAAAAAGGTTATTTCTTCGTTTCTTCGGAAAAACAATCGCATAATCGTTCATTAAAATGTTCTGTTAACGTCAACAAATTTTCACGAAATAATGCTGACAAATACTGCATTCTACGAAACTTTACTTACCAGCGTTCATTTGTGCAAATCATCTCAGTCAAATCAGCCAAGGATTGCGAGGAAAGTTAGTCAAGCTTTCGTCAGCATTTCCTGCTTCAACCTTCCTCAGTTCGACTAACAACTTAGAACTGTTCAGGCAGCCAGACTTCACTAAAAGCATGCAAATGTTTCCCCTATGTAATCGAGCAAATTATACCTTATTAGATTTTCTCGGGGCAACAAACAATTTTTTTCCACAGAGGATTTGAAAAAAAAAACAGATATGACAGATATCAAGGATGTCATCTCAGTACTACTACATTTTCCATAGCGAACTGCACCAACCATACATCACAAATGCACTAGCCATACATAAATGCTTAGCCATACTTTTTTCATAGCGAACTACACTAATCATACATTAAAGCAAAGTAAAAACCTCCTAGAAATTATGGATTTCTTTTTCATCAGCACCATTCTAAACCTTCCTGGTAAACGTTTTGGTTGCGTCCGTTACCTGTAAATTTATTTTGAATCTAAACCTACGTTGACTCCTCTGACTTCTTTATTTTGAGTGCGGTAACTTGATTAATTATCAACTTTGAATATTTTTAATATGTTGAATTTTTTTGTTTCTTTGCACTCTACAAAGTCTTGCGAATTAGTGTAGTTTTCTTGTCACAAAATTGTGACCCTTTTATCACTCTACAGCGTGATTGGTTGGGTAGGTTTCTTTCATTAAAAGACGTAATCAAGCTGAAACCGTGCATCACTTCCATACTTGGCTGAAAACGCGTCCATGTCATGATAACGAACTTACAATACAGATAATTTCTATTGTTGCCTCAAAATTACAGGCCTGTGATAATTATTTTTTAATTAAATGAACCAAAAGCTAACTTGCCATATCTAACCCATCTTATTCTCAACAAAAATCTGTCAACCTGAGCCAATATAGTCCCTGTGTCCACTTTGATTCAACCTTAATAAGTAAATTTTCGTAATCTAGCTCACGCCCAGGTGACCTACGTAGTTCAATTTTAACATTCAATAATTTCTTCTTAAAATGCTTAATGGAAAGTTTCTTGAAGGATCGGATGAGCTTACAATCCTTTTTTTGATTTGATGGAAAGTGTTTTGATAGAAAGTATCTTGTGGCATCGGGTGAGTTGACCAGTCTTTTTCGATATCCCAGGTTGAGTAAGTGTTTAAAGTGATTTTGCATATAACTAAAGAATGTGTGAAATTTAAAAGTATGTGTAGCATTTAAGAAAATATGAGATAAATTTGTCGAATTTAGGATGCTCTCGAAAACATGGCTGTCAGCTTGGAAATAAAAAGCAAGGCGAAAATCGCTACGAGTAAAGTCATTTTTATTAAAAATGATCAAATAAAACTGAACGTTTCGGACTAACAGTTCATCTTCAGCAAAATCTCTATAAAATGAAACCAAAAGAGGAAGAATTAATTCACTAATGAAGCATTTATGAAAAGTTTATACTTTGAAAAAACACGAACAACAACGGTGATAAAAAGGTTGGATCTCACGCAGAAGAGTGCAATGTTTCTGTCTCCCTAAGCGATTTTAAAGTCGTGGCCGGTACCTCTTACAGAACAGATCTGCGCATTCTGGAATCTTTGTATATTTAAAAAATGAAACTTACTCTGAATGACACCGAAAGTGCTTCCCGCTTCAAGTTGCCAACACATAGTTCTGTTACTCAGTTTTCCTTTTACCTTTTTCTTTTACTGTTGTTCGTATTTTTTCAAAGTTTAAACTTTTCATAAATACTTCATTAGTGAATTAATTCATCCTATTTTGGTTTTTTATTACAGATATTTTGCTGAAGACGGACTGTTAGTCTTTAACGTTCAGTTTTATTTGATTATTCTTAACAAAAATTACTTAACGGGTAACGATTTGGGCCTTGCTGTTTATTCTCAAGCTTAGAAGCATCAATGCTGGAGTTATTTCAGCTATGAAAGATGAAGAGGAATACCAATTCTTTGCACTGTTAACTGCTTTAGAATTGCTTCGCAGCTTTTATTTTATTTTTTCGAATATGTTACCTTTTTTTGTCTTTCGGAAGTGAAGTGAATGAGCTAGTTGTTGTGTTCTGTTGAGTAAATTGTTCAATATTCACGTCTTTGCAAGTAAGTTTGCGTCATCGATGTTTCCACGTATCACCACTCAAGTATCACATGATTCTCTCAAAGTGCTTCGTGCGTTTTAAAAGTTAATCAACGTATTTTTATTGGTTGTTGTTGTATTTCATACCGCCATTTTCAAATTTTTCTGTATAAATTATGCCCAATCATCATCCAATCGGTAAGCACAAACGCTGCATTGTAATTTAAAAATTTAAACTACTAAGTTAGTAATTATTCGTTGTATTGCATCTTTCACTCAGGACTTTGTGTCGTACAATTTATTTAACCTGCAAACCTAAAATGCTACAAATAATCCAAGTATCTTATTGTGCTACAAACCGCATCTGTCAAATGAACTTGCCACTATCGCTTTGCGAGATGCCAGTTTCTATTATAAGATTCTTTTCGTTTGCTATTTATCTTTAACTTATGTTTTCTTTCCTAGTAATGGAGAGTGAGATCATTCAGAAATGAATTCATCACTTTTTGTGCAACTCTGCTTTTGAAATAGTAGAAATTTTAGCTGTTATTGCAATAGTTAGAAATTTAATTCTTCTCTATTTAATTTAATTCCTCACTATGTGTGCAAAGCTGCTTTTGAAGAAGTAGAAATTTTAGTTATTATTGCAATAAATATGCTGCCAACCTTCTTTTGACTTGAGGGAGGCTAAGAAAACGAACCGTTTTGACTGAAAGTTTCAGTTTAGTAATTAATCTGTTTTGTGAAGGTGTTCTTGCCATATTTTAATAGATTTTTGGCATGCGGAAAAGGTTTACTAAGACATAGAATTACAGAGACTTGAATGCCGCTCACAGTGCCGATTGAATGCCGTAAAATATGTCGATCGAATGCCATAAGCTATGTTGATTGGATACTTTAGACTATTCCAATCGAATGCCATCAAATATCTAGATTGAATTTCATAAAATATGGTGATTGAATACGTCAGACTACACCGATTTAAGGCAGTAAACTATGACGATTAAATGCCGTATATTATGCCGATCGAATGCCGTAAACTATGCCGATTGAATGCCGTAAACTAAGCCGATTGTATGCCGTAAACTATGCCGATTGAATGGCGTAATCTAAGCCGACTGTATGCCGTAAACAATGTCGATTGAGTGACGTAAGCTTTGCCGATTTAATGCCGTAAAATGTGAATTGAATTTCGTTGACTATAATTTCTCATTAGCAAAATAGAGCAAACCTCTGTGGTTTATCTCACATTATGAGTACCTTAAAATCAGTCATTGTGAGTCGTAAATGCAGGATATATCTTGTCTTACTGTTGTGAAAGTGACTAATAAGTTAGCATCAAATAATTGAGCGCAACACTTATGTGAATAAAATATTGCAAAATCCAGAATTTCGTAATTTCACGAATACATTTATACAAATATGTAGGACCCCTTACGTGTTTGCTTGAATGTCATGTCCTGTTGTATCGTCATGTTTCAATCTTGGGACAGAGTTTCTAACACTTAAATTCACGCAGTCGCAGCGGTATAGCTGATCGTAACAGTTCACCTGTCGACTTGTCTATCTTGCGAGCTGCATTTTCTGACCGAACTCCCCCACGTTATTGAACTTTTCCAAACAAAGAGAAAAATACATGAACTTAAGAATTTTGGTGAGAAGCGATAGCAAGTTGCGCAGACAAGTTGACTGGTGAACTTTGATATCCAGCTGTACCGCCACTATACGTAGAACGTAAAAATTCGCCTCTACTCTTGCACCAGATGCACACCGCACTCTCATTGCGTTCGTTGGTATCACATGATTATGAAACAATTAATTTATCTGTTTATCTATTCAAGACTATAGTAGATAGTAATGTATCTACGAAATCTATGTAAAATTGCAAATTACTCTTAACGAGCCAATATCTCATATAAAAGTAATAAAATGACACAGTTTTCGAATCAATTGACAACATAAAGACGGAATCCGAAGATGAAGTCATCATTATACTCTTTGCCATGAGCTTTTAAGGTTCGGTCATTCAGAATGTGGACGACGTGTACAGGTTGGGATTTGATCTATTCAGTACTTGTAGTGAATTCAGAATGGAAAACGTTCGAATTTACTAAACGCGCGAGGAAATGTTAGGATACTCCCTACAATAACTCGTTTGAGTTATTACAAAGAAATGCTAACGAGCGAAGTAGAATGCGGCGAATGGGCAGCGCGAAATACTGACAGTAAATTGCCAGTATATCAGCGCAGGTGTGTGTGTATGTTAGCTGCACAAATGTAGATTAGCATCAAGGAGGTGTAGGTGAAGCTACACCCAGGTAGATACTAGTTAGTAAACGCTGTATTCCCTAGATTTGTGGAGCAGATAAATTCAGTGTGCTTCCTATGGATGCATAATAAGCGCGGAGACATATTAGTTAGACTCTAAGTATTGTGTTTTGGATTTATCCTGCTGTTGAATTTTCGTCTGTGCCATGTGTTCAACCGTCAGCCTACTGAATGGTTTGATGTAGCTTAGAGTGACCACTTTGATTGAGCGCGATAAATGTTGCAGAGTCCGACGAAGATCAGCTTCATGTTTCATGCATCTCTGGCTCCTGTGACATGCCAGCGACATCGTCAGATTCGAAACGTTCCAGAAATAGAAAGTTTTTGGTGCGCTCAGAAGCGGACAATCGAGTCAATTCTTGAATATTTCAGACATGCTCGAGAAGACACAACCGCGCCGGCATTCAGAGTTCCTGAGAAAAGATAAACGAGGTTTTATTGGGGAAATTTTCTTTGAAAAATTTACTGGGTGTTTTGAACTACTGAATGAATATCTTTGAAGTTAGCTAACATTTTCGATTTTGCGTCCAGAAATTAGAAAGATTTTTTTTGTGCTATTGTTAAGCGTACAAAGTGGTATCTTTTTGTTATATTTTTACGTAAAGTTAATAACATTAAAGATTTGTGGTGTGTAAATCAGCAAATTCATTCGTCTCTGTTGCTTATCTTCAAATGTTGGATGCATTATAATAGGACTTTTATTTCAATCCAATTAAATTGCACAGCTTTAACAATCTTTGTGTTTTTATTGCTTTGTATTGATTTTCAAAAGAAGGCACGACGATATTTTTGTATTTAAAAACAGCTCGGAGCTCGGAAGCCATCATCGATGGTTTACGTGCATTGGTATGGTGTGAAAAGTGCCGCGTCAATATGCCCCAGTAGGGTGGCCAGTACTCATAGGGTAGATTTTTTTCACAGAATTTTCTTAACGGGACCCCTAAAAAGGTGAGGTTGATAGAAAAAATGATACTGGTAAAGTTTCAGACCATTTGAACATCGTTAACCCGTGCCCTAACGGCCTCAAAGTTCTGAAAAATGGCATTTTTCGCGATTTTTTAGAACTTTGAGGCCGTTGGGGCACGGGTTAACGATGTTCAAATGGTCTGAAACTTTACCAGTATCATTTTATCTATCAACCTCACCTTTTTAGAGGGTCCCGTCAAGAAAATTCTGTGAAAAAAATCTACCCTATTAGTACTGGCCTCCCTAACATTGCCCCAGTTTAGAAAATTGGGGCGTGATCACAACGTAGTAATTAACCATTATGCCATATGTAACTTTGATATGAAACATGTAAACTGAATTGCAAATATTGAGTTCTTTGATTTCTTTAAAAGCAACAAAAATTCGACTTAAATTAACGTGCATCTCTGAAGGGTACGACAGAGGTTGTTGTCAGTATATATTTGATCAAATGTTTTCCTATTGACAAGGTTTAAGTTATGACTATGGTTGCGGTTGTTCGTTGCATTTTTCTCAGGTAATTTCTGGGTTTTATTTTTGCCAACGATATCTTTATTACTTGTTAGCCTGCTGTCGAGGCTATGGTTGTGGTATTTAATTATTTTTTATCGCAGATAATTACTTAATTCTATTACTGTCAACATTAACTTTATCATTTGTGTATGGATAATTTCATTTTGACTGCAGGCTTTTATATCTTAGCAAACAATGGTTGTTTAATATTAACCTTTTTAACTATTTAACTCGCTATTTTTATCTATTGTGAACGGTGCCAGCTCGCATTATCCGAAGTGCAGCAAATCTTCTGAGCGGTACGGCGTTCTCTTTTGCTTACAACTCCTTTACTTTCACTTGTACTGTGAGGCAGTAATTTGAGGACGGGCTTGGGTGCTCAGTTTATTTTCCTGAGCCTAAAGTTTTAGTTGTTATATTTATTGGGGCATCACCACCTTCTTAAAATAAACCATTTTGCAAAACGTAACTTTTTTGTGAAACATGAGAACTGATTTCAAATATCATATACCAATAACACAGTATCAGATATCTCAAGATTGTTATCAACTGATTTTGATACTAGTTGTTAAAGTAATCGACATTTGTTAGTCTATGTTAGTTGTGATGCTTGCTAACTCTTTGTGGTTGTGTTGTTCAATTCTGTTCGTATTTAAATATTATGCCAAGTTCCTCACGACTTGGACATTGTTTTTTTTGATGATTTAGTTTGGTGTTCTACGAGTTTACTTATGTTTTCTTGGTCGTTGGTCGTCTCTCGTAATCCTAAAACCGTAGGGCATAAAGTAATTTTCTCATACAACATAAGATGCTTCATTACGGAGAAAAGCTTTCAAAAAGTTTATTTGCATTTAGTTCTTTGCGTCATTTGACTCCTTAGATTGATTTTTTTCACTGCAGTTAATTGCATGTATCATAAAAAAGTGCTGCTTAAGCAATGAAAGCAAATACCTCGTATGAGGGCGAAAGAATCTAATTTAACTACACTGAAAATACTCAACTAAAACACAAACCTCTTATAACATTTCAAGCGCAAGCGAATGCTTGCAGTGTATTCAAATGAGTCTGAGTTATTCAATAAGACTTAATCCTTATTTTATGAACTAGATATTAAAAATAATTGGACGATCCCGTTTATCTGAGATCAGTAGATGAGTAGTGTCACTAGTAGACCTGTAGACATTTTGCTGTAGTTGTGACGTGTGTGCAGTCCAGTCCTGTGAGGTATTGTTAGCTTTATCTTAAGGGGTAATGAGCCCGTCGATCGTCGCGTCTTCTTCGATCACGAGGACGGAGAAATACTTGTAGTGCAGAGTGGCACTGCAGGGCGTTTGGACGGTCACGTTTAGAAGGATGCCTCCCAACAATGTTTAGTTCCATTCTTTTTAGAAATGCACGTGATATTTTGCGTCAACTTCAACTGCAAGAACAACTAAAGGACAGAAGTTATTGTTAGTTTTTCTGCCTGAGTTGAGTACTTTGGCGTTTCCCGAGCGTAGTTTATTCGTGGTTTGACATGGTTTCCTCAACCCGTTGGAGCCATTGCCCAGCAAGACTTTGTGCATGGTGCAGCAGTCAATCCTGCATTTTGAGAAGGCTATGGAAGGTAAAAAATGCAGGATTGACTGCTACACCATGTAGTTCGCATACCAGGCATCTTACGTTCTCTTTGTTAAGTAGCCAGAGTGAATCCCAAGCTGAAAATATTCTCTGATGACATATCGTTTTCTTCCTCACTTTCTTTTGAATTTTAAGAAAATTATTTACGATAAACGGCTATAAAAAGTATGTATGCACTCTTCTCACTCTGTGTGAGAGATTTTTCGTTAGTCTGACTTGTATTTGTCACATGCAGAACTTTTTTCGAATTACGGTGTGCTCTGGATTTTGTTAATGGTGTGTTATAAATTTTCATATTAGCCTTCTCTCCAAATTGATGATGTGTTCTTCCCGAAAAACGTAATAAAACTAAAAGAATACAAGTGTTTATTTATTCATGAACCATTTCTCTTCACTCTCTCATGCACCAGTAATCAGCCTTCGAAGTGCTGTCTATAGGTTCCTTGAGGGGAAAAATTTATATATCCGAGTATAACATTGATGAGTCTCTTTCCCGGATGGAATAACCTTACCAGACCTGAGGCCCCGACCCCAACCCTAACCCTTAACTCTACCAGACCTGAGGCCCCAACCCTAACCCCAACCCTTAACTCTACTAGACCTGAGGCCCCGACCCTAACCCTTAACCTTACCAGACCTGAGGCCCCGACCCCAACCCTAACCCTAACCCTTAACCTTTCCAGGCCTGAGGCCCCGACCTCAACCCTAACCCTTGACTCTACCAGGCCTGAGGCCTTAACCCAATTGTAGAACGTTGAACCCCACACAGTCAATTCCAAAACATGGGGGCAGACATTAGCGACGGTTAACGATTAGGTTTGACAATGACTGATCGGTTATTTTTAGTGTGATTCATTTTTCACCTGTAAAGCAAAGTAGCGAAAGTTAGGTGCAGCGGTGTTGTGGAAGACTCAGGCATTAACGGGAAATCGTTACTTCCGTTAACGGCTCGTTTGGTTAGGTTGTAAGTAGCAGAATTGGGAAATGGACAATACTGCTTGAATACATTTTTATCCTTCCTCATAAATATGAGAATACGACTGCACGATAATATTTCACTTCGTATGATAACAGTTATTCTTTAAAAAGACCGTGAAACAGATGAAATGTCATTCATTTATACCGGTACGTGAGTAGGTAATTTACAGAATGGCACGCAAATGGCTCTATACGCGCGGAGCGGAGTGAACGATGTCTTGTGCCGTGAAAAACAATTGGGGTTAAAAAGACCACAAGTGAGGCATTTACCCATAAGTACTTTTTAAAAGAATTTATAATTCAACACTTCATTTTACCAGAGTAAATTGAGCACCAGGACGGTTTCGCCCCGAAACTAAAACTTTCAGGAAGATTGTTTTGTTTACCACAAGTATTTCAAAGAAAACATTAAGACTATTTTGCTCACTAGGAAAGCTTCCAGGTCAACTTGAAGATTATGTAATTTAACAAGAATTTAACAAGGCAACCACATAGAATATTTCTTTTTACACGAATGCTCTGAGGTGAACATTGCGTTTATTTCGTTCATCATGAATACTTGAAGGCAAAAACTAAGATTTTCTGCTCAAAATGAAAACTCCAAGGTGAAATTTAAGATTATTTTATTCAACATAAATACTTTAAGGTGAACTTTGATTTTATCCCATCCAACACGAATACTTGAATGCGATCATTGAACTTCGTTTTACACGAGCACTCTGAGGTGACCCATGCCATGATTTCGCTCAACATGAATACTTCTAGGCAGAAATTTACAATATTTTACTCAACATGAATACCTCTAGGCAGAAATTTACAATATTTTACTCAACATGATGAATACCTTATGCAAAATTTAAGAGTATTTCGCTCTGAATGTTTTCATCAAGAAGAATATTTTTATTTTTCCTGTTTAACAGGATTACTTGAGGGTGAACTTTGCAAATTACCCCAATTAAGGGATTTTTCTACAAGCACTTTCTTAAAAATTTCTAATTCAACCCTTATTTCATCAGATTAAATTGAGTACGTGAGAGGTTTCACCCCGAAACTAGGACTTTCAGGAAGATTATTTCGTTTAACATAAATATTTCTATGTGAACATTAAGATTATCTTGTGCACTAGGAGAGCTTCGAAGTGATCTTGAAGACTACACCATTCATCAACTCTTAAATGATCACAACGATGCACCCATGGGATGCCTGATGATATTGCACGTGTTAAACAGAGAAAACCATAAAATATTCTTCGTATATCATATTTAGATACTTTATTCAACTATAACCCATTACGTTGTAATAAATTAAAGAATATGCGGTGCTACTGAAAGAAAATCACTGAAGCGAAACAAACTCACTTCCACCAGAAACATAACGGCTAAAAATAACCCGAAACGAACTTGGGAAATTATTAGTGAGGCAGCCCCGTATAAAGATTTAGACCGTATAAGTAATTTTGAAAATCCCTTGGCAACAGCCACGGATTTCAATCCATTCTTTTCAAGAGTAGGGGCCCAAGTTTTCAGTGAGGCGTGTACCAATCCAAGTGAAACGTCAATTGAAAATTCACGCCCCACTGGACCCTCGAGGGCTGATGTCAGGTGGAGACCACGTCCTGTCGATTTACTGGAGTTAAGAAATATCTTATACTCAATAAAAAACACAAAGGCAGTTGGATACAATGGTATCAGTCTTCAATACGTCAAAGACAGTTTCCCAGTCACAGCACCATGGATTCGTCTGATAATTAATACATCTATAGCAACCAACACGTTTCCAAACCAATGGAAACACTCCATTATCAATCCGTTGCATAAAAGTGGTGACCTTAATACATCATCAAACTACAGGCCCATCAGTCTTTTACCTGTCATGTCCAAAATATTGGAGAAAGTGGTGACAAATTAACTGTCATTTCACCTGGACGAGTCAAATCTACTCCACCGAAATCAATACGCCCATAGAAGAAACACTAGCACTCAAGACGCTCTGCTCAATATCTCTGAGAAAATATACAGTGACATCGATCAAAAGAATGTAACACTCTTGCTGCTACTTGATCTCTCTAAAGCGTTCGATAGCGTCGAACATGATAGACTTCTGCGGTAAATACTGAACTTGGGAGTAGACACGCAATGGTTTGAAAGTTACTTGTCAAATCGATCTCCTGCAGTCCGCATAGAAAACAAATTGTCCCCATTCATTCAAAACAATTTTGGTGTTCCCCAAGGATCCATTCTTAGTCCGATACTGTTTTCTATTTTCATTAATGATTTCCCTCCAATGCCTTCTAACACACGGATCTCAATGTATGTAGATGATGTTCCAATTGCAGTAACAAGTTCTGTTTCGGAAATACCACAAACGCAAATTGAAGCCGAAACTATACTGACTAGCCTGAAATCATGGTACGATCGAAATGGTCTCAAATTAAATATTAATAAAACACAGTGCATTATTTTCGGATCCAAAGATGCAATTAAAAAACTTCAAATCTGACTTTTGCAGTTAGTTGGAAATGATTGAATCAATGCATCAGAAAAAGTTAAAAATCTCGGTATCTGGTTCGATAGAAACATGTCCTTCAAATCTCACGTTAAGAATACTTGCAACAAAATTTACGGAACTTTAATGTTTTTTCATCGTATAAAGAGTATGGTAGACGAAAAATCCAGATTATTAGCCATTCAATCCCTGGTGTTATCCCGCATTGACTACTGCAGCCTAGTATGGGGAGACACACCTCAATACCTTCAAAGGGATTTACAAAAATGCATGAGCTTCGCAGCCAAGGAGGTGTGCAATAGTAATTTTAAAAAAAGTGAGTGATCACGTAACCACTCTCCTCAATAAACTCGGCTAGATTCCTATCCAAGAAAGGCTCCTCATGCAGAGGGCCCAAAACGAATTCTCTTCGTTGTATCTTCCTCAGAGCAATGCTGAGATAGTGCGTTTCCATCCACCCACAGTAACCGACCAAAAGCCGAACAGAAACAATAATGTCTTAGTCAACTATCGTTCATCTCACATAGGGCAGAAGGCTCTGTCAATATCAGGCGCCTTACTGTGGAATAAACTTCCGCTGAGTATTAAAATCCCTCAAAGACCGAGAGAATTTAAAAAATAATTCGTCATCTTTCGTCTCAACGATAATTCTTAGTTACAGAACATACTGAACACGTATTGACGAATCTCATTTGCCTGGTACCTCCATTGCTGAATAATCTGTCTTGCTCATTGTTTTATAATTCAAAACATTACACAACAGTTTTGAAGTATGCGTAGGCATTATGATTTGATCGCCTATAAGCTGGGATTTCCAAACATGCTTACTTGTATATGTGTGTGCGCATATGAGTGTATGTGCGCATATGGGAGTGCATATGTGCACATACACCTGTGTGCACTGAACTGAACAAATGCGAACAAATTATCAGTCACGAGCAATTTAAAATTTTAGACTATGCTTCGAATTCTTGTGAACTCCGCATGCTAGAATCTCTCTAAATACACAAATTGAAACCGGCACTGAATGATATGCAGAGTGCTTATCCTTTAAAAATTATAGGTTATTGGTGAGCAGTATTCAATGTACATATTTTTTTATTTTTTTTTCTATTTTATTCTGACCTTATGACCGTTCCGCATTTTAGTTGTACTCTTGTATTCTTATTTTCCGTTTTAACTCACATTCAGGATTCTAGTTAGTGAAGTTTTGATATTTAGATTTAATCAGTTTTTATGTCATGTCTTTTTTATCTAGACACTTGTTTGTATGCATGAACGATGAGGAATTTTATGATTTTGTCGTGTTTTTATTCATTGCATGTATATTTTGTATTTACAGATATGACTGAGGATGAGCTGAGGCTTGAAACGCTTCATTAAAATGATTTTAAAGTTCGTCTTTGCTATAACCTTTATAATTATACCCCAGTGATAGAAATTATTTAATAGTGACGGAAATAGATTATTAGTTGCGGAAATTGTTCAATGGCTGCGGAAATGGTTTATTAGAGGCAAAAACTATTTATAAAATTCGGAACCATTCACTAGCGTCGGAAATGATTTATTAGTAGGTGAAAATTATTCATTTTTGGGAAAAATGATTTATTAGGAACAGAAATTATTTATTAGCTGTGGAAATTATTTATTAGGAGCAAAAATTATTAATTAGGAGTGGAAATTATTTATTTGAAGCAGAAATTACTTATAAATGGTAGAAATTATTTATTAGGGACAAATATAATTTATTACTAGCGACGATTATTTCCGCTCTTGGTGTCTTCCTCAATTTCATCATCCACCATGAAACATTGGGCTTCATTGAATAATATCTTGGAAGGTTCGGTGACCCCGCGAGTCAAAAATAGTTTACGATTACAAATTACACTGATCAACCTACTGAACACATATCAATGACAATCGATAACATTGTTAACATTGTTACAATCCATAATATTGGTTATTTACCATCAATAACTTTTTAACACTGTCACAATCCATAATATTGTTTATTTACCATCAATAACTTTGTTAACATTGTCACAATCAATAACAGTGTTAATTCAGAAACAATCAATAACATCGCAATCAATAACACATCAGCAACATAGCACACAAGGACACAATATGTTGTGTGGTAACATGTTGACTACGATTGCCCGGATCGAAAGGTTAATTTGGTTAGTTTGTTAGAAATAGATTTGAAAAATCGATATTACTGTTCGATTAAGTTTCCTTCCTTTATAAGAAATGTACAAAATATAAGAGCACGATGATATTTACTCCGTACGATGAAATTTCTTCAAATTTCTACATGTCGCGAAATTGTTGAAATGTTGTTCATTCACATTGCAGCAGAAATTATCAATTTACCTTGTGGTGCACATGTGTCCCAATACGTAGTCAAGTCGTTAAAAAACCTCTTGGGATCACACTTCACTTCGTCACGTATTTAACCCTCGTTTCTGGCCCTCCAATTTACCTGAGCAATTCAGCGTCAACTTTATTTTTAATTTAACTTGTGTCTGAGATTTTCATGCATTCGAAATCTGAATTTTCGTGAGATTAATCACACTTTTTCAAAAGTCTGCAGCAGAATTTGGCGCGTCTCAATTCTGTAAAATGCTCACCCGTAAATTTATGCTGTGTGTAATGCTGTTAAATCGTGCAAAATATTCCAGCTACCGCGTTCGTTTATGTGAACGTGAAGCGTCAAATTTCAAGGCGCCAAGAAAAATTCTCCAGCTGCTGCAGACGCGCTTCACAAAACTACTCCAAATCTTTTCTATCTTCCATCGACTTTCGAAGAGCGGCTATTTCCGACAATGACTTCGGATGACAATGACACGTAAAATTGAAACTGCTTTGGACTCCAAGACCCTGAATAATTTCCACAACCCACTCCCTCATCGCTCAAAACTAATCTTCCGAAACACTTTAAATTCACAAAAACGGCTTTGCCAAGAAAGACATGGTTGTCTTCAAGTCATCCATACTACAGCACACTTCAAAACACCGTCAAGTGTTGCCGTAAATTGAGGGGTTTTGTTTTCGTTTAAAAAAACAGGTTTGCGTTTCGAGCTGACAGTTTGGGTTGGCCGATTTGGCAACACTGCGGTGGCACAATGTAGCGGAAATGCTGACGCAGCAGAGGCCGCAAGCGATGCCACCAAGATATGGAAACTGGGCAGTTTTGGCCGATCTTCCATCGGCATCAGAGCCAATGTCATCGGGTTCGAAGGCGACGAAAATTGCTCCAAAAGAAAGAATTCTTCAAGCCAATGAGTCTTTTAATTGAACATTGGATCTTCGACATCAGGAAAATAAATAAACGCGAAGAATGTTTGGGGTGAGAAAATTAGTTTTCAAGAAACACCAAGACCTCCAATATCAAACTGTTGCTGTGATTTCGTACGAAAGCTTACGTTCAAAGAAGCAGAGAATATACCATTTTTTTTGACGCAAGATACAGAAGTGACAAGAAAAATTTGCTGAACAATTATAAAACGGCAGCAACTTTGATGATTTGATTTCAGAGCGGCAGTAAAAAATGCAAAAAAAACTGAATTTCATTTCAAATTCGCTTTATAAAATCTCGTGTAAAGAGTTATTTGTCAGAGCCTGAAATGCAAAAAAACATGCATCCTCAAATAGCTGGCTTGAACAAGTCGTTTTCATTTTATTTCAGAGTTTTTAAAAGTTTCACAGTAACGACGTTAACAATTTTTCTCGATAAAGATGCTGTTTAAAAATTACGCTCCTAAATTTTGCAATAATGAAACCTTTTTGCGATTGATTTATAGCTATCATTGGCGGCCCATTTTCTGCTGCACGGACTACACCAGTACATGCCAGTATCACCAGTACATACCAGTAACACCAGTACAAATATCAAAACTGAGATTAGCTGCTCTGTATGAGATCGTTCCAAAAGGTCTAATCGAGTTTAAAATATTAAAATAAAATTTGTACAAATTAAATAGCTTCGTAATGTTGCGCCGTAGACGTACAAAAGCTGCTCAAATAATGTGAAAAATGCGAACGATACATAGAGTGGCGATATCAATTATAATAAAACTCATTTGTGTCTCAATGAGTGAAAAAAGTTCATTCATTTGTTTTCAACATGAATGAATAGAGGCAAAGGATTGGGGTATTTCGTAGACCACTTCAACATCTGCTGAGGAGCAGGGACTAAATGTAGTATTTGAATGGGCCTTCCCAGTGCTGGTCTGGTCAACATAATGCATCACCTTAAAATTCCATTGAAAAGTATTGTTGTTCACTGAATTCGGATCAGAACAGAGTTAGTTAAGATTATATGTATGAAAGGGATCAAACTTAACATGTATAAAATGGATCAAATGTGTGAATAATATGATTATATGTGTGATCGTATGTATTATAAATATGATTATGTGTATGAAATGGATGAAATATATTATTAATATAATTTTGTGTTAGATCATATGTACTCTAAATATGATTATTTTGTCAGGAAACGTTGCTGGTTAAGCACGTAACGTAGGGGGAATTTAAACCCCCGATAGTCAGAGGAAAGAAAAATAAAGATATTAAATTCACAGTAAGAGAGTTGGACAGAAAAGGTAGGAAATCAACAGTGTTTACTTGGTGTGTACTTCGCGAATACCTCGTCAACAAGCATGGGGAAAATCACAAATCTTGAAAGATTAAAACACATTTATTTTATAGAGAACACGTGGATAAAGGCACAGGGAAATATATGATCGCAATAATGAAATGCGCACCAGTGCACTCATGCAAGATGCTCATGACCTGCGACATGACAATTCCATCCGGCACAATGAGATAGCCACACCTTGGCTGTATTGACAAACAACTGACACAAATCGCACTTAGCGTACGCTTCGTGTCGTAATGAATGGGCCAACAACATGAGCATGAAATAAACGGGGTAACATGTAATATATAACATAAAAATCTTGCTTACCACAAGGTATTCAAAATTTAAGTAAAACACTTTTCATCACGTACCACCTGAACTCTTGCTTTCTGACCGAAACACATTCTCCTGCTAAGTGTACAACACTACAGTAAAAACACAATTTAATTTTATAATTAGCGCGCCCAACTATGACTCAACACCTAATCCAGAAAAAGGACCATACACGAAAATTAGCGCGTTGAATTTGAACACACTGCTTTCACCTACTACTTGACTTGCAATTCACTGCATGGATAATTTTCAGAGTCCTCAACCAGTCATTTCGTGCCAACACTTTCTTGCAGCATGTAGATTTCGATGACCTAATACATATCCAATACTGCTTGAAGAATACACGTAGAGTTGATTTGCCCATTTTTCTTTTGTGGTCTTCTCAAGCGCCTGCTTCTTCCGGCGATGTTGCTGCAGAACGCCCGATGTGACGTAATGCCGACCATCTTCGCCGGCCTGCTGCCTCGGTGGTGATGCTCTCGTCCAGCGCTCTAAATTGAGCACCTCTCGTTCGAGGGCCACAGATGATTGAACTCTGAAGATCTCGTTGGTGCGTGGCATCGTTGCAAACTTCGTCACTGTGCAGTCATTGCTTGCATGTGGGAGTTATTACGATCTTGGTGTTGAAGTCGAAACATTTCTTGAATGTCCCTCCGTGGAATCGTTGTTGAGCGGTCGTTAACGATCATCGCCACGAAGGAATATTGTAGACATGTATCAGAAATCCTTGTTGAGAAAAAGACCATCAAAAGGAAATAAAACAATATCTAGATCAGGTGAAATCTAATGAGCCATGTCTAGAGCTGTCTCAATTATCATTTATAAGTGAAGGTTTTTCAGGTACAATTCTCCATGGTGTTACTTATGATAACGTATTGCACGTAATGATTTACATGTAATGATAAATTTATAAACAAACTTCATAATAGACTCAGCTAGTCCAATTGTCATAGAAGCATCTTCAACATCGCATCAGCACCTGTTTCTTTAGCAATAACTTCTGCAATGCGGCACGTAGGAGAGGCAGTTTAGAATCTGGGTGCATCCATTGTTTACATGAAAGATTTGGTGTAACGACCCACTGTCCTACTTGAAGGACATTAGAAAACTTACTCGATAACTCTACAAAATAAAGTTATTTGGTTGTAAACCATTTTCAAAGAAATGTTGAATGGTTTTTTACACGTGCATGAATTATTATGGCACTCTATGATCGCTATTAGCAATGAAATTAACACATATATACGAAATATATGATCACTCACGGGCATTTCACGCTCCGCCAAACTAAGAAGCACGTGGCAGTTGAGTAAGCCAAATATTATGACACACTACGCTCATTTATCAAAGCATAACGTCTCTTCTCTTCACTAACATAAAATACTGCTTGAAAAAGATTTACCTGAACGAAAATGAATGGGGTTTTTCTAATGCTCCTTAGAAAGGACGGCGGGTCATAGAGGGTTAGTGAGACACTGGGGCATCTCTAAATCGGGTCTGGAGACAGTGGTATGCATCCTAATCTGGGGTGTCTTATTGATGATGCATCTGCGTGTCTCGGTTTTGGGACAAACGTCAGATGCACCTGGGCGTTTCAAAAGAGGGCTATTATTTCTATTAGTGTATGAGCGGGATATCTTTCGAGAAATCCTTTTCCTGTTTTGCTGTGTGGTGAGCAGAGACGCGAGAATAAGTACTAACGATACTCTGAAGACTATATCTTATCTCGCCGCTTCCGCTCATGTATATTAGAAAAGTATGGCTCCCCATTAACCGCGAAAGCATAAATACAGTGATGTTTACTCAAAGCTTCAGGCTGTTTGCATTCCAAGATCTATTCACAATTCCAAAAAGCAATTAACACACAACGGCGCTCGGTCGATGGCCTTTCCATAAACAGGTTAGTCGTAATATTTTAGCCTAAAATTAAAGACCTTTTTTAGTATTTTAGTACTAGTAGTACTTTTAATTTTTATTACTAACATTTGAGTTCTTTTAATTTTTTGATCCTACACTAAAATGTTGTGCATGATCAAAATATTTAGTTTCACGTTAAAAGAACACATCGTCATGTGCTTCTTATTTTAATGTGGGATTATATGAGTATTTCTAACATGGGATTTAAGAGGTATTTTAACATGGAATTATATCTGTGTTTCCCATATGGGATTTTATTTGTATTTTTACCTTAAAAAATTTATATGTATTTTCAACATTGGATTTCAACATTGGATTGGACAAAAATTTTGTACATATAACATGGGATTAAAAAATTTATTGTGAGTTTACTTTCTTGCCCGCGTGCAGGCATTCAATCGAAAGGGATTATGCACCTGCGGTCTGTGTTCCTGCAGCCTTTTGCTGCGAGGCTCCAGGGTGAGGAGAACTTCACTCTCCAGCTGACGTCTTCTGCAGCTGTTGCAAACGCCAGCTGACGTCTTCTGCAGCTGCTGCAAACTCCAGCTGACGTCTTCTCCAGCTGCTGCAAACTTCAGCAGACGTCTTTTTCAGCTGCTGCAAACTTCAGCTGACGTCTTCTTCAGCTGCTACAAACTTCAGCTGACGTCTTCTTCAGCTGCTGCAAACTCCAGCTGACGTCTTTTGCAACTGGTGTAAACTCCAGCTGACGTCTTCTGCAAGTGGTGTGTACTACAGCTGACGTCCTTTGCAGCTGATACAAACTTCAGCTGACGTCTTCTGCAACTGATGTAAGCTCCCGCTGACGTCTTCTGCAAGTGGTGTGTACTACAGCTGACGTCTTCTGCAAGTGGTGTGTACTACAGCTGATGCCTTCTGCAAGTGGAGTATACTCCAGCTGACGCCTTCTGCAAGTGGCGTATACTCCAGCTGATGTCTTTTGTTGCTGATGTAAAGTTGTAAGAAATTTAATTCAAGGTACAGAGTGAGACGTATCTGAGTTGTGCTACTCACCCAACTAAATCATGAAAACTTATCAAATACTTGTATCCTCTTGCCGTATATAACAACGTCGTTATTTTTTTTGTTTCAGTCAAAAGTCCTTTAAGAAAAATGATTTGTTACACTTTTCGGTTAAGTGTTTATAGTCTTTTAATAATTGTGACAGCTTTTGTGTAATTATTTATACAAACGTACCTGTCCCGTCAGAAATTTCAGCTAAAGTTGTCTCTTGTTAAGTTTGATTTATTTTGGCTCTGTGTTGCCGATTTCCGTCTTTGTGATACCAGCTTGTAGAACGGAGAGACCAAACAAGCAACCGATAAACTGCGTGCAAGTGTGCAGGGGGATATCTAAATAAAACCTGATATTATAATTACCATTATTATTATTATGGGGAAACTAAAATGGAAAATCCACACAGTCCAGTACTTTTACAAATTTTGTATGCGATTTATTGCTCATTTGAATATCATATTTTCATATCTATACATGCGTTTCACTTTTTGGCCGGGCATACAAGGATAAAAAATCTACGTTAATTTCTTAAAAACATTGAATTGATGAAAGAAAAATAGTGTTAACTTAATTAATTAATTTAATTATTAAAGGACAGCGTGCCCCTACAGGAACTTTTTATATTATTGAACCTAGATCAATGAAATATGGTATACTGATAGGAAATATAATTTGGAATCATTTGTCATTCGTCAAAAAATGCGATTTTCCCTATAGAAAACGAGATATTCACAGAAAACGGGATTTTTTTTTCAAAATGTATCTTCTCCGACAGTTTTTGAGCTACAGCGATGATTTTGGTATCATTGGGTGCGGAAACACGTGGAAATTCCAAAACTTGAAATCTTTTCCCCAAATTTCCAGTTTTAAATAAAAAATGAAAAAAATTCGAGAGCAACTTTTTTTCGAAAAAATGCTGATTTATGACGTCATAACTTTAGAACAACAATTAATTTTGGAAAACATTTCAAATTTTTGGAAAGCCCTCGTTTGTCCGCATCCAATATTATCAAAATCATTACTGTAGCTCAAAAACTGTTGGAGAAGATGCATTTTGAAACCCCAACGTCCGAGGTTTTCGGTATAGGCAGAACAAAGATATATGAACAATTGTAATTAAATTTTTTTTTAGTTTTTGGTTCAGGTTAGACCCCTGAAATCATTATAGAGTAATCCAGAGACATAGGAGATGACATAGCATCGTCGCGCCGTGAAGAAAGTGCCATGGGGGAGGTGTAGCATGATAAAATACCACTTCCCCCTCCCCTCCCCCTCATTCTTCAAACCTTCGTAGTGGGCGAATGAGTGAACGTACGAGTCTCATTTTTTCACAGGATGTACCTGACCTCTTACACTTCTTATAGCAGCAAAAATCCCAGTTTCTCAAGTGATCACAAAAACATGGATTCCTATGAGGGACGCTGTCTTTATTAAATAATTAATTAATTGAAAAATTAAATGACTACTGGTAACTAATCGATTCTCTGTGGAATTTCCTATTTACATGTACTTTTTCACTTCATGTTCACTGACAGAATACAGTTTTTTCGCGTATCAGTTGAATTGGAATTCTCGCTCGTGACTTCACGATAAACTGCCACGTTTTTCTTTCAAGGCGCACCTTTTATAGTTAAAATAAAAGAGTTCATTGGTACTCATCCATGAAAGCCTTATCATCAATACCGTCATCACTATTTCAAAACGCGAACACTTTTAGCGGACGTGAAATAAATGAAATGAAGAATTTTCTTCAGCTCTAATCCTACAATTTCGAATGAGTAAAATAAATGTGTTTTTACCTATTGTGTGCGAAACTTAATGACGTTTACAATGTTCTTCCATTCGAAATGACAGAAATGAGTCCCTATTTTGCGAGTCTGGCATTGCGTCAGAAACTCAATCATTTTGAGCTGAAAACTGAAAGTGGAACTCGAGCTCGCTTCACATTTTAATGCTGATTATTTTATCGATTCAGAGTTATTACGCACCCCCACGAAGTGAGGAAGATGGCCGGATATTGGAAGCTAAAGCCTTTGCAAACACTTCGACCGCAGCCAAAAATTGATTCAGGATTCTTCGGTTAAAATTAAAGGACGGAGGCAGCCGCAGCAATGGATGGAGAAAGAGGCTGAGTAGGTGGGCGATGTCGGGAAAGCAATGAAAATAAAGGAAAGTGAAGAACGCAATAGCTAAGGAAGAAGATTCAATAAAAAATCTTTCGTTTTTTGGATTCTTTCCTTCAAAATTAGAGAATGTACGGAAGCACCTCCAGCTACGGATGAAGAAAGAGACGGTGTAAGAGGACGATGAGGGCAAGGGAATAAAAATCAAGAAAAGTGAAGAATGCATTGGTAAAGGAAATAGATCGAATAAAAAATTTGGCGGTTTTTGGATTTTTCGGTTTAAATTAGAGAATGTACTAAGGCAGCCTTCACAATGGATGAAGATATCGACGGTGCAGGATATCACTGTCTCAGGAAATACATGGATTTCAATGGATCCATCGTTAAATGCTCTTAGTTGAACAGATCAAGATCAAGGATGCGTCAATTGACGCTCATAGGGCTAAGTCGTTTTCGAGGGAGGCTGTTTGAATGTTCGGTAAAACATTCTGTTTGTATCAAATTAATCCCTGCAAATACGCATAAAGTATAAGCTTCAGGACATCTCGAAACCACTTTCACGCACAAAAAACATGTCCACGTGCAGGCCCTGGGCCATCACCACAAGCAGCAACAGCAGCAAGGGAATGGCAGAAGTAATCACGGCGTAGGTGGAGAAAAAGAAGAGATGCCGTTCTATTGGACGCCCGAGGCGGTATGCTGTGTTGGTATAGCCCTGGACGGCTATTTTCGACCTAATCTTACCCTGTAATCGCAATCTTGCTGCAGCGATAATACAGCTCCTCCAGAAAATCTTATTTATACATTATTCATCCGTTTCTCTAAAGGACGAGTCTCTTATGTTGGAAGCGCAAAAAATTATGTGATATTCTAGTCAACAGCATTGAGTTGTATGAGCGATTGTCTCATATTGCTAATCTTCGCCCTACTGGGTGCTTTATTTATTTGACTGGCAAGTAACGATCAACTTGAGCTGTTGTGCACTTTTTAAAATTGTTTTACACATGTCGAATGGATTTTGAACAGTTTCACCGTGCTGCTTGTTAGCTCTTGAGTTATGATTCTCAGTTAAAATATGAAAAAATCTTACAAAATGAAGACCGTGTTTTCTTCAAACAACTATTTGAGTAATGCTATTCGTAAATATTTTTGCATCTGAGAATTTTTCACTTCTGCATCGCATGTTACATGCTCTGTTTAGATTTCTTCAGGCAAAGCTCCGAGTGGAAAGTGTCTTACGACAGACAAACCTTCTGACAAAACCTCACATCGCCGTTTTCGTTCTAGACTCCCAAAATTAAAGAAAATGACGTTGGAAACATTCCTACATCGTTTAATGCAATGATATATTTGCAAATCCTAAAGTAAAAGTTGAATTAACTCATTGAAATAGGTCATTGTGATTCCTTACAATAATTATATTAGCACCAAATTCACATTACTATGATACAACGGAAGAGTCCTAATTTGGTTGATGAATTAAAATTGAATAAACTCCTAATGGCTTCCCCAGCACTCTAAACGATCACATGCATTGTAAAACTATATATTCGACTATATTGTAATAGAATACATGTAGTATTAGAGTGCGTGGAATTAACAAATAAAGTTTTAGTGTCCCGCAGGTAAGCTGCAGTAAACTCTTAACCAGACGAAAAAAATTCTGAAACCTGTGCATGCAATGCCTCCGCATCATCGACAGCGACAACTAGAACCACCACAGAAACTTGTTATGAAAATTGTATCAGATGATCATCTGATACTAGTTGAGTTCTTAGAATTGCATGTTCGTCTGTGTTATTATAGATCAATTCATATTATTATTTATGGTCTTCGCCGTATGAGACAGTGTATCACTCTGCTGCGCTGTGCTTACGCCGATTCGATCTAAAAATAGGAGAGAAAATTACCGCAATAATCATGGCATAAAAATAATGTGTCTGGTGCATTTCCGCTGAGACGCAGCTCGATCGATCTGTGTTTAGCGTATCTTGTACAAATTATATCCGTGAATATTGCTTGGAAATACCTCCGGTTTCACTTAACGATGAAAGTAAACACCGGTATTACAATACAGGAATTTTGATGCAGTCTCGGTGCAAATAGGAATTAGTGCGCGCTGCAGCGTGTAATTCACGAATGATTTCGGCGAAATGCGCCCGCGTTGCATGTAAGTTCTATGACCTCTGTCACAGGATATGTTCTCGATTGAAAATGAAATAAAGCCTATTGCTTCTTGTGATAAAATTATTGAAATTACGAAATTATAGAATGGGAAAATTCAACACGTCCCGACATCAGAATCTGTCGCCGATGCTGACGAGGCCAAATGTGGACAAAACAAGAAAAAATAGTCTGGAATTGTGAGTGGAGAAAATAGAACAAAGCTTTTGTGTGAAGAGTTGTACGCTTCTGGGTTTCTTTGTCCGTGGTGCCGTTTAACCCAGTCAGTCATTCGACGAGCGAAAAGTTCTTTGACTTGCTAGACTAAAAAGTGTTCAATAACTATTTCAAATCTTTGCTAAAACCAAACTGAATCTCATCTAGTGGCCGGTTGAAACCATCATGGAAGTATTTGATTTTCCATGCCCAATTGAAATGTTTTACAGGTTTTGTTGAAATATTTCTGCAGATTTCGTACAGATTTATATAGGATGGCAGAGCAAAAATATGTGCAAAACAAATTCCTATCTAACCAATCTCTAGCCTAAAAATGCTTAATTAAAAAAAATGGGTGTAAACTAGTGTAATCTTACGTAGCTTAAGCAGAAATAATTATTTGTGATGAACATAGAAGTTCACGCTCCTGAAGGTCAACATAACCGGACGTCAATAATGATTAATTATTCCTTCACGTAAGTTTCCTCAAAGGTGGTCTGATAGATTCCGTACATTCAACGCGTTTGGTAGTGTAGGGCACAAAACACTTTTTGCTGCTCACGCTGTGCGGGAAAGTCATGCATAATTCAACTAATGCCCATTAAAACTGGGTCAACACTTATGATTTGTAGTGCAATTCGGTCCCCTCGCAACTTTAGTGTTGGACCTCACAGGTCATGGTAGGGTGCAAGCAACTCTTGGAGAACTCATACTGCTTCTCATTTTAATCACAACTTCTTTACACTAACCATTTTACACGTTTCGTACCAAGGGGTCCACCGGTTGTCACCAAGGGGATTTTCATAATGCTTCTGATCGACCTGCAGTCACTAACTAAATTTTTATATGTACTTGATGAAAGGTAAATGAAGGTACGATTCAGTTAATGTTTGCTGCCTTTAAAATTACTTCAATTAAAGTTAATTTAGCTTAAATTGCAATTGTATATTGAACTTCAGTTTAACCCATCGCAGGAAACATGTTAATATATTTGTACCTACATAACCGGAAATGTCGAATTTTATGAGACTTGTCACATTGGAACTGCTAAACATTTTACTTAACCCCACCTAACGAATTAATTGATATTGTTGTATTGAAACGCTCATATTGAAACATTTGAACATGCGACGTAGTTCATTGGCAATTTTTTACTTTCCTACTCTCGTGTGTGCATTAGTGTTCCAGCTATGCAGCAAATATTATCGACTCATGATGGCGCACCCTAACAAGAGTGTTTTTAACTATGTGTCAGAGGGATTTTGTTTTCTTAGTTACTCACATTCAATTTTGCACTTCTAAATCCAAATTAATTACCGCAAAGCAAGAGAGGATGTTAATGTAAGGGTATGTATTTTAGTGACTACCCGCTCTTTTTTCGTTGTTATTGAAACATTTAAAAAAAGCCACGGATTCGACGAATTTCATAACTTTAAAGAACATCGTTTTTTAATCTTCTTATTCTGGTCTCAAATTGCTGTCGTTAGTTTTGTGTGGTAAACTCTTCTTACATTTTTATTCTCGTGAATACACTACGACAACACTAATTTGGATAGCTAACTTATGTACTGTCCCACCTATATTGAAAATGTTACGGCGAGCAATGTAAAACAACACTTTTAATGCCTTTGACTCCGATGAACTCTTTGCGCCAGTACTATTAGCGCTAGTGAGAAATATCATAACCATTTTCTGTTTTGTTATTGCGAATATTATAATCTTTCCGGGCTCACCACTTGGCACACTGTACGATACGTAGGTATGAAAAATTGCCCCAAATCCCGATTGTCGACCCCATAGTTCTAGCCGCAAAATAAATCAAATCTGTTCATTTTACTTCTAACATCAATCCCTCACGCTCGTATCACTAGCTCCTATGTTCTTAGGCTAATATTTTCAATGCGGGTACGCACTAAGAAGAGGGTTTTCAGCAATGCGTCACATGAATTATGTTTTCTTAGTCACTTGTATTTAAACGCATTACCAAAATATAACTACCGCAAGGAAGAGGAACGCATTTTGTTTTTCTTTTTCGTACTTTTATCCAAATCCTGTTTCGACAATTATCATGGGTATTACGATAACCATGTATGAATAGAATTTAAGGATCTAAATCATTTGTTTCAACATTTAACATGGGTATTACGATAACCAAGTATGAATAGCAATTAAGGATCTAAATCATTTGTTTTAACACTTAATATGGATATTACGATAACCATGTATGAATAGCAATTAAGGGTCTCCGTGCTAAGGTATTTGAATGGGTTTTTTTCTTTTATTTCAATACATGTGCGCACTAATGCATGCTAGTGTTTTTCAAATGAGCGTCGTGAGGATAATGTTCTCTTAGTTACTTATATTTGAATGCACTGTCAAAATCAGATCAAGCAAGGAAGAAACTTATTTGTATTGCGCTTTTCTATCAATGATTTTCTTTTCAACTTTTACACGGGTACTTCGATACCAATGTGTTATAATCAATTTAGGATGATTAATGTTAAGGCGTTTTGAAAACCAATGTATCGACATTTCATGTTCGTACTTTATTGGAAATAAAATGTTTTTCTTTTCTTTTTTTTTCCTATTGTAATTACTTAACCGCGACTGGCGAATATTATCGGACCTGCATAACTGGAATTTCATTATAATGGGACTACCTTACTGGAACTTCTTAAGTGTGTCAAATCAGAACTCCTTAACTGGAGATGCTTAATTTCAATCAGAACTACTTTCGTGAAGGTACTGCGTGGGGCAAAAATAACGCAATTTTTTTTTTGGTTCATTGCTGTCCTGTTTTTTCAGCACTTCCGACTTTCTTGTTCAAGTTTTATCTAGTTGCATGAACTTCTTTTGCAAACCAATGTTTTTATGCGCCTTACTTATAAATTCCACGTTCCCTAAATGAAATGAAAGTCCACACAAAATAATATATTCTTTCCGAGGGTTTCTGTGCTAAGAACGATGCCCGTTTGAAATACATGCGTTCTTTTCGCGCCACCCTTCACTTGATAGGAACTGCTCAGTGCAATCGCAATATTGCACATGACAACAGCATCTCTGCCATCATTTGTTCCGAAGTTCTTGTTTGTATTTCCAGAAATGATAACTTTTCATGAATTTCTCATATTGTCTTTGAATTTCTTGCAGACAATAGCGTACTGCCATAGAATGTTCATGAAAGAAAAAATTGAGATAAGTTTAATTTAGTTATTTATGAATGATGAAAAATAATTTTTCATGCACGAATAAGGATCCATAGCATTATTCCAAAAACCTGCACCCTCGAGAGATCTGATCAAGTTGGAGGAATTAATTTCTCACAATTCGTGCGAATAACAGAAGATATTTATGACTGCCAAGGCATATGTTGGGACAAATGACTTCTAGGGGATATATTTATGACTTCCGAGGTGCATATTAGAACAAATGATTTCTACTAATGTTTAAGGGACCTAAATATTGAATGCTGCCATTCAATTTCAGGGCTTCTTAATCCCATTAATATAAATATTAAAACAAATACAAAATAATTATACATACAAATATATGTGAATATAATATATCTATAAATTTCAATATAAATATATTAACATTAATATTTGAGGCTTTTTAGCTCGTGCAATTTAAATGTGGTGCAGCTGCTAGTGCTGTAGCTTCGTTAACAGCTATAAGAAAATTATTCGATTTTTTACAAAAAATTATTTTTAATAATGTTCAAAATCATGTGCGAAAAGTTTACAATCAAACTCCATGGAAAAGCAATAACAACTGCCTGACCTACCAGATCGATCCATTTCATGTAGATGTTGAGCATGGGCTTCAACTCAGAGAAGTGCTGCGCGTTATGCTCTTTTGGCTTCTCTAAACACTCAAGCTCATGGCAACTCTCTTTGTTGGCGAGCTTGCTGTGAAATTAATGCATTTAAAATGAAAAATATATTGATTAATGTCTCTCCAGCTTTATGCTTGTAGCTTCAAAATCGCAGCATAATGTCCGAATTGTTATACGGCATAAAGCCGCCCTCCAGAGTCAGCGATTTTTCGAATTTCCGTTAGCTCACAACTGCAAAAATTTCGCTTGCTGTAAATTGAATGCATTTAGAACTAAACAAATATTGATTGATGTCCCTCCAATTTCTTGGTTTTTAAATTCGCAGTATAACGTCTGGCTTATTATAAGAGTCGCCGTCTAGAGTCAGCGATTTTTTGAATTTCCTTTTGCCGTGAACTGCGCAAAGCAGAAGCCATGGAGCTCGACGTGCGCAAGCACGGCCGGTGCGTGCTTGCTCATTAGACTTGGAACAAAAGAAGGAGAATTTTCGACAATCTCAAACATGGCAAGTTTTAGAGGAGCGGCCCCTGAACTTCATTAACTGAGCAAAAGTGATGAGGTCAACACAGAGAGACGACTGTGATCGTCGAAAGATCTCACTAAATTGTCGCATTTTCTGTATTACTCAAATCTGTTTAGACCATGAAATAAGGAAAGGCCTGAACATTAAGGCAGGTTATCGCAACAAATTAATGGGAGATGTGATGGAATTTTATTTTCAACCTTAAAAGCTAGTGTAATTAAGACCATCAAGATAAAAACGTTGACATCAAGTCTGGACTACTGGGACATATCTTGGACTTAAGTTTCATCCTTAAAATGAAGCGTATTCGCGACCATCAAAGGAAACGCCTGGGTATTAAGCCTGGACTACTATCATGGATTTAATTTACAACCAATCAAGTGTTGTTTAGACCATCAGAGTAAAAGATTGGATATGAAGCCCTGTCACAACATGCTAGCTGGATTCAAGTGTAATGAATTTAGCCCTGAATATTGAATATTATTTTTAGGTTTTGCGAACACTTACGAACTTGAGATGACCGCTAAAACTTTTTGAGTTTCATCTTTCCTTTCGTTTTGAAACGATCACAAACCGTTGAGATTTTAAACTCGTGACATTTTACACGAACGACATTTTCTTCGCTGATGCGTAATTTTCTAGATATAACATTAACGTTCAGGTAGGAATAATGTTATATAGTCGGTTGCTTAGTTGCCGCATTGTTGGAACAAGCGCACTTTTTTTGGGAGTAAAACATCAGTCTCGGTTTGGCTAAGTTAAGTTAAGTTTTTTTTTTAATTTATTAACGTTAGTTTAGGTTAGTTTATTTAACTCACCTAACGTTACCTAACCTAACCTCACCCACCGTTACTTCACTACTTTATCACAGCATATTTACGTGTCCTTTCCTTCACTTTTTATACGATGTTCTTACGACTTGAAAGTTAAATATTTAAAAAATTACGCTTTCGCATACAAAATATCAATCGTGGCAAACGTCTACAAATGTGTTGTATTACCGACCCTTGGGAGCAAAATTTTAAAAATCGTTGAACGCACTAAAGTAAATATTGACCAATTGTTTCGATCTTTCGTTTGATAGCAATTTGAAGTCGACAGGTGCATTATTTCGAAAGTTACAAGTGGGTGAAGTTATGTGTTGCATTAGTGGCGGGGCTTATCTGGAGATGATCCAAATTTGTTTGAATAACAGCGCACAGTTTTTTCTTCACTTGTTTAGTCTCTAATTGCAAATAAGCGTACGTGCAAATGAGTGAACGAAAATTTTCATAGACGTAGAAAAAGAATGAAAGTTATTCTGCACATGAACAATGTTACTTGATTATCGATGCTCAAAAAGTAAAAGAAAAGGAAACATGACAAATTTCGCGACGGCCGGATAATTAAGTACAAAAAAAACTGGTTCCATAAAAAATATGGTCTGCTATGAAACTTCTCGCCTCAATAAGCAACCAAAATTGTGCCTGTAAAAGTTCACTTCTCCACTGGCTACCCTACCTAATTTTTTTGAGCCCAAAAATTACAATTTAATTTTTTTCCACTCATAATTTGATCGTTCAACATCTGTGAACCCCAAAGGGCTGATCAAATTTTATTTTACTTCCGGTATTTGAAGTGTGAATTTCTTACCTCTGTGAATGAGAAGTCTGGCCGAAGACAATCTATGGTGAAGACGTGTTGTTGACGATCTTCCTGCAGGTGTGGATGACGTCATCGCTGAAAGCCACTTCATTGGATATCTCATGGGCGAAAATAATGGTAATTGAAATTCAATCAAAGTTCCGATTTAAGTTGACTTAGGTTGACATACAATTTAAGTTGACTTGGGTTGACATCCAATTTAGGTTGACTTGGGTTGACATCCAATTTTTAACTTAGGTTGACATCCAATTTAGGTTGACCTATGTAAGTCCTAAGCGTTATACCAGTAGATGCGAGTCAAGATTGAGCCAAGTTACAGCAGATATGTCTCTAAATTTATATTTACTGTCTAATAAATGTTGGTATTTTTGCTCTCAGGTGCAAGTTAAGAGTCATTAAATATTGGGTTTTACTATTTTTTTACTTACTGAATATTGCTTTTGACTGATAGTTAAATGTCAGCAATACAGGGATTAATTGCTATAGTTAAGTGTCAGAAATAGTGGGTTTGACTGCTAGTTAAGTGTCAGAAATATTGGGTTTGACTGCTAGTTAAGTGTCAGTTATATTGGGTTTGACTGCTAGTTAAGTGTCAGTAATATTGGGTTTGACTGCTAGTTAAGTGTCAGAAATTCTGGGTTTGACTGCTAGTTAAGTGTCAGTAATATAGGGTTTGACTGCTAGTTAAGTGTCGCAAATTCTGGGTTTGATTGCTAGTCAAGTGTCAGAAATTCTGGGTTTGATTGCTAGTTAAGTGTCAGAAATTCTGGGTTTGACTGCTAGTTAAGTGTCAGAAATTCTGAGTTTGATTGCTAGTTAAGTGTCAGAAATACTGGATTTGACTGCTAGTTAAAGTGTCAGTAATAGTGGGTTTGACTGCTAGTTAAGTGTCAGTAATATTGGGTTTGACTGCTAGTTAAGTGTCAGTAATATTGGGTTTGACTGCTAGTTAAGTGTCAGTAATATTGGGTTTGACTGCTAGTTAAGTGTCAGTAATATTGGGTTTGACTGCTAGTTAAGTGTCAGTAATATTGGGTTTGACTGCTAGT
Source organism: Morinoia aosen (assembly GCA_030386875.1). Lineage (NCBI taxonomy): Eukaryota > Metazoa > Arthropoda > Malacostraca > Amphipoda > Talitridae > Morinoia > Morinoia aosen. The sequence goes on along the minus strand of CM059574.1, from coordinate 48,885,208 downwards.
TAAGTGTCAGTAATATTGAGTTTGACTGCTAGTTAAGTGTCAGTAATATTGGGTTTGACTGCTAGTTAAGTGTCAGTAATATTGGGTTTGACTGCTAGTTAAGTGTCAGTAATATTGAGTTTGACTGCTAGTTAAGTGTCAGTAATATTGGGTTTGACTGCTAGTTAAGTGTCAGTAATATTGGATTTGGTTGCTGGTTTAGATTCAATGAAAATTCAAAGTTGAGAAGGTGCAGTCCGAGATGTGGCAGAAAAGAAGGAAATAAAAGAATCCAATTATTGTTTTACTTGGGTTCAGTTCTCAGAAAACTAGTGGAGCGCAACTGCAGAACTGTTGTACGTTGTTCCTTTTTGATGACATGCACAAACCTTAACACTTTAACCGCCATAGGTTAACTAAAGTTCGATACTCAACTCAAATTTAGTCAATTGTAGTTAGCAATTTTAAAAATAGCAAACGTTAACTGGCCCGTGCCTTGATTTAGTTTTAATTAAGTATTTATGAAAATTGAGTTTGTTACTACTAGTCTGTCAGCAGCGTCATGAAAATTCCCTCAGTTTACCACCTGCGGGTCATGTGGCGGCTGGCGTGTTAATTCCTTTATTCGTCATCGCATGACTGCTTCAAGTATTTATGTTTCTATACAATACTTCTTCTTATTTACTTCAGAATGAGTTTCTTTCGCACAAAACTGTTATTCTCTACCAGGCATTTACGAACGAAGAAGCGTCTAGTGTTTGATCTGGTCTTGTCTCAAATTTTTGCATAAAAAAGGGAAATAATAAGAAACAATAAAAAAGGGAAATGAGAAAAAGTTTATTGTCGATGAAGTGTATGAATAATTAATTTATACAAGCATAAGGTTGAAATTTGAAACTTCTTAACACAAAGATACTTGGAGGGTAGACGCATAGGTGTCAGAATGGCCGTGTACGTAACTGGTTAATTGATCAAGAGATTGTGAGAGTAAAATGAAAATCTATTCCCTGGGTTAAATTGATATAAGTTTGAAAGAGCATATAAATGCGCGTAGAAAGGATACACTGAAAAGTTGCTGAAAAACGCTTTGGAATATAATCTCCACTTACATTGGCGCATGAATTTTTTGAGAAGAAAAGATAAAATAAAAGAAAAAGTTTAGTTTTCTCAAGTTAGGCTTTTACGATTGATATTGCTGACAGTATAATGCGTGGAAAAAATAGGTTCTGCAAGTAAAACTGATACGTCAACATGTGGGCAACTTAAAACCATCATTTCGCGCGTACATACCAATAAGTGCCTAGTAACTGGCTCGGAGATCTTTTTTTGCCGCACAATAAATTTGTGAACGTTTCTGCGTAAATAATTGACTCAAAAATTCCCGAGAGTCCGAAACGGGAAAGAATTGCTGCACAAAGCTAACAAGAACAATTCACTACACGTATAGAATAGCGAAATCAACATTTACGTTGATGAACCATTACCTTAATGCTATTAACTATGCGCTAAGGGTATTGATGTGCATTCCAATACATGTTTTCTCTTTGAGACTTTCAGGAGATTAAAATCGTTGAAATATGCGAAAACTTTGCGAAATGAACCGAAGGTTTCATTTGATTTCAGAAAAAAAATCGATAAATGTTTGTCGTGTGTTAGTTCTTGTGTTTATTTCAAACTTGCAGTTTATCTTTTGTGCTTGCTTATTAAATTCTTGTCTCATTGTAGTTCAAGTGTTCATTGAAGGTTAGTCGTGTTTTAGTTCTTTTGTCTATAAAAGTTTTTTCGCATTTTAGTTATAGAGTTTATCAAATGTTTGTCTTATTTACGTTTTGTAAAGTGTTCATTAAATGTTTCACGTGTTTTTTTTTTGCTTATGTAAGAGAGCCATTAACTGTTAGTTTTATTCTATTTTTTGTGTTCATAAAATGTTTGCCCTCGTCTACTAGTTGCGTCCGTCGGCTCTGGGGAGGAGCGTGACGGACACGGGCGAGAGGGGTGCGAGGAACAAGAAGTTGCCGAGTATCACGGTGCCGCTCGTAGCCACGTCGAAGGTTCTTAATATCTGAAATGAGAGGCCGAAATTAATACAATTTTAGTTTCAATAATGATTTCGAGATTACTTTACGGTTTTCCAGCTCTTAACACTTTAACTGCGACGTGAGCCACCGGTGGTCACTGGGGAGTTTTCGTAATGCTGCTGACCGACCAGTAGTCATCAACTCAATTTTCATACATACTAAATCTAAACTAAATGAAGGCATGATCCAGTTAACGTTTGCTATTTTCAACCTTGCTTACTTTATAACATAGACTGCGATGGGTTAAACTGAATTTCAACATCCAACTCAAATTTAAAGTAAAAATTGTTGAAAATTGTATAAATATCAAACATTAACTAGGTGAAATAAATACCATTTATTTAAAAAGATTGTTGAAAATTGTATAAATATCAAACATTAACTAGGTGAAATAAATACCATTTATTTAAAAAGATTGTTGAAATTCGGTATAAATATCAAACATTAACTAGGTGAAATAAATACCATTTATTTAAAAAGATTGTTGAAAATTGTATAAATATCAAACATTAACTAGGTGAAATAAATACCATTTATTTAAAAAGATTGTTGAAAATTGTATAAATATCAAACATTAACTAGGTGAAATAAATACCATTTATTTAAAAAGATTTTTGAAAGTTATTCAGACGTCCCATCGATGGGTCGTTTTGCAGCCGGAAAAACAAATGCGCGATCTACCGGCGGGTCACACCACGATGAATGTATAGATTTATTTGGGGGATACCTAAGTTTAATTAAAAACCACAAGACAAAGGCAGGTAAAAACATACTAGTTTAACATTATTTTACTCTAGAGCTTTCGAGCAATCATTGCTCATCTTCAGTAGACACTGTAAAAGGCAGAAATATCGTACATAAGTAATCGTATGACATAAGAAAAATTATAGGAAATCAAAAATAAAAACAAAATTACATATAAACCTAACTTAAAATGTTTAATGGCACAGATGAATCACAGCTATTTAAGGTTGGCTTGCGGTGATGAATTAGAATGCTTTCAGCCAACCTAAGATCAAAAACTTTGCATTTGGCTATAACTTTGAAACTATTTAAACGTATTGGATGGTCATTCTCATCTGCGTGATCTCTGATTTTGCTATGAAGCGGTGTAGTTACCGGTCGGTCAGTACGGGCCGACCTACCCCTATGCTCTGCGATGCGCGTGTGGAGGTGACGAGATGTCTCCCCACAATAGGTAGCTTCACACTGGCTACACTTATACCAATAAACGACAATAAGGGAAACATAATTAGAACAAACTCTGTACGCTCTAAAAAATAAACCGGTGATAAGACTAATTTTGTACGCTAATGAAATAGCACTGTTAAATTTAAGGCCCAGTCCAGTGAAAGTTGGTTTTCGATATAAACCTGTTGAAAAGGAAGATGGATGCTTAGTAACCTCTACATCTAAAAACGTAGCGTACAAAATTAGTCTTATCTCCGGTTTATTTTTTAGAGCGTACAGAGTTTGTTCTAATTATGTTTCCCTTACTAAAGAGTTAGATTTTTTAGAAGGTTTTTTCTGCCGTAATGGATATCCACATGCATTGGTGTGTAATATTTTAAGCCGCAGACTTGATAGTTTTTACAAAAATCGACCTATTGTCTCAACTGTCCCTCGTAAAGATTTGTATTTTAGCATACCATATACCAACTGGCTAATCAATGATAGTATAAAGAAGCGTGTTCTGTCTATATTAAATGAACTTTACCCACAACTCAAAGTAAAAATCGTGTTTCGCAATAGGTTAACCATTGGTAGTTTGTTTAGGGTAAAGGACCAAATTCCCACTATGTTGCTCGGCGATGTCGTTTATTGGTATAAGTGTAGCCAGTGTGAAGCTACCTATTGTGGGGAGACATCTCGTCACCTCCACACGCGCATCGCAGAGCATAGGGGTAGGTCGGCCCGTACTGACCGACCGGTAACTACACCGCTTCATAGCAAAATCAGAGATCACGCAGATGAGAATGACCATCCAATACGTTTAAATAGTTTCAAAGTTATAGCCAAATGCAAAGTTTTTGATCTTAGGTTGGCTGAAAGCATTCTAATTCATCACCGCAAGCCAACCTTAAATAGCTGTGATTCATCTGTGCCATTAAACATTTTAAGTTAGGTTTATATGTAATTTTGTTTTTATTTTTGATTTCCTATAATTTTTCTTATGTCATACGATTACTTATGTACGATATTTCTGCCTTTTACAGTGTCTACTGAAGATGAGCAATGATTGCTCGAAAGCTCTAGAGTAAAATAATGTTAAACTAGTATGTTTTTACCTGCCTTTGTCTTGTGGTTTCACGATGAATGTTTTCATTAACTTTAAATTTAAGATAAGTATTAAACATTAGTTTTACCGGCCGCAGTCAGCGTTGAATGAAAACTTTATTCTTTCCTACAATTTAAGTTATTCAACGCAATCTGAACAGCTACTCTTAAATGTTAATTTGTTCGTGGATATTTAATCTGTATATTGTTAGAAATTACTTACAACGTATCGAGGTCGTACACGCTCAGACACACTCATTATGGTGTAGATGATTTCAAATTTATTCTTAAAAAGAACCCCCTGTAAATTCTCATACGTTTTCTTGAACAAAATCTGTCTTTAGAAAACGTTTAGGTGACTAGCACTACTGTAGCTTCAAGTAAACTGAATTTCCCTTTAAATGAACAATTTAACAATTTAACAATTTAACAATTTATTTACCACAGGAGATACAGAGGTAGAATGTTTCTTAAGTCTAGTACAATGGACAAGTTTGAATATAGCTACCTGTGGGCCCGAATAAGTTCAGCGACTTCTGGGGCATCCTACCATCAACATTATTCTAAGGTGTACATTAATGTTTAACCTAAATCACTTAACCTAGTTTCACATTAGACTGATCAGTGAGATAATTCAATCGATATCAGATATTTCATTTTACAATATAGGTTATGTGGACTATATTTAACAGTACATTCGATAAAAGATTTAACAGCAGACTGAAGGCGAATTACATATTACCCATGGCAAATTTCATTATTGGAAACAGTCATGTTGGAGACAAGATTTGACTTGGTGATCTTACATGACTAATATTCCGATAGGAAGTGAGTCTCGAGATTTCTTTTGAATAACTTGTAAGAATTACTATCACGGATCTCCGCAGGTATTGAGTTTCAAGTTTTAGTTCCAACGAAGAGGATACTGTGTTGCGACCGGGCCTTTGAATAATAAGGAAGCATGAATTTACTTCTATTTCGGGTTAAATGGTCGTGATGACCAGTTTGCGCACTTAATAATAGTTTCAGGCTATTGTCGCCATCATTTCTTAATGTTTTGTAAATGAAATTACAAATGGAGATTTTATAGAGATCTGGAAGTTTAAGTATTTGTAAATTTTTGAATGAATCATTTGTGTGAGCATTATATTCTAGATTCTTTACCGCTCTGATTGCTCTTTTTTGCAGAGTAAAAATTATATTGGTTTTATTTTTATCAGTTCCGTGCCATGCTTCTATTCCGTACTGCAAGTATGGTGAAATGAGCGTTCGGTAGAGCATTCGTAAAGCTGTTTCAGGCAGGTAATTTTTAACTTTATTCAGGATTCCGATGGATTTCGATAATTTAGAACTAATATTAGCGATGCGCTCTTTAAAGGTCAGATGTTTATCTATTATGATGCCCAGAAACTTGCATGAGTTGGTTTCTTCGATTTCACCTTCGCCAATTTTTATGTGTGGGAGAGATATGCTTTTCTTGTATGAGAATGTAACATACTTTGTTTTCTCGATGTTGAGGCTTATTTTATTAGCTTTAAGCCATAATGAAACCTTATGGAGTTCATTATTTATGCTCTCCGCAATCATAGCGGGATTTTGGCTCGGAAGGACCGTAGAAAGCGTGCTGTCATCGGCAAAAAGTATGAATTTGAAAAATGTTGTTGATTTGATAATATCATTTATAAATATCAGAAATAGGAGAGGCCCTAGGACAGACCCTTGTGGAACTCCATGGCTAATTGTCTGTGGGTCCGATTTTGCGTCGTCAACGACAACGTATTGCTTCCGATTTGTTAGGTATGATTTGAACCAATCATGGGCAATTCCTCGAATGCCATAACAGTGTAGTTTCGAGAGTAATATCTTATGGTCCACACAGTCGAATGCTTTTCGAAAGTCAAGAAAAACGGAGAAAACAAGCTTTCCTACATCTATATTAGAGTAAAGGTACTGTAAATGATTTAATACAGCTTGTGTCGTTGATTTCTTAGAACGAAAACCGAATTGTCCGTCGTAGAGAAAAGATTTTTGTTCAAAATACGAATACACTTTTTTATACACAATTTTTTCAAATATTTTGCTCATAATTGGTAAAACAGAGATAGGTCTATAATTATTAACGCAGTTTTTATCACCATTTTTAAAAATAGGGGTGACTCTGGCAGTTTTGAGAGAGTTGGGGAAGATACCTTGAGAAAGCGAATGGTTGATAATATCAGATATGCACGGTGCTATTATATCAGCAATAGCCTTAAGAACTTTAGCTGAAAATGTATTTAATCCATTTGATTTATTTTTCAAGTTGTTTATGCATGTGATTACATCGGAGGGGTTAGTTGGCGGGAAAAAGAAAGAGTTGTGTTCACGGACATGGTCCATGTATTGCAAGTGGTCTGTAGGTTCACTAACGACACTATTGGCTATATTTTTTCCTATATTTATAAAAAAGTTGTTGAACACTGTTGCAATATCTTGTTTATCGTGATATTTTACATTTTCGTGAACGATGGATTAAATTGTTTTTTTAGCGTTATTATTCGGTCTATAGCATGAATTAAGCAGGCGCCAAGTTTTTTTAATATCAGTTTTGTAGTCAGTGAATTTGCGCGTAAAGTAGTTTTGTTTCGATGTTCGTATTTGATTTGTCACATGATTCCTGAATCTGTTATACGTTAATCTAGAGATTCGTCCTTCGTATAGTAAGGCTAAGTATGCTTGACGTTTCTTTATATTGATCACGATATCTTCAGTAATCCAAGGTTTTTGAAAGATTTTGAAAGATGAAAGATTTTATATAAGTGCTTGTACAATTTTGAGCAGCAATGAAAAACGTTATAGTCAGGAATAATTTTTATCTAAAGAGTACAAGCTGTATGAGTCTTAACACTTTAACTGTGGCAGGTATCAACTGGAGTTTATTATTCAGCCCAAATTTAAAGTCAATTGTGGTAAGCAGTGCTGAAAACAGCAAACATTAACTGGATCCTGCTCTTTTTTAGTTTTCATAAGGTATTCATGAAACTTGAGTTTATGACCCACAGCAGCAATATGGTCAGCAGCAATATGGAAATGCCCAACACGTATCACTGGTGGCTCATGTCGCTCTTAGTTCAAAATCAGATTAGGCAAGGAAAGGAACTCATTTTTGTTGTGCTTTTCTGTTAATCATTTTTGTTTCAACATTTTACACGGGTATTACGGTACCAATGTATTATAATCAGTTAAGGATGTTAATGTTAAGGTGTTTTAAAAACCAATGTATCGACATTTCATGTTTGTACTTTATTGGAAATGAAATGTTTTTCTTTTCTTTCTTTCTTTCTTTTCAAAGTGCTAAATAAAATCTAAAAGGGGTGAAGATGTTTACCTTTGCCAGCGCGGCGTACATTTCGCACTCAGCAAGGCGCTTGCCGACACACATCCGTGCGCCGAAGCCGAACGGTTTGACAAGGAAGTGATTTTGCTTCGCTTGTCGGGCCAAGGATGAGTATTCCGTTTCTGAGAAAGGCAAAATACAAGAAAATTTACGTATTTACATTCGTTAAGATTGTGTGCATTATTAGCTGATGCTCTATTGAACGATGGAAAAAACAGTGGGAATGTTTTTCACTTCCTATCAGATTACTAGTCGTGTAAGATCACAGAGTCAAACCTTGTCCCCTACATAACTGGTCCTAATAATGTAATTCGCCTTGATTAATTTCGCCGATCTTCAGTCTGTTCTTGAATCGTTTGTCGAATATACTGTTAAATCTAGTCCATATGAACTATATTGTGAAATGAAGTATCTAATTTCGAGTTACTTATCTCATTGATCAGTCTAATGCGTCTCTAGTTTAAGTGAATTAGGTTAAACATTATTGTACTCCTAAGACTAACCTTGATGGTAGGATGCCCTATAGAAGTCACTGAACTTATTCGGGCCCACAGGTAGCTATACTCAAATTTGACCATTGTACTAGACTTAAGAAACATTTTATCTCTGTATCTCCTGTGGTAAATAAATTGTTTAAATTGTTTAAATGTTTCACGGTAGAGGAAACAAGGTAGGTTCAAACCAGTCTTCTTTGCGTTGACGGTATGGGTTTGCTGACGTCACGGCAACAATCCAATAGCAGCGCTTATATTACATCTGGTATCACTGCTACCTCCAAATCTGGCTCCACTATTGGCCTAACGACATTGCGTTTTGGTGACGTGATAGTTTTTTTTTAAATAAAGCCTTCCTATTGGCTAGCCGAACAAGAGGTGTATTTTCTCCCATAGAAATGACCCTACCTTGTTTCCTCTACCTTGGAATGTTTTCTTTCGAACATCAATACGTTCTATTATGAATACTAGTGCGTACGACACGTCAAAAATAACAATGATTTTCCTTTAGAAAAATCTTCCAGGTATGAATGAAGCACCAATATATCCATCGTAATAGTACTTGCGATTAAAATATTCTTGTACTTGTGCACTGGTGAAACTCGTATCACAGATTCGGTCATTGAGCACGTCACAGACACACGCACCAAGCAATCAAGCAACAATTTGTGTATTTTTATTTAATTAATCATTAATAGCCAAGAAGTTCTTAAAAATTGCAATATCTTTTTCATCGCGATAAGCTGCCTTTTCTTATCAATAAATTCAATTTTTAGGCAATATCATTTACTTATAAACAGAAGTGAGCATATCTCATTTTTTATATCATTTGAATGGTATCTATGATACCCAAGCAAGCAAGCAAGCAGATCCCCATTGTAATAGCATAGGAAATATAACGTAAAAAGAAAATATATTCATAAATTTATGGAGACACCTGCATTTTATTATATAGTGTTGATTGATAAAATCACTTTCTCCATCGTCATTAACGCTTATAGAATAATACCCTATACAGAATGTCACACAAAAGCCCAAACCTATTATTTATTTTTCAGTAATACCATCATAATCAGTAACACCTTTTCTATAGGTTAATTTTGAAGGATAATTTTGCTAAAAATTAAATGCTTATGGCATTCTTACGATGGTATTATTGGTGCAGGAAAATAAATTCTCGGTTCGGGTTTTTGTGGGACTTACTGTATAATATCACTCAGTAGTTGCTTGCTTGGTTGCATGGTTCTTCTCTCTGCCGCGCTCTTAAGGATGCTCAATGACCGTATCTGTGATACGAGTTTCACCAGTGCACAAGTACAAGAATATTTTAGTTGCGAGTACTATTAGGATGTGCGTATTTGTTTGCCATCCTCATCTGCAAGATTTATTCAAGTAAAATATCGAATTAGTTGTTTTTTACGGGCCGTGTTTACTAGTAATTAATATAATTCCATACTGGCATATTCATACGATAACTCTACCTCATTATTTATCTTGGATGAAAACGATAAGTCTTCCGTTGCTTCAATGCATAAAAACGGTGCAGGAGTTTTGAAACTTCTATTTACAGTGCCCTCTTTAGAGCACGAGCAACCATTGACTTTATTAAACTATAAATAAAAATATCATGCGAAATTAGACTTTGCAGCCATTGAACTACAGTTATTACACTCGGAGTTTGCCCCCGAGCCACTACTTAGGATTTTCATCCGAAAATTTCAATTTGCCTCTCCTGTCCCTTTTCATGAGATGTGCTAGTAATCTACCTTATCACTGAGCACAGAGCGACCAGAATGCATTAGGTTATACGTAAGCCAAAAGCAACATCAGCGCGTAGAGAATAACTTTATTTCGCTAGTTGTGTATAGGTACATCAGTTTCACTCAGAAATTTTTGTGTAAGTCTTGTATTTACTAACCTCCCTTGAGTTAGATTGGGCTTTTAATAAAATCAGGTCATGCGATGTACTCTAAGAATGATAATTCATCATTGTAGTTTCCATCAGCATGACTTCTATTTTCATGTTCGGCCAAATTCAATTAGTTCAGCTACAACCATCGACATATCCGCTCAACATCTGCACGAAGAATTTAACTAAAACTCTCGCGAGTAGAGGAAATAATTGAACAGAAACCCTTACCATTTAACAACAGAAAAAAGAATTCAACTAAAACCCTCATCTGTCTACATCAAAAGAGAGAATTAAACCAAAAGCCTCACCTGTCTACATCAAAAGAAAGAATTCAACCAAAACCCTCACCTGTCTACATCAAAAGAAAGAATTCAACCAAAACCCTCACCTGTCTACATCAAAAGAAAGAATTCAACCAAAACCCGCACCTGTCTAAATCAAAAGAAGAATTCGACCAAAACCCTCACCTGTCTACATCAAAAGAAAGAATTCAACCAAAAACCCTTACCTGTCTACATCAAATGAAAGAATTCAACCAAAACCCTCACCTGTCTACATCAAAAGAAAGAATTCAACCAAAACCCTCACCTGTCTACATCAAAAGAAAGAATTCAACCAAAACCCTCACCTGTCTACATCAAAAGAAAGAATTCAACCAAAACCCGCACCTGTCTAAATCAAAAGAAGAATTCGACCAAAACCCTCACCTGTCTACATCAAAAGAAAGAATTCAACCAAAACCCTCACCTGTCTACATCAAAAGAAAGAATTCAACCAAAACCCTCACCTGTCTACATCAAAAGAAAGAATTCAACCAAAACCCGCACCTGTCTAAATCAAAAGAAGAATTCGACCAGAACCCTCACCTGTCTACATCAAAAGAAAGAATTCAACCAAAACCCTCACCTGTCTACATCAAAAGAAAGAATTCAACCAAAACCCTCACCTGTCTACATCAAAAGAAAGAATTCAACCAAAACCCCCACCTGTCTACATCAAAAGAAAGAATTCAACCAAAACCCTCACCTGTCTACATCAAAAGAAAGAATTCAACCAAAACCCTCACCTGTCTACATCAAAAGAAAGAATTCAACCAAAACCCTCACCTGTCTACATCAAAAGAAAGAATTCAACCAAAACCCGCACCTGTCTAAATCAAAAGAAGAATTCGACCAAAACCCTCACCTGTCTACATCAAAAGAAAGAATTCAACCAAAACCCTCACCTGTCTACATCAAAAGAAAGAATTCAACCAAAACCCTCACCTGTCTTCATCAAAAGAAAGAATTCAATCAAAACCCTCACCTGTCTACATCAAAAGAAAGAATTCAACCAAAACCCGCACCTGTCTAAATCAAAAGAAGAATTCGACCAAAACCCTCACCTGTCTACATCAAAAGAAAGAATTCAACCAAAACCCTCACCTGTCTACATCAAAAGAAAGAATTCAACCAAAACCCTCACCTGTCTACATCAAAAGAAAGAATTCAACCAAAACCCGCCCCTGTCTAAATCAAAAGAAGAATTCGACCAAAACCCTAACCAGTTTACAGTAGAGGATAAAATTAAACCAAAACTCTCCCCGTCCGAATAGAGAATTCAACCAAAACGCTCATCTGTCAACAGCTAAGGAAATAATTCGGCTGAAAACCTCACCAGTCAACAGCAGTGGATAGAACTTAACCAAAACTCCTCACCTCGAAGGAGAGAATTTGACAATAAACCTGACCAGACGAGGGCCGAATGCCAGAGACCAACCCTCACCTCCGGAGACTCGTTCAGGCAGCCACCTCTCCGGGATGAACTCCAGCGCTCTGTCGAAGTAGCGGTCATCTCTACAGCCTGCCCGGGTCTTGGCGATCAAGGGAGTCTGCGAGTCAAAGTTTAAATTTGTCAAATAAACTGTGGATCAATTCATAAATGAATTCAGTAGAATTACATAAACAAATGAAATTAAATGCATAATTTGCAGATAGTTATGTAGCAGCGGTTTTTTTTAAGTGCTAATGCAGTCGTTTGTCCTAGAAAATAACAAGAACGGTTTCTGAGATGGTTTATTACGCAAGCCTATGTTTTCGAAAAAGTTCTACTCAGAAACAATGCACAGGAAAATTTGAAGATTTTACGGAAAATATGGTCAAGCTGTAAAATTGGCGTTCCATGTTGGTATGCACCATACAGAATTATTATTAAATTGGACTCATGAAATAATGTCTCAGATTTTCTCCCTGCGATAAAATTTGTTCCACGAACTCGAAAACCGTATAATGAAACAATATTGTGAAATCGATGCCGTCTCAGATTGATACATATCGATGCCGATTGAAACTGATATACAGCATCTACATTTCTTCCTTGATAAGTATTGGTAAGCAACTTCCCAAATCGGTATCTTACGTCAAGGTTTGTAGCTAGACTCACATTGTGTAATCAATCCATTTTCAGATTCATATTTTTACATCCAGATTGAAATCACGAGGCTGATCCAGGACCAGATCGACATCAGACATTGCAACAATACACCAACTCAACATAAGAGCTCATGGCATCGTACACGTTCTCCAATTTGAAACTGCGATCAAAATAATTTAAATGCGACTCAAATTACAACATAAGACTTGACCTAAAACCGAACGTACGTGAGCTGGGATGTTGTATCCTGCGAGCTCGATGTCTCGAGGCAGGATCCTGATCACGCTCGGGATGATGGGTGTGATTCTGCAAAATGATTAATATTTGCCTAAAGCGAAAACACGATGTCAATTATAACTTCCAAACACGATGTCATTTATAATTTGTAAACACGATTTCATTTATAATTTGCAAACACGATGTCATTTATAATTTGCAAACACGATGTCATTTATAATTTGCAAACACGATTTTATTTATAACTTGCAAACACGATGTCATTTATAATTTGCAAACACGATGTATTTTAGATTTTTCAAATACGGTGTCATTTATAGTTTGCAAACATCATGAAAATTATAATTTTAAAACATCATTCCAATTATATTTTTCGAACACGATGTCATTTATAATTTGCAAATATGATGCCATTCATAACTTGAAAACTTGATGTCGTTTGCAAACATGATTTGATTTATAATTTACAAACACGATTTCCTTTATAATTTGTATACACGATATCATTAATAATTTGCTAACATTTCAAGGCTTGTACGCTGGAATTTGTTGTATAGTCTGCCACGGTAACTATCTTAATAATAGTTCATTTTCTTTTATTTCCGTATTTCTAACTGGATTAGTAAGACTTTCAGAGTTTGGAAATAAATTTCTGAAGTTTTCTTGATTATTTAGAAATATTCTTTTTACAAACTGATGTGTGATGAAAACTCTGCGTCTCATGGCTTCGTGAAAAGGAATTGAAAAAATCGAATTCATAAACAAGTTACATAACATGTATGATTTCCCTTGGTAAAATTCCGCCTGATGTCAATTTATGTAACGAGTATAAAATAAATGAGAAGATCGAGAGCTCAAAGTCTAGTCACCCCCAGAAACAGTTAATGAATCTGGTACGGGAAGACACTGCTTCCACGAGGTTTATTTTCAAATGAAATAAATGTACGAGGAGGTGTTGTGTTGGTGATTTTTTGTGTTGTCGCGGTGATTTCTAGTCCTGAGTTCGAGTCTCACGAACTCCTCGTACATTAAATGAGAAGATGAATTACTCCCTACTGTTCAATAAAATATATGAAACATTCATCGATTGAAAAGAAAAAATTTTAATTTGACTCGTGGGATGCATCAGAAGCATAATCAATTAAATGAAATACACGGTCTCGTTCATACACCAGACTTTGACCCTCGAACTACTCCTTTACAGAATTGAATTGTGTATAATTGATGTCCAGTGCAGTGGGAAGCTCTCACCAGTGGGAAGCCAAATTAACGTGATGGAACAAACACGCTTTGAATATCCTCGTCTAATTATGTGTGTTACCGATCCCTCGACGTACAAGACCATGGCGTAAAAATGAATAGCTTGTAAAAATGCTTGACCTATACATGCATAACTCTGAAAGTAATCTAGGAAAAACAACTTAAGAGAAAGAGTGTTATCGAGCCCTCGTCACACAACTGTGTGGCTTATAAAAATAAAACAGTGTTCGAACTTTACATGCATAAAGGGAAAAGTAGGCTAGGAAAAACAACTTGAAAGAAAGAGTGTTACCGAAACCTCGTTGCACAAGTGTGTGGCACGCAAAAATGAGGAAATGAGGCTATGCTCGACCTTTACATGCATAATACTAAAAGTAGCCTAGGACAAACAACCAAAGAGCTCAAACTCAAAACACTAACCTATGGCCTTCCATAACGACAGCCTTAAGGTAGGGCGCCGAGTCGATGACCTCCTGCGTCACTTCTGCGTTAGGAGAACGAAGGACCTCATCGAGTTCTTTTTGAAGGCGCTTGACCACGAGGGGCTCCTGGCCGAGGCGGTGGAGCAGCAGCACGAGGCTTGATGCCGTCTGTGCTGCCAAAAAAGGCTGTTTACTCGACATATCTCTTAATTTCGCGGAAAATACAGCTATGCGAGTGGTAAGTAGCTCAATTAAGTGGTATTATGAGACTTTACCTCGGTGGCATGTTCGGCAAATGGTTCAAGTGGCATGTTCAGGAAGTGTCACAAGTAGCATGTTCGGCAAATGGTTCAAGTGGCATGTTCAGGAAGTGGCATAAGTGACATGTTTGGCAAATGACTCAAGTGGCATGTTCAGGAAGTGGCACAAGTGGCATGTTCAGGAAGTGGCGCAAGTGGCATGTTCGGCAAATAGCTCAAGTGGCATGTTCAGGAAGTGGCACAAGTGACATGTTCAGGAAGTGGCACAAGTGGCATGTTCAGGAAGTGGCACAAGTAGCATGTTCAGGAAGTGGCACAAGTAGCATGTTCAGGAAGTGGCACAAGTGGCATGTGCAGGACGGAGCACAAGCGGCATGTTCAGGAAGGGGTACAAGTGGCATGTTCAGGAAGTGGCTCAAGTGGCATTTTTGGGAAGTGGCACAAGTCGCATGTTCGAGCAAATGGTTCAAGTGGTATGTTCGGGAGGGGCTTGAGTTCCATGTTCGGGAAATAGTTTGCGTGGCACATTCGGTCAAATGTCTCAAAACGCAGGTTCGGGGTAATAACTCAAGTGGCATGTTCGGGCAAGTGGCTCAAAAGGCATACTCGGGCAAATGGCATACAAGACCTAGTGGCTCAATTAAATGGTTTGCTAAAGCAAATGCCTCAAGTGACATACTCGAGCAAGTGGGTAATTTAAATGATGTATTCGGGTAGGTAGCTCGAGCGTCATGCAAGTGACTCATATTTAGGCGAGAAAAACCAGCCTAGTTTGAGTTTCTTATTTTGCTTCAGGATACGTTACGAAACGAATATCCTCTAAAGCCGTTCATATCAGCGATAATGAATGATCTCACGCACGGTTGCAGGTCATGAGCAGAATGTACATCAAAATTCTGGATTTCTTAACTGAACTACAGGGGCTATACTTGTACTCAAGGATTCATGAAAACTTGTTATGGTCAGATTACAGTCACACTCTCTACTGCTTAGATTCGTAACTTTATTTATAGAAAGTCTATCGTATTGCCATTAGCATTGAAGTATTTAAGTCCATTGCTATTAACTTTTCAATAGTACTATGACATAGAAGCCAGAACTTTGTTATGACATAGAAGCTAAGAATTTCACTGACTTTTTGTAGGTGCGGTGAAGCATTTCAATACTAATAGCAATTATACTAACATTCAAACATGCACTTGCAATTCACCGTCGTAACGCCAGCGGAAAAGGAGTCCAGAATAACGGTGTTGGCATCTCTAACATCCAGATCTTTGACACCAGAGAACTTCTCCAACACAGTTGACGCTGGACACTCGCTGGATGCACCCTTCAACTGGAGGCGCGTGCGAGTGTCCGAAATATGCTTCGAGCCAAGCCTGGAAATGGAAGCATATATGAGCATAATGTAATAACTTCTGAACACTTAATCCCATGTCAGAGCAATAAACTTCAGACCTGCAACGTTTCAAAGGATTTTTGACTGATAATATATTACATGCTTATAAAGTAACATGCTCAACGGGATCTATACATTTCCATACATTTTCACACACTTGCACTTTTGAAACAATTTACTGATCAAAGTTATTAATTGGGGGAAGAAGAACCAGTCGTTGGTGGCACCGATAGTGATATATAAATTATACACCTGATATTTTAAAACATAATTTTGGAACATGGGGTTTTGCGATCGCTCGACCCAGGGACCGTAGGCTTCTAAATGACAACTGCTGCACTGACAAACATACCATGAAGTTTATCGACGAAGTAATCGTAATCATTTCGCGATATTATGTCATCATCATCAATCCGTATAAGTTTTCTATTATACAAGCTGATGGTCAAGGTTTCGAAACCCAGCCGTAATTCAACAGGAACTTTCTTGTTCCGTTCTCACCTTGCGGGTGAAACCTATTTTATTTAATTGTTTCGATTATTTACGTGTGAATTCGAGATGAATGTTAAAAAAATGGGTTACAGGTAGATATTATAGGAATTTAGGCCTTTGAAGAAGTAATAACCTAATGCGGATCTTCCAGCAATATATTTTTACCATATCGATTGGGCTATTTCTAATATATGTAGATGGGACCTATCCAATAGCAAGGGTTTATTTGCGGTAGCGAACAGAGAAATAAGAAGCTTTTTAAGAGAGGAAAAATATCTAAGGTTGTTTCCTGCGCATGATGCAAATTCATGTTTTGTTGTTCATTAATGATTATATGTAGGGAAAATTCGCTTGCAAGTTTCATATGTAAATCGGACATTTTTTTCCCATCACTAAAGGATTGTGCAAAAGATCTATTCTGCTATGACATCCACCTTGATAATTTACTGTAAATAATGAAGTTTAATTCAAAAACTCCATACGCATATTTAAGTTTTTTAATGTTCAAAGGCAATTCTTGTCATCGTTAACAAGTATGGAGATATCAATATTATACAAACAACTCGCGCAACGCAACTAAACATGAACGCAAGCAATTCCTTCAATAAAACTCGCCATACACACTTGAGAACAGCATCGTCGACTTCTGCAAATCTTCGGTACTTGGGGAAGATGCTGGGACAAATTTTCCACACGTTGGAGCCAAGGCGAATATCAGCCATGAGCTGGAACTGTCGGAGGGCGAGGGCAGCGAGGGACAGCGCGTCCGCTGGCGGGTGTTGCTGCAGCGCTCCCAGCTCTGAGCCGAGGGCAGCTCGCCATATCACTGGGATGCGCATATTTAAATTTCTTCATGTTTTGTACTACGGGACTTTTCATATCTTACATCTTTTTTTCATATTTCATTTTTAATAATCTCACCCCATATTACATTCGAGTCCTGCAAATTGTTTTCAAGGTCCTTAACCAAGGAGAGGGAGGGAAAGAGTGAGTGTATAAGAACAAGGTGAAGTGCATTTACGCAAAGGTGTGGTACTTTACATCTCAGGTATACATATATGATAGAGGAAGATACAAATGTATACAGTAATAACAGTATACATATATGATAGAGGAAGAAACAAATGCATACAGTAATAACAGTATACATATCCGATAGAAAGTGGTACAAATTATTTTGCACTAGTAGATGTATCTGAACATAGTCGGGAAGGTAACATGTGTACAATGCGAAACAGAAGTTTATTGAGGAATGGCACATACAGTTTGTACTGAGTGAGACAGATAAAAACACTTGTCAAAAATAGAAGATATGTTAATACGAGGCGATTTCAACGCTGTAGAAGGTTGGCGACAGAAAGGTGCGCTGAAGATGATCATGTATCAGCACATCCTAGAGTCTCAGCGTTCCTTGGAGATATGTGCGATTCTGGAGGGGCTTCCTGATAGCGTCTGCTCTCGTTCTTATGCCTTGGGGCAACTTGCGCTCCTCAGTAGTAACCCACTTTTGAGGAAACAAGGTAGGTTCCAACCAGTATTTTTTTCGTTGACGGTGTGGTTTTGCTGGCGTCACGGCAACGAACCAATAGCAGTGCCCATATTGCATCTGGTAGCACTGCTACCCCCAAATCTGGCTCCACTATTGGCCTAACGACGCGGCGTTTTGATGACGTCATAAAGTTTGTTTGAAATAAAGCCTTTCTATTGGCTAGCCGAACAAAAGGAAGTGTACTTTCTCTCACAGAAATGACCCTACCTCGTTTCCTCTACCATGTGGTGACCCCAGCAGCCCCAATAAATATGAAGCACCTGCTATGGGAATCTTGCGTCGGATTTGATTTGTAACTAAGTCGGGATTTTTATTTTTACTTAGATTTCTCGTGGGAATGGTAATCTGCACTAGGTTAAAGCTGTGCAGCTCTAGTGGGTGAATAGGAATTAGTTGAAATTTCATTTTAACCAAATGGGGGTAAATATATGGAAAGACTGAAGAGATATGTTCCATGTTCACACATATGTAGCTATGCACGAAAAGAAGCCTGTAGGTTCTAGATGATGGCAAAAATGTACGAGATGAGGGTACATACTATATTTGTGTAATATTAGGGCTTGGTCTCTTTGCAATCACCTTCAGCCCCATACCGGACCATCCACCCACTGAAGTCGTCTATGACTAGAGCTTTGCCATTAGACTGCCGCCAGAGGGCGCTGCGGAGTTGTTCAGCGACGTCGCTCACGTGCGCCATCAAGTATTGCGTCTGCTTTGGCCTCAGCAGCACCGGACCGACTTTCTGCCGCAGCTCGTACCACTCGTCTCCCAGTCTAACAAAAAATGTTATCCTTCGTTGAATGTTCAGGGAAAAATGCGCGACATAGTTCGACAATTCTATTTTTCATGATATAAAACAAACGTTTCGGATCATAAAAAATCCATCCTCAGTGTTCTGAAAAACAATAAGTCAAAGTACTAAAAACTATTTCTGAACTCTAATTTTCTGAATAAGCCAACAGATAAAACATTGACAACAAAAATGACAAAGAAAAGACAATAACAAAACAAAAACTATAAAACTCTTTAACAAACAATAGAAAGCTTGACCGCCGTGTCACATTCATTAATTGACGGACGGTTTTTTATAATGTACATCGGTTCTAAAATGCGGAGATCAGATAAATTTGGAGTTGAGTCCAAAAATTTTAAAATTCGTGTATTTAAAGAAATAGTCGTTATTCAAACATGCAATGTTCTCTTATAGACGAATTAGATGGCTTAGTCAGATTATTGCCCGTACGAAAGGAGACACCCCTGTGTTTTGCACTCATAAACAAATAATTGGAGCCCAGTGCTACCAATGTAAGATCGCTCGCAGCGGTCACACGAATATAGATATATCACTGAGGTGCGCAACATCACATCTGGAATATCCCTTCGCTTAAAGTAAGACCCGATTTTTCTATCGTTTTTGAAGTACACACGTACGGGCAATAATCTGACTAAGCGATCTAATTCGTCTATAAGCGGACATTGTTTGAATAACGACCATTTCTTTATAAAACACGAATTTTAAAATTTTGGACTCAACCCAAATTTATCTGATCTCCGCATTTTAGAACCGATGAACATTTTAAAAAACCGTCTGTCAATTAATGAATGTGACACGGCGGTCAAGCTTTCTATTGTTTTTTAAAGTGTTTCTTAGTTTTTTATATTATTGTTTTTTATGTCAATGTTTTATCTGTTGGCTTATTCAGAAATAGTTTTTAATACTTTGACTTATTGTTTTTCAGAACACTGGGGATGGATTTTTTATGATCCGAAACGTTTGTTTTATATCATGATTTTCTTAGCTACGTTGGTTTTCCTTTTCATCCTAAAAGTGAGATTGCCTAAATCGTCCAATTTCATCGATATTCAAGTTCTACCATAGCAAAATATCCGACTGAATCACTATGTGTCTAAGTTCTATTTTCCATGAGTTACTCTATTCTGAATTCTGCTGCAAAATTTTAATTTCATTGAAGAAGCTAAGAAAGAGACAAATAAAATTGCTAGGAAATAAAAAAGAGGCAAAATACTGTTGAGTTAAGAAATACATCCCTTGAGTCAGCTCAAGCGTAAATGATCGAGGACGATTGACACCAATGCAGCATAACGAGCACGGTAGAGGAAACAAGGTATGTTCAAACCAGTCTTTTTTTGTCGGCTGTGTGGGTTTGCTGACGTCACGACAACAAACCAATAGCAGCGCTCATATTGCTTCAGGTAGCACTGCTACCCCAAATCCGTCTCCACTATTGGCCTGAAGACACGTCGTTTTGGTGACGCTGTAAAAAATTTTGAAATAAAGCCTTTTTATTGGCTAGCCGAACATGAAGAAGTGTAATTTTTCCCGTAGAAATGACCCTACCTTGCTTCCTCTACGGTGATAACGAGCCACAGCGTATCCTACCTACGATAATAGTTCTCCACTTAACAACTGAAATTACATCATTGAAAAACCGTGCGGGTCAACGCATGATAACGCGTTTTCTTGAAAATTTGATTGCGGTCTGACATGACAGGATACTATGTTCACATTAATATCACCGTGGACGAGAAATCTGTTTTCAGTAAGTTGTTCGGTTTCGGCGCAATGTAGTCAACGAAATTAAAGGTTACATCTTCATAAAGTTATCAACACTATCTCCATAGCAATCCAAAACAGCTGTGGGCAAAGTATCCGAGTTACGATTTCATGAAATAACCAGCAAAATCTCTGAGTTACGCTACTCTGAATTCACCCGTAAAATCTTAATTTCTTTAAAGAAGCTAGGAAGGAAACTTATAAATAAAATTGTTTGTGAATGAAAAAGACGGTACGTACTGATGAGTTAAGAAATATATCCACTGGACAACGATCATAACTCACGATTCAGCGAGACCAACGGTTGGATAAACTTGCGGATTCTGTCTCCTTTTCCACACCAAGGCTTCGTTGATGACTCTGTAGGGCCGAGAGCCTTCGTTCCTGAAGACTTTTTCTATATCCTTCGGGCGGTGGAGACTGACGAGCGTTGTTCCACCACGGCGCTCTTTGTATATAGGGCCGTACTGGCGGTAGAGGTCTGCAAAACGTAATTGGCCAGTATGGGCGGTACAGGTCTGCAAAACGTAATTGGAAAGTATTGGGAGGTACAGGTCTGCAAAACGTAATTAGCCAGTATGGGCGGTACAAGTCTGCAAAACGTAATTGGCCAGTATTGGGAGGTACAGGTCTGCAAAGCGTAATTGGCCAGTATGGGAGGTACAGGTCTGCAAAACGTAATTGGCCAGTATGGGAGGTACAAGTCTGCAAAACGTAATTGGCCAGTATGGGAGGTACAGGTCTGCAAAACGTAATTGGCCAGTATGGGCGGTACAGGTCTGCAAAACGTAATTGGCCAGTATTGGGAAGTACAGGTCTGCAAAACGTAATTGGCCAGTATGGGCGGTACAAGTCTGCAAAACGTAATTGGCCAGTATTGGGAGGTACAGGTCTGCAAAACGTAATTGGCCAGTATGGGAGGTACAGGTCTGCAAAACGTAATTGGACAGTATGGGAGGTACATGTCTGCAAAACGTAATTGGCCAGTATGGGAGGTACAGGTCTGCAAAACGTAATTGGCCAGTATGGGCGGTACAGGTCTGCAAAACGTAATTGGCCAGTATGGGCGGTACAGTCTGCAAAACGTAATTGGCCAGTATGGGCGGTACAGGTCTGCAAAACGTAATTGGCCAGTATTGGGAGGTACAGGTCTGCAAAACGTAATTGGCTAGTATGGGCGGTACAGGTCTGCAAAACGTAATTGGCCAGTATGGGCGGAACAGGTCTGCAAAACGTAATTGGCCAGTATGGGAGGTACAGGCCTGCAAAACGTAATTGGCCAGTATGGGCAGTACAGGTCTGCAAAACGTAATTGGCCAGTATGGGCGGTACAGGTCTGCAAAACGTAATTGGCCAGTATGGGCGGTACAGGTCTGCAAAACGTAATTGGCCAGTATGGGCGGTACAGGTCTGCAAAACGTAATTGGCCAGTATTGGGAGGTACAGGTCTGCAAAACGTAATTGGCCAGTATGGGCAGTACAGGTCTGCAAAACGTAATTGGCCAGTATGGACGGTAAAGGTCTGCAAAACTTAATTGGCCAGTATGGGCGGTACAGGTCTGCAAAACGTAATTGGCCAGTATGGGAGGTACAGGTCTGCAAAACGTAATTGGCCAGTATGGGAGGTACAGGTCTGCAAAACGTAATTGGCCAGTATGGGCGGTACAGGTCTGCAAAACGTAATTGGCCAGTATGGGAGGTACAGGTCTGCAAAACGTAATTGGCCGTATGAGCGGTACATTTCTTAACAGACAATTTTGTTCTAAATATTAATTCAAAATTTTTATCCACTCACCATGGAGGTTCCTGATATTCGATAGTTTTTCTTGGGTCATCAGACTAGTGAATTGGATGTTCAAATTTAATTTAATTGTCAGAAAAAACTTTTCTGACATCAGAAAAAACTATGCAAGCATTTGTTCTTGAAAGATAGTTAAGTACTTATAAAGCTTTATTTTGGATTAGTTAATTTTAAAGTTTGATTCGTTTTACTACATTAACGTTCCAAGAAATTGATTCATATTAGTATATTACGAATGGCACTGTGTCACTAAAAACGACAAAAAACGTAATTGGCAACAATTGAACCATGGAGTGGGCAATTAATTTCTTCCATAAATTTTCAATAACTAACAAATGTTCAACCAAACCATCAAGAATAAACCAAGTAATTACTATCGTGAGCTTTCAAAAACAGAGATACAATTTCTTATACAGAATGAAATATGCACGATTCCTTCATCAGCTCTCAAATAAGCGACACATGTGTACAGGTTTGTTGGAATTACAGGATTATAATCAGGAACATCCGTTGCTTAACAGACATAACTCTTCAAAATGCACATGTTATCTTGTACAGCGGTGAAAAAATACGTTATTTTAATAGAAAGAAGCAAATCAAGAGACAGGATCTGCTCTAGCAGTTATTCTGGAATGAACAAAATTATTTTTCAAAAAGTTTACCTTCATCAGCGACGTGAAATGTGTGGCGGCTGTAGGGTCCCAATGCGGAGTACATCCAAGAGGTGCCAATCCAGGGTAGGCATTTGGGTCCAGGAATGTCTTCGGTCGACTTTAAACTTGACTGCGAGTGTTTATCAGATGAAATGGTAGAAAGACTTCGAATCCTCGATATGTTTATTCGCTGTGTCAAAAAAAGTGCATTGTCACTTATGAACTTGGGTGCTGTATTGAGCGTTTTTGAGTGTGATAATATTATTTTGAATTTCATTCTCACAAAAATATGAAGCGACGAGACAGTAGATACACTTACAACCAAAAAAAGCTGGATTCAGTTTGTTCGTGATATTCTTTCGGGTGTAGTTAACTCTCAAAAGATGATAGATGCGAAGACTTTTTGAACGAAAATAATTGGGTGTGGCTTCTGGGTTGTTCACCATCCAACAGCGAGAAAATTATGGCGCCCAATGGTTAAGGACGAAGATTGAGTAACAAGATATGTTGGTAAATGAGGAAAGAATTTTTGAAGCACGATAGAGCAGGAAACTGTACTCTCTAACACACATTTGTATAATTTTGGCCTGAATAGCCGTCGATCCCAGTATTTCTGAAAATAAAAATGCAAAGTTAAATAAAAAATTTAGGCACAAGAATTACTTCCATGCACAAGTTAGCAGGCAATCTCACTGACTGATGAAACGTTGCCTCAAACACAGTTATAGAACGCATGCAACCATGTTTCGTAAAATTGAAGAGACGTTAAAGAGCGGTGTAATGGAATTCAGTATTTTTCACAATTTTATATCGAATAAAATTAAAATTCAATTGATCCTTATAAAACAGTATATGTTGAACATGACATATGGTAAAACTCCACCGGAAATGAACCTCATATTTAAATACCTTCCGCTCCTATCACAGTGGAGTGTGTAAAAACCTCTACGGGAACTGAAACTAACATTTAAGTACCTCTCTTTTAACTAGATATTCTGGAGCACTTAGAGTATAGAATTTTTTTTTCAAATTTCCCAGCGGTTGTCGGCATTAATCCGTTATCACCTGTCTATAATAGCTCGTAGATGTCAATGACTATTTGGTTTTTCCAAAAAAATTTAGATGGGTACGATGAGAACAACTAATACCTGAGACGAAAATGTTCTCTAATGGACAAAAAACAATGGTAACAAAAGTCCTTAGCATGAACAAATTAGTAACTGCGGTGCAAATTACTAGTTGAATTAAAATGAAAGGGGCCTCGAGGATTGCTAGCCCTCTCCAAAAGGCAGTCAGCGGACACTCGGTCTGAAGAATCGGAGCCGACGTCGCGCAGTCTCCCGCCGCCAGCCCACGCGCCTTTTGTGAATGCTCGCATGAAGATTTGTTGATGCACGCATTAAGATTTGTTGATGAACGCATGAAGATTTGTTGATGCACGCATTAAGATTTGTTGATGCACGCATGAAGATTTGTTGATGCACGCATGAAGATTTGTTGATGAACGCATGAAGATTTGTTGATGCACGCATGAAGATTTGTTGATGAACGAATGAAGATTTGTTGATGCACACATGAAGATTTGTTGATGAACGAATGAAGATTTGTTGATGCACGCATTAAGATTTGTTGATGCACGCATGAAGATTTGTTGATGCACGCATGAAGATTTGTTGATGCACGCATTAAGATTTGTTGATGCACGCATGAAGATTTGTTGATGCACGCATGAAGATTTGTTGATGCACGCATTAAGATTTGTTGATGCACGCATGAAGATTTGTTGATGCACGCATGAAGATTTGTTGATGAACGCATGAAGATTTGCTGATGCACACATGAAGGTTTGTTGATGAACGAATGAAGATTTGTTGATGCACGCATGAAGATTTGTTGATGCACGCATGAAGATTTGTTGATGCACGCATGAAGATTTGTTGATGCACGCATGAAGATTTGTTGATGCACGCATGAAGATTTGTTGATGCACGCATGAAGATTTGTTGATGTACGCATGAGGATTTGTTGATGCACGCATGAAGATTTGTTGATGCACGCATGAAGATTTGTTGATGCACGCATGAAGATTTCTTGATGAACGCATGAAGATTTGTTGATGCACGCATGAAGATTTGTTGATGCACGCATGAAGATTTGTTGATGCACGCATGAAGATTTGTTGATGCACGCATGAAGATTTTTTGATGCACGCATGAAGATTTGTTGATGCACGCATGAAGATTTGTTGATGCACGCATGAAGATTTGTTGATGAACGCATGAAGATTTGTTGATGCACGCATGAAGATTTGTTGATGCACGCATGAAGATTTGTTGATGCACGCATGAAGATTTGTTGATGCACGCATGAAGATTTGTTGATGCACGTATGAAGATTTGTTGATGCACGCATGAAGATTTGTTGATGCACGCATGAAGATTTGTTGATGCACGTATGAAGATTTGTTAAAGCACGCATGAAGATTTGTTGATGAACGCATGAAGATTTGTTGATGCACGCATGAAGATTTGTTGATGCACGCATGAAGATTTGTTGATGAACGAATGAAGATTTGTTGATGCACGCATGAAGATTTTTTGATGCACGCATGAAGATTTGTTGATGCAAGCATGAAGATTTGTTGATGAACGAATGAAGATTTGTTGATGCTCGCATGAAGATTGGTTAATGCACGCATGAAGATTTGTTGATGCACGCATGAAGATTTGTTGATGCACGCATGAAGATTTGTTGATGCACGCATGAAGATTTGTTGATGAACGAATGAAGATTTGTTGATGCTCGCATGAAGATTTGTTGATGCACGCATGAAGATTTGTTGATGCACGCATGAAGATTTGTTGATGCTCGCATGAAGATTTGTTGATGCTCGCATGAAGATTTGTTGATGCACGTATGAAGATTTGTTGATGCACGCATGAAGATTTGTTGATGCACGCATGAAGATTTGTTGATGCTCGCATGAAGATTGGTTAATGCACGCATGAAGATTTGTTGATGCTCGCATGAAGATTTGTTGATGCACGCATGAAGATTTGTTGATGCACGCATGAAGATTTGTTGATGCACGCATGAAGATTTGTTGATGCTCGCATGAAGATTGGTTAATGCACGCATGAAGATTTGTTGATGCTCGCATGAAAATTTGTTGATGCACGCATGAAGATTTGTTGATGCACGCATGAAGATTTGTTGATGCACGCATGAAGATTTGTTGATGCACGCATGAAGATTTGTTGATGCACGCATGAAGATTTGTTGATGCACGCATGAAGATTTGTTGATGCACGAATGAAGATTTGTTAATGCACGCATGAAGATTGGTTAATGCCCGCATGAAGATTTGTTGATGCACGCATGAAGATTGGTTAATGCACGCATGAAGATTTGTTAATGCACGCATGAAGATTTGTTGATGCACGCATGAAGATTGGTTAATGCACGCATGAAGATTTGTTGATGCACGCATGAAGATTTGTTGATGCACGCATGAAGATTGGTTAATGCACGCATGAAGATTTGTTGATGCACGCATGAAGATTGGTTAATGCACGCATGAAGATTTGTTGATGCACGCATGAAGATTGGTTAATGCACGCATGAAGATTTGTTGATGCACGCATGAAGATTGGTTAATGCACGCATGAAGATTTGTTGATGCACGCATGAAGATTTGTTAATGCACGCATGAAGATTGGTTAATGCACGCATGAAGATTTGTTGATGCACGCATGAAGATTTGTTGTTGCACGCATGAAGATTGGTTAATGCACGCATGAAGATTTGTTAATGCACGCATGAAGATTTGTTAATGCACGCATGAAGATTGATTAATGCACGCATGAAGATTTGTTGATGCACGCATGAAGAGTTGTTAATGCACGTATAAAGATCTGTTAATGGATACATGAAGATTTGATAAAGCCAATGCAGGTATGAAGGTTTGATTGCCGCTAATGCACCCAGGAAGACTTAAGTAAGAGTCAAAAATACCCTTGCAGTGGAGGTCATATGAAATTATGTAATACAGAAATTCTAAATCATGCCAATATCTGATCTTCTCACACCCGTATAAAGTAGTTAACACCGATCTGATCAAAGTGTTCGCTTGGTCATTTTAAGAACACCACACAACAAGAAATTAATATACAATCTACAAAAGAGATCATGCGCAATTTTGGCTAACATACCAGCAAGCCTAAACAAAAACAGGGTCATTTATATTCCATTCTGAACATTTCGTCACCATACATTTCTTCACAATGTCAACTTGGTATTGGATTGGTTTTGAATCGATCCGCTTGGTCATGGCTGATTGTAGCAACTACTTTTAATTCTTTATCGTTTTTTTTTAATTTTCATCAAAACTTCGAACACCTAAAATCACCTATGCTACATATAAGGTGTTTCTCAGGCTCTGCTTTCATTTTGTCAAATATATTAAGCTCTCATAATGTTAAGAATATTGAACCAACCAGTCAAAAATGTCTTCAGGGCAACATCAACTGTCGTGATGCCGGCTTTGGATCACTATCATGTTGCAAAATCAACTTGCTGCTAAATGTTTTTTTTTTCACATTCGTATCGTCGTCTCAAGCATGTCTCTACACTAAAGCCGGTCTACTATGTCTTGGATGTGATAAATATAACACAATTTATCTGCGCTGAGGTTGACCGAAGAGAGACGCAGCCTTCGCAATGCTCCACGGAGAAAGTTTGGTATTTGGCTCCAAACTTTTCCACTGACTGGCCGTTTGAAAAGCATCGCCCCATCCTAAAATTGTAGTACTCCTCGGTCCATTTCATTAGGCCACTTTTTTACATTCTTCAGCCGTCTAGAGAATTCCTTTTGCAAACTTGAACGGGCAAAAATACATGAATTCTTTCCATGTATCAGTAATCTTTCAATGGATTTCCATGCAAACAATCCAGCCTCATACGAACGCCTTCTTACTGCATTACTGAAAAGTTTAGTCTATGCGAGTCGTAAGTTTCACGTATTATGCTAAATTTTGCGTTTCATGTAATTTTCACCGAATACTTTCCCACAAAAATTAACTCCTACATCGTAGAATGATCTTAGCTTTTTTCAACTTGCACTCGCTTTCGATTAGTTGAAGCATTGTATCAAAGTCTAGGATTAACTTTCCACACTCGACACTAGGGACACAGACGAGTGCTGGACCCGGGGCTGAAGACTGGCTCTTATCAGCGTAACATCCAAGGACCATTTGCACACAGTAGCAGGAACTCCCTTTGTTTTCTATAGAGTCTAGGCAATATATTATTCATGTCTTCCCAGTAATTCTGCTCTTCATGCAATAGGTCTGTTCTCCAATCCTTAATTCTGTTTGTTTTGCAACATTCTGCTCATTTTCTATAACCTTAGCTCCTTTTTGAAAATTGAGACCCTCGATCAATAATTCGTTTTATCTTTCGAGAATTATGCTCTTCCATCACTAGTTCTGTTTCTCTCATCGAAATTTTACATATTTTTCAAAAATTTTTTTTTCTAATTTTTTTCATTTTTTATCATCATTATAATCTTCATATTACATTATTTTCTTCGAATAATTTAAATTTGACCCAATAATAGAGCTCCTCTCCCATTGATTCATATTATTTTCCAAGGATTTTACATTTCTTTTTTTTTCTCACCTTCTTTTCAAAATTCAGCTCTTCCTTCAAACTTTTAGCTCATCTCCTCTTAATACGTTTTTTCTTCGAACAATAATTTTGATCCTCTTAAAAAAGTAATTTTGAGAACTATTTTTCTGCACTGATGAATAACTTTACTTACTCTCCGTGTAGATGCTCTCCTCTACTGGTAGTACTACAGTTTTTATTCGGTAATTCCACTACACTCCAACCATTTCCTGCTTGCAGCCTTTAAATGCATTTGAAGGCTGCAAGCAGGAAATGGCTGGAGTGTAGTGGAATTACCGAATAAAAACTATAGTACTATGATTCCAATGATTTTACATTTCTTTTTTTCTCACCTCGAGCACCTCTCACCTCACCTCAGGTGCTAATAATATTGATCAAAATAGAAAGTTGAACCCTTGCGTGAATAAATTTAAAAATATTTTAGAAATTATTAAACTGGAATTGGAGATGACAGTGAATAGGATTTGACAATGGAGAATAAATTGATCTGAAAATAATTTGAAACTAAAACTAAGGTTTATCATGTGGCATGATGTCTCTTACGCAGATTTGAGTCCAAATATGATATACACATTATTTCAATAGAAGCTATCTTCAGTATCTTGAAACTGAAGCAGCTTAAAATCTACTCCAGAATAATTCTGAAACTCCATATTGAAAAGAAATAACGAGAGTTTTTTTAGAGAACAAACAAAAGTTAATTTCTGAATGCTTCCTTTTGTGTCCTAAAGAGAGGCACACAACCGTTCACTGCGAACGCTAGAGTTAGACTATCGAGAAAAAAATGCTTGGCCGTATAAGTCGGCAAAACGAATTTCTGGAATATAAATAATAATCTGCTTGTTCCTTCCTTAGTTCCTTAGTTAGTCCGTTCGTTAAGCTTTATTCTAAGTTGCAGTAACATGGAAACCAAATTCCTCAGTGTAACATTAAAAAATGATCTTTACATGCATCGATATGTTTGACATTTTATCAGGATAGGTTGTGTTAGGATAGGATAGGTCAGCATAGGTTAGGTATTGTTGATGAAATTTTTTCACTGGTCCACATAGCTTAGCGATGATATTATCCGTGGAATTTCCATGAGTCCAGCTAGTCTAACCTTATAATACTCGTTGTGCGTTTACTTATATATCTGTTTGGTGTCCGCTTCTTAATTAAGGAACATAGGATATCTGAGTTTGCGGTATCATGGATACCGAACTCCTCAGTATAATACAGAAAGATGGCCTTTACATGCATTGATATGTTTGAGTTGTACCAGGATGTGTTCGTTTAGGATAGGTTTGGTTAGATTAGGATAGGATAGGCCAGCATAGGCTAGGTAATATCGAAAAAAATTTTATACGGGTCCACCTAGGAATTTCCACGGGTCCAAGGAATTTCCACAGGTCCTTCTACTACTTAAAAATACCCTTGGTTTATTTGTTTTGAGTCCGCTTCTTCCATTTCGCTGTCATGCTCATGAAGATAGCCATAATGACCGTTTCTTTATTAAAACCACTCACTACAAAGTTCGATATCACTGTCTATTTATTTTATTTTCGTCTTTTAACGCGTGAAGAACTGGAAAAATTTCGTAATGTCGAGAAATTAGTAAAGAAATGCCCGTATCTGTGATGCGAGTTTCACCAGTGCTCAAGTACAATAATATTTTTTATCTTTGGTACTGTTAGAATAGATATATTTGTTTGTCATCCGCGTGTGGAAAGTTTGTTCAAGAAAGGTATTGAATCCCGTCATTTTTGGCGGGCCGTGCATACTAGAATTTACGTTAGGAACAGGTCGCATCACATGTGACTTCGTCAACACACATCACGCTATATTGTGCCATGGCGTTTCGTATACGTAAAAAAATGAAGGATTATATGTGATGAGTAATTTTTAGGGTAAGAGATAGTTGATAGAAATATTTCTTAACTTCAAGATAGCTACAATATTTTTTTTTATTTCTGTAGAGATTTATTTTGCTTCAAGGCGGAAAAGTAATGAATACAATTTTTGATAATTCATTTATTGAGGTATGAACGCCCTAAGCAAAAATAATATTTATCACCCATTAATGATCGTTTTACCACACGAGTTCGATATTATGGATTAATTATGATATTTTTGTCATTTCTGTCCCAAACCGCTTGTATTAAGCGCTATCAGGGTGGAAGGAGTACGACTGGATGATGCACCCGGAACCGTGCTATCTGAATCTCTTCTCTCTGGTAGGAACTCTGAAAACCGTCCAAATTAAGTCGCTTCAGTGATTGTTTAGGACCACCATGGGAAACGAATTTACCAGCAGATAATAAGAAAGCGTTCTTGTACCAATTTAAAGCGTAAATTGTCTCTCTAAATTAGCGCTTCGACTGGTGTCTCTTACAGTTCACGGATAATATAATTGACGGGGCGCGTTGTAAAATATTTTTTCTGATGAATGGATATTTTTTTGAAATTTTGTTTGTAAAACATCCAGCGCTGACATTGATGCGTTCAGATGAAATTTTGAACGCTCAAATTTCTAGTGGAGGGGCTATATACATTAGATCGGAGGTGCTCTACAAAATCCATTTGATTTAATTTATTGGGAGATGCGAAATTGATTTTATTGAGTCTGTTTGGGAAAGGAATTCTGAGTAAATGATTGCACCTTCATTAAAGTTAATGAAAAACTGAAATTGTTCACAAATTTTGTTGGGTTCGTTAGCGGGAACAAAAATCAATCGCTTTGATGGGAAAAAGCTCGTCAATATTCAAATAATATTATAAAGTACTTCGGGATTGTTTTTGAGTTAAAGTTTCTTAGTGATATGGTTAGAACTTTGAAAGCATACTGAGTTGCAGGGTTAAAGATTGTGATGACTTTTAGAGCAGGAAAAAACTTCGAAGCAGAAGTAGAATCTCTTTCATAAATTTGTTCCACAGGGAGTGAACCTTTGTTGCTTGAGACTGTGTGTTTGAGGTGTATTTTAGTACAGCATCCTATTCGTGTGTCTAATTTAAGTATTTTATAAAAGGCATCCTAGTTGCGTGTTTATTTGAAGTATTTTAATTTTAAGTATCCTAAGGGTGTGTTTCGTTTCAGTATCTCATGGTTCAGTATTCTGGTTGTTTATTCAAGGAAACCATTATTGATGAATCTGCTTTAGAGACACTCTAATAAAAGTAAACATTTCATATTGAGCGATTTTATTTCAAAGGATTGGTGAGTTTTGAGCGGTAATTATAATAATAGCAGTGAGGGATGAAATGAAGTTTGTCAATTTATTAAATTTGCAAGTGTGTTATTAAGGAGGTTGTGAATGGATGGAATAAATAAACAGAGAATTGAGCTTAAGGTCAATATTGATTTTACTTCTGTCAGCGATTTTCAAAATTTCGTTGCCACATTTAAGTAAATGAAGACATTTTAAGACGTTTTCCATGAATGATATTGTGCTCGCAAATGCTTAATTTTCGAGATATAGCATAAATAGCGTTCAGGTAAGAATAGCACCAACGGCAGTTTCGCTATGGCTCTTCCGGTGTAAGGCGGATACGGAACACGCGCTGTTATTTTGGCGGAAACCATCGGTATCGATGTGGCTAAGTTAAGCTCAGTTATTTTAGGTTTACTTAGATTATTTTAGGTTAGTTTGTTTAACTAATCTAACTTTACCTAACCTCACCTCATTTATCGATACGTCAACACCGTTTTGCAGCTTATTTACTTGTCTTTTCGCATAATTTTATATACGACGTTCCTATAACTTCAAAGTTAAATATCTCGAAAAGTAAGCATTTGCGAGCAAAATATCATTCGTGAAAAATGTCCCTAAAAATGTACCCTATTACCTGAATGTGGCTACGAAATTTTGAAAATCGTCGACTTCAGTGAAATTAATACTGACCAAACTTAATTCAAAAATTTTACTTTATTTGTGCTCAGATCTACTTTGCTACAATGGGGAAAATGAGAAAGAGAAATTTCAAAAGAGTCTTGAAGCACCTCAATTGGAATAAAATATATCTCCCATTAGTGAAATAAAAAATATATCCTATTCGTTAAATAAAATATTAATTAGGGTCAGTTCCATATGATCGTACAGATTTGAGAGATGAAACAATGCTAGCTCCTGTTCACGAACCGAGCACTTTGTAAACAAAACGAAGGCCCTGCAGTGTTGCAAACATTTTAAACTTTATTTCTTTCATGCCTGAAATCTGCTCTAAAATTCCTGTTAATATAACCATGCTTGAAAAATGTTGGTAAAATTTCTTCAAATTTCATAATTTCGTACAAGTTTCGGTAAATGTTAAAGAGATGCAACTAATCGATTTTTGAAATTTTGTTGCCTATTTCATGGGTTCGAAAATCGATTAGTTGAATCTCCTTAACATTTACCCAAGTTTTTTTGCAAGTTTCGAATTTTCGTTCAGCTTTCGATACTCAATAACACTATTTCGTTATGATTAGAAACGGCTTCTACACATTTATGAGTTTAAGAGACGCAAAATTATTTTACACGAAAATCGTAATATTGTTTGAAATTGAAACAAAGATTGCGTTACCTGTTCACATATTAAAAATTCTAAAATAAAAAAGTATTGCAGTGAATACGAGTCTTGCATACCAAACACAGCAATGAGTTGCTAGAAGAAATGTCTGTGATATTCATTCCTTTGATTACAAGCTTTCCGATAATTAAAGACCAAACAATTTGAACTTTCAAAACTTTAAATGTTCCATAATAAGGAGAAAGTAGGAAATTAACCATTAAAACAGATGCAATCCTTTTGAATGCTTCCCAAGACAATACTAGGTATAGGAATATAGAACAGCTCATTTTTTCATTCCTTCTTGATTGCTTGCCGTAGCTGTGTGGTTAAGAACGCACCTTTCCGTGGAGTTGAGGGTTTGAATCTCGGCTCTGCGCCGCGACTTAAGCAAAAAGTGTGCTTAAAAAAGTGTGCTTGCAATAAGAGAAAACTCAAGCACAATGCCCCACTCTACCCAGGTGTCTGAATTGGGTACCGGCTTGACCGGGGGAAACTGTCATGGCGTCCTGGTGTTAGTTTTAAGGTATTTGAAAAACCAATATATAAGATGATATGCATCTTGCTTTATTGGAATAAAGCATCCTTTTTAGAACAAAAAGTATATTCAAACTTGAGCCTTCTCATCTAGCTATTTTACCTCTTCTTTTTCCCGTGCCCTCATGCCCTCACCGCCCCATGCTCTCACGCGCCCTCATGCCCTCACCGCCCCATGCCCTCACGTACCCTCATGCCCCCACCTCTCCATGCTTTCACGTACCCTCATGCCCTCATCGCCCCATGCTATCACGTACCCTCATGCCCTCACCGCCCCATGCTCTCACATGCCCTCATTCCCTCACCGCCCCATGCTCTCACATGCCCTCATGCCCTCACCGCCCCATGCTCTCACGTACCCTCATGCCCTCACCGCCCCATGCTCTCACACGCCCTCATGCCCTCACCGCCCCATGCTCTCACATGCCCTCATGCCCTCACCGCCCCATGCTCTCACGTGCCCTCATGCCCTCACCGCCCCATGCTCTCACGTGCCCTCATGCCCTCACCGCCCCATGCTCTCACGTGCCCTCATGCCCTCACCGCCCCATGCTCTCACATGCCCTCATGCCCTCACCGCCCCATGCTATCACGTGCCCTCATGCCCTCACCGCCCCATGCTCTCACATGCCCTCATGCCCTCACATCCCCATACTCTCACGTGCCCTCATGCCCTCACCGCCCCATGCTCTCACGTGCCCTCATGCCCTCACCGCCCCATGCTCTCACGTGCCCTCATGCCCTCACCACCCCATGTTCTCACGTGCCCTTATGCCCTCACCGCCCCATGCTCTCACCTTCTCTCATGACTGCACATCTCCACGCTCTTTATAACTAAGCTAGGTGCCTTGTTGATGCTTAACAGTAGTAAAATGCCAAGAGACTATCCTGAAGATTTGTATGGGAGACACTATGTTTAGTTGAGGCCGCTCTTAAGGCTTTTAAGCGGACCTCCTACCTCTAACATGACCAAATTTGTCGTGGTGGTCCACAGGCGTTCTATTGCAGCTAGGTAAACGAAAATGCATGCAGATATGTAAAATTAAATTTAAACACTTTTGTTCCAATAAAATTTTTCGATTTTCGCAATAAGAAAAAAGTTATTGCGCGAACATCAAAAAATTTTATGAAAGAAAATAATTTTAAAATTTAATCTAACATATTGGTCTGCATTTTCGATCACCTAGTTGCAATAGAACTGCCTGTGGACCACCTTGACAATTTTGGAAAAGTTGTGTGAGGTCGGTCCCCTTAATGACAGAGTTTTTGCCTTCACTGCAGCAACAGTCTGTAGCAGAACCTCGTCTCTATGATTCTCAAACCTTACGTGGTGCCATGTATAGAGCTTCATTTGTTCAAATAGCACTGAAAACACAGAAAATAGAAGCAGCCTTATAACCAATGAAATCTGGAACAGAAGCAAGCTTTTTTAGCAATAAAAAACTTCTACAAATCGCACAGTGCATTTGAGTAGGAAACGAACATGAAACATTTTCCATATTGTGAATTTGTTATTGTTATTCACACTGAAACAATAAAAAAATCACTACCAGAACTCGTCCCGCAATGTCAAACGGTGTATATGAAAATATAAAAGTGCTCAATATAGGTTCGGTTGTTGAACACTGCTAATATTATCTGCACCATTAGCTGTAGAGGGGTGAGTGGTTGCTGTAAAGGGGTGAGTGATGCCTTGCTGTAGAGGGGTGAGTGGTTGCTGTCGAGGGGTGAGTGGTGCATTGCTGTAGAGGGGTGAGTGGTGCATTGCTGTAGAGGGGTGAGTGGTTGCTGTAGAGGGGTGAGTGGTTGCTGTAGAGGGGTGAGTGATGCCTTGCTGTAGAGGGGTGAGTGGTTGCTGTAGAGGGGTGAGTGGTGCATTGCTGTAGAGGGGTGAGTGGTGCATTGCTGTAGAGGGGTGAGTGGTTGCTGTAGAGGGGTGAGTGGTGCATTGCTGTAGAGGGGTGAGTGGTTGCTGTAGAGGGGTGAGTGGTGCATTGCTGTAGAGGGGTGAGTGGTTGCTGTAGAGGGGTGAGTGGTTGCTGTAGAGGAGTGAGTGGTGCATTGCTGTAGAGGGGTGAGTGGTGCATTGATGTGGAGGGGTGAGTGGTTGCTGTAGAGGGGTGAGTGGTTGCTGTAGAGGCGTGAGTGGTTGCTGTAGAGGGGTGAGTGGTTGCTGTAGAGGGGTGAGTGGTGCATTGCTGTAGAAGGGTGAGTGGTTGCTGTAGAGGGGTGAGTGGTTGCTGTAGAGGGGTGAGTGGTGCATTGCTGTAGAGGGGTGAGTGGTTGCTGTAGAGGGGTGAGTGGTTGCTGTAGAGGGGTGAGTGATGCATTGCTGTAGAGGGGTGAGTGGTTGCTGTAAAGGGGTGAGTGGTGCATTGCTGTAGAGGGGTGAGTGGTGCATTGCTGTAGAGGGGTGAGTGGTGCATTGCTGTAGAGGGGTGAGTGGTTTCTGTAGAGGGGTGAGTGGTTGCTGTAGAGGGGTGAGTGGTGCATTGCTGTAGAGGGGTGAGTGGTTGCTGTAGAGGGGTGAGTGGTGCATTGCTGTAGAGGGGTGAGTGGTTGCTGTAGAGGGGTGAGTGGTTGCTGTAGAGGAGTGAGTGGTTGCTGTAGAGGGGTGAGTGGTGCATTGCTGTAGAGGGGTGAGTGGTTGCTGTAGAGGGGTGAGTGGTTGCTGTAGAGGGGTGAGTGGTTGCTGTAAAGGGGTGAGTGGTGCATTGCTGTAGAGGGGTGAGTGGTGCATTGCTGTAGAGGGGTGAGTGGTGCATTGCTGTAGAGGGGTGAGTGGTGCATTGCTGTAGAGGGGTGAGTGGTTGCTGTAGAGGGGTGAGTGGTGCATTGCTGTAGAGGGGTGAGTGGTTGCTGTAGAGGGGTGAGTGGTTGCTGTAGAGGAGTGAGTGGTGCATTGCTGTAGAGGGGTGAGTGGTGCATTGCTGTAGAGGGGTGAGTGGTTGCTGTAGAGGGGTGAGTGGTTGCTGTAGAGGGGTGAGTGGTTGCTGTAGAGGGGTGAGTGGTTGCTGTATAGGGGTGAGTGGTGCATTGCTGTAGAGGGGTGAGTGGTTGCTGTAGAGGGGTGAGTGGTTGCTGTAGAGGGGTGAGTGGTTGCTGTAGAGGGGTGAGTGGTTGCTGTAGAGGGGTGAGTGGTTGCTGTAGAGGGGTGAGTGGTTGCTGTAGAGGGGTGAGAGGTGCATTGCTGTAGAGGGGTGAGTGGTTGCCGTAGAGGGGTGAGTGGTTGCTGTAGAGGTGTGAGTGGTGCATTGCTGTAGAGGGGTGAGTGGTTGCTGTAGAGGGGTGAGTGGTTGCTGTAGAGGGGTGAGTGGTGCATTGCTGTAGAGGGGTGAGTGTTTGCTGTAGAGGGGTGAGTGATTGCTGTAGAGGGGTGAGTGGTGCATTGCTGTAGAGGGGTGAGTGGTGCATTGCTGTAGAGAGGTGAGTGGTTGCTGTAGAGGGGTGAGTGGTGCATTGCTGTAGAGGGGTGAGTGGTTGCTGTCGAGGGGTGAGTGGTGCCTTGCTGTAGAGGGGTGAGTGGTTGCTGTAGAGGGGTGAGTGGTGCCTTGCTGTAGAGGGGTGAGTGGTTGCTGTCGAGGGGTGAGTGGTGCCTTGCTGTAGAGGGGTGAGTGGTTGCTGTCGAGGGGTGAGTGGTGCCTTGCTGTAGAGGGGTGAGTGGTTGCTGTCGAGGGGTGAGTGGTGCATTGCTGTAGAGGGGTGAGTGGTTGCTGTCGAGGGGTGAGTGGTGCCTTGCTGTAGAAGGGTGAGTGGTTGCTGTCGAGGGGTGAGTGGTGCCTTGCTGTAGAGGGGTGAGTGGTTGCTGTCGAGGGGTGAGTGGTGCCTTGCGGTAGAGGGGTGAGTGGTGCCTTGCTGTAGAGGGGTGAGTGGTGCCTTGCTGTAGAAGGGTGAGTGGGGCTTTCCTGTAGAGGGGTGAGTGGTGCCTTGCTGTAGAGGGGTGAGTGGTGCCTTGCTGTAGAGGGGTGAGTGGTACCTTGCTGTAGAGGGATGAGTGGTGCCTTGCTATAGAGGGGTGAGTGGTGCCTTGCTGTAGAGGGGTGAGTGGGGCCTTGCTGTAGAGGGTGAGTGGTGCCGTGCTGTAGAAGGGTGAGTGGGGCCTTGCTGTAGAGGGGTGTGTGGCACCATAAGGCACC
This sequence comes from Morinoia aosen, assembly GCA_030386875.1. NCBI lineage: Eukaryota > Metazoa > Arthropoda > Malacostraca > Amphipoda > Talitridae > Morinoia > Morinoia aosen. The sequence goes on along the minus strand of CM059574.1, from coordinate 48,847,144 downwards.
ACTCACACCTCTACTCACCTCATAAGGCACCATAAGATGAGTAAAAGCTTAATTTTCGCAATAAGGCACGATCAAAAAGCAAAGAGCAACTAGCTAACGAAATTTGAAAATCATGACAGAAGTCTGATTCGCAAGTATGTACGATACGCAAGCCCAGTTTATCCTATGGAAGCATTATGATTATTGTTATTATATAATAAAGTTTTAGACTACCTTTACCACGACAAAGATGTTCAAAAAGAGGAAGGATGAAAGCATCATTTAGTTTGGAGTTGAGGGAACGCTGAATCTATGCACATTACACAAGGTGCATAGAAACAGTGAGCTAAGAAATAAGTTCATGAAACAAGAAAAATATTTGTTATTGTAAAATAGAGCTCACTTAATGCCCTTACAACATTAACCGCTGCACGCTATACCAGTGTATAGCGGAAACTTAGCGGACGCCCAGCAGAAAACTTAATGAAATGCGCGATCAGTAAAAGACGAGATAGGAAGCTGAATATTTTCCTGATTAAATTTCTCACGACAGGAAACAAGGGCAACAAGTGCTGGGGTGTGTCCCATTCACTTCGATTTCTTGGGACACCCTAACACATATCGTTATATTAAGTGTCTATTTGCACTGGGCAAAGTCTGAAGTGCGTAACGGAGTTTACACTTGCACTAGTTATCTTATACTAGCCGTGTTATTTCAATTCAAATGCTATTTGTACGATAATGAGGAACGATCGACAATACGGAACTTACCAAACTGATGTAAAATATATAACCTATTAATGAAATAAAATGTTAATTATGGGAGTAAAATATATATACCTATAATTAAATAAAATATTAAATATTGGAAAAAGTATGTATCCCTATAGTAAAACCAAATACCTATTATTCAAACAAAGTATATCTTCCATTAATGACCGCTCTACCACATTCAGGGGGAGCTAGATATTAATTTTTATTCATGTTTTTTGTTATTTTGGTCCAATATCGTTAATATTGATTAATCTTCCCTTCAAAACCTTCGTGTTTAACCCTTTAACACATGAATTTTCAGTCATACTTCCGTTATCTCGACCACCGTCATTAGACCGACATCGGAATAAGAAAGGAAATGCTACTCGACAGCGAATTTTAAAAGACACATTATTCCCACGTAGGAATACATAATTATAAACCATACGAAAATCCTCCCTAAACGCGTTGACCGCAATGAGTTGAAGTTCAATATTCAACGCAAAATTCGACGAGAAACAAAATGTTTTGCACCTAGTTTTCCAATGACTTCATTTTGGTCGGTGTACATCAATAGCAATAGCTGCGTCAAAATTTTTATTTTTTGGCCTATCCGGGTGCGATCTGGATGCATATTTCATGTATTTTAACGCGTTACTTAGCTACGACAGTTGAACTGAAATTCAACATTCAATTCAAATTTAAAGTCAGTAGTAGCAAGCAATTTTGGAATGAGCAAACATTAAATGGATCGGTCGGTCGGTCAGGTCGGTCAGCAGCATTATGAAAATCCGCTCAGTGACCACCGGTGGGTCCTTTCGCAGGAAACGTGCTAAAGTTAATTCGCTGCAAATGGGGCAAGGATTAGTTAAGCGAAGTTAGCTTGGGTTATGATGAGTTAGGATAGGCATAGTTAGGAGAGGTTAGCTAAGATTATGACGAGTTAGGGTTGGTTAGGTTAGGAGGTTATCTAAGTTGGGATACGCATGGGCGGTTTCGCTTCATTAACATAAAATTTCATCCGTACAAATAGCATTACTGTTACAGCCAAAGTAAAATGAAGGTGAAAGGTAGTGTTATGACTCAGTTCCGAGTAGGCGTAGGCTTAGCAAGGTCAGATTCCTGTATGATTTTATAGCATTCATAGCAAGTAAATCAGTTTAACCGCATTTGAAAAAAATTGTTCTGCACGGAAATTACGATGCTTAGAACAACACACATATTTCCACATATAAATTCATCATTGAAACCCATACGTAAATCTAAGTTCAACATTTAACTAGCAATTAACTAAGCAATTTTGAAAATAGGAAACATTAACTTGATTGGTGCCTTCATTTAGCTTTGATTAAATATTTATAAATAATTAAGTTTGTGACTCCAGGTCGGTCAGCAGCATTATGAAAATCTCCTCCGTGTACACCGGTGGGTCAGATCCTCACCGACGTGTCAATCTTATACGCAACGTTGGAGAATTATTTCATGAACTCCCCAATAATTCCGTACGTTGTGTACGTTGTGTACGTTGTGTACGTTGTGTACGTTGTGCACGTTGAGTTCCATGCGACGCACGCTTTGCACACACGGCCGCCGTACAGGAACGCAAGAAGAGGAACGGAGAGGGACCTTGAAACAGAGGTTGTTCCATTCTCGTGACATCATAGCCGCGTGATGTGTCGGCAGCTCCGCACGTTCAAGGTGGGTCACAGAAACGTGAACTCTATTCATGACTCACTTAATTGACGCATCATTCATGCAGTTTATCTTCTAATGATAAAAACACGGAATAATCGAGTTAAAATTATCGAGCACCATTGAGGAAACGATTTATCTATCATTCCTGCAATTTTTCTTTCAGTGATAGAAACCACGAAATTGTCGAATTGAAAATAATTGATTTTATCATTGAGTTATCGCATTTTAGTGTTAAAATCCGTTTTTATTTGCTTTCCTTGAATAATAGTTACTACAGAAGCATCGCTTAATCAGCTTCTATTGATTCTCTTGCTTTATTTCTAATATTTGTGATCAAATTGCAATTAATGTTTTCTTATTTCTTATTAAAATAAATTTTAAAAACTCCCGACACAATTTCGAAAATCTAGAGCCTTTAAAATTATAGACACAATCTCGAAATGCTGATATTGATTTACAACTTCCGGGATGAAGGAGAAGTCGACTGAATTTTTCCGTAGTGATCTCTGCAACTAAATGCAGGCGATCCATGAACTGTAAATAAAAAATAAATCTATCAAGACCTCAACTCACACAAATGAGAATTAGTCCTCGTTGTTTGATTATCAAGACGCCTGTTTGAAATAATTCAAAACTTGATAGAAATGCGAGCAATATTTTAAATTAAGGTTTTCATACATCATTTTATTCGATGATTGACTGCGTTGTTGTTGTCAGTGAGTGTGTGAGCAGCAGAGCGCTCACTGGTAAGTGAGCAGCAGAGCGCTCACTGGTAAGTGAGCAGCAGAGCGCTCACTGGTAAGTGAGCAGCAGAGCGCTCACTAGTAAGTGAGCAGCAGAGCGCTCAATGGTAAGTGAGCAGCAGAGTGCTTACTGGTAAGTGAGCAGCAGAGTGCTCACTGGTAAGTGAGCAGCAAAGTGCTTACTGGTAAGTGAGCAGCAGAGCGCTCACTGGTAAGTGAGCAGCAGAGCGCTCACTGGTAAGTGAGCAGCAGAGCGCTCACTGGTAAGTGAGCAGCAGAGCGCTCAATGGTAAGTGAGCAGCAGAGCGCTCAATGGTAAGTGAGCAGCAGAGTGCTTACTGGTAAGTGAGCAGCAGAGCGCTCACTGGTAAGTGAGCAGCAGAGCGCTCACTGGTAAGTGAGTAGCAGAGCGCTCACTGGTAAGTGAGCAGCAGAGCGCTCACTGGTAAGTGAGCAGCAGAGCGCTCACTGGTAAGTGAGCAGCAGAGCGCTCACTGGTAAGTGAACAGCAGAGCGCTCACTGGTAAGTGAGCAGCAGAGCGCTCACTGGTAAGTGAGCAGCAGAGCGCTCAATGGTGAGTGAGCAGCAGAGCGCTCACTGGTAAGTGAGCAGCAGAGCGCTCAATGGTAAGTGAGCAGCAGAGCGCTCACTGGTAAGTGAGCAGCAGAGCGCTCACTGGTAAGTGAGCAGCAGAGCGCTCACTGGTAAGTGAGCAGCAGAGCGCTCACTGGTAAGTAAGCAGCAAAGCGCTCACTGGTAAGTGAGCAGCAAAGCGCTCACTGGTAAGTAAGCAGCAAAGCGCTCACTGGTAAGTGAACAGCAGAGCGCTCACTGGCATATGAGCAGCAGAGCGCTCACTGGTAAGTAAGCAGCAGAGCGCTCACTGGTAAGTAAGCAGCAAAGCGCTCACTGGTAAGTGAGCAGCAAAGCGCTCACTGGTAAGTGAGCAGCAAAGCGCTCACTGGTAAATAAGCAGCAAAGCGCTCACTGGTAAGTAAGCAGCAGAGCGATCACTGGTAAGTAAGCAGCAGCAAAGCGCTCACTGGTAAGTGAGCAGCAAAGCGCTCACTGGTAAGTAAGCAGCAAAGCGCTCACTGGTAAGTAAGCAGCAGAGCGCTCATTGGTAAGTAAGCAGCAGAGCGCTCACTGGTAAGTAAGCAGCAGCAAAGCGCTCACTGGTAAGTGAGCAGCAAAGCGCTCACTGGTAAGTAAGCAGCAGAGCGCTCACTGGTAAGTGAGCAGCAAAGCGCTCACTGGTAAGTGAGCAGCAAAGCGCTCACTGGTAAGTGAGCAGCAAAGCGCTCACTGGTAAGTAAGCAGCAAAGCGCTCACTGGTAAGTGAGCAGCAAAGCGCTCACTGGTAAGTAAGCAGCAAAGCGCTCACTGGTAAGTAAGCAGCAGAGCGCTCACTGGTAAGTAAGCATCAGCAAAGCGCTCACTGGTAAGTGAGCAGCAAAGCGCTCACTGGTAAGTAAGCAGCAAAGCGCTCACTGGTAAGTAAGCAGCAGAGCGCTCACTGGTAAGTAAGCAGCAGAGCGCTCACTGGTAAGTAAGCAGCAGCAAAGCGCTCACTGATAAGTGAGCAGCAAAGCGCTCACTGGTAAGTAAGCAGCAAAGCGCTCACTGGTAAGTGAGCAGCAAAGCGCTCACTGGTAAGTGGGCAGCAAAGCGCTCACTGGTAAGTGAGCAGCAAAGCGCTCACTGGTAAGTAAGCAGCAAAGCGCTCACTGGTAAGTAAGCAGCAGAGCGCTCACTGGTAAGTAAGCAGCAGCAAAGCGCTCACTGGTAAGTGAGCAGCAAAGCGCTCACTGGTAAGTAAGCAGCAAAGCGCTCACTGGTAAGTAAGCAGCAGAGCGCTCACTGGTAAGTAAGCAGCAGAGCCCTCACTGGTAAGTAAGCAGCAGCAAAGCGCTCACTGTTAAGTGAGCAGCAAAGCGCTCACTGGTAAGTAAGCAGCAAAGCGCTCACTGGTAAGTGAGCAGCAAAGCGCTCACTGGTAAGTAAGCAGCAAAGCGCTCACTGGTAAGTAAGCAGCAGAGCACTCACTGGTAAGTAAGCAGCAGCAAAGCGCTCACTGGTAAGTGAGCAGCAAAGCGCTCACTGGTAAGTAAGCAGCAAAGCGCTCACTGGTAAGTGAGCAGCAAAGCGCTCACTGGTAAGTAAGCAGCAGAGCGCTCTCTGGTAAGTGAGCAGCAAAGCGCTGACTGTCATGTGAGCATCCCTGCGCTCTATAAAATGAACAATTAACAACACCCCAGGACATTGACAGGCTGATAAGAAGCAAAATAAATGAAGTCTCCCGCATTTTATCTTCATAAGAGGAAATATCATCGACTGGTATTGTTTATATCTGTGTAATGATATTAAGTATAAAAGTTCCCAATGAAATGGTCTAAATTGATCTTTTAATGACTGAACTTGGAGGCAAAAAAATATGGTTCGCCGAAACACTTTTACTTTCGATGCCGCAGCGTTGAGTTGCGAGTCGTATTGGGATAAAATGTCAGCTGTTGGCTGGAGATGAACTTTGGACCGCCGTTGTATCGTTTCTGTAGTTTGGTGGCGTTGGATTTGTCCATCTGAGGTAAGTTGTGCAGAGTGTGGACATAATGTTTCGATATAATGAATTTTTAGTTTAAAAAATAAAACGTTGTTCGGTTTCAGCATTTGGGGTGGCAGTCAATTGACCCTCAGAAGCGGTAAAAAGTGCGAGTTTGCGCTGTCCGTAATATCAAAAGTACGAGGAGTTGATTTACTGATATATATTTGGATATTGTACATTATGGTTGAATAGAAGTTAACCGTCTGTGGATACAGAATACTGAGTAAATAAGACCTACTCACCTTAGCGGAAACTTCACATTGACGCAAAAAGAATCATTACACAAACATGCCACTATATTCTCTGTAGGAAATTTCCAGCACGCAGTTCATTATATACTTGAAGATCGCTTCCCGTATTCCAGGCAAAGTATATAAATACGGAACTAATAACCAGTAAATTGAAAAGACAATAAGTTATCCAGTGACACTTTAAAAACACTTATCTCAACTGTACACGAGTCTCTTAAAATTGGGTGTCCCTTTCACTTGCGACGGGAGTTTCGTTCGTGCCAATTTGCGGACAATGAACACAGCCAGCTATTGGCGCCTGGAAATTCCAGCTAAGGACCCTGGAAGAGGCGATTGATTGGGTTGAGGTTCTCAGAGAGCTTCCTGATTGGCCGACGCAAGCAGCCAAGAAATTCCAGGTGTCGCAGCCCTTCTGCAGTTGCCAGCTAGCATTTATCTATTATATAACAAGGAGTTATCTTTATTCGTTGCTTATCCAGTGGAGGTGCTCATGACAAAATTGCATAAAAATAATACAAATAAGAACAAATCAGTATCTATAATAGCAAAAAACCTTTCTAAAAAGCGCTACAAAGCTGCGTTGTGGTTCCCTGCTTGCAAGATGAACTCGTGAGACGCACAACGGCAACACTCAATGCCTCTCACCTTGGTCTGGCACATAGCGTGTACCTAGATTGTATGATGTTGCTTAGTATTTTTTTGAAAGATTATGAAAATTTGTTAGAATACAAATAATAAACTAAATAATGAGCAGAAAATGTATAAATTCAGGTCAATCTTGGTATAAAAAATCTGATTCTTGTTATTTCAGTAAAGCGTAAAATCACCGCCAGAGTGCGTTGCTAAAGTTTTTGCGTTCAGTGTTGCATAAATGTATATTTGCAGCAACCTCAATTCTTTGTATAGGATCTTGTGAGACGGATATACTCACACTCAGTGCCTCGTTGAACACCTGAGATACGTGTAAAGTGAACGGTGATCTGAGCATAATATTCATTTAAATAGCGTAAAATGTTCTTCACGGGATCATTAGTTATAATTTCACTATAACAATGAAGTAAGGAGCGTTGGAACGGATAATTAATGCTCAGCAAGTGGACACGAATAAAATGGAAAGCCCGTGGCTGGGAAGTGAAATCTGGAACGCTGTGTGCAACTTCGTTGACGTGAACTTAATTAAAGAGAATGAGGAACTCGGAATCTAGTCGTTCATCTAAAGCAATGAAACTTTTGGCTGTGACTTGGAAGTCGAGGCTTTCTCATCCTATCGAGCACTTTTGGAAATCTTATGTTTTGTCGTGTTCAAGTATGTGGTGTATTGATATACGTAGGAGAAACAGTTCACTGATCAAGCGTGAGAGAACAGCTTCGTACACGGAAGAACAGAAACTTAGTTGCTGCTCTTTGCTTCGATGGTAAACTAGAAAGGCTATCCCAAGTAACGGAAATTTTTACCGTTACGGTAGTCATTCGGTAAATAAACTAATTAGAAATTTTCGAAGCTCATTAAAGAAATATTGTGACCTGCTCGTTCATTGAGTGGAAGATAAGTCCTGATATGTTGATTTTTTATCAGCTTATGGTTATTTAATTTCATTTGTATTTCGTTAACTTTGCAATGGCTTCATTTCTTTAAACCACTTCAAAATCTCAATGCCGTTCTAATTTTTCCTCGATTTTATACATACACTAATTCCTGTTCGAATTTTCTCCACAATTTATAGCCACACTAATTCCTGCTCACGTAAATGACATTTTCTAGCAAAATGAGGCATATTTTACACATGACGTTCATAAACACTAAATATTCGTCAAAAATATTGAGAGCCGTAGAAAATTTGACAATTTTAACTGTCTCTTTCTGAACACTTACAAATTAATTACGTTCTTTTTCGAAGCATTCACCAATCTGTATAGATGTTGACGTCGATTTGAGTAATTTCCCACAAAAAGTCTTTTCATATTCGCCATTCCCTTGAAATGTTAATTCACTTTTTCATTTGAGTGTGTATATTTTATAAAATATGATTTATTGCCTTCAAATAGTTTCTGGAGGGAACTTTGCGATGGTGCTTGAATGCTGAGAAAATGAATAGATTTTGGGTTGGCTCTGACAGTGTATTCAAAATTTGAATGCTATTAATCAGGGGGTTCCCAACATGGGGTGCTCGCACCCCTATAGTGGGTGTGAGACCAAATTCCAGGGGGTGCGGGAAAAGTAGAGCTAAATAAAAGGATATGGGCCATATGTTGGTATTTTTATTTCGGAGGTTGCGAGGTTCGAATGAAATTTCCTTTGGAATGGAGGGCAAAAAAAAGATTGGGAGCCCCTGCTCTAAATGAACAGAAAACGTATGAAGAATAATAATAATAATAATAATAATAATAATAATAATAATAATAATTATAATAATAATCTTAAAATCAGTCGTTTTGCCTTGAATGCAAGTGTGGCTGTGGGCTACGTGCTATTGATTAACGCTTTAGTTGCGATGGGTTAAACTGTAGTTCAATATTCATCTCAAATTTAGAGTAAATTGCACTAAGCAATTTTGAAAATTGCAAACAACCGTCCCGTGCTATTATTTAGCTTTGATTTCGTATCCAAAAAAAGTACTCTTGTGACTACTAGTCGATCATCAGCATTACGAAAATCTCCTTGCATAACGGCGGCAGACGTCGCGGTCAGAATGTTACTTACTTTCAGTAAAATGCAAAGCCCATTATTGGTTTGCACGGTGATGGTTAGATAACGGCTGTGAATGTTGGAGGATTAGGCCTTTAATCGCTGGTAGTCGTGGGGTCATCCCCGACCCACCCCCTCTTTGTGGGGGAAATTTTGTATCTGTGGGAATTAACGCTCCCAGGTGGAAGATGTGAGGTCCCGATCTGAAAGCTAGGTTTAGGTTGTTTTTGAAAGCAAATACGTGTCCTAATGGTAGTTGAAGGGTTAATTAATGACCTCACCGTATTAATCTCTATACTATTGACTTGGCAATCTATTGCCGTTTTTCAACATTTGTTTGTTTACTTTTCTTCTCCAATTGTCATTTTTTAATTTCGGGATTATTCACAAGTTTTTTTCATAATGGCATTTACTCAGCCAAACTTAGAATAAAAAACTACAACCGATTACAAACATATAGTAAACTCTACAATTCGAAGTCTACTGTAGTCTTCACTCTAGATTAGTAATAAATACAACGAGGGCTTGACTGATAGATTCGTTCCCGTCATAAGAAAACGTGACAACATATACAAACTTTCAAACATACACAATTACCCCAACGTTGGATTAGGAAACGAAAAAACAACGTAAGTGCAGTACGATTAAAACAATAATGAAGTTAATTAACAACTCCTAACGAATGATATATTTTTAGCTAACTGCACACTTGATGCGCATTAATTTGCTTCCGAAGTTGGTGCTATTGACGTAAAATTATCGATCGCTCAGTAACATTTCTGTCATTAGCGTGCCGACGCTCGACATAATATCACAGGTCCCTGAAGTCTCATTAAATTCAGTTCTGCGTTAATAATCAGTTCGTGAACGTGTAGTGTACCACTCGCATGTGCGCCTAGTGTACCACTCGCATGTGCGCCTAGTGTACCACTCGCATGTGCGCCTAGTGTACCACTCGCATGTGCGCCTAGTGTACCACTCGCATGTGCGCCTAGTGTACCACTCGCATGTGCGCCTAGTGTACCACTCGCATGTGCGCCTAGTGTACCACTCGCATGTGCGCCTAGTGTACCACTCGCATGTGCGCCTAGTGTACCACTCGCATGTGCGCCTAGTGTACCACTCGCATGTGCGCCTAGTGTACCACTCGCATGTGCGCCTAGTGTACCACTCGCATGTGCGCCTAGTGTACCACTCGCATGTGCGCCTAGTGTACCACTCGCATGTGCGCCTAGTGTACCACTCGCATGTGCGCCTAGTGTACCACTCGCATGTGCGCCTAGTGTACCACTCGCATGTGCGCCTAGTGTACCACTCGCATGTGCGCCTAGTGTACCACTCGCATGTGCGCCTAGTGTACCACTCGCATGTGCGCCTAGTGTACCACTCGCATGTGCGCCTAGTGTACCACTCGCATGTGCGCCTAGTGTACCACAGTAATGAGCGATGGTGAACTCTTGACAGAACTCAAGTTACCCTCTGGTGACCCAAGTGTCCTCAGCCCTATAATATCTCGATTAAGTGTTTCAGTCCTTCTACCTGCACGTGAAAAAATTTATAACGTTGCTTTAAACCCTTATTTTAATTTTCTAGTACATTCCAATTCATATATGGATTCTAGTTTTCCTTCTGAATTGTATCAAGTATTTTGAACAATCAACCATGCCTAATTAAGCTGGATGTTCTCATAGTACTTGATTTTATTCTGTTCCTAATGAAGTGCTTTGACCTCGCCTAATTCGGTGTTGTTGTACTTAGCATTCTTCTGCTAATGGTTATTCAGTCAGCACAATTACTGTGCTATCTTTACTTGCCAGGAAAATTAGAAAAATTATTGTTGGCCTTCTGAAAGTCTGCCCCTTCTGAGCACATATTTTACACTTAACTTTGAAATTTGTTGCCCTATTTTCAACTCCTATTCATCGAATTTCAAATTCAGTATCAAACTTAACTAAATATGTATAAACGTTTCACCCAATTTCAGCTGTAGTAATCCGAGCTTTGTAAACACTCTAATAACAGTATTTAACATTTTGACTGCGTTAGGTAAAACTGAAGTTAAATATTCAACTAAAATTTAAGGTCAATTGTAAGCTATGTTGAAAATGTTGTTGTTGAAGCAAGCACCGACTGGATCGAGCCTTCGTTTAGTTTTGATTGAGTATTTATGGAAATTGAATTTGTGACTACTCGTCGGTCAGCAGCAGCGTGAAAATCCCTTCCGTGTCCCAAAAGTGGCTCACGTCGCAGTCCAAGTGTTAATTGATTTAAATTGCCACTATCTTTATAACTGAATTTAGGCCCACTTTTCGTGACACGGTGGTTCATAGTAAAACCTGTCCACTCCTATTTTCTGTTGCAACTGCTCCCACTCTAACTCGAATCTTATTCTGTTCCATTAAGTGCCGCCCACTCCCAGGTCCCTTACTCTTCGTCTAGTCGTAGTTTCCAATCACGACTTACATTCTTGAGTCATTCGAGGTTACTTCACACACAGCTCTAAAACCAAATTGAGAAGTCTGGTCGTACTTGTAGAGGCTGCCTTCTTTTTGAATTGTCTTTCAACAGCTAAATCTGTCGCGTCCATTTGCCAATGAATTTCCAAGAGAGCCCAGTAAACTTATTTACTTCTAAACACTCAATGATTGGGGCTGTAAGGGCCCATATATAGAGATGGCTATTGGCTCTGTTAAATTGTCCAGCCCGAGTTTAACAGTTACCGGTGTAATAGTTGACAGTATGACATTTGACGAGATGACAAACGTCATTGTGACAGTTGACCGGCAACTTTTTTCTAATTAATTTTTGCAAAGTAGTTTTTAATTTTCCAATGGAATGGCAGATCTTCAAAGCTCCAAAAAATATACATTTCATGCTCTGAAGCCTTGTCTTAATTGGAACATAAAAGCACGTGTTCCATAACGGTCATGATAACTTATTGCCGGAGTCTGTTGCGGGTATGTAGGCCTGGTCTTTAAATTTGTTCCGTTCGAGGAGAGGGGCCGGGGTTCCGTGCTACCGACCTGCTGAACAAATGACTTCATTAACTTTTCCGTGTTTTTACTTTCCGTCTCTTCAAACCAAGTCGCTAACGCCTTGTTTTGTCTGCATTGCGATCCGTACCAACTGAGACACGTAAATTATACTGCCTTGGGGTGCTTTTTTATTTGCTTGAACTTAAGGAATTTTTCGGAAATCAAAGCTTACTGAGCGAAAATGGAGGTCAAACTATGAAGGTTATAGAAAGATGAAATTTCTGATAGAATATGGGACTTACAGTCACGAACGTTTTGATTAAGCCATGAATAGTTGTAATATCTAAAGTAAAAAGTTAATTTTAATCACTTACGAATGCATCTCCGTTTTGAAATTTTTTTCTTGTACCTATCTCAGAGCGCATAAATTATTTCAAGTTATGACTGTTCTTCAATTCATATTTTAATCAAATATGACGCGTTTGTATTTTTTTACTATAAATTTATTCATTATTTTTATTCAAGTGATTTTTCATTTACTATAAATCCCCAACATTCATTACCATTCGTGTCGCTCAGCACCTATTAGTAATGTCGATAGCAGCAAGCCAATAACGTCACCTTCAACATTATCTGCAGAACATGGTGTACTAAAAACACTATCTCCGTGGCCTCTATTTCTCTGCTCTGCTGACCGCGATGACGTTGCGCCATTTCCTGTAGCTGGACAATTTCGTAAATCTACGCTAGCTTCGCATCGTATTTCGTTCATGGGAAATCAATTCCAAGAACAATTTGTGAACGAATGACGAACAGCGTGAAGAGAAGCATAAAATCCACGCTAGCCTTACGTTTCACTTTATTCACAGGCGAATAAATTCCAAGAACAATTTGTGAACGAAAGTCAAAACGAATGAAGAGTATTTGCGCCATCGTGTTTTGAAAGATTTACCTGTATTTTTTTGTAGACGATTTGTCTAAGCAATTACTCAGAGTACATATGTGGTTCAAATCTTTGGAGTTAATCGATGATGATATGAAGTAATGTTTCACTTCAAAGGTTATGATTTTTAATTTTATGCCCTTCTCTTCCAGAATGTAAGCGAACAAAGAAAATGTGAATTAAATTTTCCCGATAAATGAAGATCACTCGGAAAAAATGTGCTTCCTTACGTAGAACTCGATATTGTTGAATTACTTTGGTATTATTGTGAAGACGAGCTGACTAGGTTCGAAATGACCAAGTGGAAAGTAATTTTAAGTGTTTTTGTAGCTTTTGCTTCAATCCCAAAAGATGCTGAAGGTAAGTTGTTTCACATTTACTTAGAAGAGGTATCCTGTACTTCCTGTGTTATTTCACATGCCTTACTACTAGTAGTCTAGATTTAATGTTTCAAATGTTTAAAAGTTATTTCAGGGGCTTATTAGAGTATTTTACATGCTTTATTAGTTTTAAATATTGATTAGAGTATTTGAATTATCCTACAATTTTTAAAGATTTATTCTGGTATTTTACGTGCTTTACAAGATGTTTCAGAAGCTTTATCAGTAGTCCCATTAGCCTAATAAATTTTATTGCTGAAATTAAAGACCGATTCAAGGGCTTTCAATGTTGTTTCGCAGTCTTAATCGGGTTATTTTAAAAGATTATTAGGTTGTGTCACACGCTTTGTAATTAGTATCGCAGGATTCGCAATTTGTTTCACTGGCTGATTGATCAGTTTCACCTGGTGTTTCAGTATTTCCATATAAGATGCGTTTCACGCAGGCTTCCATTTAATATGTTACACACACGTTGCAATTCATTTTGCAGTTTTATCACTTGTTTCAGGTGGTGTATAAGTTTTTGGACGCATTTTCGGTTATTTATGGACTTAATAAGGTATTTTATAGGTTGTCCACTGAATCCTGAGTATAACATGCCTAATTCTGCAAACTTTAATCGTCATTTTTCCATCTTGGAATTTATTTAATGGTTAACATCTATTTACATTTCATAATAAAATGCTAAGTCAGAACATTTACTGAAATTTTGGCTCGGGTGAAGATATTTAGTGGTGAACATTTCTGAGCACAATGGGAGATCGCTGTCTATAGTTCTGAAAGGTGCTGGATAATTAAAAAAAATCTGTGCGTGTTACGAAAAAACCTGTGAGTGTTACGAAAAACCCTGTGCGTGTAACGAAAAACCCTGTGCGTGTTTCGAAAAACCCTGTGCGTGTTACGAAAAACCCTGTGCGTGTTACGAAAAACCCTGTGCGTGTTACAGAAAACCCTGTGCGTGTTACGAAAAACCCTGTGCGTGTTACGAAAAACCCTGTGCGTGTTACGAAAAACCCTGTGCGTGTTACGAAAAACCCTGTGCGTGTTACGAAAAACCCTGTGCGTGTTACGAAAAACCCTGTGCGTGTTACGAAAAACCCTGTGCGTGTTACGAAAAACCCTGTGCGTGTTACGGAAAAACCTGTGCGTGTTACGAAAAACCCTGTGCGTGTTACGAAAAACCCTGTGCGTGTTACGAAAAACCCTGTGCGTGTTACGAAAAAACCTGTGCGTGTTACGAAAAACCCTGTGCGTGTTACGAAAAACCCTGTGCGTGTTACGAAAAACCCTGTGCGTGTTACGAAAAACCCTGTGCGTGTTACGAAAAACCCTGTGCGTGTTACGAAAAACCCTGTGCGTGTTACGAAAAACCCTGTGCGTGTTACGAAAAACCCTGTGCGTGTTACGAAAAACCCTGTGCGTGTTACGAAAAACCCTGTGCGTGTTACGAAAAACCCTGTGCGTGTTACGAAAAACCCTGTGCGTGTTACGAAAAACCCTGTGCGTGTTACGAAAAACCCTGTGCGTGTTACGAAAAACCCTGTGCGTGTTACGAAAAACCCTGTGCGTGTTACGAAAAACCCTGTGCGTGTTACGAAAAACCCTGTGCGTGTTACGAAAAACCCTGTGCGTGTTACGAAAAACCCTGTGCGTGTTACGAAAAACCCTGTGCGTGTTACGAAAAACCCTGTGCGTGTTACGAAAAACCCTGTGCGTGTTACGAAAAACCCTGTGCGTGTTACGAAAAACCCTGTGCGTGTTACGAAAAACCCTGTGCGTGTTACGAAAAACCCTGTGCGTGTTACGAAAAACCCTGTGCGTGTTACGAAAAACCCTGTGCGTGTTACGAAAAACCCTGTGCGTGTTACGAAAAACCCTGTGCGTGTTACAAAGGCTTGATGTAGAATTTTAGGATACACTTTACCTTTACGAAGTAATCCCAGAGTTTATCAGCGTAGTCTGTATAGTAGCTACCAGGAAAATTGGTGATCTTGGGGAAAAAAAGCTGGCGCTGTTCGAGGCGCCTTATTCTGCGCACGCGGATTATAGGTCTGGATTCGTGTGAGGTAGCAGAGCCTTATCTTGGAAGTATTTGGAATTTTTTGCTCTTCATACATTCATCATCCTAGCCGAGTAAAAGCGCTCGTAGTGTCTGAGCAATCGCATTTTGACTGAGCATTTCCCACTGGTAGCACCTGACTAGCTAGCTCCGATCACCAGTAAACTAATAGAAACGGTCCAGCGTTTCCTTCCCTACCTGACGACATCGGTACCCCAGCCTCGGGCCGTACATCGGGCCTTACAGCTCCTCTCAAAAAATTATTAATTAAAGATCAAATCTTGCCGTCACGCGGATACTCGTACATAGATCCGGATTCGTGTGAGCGAGACCAGGATTAGCTTAGAAATGTTAGGAAATTTTTGTTCATCTCAGAAAATTATTAATTGAAGTGCAAATCTTGCCGTCACGCGGACTCAAGGCCCGGGATCGTATGAGTGCAGCGCTAGCTAAAAAGTCTTAAAAGTTTATTCTTCTTCTTCAAGAAATAATTTATTAACACTTTGACTGCGACTACTAAATACGAGTATCAAGTTCAATGCCAAACTCAAATTTATAGTCAATTGTAGTAAACTATTTTGAAAATACCAAACAAAAACTGGATCGTTCCTTCATTTAGCTTTGATTAGGTATTTATGAAAATTGAATTTGCAACTACTGGTCAGTCAGCAGCATTATGAAAATTACCTCCGTGTACCACCGGTGGCGCACGTCGCAGTCAAAGTGTTAAAAAGCTAATTTTCTTGCACAAGCACATATTTTATTTAGAATTAATCCTTGTGTTTGTATGTGACTGCAGAAGTGGTAAAAAAGATGTTTGCTGTTATCAAAACTTTAATTCACTTAAATTTCAAGTATTTTATACATATACTTTCAATCTTTCATTTTTAGCAGACCAAAATGAGTGTAAAAACGTCTTATGAGGATGTGAATGCATTAATGAGGTTGACTGTTGTATTATGTTAGGCCTACTTCACTCCTGTAGCTCATCAGACTCGACCGACGGTGAACAATTTCAAAATTTTCACGTTTCCTGCGATGGTTAAAACTGAAGTTCAATATTCAATTGAAATTCTAAGTCAATTGTAGTTAGGTTTTTTAAAAATAGCAAACACTAACTGGATCGTGCCTTTATTTAGCTTTAAGTATTTATAATAATTGTGTTTGTGATTACAGGTGAGCAGCATTATAAAAATCTCCCAGGAAATGATAAATACGTCACCGTTCATTTGCTTTTCAGTATTTTATGTATTAAGACTTTGACTGCGACTAATAAATATTAAGTTCAACACCAAACTCAAATTTAATATCAACTGTAGTAAGCTATTTGGTGTATACTAAACACGAACTTGATTGTGCCTTCATTTAGCTTCGATTAAATATTCGTGAAAATTGAGTTTGCGACTACTGGCCGGTCAGAAGCATTATGAAAATTACCTCCGTGTACCACCGGTGCCGCACGTCGCAGTCAAAATGTTAAGATTCCTTGTCAGAAAAACATAAATTAATTGAAACTTTAAAATTTTCAATCACTTAATGTCGTACACGTTTTGGAGTCCAACTACAAATTTACTGATGAACTCAACATCCACGTGTGCTGTGGTGCTGTGAAGTTGTGCCTTGTGAGATCTTATTTGTATAGCTCGAAATGAGGCATCTGCTGCAGTTTACGCTCCAACACAACCCAAAATAAGGTTTTTGTTTTAAAATAACGAATAAATGTTTTATTTTCGTTGTGTAATTAATTAGATTTAACATTCCATCCAGACTGGCGATAAAAATATAGTTTTCCATGCGTTTACGATTGAAAAATTAGTTTTTTCTTCTATGTGAATAGATATTTTGTAGAACTTTATCATTCAGTGTGATTCGCGGTAGTTTTTATTAGTGTACGTTTACACAAATGAATTGGCAGGTCATTTGGTAGTCATTTGTTACAGACATTAATTGTTGTTACAAAAGGGATTTAGCATCAACCCACGTATTAATAGTTGTTCCAGGAGTTATTACGCATCAGCTGAAGTATTACTGTGTGAATATAGTTGTTAGAGGGGGCATTTAGTATCAGTCCCTGTATTTATAGGGGGTTGTAACATGGGGTATCTTGTATCAGCACCAATATTTATATTTGTCACAGCAGGCGTTTAGTATCAACACCTGAGTTAATAAGCAGTTATTACAAGGGAACATTTACTGTAGTGTGCCGGTATGTTTAGTTGTTACAAAGGGCATTTAAAGTAGCGAGTCAGCATGCTAGTTGCTACAGAGTACATTTATTGTCACACGACGTCTCCCTAAGTTGCACTATGAATCACGTCTCATTCATACTTGTACATATACCGAAAGCGGCGAGACGCTCGCGTATCGGCGGCATTTTGTGCAACGGGCGCCAGCCTGTGAGTATGGCAGTGCATATCCTTTGCTTCTGCAACCGACGTCGGTGCGGCGGAAATGAAGCATCAGATCTTGAGCAACACCGCAGCATTTATGCAATGCGTCGGGGAAAGCATGTGCGTATTAATTCGTCGGGGAAAGCATGTGCGTATGAATGCGTCGGGGAAAGCATGTGCGTATGAATGCGTTGGGGAAAGCATGTGCGTATGAATGCGTTGGCGAAAGCATGTGCGTATGAATGCGTTGGCGAAAGCATGTGCGTATGAATGCGTCGGGGAAAGCATGTGCGTATGAATGCGTTGGGGAAAGCATGTGCGTATGAATGCGTTTGGGGAAAGCATGTGCGTATGAATGCGTTAGCGAAAGCATGTGCGTATGAATGCGTCGGGGAAAGCATGTGCGTATGAATGCGTCGGGGAAAGCATGTGCGTATGAATGCGTCGGGGAAAGCATGTGCGTATGAATGCGTCGGGGAAAGCATGTGCGTATGAATGCGTCGGGGAAAGCATGTGCGTATGAATGCGTTGGGGAAAGCATGTGCGTATGAATGCGTCGGGGAAAGCATGTGGGTATGACTGCGTCGGCGAAAGCATATGGGTATGAATGCGTTGGCGAAAGCATGTGGGTTTGAATGCATTGGCGAAAGCAAGTGCGTATGAATGCGTCAGCGAAAGCAAAGCCCGACTCCCATGCGCCCGTCTATTTCCTCAGAGCTTTGTATTGGCCGATCGCTCCAAGAAAAAATATAATTATTACGTCTATGGGAATAAGCGCTCCCACCTAGGGAGAAAATGGGGAGCCTCGAGATGAGTTAGATAGGCCTTACTTGTGATGAAATGTTTTTTTGTTTTGATAAAAACTATTTTTTTTTGGTTCACTACTGTCCTGTTTTTCAGCACCTGCTACTTTCTTCTTCAACTTATATCTTGTTCTTAAAATAAAAAGTATGGCGAAAATCACTGTGCATATGATCATTTTATTAATACAATAAGTGAAGTCTAAATGAATAAAATTGAACGTTTCGAACTCAACAATTCATCTTCAGCATAAGAATTCTGCGACAAAACAAAACAAATATAAGTAAATTGAAACTACACTATACAAGAGAATACTACAGGATAGATAAAAAAATAGTCGTAGATATAAAACTAAAAACAATAAACACGTAAAATTGTTGACAAGAATAGAATGAATTTCAAGTTGTGGAAAAAACTTGTTGCTTAGGAATTTAACCTCCTGATTTAACTTAATCGACTGGTGTCCAAAGTGAGGAAACTTGAGGAAAAACTTCTGTTGATTACTTGATTGGAGTGCTGGCGTATGATCATAAATTTTGACAAAAATTTACCTATTTATTCATCGATAGTAAATAAAAGAACCATTCTGAAGAAAAATTGTCGTAAAATTCAAATTCTTGATGTAAATATCGGAGTTGGAACAAACTTTAAACGCTCTATGGATGAGGGTTCGAATGCCGCAGGAGTTCAAAAGGGGTCGAACAAAAACTAAAATAACTAGTACCTAAACCTGCGAAAGTGCCTTTCCTATAAGTAGAACATTGGAAAGTATTATCAACTTTGCTGGCATTGACGTCCAGAAACGGTAAACGGGCGTTTGTTTCATTTTCCCTCGTAAACTTAATATTCTTATGATGCGGATTGAGAAAAGGGTCAGCGTGAGATCTCTCCTTGAACAGAACAAATATAGCGTCTACATACATTCTGTAAAAAAACTGGTTTAAAATGATCAGGACAGTCTTTTAACCAGCTATGCTCATGATGGCATATAACAATCTTGGCAAAAGTTGGGCCAAGGGGTAAACCCATGCCCAATCCGTCTATCTAGTGGTATTATTTGTTATTAAAGATGAAAAAGGAATTGCGAACGGCTAGTTCTAACAGCTTCTGCATAATCTTAATGACTCTTGAACTTTTCTCATATTACCTGAGTTTTGAGAAATTGTTGCTTTGGTTGAAATTGTTGCTTCAGTACTGGGATTGTAGAGATTCTTCATTGCAATATGAATACGCAGATCAAGGTGATGGATAAACCTAACGTTTTGATCCTTCAGTCTTCTGTCAAAATCTCAATAGGAAATACTTGAGGGATCTGATATGCGAAGAGTCAACCTTTTTCAGTATAATTTTGTATGTGTGCAGCAATCAAGTTTTGTATGTAAGCGTATGCTTGAATTTAATTTCTGCGAATTTTGCGGTACTACACTAGCAACGTTCATTTTTTATGTTAATTAAATGCTTATCCCTCGATTAGCTGTGTGATTAGGATGAAGTGTCTTGGTTTGTTTTTATCAATTTCAGGTTGATAATTTTGAATCTCAACTCAAGTGTGTTTGAGTGGTTGGCTACGCGTTCTCTATTCAAAATTCAAATAACCTCGTATGCAATTACCACGTTAATTGCGGTGGGTTTAACTGGTGCTCAATATTTTAAACAATTTAAACAATTTAAACAATTTATTTACCACAGGAGATACAGAGATAAAATGTTTCTTAAGTCTAGTGCAATGGTCAAATTTGAGTATAGCTACCTGTGGGCCCGAATAAGTTCAGTGACTTCTAGGGCATCCAACCATCAAGGTTAGTCTTAGGAGTACAATAATGTTTAACCTAATTCACTTAAACTAGAGACGCATTAGACTGATCAATGAGATAAGTAACTCGAAATTAGATACTTCATTTCACAATGTAGTTCATATGGACTAGATTTAACAGTGTATTCGACAAACGATTCAAGAACAGACTGAAGATCGGCGAAATTAATCAAGGCGAATTACATTATTAGGACCAGTTATGTAGGGGACAAGGTTTGACTCTGTGATCTTACACGACTAGTAATCTGATAGGAAGTGAGACTCAAGACTTTTTTTGAATACCTTATAAGAATTACTTTCACGGATCTCCGCAGGTATTGAGTTCCAAGTTTTAGTTTCAACGAAGAGGATACTGTGTTGTGACCGAGCCTTTGAGTAATAAGGAAGCATGAATTTACTTCTATTTCGGGTTAAATGGTCGTGATGACCAGTTTGCGTAGTTAATAGTTGTTTTAGGCTATTGTCGCCAACATTTGTTAATGTTTTGTAAATGAAATTGCAAATGGAGATTTTGTAGAGATCCGAGAGCTTAGGTATTCGTAAATTTTTGAATGAGTCATTTGTGTGAGCATTATATTCTAGATTCTTTATCGCTCTTATGGCTCTTTTTTGCAGGGTAAAAATTTTGTTGGTTTTATTTTTATCAGTTCCGTGCCATGCTTCTATTCCGTATTGCAAGTATGGTGAAATGAGCGTTCGGTAGAGCATTTGTAAGGCTGTTTCAGGCAGGAAATTCTTAACTTTATTTAGGATTCCGATAGATTTTGATAATTTAGAACTAATATGAGCGATGTGCTCTTTAAAGGTTAGATGTTTGTCTATTATGATGCCGAGGAATTTACTTGAGTTGGTTTCTTCGATTTCACCTTCGCCAATTTGAATGCGTGGGAGAGATATATTTTTCTTGTATGAGAATATAATATATTTTGTTTTATCGATATTAAGGCTTATTTTATTAGCTTTAAGCCACAATGAAACCTTATGAAGTTCATTATTTATACGCTCCGCCATCCTAGCGGGATTTTGGTCTGGAAGGACCGCAGAAAGGGTACTGTCATCGGCAAAAAGTATGAATTTGAAGAATGATGTAGATTTAATGATATCATTGATAAAAATTAGAAATAGGAGAGGCCCAAGGACAGATCCTTGTGGAACATCATGGCTAATTGTCTGTGGGTCTGATTTTGCGTCGTCAATGACAACGTATTGTTTCCGATTTGCTAAGTATGATCTAAACCAATCATGGGCAGCCCCTCGAATGCCATAACAATGTAGTTTCGAGAGTAATACGTTATGGTCCACACAATCGAATGCTTTTCGAAAGTCAAGAAATACGGAGAAAACAAGCTTTCCTTCATCTATATTAGAATAAAGGTATTGCAAATGATTTAATACAGCTTGTGTCGTAGATTTCTTAGAACGAAAACCGTATTGTTTGTCGTAGAGGAAAGATTTTTGTTCAAAATACGAATACACTTTTTTATACACAATTTTCTAGAATATTTTGCTAATAATTGGTAGTACAGAGATAGGTCTGTAATTGTTAACGCAGTTTTTATCACCATTTTTAAAAATAGGGGTGACTCTCGCAATTTTGAAAGAGTTGGGGAAGATACCTTGAGAAAGGGATTGGTTGATAATATAAGATATGCACGGTGCTATTATATCAGCTATAGCCTTAAGAACTTTAGCCGAAAAATTTTTCAATCCACTTGATTTATTTTTCAAGTTGTTTATGCACGTAATTACATCGGAGGGATTAGTTGGCGTGAAAAAGAAAGAGTTAGGTTCACGGACATGGTCCATGTATTGCAAGTGGTCTGTGGGTTCACTGAAGACACTGGTTCACTGAAGATATGAAACTCAATATAAACTTAATTTAAATTTTAAATATTTAAAAGAATAAAAGATTATTATGATAACGTACCTTCATGGGATTTTTATCAAGTATGTATAAAAATGTAGTTTTTAACACCGAAAGGACACCTACATTACGAAAATCCCCTCGGTGACTATCGGTACGTCTCCAGTTACAATGTTTGGTGACTTGTGTCTTAACACGTTAACTGTGATGAGTTAAGCTGAAGTTCAATATTCAATTCACATTTAAAGTCAATTGTAATAAGTAATTTTGAAAATAGTAAGCATTAACTGGATACGTTAAGCTTTCATTGAGTATTTATAAAAATTTAGTTAGTGAAAGTAGGTCTGTCAGCAGCATTGTAAAATAAACCTCAGTGACCACTACGGGGGTATCTTCACTGGAAACGTGTGAAGAGAGCAGAATCCAATTCAAATCTAGGCCTCGACTGCTGTAAAATATATACAGTTCTTTTCGAAGCCACTTCTTGGCGCTTCTCTTGACGGTGTATATATATAGACCAATGTTTCTTACATAAGAACCTTCTCTATTGTATGAAAAAGTTTATAGCAATAGAAATAAATTCCTTGAAAGCAAGGAACTGTTTAAAGAATTTATCTGAAAAATAGCCTCTTCGGCAAAGTTGCACGAGACATCTATTCCACTTGTTTGTTTTGAATCTCTTCATTTCAATTGAAAACTAGCGGTACTTACATCGTTTCGATACGAAATAGCTGAGGTTTGTGTGATCCGTGTCGCTGATCGAAACAGAACTCCGAGGTCCATGGGATCTTTTACTCTCTCTCCTAAAAATACATCTCGTTTGATACAAAAGTGTTTAGCTCTTTCTCGGCTTGTATTAAATCACCGTAATCTTTTTCAAGGATGCGTATAATTTTATATTGCGTTGTTTTGCCCTCAGTTTACTTACAACCACCGTAGTTTCCTTGAATGCTACGTATAGTTTCCACCATTAAGTTAATCTTTCAGTTCATTTGAAATTGCCATAATTTTCTTTATCATCGCATATAGTTTCCACAGTGTAGTTCACCCCGTAATTTTTGTATTTAATCACCGTAATTGTCTTAAACATTGCGCACTATTTCCGCAGCTTGGGAAACTTTTCAGTTCAAACAAAATCCTTGCTTTCCTCATTAACGTTGCGTTTAATTCGTACTAAATATTTGTTACGTTGCAGGCAACACGCCTCCGACCATCTCGATGACGCGAGACTGGTCGGTGAGCGACACAGAGCCGGTGGGCACGGTCATCACACGCGTTTCGGCGCAGGATTTCGATGGCGACAACATCACCTTCAGCATCGCTAAAGCTCATCTCGGGCAAGACGGTTCACATCTCGTGAACATCGACCAAAACGGCGTAGTGAGGGTGGCAAAGTCATTGGAAGGACTCGTGAGTTTATTTTTCTGTGCACTTCATTATTTTCGCGTGTGAGATTCCTCGTGTTTTGTGACATACTTGCGTGATTATCTGTATATTATATGCTAAATTGTTTTTTTCTTACTCCATGAATTTTTGCACATGGTATTTGTAGTATTTTGTGATGAGTTTATAAGTGGTTTTGAGAATATTTTAGGTCGAGTATTTTTTTACGCTTAGCACTTTCTACTCGAGTTTTTTCTCGTATTTTGTGGTATCTTTACTGAGTTATCTGAATATTATCAGCAGTGGGAGGCTGAAATACCAGTGAGTTGAAGTGCTGTGAATAAAACGCAAATCCGAAGTTTACGAGTCTACTGATGCTGTTCTACTTCGCTCATTTCTGGCCCTCTCAATTTTTGCTTATGACAAACTGACATCACATGGCGGGATGACTCATTAGTGCACGCCAAGGGATTCTGAGTTCAGTCTCTTCCGTTGCAATGTGAAAAAGGGTCCATAATACTTCCTGCTACTCTACCTCAATTGCATGGTTTTGCAATTTTGCATGGTGAGAAAGTAGAACTAAATACTTCCCGCTGCTCTACCTATACGCTTCATGGCAAAAAAGACGTTCTAGTACTTCCCGCTATTCTACCTCACTGTTCTGAGGTCAAAAAGGAGTCTTTATTTCCCGCAACTCTACCTTGAGATTCTGAGTTAGTAAAGGAACTTTAATACTTCCCGATGTTCTAGCTCAGGGCGCTGAGGCCAAAATAGGCGCCATAATACTTCTCGTTATCCTACCTTACGACTCTTAGGTTAAAAAAGGCCCTAATACTTCCCACTGCTTCACTTTCCTCATGACTTTGAATAAAAAAGGGGCTTTAATACATCCCGCTTCACTACCTCAGGGCTCGCAAAGTTTCTTCCTGGACGTGGCCGTATTCGACGGAGAGTTCAGGACGGTCTCTGGGGCGCGACTGGCCGTGGGGCCACCGCGAGGAAAGTCCAGCTTTGGGGGCTTGTTCAATGCCATGAACCCCAACCCTCCTCCCGTCGGCCTCAACTTCAACCGGCACAGGGTGTCTCCTTTCGGCTCTCTTCATGCAGGGGTGCCTCCTTCTCATCTCATCCCCTTCAACGAGCCAGGTGTGTGGCAAATTATAAGGCCGTTTGACTCTGAAATATAATTCAAAGATCGGATTCATTTGCATTTGGTTTTACAATTAAGCTTTCAATTTCGAGGGGAGGGAGAATTCCTGCCCATTGAGCTTGCAGGGCATCCCCTCCTGCTCACTGTCTGGTTGGTCTATTATAGTCGGTCTAATAATGGTTAATGCATTAATGGTCAATTCATTAATGGTCGATCCATTAATTATTAAATTATGCATTAAATTACCCTCAAACCATTAATGGCCAATCCATTAATGGCCAACCCATTAGTAGTCACTCCATTGGTGGTCACTCCACTGGTGGTCACTCCATTGGTGGTCACTCCATTGGTGGTCACTCCATTGGTGGTCACTCCATTGGTGGTCACTCCATTGGTGGTCACTCCATTGGTGGTCACTCCATTGGTGGTCACTCCATTGGTGGTCACTCCATTGGTGGTCACTCCATTGGTGGTCACTCCATTGGTGGTCACTCCATTGGTGGTCACTCCATTGGTGGTCACTCCATTGGTGGTCACTCCATTGGTGGTCACTCCATTGGTGGTCACTCCATTGGTGGTCACTCCATTGGTGGTCACTCCATTGGTGGTCACTCCATTGGTGGTCACTCCATTGGTGGTCACTCCATTGGTGGTCACTCCATTGGTGGTCACTCCATTGGTGGTCACTCCATTGGTGGTCACTCCATTGGTGGTCACTCCATTGGTGGTCACTCCATTGGTGGTCACTCCATTGGTGGTCACTCCATTGGTGGTCACTCCATTGGTGGTCAATCCATTGGTGGTCACTCCGTTGGTGGTCACTCCATTGATGGTCACTCCATTGATGGTCACTCCATTGATGGTCACTCCATTGATGGCCACTCCATTGATGGTCACTCCATTGATGGTCACTCGATTGATGGTCACTCCATTGATGGTCACTCGATTGATGGTCACTCCATTGATGGTCACTCCATTGATGGTCACTCCATTGATGGTCACTCCATTGATGGTCACTCGATTGATGGTCACTCCATTGATGGTCACTCGATTGATGGTCACTCCATTGATGGTCACTCCATTGATGGTCACTCCATTGATGGTCACTCCATTGATGGTCACTCCATTGATGGTCACTCCATTGATGGTCACTCCATTGATGGTCACTCCATTGATGGTCACTCGATTGATGGTCACTCCATTGATGGTCACTCGATTGATGGTCACTCCATTGATGGTCACTCCATTGATGGTCACTCCATTGATGGTCACTCCATTGATGGTCACTCCATTGATGGTCACTCCATTGATGGTCACTCCATTGATGGTCACTCCATTGATGGTCACTCCATTGATGGTCACTCGATTGATGGTCACTCCATTGATGGTCACTCGATTGATGGTCACTCCATTGATGGTCACTCCATTGATGGTCACTCCATTGATGGTCACTCCATTGATGGTCACTCCATTGATGGTCACTCCATTGATGGTCACTCGATTGATGGTCACTCGATTGATGGTCACTCCATTGATGGTCACTCCATTGATGGTCACTCCATTGATGGTCACTCCATTGATGGTCACTCCATTGATGGTCACTCCATTGATGGTCACTCCATTGATGGTCACTCCATTGATGGTCACTCGATTGATGGTCACTCCATTGATGGTCACTCCATTGATGGTCACTCCATTGATGGTCACTCCATTGATGGTCACTCCATTGATGGCCACTCCATTGATGGTCACTCCATTGATGGTCACTCCATTGATGGTCACTCCATTGATGGTCACTCCACTGATGGTCACTCCACTGATGGTCACTCCATTGATGGTCACTCCATTGATGGTCACTCGATTGATGGTCACTCGATTGATGGTCACTCGATTGATGGTCACTCCATTGATGGCCACTCCATTGATGGTCACTCCATTGATGGTCACTCCATTGATGGTCACTCCATTGATGGTCACTCCATTGATGGTCACTCCATTGATGGTCACTCCATTGATGGTCACTCCATTGATGGTCACTCCATTGATGGTCACTCCATTGATGGTCATTCCATTAATGTATGGTCGGCCTATAAAAGAACAACCCATCAAAGGACGCCCTATTAAAACTTCTCCGTTGCCCCACAGAACCATCAGGGTCACCCCCACTTCTGGCGCTGCCTCCGTTCTCGCAATGGACGGTGCCCGCGTCCGCCCCTCTGAACGCCCTCGTGGCGACCGTCACGGCGCAGGACCTCACCAACGACTCTTTCTTCTACACCCTCCAGCGCGGCACAGGCCTCGTGTCCATCGACCCCAGCACTGGGGAAGTCAGGGTCAAGGCGTCGCTCAAGGATAAGGTGAGATCAGTCGCCGCGGACGGTGCTAAAGTTGTACATCTTGTGTGAACACAACTTATCCGGAGTTGACTTGTACGGAGTTAACTTGTATGGAATTGACTAGCACGGAATTGACTCGCAAGGAATTGACTTCTGGGGATGAAAATAAGCCTTTACTTAACGCGACGCTAGATTCAGGTTCTGAAGAACTGAGAATAACGAACTAATTTTTGACCGTATAAGTAGAGGTTTGCAAAAGATAAGATTCATTAGTCCGAGTAGAGATTATAATTTGATGGTGATGCCGGAAACTAAATTTTTCAACATGGTTCGTGGAAACCACTCATTCTAGAAGTGTATGTGTAATCCCTGGCAATTCACATATGAAGATTTTTGAATTCGTTATATGGATCTGTGCGTTATTGGTGTTTTCATGTACTATTTTTGAAAAAAATAAGCATCGAATCATGTGAGAACCAATTTATTGATCAGTCTAGTGTGCCCGTAGGTCAAGTAAATTAGGTTAAACATAACTGTACACTACACCTTACAACAGCGTTGATGATAGGATGCCCTGGAAGTCTCCGAGCTTATTCGGACCCACAAGTAGCTCTACTCAAATTTATTGCTGTGTCACTTATTATGAACAATTTTTTCAACTGATAATTAATTGCACACTAGTTAATTCTGAAAAACGACACTAGAATCTCCAATGAACAGTTAGACTGGCTCAGCGAACATCAACAATGAATCTTTTCACATTCAGGCTTGAACATAATTTTTATAGCTGCCCTCGTGAGTCTTGTCTTGTAAGATCGTGCGAAGAAATTGAAGTTTAGAAATAGATTAACCAATAGCTGATATACGGAATTATTGTGGCAAAGCTAAATTTTCTATAATACCTAATGAATTATACAAAATCTAAGTCCGGAGAATTTTTTGTACGCCCCGATGTATTGTTCACGTAGATTTACAAATTTTTCACTTTCTGAAAATAACTGATGAGTCAACCGTTGGTTCTTGCAACTTATTTTCAAAAGTATTCTTATTCTGGAAGTGAATTTTAAAAGTCATTTCTAGAGATATAGCTCGCATGAAAATTAAAATTCTTGTCGAGATAGTACCGTGCGGCGTTCTTTGAAGTCCGTTTACGAGGCATTCTGACGTCGCTGTCAACCTGACATATCAGGGCCAGTCAATAACAACAGACGTCGTAATAACATAACAATGCGATTAAAATTAATACATTAAAAGTTTAACCACCGATCAATGACAACAAAATCTAAATATTTAAGATTCAACAACCTGACAATGAGAGAAAATTCAGACATTAAAGGTATTGATGGAAAACTCCAAATCTTAAGGGCTTAATAAACAACCCAATAATTATGAAAATCCCATATTAAAAGTATAACAATTACGACAAGAATTTTTCGAAATTGGTTTTGATTTGGTTCAGGTGGGCAACCACACACTGCTCGTGGAAGTGACCAATAGGCACGGGACAGCCGACGAAGAGGTGTTACTTCAAGTGCTGCCTGATCAAACTCAAACCAAAGTGGCAACTTCTACAGAAGCCGCTTCCGAAGATGGAGAACTGGAGTACAGCACCAAACCAACTCTCATCGCCATCATTAACAGTGAGTTGAATTTACAAGAATTTCACGGTGTTTTCGTGAAAAAATCTCTTAAGTTTTTTTACACTGAGGAACCTTAACAGGGTCATGTTAATTACCAGCCCTTCAAATAAGTGAAAACACATTCTAATTAGTGAATGTAATGCGTTCTCTATTTCTCTGGTTGAACAACTATAAGCTTTCATTTGTAACTTTTACAGTGAAATAGATGTGCAACTCTTGCTGTTATTTCAAAGCTGATAATGTTTCTTTGCACAAGACAGTGGCTTCTCGTCTTTGCTAAACGGATAACACCTCCTTCCGGGGCATAGGAATTGCTTAGGTTTAATTTATCCATCCCATGTTTTGGGGCCTGGCGCTCCCACGGGGGGATAAGGGGGGATACCTTAGCTATAAATTACCCTTTGCAACTTCAGTCTTTTTTACTCACTTTGGTTTTAGTTTTTCATACCTTTTAGCTATCTCTTCATTGTTCTTTATTCATCTTCCTTCCTAACTTGCTGTTTTCATGCGCTGGGTATCCTGCGCGGGAACACACCTTGTGTTCAGATTCCTCTTTTTCGACAGTCTGTGCTGAATGGTTTTTCTTTTCTTCCCCTTGAAATCGCCTCTGTTGTGGCCAGGGAGTCCTAAACCAATTAACACAATGCTAATAATACTAAATACAACAGAGAACACGGAGGTCACATCACAGGTCAGCCACGATACCAATCTTTGGTAGTTGAACAATTGATCCCCAATAGTCGAAAGTAATCGTCGTCAATAATTATATTATTCATTGACAATGTCAAAATTATTCATTACCAATGGTGTAAATTAGTCGCTGACCATGGAAAAGTTTTCCATGGACAACTACAAAGTTATTCACTTAAGAGTGGCAAAATTACTCACCGAGAATAACAAAATCATTGACTCTCTTAGGCAATGGTGAAATTATTCATCGGTGGTGGTAGAATTACTCATTGACAATGACAAAATTACTCATCGGCAATGACAAAATTACTCATCGGCAATGACAAAATTACTCATCGGCAATGACAAAATTACTCATCGGCAATGACAAAATTATTCATCGGCAATGACAAAATTACTCATCGGCAATGACAAAATTACTCATCGGCAATGACAAAATTACTCATCGGCAATGACAAAATTACTCATCGGCAATGACAAAATTACTCATCGGCAATGACAAAATTACTCATCGGCAATGACAAAATTACTCATCGGCAATGACAAAATTACTCATCGGCAATGACAAAATTACTCATCGGCAATGACAAAATTACTCATCGGCAATGACAAAATTACTCATCGGCAATGACAAAATTACTCATCGGCAATGACAAAATTACTCATCGGCAATGACAAAATGGCTTATTGCCAATGGTGAAATTATTCATCGGCGATGGTAAAATTACTAATTATTCTTTGGCAATGACAAAACTACTCATCGGTAGTGGTGGAATTACTCATCAGTAACGAGAAAATCGTCCCCCCGTAGACGGCCCCACACCTCCCCCAACAACACACGCACCCCCCACGGAGGTGGGAGAGCCTCTCGAAGAATCCGACCACAAAACTTGGCTGCTGCTGCTGGTGGTGCTCACCACCGGGGTGCTGTCTCTCGTGGGCAGCTTCCTCTTCTGGTATTGCTGCTGCAGGAGAAGCAAACGACGGCTTAAAAAGAAGGTGAGAAATTCAGAGCGACGAGGCACTCTCACTGATTACTACATGATATTTGGATGATAGAGAGAAAAGTCAAAATTGATCATGCTTCTTAATTGTTGTTCCTCGCGTCAGTGATAACGCCGCAGACTCTCTCGGTTCTCAGCATCGATTTCTTATGTTTTTTTCAGTAGCAATTGTGTTTGTAAAATTTTTAGAACTTAACCTAAGGGAAGGGAAAGGGCAAATTCGAGTAAATCCGAGGAAGGAAGGGAAGAAGTAAATCCAAAGAAGGGTTTATCCTGTGCCTTTTCCTATCACTGTTACAAGTCGTTAAATGTTCATGATATTTGAAGCTTTTTTCTCCGATTCAGTGCGAAGGATTTGAAGCTGTATTGCTCAAGTCTTGGGATTCAAATATCATGTGTCTGAAAAATATTTTAAAAATGCCATGCTGCACTCAAGTTCTTTTCCTGCAGCTTATTACTTGCCCTAGACCGTAGCTAGTACTTTCAAATGGAGAGCATGTTATAATTTCTGTCGAGAAGAATAATGTAATGTTATCTTTATGAACCCTTAAAAGAGGTGTCACTTTTAGATGTCCTTGTCACTAGTGATGACACTAGTCTTCATAATTTAGGGAATGCTTGTGGTATTTCCGAGCAAAATGGATGAAGGTTGAATTATGGATATAGAATGTCAAGACGAAATTTTCTCATCCTTCCATAGGAAGCTTTTCGAGCTCGTGTTGATGAAAACGACGCAGTATCTTTCAGTTCATGAAATGCGGGATTCTTCGAAGAATAAAGTAACTGAAATATTTTATTTCTTCTTGAGTTGAAGTAGTTGCCCTCCTTCTAACATCATCACTGCAGGCTAGTGCGTGGACCAATTTGCAATTTTTTCGATTAGACTAGAAATTCATTGCAACTTGATCATTTTGTTAAAATAATTTTAAAATCTTTGTTTTAATTTTGATAATTAATACTTTTAACAACATTCGTATGCTAGTTTCACAGACGTAATACGTAACCTTTTCAATTTTCCATACTTAGGAGCATTCATGAACTTGCGTAATTTTGAAAGCACTAAATTTATAAACACATGTTTTTTTGGTTTGCTATGGTAGTATTTTTCCAACTGTGTCACCTCAAATTTAAGTAAGCAATATCAAACAGGTAAGTAAATTGGTTCATTTACATTCATATTGCGTGAAAATAAATAAAAAAAATATTCGTTCGAGTGTGCGCACTACATACTAAATAATTTCGTCACAGGAGAGCACCAAGAAAGGCTTGGAGCTGACACCAGTCTCTTCTGCATCCAGCAGCTTGAGCCGACAAGAATCGCAAATCCTGCCAAATTCTCTTCCTCCGATTCTGAGGTTCTGGGAACGAAGGGCAAGCGAAAACAAATACGAGGAAGGAAAAGCGCCTCCAGCTCTTCCATCACGGTTTATCAGTTCCATAGATTCAAGCTTCACCTCTGCCAGTGACCCCACTGACGAATGGGAGTTCCCGAGACACAAACTTAAAGTGCTAGGTATTCTTGGTGAAGGATGTTTCGGTCAAGTCTGGAAGTATGAAGCCACCGATCTCAACGGACCTGGGTCTGGAAAATGTTTCGTGGCGGTCAAAACTTTGAAAGAATCGGCTGGTCCTCAGGAAAGGAAAGACCTCCAACAAGAGTTGAAGGTCCTCAAGAACTTGGGCAAGCATCCGAATGTGGTATCATTGTTGGCTTGCTGCACAAACAAAGAACCTACGTTAGTCGTTCTCGAATATCTAGTGAACGGGAAGCTTCAATCTTACTTACGTGATAGGCGTGCCCAAATGCCGTATGACAATCTTCACGGGTCTTCAGCTACGCTCTCACCGAGAGACTTGACCATTTTCGCGTTCCAGGTGGCCAAAGGGATGGATTATTTGTCAACCCACGGCATTGTTCACAGAGATCTCGCCGCTCGCAATGTGTTGGTCGGCGAAGACAAAGTGTGCAAAGTTGCCGACTTCGGCTTTGCTCGTGATATAGCTAACAATCATGTGTACGAACGCAAGAGCGACGGAAGACTTCCTATACGATGGATGGCTGTAGAATCACTCTATGATAACATTTTCTCTAGTAAAACAGACGTATGGAGTTTCGGCATCCTGTTATGGGAAATCGTAACTCTTGGGTCGACGCCGTACCCAGGCATGGCTGCTGAAGAAGTAATGAAGAAAATCAAAAGTGGGTATCGGTTAGAGAAACCGAGCTACTGCAAGCGTGAGATGTACAATATAATGTACTATTGCTGGTACGAAGATCCTAAAGATAGACCATGCTTCAAAGAACTCATCAAATATCTTGAAAGCCTAATCACTTCCGAAGTCGACTACATAGAACTAAACAAATTCCCTGAGCGGTCTTACTACAATATAAACACGGCTGCAGCCAGCGGCGAACTACTTTAGCTGTCTTTCAAGTCCGTGAGCGTCGTCTGCCACTGAGTTTTTTGATTTAATTTTATGGTATATAAGCTGCTTTAGAATGAGTTGGAGGTATCCGATTGCTCACTTTCAAAGGTTCAGTGGCAAGTCAGGGAGCCAGACATTAATCGAATGTGCGCTCTGAAATAATTATTGTACGAGTGAGTGCATACAAATCGGCATAGTGAGAGGCCGATTAATAAGAACCAAAACTTCTTGTGATTGCTGATTCTGGCTCCCTATGATTATTGAAGAGTGCGTCTGTCTTCTGATTCCATAATAATACGAAGGCGAAAGGACTGATGAGTCTCAATGTCTATGGATCATCTACTCATTAACTTTTCTCAACTCTCCCAGAACTGAGGCCCTGAATGTAAAAGGTAAACGTTAAATCACTCGAAGTCAATTCGAACACACAGGGACAGACACTTGCAATGGCTAACCCTGAGGTTTGACTACGATTTATTGGGTTTTTTTAGTTTGTGCAGCATTTTTTTTTCACGTACCAAGCAGAGTACCGAAAATTAGGTACTGGTGTGTAGCGGCAGATTCGGAAAATACCAGAAACTCAAAACAGCGGTCTAGGGAAGTTGAAGGGAATATTTTACCGCACTGGACTCGCTTAGTATTGGTGACTAACGTAGAATCAGTGCACTTGTTAGTAAGACCTCCATAGTTTTAAATTCTTCGTATCCTTCTTGAATTTCGCCCTCTACACCATCACGTCCTCTACTTTGACGCCCTCTACACCATCACGTCCTCTACTTTGACGCCCTCTACACCATCACGTCCTCTACTTTGACGCCCTCTACACCATCACGTCCTCTACTTTGACGCCCTCTACACCATCTCGTCCAGCTCGGCGGAACGGATGAATAGAAGTCGGTCTGAATTCGTCAGACGAAATCTGCGGACAGGATACTAGATCAGTTTACTGCATCACACAACGAGCGTTCGAAGAAGTTAGCTGACGAAGCAACAAATCCTTACGTATCTTTTACGCCATAGGCTTGCCGTTTTCATACCAATATCCTGATAATACTAGTGAGGAAGTTCAATAATGCAATTTTATTTCAGCGTACTTTGGCGTACTCCTATGTATACGATGCTCGAACCATTCAAATTTGAATTTTGTATAGTAGAAAAAACGTACGTGTCGCTCCCAGATTATCAATGTTAGCATGTGTATTTTTGATATGTAGTTCATAAAACCGCAATCGACCGAATGTGATGACAGCGAATATAACGTTCACCAACGAGTGGTTTAATGGATATTTTTAAGCGTTGTCACGGTCCCACCGTTGAACACAAATGTGATAAGGAAGCAAATTCATGTAAGTTGTTCCTCTGGAATAAAACTAGATATGTTTGTTGAGTGGATTAGGGAATTTTCACTGTTCCTTTTACCACATTTTACTGGCATCGAACTCAAAGTATTTTCTTACGGTTATTTGATGTGCATTCTTCTTTTTGTGGTTAAGGGAACAAAGAGAAAAACAGACAAGGATTTGATAGAGGTTACCCGTGCTCAGGTGCGGGTATCCAGCCCACCCGCACCTTCTCGTGGTGGTGCCGTTGGTACACCCACTACGACTGCCGTCATCTATACAACCTGTTGTACTTGGATAGCAACTTGATTATTGTAATAGTTTATCGCCAATCAGAATTATTGTGGGTGGAACCAACGCGGGGGGCGCCAAGGGCACCTCGGTGCTCTAGGTTTAAATTTATTTTTCATTTTGGTTTGCTACGCGTTTGTTAGTGTAAGGTGAACCTATCTAATCATTTATTGTTCAAATATTGCGTTGAATTTGTAGTTTGTCTTTGTTCAAAAACCTAAAATTAAAAGTAAAAACGTCAATCCTGATCCCGGAGGCCCGCGGCCTCAGGGGTCGGGCATCATGCCCAGAGGAGCGAGAGGCTCGCGGTACGGGGGTAAGCGTGCGGGCAGCGAGCGCAAGCCGGACCTGGGAAAACCAGGAAAACGAGAAACTTTGCCAAACCCCATCAAATCAATCAGGACTCCAATCAATAGAGAAACTGTCGAACCTACAGGCGCTAACGGTGGAAGAACTCAGGCGGAGCGTCATGAGGCTGCGGCCGGGGAGACGGTCGTGGGTGCAGCGGCCGAGCGAACCACGTCCGAGCGGGTGAGCGAGGTGGAGAGGAGTGTGAGCAGGCTGATGCGGAGTCTGGGTGAGATGGGATGTGGCGGCGACGTTCAGGGTGTTCAGAGTGGCGACCCAGCAACGATGGAAACATCTACGGAGGAGAGAATCAAAAAAGCGGAACTGGCGGTGAGCAAACTGACGGACATCATTGGTAAAATAACGACCCTTCCTGAAGGAAAACAAAGACCTGCTTCTTCTCCTGGATCTAACAGGAAACGAAAATATGTACCCCTGGATCTCAAGGAACTTCCAACCACACCGACATTCATGCGCTTTTATAGCATGAAATTTAAACCAGAAACTAAACGCAACCTAAATCCCTACGCAATAAAGGCCAGCATCATAAACGCTACCGGACTTCCTCCCAAGTCAATTACCACCAGCGGTAAAGATAGCTTCACACTCGAAGCAAGGGATAATAAACAGGGACAAGCCATGCTGACCATTACTAGTGTGAATAGCGTGCCCTGCGAAGTCATACTCCACCCAAGACTGAACAAATCCAAAGGACTCATCTACATCAACGAGTACAACATGAGCGACTTCGACGAGTTTGCGGCCAGACTGAAGAAGCTTACATCAGCAACGTCATTGACGCTACATTCATCAAGACCAGACGCGAACAAACCAGCGCCCTTATCCTCGAATTCAATTCCGAATCACCCCCCCAGTTACATATATATCCCAGGTGAGCGCGCGGACACGCCAGTTCATCCATACATCGACAAGCCCATGCACTGCTCCAACTGCCAGCTGAATGGCCACACCAAAAAACCCGCTGCAACAGGCCACCAACCTGCGCAAAGTGCGGCACTGCAGGACACTCGGGTGATCAGTGCCTGGAAGTAGAAGCCAAATGTCTCCATTGCCGCGGTCCCCACCCAGTGAAAAGTAAAATGTGTCCTAAGCACACTGAAGAACAGAAAATAGTAGAAATTCAAGCAAAGCACAAAGTAGGCATCCGTCGCGCAAGACAACTTTACCACATCTCCGAAGAATACTCTGAAAAAACATCAAAAACCATCACCAAGCACTTCCTTTGCAAAATCGATGCAACCGAAAAACGTAAACTTTCACCGTGGATACTGGAGAAGAGCCTGCAACTGGAACTTGGGACAAAACCCAACCGTATTTCCTCTAAGGGGAACGATTCCTTTATCATTGAAATCTGCAACTCACGCCAGAGCGACTCTGTCCGCAACATAAAGTCAATTAATAATATACCTGTCACCAGCTCCGAATATTGCCACCCCAACGCCGCCAAAGGACTCGTTTACATATACGAGTACGACCTGACCGATTTTGAGAACTTCCGCAAAGGACTCAAAGAAGACCACGACCTCTACGATGTGACCAAGGCAACATGGATCCGACCCAAGAACCCACTCGCCCAACCATTGCTACTAACTTTCCGTGGAAACCTCCCAGAATATATAGCAGTGCCAGGCGAACCATCAAAAAGCAAAGTATACGCATACGTACCACGCCCAATGCTTTGTAAAATATGCCTGGAATACGGGCATACACAAAAATGGTGCTCAAGCAACACCCCAATCTGTGCACGATGTGATTACGCCAACCACAGTGCCAGTGAATGTGCCAGCCCCAGTATAGAATGTCACCACTGTGGCCAAAATCATTTCACTGGATCCCTGAAATGCATCGAATTCAAATACCGACAAGAAATTGTAACAATACAACACAAATTTAAACTTAGTAGAGCCCAAGCCAAAGCTAAATTGGATTCAGAATGTCCGCAATATCGGCGCTCCTTCGTCAGTGCAGTACAGACGACCGCCGCCAACACAGCGTCAACCAAACCCCACCGAGGGAAGTGGAACCTCCGAGCGCTGCTGCTGGTGCTGACAATTCCGTCAAACCTGTGGACTGTAGCACGCGAAGAAAGCGGAAAAACTCCGAACATGAGGAGTGCCCTACGGAAAAGAAGCAACTAACAGAGGCAGTGTGTGTGAATCCTGATACCGGCGAACTGTATACCACATCCATACAAATGACCCCAAATTACGATTCCGCTCTCAGCGATTGTGAAATAACCAGCGAGAACAATCCTGCAGTCAGAAGAGAAACCGAAGAAATTTTCAACGCATATAAAACAAATCCATCCACATCCGAGCAATGAACAACCCAACCTCAATTATACAATGGAACTGTCAAGGAGTTCGAGCCAAGAAAGACGAACTGCTGGAATTGATACACCAGCACCGACCAGCAGTCGTAGCGCTACAGGAAACCAAGCTATGGCACAACTACACATTCTCTATACCCCAATACTCCCTTCTCATCAAGCATGGCCACTTTAACTTCACCCCCCATGGAGGAGTGGGTCTGCTTATCCATAACTCGGTCCCCATTCAAAGAACATGGTCTGACGTCCCAGTTCCAAGTCATCGCCGCCACTATCCAACTTAGTCGGCCAATCACAGTCGTCTCAATGTACTCATCAAGAAATCATAGCCTTACCCTAGAAGCATTTCGTGACCTAGAAAATCAACTCCCTACTCCAAGCATTATTATGGGGGATTTCAACAGTTATAGCACATTTTGGGGATGCAGAACCACGGACACTCGGGGGCGCATTCTCGAGCAATATCTAGAACAGTCAAACCTCATTCTTCTAAACACGGGTTCCCCAACCAGAATCTCGTACAACTCAGAATCCGCCATAGATCTAACGCTAGCCTCTCCCCGCCTGAAAGCCGAGTTGCAGTGGTCCACCTGCCTCTCTCCGGAGGACAGCGATCACTGCCCGATCCTAATCCAGCTGATGAGCAGACAAAACGAGCCTAGCAGAACACTGTGGGGCCTAAAAAAAGCAGATTGGTGCTCATACGAAAACCATCCAAAGTGGAACGAGCTAGAAATGTCACCGGAAACTACTGTGAAGAACACCTCCAAGCCTTCATTAATGCCATACTGGCTATAGCTGCGCAGTGCATACTCACCATTGAAATTAAAACCTTCTTTCCAAAGCCCTACTGGAGCGCAAAATTGACAGAAACACGACGAAACCGCGAACGCCTCTACCAAAAATACCGCCAGACCAAATCGGTGCAAAATGCTCTTCGTTGGAAGAGAGCACGAGCAATCCACAGAAACCTCTTACGTGATGAAACGCGGAAAGCGTGGATAAGTTTTGCAAATACGTATACTAAAAATACACCTCTAACAACAGTATATGCAAATATTCGCAAAATAAAAGGCCAACCCCGACGGAAAATATCCATCTTGCAAGAAAACAATATCACGTATGCCACCGTACCCCAAATAGCTAACAAGCTAGCGATGACCTTCAGCAATACAAGCAGAGCCACAAACTATCCTGCCGAATTTCAACGAGAAAGAGTAAATGCCCAAAACGAAGGCTTAAATTTTTCATCTACGAACTCTGAAGTATACAATATACCGTTCACAGCAGCTGAGCTAGAAGCTGCTTTGTATAACACCAAAGACACCTCTCCTGGAGCCGACCAAATCTCCTACCAAATGTTAAAGCACCTACCCGAAAACGGCAAGCAGCACCTACTATCGATGATGAACAAATTTTGGCTGAACGGATATTTCCCTCCAAGCTGGCGGGAGGCCATTATAATCCCCTTTCCAAAACCGCATACATCTCCACAGTCGCCCCAAAATTACAGGCCCATCGCACTAACCAGTTGCCTCTGTAAAACAATGGAACGTCTTGTCAGCAATAGACTCGTGGACTTCTGCGACATGCACGGCTGCCGCAACAACATCCAGTGCGGCGGTAGGCGAAGCAGATCTACAACTGACCACCTAGTGCGTCTTGAAACTACAATCAGGAGAGCTTTCGTACACAATGAACACTTCGTGAGTGTGTTCTTCGACCTAACAAAAGCGTATGATACAACATGGAAATTCGGAATAATGCGGGATCTCCATCAAATGAAACTACGAGGAAGACTCCCCTCGTTCATCCAAAAATTCTTGCGCGATCGGACTTTTAGGGTTCGAATAAATAATTATTTGTCCGACCCCTTCCCGCAAGAAGAAGGCGTCCCGCAGGGCTCAGTGCTCTCGGTCACCCTTTTTGCCATCAAAATCAATGGTATCGCCTCTCTAATCCCTCAGGATCCGCGATTTCATGCCTCACTATTTGTTGACGACTTCCAGCTCGGCTATCGACATAGTGACCTAAAGATCATTCAAACTAAACTCCAGGAATGTATTGATCATGCAGTACGATGGACCCAGACGAATGGTTTCACCTTCTCATCAGAAAAATCCAAAGCCGTACATTTCACCACGCTGCCCGGTATCCAGATGCCCCCACCGCTAAAAATCGCAGATGAAGATATCGAGTTTGTTGAGGCTATTAAATTTCTTGGACTTACCTAGGACACAAAGCTCACATGGAAAAAGCGCAAAGACGAAATTAGAGCAAAATGTAAGAAGGGATGTGCAATGATCAAATCCATATCCTCTCACGATTGGGGAGGGGACCAACACATTCTCCTCCACATGCACAAACTTTTCGTTCGATCAATAATGGATTACGGATGCATTGTCTACGCATCAGCTTCCAACACCACCCTTAAGCTCTTGGATCCCGTCGCAAACGACTGTCTGCGTCTGGCTACTGAAGCCTTCAAGTCCACACCTGCCGCAAGCCTCCAAGTTCTAACTGGCGAAATGCCGCTGAACCTGCGAAGGCAATTGCTTTCCCTAAAATGTTATTTTAAAATGAAGAGCCACTTGGGTAACCCAGCATTTAACTCTGTGATCCCACCTACTGACAGAAGATTGTTTATAAATAAGAAAGTTATGCCTTCATTTGCCATTCGCACCCTCAATATCATGGAACCTCTAAATCTCGAACCCCCTTCTATCAAACCCGCTTTCTCATACCGGCTACTGAACATTGACGTCCCAACATGGAACACGGTCACCGTCGACATAAACATGGACCTAACAGCCCTAAAAAAGGAAACTACCCATCCATCAACTTACATCCAAGAATACCGCCGACTAAGAAACGAAAACTACCAAGGCTTCATTGCAATCTTCACAGATGGCTCCAAAAGCAGTGACGGCGTTTGCGCGGCTGCATTCTGTAGCAGCATTCAGAAACAGATCTCACTCCCCCAAACATCTATTATATTCACTGCGGAACTGTATGCTATTGATTTAGCTCTACAGATCATTCGTAGGCGCTCTGAAAACCAGTTTATTATTTTTAGTGATTCCCCGAGTGTTTTACGAGTGCTCCTCAATAAACGCACGGACCATCCTCATACCCGCCTTCTTCAACATCAGATTCACGACCTTGCCCAGAACCGTAAAACCACTAAATTCTGCTGGATCCCGAGCCACGTGGGGATTCGGGGCAACGAGACCGTCGATGGCCTAGCGAAGGCAGCTGCACTTCGCCCGCCCGAGCGACTTTTAACCTTTTATAGGGACTGGTTCTCAGTACTTGAAAAGAAGATTCACAGCAAATGGATAGAGGACTGGCACTAGCGCAGGAGCCTCATGCACGAGGCCCAGCTGGAACCGGGATCATGGCCCAAAATAAAACTGCCACGCCGAGTTGAGGTCGTATTAAATCGACTCAGAAGCGGCCACACCTATCTCACCCACAGCTACCTCATGAACAGTGAAGTACAGGAGCCCCCGCCTAGCTGCCCTCTGTGCCTGGGGGCGCGCCTCACGGTGCGCCACGTACTCATCGACTGCGCTGCGCTGCGCAACACGCGACGACAATGCTTTGAAGTCTTCTCTGGCAATAGCCGGCTACCTTCAGTAAGCAATATACTTGGGCACAATGCGCCCGTAGATCAGCTGATTACCTTTCTTAAAAAAATAAATGCTTACGACGTGATCTGATACGGGGAACAATTCAAACTCCTGAAATTACGGTTCTTCAAACCTGAGCCATGCACCATCAAAATGTACCCGCAAATTGCCTCTCTTTTATGTTCAGTACGACGTGTCATAATGCGTGAGCCTCTTTCCTCTTGTTGTAATCTGCCTTAGTAACAATCTCTGAGTTTTTCCCGGCCAGCGCTGGGGGGGGGTCCACATTGGCTTTATGCTGGCGACCCCGGTAGAAACGTTTCCGTAAAATTATTATTATTATTATTATTATTATTGAGTGGATTAAGGTGCATAATACGTTGGACGATTTATTTTTCTTTTTTGAAGAGGTGGCTAAAACTCAATGTACTAAAGAATACTACGTACTTTTTATTGTAAGTTGAGTTGAAGTAGGTTGCATACCTGTATTTATCAATTAAAGTATTGATGTATTTCCGTGTTTAGTAACTTTAATTGTAGGTTTTTACGTATAATCAGGCAAAATGAATTTCGTTTTACCTCCGAGTGAAAAAATTTCTACTCAATTGGACTTATTTCAAACCAAGATGTGCCAAACATGTCGATGAAATTTTAAACATTCTCTTCCAAACTGTGTAATGAAACGGAGAGGTTTTCATGATTACCTAGCACTGCTGGAGGAATATGTGAGATTCCGAGCTGATGGTTCGGTTGGCATTCTTTTTGTTGAAATAGGTTTTCTGTGTTGTTCCGAACCATTTTTTTTCGTTCACTGTTGTCCTGCTTTTCAGCGCCTACTACTTTCTTTCACAACTTTTTAGTTTAATGGAAGTTTTTCTCAATATACATAGTGTTGAGAAAACGTAGTTCTCAACATAGTTTCTATCAACATAGTGAGTGCATAAATTCTGCGTTTCCTCAAGTCCATACTAAATAGTGCCTTCCTCTCTTTGGAGCACCTCTGTTACGGGTAGGGAGTCTTAAACTAACTTGATTAATGTAATCTTAGGATTATCACCGTTTAATAAAAAACAATTATTGTATTTATTGGAATTGACACTACCAGGGAGAAGTGAGGTCTCGAGTTGAAGGTTAGGTGAGCCTTCCGACTGTTGAAATACGTACAATGTTATTTTCTTTTTTTAATGACAATTTTTTCCACATCGCTGATGCGCATTTCAGTATGTTATTTTCTTAAAATTTTTACCAGGTTCTTAAAGTTTTTCCTATTTTCCTGTTGCTAAGGGCAGGGTGAGAAGACATTTCTTGCGGAGAAATTCCTTGTTCCATGTTAAATTGTGCCTTCCTCTCTTGGGTACGCCTTCGGGTGCCCTTATCGATATCTCATGCTTATCATAATGCGTACCGGCGCAGAATCTGCATGGGATAGAGCACACCAGAATTTTATTCGTTAGAAACGAAATATAAAACTAAGCAGGATGTAAAAAAAAGGCTAGGAGCGCACAAGTGTTTGCCGATGTTAAGGATTTCAAATGAATTCGAAGACGACCGTTTGGATACGGGGAAAACCTTTTGGCTTGGTACATCTTGAATCCGCTGCGATATTTGTATGTTCTTGATGGTTGGGAAGTTCTATTCTTCAAAGAAGTGCAATTGCGAGTTCTAAATTTGAAGTACATTATTAAATTTTTAATTTGGATCTATTGATTCAACGCAAAAGCAGATTTCATTGGATATTTCTTCGATCGCTCTGTTCATTTTTGTATTAAATGATAGACGTAAGCGTTAACGTAGTTGAGAGCAATATGTGTGCTGAAATTACTTAAAATATATTGTTCAGACAGTGAAAACCCAGCGTTGAATTTGTCGACGGCGATAAATGTTCCCTATCGTTATGATGAATGAAAAAATACGGTTATTTACAGGCCAGGGTGAAGTGTACACATGCTTGTTTTTATGTTTGTCTTCTCAAAGTATTGTGACGAGTAAGCAACTCTCACTTCGGGTACTGATGTAATACGACGCAACTGCCGGACAAAGCTATGCCATACTGAAGAGATATTTTTATACGTTAATATTGTTAAACTATGCATGCATGTTTGTTATTGCAGTATATCTGTACAGAATTTTCATTAAAATATGACAATTAAATGTTTTCATTTGTTCCTTACATAGTACCAAAACCAAGTCAGAAAAGACTATTTATCACGCTACGATTGGCATTATGCATGTGGCCGTAAAAATCTGAATCCTAAGCGCGTTTTTTTCCGTTATGTAGTGTTTTTCCATAGGAATATTCCTGAAGATGTTTATCTTCGCTTCGCATTATGGATTATTATTATCATCATAACTTATTATTTAAATAGTTATTTTAAATACTGCTTAGCCGTAACAAAAGCGGTCTCAACAGAGCAAACAGAAAAGACCATTTAATCTGGACAGTAGAAAGAAAGGAGTCAATGCTCAAGTAGTGTTCCTACTTAGGCGACCATGCGCGTAAAAAGAGCAAGTTATTAAGATGCAGGAAGGAAAGACGAAGAAGACATGAAAGCTGAAAGAAACAAGAGGGACCGAATGCTAGAATTTCCGAAGGCTGATGTATAACTGGCAGGGTGCGTACAGGCTCTGAGGTTCAAAATTCCACTACTTTTTCATGACTTTTTATGCCAACCAAATCACATTTTCACTACCTCTCTCTGCCCAAAATAATGTCACACAAAGTTAAATTGCAGCACAAT
Organism: Morinoia aosen; assembly: GCA_030386875.1. Lineage (NCBI taxonomy): Eukaryota > Metazoa > Arthropoda > Malacostraca > Amphipoda > Talitridae > Morinoia > Morinoia aosen. The sequence goes on along the minus strand of CM059574.1, from coordinate 48,803,880 downwards.
AAATGTATTTCAGTCATAAACTTCACAGAACATTCATCATTACTTGCAGGTCTTGTTTTCATAAATGTGTAAATGATCATCACAACACCAAACAGTCATGCTGGACAGTTCAATAGCATCTGCTATGCATTTGCCAGTGCATTAAGTTTGTCATTAATTTCCGCATTCAGCCCCTTGAGTTGTTCTTGCTTGTCTTTGGCTGATTTCCTCAATGCATTTGACTTTGCCAGTAGGCGCAAATCATTCTTGTCCTCTGCCTTCTGTGCAAAGCTGTCAGCATCCTCCACCAGCGCTTGCAGACTCTCCTCCATCCTCTTCCGTTTTGTCTTCAGGTTCTCCACTTCATCCAGTTCTCTCTTCCTCTTCTCTCCCTTCTTCTGCTTCTCTGCCTCTTCCTTCTTTTGATCCAGGTAGTGTTGATAGCGCTGTCTGCCCTGTGAAGCTGAAAAGAGGAGTTTCTTGGAAATGTCAACCTTGGAGATACCTCCTACATGTTTGATGTGGTCCATGACCACTCTCTGCGCCACGATGGTGTTCTCACCCATGTTGACTTCCATGAGCTGCTTGCTCACAGAAAAGCCCCTTTCCACTGAAGCCTGGCCATGTGACAGGACCAGTAGCATCTTCACAACCAGCCACAGTTTTTTGAGGGAGGATGTGGCCAGCTGGCTGCTCCAGAAGATATCTAGCCAATCAGTGTCTTGCTGAAAACTGTTGAAAGTGCTGATCTTCCTCTGTGCCTCATCAAAGAACTCTGAAAACTGGCTCATCACCTCATCGATGTCACCCTGTGGTAGCCTCTTAGCATCGCTGAGCAGCTGCAGACAGTTTTTCAGCATGGACTTGGTCTTCTCTCTCTTTGTGCGATCCACAAAGACACTTGGCACCAGCCAGCCCATGTTTCGGGCCAACCCGAACTTCAAAGGTGACTTCTCAACAATCTTCTTGATGACAGCAACAAGGAAATTCTTCACATCATCCCTGAAGGAGAAAGCAAGCCTCTCATTCACTTTCTTTGCAGCCATCTGATCTTTCAAAATACTTGCAGCAACAAAGCCAGGGTCAATCTTGCTATTTTGCAGGTAGATGGTCTTGTCATTGAAGTCAAGGGCAGCATACTTAGCTGGTGTGGTCAGTTTTTCCAGCACCTCTGCTTTCACACACCTCTCCAACAGAACCTTCAAAATCTTGATGATGTCATTGCACATGAAAGGCAGGAGTGGCGCGTCTCCTTGAAACTTTTTGAGAAAGGGGTTCAAGATCTTCGCAACTGACAGGAACGCTTGCACCTTGGCCTCGAAGAATGAACATACCTTGCTGTCGTCCCAAAAACGGACATGAACATCAAGCTGTTTCTTCTGCAGCTCCTCATTCAATGCCTCATCGAAGAGGAGGACGAAACCGTCTGCAGTTTTGGCCCTCTCCTTCAGCACACTTGAGAAATGAGGGGCCAGTCCAAATGTTGTCAGATAGGCGCATTTCTTTTCACTCATGGTGAACTTGCTGGCTGTGGGGGAATCCTCAAACATTGAGGCGAAAAGCAAAGGAGTCTGGTTTGAGCACTTGAAGGACAGGTGCGATGCTACTGTCTTCAACGCCCAAAGCGTCTCGGCCTTCAGGACTTTGTCCCTTTGCACAAAGTCAGTTAGAGCCGTTTTCTTGCGACAGCACTGACAGGTGCAAGTTTTGACTGATGGCGATGAAGTAGAGGTACTAGCAGACTCTGGTACTGCTGGCACGGTCTCACTGCTCTCAGTCTGAGCCTCCGAACTGCCCTCAGCAGGCGTTGGAGGATCGGTCGATGGTTGGGAAGTCACGAAAAAATCCCCGATCTTCGGGTTGGCAAGTCTCGTCGTCTGAGCTTTCACGTTCTTGGCATGCTTTGTTCCTTTTGCATGACTCCTCACCGCCGCTATTCCATTGTTGGCGATGTCGAACTCCGACTCGCACGCGGTGCAAACCGCCATTGTTTTCAGTTTGGGATGCGGTGCTATCCATTGTTGAAAGTCTTTGTCTCGCAACCACAAGTTGTTGAAAGAACAACTGCCTGGCATGACGATAATTCCTCAGCTCAGTCTCGGCACCGTAACTCTAGTCACACACACACGGGATGGTCAAGACCGATGATAAAAACTCAGCTCGAAAATGTTCAACAGTGGCGACAGGTCAACAATGGTCCGAGCGAGCGCGTGTCTTCAGTCACACTGAGCGCGTTTGGTTTCACGTGACGCCTGAGAACCAATCAAAATCGCGGACACTAAAGACGTAGCTGTATCAACCAATCAGAGCCCAAGTAACACTCGAAGGTTACTGACAACGCCTCGCTCAACGCGGACCAAACGGAACGAAAATTTTCAACAGTAAAATTTTCTTTTCACGAAAATCCTAAAATTTCATGACTTTCAATGACCATTTTAAAAATTCCACTACTTTCGAGGCCTTGAATTTTATTTTCGAAATTCAACTACTTTCCATGCTTCTCCATGCCTGTACGCACCCTGAACTGGGGTAATTTAACATGTAAAAATTGAGGTAACCTAACAATCACCGGTGAAAGCACCATTCTTCACAGCATAGGATCGATGAACTTTAACCCATTGCCTATATAATGCCTCCTGATGGAATTTGGCATCATCGGAATGCAAGGTGACGCCTAAAAACATTGATTTTTTTTAAAGTTTGTCGGTAATATTGCTAGAGTGACACGTTGAGAGATTTGCTCCTCTAGCGGAGCCGCCATGAACAAGTTTAGAAAAAATATAAAAGGCGCGCGTTTTTTCCAAAATTCTCGTTCATCTTTTTCTCATCCAGCTAATTAGAGAAATTCGTAATATCTACGAGGAAATGTGACGTGCCCAATTTGCAGGAAGACAATCTTGTGCAACGCATCAATCGGAGACTTCCCTTTCTACCGGTCGAACTTCTGCAAAAAGCTAACAATCTGAAATCACACATTTTACAGAACTTCTTGAGTCACACAGAAGGAGCAAAATAAAACGAATATGTTTACGTTAAAAATAAATCCTTTATTTGATGAAAAAAGAATTTAAAAGATCCCAAACTTGCAGAAGTTCAGAAACCGTTGCACAACACCACACCTGCGTACTAATGTCATAGAGTAACTAGGCCCGAATCATTACCCGGGAATCGTATGTTACGAAACATATGCATAATTCAAACATGGTCTTGGAGAATAACAAAGTATAATTTGTTTTTCATGCCTATTTAATGAACATTTAAGTAATTGCACGTTACGACACCTATGGATAAAGCAAACATGAAAGCAAATTTAAAAAATGCAAATTTTTCGGATAATGATAATTTAGCGCGTAAAATAACGGACTCATTCATGCCGGGTATCCGTCGCTGAGGCGCCAGTTTGAAGGCTGCGTCTGGATGTGGCAGTTGAAACGAGATGTGCTCGAAACATCGTCTCTTATTGGTTGTCTCGATTGTTTACCCGCATTTGAAACATTTACTTTTGTTTGTTTTGATTGTTTGTTGGTTAAAACGTCTCCAATTGGTGGTCTCGTTTACCCGCAGTTTTAACGTCCACTATTTATTTCAATTGTTTACCCTCAGTTGTAACGTCTCCTACTGGTTGTTTTGATCGTGTCCCCACCGTTGAAACGTTTCCTATTGATTGCAAATCAAGTCAAAAGGAGCTATGAATCAAGAACGGCAAGAACAAAAAGTAGAGAGCGCGTGGAATCATAAACTACAAAAAATGGAGGTAAATTCATGTCCTCCTATACAAGCTTTTTGTTCAAGTAAAAATCTGAAACAATTTTTCAGAAACTGAAGAATTAGTCGAATATTCTCGGATTGAAATCATACCTATCAAATTAAGTCATTATTATTATTATATAAGAAAGTTTTAGCCTCCCTTAATTGCACGACAAAGATGTTCTAAGAGAGGAAGGAGGAAGGCACCATTTAGTATGGAGTCGAGGGAACGCGGAATCTATGCACAAGGTGCACAGAAACAGGAAGCTAAGAAAGAAGTTCATGAAACAAGAAAAAGTTGAAGAAGAAAGTAGGAGGTGCTGAAAAACAGGACAGCAGTGAACCGAAAAAAGATGGTCCGTAACAAAACAAAAACCTATTCTATTTCAACAAAAGGAAGCCTACCTAACCTTTAGCTCAGGCCCTCACATAGTCCCCCTGGGAGCGCTAATTCCCATAGATACAATACCTGTATCCCCCTGAGGGGTCAAATTAAGTCATTGTGTTTATAGAATCGAAATAACAAACTTCCTCATAGAAATGCTCATCTATCCGGTATCCTACAAGAAAATGAGCGAAGATTTTAAATGCGTAACATGAAGTAAAGATTGCCATGAAAAACTAACGCAACAACAACAAGAGATAAAGGTTACCACAATAGAACAGACCATAATAGTACATTTATATACCAAAGCAAACTATACAATATTTCATAATTAAAAACGAGCATGCCAACATCAACAGAATTTCGTAAGACTATGAAGCATGCAAGATTCGGCCAAAAACTCAATTGAAATATTTTCCCAACAACAAAACGCATTTTCTCGGAAGTGATTTTCGTACGACGGGAATTAGTTCACGCATCGAAAGACCGAAAATTATTCAAGAATACGCACCAAATAAAAATTTATGTCTATTTATTGGAAAAGGCAAATTGGAGCACAAAGAAGACAGATCAACAGTCTGTAAAAATTAAGGTTTTCTATCTCCTACCTCTACATGACTTGGAGCCCGAAAAATAAGTAGAAAGGTAGATGACAAACAATATTACCAATGCTTAATTAATAACAAAAGAGAACAACAATACTGCATGAACAATACTAACAACGTGAAGGCTGTAAATCTTTACGGAAAAAATTACCTGACCAAAACAGTGCAGAAGATGTTCAAAACGCACACATCGGATCATCAAGTTAGTTCTAAAACTAAAAACAAGCGTAAAAAATTGAACCAAAGTTTTGAAAGGAATATGTGAAATCTGCCAGCGATTAATAACTTGATAATGAAACGTTCTAGAGCTTTGAGAACTGAAGAAAATAGTCTATGCTTGACCTAACATCAAAAAACGCAGCGTAAATTGATATTAACATGAAAATCAGGCTATTAACAAATTAATCAAAAGCGTCAAAAACTACACCAGGCTAACATCCCTTAGAAACCGTCAGTGCCATGATCCACGTCTCTAAAGAACACAATTTCTATTTACCCAACAATTAAAATAGCTTCAGAACAGAACAACGTTGAAAAGCAAAAAGCGCATACTTTTTCACTAAGTTCGTTTTTTCTTCAATAGAAACAGTCGAACATTGACTCGTTACGCATCATGTGAATAAGTGCCATCCTCTCTCTAAACATCACAAATCCTTATTTCGAACATCGGACAATTAGAACAGAATATCTCCTTTCACAGAGTTTCAGTTTCATCTGACGGTGGCGCAATAGTGCTACCCTCATCACAACCTTCCACTCCTCCATAATTTATGAAAGCGGGTAACGCTTCCACTTGTGTTGTAAACAACACGATTTATTTGAGCCTGACGCCCAACCAACTGAAGTACAGATTTCTTCAGATGCTTTGAAAACCAATAGCCGATAACTTTTTTCGTTGCTAAAGAGTGTGAGTGAGAAGAAAAGAATTCCTGCGTACATGTACACTTTCATTCATATTAATAGTGAGTGAACCATTACGATCAGGAACTCTCACTCTCTTTCAGGAACTCTCACTCTCGCGAAGGCGCGATCAAAGCAATGGTCACTCAATTATGATTATGATTATAAGTTAGCTTAAGCCTCCCTAACGGCAACAAAAAAGAGCGTATCCAAGAGAGGAAGGAGGAAGGCACCATTTAGCATGGAGATAAGAGAAAGGGGAATCTATGCAGAAAGGGCATAGAAACAGTAAAATGAGAAAGAAGTTCATGAAACAAGATCAAAGTTGATGAAGAAAGTAGTAGGTGCTGAAAAAACAGGACAGCAGTGAACCGAAAAAAGATGGTCCGTAACAAAACAAAAACCTATTCTATTTTAACAGAAACGAAAGCCTACCTAACTTTTAGCTAGGGCCCTCACATTGTCCCCCTGGGAGCGCTAATTCAATGGTCACTGAAACTTAAGTACCAAATTGAAAGTAGGACGCTCAAAAATACTGAATTATTATTTCATTAAGAGCGACTCGCTACAAGCGTAAAATAAATAATCAAGTTACTTTGCCGAGACAAAAATGGGCCCGATACAAAGGAGTTCAGTTACACCTCCTTGTATGGGTCTTTCCTATGCAGACAAACACGTGCAAACAAAAGATACGTCAGCCAGATCCATTGCAAACACTCACTATGACTTCTGCTTTCAGAGCCCGATCAATTAAACGCTCGGAAACTTGCATTGTGAACTGGCAACAGCAGTACCAATTATTTTTTTACAATTCGCAAACAAGGTTATCGTTTTGAGACACGAGTTCACAGTCACACCTAGAGCCATTATATTAATGGGAGGAGCACCGTAGATTTAATGCCAAAAATCGCCAAACATTATGCATAGAAGCGTTCTCTTCCTTTTTCGCATTTGCTGATGCATTTTCTTTTACGTTTTAATAACAAAAATCGTTGAGGTGACACTACATTCGACCCCGAAAGCATTTGACTATCACGAGCGCAATTTTATACTTATGAAGGGATGCAAATATCCACGGTGAAAATGATTTCATTCTAAAGCAAGGGTTCCCAACATGGGGTGATCGCACTCCTGGAGGGGTGCGAGAAAAGTCCAGGTAATAATACAATATAGGCTTTATGTTGGCACTTTCATTTCACTGGGTGCGAGATTAGAATGAAATTTCTTCAGGACTGCAGGACAAAAAAATAGGTTGAGAACTCCTGTTCTAGAAGGATTAATCCGAACACAGGTTGCGATCTGGTCACAAAAAGCTCTGCGTGATCTTAACTTCTCGTGACGAGTCTCCTACAGTGAAAGAAATAACAACTCGCCCTATAAAAATAGAAGCAAATCCAAAAAATAAAATGAATCTCACCTAATATACATATATTCCACATGATGCCAGGACCAATAACTCACTAAGAGTCATCCAGTGACTTTGTGCACGTAGAGTTGTTTTGAGCGAGGATTTCAAGAACAGAAGGATTTCTAATGATGATGCACATCCCAAGAGGGTATTTAGACACTCGCTCTCTAGCATCAAGAGGGAGCCAAATCAGGAGACAACCTCAGATCACTACAGCAAAGTATAGCTTGGCTGTGAGGTAATAGCATACAACACAAGTTTAAAGAGATTGTTTGCTCGAGAAAAAGCGACAATTGTTTCAGATTTAACATTCAAACAGATTGCTGTAGCGACATAAGCAGCGTATATTGAATGTGTGCGCAAGGCAAGAAACACAGCACGGAATAGAGCTTACACTTCAGAGTAAAACTTATAATCCGTGTTGGTCTTATTAGCCGCGAGTGTCACATACTTAACAAGCAAGGTAATAAAAACAGTTTAATGCGAATAGTCAAAATTAAAATCTGCGTTGGATTTATCTACCAACTATTGTCAGACTATCAAGGTAGTATATATTCAACAAGCGAGGCAAGAAAACCAGTCCACATTTCAGAATCAGACCTAAAATGTGGGCGGGTATAATCTGTCCCGTGTGTCAGACATTTCACACTGTGTATTCAATCAAAAAGTAAGGCAAGAAAACCTGTCCACATCAGAGCGGAAATTTCAGCGTCAGAGCTAAAGTGTGGGTGGGTATTATCTGTCTCGTATGTCGGACAAGTCCCCTCCTGTTTGCCGGAACACAAGCTTCCTGAAGACTCCATCAGGCCGGCTCATGAGGGCAGAGAAGCTGCCCTGCTCTGCCACGCGGCCGTCCTGCAGCACGGCTATGTCGTCCGCCGTCCTGCACACGAGGGTAGTTATGTAATAATAACATTAAAAAAATAACAATAAAAATGTTGAAAGGTGTCAATAAAATCAACACCAGAGCACGGATGCAAGCCCTTCACTGCTTCTCGTTTATCTTTAAAGGTGAGTAGCCTATGAAAAATTAGGAGGAATCAATGGCAGTCTTAATGCAATGAGAAGAAAAAGAATAAACAAAATAAGATATAATGACGACTGTTTTGGGTTACGACCTATCAACCATGTACAAATCTGAAACAAGTATTTTTTTCGCAATTTAACAAACATAGAAATAACAGAAATCTAAATTTTTTCAAAGGAACGCAGAGGATAAAAGTAAAAATGCTACGACGCTATAAATTTTAGGGATTTGAAATTAAATATAAGAATGTTTTTAAGCCAGAAACGTATGAAGGTATACAGACAAACAGCGTCGCGCAAATACTTGAATTACATCACCACTAATTACGAGTTCTAGGAATATAATAACAGCAGAGGTTGCATTAGTTGGCCAAGAAGAACGAGCCCCGCCAACAAGTGAGAGTTGAGAGGAAGAAAATTGAAGTATTGATGCTGATGCTAGAGGTTGACATTCGCAGAAAATGGTTGCCATTTGCGGCAAAAGATTAAGCTTTGAGACACACTCAAATATTAACCTCTAAAATATGAGTGTCAGGTAGCAGGATTCAGAAACGCACGAAACCTGACAGGCTAGTAGGCTCGGAATATAGTTAGACACCAAGGAACAATAATGATCATAGTATTCTTATGAAAGAGCGCACCTGCATGGGTCTCGTGAGAAGCAAATTTGAAATTAAAATAAAGCAGATGCATGACCAACGACAGCGCGACGTAATGAAATTAATTAACGTCGCAGGCCAAACATTAAATTACAGAAGTCAAGATGAATAAAAATTATCCACACCAAAAACGTGAGTACATAAAGGCGATAACATCTTCAACAACGAGCTAACACAAACGACTTATAAGATGTTCTACTTCTATTTATTTGCAGCGTGAAATACTCAACACCTTCATCAATTTGATGCGCTACTTACTCAACACAGGGTTTCCAAACATATAAACAATAGAATTATTAATGAAAGTAAAGAAACACGTCTTTAATGAAATCATTATTAAGTAAACGGAAGTCAATGAATAAAAATATTTTCAACGTTTCGACCTGCTGGGTCATTATCAACTTGAAAATCATTGAGGAAAAAACTAGTCAAATGTAAATCAAAATAGTTACTTATTAATAGTTAATAGATAGTTCCTAAAATAGTCAAGTATTTAAATAGATGAGAGCTATTTAAATGGTTAATAGTTATTTAAATGTTATTTTGATTTGAATTTGGCTGGATTTTTGTTAATCATTTTCTGGTTGATATTGACCCCGGAGGTCGAAACATGCAAAATATTTTTACTCATTGACTTTCTTTAAGATAATAATGATCTCATTAGAGACGTGCTACTTTGCAACTTTTATTATCATTCAGATTTGCAAAGAGCAACCCATTCAACTCTAGTTATAAATGACAGGAGACAGCGACGGAAAAACGACAGGAGACAGCGACGGAAAAACGACAGGAGACAGCGACGGAAAAACGACAGGAGACAGCGACGGAAAAACGACAGGAGACAGCGACGGAAAAACGACAGGAGACAGCGACGGAAAAACGACAGGATACAGTGACAGATAAACGACAGGATACAGTGACAGATAAACGACAGGATACAGTGACAGATAAACGACAGGATACAGTGACAGATAAACGACAGGATACAGTGACAGATAAACGACAGGATACAGTGACAGATAAACGACAGGATACAGTGACAGATAAACGACAGGATACAGTGACAGATAAACGACAGGATACAGTGACAGATAAACGACAGGATACAGTGACAGATAAACGACAGGATACAGTGACAGATAAACGACAGGATACAGTGACAGATAAACGACAGGATACAGTGACAGATAAACGACAGGATACAGTGACAGATAAACGACAGGATACAGTGACAGATAAACGACAGGATACAGTGACAGAAACGACAGGATACAGTGACAGATAAACGACAGGATACAGTGACAGATAAACGACAGGATACAGTGACAGATAAACGACAGGATACAGTGACAGATAAACGACAGGATACAGTGACAGATAAACGACAGGATACAGTGACAGATAAACGACAGGATACAGTGACAGATAAACGACAGGATACAGTGACAGATAAACGACAGGATACAGTGACAGAAACGACAGGATGCAGTCATGGATAAATCTGGTCTATCCGCTTATACTCGAGAATTGAGTATGAAATAAGAAGCACGAGAACAGGAGAGGAAAGGGAAGGAGAGGAGAGGAAAGGGAAGGAGAGTAAAGGGAAGGAGAGGGAAGAGAAGGAGGGGAGAGGAAAGGGAAGGAGAGGAAAGGGAAGGAGAGGAAAGAGAAGGAGAGTAAAGGGAAGGAGAGGAGAGGAGAGGAAAGGGAAGGAGCGGAGAGGAAAGGGAAGGAGAGGAAATGGAAGGAGAGGAGAGGAAAGGGAAGGAGAGGAAATGGAAGGAGAGGAGAGGAAAGGGAAGGAGAGGAGAGGAAAGGGAAGGAGAGGAAAAAGAAGGAGAGGAGAGGAAAGGGAAGGAGAGGAGAGGAAAGGGAAGGAGAGGAGAGGAAAGGGAAGGAGAGGAGAGGAAAGGGAAGGAGAGGAGAGGAAAGGGAAGGAGAGGAGAGGAAAGGGAAGGAGAGGAGAGGAAAGGGAAGGAGAGGAGAGGAAAGGGAAGGAGAGGAGAGGAAAGGGAAGGAGAGGAGAGGAAATGGAAGGAGAGGAGAGGAAAGGGAAGGAGAGGAGAGGAAAGGGAAGGAGAGGAGAGGAAAGGGAAGGAGAGGAGAGGAAAGGGAAGGAGAGGAGAGGAAAGGGAAGGAGAGGAGAGGAAATGGAAGGAGAGGAGAGGAAAGGGAAGGAGAGGAGAGGAAAGGGAAGGAGAGGAGAGGAAAAAGAAGGAGAGGAGAGGAAAGGGAAGGAGAGGAGAGGAAAGGAGAGGAAAGGGAAGAAGCGGAGAGGAAATGGAAGGAGCGGAGAGGAAAGGGAAGAAGCAGAGAGGAAATGGAAGGAGCGGAGAGGAAAGGGAAGGAGAGGAAAGGGAAGGAGAGGAGAGGAAAGGGAAGGAGAGGAGAGGAAAGGGAAGGAGAGGAAATGGAAGGAGAGGAGAGGAAAGGGAAGGAGAGGAGAGGAAAGGGAAGGAGAGGAAAGGGAAGGAGAGGAGAGGAAAGGGAAGGAGAGGAGAGGAAAGGGAAGGAGAGGAAAGGGAAGGAGAGGAGAGGAAAGGGAAGGAGAGGAAATGGAAGGAGAGGAGAGGAAAGGGAAGGAGAGGAGAGGAAAGGGAAGGAGAGGAAAGGGAAGGAGAGGAAATGGAAGGAGAGGAGAGGAAAGGGAAGGAGAGGAAAGGGAAGGAGAGGAAATGGAAGGAGAGGAAAGGGAAGGGAAGGAGAGGAAAGGGAAGGAGAGGAGAGGAAAGGGAAGGAGAGGAAAGGGAAGGAGAGGAGAGGAAAGGGAAGGAGAGGAAATGGAAGGAGAGGAGAGGAAAGGGAAGGAGAGGAGAGGAAAGGGAAGGAGAGGAAAAAGAAGGAGAGGAGAGGAAAGGGAAGGAGAGGAGAGGAAAGGGAAGGAGAGGAAAGGGAAGGAGAGGAGAGGAAAGGGAAGGAGAGGAAATGGAAGGAGAGGAGAGGAAAGGGAAGGAGAGGAGAGGAAAGGGAAGGAGAGGAAAGGGAAGGAGAGGAAATGGAAGGAGAGGAGAGGAAAGGGAAGGAGAGGAAAGGGAAGGAGAGGAAATGGAAGGAGAGGAAAGGGAAGGGAAGGAGAGGAAAGGGAAGGGAAGGAGAGGAGAGGAAAGGGAAGGAGAGGAGAGGAAAGGGAAGGAGAGGAGAGGAAAGGGAAGGAGAGGAAAGGGAAGGAGAGGAGAGGAAAGGGAAGGAGAGGAAATGGAAGGAGAGGAGAGGAAAGGGAAGGAGAGGAAAGGGAAGGAGAGGAAATGGAAGGAGAGGAGAGGAAAGGGAAGGAGAGGAAAGGGAAGGAGAGGAGAGGAAAGGGAAGGAGAGGAAATGGAAGGAGAGGAGAGGAAAGGGAAGGAGAGGAAAGGGAAGGAGAGGAGAGGAAAGGGAAGGAGAGCAGAGGAGAGGAAAGGGAAGGAGAGCAGAGGAGAGTAAAGGGAAGGAGAGCAGAGGAGAGTAAAGGGAAGGAGAGGAGAGGAGAGTAAAGGGAAGGAGAGGAGAGGAGAGTAAAGGGAAGGAGAGGAGAGTAAAGGGAAGGAGAGGAGAGGAGAGTAAAGGGAAGGAGAGGAGAGTAAAGGGAAGGAGAGGAGAGGAGAGTAAAGGGAAGGAGAGGAGAGGAGAGTAAAGGGAAGGAGAGGAGAGGAGAGTAAAGGGAAGGAGAGGAGAGGAGAGTAAAGGGAAGGAGAGGAGAGGAGAGTAAAGGGAAGGAGAGGAGAGGAGAGTAAAGGGAAGGAGAGGAGAGGAGAGGAAAGGGAAGGAGCGGAGAGGAAAGGGAAGGAGCGGAGAGGAAAGGGAAGGAGCGGAGAGGAAAGGGAAGGAGCGGAGAGGAAAGGGAAGGAGCGGAGAGGAAAGGGAAGGAGCGGAGAGGAAAGGGAAGGAGAGGAGAGGAAAGGGAAGGAGAGGAGAGGAAAGGGAAGGAGAGGAGAGGAAAGGGAAGGAGAGGAGAGGAAAGGGAAGGAGAGGAGAGGAAAGGGAAGGAGAGGAAAGGGAAGGAAAGGAGAGGAAAGGGAAGCAGAGCAGAGGAGAGGAAAGGGAAGGAGAGGAGAGTAAAGGGAAGGAGAGGAGAGGAGAGGAAAGGAGAGGAGAGGAGAGGAAAGGAGAGGAGAGGAGAGGAAAGGAGAGGAGAGGAGAGGAAAGGAGAGGAGAGGAAAGGGAAGGAGAGGAGAGGAAAGGGAAGGAGAGGAGAGGAAAGGGAAGGAGCGGAGAGGAAAGGGAAGGAGCGGAGAGGAGCGGAGAGGAAAGGGAAGGAGCGGAGAGGAAAGGGAAGGAGAGGAGAGGAAAGGGAAGGAGAGGAGAGGGAAGGAGAGGAGAGGAAAGGGAAGGAGAGGAGAGGAAAGGGAAGGAGAGGAGAGGAAAGGGAAGGAGAGGAGAGGAAAGGGAAGGAGAGGAGAGGAAAGGGAAGGAGAGGAGAGGAAAGGGAAGGAGAGGAGAGGAAAGGGAAGGAGAGGAGAGGAAAGGGAAGGAGAGGAGAGGAAAGGGAAGGAGAGGAGAGGAAAGGGAAGGAGAGGAGAGGAAAGGGAAGGAGAGGAGAGGAAAGGGAAGAAGAGGAGAGGAAAGGGAAGGAGAGGAGAGGAAAGGGAAGGAGAGGAGAGGAAAGGGAAGGAGAGGAGAGGAAAGGGAAGAAGAGGAGAGGAAAGGGAAGAAGAGGAGAGGAAAGGGAAGGAGAGGAGAGGAAAGGGAAGGAGAGGAGAGGAAAGGGAAGGAGAGGAGAGGAAAGGGAAGGAGAGGAGAGGAAAGGGAAGGAGCGGAGAGGAAAGGGAAGGAGCGGAGAGGAAAGGGAAGGAGCGGAGAGGAATGGGAAGGAGCGGAGAGGAAAGGGAAGGAGCGGAGAGGAAAGGGAAGGAGCGGAGAGGAAAGGGAAGGAGCGGAGAGGAAAGGGAAGGAGAGGAAAGGGAAGGAGAGGAAAGGGAAGGAGAGGAAAGGGAAGGAGAGGAAAGGGAAGGAGAGTAAAGGGAAGGAGAGTAAAGGGAAGGAGAGTAAAGGGAAGGAGAGTAAAGGGAAGGAGAGTAAAGGGAAGGAGAGGAAAGGGAAGGAGAGGAAAGGGAAGGAGAGGAAAGGGAAGGAGAGGAAAGGAAAGGGAAGGAGAGGAAAGGGAAGGAGAGGAAAGGGATGGAGAGGAAAGGGAAGGAGAGGAAAGGGAAGGAGAGGAAAGGGAAGAAGTAGGAAAGGGAAAAAGTAGGAAAGGGAAGTAGAGGAAAGGGATGTAGAGGAAAGGGAAGGAGAGGAAAGGGAAGGAGAGGAAAGGGAAGGAGAGGAAAGGGAAGAAGTGGGAAAGGGAAAAAGTAGGAAAGGGAAGGAGAGGAAAGGGAAGGAGAGGAAAGGGAAGGAGAGGAAAGGGAAGGAGAGGAAAGGGAAGGAGAGGAAAGGGAAGGAGAGGAAAGGGAAGGAGAGGAAAGGGAAGGAGAGGAAAGGGAAGGAGAGGAAAGGGAAGGAGAGGAGAGGAAAAAGAAGGAGAGGAGAGGAAAGGGAAGGAGAGGAGAGGAAAGGGAAGGAGAGGAGAGGAAAGGGAAGGAGAGGAAATGGAAGGAGAGGAGAGGAAATGGAAGGAGAGGAGAGGAAATGGAAGGAGAGGAGAGGAAAGGGAAGGAGAGGAGAGGAAAGGGAAGGAGAGGAAATGGAAGGAGAGGAGAGGAAAGGGAAGGAGAGGAAAGGGAAGGAGAGGAAATGGAAGGAGAGGAGAGGAAAGGGAAGGAGAGGAAAGGGAAGGAGAGGAAAGGGAAGGAGAGGAAATGGAAGGAGAGGAGAGGAAAGGGAAGGAGAGGAAAGGGAAGGAGAGGAGAGGAAAGGGAAGGAGAGGAAATGGAAGGAGAGGAGAGGAAAGGGAAGGAGAGGAAAGGGAAGGAGAGGAGAGGAAAGGGAAGGAGAAGAAAGGGAAGGAGAGGAGAGGAAAGGGAAGGAGAGGAAAGGGAAGGAGAGGAGAGGAAAGGGAAGCAGAGCAGAGGAGAGGAAAGGGAAGGAGAGTAAAGGGAAGGAGAGGAGAGGAAAGGGAAGGAGAGGAGAGGAAAGGGAAGGAGAGGAGAGGAAAGGGAAGGAGCGGAGAGGAAAGGGAAGGAGAGGAGAGGAAAGGAGAGGAGAGGAGAGGAAAGGAGAGGAGAGGAGAGGAAAGGGAAGGAGAGGAGAGGAAAGGGAAGGAGAGGAGAGAAAAGGGAAAGAGCGGAGAGGAAAGGGAAGGAGCGGAGAGGAAAGGGAAGGAGCGGAGAGGAAAGGGAAGGAGCGGAGAGGAAAGGGAAGGAGCGGAGAGGAAAGGGAAGGAGAGGAGAGGAAAGGGAAGGAGAGGAGAGGAAAGGGAAGGAGCGGAGAGGAAAGGGAAGGAGAGGAGAGGAAAGGAGAGGAGAGGAGAGGAAAGGAGAGGAGAGGAGAGGAAAGGGAAGGAGAGGAGAGGAAAGGGAAGGAGAGGAGAGAAAAGGGAAGGAGAGGAGAGAAAAGGGAAAGAGCGGAGAGGAAAGGGAAGGAGCGGAGAGGAAAGGGAAGGAGCGGAGAGGAAAGGGAAGGAGCGGAGAGGAAAGGGAAGGAGCGGAGAGGAAAGGGAAGGAGCGGAGAGGAAAGGGAAGGAGCGGAGAGGAAAGGGAAGGAGCGGAGAGGAAAGGGAAGGAGCGGAGAGGAAAGGGAAGGAGCGGAGAGGAAAGGGAAGGAGCGGAGAGGAAAGGGAAGGAGCGGAGAGGAAAGGGAAGGAGCGGAGAGGAAAGGGAAGGAGAGGAAAGGGAAGGAGAGGAAAGGGAAGGAGAGGAAAGGGAAGGAGAGGAAAGGGAAGGAGAGTAAAGGGAAGGAGAGGAAAGGGAAGGAGAGGAAAGGGAAGGAGAGGAAAGGGAAGGAGAGGAAAGGGAAGGAGAGGAAAGGGAAGGAGAGGAAAGGGAAGGGAAGGAGAGGAAAGGGAAGGAGAGGAAAGGGAAGGAGAGGAAAGGGAAGGAGAGGAAAGGGAAGGAGAGGAAAGGGAAGGAGAGGAAAGGGAAGGAGAGGAAAGGGAAGGAGAGGAAATGGAAGGAGAGGAAAGGGAAGGAGAGGAAAGGGAAGGAGAGGAAAGGGAAGAAGTAGGAAAGGGAAAAAGTAGGAAAGGGAAGTAGAGGAAAGGGAAGTAGAGGAAAGGGAAGTAGAGGAAAGGGAAGGAGAGGAAAGGGAAGGAGAGGAAAGGGAAGAAGTAGGAAAGGGAAAAAGTAGGAAAGGGAAGTAGAGGAAAGGGAAGTAGAGGAAAGGGAAGTAGAGGAAAGGGAAGGAGAGGAAAGGGAAGTAGAGGAAAGGGAAGTAGAGGAAAGGGAAGTAGAGGAAAGGGAAGGAGAGGAAAGGGAAGGAGAGGAAAGGGAAGAAGTAGGAAAGGGAAAAAGTAGGAAAGGGAAGGAGAGGAAAGGGAAGGAGAGGAAAGGGAAGGAGAGGAAAGGGAAGGAGAGGAAAGGGAAGGAGAGGAAAGGGAAGGAGAGGAAATGGAAGGAGAGGAAAGGGAAGGAGAGGAAAGGGAAGGAGAGGAAAGGGAAAAAGTAGGAAAGGGAAGGAGAGGAAAGGGAAGGAGAGGAAAGGGAAGGAGAGGAAAGGGAAGGAGAGGAAAGGGAAGGAGAGGAAAGGGAAGGAGAGGAAAGGGAAGGAGAGGAAAGGGAAGGAGAGGAAAGGGAAGGAGAGGAAAGGTTAGGAGAGGAAAGGGAAGGAGAGGAAAGGGAAGGAGAGGAAAGGGAAGAAGTAGGAAAGGGAAGGAGAGGAAAGGGAAGGAGAGGAAAGGGAAGGAGAGGAAAGGGAAGGAGACGAAAGGGAAGTAGAGGAGAGGGAAGGAGAGGAGAGGGAAGTAGAGGAGAGTGAAGGAGAGGAAAGGGGGGGGAGAGGAAAGGGAAGTAGAGGAAAGGGAAGGAGAGGAAAGGGAAGTAGAGGAAAGAGAAGAATAGGAACAAGAAGTAGAGGAAAGAGAATAAGACCAGAGAGCAGAAGACCAGAGAGCAGAAGACCAGAGAGCAGAAGACCAGAGAGCAGAAGACCAGAGAGCAGAAAACCAGAGAGCAGAAGACCAGAGAGCAGAAGACCAAAGGAGCATGAGAGGCCAGACAGACAGACAAGGCTGTCACCTGATGGTGGAGAGGCGGTGCGCGATGGTGATGACCGTACGCCCGCGCATCACGCGCTCTATGGCCTCCTGCACCAGGTGCTCGCTCTCGCTGTCCAGCGCGCTGAAACAGACACTTCGTGGGGTCAACACGTTATTTATTCATTGGCAGATTTAACATATGCCTTTTCAAACTTTGGTCCAATTTTTTACGCTTTATTTTTGTTTTGGAACTAACTTGATTATCCGATGTTATTACACGTAATCTAAGCAGCGTGAACAAGTCACCTAGTCACGGTGAACAAGTCAGCTATGCAGGGTGAACGCATCAACTAGGCGGGGTGAACAAGTCAGCTAGGCAGGGTGTACAAGTCAGCTAGGCAGGGTGAACAAGTCAGCTAGGCAGGGTGAACACATCAACTAGGCAGCGTGAACACATCAACTAGGCAGCGTGAACACATGAACTAGGCAGCGTGAACAAGTCAACTAGGCAGGGTGAACACATCAACTAGGCAGGGTGAACACATCAACTAGGCAGGGTGAACACATCAACTAGGCAGGGTGAACACATCAACTAGGCAGGGTGAACACATCAACTAGGCAGGATGAACACATCAACTAGGCAGGGTGAACACATCAACTAGGCAGGGTGAACACATCAACTAGGCAGGGTGAACACATCAACTAGGCAGGGTGAACACATCAACTAGGCAGGGTGAACACATCAACTAGGCAGGGTGAACACATCAACAAGGAAGGGTGTCCAGCTAGGCCTTGATTTCGCCAGAATTCCCAAATTTGGTCTACTCACTGAATAAAATCATAAAATCCCGCTTCTTTCTGATAAAAATCAGAGCACAAACTCGAATCATCAGTAAAATAAGACTACGGTACCAAAAACAAAGGAAGCTAGTGCTTTAAAAGTTTAGAAAGGCTCTGACCGGATACACTCATTAAACTGAGTCCATCACTAAATTAGCAACACTTACGACAAGATTCAAAAGTTTTAGAATGCTTAAGGCCAATAGCCCCAATAGATTCAAGTAAATCACTAAAATAACAACACTTGCAACATAATAAAGAGACACCACGTATGAGTAAGGCCCTGACCTAGTGGCCTCGTTGCGACGCAGTCCCCTGACAGCCCCAGTCGATAAAGCCCTTGTTGAGACACAATATCCTGAAAGCCTCATGAAAACAAAGTTGCTCACTAAAATAACAACACAACACTAAAATTACACGATGTAAAGGCCCTGACCTGGTGGCCTCGTCGAGACACAATATTCTGGGCCCAGTGATGATGGCGCGAGCTATGGCCAGACGCTGTCGCTGGCCTCCAGACAGCAGCACTCCTCGCTCTCCCACCACCGTGTCCAGGCCCTGCGATGGGCAGAGAGTAGGACAGATTAGATTATTAGTTAGTTTAAGCCTCCCTATCCTCAACAAATGAGATCCAAAGAGAGGAAGGAAGAAGGCACCATTTAGTATGGAGTTAAGGGAACGTGGAATCTATGCAGATAGGGCACAGAAACAGTAAGATGAGAATGAAGTTCATGAAACAAGATCAAAGTTGAAGAAAAAATAGTAGGTGCTGAAAAGAGCAGTGAACCGAAAAAAGATGGTCCATAACAAAACAAAAACCTATTCTATTTCAACAAAAAGAAGGCCTACCTAACTCTCAGCTTGGGCCCTCACATTGCCCCCCTGGGAGCGCTAATTCCCATAGATACAATAATTGTATCCCCCTGAGGGGAAGAGAGTAGGACACACCCTCATCTTGAGTGAGGTAGCTATGCTACGTGGGGGCTTTTCCACTGAGGTCCTACGTCATTTTGGGTTAGCAATCTAAAATAACGAGGTAGCCGGGGTCGAACGTCATTTTAAACAAGTGACACAATATAATGACGTAGTTTTTCCACCGAAGGTCGCACTCCGATTTCAAGCCGGGTCGGCAGCTATCAGAGAAATGCGGACTCCCTTTTCATATGCAAAATACTTTTGCCCCTGTATTTCATTAAATATCCATCGGTCATCCCGAAGGGGATTTTTTCGCAGCCAAAACTCTGGTTCATTACGGGGCTTGATTGATAAATTAATTAGAAAGGATTTAAATTAAGTTCTGTGTAACATCAACATTTAGCAATTCTTACCCACAGCTTTCGCCGCAGTCTTGAGAGGCTGAACGCCTTGCTTTGCCCCTAAGCACATACACTAAGTTTCCACGGTTGCGACGGTTGGTTTGGTTAGGTTGGAAGAAGTAAAATTGAAAAGTTATCTTCTTTGCTTGAATGCGTTCTTTTTATTTATAACAAGTGGAAACAATATAATTGAAAGATAAAATTTTACCTAGTACGCCATAGTCTAATTTTAATAAAGGTAGTAAAACCAGTGAAACAGTAACCATTGTTACCGGTACGTAAATGAGCAGTTAACCAAGTGGTACATATATGTACCAATACATAGTGAACGTCTTAAGGAATGGTTAGATCTGAAAATTCTATCTTCATTCCAGAATTTGTTCTTCATCCAATAACCTGGCATAAAGATTACCATTTGACCTATGAAAGAAATCAAGTTAAATTTCGTGTTTTACTCTTAACAATGTAAGCGCTTATCATAAATAAATATTGTTTATCAGAGCGCCACAACTTTAAGACAGCCAAGTCAAAACTACAAATTTCATGAGGGCATGGCACTAAAAATTATGACGCCACAACTTTATGAGAGCAAGGTCATGAGTAGACAACGTTTTAAATCAGGAATTCAAAATTAAGTGTGCACAAAGTTACGAGTCTTTTAATCATTGATAGCCCCACAAATTTGGGCCAACAAAAAAAGGTGGTGGGTATTAAAGCCTTTCAAGTTTTATAAGAAATTTTTGAATGACCAAACATAACACAGAGGTATTGGTCAACCTGAAATTGCACTCACTATTCCCAACCAAAGAACAGAAATCAAACACACTGAACTTATTCTCCATTATTGAACAACTACACTGAGGAAAATGAAGAGATGATACGGAACACTTTGTCTTTGACCGACCCACTCAACTTATGCTCATTTTTAAACAACCACACAGTTATGAGGAGATTATAAGAGACACTTTACCTTTGGAAATTTAGCAATGAACTCGAGAGCATTGGCTTGCTGAGCAGCTTCCTCGAGCTGGTGCTCAGTGACCGCCGAGGGATCAGGGCTTCCATACAGCAAGTTCTCCCTTATGGACCCGCTAAACAGAACCGGCTCCTGATCACAGAAAACAGATTTTAAATTAGAGAAAACTTGATCGATTTCTCTTTAGGTGTGTGGGTAAAGGGAGTGTACATACACAGAAGAATGATGGGTGAACGAATTCCTAATGCTTGGATATTAGAAAACCAGCGGAAGATTAAAAGAAGCTAGCTATCAATAGACTAGAATAGCTTTCAGAAGATTAGAAATTGATATTTAACCGACGTTATTATTATTATTGCCATTAAAGAAGCCTGCAGCAAACAAGAAGAAACTATTAACAGACTAGAATAAGTGTCATATGAAAAAAAAAAAGAAATTTTTGTCAAATTAAAATTCAACATCGTTAGACCAAAAAATACCATTCAGCAGACTAGCAAATGATACCAGCTAATGGCAAAATAGACGAAGAACCGCAAAGCAACGGGTGAAAATGAATAAAAACGTAAAAAAAATCTTGCTGGATCTTATGAAGAAAAACAAACAACCTTGCTGACCACAGCAATGACAGCCTTCACACCGGCGGAAAACTCAACTCGGTCCAATATACCCCCTAGCAGACGACGCCAATGGTAGCTTTGATACTAAAACTCAACTAGGTCCAATATACCCCCCTAGCAGACGACGCCAATGGTAACCTTGATACAAAAACTCAACTAGGTCCAATATACCCCCTAGCAGACAACGCCAATGGTAACCTTGATACAAAAACTCAACTCGGTCCAATATATCCCCTAGCAGACGACGCCAAAGGTAACCTTGATACAAAAACTCAACTAGGTCCTACAAATCACACGACTGACGACGGCGATGACAGACTGGATATACATGCTCCAAGGCATCACCTGGCTGACTAAACCAATGGCAACCTGGATACAGGTAGAAAGATTAGATTATTAGTTAGTTTAGGCCTCTCTATCCGCCACAAAGGCGACACAAAGAGAGGAAGGAGGAGAGCACCATTTAGTATGGAGTTAAGGGAACGCGGAATCTATGCGGAAAGAGCATAGAAACAGTAAGTTAGTAAGTTGAGAAAGGGTATTATGAAACAAGATCAAAGTCAAAGAAGGAAGTAGTAGGTGCTGAAAAGTAGGACAGCAGTGAACCGAAAAAAAGATGGTCCTTAACATAACAAAACCATTTTATTTGAAAAAAAGAAGGCCTTCCTAACTCTCAGCTCGGGCCCTCACATTTTCCCCCTACGAGTGCTAATTCCCACAGAGACAATAGTTGTCTCCTCCAGAGGGGTGAGGTGGAAAGAACAACAAATATCCCCCTAAGGGGACAGGTGGAAAGAATAACAAATACAGGTTTCAAAGCATTACTTGGCTGACAACACCGAACTACATGTTCCGAGGCATCAGCTGGTTGACCACACAGACAACAGCCTGGATACAAGCAGCAAAACAAAACCAAGTTCCAAATCCTCACCTGGCTGACAACGCCAATGGCAGCCCTGAGACTGGCAGGATCGAGGCTGCGAATGTCGCGGCCATCGATGCAGACGCTACCGGCAAGAGGGTCGTAGAGGCGCAGGAGCAGCGCCAGCACCGTACTTTTCCCGCAGCCGCTCGATCCCACCACCGACACCACCCGACCTGGTGGCACAGGGTCGTGTCAGGGTGGTGAGCAGGACATGTGCTTGCATCACGACTCACGAGGCACTTAAGATGTGGCTGCCTCATACGCCCTTTAGGTTAAGCAGTAGAAAAGGGAAAAGGCAGATGGACGCTGATAAATAAAGGAAAAACTAGTGGGCCTGAATATCAAATGGGCTGTCGGAAGGCACATAATTGCTGAGAACATGAAGGATTGTACGGCAGTAGCACCTGAAACTAAAACATGCACGATTTCACGCGTCTATGGGAAACGTGCACTAAGGATTAGACTTGATTATATGTTAGTTTAAGCCTCCCTAGCCGCTACAAAAATAAATAACTTATCAAACAGAAGAACGCACCATTTAGTATGGAGATAAGGGAATGCAGAATTTAAGCAGGAGGAGGCAGAGTTGATTATAAGTTAGTTTAAGCTTCCCTAACCTCTATAAAAAAAGAGCGTATTGAAAAGAGGAAGGCACCGTTTAGCATGGAGATAAGAAAATGGGGGAATCTATGCAGAAGCGGCATAGAAACAGTAAGTTGAGAAAGAAGTTCATGAAAGAAGATAAAAGTTGAAGAAGAAGGTAGTAGGTGTTGAAAAACAGGACAGCAATGAACTGAAAAAGGTGGGTCTTAACACGACAAAAAATATTTTATTTCAACAAAAAGAAGGCCTACATAACTCTCAGCTCGGTTCCTCACACATTTTCTCCTGGGAGTGCTAATTCCCAAAGGTTCAATAGCTGTATCCCTCTGAGCGGACGTGCACTGAAGATTATTCTAAATAAAACTCTATATGTCTGGTCACAATGATGAATCATGGATTAACTTAAGTACTTCCCGCTATAACTAAAGTATAACCAAATGCAAGATATTTCTTTCAAAAAGATGAGTTCAACTATAGCATATTTCAATAGTTCTCTTCGGTAATCAAAGAGTGAATAAAAGTAATCGTTAGAGGGGTTACCATTGGAATAATTGAAAGAGAGGTACTTAATGCAGAGTCATCATTGCCCGAGAATGCACAATCATGAACTAGCTACATGGCTGCAAAACCCCACTTTCAACAGGTACCTAGAGCCAGCATTGCTGGATAGCCGTGCTGCTGAGTACTAGAGGACCAACAAAAAAAGCAGGTACATTTTTATAATACTAATTAGTGCTCTTTAGTGTCAGCGTTCTTGTACTCATATTACCGTTATCATAACCATCATATTTAAACTGTCACTGGCATCAGGTAGTTACCAACATCAAAGCGAGGTAGGAACCGCCACTCGGCAGTGAACTTCAATAAGACATTAGGGAAAATTTTTACAAAAATTACAATACATCACGACAATATTTGAAAGAAGACCAAAAAGACAAAATGCACGGAGAAGGCTAAAATTCATGGATACAAGAGCATCCACGCAAAGCATTAAATTAACAGTGCGTATGAGAAGAAGAATCGACATGTTGATGCCGATGGCTTCAATAAACAGCTTTCATGAAAAGCAGAAACCACTGGTCGAAAGCAATGGCTTCAACCAATAGCATGTATGAGAAGCAGGGACACCAAACTATTAGCAAGAGATTCATCAAGACTACGCATGAAAAGCAGAGGCAATCTACAGGCCATTAGCAGATTGATCAACTTTTTTATTATTATATAAGAAAGTTTTAGCCTCCCTTAACCACGACAAAGATGTTCCAAGAGAGGAAAGAGGAAGGCACCATTTAGTATGGAGTTGAGGGAACGCGGAATCTATGCACAAGGTGCACAGAAACAGTAAGCTAGGAAAGAAGTTCATGAAACAAGAAAAAAGTTGAAGAAGAAAGTAGTAGGTGCTGAAAAACAGGACAGCACTGGACCGAAAAAAGATGGTCCGTAACAAAACAAAAACCTATTTTATTACAACAAAAGGAAGCCTACCTAACCTTTAGCTCAGGCCCTCACATAGTCCCCCTGGGAGCGCTAATTCCCATAGATACAATACCTGTATCCCCCTGAGGGGCAGATTGACCAACGACTAAGCATGAAAAGCAGGGGCAATCTACAGGCCATTATAATATAACAGATTCCCCAAAGGCTGAGCGTGAGAACCAGAAGCAATCTACAGGGCATTAGTAAGAGATGCACTGCGCGCGCGACAGGAACACGACGCAACAGACCAGCGGGTACGGAGAGAGTGAGGCCACAGAAGACGCCGGCGTGGGGCCGCGTGGGGTACCTGAAGTGCACATCACGGAACTCCACCGCGCCGGACAGCGTGCTGCTCGACACCAGGTCACCTGCAGCACAAACACCAACATGTTCACATATTTAACGCATTGATGACGTTGCTACGGTTATTTAAGTTAGTTTGTAATTAGCAGAGTTGAAAAACCGACTTTTTGCTCGAGTACATTTTAACATTCCTAAGAAGTGTGAAAAATGCAGCAGAATGACGATCCTCTACCTTGTATGCTAAAAGCTCTTTTAAAGAAAAGGTAGTAAAATAATTGAAATGCTGTACATTTATTCCGGCACGCAAGTGAGAAACTTACCTAGTGGAACACGTATGTCTCAATACATAGTCAAGGTGTTGATTCCTTGCCCTTCAGCCCGGATATTAAATCAGGAGAAAACACTGATGAGTAACTAGAGGGAGCACGTTAAAGATTTGACAATCCTTTCTTGAATTGTTTTGGAGGAAATGAAAGCAGCAAGTTTGCCAACTCCAAGGAAAAAGTGCACGTAAATCTTTTTGTAGGTAATGAAAACAATCTGATTGCCAACTCTGTGCTGAAGGTAGATGCACTTGTAATGCTTTCTAAAGGTAACTAAAGCAATAAGATTGCCAATTCCTAGTCAAACGTGAATGGAATGATTTTTTTTCAGTAATGGAATCAATAAGATTACCTACAACTAGTCAAACGTGAACGTAATGTTTTTAAAGGTAATAAAAGTTATAACATTCTTCTTAGAGACTACTTTATCTCGTCGTGAACAAGAATTCATGTTTAAGCGACCATCAAGCTAAGAACGAAACAAAAGACTAGTAAAATACGCCCTTTAGGTTTGCCGACCCAAACGGTCGGCAAAACTTAGCAATGGAGTGGCAATTTTGTACAGATTAGATTATTAGTTAGTTTAGGCCTCCCTATCCTCAACAAATGAGATCTAAAGAGAGAGAAGGAAGAAGGCACCATTGAGTATGGAGTTAAGGGAACGTGGAATCTATGCAGAAAAGGCATAGAAACAGTAAGATGAGAAAAAAGTTCACGAAACAAGATAAAAGTTGAAGAAAGTAGTAGGTGTTGAAAAAACAGGACAGCAGTGAACCAAAAAAAGATGGTCCGTAACAAAACAAAAACCTATTCTATTTTAACAAAAAGAAAGCCTACCTAACCTTTAGCTCGGGCCCTCACATGGTTGCGCTGGGAGCGCTCATTCCCATAGATAAAATTGTTGTATCCCCCTGAGGGGAGCAATTTTGTACAATTTCGTTTGATATATCGTCCTAGTTTCAAGGCTAGAATACAAACTTAGTTCTCATTTGACCCAGTGTACACAGATTATTAGATTACTAGTTAATTTAAGCCTCCCTGTCGGCAACAAATGTGATCCAAAGAGAGGAAGAATGCAGGCACCATTTAGTACGGAGTTAAGGGAATGCCGAATCTATGCAGAAAGGGCATAGAAACAGTAAGTTGAGAAAGAAATTTTTGAAACTACAAGATCTAAGTTGAAGAAGAAAGTAGTAGGTGGTGAAAAACAGGATAGCAGGGAACCAGAAAGAAGATTGTCCTTAACATAACAAAAACATTTCATTTTGACAAAAAGAAGGCCTACCTAACTCTGAGCTCGGGCCCTCACATTGCCCCTGGGAGCGCCCTGTGTACACAGTGTTATGACAAATTAAGATGAAAAATCCTAAAAAATAAAAGTTTAAATATCTAGGAACATAATTAGAATTTTTAGTAACGAAGCTGATATTTTGAAAAATAAAATTTAATTTTCAACTGATGGATTAAAAATCCATCTCGATAACATTAAGTTTTCAAATTGAAAAATAATACTCTATTAACTAGATGCATAAAAATGTACAATGCATTCAGTTCGATGAACACTTTCACTCCTAACACTGTAGGCGTGGCCCCGAATACTTTCCTTGTGTTTTTGTAATATCCAGCATGCATCAGTCTGAATTTGTTCTGTTTTGCACAGTCTTTTTGAATGATTTTATATGTTGAATATAGAGATGAGAGTTTAAATGTGTGTTTTTAAGTGTTCATGGTAGTTTTGTGTTCTTGATTTTGCTGTGTTTTTGTGTCTGAATTGTTTCTTAATGCACTGTCTTTCCTTTACTTCCAGTCACTCAGATTTTGCAGTAAAACTAGTGTAATATTATTTCTTGGCAAAGGTATTCCTTCACCTCATAAAACCAAGTGTTGATCTGGTGAGTGTTGTTCATTGTACAGTTTGCTTTGCTTGTATATATTTTTTGTTGCTTTAGGCTAAGATTTACTTTATGTTGAGCATGATGTTTTCTTTTGGCATATTGGTTCTTTCATTTCTTTTTTGTTGAAAGATTATGTTTTACAGTTTCGCTAGATTTCAAGATCATTTTTGTAATAATATTTTTCCCGAGTTACTCCTTTGAATTTGTTGTTGAATGATTTGATTTCATTCATATTCATTTCATAGTCCATTTTTTTCAGTTGCTTTGTTTCATTTTTAGTCCATGCAATTACTTTATATAGCATGATTTATTTTCAGCATGGTTGTTTTGTTCTGTGTTGGCTTACCTTTACCGATGCTGCGTGCCTTCACGTTAACAGCAACCGCAAAACAGCTGCCTCAGCTGTTTCACCTTCCTGTTCTCCCAAAAGAACGGAAGCAAGGCACTTGCCAGCCTCACACAGGTACCGATCGCAGCGAAGATAACACGAACGAAGGACAAAAGCACGCGCGTCTGCACTCAACCACTGCCATACTCAGACTACCCATGCAGCTCAGCAGCCATCCGAGGCGGTTGCAGCAGGGTTCGACAACCGGACCGCCCACCAACAAAAACCCCCACATCTCCCCCAGTTTCTCAGGAAACTAGCGTGGAGGGGTGCCTAGCACTCGTACTGATCTAGGTACGAGGGACGCCGTCGCTCACGGCGTGACCGCCTCAATAGCGCAGGCTAACCCTGTTGCTGCTCCGCATCTGTCAATAGCGGCGGGCTCCTCGCCCTCTTCTTCAGGGGTCTTCACTCGACGCGTTATCTGCCACCGGCACTACTGGCGCCGCGTTTAGTGCGTCAACAACCACTCTCTCGGGCAACGCAAGAGGAGCTGCACCGCCGCCGCCACCTCCACCGGAGCTCACTGCTTCGGGCCCCGCGGCGCCATCAACGCCCCTATGGTTCTCGGGAACACGGCCCCGTTCACCACTAATCCACCGTCTCCTGATGTCGCGCACATGCCTAGGCATGCCGTCTACGCAGACTACGTACTTAGACACGACGCTGGTGACCTCACCAGACGTCCACTGCTTCGTGCATGAAGGCAGTGGGGGTTTCACCCACACCTCATCACCAACAGCAAAACTGTTGTGCAAGCAGCCAACACTCACCCGACGATTGATATCGAATGGCACTCGCCAGCGATATCGGAATATTCCGCTCGAAGGGACTGAGCCAGCCTCGGTGTCCTTCCGGGGCGTCACATTGTACCAAAATGTAGCCTCTTCAAGAGTGATACCTCCCCTGGCGGCGATCCTCTTGATCGTCCGGTGATTTCTCAACGATCCCGTTGCCGCTCGGGGCGTAGGCGGCACGGAATCGCAGTGAAATCCCTCACGCATCAGCGACTGCTCCACAGTCGCTGAACGGAACGCCGTAGAATTGTCCAGTAACAACTCGTCACACGGCCCTCGCTCAATTACGACCTCACGCAAATGAGCGACGATGCTCACTGCAGACTCATTCAGCAGCCATCGCCAGATGGCGAACCGCGAGGGTCCAGTCAACCATGGACAAGTAGAGCTTGTTGCCATAATGGGTTACGTCAACCGAAACCCGGCAATAACTCTCCTCCACAGACAGACCCCCCTCCCTCCACGAGATTTTCCTCCCGCAGCGCAGGATCGATCCGCTGGCAGGACTCGCATCCAGCCAGCTCACGCTTCACCTGTTCGCGCGACAGATCACTACGGATCTGACGCGCCAAGTAGAACGCCCGATCGATGCCCAAATGATGCGGCAGATGGGCCGCCCAAATGGCATCCTCGAGACTCTCTCCAGTGGCAAGCACGGCAGACACCTCTGCGACGGCTCCACCACCATCGCGGTAACTAAGCCACCTCTTAGGTACCCTGGTCAGCTGGTCGGCCTTGTTCACGATCGTCGAGACGAAGCGAACAGACACGACCAGACCATGCTCAGCGATCGTCTCACGGATCACCCCAAGACGTCTCTTCACGAGCATCTCCGACGCGCCCTACGTGCGAACACGATTGCGGCCGTCGACAGTGTTGTCCATCCATGTGATGACTGTCCGGGAATCACTGGCGAGCGTGAAGGTCTTAAAACCCCACGCAATCGCCAAATTGATACCCCGCGCCACCGCCTCCAACTCGGCCACATTGATATGAAGGTGGTCTGACTCTTTTCGGATCCAAGACGCATTCTCCACAATGCGGCCATCGACCTCAAGGGCCACACCAACTCCAAGGGAGCTGGCATCAGCCCACACGGTAACCGTACCATGCGGGTTGACAACCCACACGCCCCCAACAGGGTCCTCCCGACGAGCTCGCGCCAACAGCTCCCCAGCCAACAAGCTGACAGAACTGTCAACCGAGTCGTCCCAAGAGCCGCTGTATCCCAGCCGTTTCAAGAAACTGCAACATGGACGCAGCCACCCCGCCACGGGGTAATGGCCGACTAATCGACCACACAAGGAAAACAGCCCTCTCTTCGATAAGCCGGCATTTACCGAACCGAACTCGGAGAGAGCAGTCCCCCTCGACATCCGAAGATGTCCATTGGAATCTTTCCGTAAGGAAATTCCCAATAACCGGCCTCCATCCAGGCTCTCAGGTTCCTTCGTCACAAGTTCGTACCTCGCCAGATGCTCCCGGAGCTCCTGAGCACTGAGAACGGACTCACAAACCACTATATCATCGATATAGTGGTCTGTCCCTTGACGAACTCGGTCGTTCAACGACAGAACCTTGCCGAGAATCACCGTCATGATTCGGGGCGCACACAAAAGGCCAAAGCCTAATCGCCTCAAAGCGTAAGGCACACCCTTAAACTTCACGATCTGGTATCGCCACAGATCCTCGGAAACGTGGATCTGCAGGTACGTAGACTTAAGATCGACGACCTTAAGGGGACGGTTCGGGCTAAAAAAAAGTCTGTAAGTTCTCGGTGGAATTTTCTGAGATATCTACCGTCGATGTAAATTGTTATTAATAACTTTTTTGATTTGTGCGAATTTTTCGTAACCATACGTGAATAAGATTTTTTTTAAAAAACATGAAAA
This sequence comes from Morinoia aosen, assembly GCA_030386875.1. Lineage (NCBI taxonomy): Eukaryota > Metazoa > Arthropoda > Malacostraca > Amphipoda > Talitridae > Morinoia > Morinoia aosen. The sequence goes on along the minus strand of CM059574.1, from coordinate 48,774,833 downwards.
AACATGTGTTGCGGAAAATCCTACTCCTCCTACAATTTTCAACTCACAGAACTCAGAAAATATTCTCTAGATAGCAAATTGTCTTGTCTAGAGATCCGGTGCAAAAGTTTTTCGATTATTTGAATTTTTTAATTTTGAGAACTTTTTCCCCCAAAAATGACCTATTTTTTCACTTTTTTGAATAATTTGCTTCTTATTTTCAAGGTGAATTGAAATTTAAAAAAACTTTAGCACCGGATCTATTTTCCTTTTCAATCGCTATTGATTGGTATGCTCGCCATCTCTGTACCTTCAAAACTGTGTGAGGAGTAGGTTTTCAAAAATCAAGAAGGTGAGTATTCAGAAAAGCCATTTTTCAAAAAAAATAAATTTTCGTTCTGTACTAATTTTTTAATTGAGTCTTATCAGTGATTCTGTACCTTCTTATGTACCTTCAAAACAGTGGGTATGGATCCATATCAAAAGTCAATAAATATAAGTTTCAGAACAGATTTAATTTTTTAACAATTTTTTTTTTAATGCTGAATAATTTTTTTTTCAAAAACCTGTATTGCTTTGTAGTTCTTTTTAAGCCCTTTCGATTGATATAATTGCCATTCCTGTAGCTTCAAAACTCTGGGAGGCGTTTGTGTTTACATAGCCAGCTAATTAGCTGATGACTCAGCAGCCGGACTCAAAGCAAACACTCAATTACCATCATAATTTATCACTGAGTGATAGGATGTTTCGTTAGAGTACAAAAGCATTTCAAGTTAGGCCATGAATGAACTCTCTTGCTATTCCAGTAGAGAAACACTCAATACTGGCTCGTAAAGGGGGTGGAAGAGGGAGGTCACCCATCCATTGGCGCACCCCAAGGTCACACTAGTGCGCGTCTTTTACCCCGTCCAGAAGACTAACCAATTGACGTACTTGAAAGCCAATTATATCGTTGGATGCGCAAGAAAAATCTCTATAAGAGGAGTTTATAAACTAAAAAATGACCATAATCTGAAAATAGACCCGAACCGTGCCTTAAGCTCGCCCCGCAGCTGTCGCCATTTCCGAATCTTGTCGCCACACACACACACAGCGACCATGTCATCACCAGTATGACACTCGACAAAGCCGTTCAACTCACGATAATCCATGACCGGACGGACTTTGTCCTTCGTTGGTTGCACGACGGCCAGCAACGGAATGACGCCCTGGATGGGGCCATGCCACTGCCTTAACCAACCCTTCGAGATCCAACTCTGAATCTCCGCGTCATAGCGCTCACGCACGTGAGGCGCCCGAGTACATCCGTACTCCGTGATCCGAGTCTGCAAACCCTCGGGCGGCTTCTCGGACCACCGCCAACTGACGGTCCACCGACCGTCAGCAAACCTAGCAACAAAGTAAGGGTCGACAATCTCGATCGGCGCTGGCGCACCTCTCGACTCCACCGACCCCGACCCTGCCACCAGGCCCGCTCCCAGCTTGGCACAGGCGAATCCATTGCTGGACTCCCTACAGCATCCAGCTGACCAGGATCTCCCCCAGTCAACTGCATACTTCAAGTCAGGACCACTCCTGACTCTGACGCCCCCATATGATCAATAACATCACTCCCTAGGAGACAGCCCACGCCAAGATTCCCCAACTCCGGCATGACGAGAGCAGTGACACCAAAGCAATGCCCCTGCAACCCGGCTACCACACGACAGTGCTTCCCCACATGGGAAGTTCTGCCGTCCGCCGTTAGCAACGGCCGCCCCGGCTGGGTGCGTTGGTCCACCACCACCTGCGGACAAACTACCGTCCGCTCGCTCCCGGAGTCTACCAGACACCAAGAACAATGCCCAGTCAAGATGGCACAAACGACTGTCAACCCACGCCCCGTCGTAACGCCAGTCGCTCCGAGCGATTCTAGATCGCCCCGCCCCAGCGACACACTCGTGCCGCTCAAGGTCCCTCTCTCCGAGAGGGCGGCGTCATCTCCCTCTGGGAGAGGAGACGTCCGGTAAGCTCAGCTTACACGGTTTCCATTGAGGAGGCTGCGTCGCCCCGACTGGCGTCCTCCGCAGAGAAACCCGACCCACCAACCGTAGGCCTACCTACCGCCGGACAGTCGCAAGCGAAATGCCCGACCTCTCCACACGCAAAGCATGTCCACTTCATTTTTGGAGCTTTCGCGACCCCCCTACCAGCAGGCGCCGCAACGCCTTGCTTCTGAGGGCAAACCCTCACGCGATGTGCACCGCAACAGCGGTAGCAAGTACCCTTGCCCCCACTGCCCTGCTTCCCCGAAGCAGCAAGGTCTGCCCCGAGCCTGGCCTCCTGGCCTCGCCCGGCTACAGCCCTCTGTGCAGCCATTCTCTACCGCACTTTCGACACCACAGCATCGAACGGCGCAGTATACGCGTCCTCACGCAAAACTGCCTAATTATACAGAGTAGTGGGGAGACCCTCGTAGAACTTGACCCTAAAAATCAAATCCTTCTTAGTCGACCCCACTCTCCCACCCAGACGCGCCAAGTCATCCAGGTACACGTCCACCGACTCCCCGGCTGCAAGCCGACGGTCGGTGAACTGCTTATACGCCTCCTGCATAGGCAACACAAATTGCGAGGCCAGCGTAGACCGAACTACCTGCCACTGAGCAGCATCACCGACAGTCATGGAGCGAAACATTCGAGCGGCGTTGCCGTCGAGTCGAGCATGAACCCGATGACGTCGGTCGGAGCTACGCGCTCCAGCTGGCCGAGCCTCTCCAGGCTTTCCAGGTTCTCCAGCCACTCCAGCGCGTCGACCGATCCATCGCCGGTCAACTTAGGCAGCTGCCTAGACAACCGGTCGAGGATCGGGCCATGCGCCTGAGTCAGGATGTTAGCCAACAGGCTAACATCCACAAGCACTCCCGACGTGCTCCCCGCCGGCGGCCCTGGCGATCCCGCATCGCCAGCTCCGGCTGCCGCAGCCTTCTCAGCTGCCTCAGCTGACGCAGCCTTTCCAGCCGCCGCCGTCTTGCTACCCACAAGATGGCTACCACAGCCAAAAGCCTAGATAGCTTGTAGGCTTACCTATACCGTTGCTGCGTGCCTTCACGTTAACAGCAACCGCAAAACAGCTGCCTCAGCTGTTTCACCTTCCTGTTCTCCCAAAAGAACGGAAGCAAGGCACTTGCCGGCCTCACACAGGTACCGATCGCAGCAAAGATAACACGAACGAAGGACGAAAGCACGTGCGTCTGCACTCAACCACTGCCATACTCAGACTGCCCAGGCAGCGCAGCAGCCACCCGAGGCGGTTGCGGCAGGGTACGACAACCGGACCGCCCACGTAACTCGTGGGCGGCGACAAAAACCCCACATTGTGCTTCTTACTTCATTTTGAAGTTTAATTTTGGAGAACCCAAGGACTGCTATGGTATGTTTTCTTTTTTCTGCATTTTTATTATTGTTTTATCACTGTTTCCAGGGCTTTTTTTATTATACTGGCTTCTGGTTTGTCTTCACTGTTTCTGAGCCCTGTCACTAGTCATTGCATGTACCATCACCTGTTCAATGTAATCACATAAACCATCATTTGTCTAAACCAGTTTCATTACTCCCTCAGTTTGTGATTCACAAACAGCTACGTACCCCTATTACCCCGTCTTCTTACAACACGTTCCTTGTTATTAACACATAAAAATAGACCGGTGGGATCAGGTTACATATATTTTTAATCGAGTTTTGAAAAATGTTCATAAGATGTTTATTTTGAACAAATCCTATCCACAATACAGCGTGTGAGACTTTCAAAATTTTGCCCTATGCTATGACTGAAAGCATAAACCAGACAAACTATATAAACAGAGTTTCATAAGCATACAGGGAGTTACGTGATTCGCTGCACATACTTTAAACACTTGCAGAAAGACACTAAATAAAACGATTTTCAAGAGCGACAAAAATCAGGAAATTCTTTTTTCGAGAAATAACGATCTGAAATAATTTTATATTCTCGTGGGTATTAGCTTACAATGCAGCTAATGAGTAAAATCTAACTTCTTGGGCAGGCTGTTGGCGCGCTCTTCTACCTATTCCTGCGGGAATCTAAAATTATTGCAGGGTATCATTTCTCAAAAACGGAAGAGTTTTGAGGTTTTTGTCACTCGTGAAAATCGTTTTATTTAGCGTTTTTTTGAAAATGGGTAAAATTTGTGCATCGAATTACACAACACCCTGTTTAAGTAAGAGAATGACTTACACACATTTCACAAGTATATCATTAAGAGAATGACCTACACACATTTCACAAGTATATCATTAAGAGAATGACCTACACACATTTCACAAGTATATCATTAAAAGAATGACCTACACACATTTCACAAGGATACCATTAAGAGAATGACCTACACACACAATTACAGGAGAATAACCTACACACACAAGTAAAGGAGAATGACCTACACACACAAGTATAGAAGCATGACCTACACACACAAGAATAGAAGCATGACCCACACACACTGACCACCATGCAGGGGCATCAGCGGCAGTCGGTCCGTCAGCTCGAAGAGTCTGTCAGCAGCGCCAGCGCCCTTGCTCAGCTCCGTGTACGCTGATGTCAGACCTGAGACGTGAACATTTGTCAGCACTCAAGTACGATCTCATTTCCCTAATAATTTTGAGATCAAATTATTGTGCATTAGTTTAAGCCACACCAACTACTAAAGACATACCCAAGAGAGGAGGAGAAAGGCAGCATTTAAAAAAAATAAATACTCATACACGATAATTATAACATATTGCTTTTAAATTATCATTATTTACTTTGATATCATTATTGTAATAATAGTTCAAAAATTTAACATGTAATGAAGTTTTCCGGTAAGTGCTGATATAAAGTGTTGCAAACAGGACAGCAGTGAAAAAGATAGTCGTTATAAACAAAAACCAGTTTTATTTGAAGAAATGAAAGCCTACTTGACTTTCATTTCAGGACCTCACATTTCCCCCAGTGAGCAGTGAAAGTCTTATAGATACGATAGATGTATCTATCTCAAGGGTGAAGAAAAGAATCTAAAAAAGAAGTTAGAAAACTTTCAACAAAGATTCCAGATACTGGAATGCAAGTGGTGCTGAATTTCTTCATAAAAGCAGCAGAATTTTCACCATGGAGATATCATCACCATATCATCATGGCCGGTATTGAGGAAAATTGGAACCAAGAGGGAACAACCAAGAGGGACATCAGAATGAAGTAAAAGGACTCATTTCAATCATATTGTAAAATGTACATTGTATTATCGTTCCTTCCTATGCACAGAACTAAAGAAACAACTCTTGTTTAGTCATTATAGAAATGATTCTGCTACAATGGATTACGTACGTAGTCTAGAGTGCAAAATAAGAATACTCGAATACTTGGGGCAACAAACAACACTATACAGGGGGATTCACAAAAAATAACTCTCTATAAAGATTGATTAGAAAAAAAACGAAGTCTCTTCAATTATTACACAACTTAACATAATAAATAGATTTTAATTTTCTCTTTCAATTAGATGCCCATCATATTCTTATGAATGCATAAGTTATACAAGACAAATATTACTTAAAATGGCAATGAACAGTTTGATGGCTTGAGTGCTTTGTGACCAGCCCTGGAAATGGGGAGATGTAGAATCATTCACACAAGGTGTCTACTAAAATGTCCATCCTCCATTTTAGCATTTTTTAGCACCTTTTAGCACATTTGAAGATGAAATTTTAGCACCCTTTTCCTTCAATAAGCTCCAATGATAACCATATATACATATACCGGGCTTATCCTCCCTATGGGAGGGTAGCCGACAGCAGGCCACCATCACCACACTTAGTCACTAGGAGGCGAGAGAGGCAGCACTGGCCGCACCTGAACTGCCAGGATCAGCAGCAGCCCAGCACAACCACCTTCCACAGTCAGGCCCGACAGCCATAGCTGGTTTACCCCGACCGCTTCATCGAGTGCAGCCCCTCCCCCCGCACAGGTCAGGTCAACCCCATCACACGCGGGCAACTTCCAGTACTTCGTCAAAAATAAAATTACCTTCTTATGCACTGCCCCCACTCACTTCTGTCCGCAGCCATCCCTCTCGCCACGTCCACAGTCAGACCCCTCTCATACAAAGCACGTTTCACCCCATCCATCCAACTCATCCGTGGTCTACCTCGAGCTCGAAGACCACTCACTTCCGACAAATATATCTTTTTCACCAGCCGCTCAACTTTCATTCTTTCAACATGCCCAAACCATCCAAGCACTTTTTCATCCACTCGCCTGCTTAACTTTTTGATAACACCCGTCTGCCCCTAACCAACTCATTCCTGATTCTATCTCGTCTTGTTACTCCATACATGCTCTTCAAACACTTCATCTCAAACACATCCAACTTCCTCCTCTCAGCTGCTCTCAACCCCCAGGACTCTGCTCCATACAACAAAACTGGCACAATCAAGCTTTCACACAGTCCCCTCTTAGCATTCATACTCAAACTCCTACATTCAAAAACTTTCCTCATTGCACCCAATGTCTTACAGCCTTCACTCACTCGATGCCTCACTTCTACTTCCATACTATCCTTAATAGTCACATCCGGCCCGAGGTACCTAAAATGCTCTACTTCCTCTAAAACTTCAACATTCAACCTCACATCCAAAGTTCCAAACACTCCACCTCTTGAACATCTCATCACTTCACTTTTATTCACATTTACCCTCAATTTCCGCCTTTTGCACACTCTACCAAACTCTGCAACCAGCCTCCTCAGTTTTTCCTCTGAATCAGCCACAAGCGCTGTATCATCTGCAAACAACAGCTGACACACTTCCCAATACATACCATTTTGTCCCGCCAACTGCGCACCTTTTCCCAACACTCTGGCATTCACTTCTCTCACCACACCATCCATAAACCAATAAAACAACCACGGGAACATCACACATCCCTGTCTCACACCTGTCACAACTGGGAACCATTCACTCACCTCATTCCCTACTCTCACACATGCTCTGCTATCAATGTAGAAACTCTTGATTGCATTCTACAGTCTCACACCCACTCCATACAAGCTTACCACTTCCCATAGCGCCTCACGATCTACTCTGTCATACGCCTTCTCTAGATCCATAAATGCCCAATATACATCTTTTTAATTTAATAAGTATTTTTCATTCACCTGCCTCACAGCAAACATTTGATCCACACAACCTCTACCACACATAAAACCACACTGTTCTTCAGCAAGCATAGGTCCGTCAACACTCTCACTCTTCCAATTAAAACTCTTCCATACAGCTTCCCAACAACACTCAGTAGACTTATACCCCTAGAATTACTGCACTCATACCTGTCACCTTTCCCCTTGTTCAACGGAACTACACACGCGCTACTCCAATCAACCGGCACTTTACTAGCCTCGAAACATACATTTCCATTTAATAAACGTACAAACCATTCTACAACATTTCCTCCTTTCTTTAGACATTCAACCGTGCAGCCATCCATACCTGGAGCTTTCCCATTTTTCATTTCATCCAACGCACCTTTCACCTCTGCACTTCTTATTCGACTTCTATTCACTTCACCAAACACAGGCATTCTAACATCACTTTCAACAGCTACTACTCTCGCAACCCTATCATCCCTTAGGTTCAGCAGTTCCTCAAAATACTCCGCCCATCTCTTTCTCACATCACAACTCTCCACTAGCAGCCTACCGTTTGCATCCTTCACTCTCGCCTCATTCTCCCCCTGACCTTTCCTAATTCTCTTCACTTCCTTCCAGAAAACCTTCCTTCTCTCCATGAAATCACCTCCCAACTTCCTCCCCCATTCCTCATCCGCCGCCCGCTTTGCTCTCCTTACCATTCTTTGTACCTCTTTCTTCCTCTCCTTATACTCTTCAAAATTTTACTGGTTGCCTCGTTGCAACCACCTTTCGAACGCCCCCCGCTTTCTTCTCACAGCCGCTTTTACTTCTCCGATCCATCATTCACTCTTTCTAATCCCCCCCTCCAACTTTCCTTACCCCACACACTTCCCTTGCACATTTTTCCATCGCATCTTTAAACAACTTCCATTCCCCTTCCACTCCACCCACCTCACTTTCCTTCACCCTCCCATACTCTACTTTCATCTTCTTCTGATACTCACACTCACGCTCAGAATCATGCAACTTGCTTACATTCAACACCTCCGTTTCACTCCTCCTTTTTGCACCTCCACCCATTCCACTTACTCTAAACTTTCCTTCCCCCAAGTAATGATCCGAAATCCCATTCATCTCACCACGGAACACATGCACATCGAGAAAATGACCCATCACTCCCCTGCTAACCAAAATATAATCCATCAATGCTCTCTCCTCTATCACACCTCCATTCGTCCTCACATATGTATACTTGTTTATACTTTTTTTCTGGAAAAAACTATTCTCAATCACTAACTCACTCTCTACACGTAACCCCACCAAGAATTCACCACTCTCATTCACCCCAGCTACTCCATACTTACCAACAACACCATCCACCACCTCATCACCCACTCTTGCATTCAGGTCCCCCATCATCACAACTCTACAACCATTTCCCACTCTTGCAACACACTCGGACAATTTCTCCCAAAACTCCTCTCTCTCTTCCCCACTCCTCTCCGATCCCGGTCCGTACGCGCTCACAAACACCCATGACTCTTCCCCCCATTTCACTCGCATCCACATTATTCTTGATCACACCTCACCCCATTCAACTACTTTCTCTTTGATTCTTACACTCAATAATATAGCCACACCCTCTCTTGCATGTCCCCCACGCACTCCAGATTCTCTCCCCCCCACACTCCCAAACATCAACTCACCACTACCCTTCAACTTTGTCTCACTCAGGGCCAACATATCCATTTTCCGGTTATCATCAGTCTTCCGATCTCCTCCTTCTTACTCTCAGTTGCTCCTACTTCCACATCCCCCTTACATTCATAGATCCTAGTAATAGGGTTAGAGTGGTCATTCGACCTCTCTTACCCCCCTTCATTGGCCTGCTGCCTCTCGGGAAAATCAATACAGAGAAGGGGATCCCCAGTCCCCTCGCCCCGTCCACTTCAGTCGCCTCTTACGACACGCAGCGGACAACGATGGGAGAATTCTACCCCCCCTCCCCCCACCGAAGGGTTAGAACATACATAGCCAACACTTTCATGACAAATGCCAGGTATCAGACAACAGAGATTTCCAGCAGCAAAATTGATTATTGATTATAGGTTAGTTTAGGCCTCCCTAACTGATACAAAAAAAGAGCATATCGAAGAGAGGAAGGAGGAAGGCACCATTTAGTATGGAGATAAGAGAATGAAGAATCTATGCAGAAGGGGCATAGAAACAGTATGTTGTGAAAGAAGTTCATGAAATCAGATAAAAGTTGAAGAAGAAAGTCAGAGGTGCTGAAAAACAACACAGGAGTGAACCGAAAAAAAGTGGTCCTTAACATAACAAAAAAACGTTTCATTTCAACAAAAAGAAGGCTTCCAAATTCTCAGCTCGGGCCCTCACATTTTCCCCCTGGGAGCACTAATTCCCATAGATACAATTGTTGTCTCCTCCTGAGGGGTTTCAGCAGCAAAAATACATGTATATTCAGAACAATTCTATTTTTATTATAAAAGAATTCAAGGATGGTTTTCAATAACAAAGAAAATCTGAAAAATAAACAAATTTAGTAATATAATAGTAATTAATATATTTTATATTTAACAGCCCCTACCAGCCAGTTGAAGAAAGATGTCCACTTTTTATGACTTTAATAATTAGAAATTTGTAGTCAAGAACTTAACACATTAGGAAATAATATAAACTCTGCAATTGTACTAATAAAAAATACTGCTCCGGTACGGGGGAGTGCAGAAACGTCGGTAAATCTGAAGGATATGTCAGTTATTGATTTTCCACTTTTTGTTGCCTGAGCCTAATTATTTGAATCAAAATAAACAAGTTTTCTTCTATGCACTTTCCATCTCAAATGAGTATTTTACGATTTATAGCGGTAAGTTTAGTTTCGTCATTGATGACGAATACGCTCGAATAAACAGCTACTCATCGATTTTCGAATTTTTGTTGCTTGAATCATGGTAATAACATCAAAATAAACAACTTTTCTTCTATACACTTTTTTCGTCAAATGAGTATTTAACGAGGTATAGCGGTAGGTTTGGTTTCGTCTTTGATGACGATCGCGCTGGAAGCGAATGCATTGCAGTGTTGCTGTCCGACGTGCTCCTTGAATTACTTGCCGCTTCAAACACTGAAGTTGCGGTAAGTCATTTACCGCTATAACTAATAAAATACTCATTTGAGACGGAAAGTGCATAGAAGAAAACTTGTTTATTTCGATCTAATTAACTATGCTAAGGCATCGAAATTTACAAAATCGATAACTGACATATCCTTAAGATTTACCGAAACGTCCCCTATTAGGAATGCCCAGGTACCAATCCTAACCCTTGCATTTTTACTTATACATATTAAAATCTAAGCAATTTAACATTTTCATAAATTTTTAGCACCTGTCCTTTAATTTTATCACTTTTTAGCACATTTTTTAGCACCTTGCTGGTTTTAGCACTTTTTAGCACCTTGCTGGTTTTAGCACTTTTTAGCACCTTTTAGCACCTTTAGCACCCAATAGACACCCTATGTGAACCCAAGAGCTTTTAATTTACAGGAAGCAAAGATAAGCTCATCTATTTAGAAGAATTCACTTTCAAAATAAACCCCACTAAATTTACACAAGCCTAAATAAGCCCCTGTGAATTTACATGAGACTAAATTAACCCCAATGAACTAACGCAAGCACAAATAAAACCCACTGCATTAACACAACTCCAAATAAACCCAACGGGATTAGATTATAGATTATTATTTAGTTTAAGCCTCCCTATCCTCAACAAATGAGATCCAAAGAGAGGAAAGAAGAAGGCACCATTTAGTATGGAGTTAAGGGAACGTGGAATCTATGCAGAAAGGGCACAGAAACAGTAAGATGAGAAAGAAGTTCATGAAACAAGATCAAAGTTGAAGAAGAAAGTAGTAGGTGCTGAAAAACAGGACAGCAGTGAACCGAAAAAAGATGGTCCGTAACAAAATAAAAACCTATTCTATTTCAACAAATATAAAGCCTACCTAACCTTCAGCTCAGGCCCTTACATAGTCCCCCTGGGAGCGCTAATTCCCATAGATACATTAGTTGTATCCCCCTGAGGGGTACCCAACGGGATTAATGTAAGCCCAAATAAACCACACTGAATGAACAAGGGGCTAAATAAACCAAACTGAAAAAACAAAAGCAAATTAACACGAGTCTGAATAAACTACACTGAATTTAAACTAGACTAAATGAGCCACACTGATAAACACACGGCTAAGGCCAACTTATCCGTCATTACAAGCGCAAAGTTCCAACGCACCAGAGACAGATATTCCGACGTAGGCAGCGTACATGAGGAAAGCCGACAGGCTGCCCACCGAGAGCAGTCCTGAAGACACCAGGGAGCTGCCTTTGTAGAGCACGGACAGCACAATCATGTTCCCCGTCAGGCCGGTCTGTGAACACACAGCACTATCATGTTCCCCGTCAGGCAGGTCTGTGAACACACAGCACTATCATGTTCCCCGTCAGGCCGGTCTGTGAACACACAGTACAACACAATTATGTTCTCCGATCAGGCCTGTCTGTGAACACAAAACAATTCTCAGACTAGCTCAACACTTGTGCAGGATACAAGGCACATGACTCTGAAGTGTGTCATATAAGACACAAAATACGAAGGTGGGCCTAACTCTACTATCACCTGATGCAGAAGGTGTTTTTAATCACCACTACTAATAAGCTGAATACACCAGGCCTAACACTACTGTCATCTAATGTAGTAACATTAACCTAATGTAGCATTACCTCTAATACCAAAATCTAACCCTAATGCTACCATACCGAACACCACCATCGCCTAATAACCCTAATACAACTAATACAATTATTACCTGATGTAAGCAAAATCTCAACAAACATAATCACCCAGAAACGATACTACCAAGACCACCTAATAACCCTAACACTATCCTCACCTAAAATAGAGGGGATCACAAATCCAACTATCACCTAACAAGCCGAATACTCCCACATGACCTAATAACTCCAACCCCAAATCTTATATCAGCGAATATAAAAGAGGTCCCTAATACCACCATCGCCTAATATAAAAGGTGTCCCCAACACCACCATCAGCTAATATAAAAGGTGTCCCCAACACCACCATCAGCTAATATAAAAGGTGTCCCCAACACCACCATCAGCTAATATAAAAGGTGTCCCCAACACCACCATCAGCTAATATAAAAGGTGTCCCCAACACCACCATCAGCTAATATAAAAGGTGTCCCCAACACCACTATCAGCTAATATAAAAGGTGTCCCCAACACCACCTAATCAGCTAATATAAAAGGTGTCCCCAACACCACCATCAGCTAATATAAAAGGTGTCCCCAACACCACCATCAGCTAATATAAAAGGTGTCCCCAACACCACTATCAGCTAATATAAAAGGTGTCCCCAACACCACCATCAGCTAATATAAAAGGTGTCCCCAACACCACCATCAACTAATATAAAAGGTGTCCCCAACACCACCATCAGCTAATATAAAAGGTGTCCCCAACACCACCATCAGCTAATATAAAAGGTGTCCCCAACACCACTATCAGCTAGTATAAAAGGTGTCCCCAACACCACCATCAGCTAATATAAAAGGTGTCCCCAACACCACCATCAGCTAATATAAAAGGTGTCCCCAACACCACCATCAGCTAATATAAAAGGTGTCCCCAACACCACCATCAGCTAATATAAAAGGTGTCCCCAACACCACCATCACCTAATATAAAAGGTGTCCCCAACACCACCATCAGCTAATATAAAAGGTGTCCCTAATACCACCACCGCCTAATATAAAAGGTGTCCCTAATACCACCATCACCTACAACTAGACAAAAAAAGTGACATACGCAAATAATGTGACGAATATTGGTTAAAACATGTCTAGCAACCATTTCAAAGCCGGAAAATGCTAATCTTTCATACGTTTCCTCGTTTGGTAGGAATTAGGTACAGCAATCACTAAATAAGAAGGCCTTATGTTAACTGAATTATGCCTGAACTTAGTCATGCGTGAATTGTTGTGGAACATGAATATGTTTCAAAATTTAAAAGAAGTCATTCAAAAAATCTAAAGAAAGTGTAGAATAACATTCACCACATTCTAGATTGAACATATCAAGTTCACTTTTTATTCCCAAATCTTCAATTCGGTATGGGTATAAAGTTGATGCCCAACATTTAAACACTGTTTTTGCTACTTCTTCTTCCACAATGTAGGATGTGTTTTTCAACCACAATAAAAAATTTAGACACCGAGAGTCTAGCTAGTTTTTCGAACGTATTTAACTATTTTTTCGAATTCAGTTCCAAATTAGGAAGCAGAACATAAACTCAATTATGCACGGAAACTTTTGATCTTGCATCTCTCTTCATTATCTCATGTTAACCTCTCTTCACATGCCTCTTGCTTAAATTTCTGCTTCTGCTAACAAAAACCCTATGCACCCAACCCAATTAATTATTATAAAAACTATTTGTGAGCTATTACTTTTCATAAAAATATTATAATCCCAGTTTCATCAATCTGTTTACTCTTCAATATCTGAAGCAAAATTTTCACGCATAGAAACGTCTTCCCAGTCTTATCCCCTACAATTCCATTCTCAAGTAACAAGATACAAACAATTTCACTTCGAACACTGCATCATTTAATTTCTTATGCATTCATTCAATATCATCACCACCAGAATACATCACTCAGACTCACTTTTACAATCTTGCTCGAAATGAACATCATTCTAAAATCAGACAATTATCACTAAAATGCCTCTCACGCGAACCCGTCACACATTACTAACAAGAATAAAAGAAGCTTTTATTCTTCAGCACGGCCACAGAGCAATATATTAAAGCTCCATAGTGAAAACAATCAAAGTTTATTCTCAAAGCAACATACCAAAACTCCACAGTAATAACAATCCAAGACCCTTCTTAACGAGTTCAAACCAACCAAAAAGTTCATCCCTCAAAAGCTCAAACAAACAATCAGAGAAGATAGGACGAAATTCGAGCAGCAGAGCGCACCAGTCCGAAGAAGGCACTGCGCATCTTGGCCTCCCTGTACATGACGGCGAGAGCGTCCCTCAGAAGTGCGTCTTGAGCGGCCATCTCGCGGGTCTCCTGGGCGAACAGGCGCACCGTGCGCACGTTGCTCAGGCGCTCCTCCGCGTGCTGCGTGCACGACGCGAGCTTCTCCTGCACACACACTGGGTAGTGAGGCATGGTGTCAACACTAGGTGGGAACAGTAAAAACATTAGGGAGCTTTGGTACGAAGAATGGTAGTTACGGTATAAACACTAGGTAGTTACGGTATAGATACTAGGCATTTATTGAATTAACACTAGGAAAATACAGTATAAATACTAGAGAGTTACGGTATAAATACTATGGAATTACAGTATTAACACAAGTTAGTGACAGTATAAATACTAGGTAGCTTTGATATGAAGAATGGTAGTTACATTATAATGAAAATCCAGAACAAATACCAAGCAGTTACGGTATGAACATAAGGTAGTTATTTTAAACATAAGGTAGCTACTGAATAAACACTAGGTAGTGGCAGCACAAATACCAAGTAGATCTGATGTAAGCCCAGAAGTAGTAACAGTATAAATATAAGGCAGTTACGGAGAAACATCAGGTAGTTATGACACAAACACGTAGTTTTACGCATCTCCAGTCATTTGTAAACTTCACAACATACAAAAAGGTTTAGAGGATAAAGCACAGTGGGGTTTATTCGTGCAGTTCATTATCAACAATTTTATTGGATAAAGCACAGTAAGGTTCATTTGTGCAGTTAATTATCAACAATTTTATTGGATAAAGCACAGCACAGATGTCTCTAAACTGCGCCAGCATGGTGTTCAGACTAGCTAAAACAACAACAGACATGGTGATCTAGGGATAAAAAGCAACAACAGACATAGTGTTCTGGGGCTAAAGAGTAACAACAGACATGGTGTTCTGGGGCTAAAAAGCAACAACAGACATGGTGTTCTGGGGCTAAAAAGCAACAACAGACATGGTGTTCTGGGGCTAAAAAGCAACAACAGACATGGTGTTCTGGGGCTAAAAAGCAACAACAGACATGGTGTTCTGGGGCTAAAAAGCCACAACAGACATGGTGATCTGGGGCTAAAAAGCCACAACAGACCTGCACGGCGGTAGCGGTGCTCCGTAAGCGCCTGCCGTGGTAGGTAGCAAGCAAGGCCACGGGGGGCACCACGGACAGGCCAAACAGCGACAGCTCAGGCGACGTGTAGATCTGCCCGAGTAGAGAAAGTCTAAAATTTAGGGTGGGGTACGTAATGCACAGTGGGATAGGAACCAGAAATAAGTGAATGACAAGTTAAAAGTCAAGTAAGATAAGTGCACAGCGAGCTGAGAGCCCAAAAAGAGAAGTGCATGGTGAACTGAAAGTATCTAGGGTGAGGCAAAGTGCCTCGGTTCACGGCCAAGGCTGCATACATGCACACCTGTGAAGTTAATTGCATCATGCTAACAGTCAGTCGTGTACTTGATAAGTCGTAGTGATTTACATAGAATATGGTTCATTCATTACAACAAGCGTGAATGATTCATGATAGCATCCCTCTATGGCCGAGAGTGACGAATTCGTCACACAAAAAATACGAGCTTCTTATGGGCTAAATTACACGCAGAGCTTCTAGCAAATGAATGTGATGACTTAGATACACATTATCTTCAATCAGAGTTCATTGTTGCTTCAGTTTTGAACGCAATATTAAGTTATTGAACAAACTTTGTGTGCGCGCGAAGCATAGTTCGCATTACTCCTACTGGTTGTGCAAAGAATTCAGGACATAAATTGTTAACACACAAAGTTGTACACTGAACTCTGTCACTTAATAAGAAGAGCTCAATTTACCCAAATTCAAGCTTTTTTTCAGGCCTTCACGAACCACATACGATCACTTACGAAAATCATGCTTTGCCTCAATTGTGAATTATATCTCGAATTAGATTGAATTAGTCATCACTGCTGATTATTACACCCATAAATACGCCTATTTATAGTTCCAGCAGTTAAATAAAAACATGTTATTGCCATAACTTTCATCAAAGCAATTCATGATAAATAACATTAGGTTGAGCTCAAGAAAATTCCATTGATTGGAACCGCTATTTAAGAACAAATCAATTTCCTTACGGACATAAATGCAAGATAAAGTATGATTAATGTGATCGTCATTTGAGCACTAGCAATTTTGTCAGCAATTAATTAGCCCCATATTCAATGGTCCCTCATTCACGCTACTCACTACCATGTTACGAGCCGTACAGTGTCCACCACACACAGACCTTCGTGGAGACAGCAACCACGATCACCCCACTGTGTCCACCACACACAGAAACCATGACATCACAAAGGACACTGTCCACCACACGCTGACCATCATGGACACAACAGCCACGATCACCACACTGTGACCACCACACACTGACCATCATGGACACAACAGCCACGATCACCACACTGTGACCACCACACACTGACCATCATGGACACAGCAGCCACGATCACCACACTGTGACCACCACACACAGCAGCCCTGACCACTACGCTGTCCACCACACACTGACCATCATGGACACGGCCGCCACGGACATCACAACGGACCGGACGCCGTCAGCCACATTGGTAGTGACTGCGTGGGACACAAGGGGAGTGTCGGCCGCCAGTCTGCTCAGCAGCTCCCCGGTGCCATGCCTGAACAGAGACAAATAATACTGGGAGATCCTCAGTCACTGGAAGGAACGCAAATCTGGGATTTGGATCTCGTAGAGTTTTGGTCACAAGTCTGGGAGGGAATGGTGTGCTTTGAGCTCTTTTACAAACAAGGTTAGTATTTTTGAATTGAGCTGAGTTCTTTCACTATAAGTTTGGTGGTTTAGTATTGAGCAGAGTCCTTTTAGCAACAAGTTTGGTGTTTTTGTATTGAGCAGAGTTCTTTTACCAACAATTTTTGTGTTTTTGTACCGAGCCAAGTTCTATTACAAACAAATTTAGTGCTTTTGTATCGAATAGAGTTATTTTACAATGAGTTAGGTGTTTTTACAATGAGCTGAGTTCTACTACAAACAATTTAGTTTTTTTGGATTGAGCAAGTTCTTTTACTAAAAAGTTCAATGTTTTTATGGTGAGTCAAATTCTATTACGTACATGGATAGTTTTTGTACATCATGCCGAGTTTCTTTGCCCATAAGTCTGAGGTTGCGATGGCATACAAGGATTCTTCTCTAATTAATCTTGTATTTGTTGGAGCACTGTGCAGAGTTCTTTGTCTACAAGTCTGATGTTTGAATAAAGTGCCAAGTCACAGCATAAAAATCGCATACTTGGATACTGAGTTTGGAGTTTCTTGGCCCATAAATTTGGTATTTAGACTTTGTGCTAACAATTCATTTGCCTACAAATCAGTTACACGTTAAAATATTGTGCAATGAATTCATTTCTCCCAATTCTAACGTTTTGATTTGTGCCAAGTTCTTTTTCTTGTAAGTCTACACAGAGTTTATGTAACACCGATCAAGCTGTGATAACAAAAACGAGTTTCTACCACATGGAATCCCAACTTAGACATTCAGATTTGTTCACATAAAAATGATGCATTTGCTCCAGTTTTCCAGAATTGCAAAAATTATACCACACAGGAGCTTTATGTTCATCTTCAAGAACGAGAGTGACCACTAAAGAAGAGCCTTCTAAGTAGCAGTGGCAAATGCATTCCTAACACAGAGGCCGCAAATATCTTACCTAATAATACCCTTCATGTGTTTATTTATATATATATATACTTGTTTGGTGTCTGGTGCTAAAAACAGCTTCTTTGATCCGATAGATGCTTAATGACCCTATCTGTGATACGAATTTCACCAGTGCACTAGTAGAAGAATATTTTAATAGTGGGAACTATCTAGATGGATATTTTTGTTTGTCATCCACAGATTAGATTATTAGGTAGTTTAAGCCTCCCTATCGTCAACAAATGAGATCCAAAGAGAGGAAGGAAGAAGGCACCATTTAGTTTGGAGTTAAGGGAACGCAGAATCTATGCAGAAAGGGCATAGAAACAGTAAGATGAGGAAGAAGTTCATGAAACAAGAAAAAAGTTGAAGAAGAAAGTAATAGGTGCTGAAAAACAGGACAGCAGTGAACCGAAAAAAGATGGTCTATAACCAAACAAAAACCAATTTTATTTCAACAAAAAGAAAGCCTATCTTACCTTTAGCTCGGGCCCTCACATAGTCCCCCTGGGAACGCTAATTCCCATAGATACAATACATGTATCCCCTTGAGGGGTTTGTCATCCACACGAGGAAAATATTGAACCACATCATTTCTGACAGGCCGTGTATATTAGCAGATTTTATAAAACTTGATAATAATTCCACAATGACCACAATAGGATACATGCGACACATACAATAGAAATCTGTACAGTTTTGAAGATGAAAGGAGTAAAGTAATTGAAATTTTCTTACTCTGGTTTCCACACCACCTACATAACAGTTGTCAAGAAAGTTTTTCTGCACATAAAATGATTGTTAAATTGCTAATAAAATTTCTTGAACCATTTGTTAAAACATTACCTGTCAAAAAACGCAGTTTCTTGCCGTAGGAGAGAGCTGAAGACTTTAGAACGCAAAGTTTGACTGATGCGCTGACCTGTAAGTACAATGATCATTAACCAAGCTCACCAAGGGGATCAGTAACTTCATCTACAAATGAACGAGATAGTCATAAATTCATCTAGATCAAAGTCACAAAGCGTTAAATCATTGCACTGTCAACAGATTAAAATGTCCATTAAACAGAAGCTGTAGCTATGCTACATAATAAAGTGATACTTCCATAAACTCAAGTAAAAACATCACAGTAGCTCATTCTGAACAACTCATTCTTGATTATATAACAACCATGTGTCCATATAAATTTGCCATTTGCACAATATAGCAAAAGCTAAGAAAAAAATGCACTGAAAATTAATTTTTTGGTGCAAGTACTTGCATTTAAGGAAAGCATCCGATTTTTCTTGGTAAATTCCATGAATTCATGAAAAACCTCTAGGAGTGAAATAAGCTTTTTGAGGTATTCACAACTGTTTATAACATTTGAATAAACATTTAGAGCATTGAAGTTTTTGAAATTTACCGATACCTCCTTTTCCCTCCTCCCCTCAAAAGGAAAATGTTACAAAATTATTTCTCAGCCAATATTGTACATAGTGATGATTTTTTTTGTTCGATTCACAATGTACATATCTACAAATGTGAGTACCAGTTTTTTGATATCGCTACAGAAAAAAATGGTTAAATTTAAAAAATTTTTTTTTTACATGGAAATACAAAATTTTTTTAATCAAGTTATCAAAAAAATATCTCTAAATTATATAGCATTCATCTTGATCTTCACAATGATCAAAAGATCTCTTCCATAAGTGAAAAACTGTAGGAGAAATTGAGACAATGGAATGCCATTTACTCAGAACATGATTTTTCAAAATTTGCAGCTCAATTTCTTCTACAGTTTTCCCCTATGGAGGAGATCTTTTTGTCATTGTGAAGATCAAGGTGAGTACTATAAAATCGAGAGGTAGTTGTTCAATAACTTTATTAGAAATTTTTCGTCATATCCAAAAATTGCATTTTTCTGAAGCAATATCAAGAAACTGGCACTCATTTTTGTAGATATGTTCATTGTGAATCGAACAAAAAAATTGTCTCTTTGTACAACATTGAATCAGAAATATAAATTTTAAAAAATTTTCCTTGGAGAGAGAGGGTATGGGTAAATTCCAAAAACTTTAAGGCTCTAAATGTCTATTACAATGTCATAAACAAATTGTGAGCTTGTTCTTGTTCTCAGAGCTTATTTCACCCCTGAAGTATTTTTTTACAATTTTTTTAATATTTCACAGGGAAAAACCGGACGTATCCCTTAAGATCCATGCCAATACTATTTGAATACCCAAATTGGATAAACAGAAACATTTCAACAATCTAGAAATTAAATATTTTTGGGGGTTATCGAGGAAGTAAAAATAGAGAAAATATGGTAGGGTGTTAAGTCCCAACATGACTGTTCTATATCAAACATCTATAAAGGAATCGCAACGAGGAATACTGAAATGCTACATCTGGCCGACTTTCATCTCCTCAAATAGGTCCGTTGGTACATCATATAAAGATTAGTTCTCATGGATGTTGTACTATTTACTCCTACAACATCGCCAGACGATGCTACGCCTTACCATCACCATCTTCTCCTCTTCACATTATAACCACAACGCAGCTGAGGGACTTCTAGTGTTTACCAAGATTGTGGGCTTTTCACTTGTTAATAATTAGCTGCTGTCCTAACGCCTTTGTTCACTAACGTATAAACGCGCTCTCAAGCTAGCTGGGATTCTCTTTCAAGGGAGCGGGCAACAAGCAGTCTTACGCAGGGGTTTGCCAGAGTCAGTCACACGCACAAATTGAAAAGGTTCCGCAATATAGTTCGATATAGAAAAGTAACAGTACGAGATCGTACAAAACTTATTGTTGTCTTCCCACAGCGGTTCATCGCCTTGGCAAAGAGCCTGCTTTGCTGTAAACGACTCAAAGTACCAAAGCTATTTACAATTGATTCCAAATTGTCTGGAGAATCATCTTACTCCAATTATTTATTGTAAATGGATTATAGAGCAACCAACCTCCTCGCACATATTTCGACAATGCCCAAACTGGGTTCCCGCAGTTAAGTTAACATATTTACCATATGACTAACCAGCTTCTCTCTCAACAGCATTGCGGTGTATTAGATGTCTGCGTTAATGGCGAACCTTTGTAGTCTTCTGTGTCTTCAATTTCCTTTGTAAGTTAGGAAGAGATGATGAAGAAAAGATGATGATGAAATGCACATTAATGATAGCCTTCAGCTCTGACTTCACGCGATCCGTAAAAAAAACAGATTATTTACTAAGAGGAGGCTGCGTCACAATAATACGAGATAAAGAAAAGGACGTGCACGGTTAAATATCATTTTTGAAAAATGGTGAAAATTTCCCCAGTGTAATAGACAGTACACTGCAAGCAGCTCCAAATTTTACCACAGTTGATGCATTACAAATGCCTAAGAAAGACAAGCGGAATCAATGCGTAGTCCCAACAACGGAGAACTTACCAGCAGTGGTCATGAGGTACACCCTACCAGAGTTGGCAGCTCCCCCAATAAGGAATATTCCACCCAGTGCAGCACACACTTTCTCTAGATTAACTTTGGGTGGACTTTGTGTGCCATCAAGTCCTGAACTTGGGTCAGTTAGACTCGAACTAGCAGCCACAGGCGTCAAACTAGAAGATTCAATTTCGGGCACTTGCACATCGAAGGGAGTGGAATCCAAGGTGGAGTTGCTAAAGGACTCTGCTATACTAAGGAAACCTGAAGACATGCCACTGCCCCCTGAGTAGATGGTGTCAATCAAAGTTCCAATGACGAAAGGCACTGACATGGTAACAGCACTGGAAACTGAGAGTAAAGCAATGCCACCTGGAACAAAGAAATAATTTTAGCCAGAAAATAACTGTATAACTAATCTCGCGCTTAAGAAGTTTTCAAGTAGAATGTGTAGTTCAAATCAGAGGCTATCTCTAATTCTCCATCTTCAATCTCAAAATTTTTGAAACATTTGAGTGATGGAGCTAAATTACCTCCTTTATCTCAGGACCTAGCAGAGTCTAGTGATATCTTCATGATAGAAACCTGAAAATACTCATCAGAGAGCCTTAAATGATCAATTATCAGTTAGTTCCAGACTTCCTTACCACAAGAAAGATGTGCAAAGAGATGAAGGATGAAGGCACCATTTAGTAAAGAGTGAAGGGAATTGGGAATCTGCACATGTGTTTAGGCACAGGATTGCTCACAGAAACACTAAGTTGAGAAGGAAGGTTAGGTTACAAGATAAAATTTGAAGAAAAAAGAAATTCAGAGGTGCTAAAAAATAGGACAATAGTGAATCAAAAAAGTTTGTCCTTAACAAAACAAAAAACATTTCATTTTAACAAAAAGAAGGTCAACCTAACTCCCAACTTGGGACCTCTCACTTTTCTACCTGGAGTGGTAACTCCCATCAATACAATATTCGTATTCCACTGAGAGGCACACAGCATTGAAACTGCATCAGATGTTCAAGTGCATTTGGATAGCCTTAAACAAGTGCAGGTGACAGATCAGCCATCAACTACAATACTTGAGCAGATTCTCAAAATAAATAAACTGA
Organism: Morinoia aosen; assembly: GCA_030386875.1. Classification (NCBI taxonomy): domain Eukaryota; kingdom Metazoa; phylum Arthropoda; class Malacostraca; order Amphipoda; family Talitridae; genus Morinoia; species Morinoia aosen. The sequence continues at coordinate 48,752,338 of CM059574.1, read as the reverse complement.
TGTATTTCAGCAGGTTTTTATCACATATATAAATATAGATATAAGAAAACTATCAGATTTGTTACAAGTGAAACTAACAATTATCAAACATGTCTTGGGACATTGCCATCAAAAATGAAAATTTTCTCAATATTTTTCCATTGCATTCTTAATTTTTTCAACCATATGAAATGCTTATAACATATTTTGAAATGAGTCACACTATTTAACACACAAGAAGAGAAAAAAAATTAAAAAATCAAACTAAGGAAAGAAAACCCTTGAACCACAAAGTTTCAAAATCATTGTTGCTTTCAACTTGATCAAAAATAACCAATGAGTAAACTCTTACATTACAACAGATAAGAAAAAATGAGAATAAGTCAACTCACTGGCTAAGGTCCATCGCTCAGGCACTGCCAAGCTCAGCAACCTTCTGAGACTTTTAGGCTTGGGGTACGGAGACATGGGTGGAGATGATGATGATGTCGCTTGCTTATCCAATGCATTGAGAGGAGGTGCAGCATTGGTGGATGACTTGAAAAACTGAACATGATCTGAAGGAACAACATGTGCCATGAGAGGAAAACAAAGTGTTGATACTAAATATAAGGAATTAACATGAAAATTGTTTGGCAATAAAATGCGAATTGATGAAAATTTTGAAAATAATTTCATGAGTTTATAGATTTTAATATTTAAATTATGTCTATAGGTTTCAACATACCTTTCTGATAATGTCTTCTACTCAGAAGACATGAAGGGTGATATAAGCTGTATACAGGAACAGGGCGTAAACCACACATACCATTCCTTTCAGGTACTGGAGCATTGCAGAAATTTATGCTGAAGTTTCTGCAGTACTTATCTATATTTTGAATTTTTTTAGCTTTTGCATCCCCTACAGTAGCCCATTTTAAAAATGAGTCACTGTGGTACGATAATAACTTTGATATATTACTTATTTGTTCAAAATAATTTCCATTACACAATGTGACCTGTTTTTGAGCTATCCTGTTACTGCTCTTATTTAAGCAACCATCAACAGTACAATGAAATGCATTATTTGAGCAGTATGAATATTTTCCCAAAAAGGGTCTAGTCCAAAATAAAAGAAAGGATTTTCTCAATCTTGATTTCATTATGCAAATTTTAAAGTTATCAAGAGTTATAATAAATTTATACCTGTAAAGGAAAAATAAAATAATATTATTGATGGTATAATTAAAACTTCAATGGAAATTCATAAAATGAATACATTGAAATAAGAGACTTGTCAAATAAAGCCAAAATCTATTAAAGGTATGGCTATTAAAATAAAATGAATAGCCTATTTTAAAAGATAATTCTGCAGCTAAAAATTGAAAATTAGATATGCATCTTTACATATCGGCATACACTGCATTAATGGCCCCGTCTAGTCGAAAATCAAAAATCCATCTTATTATTTTTTTATTGCTCTATTCGATTGAGAAAGTCCTAAACTTCATTCCTGCAAAGCGGCAGAACGATCCGTCTCACCAAAGTAGGTCAAATGGGGGTTTGAAAGGAGGGTGGAGGGTAGCTCGCTCGGCCAGCTTGTGCAGGTATGCCACGTCAGCTCAGCTGGTTGGTGCTGAGTGTCGGTTTGTTCATAATTAGGTATGCATCTATCTGCTTGCAAGTCAAGACTTTTGAGATTTGGCAAGTTAAATTCTCGGTACCTCTACCCCTCCCTCCCTCGGGAGTAAGAAAGAGGGTGGGGGGAAGCTCGCCCGGCCAGCTAGCCCAGATGTGCCACACGAGCTTGACCGGTTGCCTCTGACTGTAGGTTTGTTCATAATTAGGTATGCATCTATCTGCTAGCAAGTCAAAACTTTTGAGATTTGGCAAGTTGAATTCTCGGTACCTCCACCCCTCCCTCCCTCCCTCGGGAGGAAGAAGGAGGGTGGGGGAAGCTCGCTCAGCATGCTAGTGCACATATGCCAAATGAGCTGAGTTAGTTGTTGCTGACCGACGGTTTGTTCTTGATTAGATATACATTTATCTGCTAACAGATCAAAATTTTTGAGATTTAGCAAGTTGAGTACTCGGTACCTCCACCCCTTCCTCCCTCGGGGGGAAAGAGGGTGATTGGTAGCTCGCCCGATCTGCTTGCGTAGATATGTCACGTTAGCTGATCTAGTTGTTGCAGACCGACGATTTATTCAGATTTAGATGGCTTTTTTCTATAGCAGATCAAGATTTTTCTGGATTTGACGTTGATTGCTCGGTACTAATGTAGTGATATAAGCGTTTGGCTCTGCGTGGCGCTTCCATATCCTATAAGGGGAGCCTACGAGGATGCCAAGGACTCCCCAGCTTATGCTCCTGGTGCGTTTTAGACATTTTTGGTACCACTTGTGGTACTGGTTCCTTCAAGGAACCACAATAACTTCTAAAAATGATATTCAAAACCTTAACACTACCAATTTCTCCAAGAAGTGAAGCTTGCAAAAAAAAACCTGTCTCGGCACTAAAACGCGTTTTCTGAGCAATACAAATGTCAATATTCAAGCTTCTTCTTCTCAAAAAGTTGTTATTGTAGAGCAATGATTTTGGTTTCATTAGATGCGCCAAGAGTTGCTGCATAAAGAGTCAGAGGATTATATTGAAATTCACAGAAGATTTTCAGTTACATTAAAAAATCTACGGAAAAATGAATGACGCTTTAAATTTTTTTTTAAATTCAATAACAAATAAATTATTGGGAGTTTCAATATAATCCTCTGACCCTTTATACAGCAACTCTTTCCGCATTCAATGATACCTAAATCATTTCTCTACGATGACTACTTTTTGAGGAGAAGTGGCTTGAATATACCCCATTTTTTCATTCCATTTTTTTCGTTATCTCCGTAATTATGGCGAAAACGGAAAAAGTGCCCAACATAACCCTTATTCATTTTCTAAAATATATACGTATGCAAAATTTCATAGATCTAGATACCATACAAAAACGGGACGGTCATTTTCTTGATTCTGACTAGACGCTTCCCTTAACAACTCACTTCATTGATCTAAAAATAATTTTGGTGATTTGAAATTGTGTATCTCATGATTATTTAGGGGCATCATTTTCTAAACGATTTTAGTTTGCAAAATCCATCAGTTCATACCCTCAATTAGCAGCAGTAAGTAACATAAATACTTATATTTTCCACCATAATTCTATATATATATACATTGAATCCTACTAAAATGGTATAAAAATAGAATTTGTTATTTGCATATACTTCGCAGACAAAGCGTAGGCCTAAATTCACACAAAAAATGTAAATGTGTAGCGTTGGTCAGTAATCGATTCCCCACTTTTCGGTGCCTAGAAATAAGTAATTAGATCTAAATGAACAATTTTTCTTCTAAGAACCTTCCGTAGGAAATAAGTATTTAACGGGTTTTGGCGGTAGGTTTATAGTTTTGTCTTTGATGACGATTGCGCCCAAATAAATGGCTACTCATCAATTTTTTTAATTTTTGTTGCTTGAATCATGATAACATAGAAATTAACATTTCTTCTATACATTTTTTCGTCAAATGAATATTTAATGAGGTATAGTGGTAGGTTTGGTTTCGTCTTTGATGACGATCGCGCTGGAAGCAAGACTCCATGAGTCTTGCCAGACGTAGGGTTGATGAATTACTTGCCACTTCAAACACTAGAGTTGTGGTACGTCATTTACCGCTATAACTCGTAAAATACTCATTTCCGACGGAAAGTGCACAGAAAAAACTAGTTTATTTCGATCTAATTCACTATGACAAGGCACCAAAAACTTATAAGCTGATTACTGACCAGCGCTACGCATTTACCCAAATGGGGCATTTTTGAAAAGTTCTCTGGTGAATAGGTGTAGTTAATATTAATAACCAAAAATCTTTATACCAAATTTCGTCAGATGCAAGGCTCAGAAAAAAAGTGTTTTACGAGTGAAATAGACCACTGTACTATAGGCTGTCTCCAATCAAAACCATTGACCATTAATAAATAACCACTAGAAACTTCATTTAAACAAGTTCCAAGTGGGCTCACTTTTTGAGAAAGAATGAGAGGCTTTTTTTTCAGCAGATGTTCCACCAGCTTGACAATCCACGATGGGAAAGAAATAGTAGCACACAGACAAGATAAGACGATTACACCTTCTTACTTACTTTGGTCCAATTAGGCACTTCACCAGTCACAGGTAAGAGTGCCAGATGTCACAGCAACTAGAACGTGGGGCATTTAGATTTGATTAGTCATCGCAGTATTGGCAATGAAATCAAGAACCAGCTCAGCACTGAACTCCCCACCAAGCACATTACTTGCATCAAAGATTGCTTTTTGGTCTCTAGCAAAATCTCTCATCACCCTGCGCTGAAGTTCAAACAAAAGGCAATCAATATATGAGAAATGTTTAAGTCACACCTACAGTGGCTGCATTCAGGTTTTATTGTTTTAGTAAATAAGTGTTTATGGGTTATTTAAGCAGTAAGTAGCCTTAGCCTGGTTAGAATCACCTGTTCCTTCCTTGAGACCTCAGTGTTCATGGTGGGTTTTAATATTGGTTTAATTTTGTGATACAAGGATTGTTCCCTACCCCATTCTTTTTACCATCGTCCTCTACAATGCAAGCTTATATATACTCCCAGATCTGTGTATTGAATTAGATTAGAACTATTGGTATTTAAAAGACATGCTGTTTTTGCCAACTGATCTGCCTTGTCATTTCCCATAATTCCTACATGGCTTGGGATCTATTCAATGATTAGTTTTCTAGGAGGGAGGTGTTGAAGCAAATGTTTAATTTTGGAAACTAGATGGTGCTTGGGTGGATGCAGTTGATTTATAGCCTGAATAGCGCTGAGTGAGTCTGTGTACAAAATAAAGTCTTCAATTTGGGTTTCTGCAAAATTTAATGCATAGTAAATAGCAGTAAGCTCTGCTGTGATATTTGTAGACCTATCTGGGATTCTAGCCAGCATACTAACCTGTTGGGACCCAATTCCTGCTCCAGCTTTAGGACCCTGAACTGAACTGTCTGTGTACAGTGCCTTCCTATCTTTGTATCCTTCATGCAGTTGGTTGTATAGCTGTTTCCAGTTGCTTTCCGATATGCAATTCTTTTGAAAGCACCCCAGACTGACTGGACAATTTCCACTGAGAGTTTGGTATTTCCATTTGTTTGGGATGAGGCTAATGTTTTCCATTTAAACCTGTATTTCCTGAAAGAGGTTATATATGCAACCGGTGACTGGGAGAGGCTTGTTACTGTTATGGAATAACTGGTATGGGTAATAGCTTAAACATAATGATCGAACTGGATGGTTTGGCCGTGATCGTATAGTGGTTAGTACATTGCGTTGTGGCCGCAATAACCCAGGTTCGAATCCTGGTCACGGCACCAAAAACACAATGTTGGGGGACAGGTAGGCTTCCTACCATCAACATGTGTGACCCAGATCCATAGCACTAATGTACATTGGTTGTGAGAGACCTAACCTACCTATGACTTCTATCTTGTCTCAAGGTGAATAAATAAGCCGACACTCCCAGGTAATGGGTTTACGATTCTTTCTTTTTTTGTTTATTGATACACTATTAACAATGATTACAGCAATATACATAGGAAAATAACCAGGTGTGGACACTAATAATTAACCTACCTACGACCCGCACAAAATAAACACTCAATTATCACACAGTAGCCTACTATACTAGGAACAATTTAGCACAGCAGCAACCCCAGGATGATTTCCTACCCAGCAATAATGGCTGACCCAATGCTCGACCTGTAGGAAACGCAAGAGCGGTAGGAGCGCAAGAGCGGCAGATGCCGGAGTGCGGCAGCGGCAGGTTATGCCGGATTACGTCAGCAGCCGAGTAGGCCGGGGTGCGGCAGCGGCAGAGGATGCCAGAATGCGGCAACGGCGGAGTATGCCGGGGGTACCACAGCAGTGTGAGGTGCCGAAGTACAGCGGCAGCAGGCGGAGTACCGCAGCGGCAAAAGATGCCGGAGGAAGACTCAGCTGTTGTGGGCCGTTCTTCGGTCTCACGTAGTGGAGGCTGGTACCACAGAGCTCTGGGTGATGGCTCTGAAGTCCCCCGGTTGGCCTCTGCTACTGTTCTCCAATTGGAGATTGATCCAGAGGTTTGGAGGTCTGGAGGTCGATTTGGAGGTCTTCCTGCCAATCCGCCACGCATAATAAATAATAACTTCTAATGATAACACAGGCAATAAAGTACATAGTTTCTCACTTTCACAGAACAACAAATAATCAATATCATTTACAAATAAATATTTCAGTAAATAAATAAACATATACATTCTTTAAAATCAATCCTATCGCTACGTATTACTCTTACCCTTGCTGGATGATGCCGCTTTGAATACTTTGCCTGTACGCTATAATACTGCACTTAGGAATTTTCTGCTTCACTGTTTAACATTGATACCTCTGTTCTGAAACAGAAAAAGTAGGGGTTAGGGGAATAGGCAGATTGCACCATCTCATTAGCAAACACGGTTTAGGAGACTGGTGAATCGCCCCATTACAACACTAAGTACTCTCAATGCATATTGACAAATTTGGATTTTCCTTGCATGTTTTAGTGGTAGCAAATTTACTAACTTTTTAATTAATTATTAGAAATACTAACTTTCGTACACCTCAATGCACCCAGCATCAAGCGGGCAGCAGCATACTGGACTCTATCCAAGGACAACAGGTGGGTTGCACAGGCAGTGTCAAACAGCAAACTTCCATATTCTAGTTTTGGCATTATAATGGTATGGTAGACAATTTTTAGTATGTTATACTCTGCTGACCATTTCAGATTGGATAAAATGTGCAGAAGTCTCAGGTATTTTTGGCATTTTTGTGTAACTTCTTTGATGTGCAAACCCCATCTCAGTTGTGAGTCGAGGGTGAGTCCTAAGAAAAACTTTTTCACAAATTCTATATTTGTGTTATATTTTAGTTGGAAGGACGGATTTGTATGTTTATGCGTAAACACCATTCACTTGGTTTTTTTCAGCAGGTATTTGAAAGCCCCAACATTGCGACCAACTTAGAAGAACGTCCAGAGCCTCCTGAGACACCGAGAGCCTGAGCCAAGTTTGAGTGAGTAATCCAAAAGGTTCCATCATCTGCATAAAGAGATGTTTCTAGCATATGGGAAAAGTCATGATATATATCATTAATCATAACATTGAATAGTGTAGGGCTTATGACTGATCCTTGAGGAACACCAGTATTTATTGTGCATACCTTAGATAAGACACTACTTACCGTAACCTTGATTTTGCAATTTTTTATAAAGGATGCAATTACTTTTGGTAGATTTCCCTGTAGACCCATAATTTCAAATTTTTTCAGTAGTCCATCATGCCACACCGTATCAAATGCACGCTTAATATCAATAAATACAACAACGCAATGGTCCTGAAGCATGAGGGCTTTTTGGATTGAGTTTTCCAGGTGAGACATTCGGTCTAGAGTGGAGTGACTGGCTCTAAAACCACTTTGGGTTTTATCAATCAAATTGTTATGCTCCATATATAAAAGGAGTCTCCAATTATTTTTTCAAATATTTTGCGTAAAGTATTGGTGAGAGCTACTGGCCTATAAGACTTTGGGTCTGTAGGATCTTTGCCAGGTTTCAAAATGGGGCAAATTGTTGCTTCTTTCCAAGGCATGGGGATTTCTGAGTTCCATACAATATTGAATACAGTGGTGCCTCGGTACTCGACCGCCTCAGTACTCAACCGCCTCTATACTCGACCAAAAAATTCGAGTAGAAATGCTTCGGATCTCGAACAGATTTTCGGTACTCGACTAGCTGAGTCGACCCGAACGCGCTCCTCGGCCCTTCTCGGCCAGCGGGCAAGCCTCAGTTCGACTCAGATCACCAGCGGAGTAAGACGTAGGCACTTTGTTTGAGTATTTCTTCCCAGATTTAAATTTTTTGTGCTGCTCTAGCCCTTAATAATGGGTCCAAAGAAAGACAGTGATAAGGGGAAGGCAACGAGGATAACAGTGAGGACCATTATTGAACTGTAGAAGGAAATTATTGCAAAATATAAAGTGACATACGAGTGTCCGACCTCGCGTCGCAGTACAAAATGGCAAAGTCAACCATTTGTGCACATGCTTGTGCACATTTACGTCTTCATTGTTGTTTAGATATACCTTCTTATAATATTTTAGGCATTTTTCTTAATGGTAAGAACAGATTAAATTACTTTCCATTATTTCTTATGGGAAAATTGGTTTTGGTGTTCAAACAAATCGGTTCTCGACCACCACCTCAGAACGGATTATGGTCGAGTACCGAGGTACCACTGTAGCAGTAAAATTGTATTTTTTTGATTTTCATCCATATTTTTTATGAAATATACTGGGATTGAATCAGGGCCTGGTGCTTTGGCCTTAAAGCTTTTCAGTGCTCTTTCAAGTTCAGCATATGTAATTGGATGGTTATATTGATGATGAGGAGCAGGATTGACATGTATGGGCGAATGTTCACTGATAACCTTATGTTCAAAGAATAGGATCTTGAGTCTCACCAGTGCTATAGGATTTATATTGTTCTACTAGAATGTCAGCTACATCTTTAGGACATTTGGTCACCTCATTTTGAATTTTCAGTGTTATTTGGCTTCCATTTCATTTTCCATTTATGGCTCTGATTTTTCTCCACACTTCTGCTGATGAGCTTTTATAGACTGGCTACATAACTTCTCCAACTTTCCATTTGTCGCGATTCGTGAAATCGCTTACTAATCACGCACGCAGAGGGAGTCTCAACCCCCAAACATTTTAAAATATTGTCCATCATGCTTGCGTACACCTGCATACCAGACATGGAGAATAAAAGAATTTAAAGATTTACATGAATTTATTTGGGGTAACACGTGGATAAAGTACTCAAGGCATTGGAACGAAATGATTTGAAAGGGCACAATTGCGTTAAAGAAAGGCACACACATATCTACCGTCCTAAGACTTTAAACACGACATGGTATAAATGTGATGCTTACCGATAATTCAAATTACCAATACTCCTTCGTTGACAACAAATTACGCATCCACAAAATCGCGGGCTCCACAGCAACACAAGCATAATATTTACGAGAATGACACATCACCATTTAACCTGTGATTGTGACAAGGTGTCGAATCATATGAAGCGTCGCACCATTCACAACGTGAATTCGATCCTCGACTAAATAAACACAGGAAACCGATTGCCTATAATTTATATGACTTTGCGCAACACTTTGAAAAGCACTTTTCTGGGTGCTGTTCTACATCTGAAATTGAACTTTTATCACCACCTAACAGAGCTCTCACAACCATAAACACTCGCTCTTTTGATGATAAGTAATTCACTTATAGATATTCACTGCCGATGTGCTGTCGCTCACTGCTGATTTTCTTCGTCGTTGCTGAGTATAGTTGCTCTCCTGTGCTGATGTCTCGCTAACGTGCTGCAGTGGTACCTTCCACCGCTCCATCTTCGTGATGCCGGCATTACAACTCGTACTCGGCCCTGGTGCCGGGAATTTCTTAAGAGTTTCGTTGGTGCACCAATTCACTGTAGTTTTGTGCGTTGATCTTCGCATCGTGGGTGAACGAACTTGACTGTTGGTACTCGCAACGTTGGCCCTTGCGTGGCTCCAAATCTTGACGCTGTAGTTGCTTGTGAGTTCGTCCCCGATGCAGAGATGTCTGAATGCTACGAATGACTCCTGATGCACGTCAGTACTTTGAAGTTTGTTGATACACTGGACGCCTCCTCTCGAAACTTCGATGGTTAACTTTCACTTTAGATGATGGATTTTGGCTGCTCATGTTTAAAGTGTGCCGGCAGCGCTCTTCACTTGCAGTCAACACCGGACTTGGTATAATGCCGGGTAATACCGGCGTCTGCCGGTATTCCGGCTGCAAAACCCCTCCTTGCTTATGCGTCTCTCTCGTAGCGTCCCCGAGCGGGAAATTCCTCACTAGGCTTCATCTACCCTCCTTACAAGCGTTTCGCATCCTTGCTTCGAGATTGTTCTCGAACATTCCATTCTACAGAAGCCGTATCTGCATCCTGATTGGCGGGATCCTTGTTTGTTCTGACGTCTGGGACTCCCATTGGTGTGTGCTCAGACACACCTTCTCGCGTAATCCCTAGGCAAGCGTTCATTGGTTTAGCACAATTGGTTCTCTGCTACGTCTCACGCCTTTCCTCCTCGAAGTAGCCCCGCTTGTCGGCCTAACCGTCAAATTCCAATCCTTGAAGTATTTTCCCAAAGAACATTTTACGAGCTTGTTTCCCCAAAAATATATTTTACGAGAGTATTTCTCAAAAATTCCCATAAATGTTTTATGAGAGTAATATTTCTGGACAATTGGTTTAGCCCAATTGGTTCTCTGCTAACGTCTCACGCCTTTCCCCCTCGAAGCAGCCCCTCTTGTCGGCCTAACCGTCAAATTCCAATCCTTGAAGTATTTTCCCAAAGAACATTTTACGAGCTTGTTTCCCCAAAAATATATTTTATGAGAGTATTTCTCAAAAATTCCCAAAAATGTTTTATGACAGTAATATTTCTGGACAATATCCTCTTCGCCCCAGAAAAATTTGAGCCAACTTGCAAAGTTGGTATAAATTTTCACCCGTTAATTTCAATTATAACCGTGACGTACCCCTTACGTTAAAAATTTAGAAAATATTCGCCCCCATTTTTCAATCCCTTCGCTTTTCCCGACATGAAAATATCCTTACATCTCACCTCATGATTTACCTTCTTGCAACACGCCTATGTTGACGCATTTAAAAAAAATTCATTAATACCTGCCACATACTAAATAATTGAAACCCACACATCTTATACACATTATTGTAGTACGCAAATAGAAAAGAACACAGTAGAGATACCGCACATATCCAACAACTTGAACGCATAAAATAAAACACACGACATATTATTCTTGACTTGCTCTCGGCAAATTCATCGACACAGATAAACATGTAAATTAGAGATCGAAAAATCGGCGAATTTGTTACAAGCAGAGACATCCTTTCAGCTTTCTCGGTTGCAATGCACCTAAAAACACAATCTCAAATGGAGGTGATTTTCCAACCTCAAGTTTTCTTTTTTCTTCATCATTATTATTTCATCCTGTGTCGCAAAATTTGTTGTCTTCTCCTGGACAAAACTTGCTGTTGCTCCTCCACTGTGCGTCTAACTACAGCTTGTTGTTGTTGTTCTCCTGACATGCTACTGCTCTTCGGCTTGCTACTGATCCTGGGGAGGGCCCCCTGCTGAGAATCGAAGTTACTGAAGCTTTTCCATTAAAAAAATTCATCCTTGGCGTCACGTGAACTCGTGGAAAATTCCGTAGATCCTCGTTGCGTCAAATCGCGGACAAATCCTGTAGATTACGGCGTCAAATGCGCGTTGGACTCCCATGTAGGAGCTCATCAGCTCTTTCATCATAATTGTAGAAAATGAAGCACATTTATTTGCGAAGACCTTCAGGTTTTGGTTCTCAGTCCGCTCGTCGACTAGCATGACATTAACCCCTGAGGTTTGCGTTGAATTGCTAATGATCTCCTTCCGTAAATACGCGTTAAATTGTCTAACCTGGTCCATTTGTACTCGAGAGACAGCGCATTACATGGTCGATCAACGTAAGAATTATTCCTCGCTTTCCTTCAAAATCTGCCTTGAGTGAGGCGGACGTGAGCTACACGAAGAATTCCTACGTACATACATAAAATAGTTAATTTCCGGTTTCCTCAACCAACTCTAGACAAAGCCGAAATTCGTTCGACGGTGTTACTAATCAGTTGAATCACCTAAATATTTCGAAGAAAATAAAACATTCTTGTTCCAGTAACTTACGAACAGCCCCATTTTCCAATCGTAGGCGTCGATTACCTTGGCACAAGACTATATGAACATTCTTACACATGAGGTACGAAATAGCTGGAAATTCACCATGTAGGCCGAAATTCCCGCATACGCACCAATAAAAAAAAACACATATACATTGGGTATTGTCAAGGCGTCGGACTTTCGTCATACTCTGCCGCGAAGGCTTTTCTAACGATCCGACCTTTATGACAACACCGACATACAAAGAAATGCAGAAATAGACAAAATGTAGTGTTGTCAACCCGTCAAACTTTACATCTTACTACGCCGAAAGGCTCTTCAGACGATCTGACATTGTGATAACACTGACACAAAAATGCAAAAATAGACACGACACAAAATTTTATACAATTCTCAGCCCCAGAGTCAGTGCAGCACATTTAAATGATTCCACGTTGCTCGACGACATCGTTCGTACACACGATTTGTATATATTCTTTCTGTTTCCAAAGTTTTCACTAACGTCGTTAAACAACGGATTAAGGGAATTATCACCCTAATAATTATCATACCTACAGAACAATGAACTAAAATGAAATTAATGACGCATACCAATGATGTTTGAGAATAACCAGCGTCAGCGTCAACAACATTATGGGGAAAGAGTGATCAAGAAATTTCCACACAACGGCGCAAAACCACCTTCACTAGCTTGGCTCAAAAACAACTCGTCATTTTGATACACCTTTATAAATCAATGTTACTGACCATACTCTCTCAGACATTTCCTGCTTTCATATCCTACATTATAATCTCACGTAATACCACACTTAACTTGACGCACAAGAGAATTATTTTACTGCCTCAGCACAGAACAGCCATGAAATTACATAGCTTCGCTGCACCGCAGACTGTCACGCTGATCCGTATTGTTAAGATAAATTCCATGTATTCACCGCAATGCCTTTCATCTCTATTCTCATGCTGTATTAAATTCACTCAACAGAAATCAAATCTCCATCTCGAATATTGTACATTTCCAAAAAATGTGAAACGCACATATTTCCGTGAAGCTAACTCGTTAACTTTGCCTAAGCAAGAACACACTCTCCGTATTACACAATAATTCCATTTGAATTACCGACGGGAATGGACAGCATCATTTTAAGTGTCAATAAAATATTGAATGGAGAACGCTTGCAATTTCAAAAACGAAATTTATACATCGAGTATTGTAGCTGACTTCATGAAATTCTCAATTTGACATAGAAAATTCTTCCTTTAACCATCCGTAACACCTTAGGAATAACTCCACCTGGGTTGCAGATTCCAGCGTTAACAAATTATTAAAAGTTTCAATTCATCATGGTGAGTATTAACTTGAAAATTCCTATTTGGGCAATCAACGATTAAAAAAAAATTGCAAGCTCAAAATTCAATGCGCGCTCAAACTGACAAAGAAAAATTATTTTATTGACGACATGTAACCGTTTAGACTACAAAAAAATTGCATTTAATCCACGTGTTCCCCCAAAATCTACAGATACTTAATGTAATACAATTCCCTCCCACCTGAAGGCAGCTAGGATTGAATAATCTTAACCCGCGCACTGTAACTGGTCGCCTCATTTACCAGGCTCACTGGTTGCCAGACGTAAGGCATAACCCCAAGTTGTTATACACCAAAATGATCGTCTCAGCGAGTGCTACACAGCTGGAGCCAGAAACCCCCACATTGTGGGGGTTAAGGCAGAGCTCCAACCACTTGGAAGTTGGGAGGGGTAAGCACAGTCAGTGTGGTAAATGAGGCGACCGTGAGAGGGTGTGCGTGCGAACAGTCAGTGGCAGCCTCAGTTACCAGCGAAACTACTCAGGGCCTTATTTCGCCTTATTTCGTAAAAATGGCAAATAAGACAAATCTGAAGTCAGTAGCGTGTAGAGCAGTATTTTATTCATATTGTGTGAAAATTAAAAGTTTCGAAACACTATACTTACAGTAATATAACCAGACATGCAAACATGCATTCATGTAGGAACTAAAACGAAGAATGGATAACACCTAGTAGACATAAATGGTCATAACTTTTTTTCTAATTGTTGTAGAGGAAAAATAAAAACATCAGCAGGTTTGGAAGGATTTTCTGCATAAAATAGCAGTGAAAAACATTACATTGTTCCCAAAACACAAAAATGGCCATTGATCTCTTTGAAGCAATGTTGTGCAAAAATCTACAGAGTTTGACTCCATATTACAAAGAAACGGTTCAAGTTATCAAAAATTTGACAACATCAAAGTGTAAAGCAACATTTTTTACTCATTACTTCATATTTTTACATCTCTGCCTATTACGGTAAGTGAACAGGGAACGGCAGAGTAACGCGGGTAAATTGACTACTTTTCTGAGGGATGCGCGACCGTGCGCGGGTTAAATTACCACGCTCTACCGTCGAATTCACATCAAAAGGAAATTTTTAAACATCATGAATTTATAAAAGTTAAGGACGCAAAATTTTTATGCTCAGTGAATTTGATATAAAGGTATAGATTGACTCATGTCAGGGTCGAAATGGATTGTATACTTGGCACATGGGAAAATTTACCCAAAATATTTAATGATTTTAGTGTATTATTTTTGAAGCAATTACTTAAATTCTCACTCTGATGTACTGGAGCTTATCACAATGATCTTGTGAATAGAAAAAGGAGGATGAATTTACTTTACTTAACACACGAGCAGAGGCATCATTTATATCCAAGTCCCTAAAACTAGACTACGAACTGAATGTGCAGCATCGTTGAAAATCATCACTTACTTTAAAACACTACATTTAATTTTTATCCTAAGCACCGCCACTTAATTCATTCAACAGTTTTGCAACAAGAATTTACCACCCCTTTGATAGCAAGGAAATTGATTCTCAAAATTCCCATTACTGCTTCTTAGCCAATGTCAATTTACATAATTGAAGCACTCAAATATCAATGAATGAAAACATGAATTATGTTGCTAAAGCTGATTGGAGAAGCTTGACACACACGAGGCCAAAAAAAATTCTGCAAATTATTTTGAGTAAGGTATCATTAAAAAAAAAATTCCAACTAGATTAATTACTAAATGTCTCAAAGCCCAGAAAATGTAAACTTGTTTCACAGATTCACTTGAGATAAGGCGGCGTTTGCTGAGGTTAAGGCGTTATTTCCACAGACAATGCTTCACACCCAAATTCAGTTAAACCTGATAATTGTACAGATCATAGAAAAAATTTAACTAAAAATTCAGCACTCAAGAAAAATTTTATCGAACACATTATCAAGAAAATAGAGCAAGTATTTGATGCAATATTCACTTAGACAATATTAACTAGATTAACTTAGCGGCAAAAAAAAATGCGCAAAGATTCCAGAAGGTATAAATTTCTCGTAGCATTTTGAAAACTTAATGGCCATGGATTACACACAGTCATGTACACTTCAAATAAGGCGCTCAGAAAATGGTCCGACTGCAGCTGCCAGAATCTCAAATTTTATTACTTCGTCCTCCAACAGCGCGACCGGCGTTAGGCGTCGGCACCGCTCTCTACGTTAGAATTTTACTCCAAAAATTGGAATGCCCACGAAATGACACGGATGAATTGTACTTGCAGAAAATTCTGCTTAATTATCGAGCGACTATTTGACTGAATTAAAAAAAGGAAGAAACAGATATTTTTAGACAACTGAAAATAATTAAAAAAAATCTCCATGCTGATATACAGACAGTACGCTTGCATAGGTTAATTAATATTTTCCCTGTCGCGATACGTGAAATCGCTTACTAATCACGCACGCAGGGGGAGTCTCAACCCCCAAACATTTTAAAATATTGTCCATCATGCTTGCGTACACCTGCATCCCAGACATGGAGAATAAAAGAATTTAAAGATTTACATGAATTTATTTGGGGTAACACGTGGATAAAGTACTCAAGGCATTGGAACGAAATGATTTGAAAGGGCACAATTGCGTTAAAGAAAGGCACACACATATCTACCGTCCTAAGACTTTAAACACGACATGTATAAATGTGATGCTTACCGATAATTCAAGTTACCAATACTCCTTTGTTGACAACAAATTATGCATCCACAAAATTGCAGGTTCCACAGCAGCACAAGCATAATATTTACGAGAATGACACATCACAATTTAACCTGTGATTGTGACAAGGTGTCGAATCATATGAAGCGTCGCACCATTCACAACGTGAATTCGATCCTCGACTAAATAAACACAGGAAACCGATTGCCTATAATTTATATGATTTTGCGCAACACTTTGAAAAGCTCTTTTCTGGGTGCTGTTCTACATCTGAAATTGAACTTTTAACACCACCTAACAGAGCTCTCACAACCATAAACACTCGCTCTTTTGATGATAAGTAATTCACTGATAGATATTCACTGCCGATATGCTGTCGCTCACTGCTGATTTTCTTCGTCGTTGCTGAGTATAGTTGCTCTCCTGTGCTGATGTCTCGCTAACGTGCTGCAGTGGTACCTTCCACCGCTCCATCTTCGTGATGCCGGCATTACAACTCGTACTCGGCCCTGGTGCCGGGAATTTCTTAAGAGTTTCATTGGTGCACCAATTCACTGTAGTTTTGTGCGTTGATCTTCGCATCGTGGGTGAACGAACTTGACTGTTGGTACTCGCAACGTTGGCCCTTGCGTGGCTCCAAATCTTGACGCTGTAGTTGCCTGTGAGTTCGTCCCCGATGCAGAGATGTCTGAATGCTACGAATGACTCCTGACGCACGTCAGTACTTTGAAGTTTGTTGATACACTGGACGCCTCCTCTCGAAACTTCGATGGTTAACTTTCACTTTAGATGATGGATTTTGGCTGCTCATGTTTAAAGTGTGCTGGCGGCGCTCTTCACTTGCAGTCAACACCGGATTTGGTATAATGCCGGGTAATACCGGCGTCTGCCGGTATTCCGGCTGCAAAACCCCCCCTTGCTTATGCGTCTCTCTCGTAGCGTCACCGAGCGGGAAATTCCTCACTAGGCTTCATCTACCCTCCTTATAAGCGTTTCGCATCCTTGCTTTGAGATTGTTCTCGAACATTCCATTCTACAGAGGCCGTATCTGCATCCTGATTGGCGGGATCCTTGTTTGTTCTGACATCTGGGACTCCCATTGGTGTGTGCTCAGACACACCTTCTCGCGTGATCCCTAGGCAAGCGTTCATTGGTTTAGCACAATTGGTTCTCTGCTACGTCTCACGCCTTTCCCCCTCGAAGCAGCCCCGCTTGTCGGCCTAACCGTCAAATTCCAATCCTTGAAGTATTTTCCCAAAGAACATTTTACGAGCTTGTTTCCCCAAAAATATATTTTACGAGAGTATTTCTCAAAAATTCCCAAAAATGTTTTATGAGAGTAATATTTCTGGACAATTGGTTTAGCCCAATTGGTTCTCTGCTAACGTCTCACGCCTTTCCCCCTCGAAGCAGCCCCGCTTGTCGGCCTAACCGTCAAATTCCAATCCTTGAAGTATTTTCCCAAAGAACATTTTACGAGCTTGTTTCCCCAAAAATATATTTTACGAGAGTATTCCTCAAAAATTCCCAAAAATGTTTTATGAGAGTAATATTTCTGGACACATTTATGCTTCGAGCACCGTCTTTCTGAAAATAGTGTGAGCCCTTTTAAATGCAATCCATTTTTGCATGTTTACACGGTGATTTTTATATTGATTGTATGCCCTAGGATATTCCCTGTGACTTTCCTTACATTTTTCATTCCACCAACAATTCATTTTCCGTCCAGCTGGGCTCATGCTACTATTTTTAACACTGCCTTCAGTTGCACTAATAATTGCCTGTGTCATTGCTCCACAAGCTTCATCACATGTTAGGTTACTAAGAATGGGGAAGTTTGTGGTTTCTCTAAACTTGGGCCAGTTAGCTGATTTAAGGAGCCACCTATTTGGAAAATTAACCTGCAATATTTCTCTATTTGAGTCCATGTACACTGGGAAGTGGTCTGACATCATGGTGTCTGGGTGGATTTTCCATGTTAGGAGAGAGTGCAAATCTTCAGTCACTAGTGTTAAGGGGACCCTCTGAGGCCCCTTTTTGCTCCGATGGTCATTTTTCATGTTCTTGTTGGAAAAGGACCCTTGGGTGGTGGACTATTTGGTCCTAAAATTTTATGGTGCTGTAGACAATAGATCCCCTCTCCAAGGGGGGTAAGGGGACCAAAATCTTAAATTTACAACTTCATTTTGACCCCATATAAAAAGAAAAAAAGAAGAATTGAAAAATTTGCAAATTTACTTTTGTTAGATATGTTCCAAGAATTCTAAAACTTAGTGATGTACCGATACCATTTTTTTGGCCGATACCGATACCGATACTCCGATACTTGAAAATACCGATACTTTGACCGATACTACTACCGATACCAATACTTTTACAATCATCTAACCTAATAATACCCGTTGTGTGTTAGTTTATGTATTAGTTCGGTGTCCGCTTCTTAAGAAACATAGGATGTCTGAGTTTGCGGTATCACGGAGACCGAATTCCTCAGTGTAACATTGAAAGATCGTCTGTACATGTAATGATATGTTTGAAATTTCATCAGGATAGGTTAGTAGTATTGGATAGGTTGTTGTGATCGCCGTAATTTGCGCATTTTCCTAACCATGTCGCTTTTGTGCAGCTTTTAGGCCATATTGAATAATTAAAAGACATTAAATTAAATATAGTAATTTGGTGAATAGCTGTGCCCTAAGTAATCATTTTTGAGTAATGGTGATTTGTCACCGGAGGGGAACTCCGAGTCAAGAAAGCTTTGTGTGTTCTTGTGCATATGTGTTCGGCATAAACATTTTAAACCTACCCGACTTTCCGTTCTACGTATTGGCAACAGTTGAAAACGCATTAGTGGTGTAGGGTCTACAAGAACCGCAGTTGCTACCATGTAATGACGATCGCTAGGCCTTCGCGTCGTGAACGTGCTTTGCGGCGGTGCGAGTCACGACATAGAATTAGGATAGCATAAGTTAGATAATGTTGACGGAATTTTTCCATGGGTCCATGTAGCTTAACGATGACATTGTCCTCGGCATTTCCATGGGTCATGCTGCTACCTAATAATACCCTTGCCCTTGGTTTATTTGTTTGGTGTCTGTTTCTTCCATTTCTCTGTCACTCACGCTCATAAGGATAGTTATAATGGCCGTATCTGTGATACGAGTTTCAACGGTGCGAAAAATATTTTTCATCATGGGTACTGTTAGGATGGATATACTGTATTTGTTTATCATCTACATCTTGAAAATTCGTTCATGAAAAGTATTGAATTCCATTTTTGGCAGGCCGTGTACACTTGTATTAAAATAAAACCATTATAACTCCTACGTGGGAGTTATAATAAAATTATTTCCTTATATATCTAATAATACAAAAATATTGACAAAAAAGTTTCCGATTGTGAAAAATAAAATGCTCTTTCAATGTTAACTATATTGTTGAGAAAAACAACAAAATGAAATCCATTCAATAGATATGTGTTTCTAATCGTATTGCAACGTAATGTAGACTAGCTATAATAGCAACTGGCTCCAAAAGTGGACCAAAACAAAAGTTCTCCAAAAAAGGATTGTCATTTTCGTGTTATTCACACCAAATTCGAGTACATACTTTGGCGAAAGAAAATATTAAAATTCGGTAGGCCCAGAAACCGAACATATCCGCAAACACGCAACCATCTATAAGATGAAGAATTTAAAAACGACAATTTCAAGGAACTTGATCAAATTTATTAGGAATACGTATCGGAGTCCAGATCCATCATCAGTTCGTAAATTTACAAATCATTATGTCTGCAATAAAAGATAAAGCAAAATGTTGGATACAGTCAGTAAAGGAAATCAAGAAAATAAAAATAAAATTAAAAAATGTCCCAGAAAAACTAAAATCGACAAGATTACCATTTAGTTACAATTTGTTATGGGTAGGAACTATCAGAATTGTTGAGGGCCGGTTTTCGTTTAAATATATGTAGCGACTCTAAAATTCTGAGAAGCCGAATCTAAGATTTAGTTGCATTTTACTGCGTAATTACGTACTGCGGAGTGTGAGGAGTAAGCTAATTAGTTCCCCGCGCGGAAGCTTCGGCCCCAATGTTCGACCATTCTGTTTTAAAAATTTCGTGACGTCATGCCGACGTACGATGATATGCACTTCACACAACTGTATAACTGTTAAAAATAAATCAGAGATCGAGGTTTGCATCTCCATCGGAAGCGTATCCTTGTACCGGAAAAATGAAGCAACCATAAAATTATACAATTCCGGTACAAGGATACGCTTTTGATGGAGAAAGAGCCTTTCTGATTTATTCTTACAGTTGTGTGCAGTGCACATCATCGTACGTCGGCATTACGGCACAAAATTTTTATATCAGAATGGCCGAACATCGGGGTTGAAGCTTCCGCACGGGGAATGAATTTGCACAATTCGTACGTAATCACGCAGTAAAATGCAACGAACCGATATCCTTTGCGGACTTCAAAATCTTAGATTCGGCTTCAACTACATGTGACCTCAGAATTTCAGAGTCGCTACATATTTTTAAACGAAAACTGGCCCTCAACAATTCTGACAGTTCCTACCCATCGTAAATTGGAAGTAGATCATGTCGATTTTACTTTCTCTGGGACATGTTTTGACTTTTTTGTTTTCGTGATTTTCTTTAATGACTATATCCAACATTTTATTTTTTCTTTTATTGTAGTCGTAATGAATATTAATTTTACGAACTGATGATGGAGCTGGACTCCGAAACGTATTCCTAGTAAATATGATTAAGTTCATTGGAATTTTTCTCGTTTTTAAATTCATCAAGTTGCGATGAAAGCAATCAACTGACCCGTTCAGATGTATCGAACTATAAGATTGTTCGTGAATTGTTCAAACATCTTAACATCGAAGAAAAATGCAAGATTCGTAATGAACGGTGATATGCATGCTAAGTTAAAATAAATTATTAGCTTCGTAATATTTGGCAATTTACAAGCTAAATTAAAATAGGATTTTCGGCAATTTCTATATTAAATTCACAAACACTTTCAAATGCACCTTCAACTTTATTAAATTGGTTTGGTTTTTGTTAGCCTGTCACATACTTTAAGATATGGACATTAGGTCAAACTATAAAGGTTTAGTCTTAAAAGTATAAAAATTTTATGTAGCTACAGGGTTTAACTATTCATTTTACATAGCTTTCAGTTATGACCGTGACTCATCGGGAATTAAAAGTAGTGAATTCAGTTAGCGGGCCTGATTGAACGCTATAATTCAACAGTTAGCTATCTAATTTACTAGGTATGAATAGGCTCTTTATTTGATTACAAGTACGCACAGCCCGTCAAAAATTACGGGACTTGCTAACTTTCTTGAACAAATTTTCCAAATGTGATGCCCAACGAATGTATTCATACTAACATCGCTCGTGATGAAAAATATTCTTGTTCTTACGCACTGGTGAAACTCGTATCACAGATACGGTCACTATAACTCTCCTCATGAGCGTGACAAAGAAAATGGAAGAAGCGGACTCCAAATAAACCAAGGGTATTATTAGATAGTAGCAGGACCCGCGGAGATTCCATGGACAATGTCATCGTTAAGCTAGGCGGACCCGAGAAAACATTCTGACAGTATTACCTAACCTGTGCTAACCTAGCCTATCCTAATCTAAGCTAACCTATCCTATCCTAACAAAACCTATCCTGATAAAATGTCAAATATTTAAATGCATGGAAACGCCATCTTTTAATGTTACACTGAGGAATTCGGTGTCCATGATACCGCAAACTCATACAACGCGGACACCAAATCAATATTTAAATAAACACACAACGGGTATTATTAGGTTAAATACTTTTACTTTCATGATTTATGACCTTCATTTGAATGATAAAATACGTATTTTTGGAAAGTATCGGTAAAGTATCGGCCGGATTTTGCCGATACCGATACCACTAAATATGGTTGATACTGCCGATACCGATACCGATACATCGGTACATCACTACTAAAACTGTCTTAGTTTTTGTTCTAGCATAAAACTCAATGAATTCTATTCTTTTGAAATATCAATACCAGAGGACTAAAAACCAATATGGCAAATTTTTTCAAAAACTAAGGCCTGAATCAAAAAAATGTATAGAGGAAATTGTGTTTCTTTTCAAAAGTTACATGTACTCGTCAAATTTCATAAGAATCAGACTGAAAACAAAAAATTCCATAATTTTACGAAATAAGTAAAAAAATTGAAATTTTTTTTTGTAAATTACTATTCACAGTGTGAATAAGATGTTATGCATAGAGATTATTGAAATAAAAATAAAAAGCTTTCAATTACATAAATTTTCCATTATATTACACTTCAACAAAAAATTTTGTTTTTGGCCTATACGGTAAAGTCATTTATTTTCAAAATTCAAAGGAATAGAAGTCATTGAGTTTTTATGCTAGGAAGAAAACAAAGACAGTTTTGGAATCCTTGGAACAGTTCTAACAAACTGACATTTTTTGATTTCCCAATTTGTGCATTGTCTTTTTTTCGGCTAGTTCAAAACCTAAAAATTCGGTATATTTTAGGTATTGATCAAATACCGCATATACAGTGATATCTCTGTACTCGACCATAATCCGTTCTGAGGTGGTGGTCGAGAACCAATTTGTTCGAGAACCGAGACCAATTTTCCCATAAGAAATAACAAAGTAATTTAATCCATTCTTACCATCAAGAAAAAAACCTAAAATATTAAAAGAACGTGTATCTAAACAACAATGAAGACGTAAATGTGCGCAAGCAGTACATGATAACGATTCGTAAATTTGAAGAGCTTTTTCGCAGATGAGAGCTTCACTGATGCTGTTCCCTGCCAACATCTTTTCCTTGATGATGATAAGAAGCCACTTCTCCATTTCTTCCATTATCTGAGGCCTTTGCTTGCTAATTCCTGTCACTCCCATTGCAACATCAGCTTTCTTTAACACTTCCTTATGCTTCAAAATAGTGGAAATGGTTGATTTCGCCATTTCGTACTGCGACGCGAGGTCGGACACTCGTACACCACTTTCATATTTTTCAATATAATTCCCTTCTTCAGTTCAATAGTGGTCCTCACTATTTTCCTCTGTGCCTTCCCCTTATCACTATCTTTCTTTAGACCCATAATTAAGGGCTAGAGCAAGACGAAAAAGTTTAAATCTGGAAAGAAATACAGTACTCGAACAAACTGCGTACGTCTTACTCCGCTTACAGTCAGAGTTGAACTGACGCTTACCCGCTGGCCGAGGAGCGCGTTTGGGTCGACTCGGCTAGTCGAGTACCAAAAATCTGTTCGAGATCCGAAGCATTTTTTACTCAAATTTTTTTGGTCAAGAACCGATTTGGTCGAGTATAGAGGCGGTCGAGAACCGAGGTACCACTGTATAAAAAAAAAATTTCAATAGAAAATTCAGGAATGTCAGTTTGTTTGCAATGTTACGAGGATTTCAAAACTGTCTTTGTATTAGTTCTAGCATAAAAATTCATTGACTTCTATTCTTCTGAAAACATCCCAAAAATGAACCAAGAAACGAGTTTTAAAAAAAAAAAAAAAACTAAGGCCTAAATACAAAAACTTCTTGAATAAAATATGTTTCTCTTGCAAAAATACATATAGTGGCCAAATCTCAGACCAATCGGATCAAAATTCAATTTTGATGAGAGAGCCCCTTGAGTCAATGTGAGTATAGTTTCCGTTTGATGATAAAAACATAGGGGCTGTGTTGTTCAACAAAATAAGATTGTTGTCTGTAATCCAATTTTCTATAATTCTGCCTCTTCTATCTATAAAGTCTGAGCCCCAGGAATAGTTGTGGGCATTTGAATTCATCACAATGATGCTGGATCCCCTATTCAAATTGCTATTCTCTAGTAGGTTGTGACCTACTAAGTCATTATGAAGTGTTGGTGGCAGATACATATTGATGATGTTGATAGGTTTCTTGTTAATGAATACTCTACAAGCTGCAACTTCAACAGGAGTGTTGATTTGAATAGGTATTACAAGGTATAGTATTATGGACAGAAGTCATTACCCCACCTCCTCTATTATCTCTATCTTTTCTGAAGGGTGGAACATAGTTATTTAGCTTTAGCTTCGTTTGATTGTGATTTTGTAAGTGAGTTTCTTGTAGGCAAATAATTTTTGGTTCATATTGATTAATGAGCAACTGCAGGAAGGGGAGTTTAGGAAAGTATCCTCTCATATTCCAATGCCATATTGATAGATTCATTATGGGCTTATTAAAGAGGTGACATTTAGTTTAGTTAGCACTTCTGTTATAAGATCTTCAGCATTCAGGATGTTACCAAGTTCTGTAAGTAGTTCAATACGCTCAGTGATTGAATTGGAGATTAGCATTTTGACAATTGTAGGAAGAAGTTTAAGTATTATGGTCTTGATTGATATTTCAATGTCCTTTTCTGAGATACTTTTATGGCTTTGCTGGTTTTTAGAGGCAGGAGGATCTTTTCTTTCAATGCTGAGTCACAATATTAGCTGAGTCACAATTAGTAGCCATTAAGTTGTAAGTTCTTTCTGTGTTCAGTTGGGTTGGTGTATTCTGGTTCATAAGTTGAGTGTTCTATGGCTTTATTTTCCATTGCTTTGTTTTGAGTAGGCTGCTTCTGCAGTTCTAGCCTTTTATGAGCATGCCTAGGTTTGCCTAGATTCTGTTTTGGTGTACCATGGCTGTGAAGTGAGCTATTTGAATTGATTGCATTAGCGTATGTTTTTTGTGTCAAATTTTGAGATTCAGTTTGGGTTCTTGATAGTACAAGTAGGGGGAAGGAGGGTCTTGATTCTAATTCTGGGAGAGTATCTTGCTGCTGGTGGACTTGAGTTTGGTTTTGAACTATTTTTCTTGCATTTACAAACGAGACATTTATCTTGCTTGGAGTTTACCAACATTATGTTCTTGAATATAAATGGGGCATTCTTTTGAGGCAGCTGTATGGCTTCCCTTGCAAATTGTGCAAACTAGATTTTCAACGGTGCAGAGGTTTTCATCATGTTATCGGATGAGCAATTCTCAGACTTTCCGGTTTTGGCAGAATGAGGTAGTATGTCCCTATTGCCAGTATTTGGTACATCGAATGGGATTGTTGTAGAAAGGATCCACTTTGTAATTTGAATAGCCTGCTTTCAACTCTGTAGGGCAAGTTCCAAGGAAAGTAAGTACAACTGTACAAACAAGGGTGAATTGGCACGGTTTGGATCCATGTACATTTTTTGTATGCCTACTACACCAGAGGAGGCAAGTTGCTGTAAAAAATCTTCTAATGAGTCTGACAAGAATTCTGGGACATAAATCTTTCCATAGGAGGTGTAAGCCCCTCATACTATTTGACTTTTAACTGGAATTTCACCAAACTTCTTTAGATTCATCAAGGTTTTCACCTGGCTTTCTGTTTTAGCTTTAATAATGAGATTGCCTTATCTTTTATACTCTACTTTTTCCACTTTACCACACATTTGGTTTTTTGTAGCTTGTACTTAGAAAGGATTTAGTTTTGTCAAGTTTTGGTTATTATCTTGTGCATATATTTTTACAAGTTTAACTGTATTTGGGATCTTATCTGCATTTTCTGACAAATTTAAGTCTATTTTAGCAGATTTTAACACTGCAGGGTATTCCAGATTTTGTTTTAGTTTTTCTTGATTGTTTGGAATTACCAAAGTTGATTCAGATAGAGACTCATTGCTAGAAAGAACTCCTGAGGGATCTGACTCACTAAGCAATGATACATTGTGCTGAGACATTTCTGAATCAGAGAGACTATGGGTTTCCCTCTATTTTATGCTTTGCAAATCCAAAAACTCGTGACTACTTTCTAATGTTTTTTTAGAAGTATTATTATGAAATTCTTTGTTATTTTGCTTTGGGCTTCTATTGTTAAGGTTTCTTGTCTTGGAGCTGGTTGTGATTTACTCTTAACTAGGAGTTGACGTTGTTGCGGAGCAATTTTCGTTAGTTTTCCTTGCATTATTGTATTCAGATTTCTCTGACTCTGAGATGGGTTGAGTGTAAGTGCAGGTAACTTTTCCTTTGACACTGCTTTTACCTTCCCCGGGGTCACCCGAAAGTTTGCTGTTGAGAGGCATTGTATAATCAAGTCTGTTGATAACGTTCAAGAGTTTATCCTTGATAGTATCTATTGCTTGATTTTGATTTATTCCTATGTACTACCTTTATCAAAAAACAATGACCGAATTACTGTTGTTTTATGTTATTTGTAGGTCAATATCCTTTTAAATATCAGAGTTATCAAAGTTACGGCAAAACAAAAATAACAATTTAGGGTTGCTGAGGGCCTAAGCCCCCAGTAGAAGTTTACCAAGAAAGAAGGCAAACTAATTTGATTGAAATCGATTTCTGACTCATACACACGTTTTAAACTGAATCACTTGCCAATAATAGGTAAATTTTTCAGGAAGTTCCGTTTGATAACTTGAACTTGAGGGCCGACAGCGTCGGGGCCTTTGTAACGGCCTACAATTCCCTCAACAATTTTCACACAAGATTTCAGCACCCGGTACCAGACTTGTCCACTAAACTACTCAGGATCTACCAATCCTTGTCACAAGCTGCCATTGGATGGCATCACTGGGATAGCCAGTGTGTCAAAACACCATCCCCAGGCATATTGAGTCATTACTGACCATTCTACCTGACTGGCTCATTCCAGTCACTGTCTCTTACTCCAGGCACGCACAAGAAACATTTTCATAGCTTCAATGATACTCAAATTACACTCCTGATCCAATCCAGCAAGACAGCTCATACCGCAATCATCTTCAGCACAACTGGCATACCACTCATTCTCTCCATACTGCTCAAGCACCACATTCATAAAATTTTCTCTCTCTTGCTCATACTTACAACATTCCAGCACAAAATGCTCAATTGTTTCCTCCACTCCACTAATACACTGCCGACATAATCTGTTATTATTCTCATTCCACCTCCATGTACGTCTGTTCACACTCAATGACTTACATCGGTAAATCTGAAGGAGATGACAGTTGTCGATTTTCCACTTTTTGGTGCCTGAACCTAATTATTTGAATCAAAATAAACAAGTTTTTTTCTATGCACTTTTCGTCTCAAATGAGTATTTTACGATTTATAGCGGTAAGTTTAGTTTCGTCATTGATGACGAATGCGCTCGAATAAACAGCTACTCATCGATTTTCGAATTTTTGTTGCTTGAACCATGGTGATAACATCGAAATAAACAACTTTTCTTCTCTACACTTTTTTCGTCAAATGAGTATTTAACGAGGTATAGCGGTAGGTTTGGTTTCGTCTTTCAAGACAGAGCGCTGGAAGCGAGACGCCATTGCAGTATTGCCATACAACTCGATCAAAGAATTTCTTTCCGCTTCAAAGACTGGAGTTGCGGTAAGTCATTTACCGCTATAACTAATAAAATACTCATTTGAGACAAAAAGTGCATAGAAGAAAACTTGTTTATTTCGATCTAATTAACTATGCTAAGGCATCGAAATTTACAAAATCGACAACTGTCATCTCCTTCAGATTTACCCTTACATCTCACAGCAAACAAGAGTTGACTTCCAAAACTACCATCATAGAACATCTCAAACTTAGGTGCTTCTTTATTCATATACCAGTCAAGTGCAGGCTTCTGCATCATGCTAAGCCTCCACTTATTCAATCCATACTCTTTTGTTTGCCTCTCAATCTCTTTCTTCCACCTCTTGCAGTCCCAATCAGGCCCTAAACCTCCATGATTTATTAAACTCCAGTCATCCACAGGTCTCCCAATTCTAACATGAATAATCTTTTGCGGTAAATCTGAAGGACATGACAGTTGTCGATTTTGCAAATTGTAATGCGTAAACATGCTTAATGACACCAAAATAAACAAATTTTCTTCTATGCACTTTTCCTCTCAAGTGAGTATTTTATTAGTTATAGCGGTAAATGACTTACCGCAACTCCAGTCTTTGAAGCGGAAAGAAATTCTTTGATCGAGTTGTATGGCAATACTGCAATGGCGTCTCGCTTCCAGCGCTCTGTCTTGAAAGACGAAACCAAACCTACCGCTATACCTCGTTAAATACTCATTTGACGAAAAAAGTGTATAGAAGAAAAGTTGTTTGTTTCGATGTTATTACCATGTTTCAAGCAACAAAATTCGAAAATCGATAAGTAGCTGTTTATTCGGGCGCATTCGTCATCAATGACGAAACTAAACTTACCGCTATAAATCGTAAAATACTCATTTGAGACGAAAAGTGCATAGAAGAAAACTTGTTTATTTTGATTCAATTAATTAGGTTCAGGCACCAAAAAGTGGAAAATCGACAACTGTCAAGTCCTTCAGATTTACCTCTTTTGCATACTAACTAAGCTTCCTTGCATGCCCCCAACACACTTTCTCCCAATAGCTTACACTCAGATTCCATTCAAAAATTCGCTTTACCCATCTGCTATTCTGCATTCTTTCAATTCTCACCTTATAATTCAGCACTGCTAACATCATTCTTTCTGAAAATAGGCTCCACCCAAGGTCACCTCTAATGGCTTCTGTAGCTGTCCATTTCGGAGCACCCAATGCTAACCGTCCTACCTTATTTTGTATTACATCCAGCTTTTCAGGATCACTTCCATTCCAGGCAAGAGCACTCATACCATACATGACACTAGGTACAGCAACATACTTCCACATTCCTCTCACACATTCATACTTGTTTGCTCTGTATCTGGCCACGCTACTTAATCGTCCACTCCACTGCATAGCTTTTGCCACTTTCTCACCCTTAGTTCTAGTGCATCCATCTTCACTTATCATACAACCTAGATATTTGTATTCTTTTGTTCTACCTATTCTGATTTCTACAATATTCCACAGTCTGTCTCTATCAGTCTCTATCAGTCTCATCACTATTTATAACCATAACCTAGCTTTTGTCGGCACCGAAGTTCATCTTGAAATCTGAAAGCCACCACGTCCTAGCGCCACAACCTCAGCACTCTTCACCTTCTGTCGGCATAGGGTACGTGCTTACGTGAAAGTAGCATCCGGTGACCCATAATTTGCGGAATTTTTAGTCTCTCACTTCTGAACCTCCGAATAAAAATTTGCTCGCATCATTTCAAATTCGAGGTAGGGTAATGACCCGCCATGCCTTGGGATGGTGTTTTGACGTACTGGTTATCCCAGTGATGCTGTCTAATGGCAGCTTGTTACAAGGATCGGTGGATCCTGAGTAGTTTGTTGAACAAGTCTGGTACACAGGCGCTGAACTCTTTTGTGTAAATATTGTGAGTATTACAGAGGGAATTGTAGGCCGTTACAAAGGCCCCGACGCTGTCGTCCCTCAAATTCAAGTTCAAGTTCAAGGTGCAAACGGTGAAAACAATTGAAGACTACTGGAAGGACATTGGTGGAATGAATCAGCATGTAGGAGATGATGATCACGTAAAATTTCTGATTGATGGACATGAGCTGCAAATGGAAATCACTTGCGAAGGGATTAAATTTTTTTGAAGAAAGTGAAAAATGGAAAGGCATGTGGCCCGGATAGGATCCCATATGGGTTCTATAAATGTGGAGGATAAAGTATAGTTAAACAAACAAATAAACAAACAAACAATGTAGGCATCTACGGATGCTTTATTTCAAATTCAAGCCTGATACATATCACCTTGAACATTGTTGAGATCCAACTTCAGTATATATATTTATTATTATATATGAGTTGTCGCAGTCGCCCATTAAATTGCTTCCGTCCCGTTTTCTATATTCATGTGCTAACCGTCTTTGTAGAGCGATCGAGCTCCTTCTTCTTGTTCTCGCCGCCGTGCTCGACGGACGTACAGTACATGTAGTTCCTAGATTACCTACTGTGTTTCTATACCCCACACTCATACTTATAATCGTTGCCGTACTCCATTATTCCAAGATGGAAAGAGGCCTCTCTGGTCTAACAGGTTATGGGCCCAGTAGCCTAACTTTTGATGGCAATGACGAAAGGTATGAGTTGTGGGAAGTGAAATTTCGGGCCTACCTAGACTTGAAGTCGTTGGATGCCGTCCTTGAGGGCGAAGAATCAAGTCTGGATGTTGAGAAGAACAAGCAAGTGTTCTCCGAGCTCGTGCAAAGGCTCGATGATAAAAGTCTCTCGTTGATTATCAGAGACGCCTATGGAGATGGAAGAAAATCCATGAAGATTCTGCGTGATCATTACCTCGGCAGCAGTAAGCCCAGAATTATTTCTCTGTATTGCAAGTTGGCTGCGCTGAAGATGAAAAATGGCGAGACGGTAACCGACTACTTGCTGCGGGCAGAGACAACTGCATCCTACCTGAAGAAAGCCGGCGAGAGTATCAGCGATGGACTGATAATCGCCATGATTATCAGGGGATTGCCAGCTGTTTACAACGCGTTTTCTACCGTCATCACGCAAATTGACAGTAAAGAAATGGACTTCATGAAATTCAAATCGGCTCTCAAGAGTGAAGAAGAAACAAAGAAGACCCGACAAGGCTACAGTGAAAGTGAAGAAAGAATTATGAAAGTGAAAGATTCTAAAATTACTTGTTACTTATGTGGTAAGTCAGGTCACAAGAAATATGAGTGTAAAAGTCACAGTGAAGAGAAAAATCGGTGGTGTTCAATTTGTAAAAGTGCATCTCATGATACTAATTTTTGCAGAAAGAGAGATACCGCAAAAGCGATGGCTACTGATAGCAAAGATGTGAAAAGCTCTTTTTGTTTTAGAGTATCAACAGACTCAGAAAGTGCTTCTGTTGTAGACAGTGCAAAGTTACTGGTGGATTGTGGAGCTACTGCTCACATTATTTGTGATAAATCTAAGTTTGTATCTTTAGATGAAAGTTTTGACCCTAGGAATCATTTCATTGAATTAGCAGATGGTTCTAGGATGAACAATATTGTAGAGTGTAAAGGTGATGCGAGAATTACCCTGACTGACGCCAAAAATAGGAAACACGATGTTCTCTTAAAAAATGTTCTTTGTATTCCTAGTGTTAAGCAGAATATTTTCTCTGTCCAGGCTGCTATTGATCAGGGTGCATCATTTAATTTCAGTCAAAACGCCTCAAAGTTGTTTGCTTCAGATGGGAATGCGTTTAATATTAAAAAATGTGGCAAGCTGTATTATTTAAATTCTGTAAGCTCTGTTGATTCTATTAATGCTGTTGGTGAACACACTCTGGAGGAGTGGCACAATATTCTTGGGCATTGTAATGTAAAAGATGTGTTGAGCCTAGAAGGTATTACTAAAGGAATGAAAATTACCAACAAGCATAATTTCGATTGTGAGATCTGTGTCCAGGGTAAAATGTGTCAATATAGGAGCAGAGACCCTGATGAAAAGTCAAGAAAACCTTTAGAGCTAGTCCATAGTGACCTAGCTGGACCTATAAGCCCTACTTCTTTTGAGAATTCCATGTATGTCATGTCTTTTGTGGATGACTTTTCAGGCCTCATTTTTGTGTATTTCCTCAAAAGTAAAAGTGACACTGTTGGGGCATTTAAAAAATTTTTGGCTGATTCTGCTCCATTTGGCTCTGTTAAACGTTTAAGAACAGATAACGGCACCGAGTATTCCTCAAACTTGTTCAAAGCTGTTGTCACGGAGAACAAAATAAAGCATGAATTTTCAGCTCCGTACTCTCCCCATCAGAATGGGACTGCTGAGAGATCTTGGAGATCATTGTTTGAGATGGCTAGGTGTTTGTTGCTGCATGCAAATTTGCCAAAAGAATTGTGGAATCATGCTGTAAGAACAGCTGCTTACATTAGAAATAGGTGTTTCAATAAAAGGACAGGCAAAACTCCTTTTGAGATGTTCACGGGAAAGAAACCTGACCTTTCCAACATGCACATTTTTGGTTCAAAATGTTTTGCCATGGTTCAAAACCCAGGAAAGCTTGACCCTAGGTCAGAGCAGGGTACTTTTCTGGGATATGACCCGTGCAGCCCTGCTTACATGATTTATTTCCCTGAAACTTTTCAAATAAAAAGAGTCAGATGTGTCACATTCTGTGATAAAATTTCTAGAAATGTGGTGGGTGAGGATGAGTTCATTGCTGTAGATAACCCTGCTGAGCTGAAACAAAGTGAGAAGGCTGACAAGGCTGAGGCTGAGTTGAAACCTGGGACTGTCCCAGAAGACATTCAAAATGAAACTCATTCAGATGCAGAGCCCACTAGAAGATTTCCTGTGAGAGAAAAGAAGCCCCCAGCTTATTTAAAAGACTATGTTGATCCAGATGAATTGGATATCACTAATAATTTTGTTGATTATTGCTACAGAGTGAGCAGTATCCCTAAGTCTTACTCTGAGGCAATTTCATCCCCAGATTCTGTTGAGTGGAAACAGGCAATGACCACTGAGATAGCTGCACTAGCCGATAATGAGACGTACGAACTTGTTGAAAAGCCAAAAGATAGATCTGTTATTGGGGGACGATGGGTCTATAGTGTTAAATCAGGACCCAATGACCAGGAAACTTTCAAAGCTCGTTATGTAGCCAAGGGATATTCCCAAGTAGCTGATGTCGATTTCAAAGAAACTTTTTCTCCTACAGCACGTCTAACTTCTGTTAGAATGCTGATGGATATTGCTGTGCAAAAGTCGTACATTGTGCACCAGATGGACGTGTGCACTGCTTATCTTCATGCAAAAATTGACTGTGATGTTTTTGTAGAACAGCCTGAGGGATTTGTTGAACTTGACAAAAATGGAGAGAAGTTAGTCTGCAAACTCAAAAAATCTTTGTATGGCTTAAAGCAAAGTGGCCGTAACTGGAACAACCTTTTGCATCATTTTCTTGTTGAACAAAATTTTGTTCAATCTCTCAGTGATACTTGTGTCTATGTGAGGGAAAGCGACTCTGGAAAAGTGATTATCATTGTATGGGTTGATGATTTAATTTTGGCCTCTTCTAACGCTGTTGTACTGAGTGAAGTAAAATGTTCGTTGTCAAATAAATTCAAAATGAAAGATCTTGGACAAATTTCATGTTTTCTAGGCATTGAATTTGATGTGAAGGATGACTCAATTGAGATGAAGCAGTCAAAGTATGTTGAGAAAATTTTGTCAAAATTTAGGATGTCTGATTGTAAGCCTAAGTCTATTCCCTGTGATCCCAGTGCCAACAAGCTTGATGTAAGCTCTGATTCTAGGAATTTGTGCGATCCAAAACTGTTCCGTGAGATAGTTGGCAGCCTGATCTACTTGATGACTTGTACTGGGCCTGATATTTGATATGTTGTTACATTACTGTCGCAACATTTAACTTGTCCAACAAATGCTCATCTGAATTTGTGTAAATTTGTGTTGAAGTATCTTAAAGGTACTATTTCATACGGTTTGAAATTTGTGAAATCCGAGAACCCCGTGCAAATTACTGGTTTCTCTGACTCTGACTGGGGTGGATCCTCTGACCGGAAGAGCATATCAGGATATGTGTTTAAGTCATCTAGCAACAGTTCACTGATATCTTGGAAGTCCAAGAAACAAAATATTGTTGCTCTTTCAAGCTGCGAAGCTGAGTATGTTGCCTTGACTTATGCTGTGCAGGAGGGAATTTTCCTCAAACAGCTTCTGTGTGATATGGATGGATATGATGAACCGGTTGAAATTTTTGTTGATAATAGAGGTGCTATTGACCTAGCCAAAAACCCTGTTCATCATCAACGCTCGAAACATATAGACATAAGATTTCACTACATTCGAGCAATCATTCAAGACAATAAAGCAGTTTTGAGCTTTGTTCCTTCAGAGGAAAACATAGCTGACATGTTCACAAAGCCTGTTACTAGACAGTCGTTGCTTAAATTCAAAGTGTGTGTTTAATTCTAAGTTACTGTGTCTGACATGTTTCCAGTTTAGCTTTGTGTAGATCAATTGCAAGAAAAGGTAGAACTTTCTTGAGTACAATACTCTTAACGCTAATGCGGACTATGCATTATTGTGCGTTATATTTTTTTTGTATCGTGCTCAGTGTAATCTGTTGATCTACACTGATGATTTTTTTTATGTTTTTTTCTGCTGTTCAATGTTCAATGAAAGATCTGAATGTTGAAATGTTAGCTCTAATTGATTACTATGTGAATTAATGCATAGTGGGATGAAATACTTCAGTTGGAGGGGGTGTGTTGAGATCCAACTTCAGTATATATATTTATTATTATATATGAGTTGTCGCAGTCGCCCATTAAATTGCTTCCGTCCCGTTTTCTATGTTCATGTGCTAACCGCCTTTGTAGAGCGATCGAGCTCCTTCTTCTTGTTCTCGCCGCCGTGCTCGACGGACGTACAGTACATGTAGTTCCTAGATTACCTACTGTGTTTCTATACCCCACACTCATACTTATAATCGTTGCCGTACTCCATTATTCCAAGATGGAAAGAGGCCTCTCTGGTCTAACAAACATTGTTTTTGCAAATGCCTTATAATTAACACCAGGACGCCATGATGCTTTCTCCCTGTCATGACCGGTACCCATTTCAGACACCTGGGTAAAGTGGGGAATTGTGCTTAGAATTTTTCCCCTATACCAAACGGAGAAAATCGCCACCAGCACCGGGACTCGAACCCTCGTTGTCCGCACGGAAGCAGGTTCTAAAGCTACACGGCTATGACCAGCATAATACGTTGAAGTGTTTATTTGACGAGATATGGAAGGGTGAAAGAGTACCGGATGACTGGAACAAGAGTAATGGAGTTCTATTGTGTTGTATATTAAAACATGCGTCATTATAATGTGGTTCTGGTTTTCAGAGTACGAGCTCCGGAAGCTGTTGTTACGCTCCTCATTTTTGAGCCCCGGAAGTCTTTGTTACGCGTTTTGGCCTGACTTCCTTGCACGGTTGGCTTAAGAAGAAGTCTGTAACTGACAGAGAACAGTACACTGAAACGTGCATTCGCGAGTGTTTATTTCTCCTGCCTTGGTGGAAGTCTAAAGCTATTGAAACTGTAGTGTGCAGTTACAGCTAAATAAACCTCTTGTTGTGTTGAGAAGTGTTGTGGGATGTGCAAATCCCGAGACCCAAGGTCTCAAAGCCGAGCTCCCAGAGCTCGGATCGGCCTCCTGCAGCCGAAACCAGACACTCACCTGAGCTCATGTGTCAGAGGACACACCCAGTGTGAACACACGCTGCCGTGAAACGAACACACTTCACGGCAGAATGGAAGCACACACTAGCTCCAAGCTAGTGTGGTGCGTCTGAACAACACTCAGATACACAGGCACACGACACGCCCGCAGGTCCTACCTGCTTGTGTCTCAGCAAAAACAAAAAAAAAACACAACACAAGTATCTCGCAAGGATACTTCAAGAGCGAAACCTGAAGCTCAAACACGCTCAACCTCACTCGCCAGCAACAGACGCAATAATGCCGAAGGCCGGCGCTCAGACCGAGCTCCACACGTCAGGAAATAGATCCCACAAAATATCTCCTGCCACTCAAACGGAGCAGCTTATAACGTAAATATGTCGCATGTGTAATTCTAAACAGAATCAACACATTGGAACACCAAAGCGTCCGTGAACACAAAATACGATGTGTACACAAAGCAACCCACCGACGGGTGCCACCCTGTGATTGGCCGCACGTAGGAATACATGCCTGGCGTAGCAATACACCACAAGAAGAAATTACACAACATATTGTATAAGGGTGGTCACAAGAGTATGAAAGAACTCAAGAATAACACATCAATTGCCTTGGCTGATATTGTGTGTAAGATTTTTTGTGCTACGAGTATTTTGAACTAGAGAATGAAATATTTACCTGAAGATCTAGGAGTCTTGGGAGAGCAGAATGGTTCAATGTAAGATAGACGTGGTGAGGATAATCTGTTTGTAGTAAGTGAAATAATTGAGCAAATGAGGAAAGATAATTAAAAGATGTACCCAGAATTCCTGGATATTGAAAAGGCGTATGACTGAGTGGATTGGTTTAGGCTGTTTGAGCTTTTGAGAAAAGTTTGATTTAGTAGAAAGATAGTAAACATCGTGCAAAGTCTGTATGAAAAACACGAGCGACATCTACAGGTTAGGTAATTTGGAAACTGGGCAAATGAGGATGTTGAGAGGAGTGAGACAGGGCTGTACTCTGTCTCCACTGTTGTTTGGATGGTACACAGAAGAATTATCAATTCGACTGAGAATGAATGGCTAAGGATTGAAAGTTGGGAAGGAGAAACTGAGTTATTTGTTGTACGCTGATGATGTATTTGGGGCTAGTGAATCTGGGCATGAACTACAAAGGATGCCCAGATATACACTCCTGATCATAAGTTTAAGACCTCTTGAAAATTTAAAAAATGCCAACTTTTCAGTGATAAATAATTAAATGCATTCAACTAGTAATCGGTAATTGTAATATAGCGAGTAGTGTAAGTTCTAGTTAGAGAGACCAAAAGTTGGCAACGCTTGAGAGAGCAACACTCGCAAGTCAGTCTGCTAGTGGCCTCGAGTTCAACAACAAGTAAATGTTGACCGAGTGTGTATATAATTACCTACTGTGGTTGGTATCTAACTTCTTAAGTTCTAAACTAATGTACTAATTCTATTCTACTCTATTCTATATATTCCCGTCTATCTCCGCTCTACTCTTGCTAGCCACAGTACTGCAAATTGAGTATTAAGTTAAGGTATCCAAGAGGTGAGTGAACTATTTACCTAAATTGCTGTGTCATTGCATTGTTTATGTTGGTCAGCACTGTGACTGTGTTGTGTCTATGTGGAACCTATACTGTGCTCTAGTGTAGGGTTACCTAATCTATTATACTGGCGACGAGATGTTTGTAGAACTGCTGGGAGTGACTAAGGGGTAATGACTAGTGAGGGAACATAGAATTTGCCTAGTGAATTTTTTGTTGTTGTTATGGTTGTTGTTCTGCTCACTGGTGTTGCTAGACTGGCTAGACTAGTGAAGAAACTCAGAATTGATCAAGTGATTGTACTATTTGTGCTGTGAAAATTTTTTTTTGACTTTTCACAGTGTGTTTGACTACTAAAAATTCAATATGCCATTGATAGGTTCAGTGGGAGAATTTAATCCTGTAGAGGAAGAATTTGGAGACTATGAAACCAGATTACACTGCTTTGTTTTAAAAAGCAAAATAGGGGAAAATCAAAAAGCCCCCACCCTAATTTCACTAGTGGGTCCTAAAATTGCTAGGTTGATAAAAGACCTTATGTCTCCGAAAAAATTCCTTGATGCTACTTATGACGAGATTGTGGAAGCGTTGAGACGGCATTTTAAGCCAACCAGAAATCAGATCTTTGAGAGGTTTAGGTTCCATAAGCGGAACCAGAAACAAGGGGAAAGCATTGCTGATTTTGTGGCTAGCTTGAAAGCCCTTTCTCATACCTGTAATTTCAAACAGGGAGTGCTAGAAGAAACCTTACTGGACAGACTAATTTTGGGTGTGTCCAGTAATGAAATTCAAAATTCCTTGCTGAATGAAGCTGGCCTGACATGGCAAAAGGCCATGGATATAGCTACTGCTGAAGAAACCACACTGAGAGAAACAGTGGGGTTGAGGCAACCAAATTCAATTCTAAATGTAGGTTAGAGCAGAGTTGAGCAAACTGCGTGCAAACCTCAGGGCAAGACTCAGGCACAAGCTAGCCCCAAATCAGCATGCAGCGGCTGTGGTGGTTTGCACTGGCGTAGAGATTGCCCCTATAAAGACAGTAATTTTCATGGTTGTGGCCAAAAAGGTCATCTAAAAAAAATGCTGTTTCAAACTAACAAAGGGCAAAAATCTGATAAAGGCAACAAAAATAATTTTGTGCATGCTATGCATGAAAAAAGGGGGAGGGAAAATCACCCTAACCCTAATGGAACTAGCAATGGAACCAGTGCAGACTACCCAGCCCCCAATCAAGGATGTTATGGGGAAACATTTTCTTTAGCCGAAGAAATGAAACCCCCAATCAAAATAAAATTGTTACTAAATGGTGTGCCATTAGAGATGGAGGTAGATACAGGTGCTGCCAGGTCTATCCTTTCAATGGCCACCTACTCTTAAATACCAGCTAAGTCAAGACCCGAGCTGAGACCTTCTGAGGTTAAGCTTAGGGCTTATGGGGGAACCCCACTAGTGATTTGTGGGGAGATTAGGGCTAACAT
Source organism: Morinoia aosen (assembly GCA_030386875.1). NCBI lineage: Eukaryota > Metazoa > Arthropoda > Malacostraca > Amphipoda > Talitridae > Morinoia > Morinoia aosen. The sequence goes on along the minus strand of CM059574.1, from coordinate 48,714,226 downwards.
CCAGCGTGAATCTGGTAATATGGTTCCTCAGCTAGCAACAATTGTGATGGTAGACAGGGAGGGGCCAGCTTTGCTGGGTGGGGACCTGATTGATTCTCTTGGGCTAACTGTAGTAGCAAATGAGGTCAACAAATTGATCACTTGCCCTGAAGAGTTAGCAAATAAATTCCCCGACCTTTTTCAACCAGGTCTAGGTTGCTTTAAGGGAAGGAATTTCAAAATAGAAGTGGACCCAGCCGTACCACCAAAGTTTTGTAAGGCCAGGAACGTGCCTTACACACTGAGACCTAAGGTGGAGGCAGAACTTAATAGACTGTTGCAGGAAGGTATCCTCACCCCTGTACAGTACTCAAGATGGGCAGCGGCTATCGTCCCTGTGCTCAAGGCTGATCAAAGCATCCGAATATGTGGGGACTACAAACTAACCGTCAACAGAGCCACTAGGCTTGATACCTACCCTATACCCAGAGTGGAAGATCTATTTAGCGGGTTAGCAGGAGGAGTTATATACTCCAAGCTAGATATGTCTCAGGCATACGCTCAACTACCCTTGGATGAAGACTCCAAGGAACTCACGGTAAAAAACACCCACAGAGGTTTATTTGCCTACAACCGTCTCAGCTTGGGAATTGCGTCCGCACCTGGAATCTTTCAGCGTGCCATGGAAGGACTATTGCAGGGCCTCCCAGGAGTGTTCTGCTACCTGGATGACGTCCTGGTGAGTGCCACTAATGAGCAAGAGCACAACAAGCGTCTCTATCAAGTCTTTTCTAAACTACAGGAGGCAGGGCTAAAACTGAAAATGGATAAATGCCAAATTGGAGTGCCACAGGTATCCTACCTTGGATACCAAATTGACAAGGATGGATTGCACCCCACTGCAGAGAAGGTAGCAGCAATCCAGAATGCACCAGCTCCTACTAATGTGACTCAACTGAGAGCCTACCTTGGGCTGTTAAATTTCTATAGGAAATTTCTAAAATCATCTGCAACCATGCTGTAGCCCCTAAATTCCTTACTGAGGGATAAAACCCCTTGGAAATGGGATGCAAGTCGGGAGAGAGCTTTCCAGAAATCTAAACAAGCCCTCCTGGACTCTCAGACTCTAGTCCACTTTGACCCTCAGAAGCCCATGGTGGTAGTGGCTGACAGTAGTGCGTATGGTGTGGGAGCGGTGCTGTGTCACCTTATTGATGGGATTGAACGCCCCGCCTATTTTGCCTCCCGAACTCTAACAGCAACAGAACGCAACTACTCTCAAACTGAGAAAGAAGCCCTAGCTATGGTGTTCGTACTTGGAAAATTTCATTGCTACCTGTGGGGACAGGATTTCACTGTGGTTACGGACCACAAACCTTTGTTAGGACTATTTGATCCGGGTAGAAGCATTCCTCCGATGGCATCCGGGCGCATTCAAAGGTGGGCTTTACTACTGCAGTCCTACAAGTTCACCTTGCGTCACCGGTCTGGCGTGCTGTTGGGCACGGCTGATGCTCTCAGTCGTCTACCTTTGACAACTCCCGAGGTAGCCACACCTATTCCTGCGGAATGGACGTCCTTAGTAAACTTCCTCGAGTCAGCTCCAGTCACCAGCACCCACATCCGCGACGGCACCCTAAGGGACCCAGTACTTTCAAAGGTATACAAATACTGCCAAGTAGGCTGGCCTTCGACGGTAATTGGTGACCCTGATCTCGCTCCGTATACTAGGAGGCGAGACGAATTGTCCACACAAAATGGCTGTGTGCTCTGGGGAGCAAGAATTATGGTACCCCAAGCTCTCAGACAAGCCATTATGGACGAACTTCACTCTGGCCATGCTGGATCATCCAGGATGAAGGAGTTAGCTCGCAGCTATGCATGGTGGCCGCTGCTGGACAAAGATCTAGAAGAAACGACTAAGTCATGCACCGAGTGCCTGAGCACTCGAGCTGCACCAACGAAAGCTGAACTACATCCGTGGGAATGGCCTGCGAAGCCTTGGCATCGCGTACACATTGACTACGCGGGCCTAATGGATGGAAAATACTATCTAGTGATCGTGGATGCACACTCTAAGTGGGTTGAAATTTTTCCCACATCTACTACAACCTCTAGCGAAACGATCTCGTGCCTGAAACACACTTTTGCGACATTTGGATTTCCAGTAACAATTGTTTCGGACAACGCAACGTGTTTCACATCGGCTGAATTCCAAGAATTTGTGAAGGCATGTGGTATGCGACATATTACGAGCGCACCATACCACCCTTCAACTAATGGACTGGCAGAGCGTTTGGTACAAACGTTCAAGAAGAATATGCGAAAGTCAACGGAACCCCTACGCCTAGCACTAGACAGGTTTCTGTTCAACTATCGGCTGACACCCCACACGACAACAGGTGTTACGCCCGCCGAACTGATGTTAGGCAGGAAAGTTCGCTCTCGTCTTGATCTGCTTTGGCCGTCAGAAGCAATCGCGTCCAAAGTTGCTCAACGCCAGGACGCTCAGAAAAGATACCACCCAGGGTCTCGCGCGGTTGACATTCCGCCGGAGTCACCTGTGATGGTCCGTCAATACACGCCGGGTTCCCCAAAATGGACCCCTGCTACCACCATTGAGAAAACAGGCCCGGTATCCTACAAGTGCCAACTGAAGGGGGGAGAGGTCGTTCGTCGACACCAGGACCAAGTTATTACCTGCTCGAACACCATCCCTGAACCCTTGGAACAACCTACGGAGGAAACCGTTGTGTTTCCACAACCTGCTCAAAATTCATACCCACCACCTCCGACCAATGAACCTGACTCCGAAACACCTGATTACCCGATTCCCACCCAGGAGGCTAGGATGCACGAGCCTCCAAGTGCTAGCATCTCACGCAGGTCTACCCGGGCTCGGAAGCCTGTGGTGAGAATGGACCTTTAGGATTGACTATATCGAATAAGGGGACTGGGGATACAGGGGGGGGGGGGGTTTCTAATTAAGGAGGGAGGGGTGTAATATAGCGAGTAGTGTAAGTTCTAGTTAGAGAGACCAAAAGTTGGCAACGCTCGAGAGAGCAACACTCGCAAGTCAGTCTGCTAGTGGCCTCGGGTTCAACAACAAGTAAATGTTGACCGAGTGTGTATACAATTACCTACTGTGGTTGGTATCTAACTTCTTAAGTTCTAAACTAATGTACTAATTCTATTCTACTCTATTCTATATATTCCCGTCTATCTCCGCTCTACTCTTGCTAGCCACAGTACTGCAAATTGAGTAGTAAGTTAAGGTATCCAAGAGGTGAGTGAACTATTTACCTAACTTGCTGTGTCATTGCATTTGTCTATTGGTGTGTTATTTGTGTCTTGATGGTGTGTACTAATATTATATCTCCGTCTATGATCTATAACACTTAAATACATGTGAACTGTCCCTAGGGCAGCAAGTACACGTTGGCCAACGTCATCCCGAGAACACAAATCACATGGGTGAGTGGTCGCATAAATCTCTGGGTATATTCCCAGTCTACTTTTGAAAGTGCTTTAATTCTCGGTTTCTACCTTACTGACTGGTGCAACTTGCCCAGCATAGCTCATGGGTGGGGTGAGGAGCCAACAAGATATTGACAAAAAAAATATTTTTATTTCTTAGTAAAATTTGAGCTATGCACGGTCAAGCTGAGAAGTTGCTAGTACCCACCAGCTGTTCACCTATTATGATTTTTATAATTAAACACGTCCCAGATATACCCAGAGATTTATGCGACCACTCACCCATGTGATTTGTGTTCTCGGGATGACGTTGGCCAACGTGTACTTGCTGCCCTAGGGACAGTTCACATGTATTTAAGTGTTATAGATCATAGACGGAGATATAATATTAGTACACACCATCAAGACACAAATAACACATCAATAGACAAATGCAATGACACAGCAAGTTAGGTAAATAGTTCACTCACCTCTTGGATACCTTAACTTAAATACTCAATGTGCAGTACTGTGGCTAGTCAGAGTAGAGCGGAGATAGACGGGAATATATAGAATAGGGTAGAATAGAATTAGTACATTAGTTTAGAAATTAAGAAGTTAGATACCAACCACAGTAGGTGATTATATACACACTCGGTCAACATTTACTTGTTGTCGAACCCGAGATCACTAGCAGACTGACTTGCAAGTGTTGCTCTCTCAAGCGTTGCCAACTTTTGGTCTCTCTAACTAGAACTTACACTACTCGCTATATTACATTAAGTTAAGGTAATTAAACTTGCTGACTCATTTCGACCCCTTCAGTATTAGGCTGATCAATGAGATAGCCGTTTTTGACCATAGGATTTTTGACAATAGCTGATCTGCTGTCTTCATGTACATTAACTTTAAGCTCTGATTATTCTGCGGCTGAATAGGCCGTAGTACTAGTCTGCTGTCACTATTTTAGCATTGCCCCTGCATCAGAGACCTAACCCTTTTAAATCTTTTCCCCTCACCAGGTAGAGTAAAGAAAACTAAGAAAAATTCATTTCTGTAGGTAGAAATAGAAATGCTATTCCAACGTGTGAGAGACCTTCCCCCCATCGTTTGTGAGTATACGGGGGTGCTGTCAGGTCGTCTCACCGAGGCTGTAAACCAGTTCTACTGTAGCATTTAACTTGTGTAAACAATTAGAACTGGTTTTAAAGCCAAGTCCCGGCAACTAAAATTAGTGTGTGCACGTGTACCGTCCTCCTTTGACCACAGTGCACATATTTAATTGTTTGGAAACTATAATGGGAAGCTAAAGAAAATCTTCCATGCGTATGTTTATAAAATTGGATTCTTGCATTACTGTGTGCTCAAGACAAAGCATAAAAATGTATTTCCTATTTAGAAACTAAAACCTTCTTTAATATTCTGCCTCAGATGTTCCAATAGTTGTCTCATTGTGTTATGCGTTTGGCCTGACAATTGTTGATCCCTTTCCATGTATTGATTTGTGCATGAGTTGCTCTTCGTACCTTAGTCAGCTACTTCTCATCTATATTTGAACTAGGAGTTTTTTTATTATACGGTATTATATACCTTAATAAGTCAGTCGTCTATATTCTCGAACTAGGAGTGTCGCGTCTTACGAGACGCGAATTTTTAAGAAACTCTGTGGCAACATCGGCCGCGGATCCGCGCACTGGTCCGCAAGCCCAACACAGCGTCTTCCATTGTCTAATTTGACCGAGTGCAGACGTTCTCCTAAGATAGAGCTCAAGATTGTAACTTCTAAGTGTAAACGTGTTAGAAATTATTTAATCTTTAAATATTTCGTGCGCTGATCTAGATATATGTCCATGTCTTGTGTGTTTGATGGTGAACAGCCGGTTCCTAGAGCGTTCAACGATGCTGCTGGCAGCCGGCGAAACACCTATATCGAGTCAGACCATTGTAAACAGAACTCCTGTTGCTCCCAGCAACAGGAATTTGCCATTGAGAATTTTTCCTGTTTGTGCAGTGTGAGTTGATCTGTGCTGTATTGTGAACTCGCAGTGTGAGTTGATTTATGCTGCAGTGTGAATTTGTCTGGAATTATTGGAAACAGAACTCCTGTTGCTCCCAGCAGCAGGAATTTGCCATTGAGAATTTTTCCTGTTTGTGCAGTGTGAGTTGATCTGTGCTGTATTGTGAACTTGCAGTGTGGGTTGATTTATGCTGCATTATGGATGTGCAGTGTGAATTGATTTATGCTGCAATATGAATTTGTCTGGAATTATTGGAGGATGGCAGCAGCCAATGCTTGCTGAGAGTGAGCATTATTAGTTAAATTGACACTTTCAAATATAAGCAGCTAGATAGAACTAATAACCCGTGCTTCTAGAAATTGCGTAGCTCGGACTGAGATTAGTTCACCTCCATTTGTCATAAAAAATTTTTTTATGTTCATATTAAATTGGCTCATTACCCATGAGCTGGGCTGAGCAAGTTGCGCCAGTCAGCAAGGTGGAAGCCTAGAGCTGAAGTGAATTTGAGGTAGACTGAGAATATGTCCGCAGGAATTCTTAATGTGCCCATGCCCGTGTGACTTTATGTGCCTAGGTTGATACTAGCATACGTATGATTTACACGGCTTTTCACACGAGTGATGGTAGGACTGTTTCTCAAGCTTAGGACAAAGATTTAATCATAGTATAAATTCCTGCTGTAACGTTCCTTCAGCATCAAATACCTTATTATTTTGTGTATTCCCCCAGGTAGAGTAAAGCAAAACTAGGATAGCCTCTCTATCTATATGTAGGTTGAAATTGAAGACTTATATGGCGTGAGAATACCGTCCCCCCAAAAAACGTGAGTATGCGAGAGTAGACTGTCCTCTTTTGACCACAGTGCACAGTATGTGCACAGTGCAGAAATTATGGGAGGCAAGTAAAGCAACTTCCATGTGCATATTATGACGTGTGATTTTACATTGCCGTGTGCAAATGTATTTCAAGTTTGAAGGGTCAAATTTCTAGTTTCCACCTCAAATATACCAGTGCTTGTTTCATTTGTCGTGCCTTTAGTCTTATGTGAATAAGATGCGATTCTACATTGCCGTGTGCAAAAATGCATCTCATGGTTGAGAAGTCAAATTTTATTTCCTGCCTCAGACTCTTGAGACTGGCGTGGTAGATCATTATCATTAGAATATCTTGTTTGGTTCTAGTGATAGCTAGTTGCCCCTCGAGCATTAGTCAGTCGTTTCTCTTGTTTGCTCATGAAGTCAAGAAATGTCATTGTGGTCATTTGTGGAAGTTTTTGAACCTATAAATTTCTTGATTGTGCAGTCAATTGCAGATTCTTTCATTTGAACCCAAGATGTATTCATTGTGAGTTCATTCTTAAACTTAGAAAGTGTCCTTGTGAGCGATTAGCCATAATTTCAATCATAATTTTCAACCTAAAGATGTCATTCTGCGTTGTCCTTAAAATTCATTTTTGAACCCAGAAATGTACATTTCATGCTGTTAACTATAGTTTTTATTTCTTGAATCTAAAACATGCCCTTATTGTGCAGTTTTTACGGTGTCAACGGCCATTGAATAAAGAAACCAATTCGAAGAGACCGCGTATTTCTTCGATGCCTTCGATACCCGTAATTCAGACTAGACCTCTCGAAGATCATATATCCGCAGTCTAGTCGGAACAAGGAGATTTTTCTCGTCATGCGGTTATCCCTCGTATTGTGCCGAACCTGAAATATACTTGTTTGTGCAGTTCACGGAGTCAACGGGGCTTGAAATAAAACTGAAGAAACCTCGTATCTTTGGCGTTACATTGAAGTCCGTTCAATCGCGTTGATGTAGAGAAGATCAAAATCCACAAATTTACGCGACACAGACCATACATTCGGAACGTCTCAATGATCTCTATGATGAGATTGAACGCGCACCTCCTCTCAGGAACTATATAATTAGTTTCAAAGGTTTGAACCTTTCGCCCCATAACCTTACTAAGTTTAAAAAGTATGATTATTACAAATAATCTTTTTTCTCATATTTATGTGGTGAGTGCTTGCTGTGGTCAGCAATTGTACTTGGCATCGAGCCTGTGCAGAAAAATTGGTCTTAAACTGATTCTGCTGCGAGCAAATGTAAAAACTGTTACTGTTATTGAAGCTTACAACAATGTCCGCACTTGGCCTATTTCGCGAGAAGACACGCATCATTTTCTTCAACAAATTGCTCTAAGATCACCTTTGAGACTAACTTCACGTTATATCTCCTGTGTCAGAAACTCCCATGATCTGAATGAAGAAATTGAATACTCTAATGATTATGCAAAACAGCAGAATGAATTGAATGATTGTTCTAAGTTGACAGCCTTTCCACGTGAAACCTCCAGCAGCATAAATCGATGTTTGCCTTCATATAACAAACCCTCTCCTCCCCTCTCCTCCCGATGTTTGCCCTCATATAACAAACCCTCTCCTCCCTCTGCCCCAAAAAATTGCAGAGTGCCTACAAAAAATAGGTTTTCATTGCTATCCAATTCTGATACAGAGGATGAAAAGCCCCTCTTAGACACGAGTATAAATCAACATCCAATCACATACTCGGAAGCAGTGAAATCAACAGGAAAAGAGAAATCGCTGCAAAATTGCAGTCGACAATCGATAGAAAATCCACTGCTCAACTGCATGCACAATCATCACCAGAAAAATAATAATGACACGAGCATTTTTCAGTTCTCTGCAGTTCCCCGTACAAGAAATCACCAAAACCGGCCCATTCAGAGCCAGAAAAAGTAAATTCCCCGCACCTCTCAGAACCTCTTAATGACGTAAAAAGTACGAAAAAAAAGTCTCCACCCCCATTTGTGAACGCATGAATTCAACAATGGAAGAATTGAAACGATCATGGAAAATAGAACTGATTCCCACTAAAGCCGATGAACACTGCTTCAACCATGCATTAGCTCATCTACTTACAAAACAACCAGCATCAAAATGGAATTACAATTCCTTAAAGACTGCAATCAAAACAGAGAGTAGAGCAAACAAAAGCACATACGCTAAGTTTGTTGACAAGAACAGTGGAGACATGCAAAACCTCGTAGATAATTACATTGACGACAAACACTTTGATTAAGCTGCTGTAGACCTTATACCACTAATCATCTCAAGTGTGACCGGCCAAAAACTTCTCGTCCTTGACGAACAGGATCATTGTGTTTTGAAAATATCAATTCAATCCCTTTTCAGACTTATCAAATAATAACCCTCCACTACTGCTCCATCGTAAAAACGATCACTACAGGCTCATGTCACGCAAGGCAAAAATCAGACCGGAGTTTCCTCATCTTGACAGACTGCCGCTGCCCAGCTAAATAGTAGACTTTCTTACATAGCAGATGCTGGGCCAAACACCTTTGGTAACGTAGACAAGATCGATATATCCCCTGAAAGATCCCATCGAGATGGTAACTTTGCTACCTTTAAAAAGAGTGCAAATATAGGTAAAATTAAAATAAATCATATAAATGCTTGAAGCCTGGATGGAAAATTGAATGAAATCAGAGTAATGTTGGTCACTGAAGAAATTGACATTTTGTGTGTTTCAGATACATGGTTTGATTCACGAAACCAAAGTTAATTTTTTATCATTCCTGATTACGTGTTATATCGCTACGATGGTGCTAAAACCAGCCGAGGTAGTGGATCTTGTATTTTTGTGAAAGAAATGTACTCAACATCTTCACTTCTAGCGAATAAAGTTTGCGAAGACATTGAAATGGTTTGGTTAGAAGTGCAAATAAATAAACGCAAATCAATAATCATTGGCAGCCTTTACTGACACCCATCGTCCCCCTAAATCTAACACTAGATTTCATTGAGGAAACCTTCAAAGAAATCCTTCAGGCAAAAAGTCCTTCTATGCTTTCGGAGATTTTAATGTTGACCAAACGGACAAAAACAATTAGCTAAGCAAACTATTGTACAAACTAAGCCTACCATAAATGGTCAAAGAACCGACTCGCATCAATAAAGTCTCTGCAACTCTCCTCGATCTGGCAATCACAAATAATCCCACCGCAATACTCATTACAGTAATATTACCTTCTATTTCCGATCACCACTCTATAGAATGTGAAATCAATATTGCAAAGGATAGACAAAAATACTTAATGACTTATCTTTCGAAAAGGCGCTATTCAGCAGAACTATTTCAAGAAAAACTACTCGATAGGTCCACCGAATTCGAGAACATGATGCAATCTGGCGATGTTGACATTCAAGTGTCCATCTTCAACGAGAACTTCACAGCAGCTCTCGACGAATGTGCACCTTACGTCACCAAAAAAACCAAGCCAAAACGGACTATTTGGAATACTGACGAAATTTAGGAGATGAGCAGAATAAAGAAAGCTAACTTGTGAGAGTAAAAAAACAGTAGATCAAACAGTACCTTATACAAAAGATATAGAGAACATGAAAAAATTATCCGAAAGAAAATCACTGAAGCGTAACAAACTCACTTCCACCAGGAACTGATAACGGCTAAAAATAACCCGAAACGAACTTGGGAAATCATTAGTGAGGTAGCTCCGTATAAAAATTTAGACCGTAAAAGTAATTTTGAAAATCCCTTGACAACAGCCACGGATTTCAACACATTCTTTTCAAAAGTAGGGGCTCAAGTTTTCAGTGAGGTGTGTACCAATCCAGATGAAACGTTAATTGAAAATCATGCCTCACTGCTCCCTCGGGAGCTGATGTCAAGTGGAGACCACTTCCTGTCGATTTACCGGAGTTAAAAAATATCTTATACTCACTAAATAACACAAAGGCAGTTGGACATGATGGTATCAGTCCTCAATTTATCAAAGACAGTTTCCCTGTCACAGCACCATGGATTCGTCTGATAATTAATATATCAATAGTAACCAACACGCTTCCAAACCAATGAAAACACTCCATTATTAGACCGTCGCATAAATGTGGTGACCTAAATACAGCATCAAACTGTCATGACAAATCATGTCATGTCATGTCCAAACTATTGGAGCAAGTGATGACAAATCAACTATCATTTCAACTGAACGAGTCAAATCTACTCCACCAAAATCAATATGCCTATAGAAGAAAAACTAGCTAAGGCGTTCGATATCGTCGAACATGATAGACTTCTACGTAAAATACTGAACTTGGTAATAGACAAGCAATGGTTTGAAAGTTACTTGTCAAATCGATCTCACGCAGTCCGCATAGAAAACAAATTGTCCCCATTCATTCAAAACAATTTTGGTGTTCCCCAAGGTTCAATCCTCGGCCCGCTACTATTTTCAATTTTCATCAATGATTTCCCCACAATGCCGGCAAACACAAAAATCTCAATGTTTGCTGATGACGTACAAATCGCCTTGACAAGCTCAACAGCGGGTGTAAAAGAAACACAAGCCAACGCTGAAAACCTTCTGAGAAATATGAAATTTTGGTATGACCATAATGGCCTCAAACTTAACGCAAGTAAAACGCAATGCATTATTTTTGGATCACAGAATGCGACTAAAAATTTACCACCATTCACGCTCTCATTTGGAGACGATAAAATTGAACCAGTAGATAAGATAAAAAATCTTGGTGTTTGGTTTAACAAAAATATTACTTGCAATTCACACCTAGAAACAATGTGCAACAAAATTAACAGAACCTTAATGTTCGTTCATCGCATTAAGAACACACTTGACGAAAAATCTAGGTTATTGGTGATTCAGTCTTTAATTTTATCGCGTCTGGACTACTGGAGTCTTGTGTGGGGAGATTTACCTCAAGTTCGTCAAGAAGAGTTGCAAAAATTACTAACTTCGCCGCCAAAGTGCTTTGCAAAAGAAATTTCAATGAATAAGATCATGCCACCCCTCTTTTAAAAAAACTTGACTGGATCCAAATACCGAACAAATTCATGATCCAAAAAGCTCGACGAGTGTTCTCCTGTCTTTACCTCCCTCAGAGTAATGCAGATGTGGTAAAAAAAATTTTTCATCTAATATCCCAAACAAAAACCAAATCGGAGGAGTGGTGTCATGGCCATTTACCGTTTAGCTAACGTGGGAAAAAAGCTCTCAGTTTCTGGAGCTTTTTTGTGGAACAAGCTTCCCCAGCATATCAAAAACTCTCATACTGTTTATACTGTAAAAAAATTTAGAGTATGTATGTCACGTCATTTTGCATCTCTGTCATAGGGCCTGCAGCATATCGGTGTGAATTTCCCATTTACCTGAAATTTTAATTTTCCTGAAATTTCTGTCAGAAAGTTAAAAATTATTTTATTTCACGTTTGCTAAGCCGTTCTAATATTGATCTTACTTATTTCTGTCGACTATAATAAGCACCACAGCCGTCAGTTCAATGCAGCGGAATAAACATTTTTTCCATAGTTAGGAGTTTTCCTCATCTTTATTTTCTTATTTTTCTCTCTTCTGTATTTATATTTAACGTTCGTATGACACACATACCCTGAAATACATTTTGTGTGTACACCAATATACAGGTTCATAGATGTGAGGGTTGTGCTATATTTTTAATAGATTAAATTTTGGCTAACGTTGTCTCACTATTTCTAAAACATTCTCGAAGATGTTTCAATCGATTTCGGCTGAGCTGGGGGGAGGGGGTAATTAGGCATTTTATTTATTTTTTTTATATTACCGTGCGTTCAGCGCTCACTAGCACTGGACTTTTTGAATTGAGAAAACGCTAAATTTTCATAATTAAAATGATCACTGTGGACCATTGTTTAATCTACCTATACGTGCCAAATTTTGTAAATATTCGCCACGCAGATGTGATATCAAGCCCCAATGTAATTCCATTTTATCCCATGTACACATGTCCGTATAATGCTGAAGAGTTGTGTGGTTCCTTGACTGTAACCTGAATTTTCTCAAATAATTTCTATGAAGAATTCAAAAACCAGTTCGTTTAGTTATTTTTTGTCCGAATAATTTCTTACAGTGAGCTCGACTGTCATTTTCGATGTAGTAGATGGTAAGTTGCTTGTTATCTTTTTATTTTGCATATATATATGTATTTTTCTTACATTCATTTTCAATAAGTATATATATATTAATATATGTGTGCGTATGTAGGTATATGCATATCTACATAAATGGAGATACATGTTTCTATGTCCTTTCTTTCCTAATTGAAAATCAAGGACGTATCACCGGTGTATTAAGAACGTGAGGGTCGATTATGCACGATTTATAGGCTAGTCGGCCTGCTCTGCCTTAACACTGCCTCTGCGCGCTCCAAACCAAGCGCGGTCGAGCTCGGACGTGAAATTCATAGTTGGCCATGGATGATTCGAAGGCACAAAATTTTCAGTTGATTAACGGCCGTAACATTTGAAAGCGGCATGACTCGATCTGTCAGTTAATGACAGCGTGTCATCGTGAGCGTACTGACGGTTACTGCCTTTGCAAAGGTTGCGTTTGGTGTTTCGACTGTGTTCTTCACAATCATTGCGTTAGGCAAATTGTGACGTAGTATTGCATCAGATGCCCAAAACATGTTTATTGATATTATATTGATTGTTTTCTGGGATGTTGTGGCGATCAACCGTTATGCTCATCCTCAGATTTTTCTCGTCACTTCTCGAGCTCAAGCTGAGTTCAATTTTTTAAACATAGTTATGTGAAGTGTTGTTCGTCCAACTGTTTTGAAACTAGAACAGTGGTATTCATATCAAAGTACTCTGGATAGATTACTGAGCAAGTGTACAGAACAGTTCACATTCACTTGATTCATTTGCAAGTTTTTCACACAGTGGCTACAAAGACTGTTTTTCAAATGTGTATTGATGTCACAATAAGTTACTTATTTTCACGATAATAATAAGTGCAAATGCTGACATTGAACAATAAATTAAACCAATATGCTTTTTCACAGTGAAGAGTTGTGTGAAGATATGATATATGATGTGATATATTGAAGATATATGTTTTTTTTTTTTTTTTTTTTTTTGTTCCTCAGCGGTAACTTGAGTTTTCTTAAAATTTCCTTTAGGAAATTAAAAAACCATTCCATTTATACGTTTTTCGAAGTCCTTTTCTATTCCTTATCTTTCCTCAGGTTATTTACTACGATTCATCAGAGCTTGGGCTGTCATTTTAAATATTGAAAGAGTAAGATTATTTTTCATGTCTATTAGCATTTTTCTTATATTCGTTTTCAATACGTATATATATGAATATGTGTGTTGGTGTGTGCGTGAGTATGTGCGTGTGCGCACGCAAACATAAATGTTTATGTATCAGTGTAAACATGCACACGCTTCGCACACATATATGCGCACATGTACATATATCGGTTTCTATTTCTACTTTTTGCATAAAAAAGCAAAACCTCAAGACACATTACATTTTACCTAAAGCTCTGCGATCAGTTAACACTGCACCAAATTTCAGAAATAAACAAATTGATTGCGCTTGCTTTATGATTTATAAATCGATCTATCACGACCCCGAAGGGCATTTCTGTGAACAGAAGAAATTAAAAAGTATAAACAGACAAAGGAAATAAAGCACTCGTGCAAAAATTATCTCTATATTTGTATGCCGAACAAGCCATGCATTTCAATTTTGAGTGTAAGTATGTTTACGCATTCCTAGATGTGCTTGCTGTGTTGCGCGATGTTCTTTACAAATTATTTCGAGACTATCTTTTCTCAATACTTGATTGTCATTTACGGTGTTGTTTCAATCTAGTACGGTGTAGCGTTTTTTTTTGTATTTTTCCTATATCGATGATCTTATAAATAATTCGAAAAATACTAAAGAATTCTTCGACACTGCCAAGTTCTTAGTTGAAATTATCGAAGTAGGAAAAAGGCAAGAAGCGCTGTACCGGAATCTCTTGGAATATAAAATATCCAAGAGATAATATTTCTCATTTCTCATTCAACTACCCTTGACAGAGTTAAACTATTAGCACGACCCGTATGGTTTGTCTATTAGTACGCCTCGTATATTTTTTCTATTAATATGCCTCGTATGGTCTATCTATCTGTACACCTATGATAGTATTGTCTAATGTTACATCTCGTATAGTTTGTCTATTATTATGCCTCGTACGGCTTATCTATTTGTACACCTCGTATGGTTTGTCAATTAGTATTCCTCGTATGGAACTTTGTTAGACTATTAGCACACCACGTGTGGTTTGTCTATTATAGTACGCCTCGTATATTATGTCTATTAATATGCCTCGTATGGTCTATCTATTTGTACACCTCTGATAGTTTATCTATTAGCACACCTCATATAGTTTGTCGATTATTATGCCTCGTATGGCTTATCTACTTTTACATCTCGGATGGTTTGTCAATTAATACTCCTCGTATGGATCTTTTGTTTTAGGACGTCTTATATTAAGGAACTTTTAAAAGCCAATATGTTGGCATATGTATCTCATGTGACAACTTGGAAATAAACGGTTTTGTTTTGTTTTGTTTGTTTGTTTGTATCAGTGCCAACAAGAATAGAGGAAAACGCTGGTGATAAACCAAAACTGTGAGTTTATGATGAAAAATCGATTGCTGTAAATATGTATCATGGCCATAAAATAGCACAACGTTGTATGACTCTTGCACCTTTGGGACTTAGCACTCCTACAGGGTCCGACAGATGTGCATTTGGGTCATTTTATATTGTAATTATTGTTTTGCCTTTTCATGATGGACATTTTTTATTCATTTCCTTACTGTCCATGTCATCTCGTCTTTCTGTCTTCAACTTTTCTCTTGTTTCATTTGTTTTTCAAGATTTGTAATCCTGTGCATTGAGTCCTGCGCAACAGTGCACCCGAAAGTGCATAAAGCTCATCTATCATTTGAGGGTATGGTTCATTGCAAATAATTTTTTGGTAGATAATTGCGCTAGCTAATTGTGCTCTAGTTTTTTCTCTAAAACCGCATTAGGAACGCAAGGAAATTCTTTTGTGCTATTCTCTGCCATTATTTTCCATTTGGCTCTCTAATGAAATATTCTAAATATTATTTTTCATTGTTTGAATTTGTTATACAAGATGCTGTTCAGCATCCAGCCAATAAACAAGCACATTAAGTCAATTTTAAGTGCCTACCTTTGCATTTTATGAATGATGCATTTCTTTTGCAAAAAAAAATCGGTGCTGGTTCATTGGTGACCCAGCTGAGAAAGGGGTATTGAAAACTTACATTGTAACTTTAGTTTCATTCGTTATTTTCTTTAATGATATTCAAAATGTTCCTGCAGGCCAATCATTTCTATGAAGTCAAAAAATTTGAGAGAGATCTCATGAATGATATATATATGTTATAAATGAGCGTTGAAATGGAATTCTGTATACATGAGTTGATATATCTGTATATTTGGAAAAAATATATTTTCTACTGGTTTATTTCTTGATGTATAGAAATATGAAAAATAATATATATATATACGCAAATAAAACAATTTACTCAAGTGAGAAAAAACCCAAAACTCCTTTGTTTTCGAGAAATGGTGGCCTGAAATAATTTTAGATGCCCATACGAATAGGCTTACCATGCAGCCAACGAGTAAAATCTAACTTCGTTGGCAGGCTGTTGGCACGCGCTTCGGGCTATTCCTACGGGAATCTATAATTATTTCAGATCACTATTTCTCGAAAACGGAGTTTTGAGGTTTTTGTCACTCGTGAAAATCGTTTTATTTTACGTTTTTTTACGGTATTTGGTTAAAATATATGCATCGCATTACACAACACCCTGTACATACCGAGTGTCCCCCAGAAATGTGTCCAACTTTTTCATTGATTATATCTCCGCTTTGAATTAACATATTAGAAATTTCTTCTTCTCACAATGCAATAAATTTTCTTCTCTTTTCTAATAATTCAAGTTTTTTTCAAGTCGTTTAACTTTACAGTGATCGATTTACTGAAACAGATGGAAAATTAATCGTTGAGAGGCAACTAATTGTTCAAAGGAAACAATTATGGTGTTCTTAATTTCTCAATACCTACTGTTAAAAATAATTTTACAATGATGTATCCTACATATCACGAAGTATTTAAATCCTCGTAGAGATTGTTTACTTTCTTATTTCATTATTTCAAGACACCTAAAACGCAACTCACTAACCATCAAAAAATTTTCGTCGTATTAGAATATGAAGCAACGAAAAACTGTGACAAAGCTAGAAAAGCATTTAATTTTCGTTCTAATTTTCTAACTCAAACGATACACAGTTTTCTTATCGGACGAGTTCATTTCGGGATTTTTTCATTAATTGCACTTCAAACTTTTTCACAGTTTTTCGTTGCTTCATATTCCAATGCGATAAAAATTCTTTGATCGTTAGTGAGCTGTATTTTAGGTGTCTTCAAATGAGGAAATAAGGGAGTAAATAACCTTTCAGAGGGTTTAAATATTTGATGGTATGTAGGATATATCATTGTGAAATTATTTTCAAAGGTAGGTATTTAGAAGGTTAGGTTAACATCGGCATCTTTGGGATGCTTTATTTCCAATCATGCCTGATACATATGATCTTAGCATTGGTTTTTCAAATGTCTTATAACTAACACTATATATAGGACACCATGACGGTTCCCCCGTAATGCCGGTACCCATTTCCGACACCTGGGTTGAGTGGGGTATTGTGCTTGAGCTTTCCCTTATACCCAACGGGGAAAATCTCCGCGCCAGCGCCGGGATACGAACCCGCGACTCCAACATACGAGCCCGATCCCTTAACCACTGTACCACGGAGAGCACCAGAAATGAAGAACACCAGCGTTGTTTTCAAAATCTTTCCCCTGACCAATTAGTTTTCTACCTCTTTCTTTAAATCGATCAGTGTAAAGTGGTAACTGAACGATTTAAAAAACAATTGATTATTCGAGACGGAAGCAAAATTTAATACATTGTGAAAAAATACATTTTAAATATGTTAATTTAAAGCGTAGATATAATCATTTAAAAACTCCGAGACATTTTTATGGGACACGCGATATAATGTAGACACTCCTCAGAGGGATACAACTATTGTATCTATGGGAGCTAGCGCTCCCAGGGAGGAAAATGTGAGGGCCCGAGCTATGAGTTAGGTAGGCCTTTTTTGTTGAAATAAAATGTTTTTGTTATGTTAAGGACCACATATTTTCGGTTCACTACTGTCCTTTTTTTAGCACATACTACTTTCTTCTTCAGCTTTGATCTGGTTTCATGAACTTTTTTCTCAACTCACTGTTCTTATACCCTTTCTGCACATATTCCGCGTTCCCTTTAAAACGTTGACTACGTTTGTGCGATTGCTACGGTTGGTTCGGTTAAGTTGTGAGCAGCAGAATTTAGGAACTGACTGTACTGCTCAAGTCCATTCTTGTCCTTTATAAAAAGTGTGAACAATATAAGTGTACCATAATTTTTACCAGGTAGGTTAAAATCAATTCTAAAAAAGGTAGTGAAATTATGGAAATGCTATTCATTTATGCCGGTATGCAATGTACCTAATGGTACACATATGATATGTCCCAAAATGTAGTGCACGTGTTGCCTCCATACTAAATGGTGCCTTCCTTTTCCTCTCTTTGGGTCGCATTTGTTGCGGATAGGGAGGCTTACGCTAACCAATAATCTAATCTATATTGTAAACAAGCGTTGAAAATGAAATTTGAGATACGGAAATTACATTCCCATCCTTATGTTTATGCAGTTGATATTTGTTTGTTACATGCAGCATTTTAAACAGATTGTGATTTTATTTTTCGTTCCAATATCATTTTGGTATTTTATTGGTGAGAAGGCTGTGATTAATGGAAGTAAGATATTCATGTAAATTAGAGTGTAGAGAATGTTTCATTTTTGTAATAAAAGTTGAAGAAAGAGCGGGATTCTATGTCCTTTCTAATGTATTGTCTTATGTACCTGAGCTCCCAGTTGCACGTGCATCAATCTCATTGGATGTACAATATTGTACTGAGCTTAATAAATGGGTCAATAAATTCACAATGCAGTAAGTGTGAATGTATTGTAGGACCCAAAGCTTCCAGTGCAATATTGTACACCCCGTGAGGCGAGGCACGTGCAACCGGGAGCGATTTTTTAACCTATAATCCATGGACGGCCAGCCGCGATTCGAATCTGGTTCTGAGGCGGTAAACGGCCGTTAGGTAGGGCGGAACAACGGCGATTCGCGTGCAGTTTTGTGTCAGAAAAAATAGATATTTGACCCTTAAACCGCTCGTAATACAACTAAAAAACGCCTAGGAACCAACACGTACCCACCGGCGAAACGTCCTTGATTTTCAATTGGGTTACGTGAAAAACATCCGGTTAATTAATTTCATTGCACTAGCGAAACGATTCAAAAATAGATCTATCACTTCCCCAGAGGGCGTTTCTGTGAATCGGAAAAATGATAAATACAATTAGTGAAATTAAGGGCAATTTGAGCACATGAATCGTGGTAAAATTTTCTTTCCGTCCGTGAGTTGAACAATCTATGAATTTTGATGTTGAGTATATGTTTGTTTGTTTACGCATTTCTGCCAACGTTTTGTAGATATTTACTCATCATGAGTGATATCCGGGTTACACTGTGTCTCCATTTACCCATGTCCGCATGATGTTGCAGAGAATACCGAGAGGATATGAAATATGATTTTTTTGTTGTTGTTCCTTGACGGTAACTTGAGTTTTTTAAAATTTCTTGTAGGAAATTAAAAACCATTTCATTTATACGTTTTTTGAAGTGTTTTATCCGATTCCTGATTTTTCCTCAGATTATTTCTTACGATTACACAGAGCTTGACTCTCATTTTAGATGTAGCAAGAGCAAGATTGTTGTTTAGGTTTATTAGTATTTTTCTTATATTCATTTTCAATACGTATATATATGAATATGTGTGTGTAAGTCTGTGCATGTATGTGTATGCGTGCGCACGCATATATGAATGTGTATGTATCTGTGTGTACATGTACACGTTCGCGCATATATATACACACATTTGCATATATATGTTTTTATTTCTATTTTTGCGTACAAACAAAACCTCAAGACATATTACATTTTACCTAAGGCTCTGCGATCAGTCAACACTGAACCAAATTCCTGAAATATATAAATTGATTGCGCTTGCTGAATGATTCATAAATCGATCTATCACGACCCCGAAGGGCATGTCTGTGAATAGAAGAAATTAAAAGTATAAACAGACAAATGAAATATAGCGCTCGTGAAAAAATTATCCCTGTGTCCGTATGCTGAACAAGCCAAGAGTTTCATTTTTGCGTGTAAGTTTGTTTACGCATTTTTAGATATGCGTGCTGAGTTGCGCGATGTTCTTTATAAATTACTTTGTGACTAACCTTTTCTCAATACTTGATTGTCATTTACGTTGGTATTTCAATCTGACTAGAAGAGGTTGCAATTATCTGGAAATCGTCTAAACGAACTGGCAAGTCGCACTATTCTGGATGGGCACGCACAGAGGATTGAGAGGGAGAAGCAAGAGGCCTATTTGTTCGAAAGCTTCGTCCTGCATGCTCTGCTACACGAATACGCGGGGACTTTTTTGTGGACCCAACGTACTCAGACGCACACAGTGCGCAACGATACTTGTAGATGACTGAAGAGAGCAAAGCCCTCGGAAGCTTATCTTTGTAATTGAAAAAAGAACCAATTTTGGATGCGTTCACTAAAATTATCCGAAAATTAATATGCACGCAATGTTTTGATAAAAGTGTCAGCAAATCTTTTTACAATTTTTCAGATTGGTAACCGAAATAGGGTATAACGAAATAGAAATCTTTTTCCTTAACAGTTGTCATAGGTGGGCGGTCACAGAATTTAAATTTAAAAACTTATCGATTGAAGAATGTATGAGCCAAGCGGGGAAACCATTATTACGGAAAAAATTTGTCAAAAACTCAACTTCACCATGAAACGACTGAAAACTTGAACATACATTATACGCTCTACATAACAGAGTTCTGATACTATTTAATTCGAAACGAAAATTACAAAAACTATAGAAACTTAAACCCAACCCAGTAAATGTTTCCTTACGATAGACAGAGCTATGAAATTTGTTATTTTGACGAGTAATCATAGAATCCAAAAATGGTAGACAATTTTTTTTTCAAGTTCCATGGTAAACTTAATATTCGGATGTTGAGAATTCAAGTTCGACAAAACAAGGCTACAGTGAGAACTATCTCTAATAAAAGGAGTGTGTCATCAATGCACCGTTTATAAAATACAGGCTTATATTCAACCGGGCACATTTCCAACCACCGTTTTTCGTGAAAAGCCATGAACATATAAAATGTTGGTCCTAACGGGAGCCCCATTCCTAGCCCGTCTAATTGCTGATAAAAGATATTGTCAAAAATAAAAAATGAATTTAGAACAGAGAGTTGCAACAAAGTTTTGAACAAAGATTTGGCAAAGCCAATAACAGAATCAGTCTGACAAAACAAGTAATCTAAACAAATCTCTATGGTCTCGTGTAGCGGAATGTGTCTGTGTCATGAATACGTAGGTACCAAATAAAATATATAAATCTCAGGATTCTACTGCTGTTTTGTTTTAAAAAATCCGTTGGTTGTATCAAAAGTTATTAAAGATTTTTTGTGTCCCGTATTTAAAAAAAAACCTGTAAATCCGACGTATTCTTATTAAAAAATTTCAAGATGTTGCTTGGTCGAATATATAAATTTCGAGTATTTCTTGCGTCCTACCAGTTTTGGAGTTTCTATTTTTAATGTGGAATAGAAACGAGTTTCTAGGGTGCAAAAATTACACCGAATTAATACAGGGTCGAAAATCTGGTGTGTTGATTTTTGGAAGACGTAAAGAATCCCTGGTCCGTATCACAGATACGTTTACGGTAGAGCCTGTCGTGTTTAAATCTTCCTCCAAACAGTTAAAACTTATGAGTTTCCGTTGAAAATTGTGATTTTGTTCCTTAATTCTAGCAATATATTTGTTGAGTTCATTGATTTCAGTTAATTTCTTTAGATTTACTATAAATTTTCTTAAAGATGTGAATACCTGCGCACAATGTGTGCTGTTTTCGTAAAATATTTTATTTTTCAGATACACTGAAAAAATTTCATTAATTCGTTCTAAAGATTTACGATTGTACTTGTAGATATCGTACATCTAACCCGTAAAATTGTTCTACTTTCCGTCACAACCAAAAATAGTTTTAATCGTTACAATTGTGAGCGATAGTCCCATATGCGATACGCTTGTAGAAAGTCATTTTATTTCCAGACCTAACATAATGTTGATCTCAAGCTGGCTTCGCGCAGCTGTAATATACCAAGTCATCGCATTAGTATTAATCTAATAACAATTTCGCGCTCTGTGAGAAGTTATAGCTGAAATTGCAGAAGAAACAAGTTTTTAATGAGATATAATTCCACACCCTTATGAGTTAACCAGATAACTGGTTTCATTTTGTTCTCATTTACCCACGTCCTTGCAGGGGATGAGGCTTCTTGTGGCTTAGTGAACCTGATAACTTTTCTCGTTTTATTCTCATTTACCCACGTCCATGTAAAGGTTGAGGTTTCGTGTACCTTAGTTAACCTGATAACTGCTCTCGTTTTGTTCTCTATTACCTAACGCGTCCCACAGAACACCCCGTCCTTGCTAAGGCTGAGGTTTGTAGTGCCCCAGGGAGGTTCCGCGTCGAGCCACCAACGATAGCTTCCAGGCTAATAGAGACAATTATTTTGATCCGTTAATAAAGCTCACTCAAAGGCATTCTTGAGTGGAGAGCGCTTAAGAAGAGGGTTTGCAGCATGGGCAGTCATGCCTGAAAATGACAGACTTTTACAAAGAAAGTCGCCGCTTTGCAAACGAGAACGTCCAATATTTGTGTCGATTTGAGGTGTTGTTCTGATGCGCATCGATGGTCAAGAAGGTGGTTTTCTCATTAGGGTAGGTAAGAGTTTGAGGGCTTTGCATTGGTGGTCTATTCAGCTTTAATTTCTTTTGGTTTCAGATGATGAAAAATAAAGCCTCGCAATTCATCACTCAAAACAGACGCTATTGTTCAATGTGAGATTTAGCATAAGCATCAATACACAAGAAGAACATAACCTCAGTACATCTTAATTTTAAGGTTGCGTGCTTTTTGAAATGTTTCATGTACTAATCAGTCGAATAAGTTACTAAAAATTTTGTAATATTATCTTTGGGTGAGATATTGTCGCTCTCAGCTTTTTGTAATTAGAGAGTGAATGTTGTGAGAAGCTGGCTAGATGACTCGACCAAAGACATGATTAAATTTGAAAATTATCATAGTTACCATTCGCTACGAAAAAAAAGCGAGGCGGGGGCATCAGTACATACATTTCTAAGCACATGGATTCGAGAATCATAGGAAGTGCAACACTGAATCAGGATCATATAGAATCATTATTCGTAGAACTGTCTAGAGATGGCAAACGAATTGTGCTTGGAACGGTGTATAGGCCGCCTACAGCCTGTCCTATATCCTTCCTTGATGAGCTTAATCGAATTATTTCTCAGTTCAACAGGTCCTTCTACAATAACATAATAATATGCGGTGACTTCAACTATGATTTGCTGAAACATGAAAGCTATGAACCAATCTCTAATTTCTTAAATGCATTTCATTCTAAATCTTTCCTTCCGATCATCACAAAGCCAACACGAATAACCTCAGAATGTGCCACGCTGCTTGACAATATCTTTATGACAGACCCAAGTGATTTTCTTGCTGGAATAATTACTTCTGAGTTATCAGATAATTTTCCAGTTTTTCTTATTAAGAAAAATGTCTATCTTGCGTGCACCAAAGCACGGGCTGAAACTTACTCATATCGTAAAATAAACGAATCAAATTTAGAAGAAATGCGCACCGTTCTAGAAGATTTAATGCCAACATTGCACATCACCCAACAAAACAATAATGCAAGAAGCATTGATGAATCAGTAGTAAAGTTGACCGAAACTATAATGAACGCATACAATCAGTGTTGCCCAATTGTAACTCGTACAGTTACCCCGAAAAATAAACAAAAGCCCTGGATTACTAGAGACATCGTGATAGATATAAAGAAACGCCAAGCGTACCTAGCCCTCCTTTGCGAAGGGCGAATATCTAGAGAAACATATAACCGATTCAGAAACTATGTGACAAACCAGATAAGAACATCAAAAAAGAGCTACTTTACCCTCAAGTTTACTCAATTCAAAGCTGACGTTAAAAAGACTTGGCGCCTCCTTAACTCTTGTTATAAACCGAATAACGCCGAAAAAAAGAAAATTGGATATATCACTCAAGATAATGTTAAATACCATGAGAAGAATGAAATTGCTAATCTCTTCAACAACTTCTTTGTAAACGTAGGGAAAACTATAGCCAATGGTATTCCAAGTGAACCTACTGATCACCTGGAATTTATGGATCATATTCGAGAACACAACTCCTTTTTCTTTACGCCTACAAACTCCTCCGATGTAATTGCGTGCATAAACAACATGAAAAATAAATCGAGTGGGTTACAAACGTTTCCAACTAAAATACTTAAAATAATTGCTGATATTGTGGCCCCGCTGATATCCAATATTATTAACCAGTCTCTCTTACTAGGCACTTTCCCGAACTCCCTCAAAGTTGCTAGAGTAACCCCTATCTTTAAAAATGGTGAAAAAATCTGTGTAAACAATTATCGACCTATCTCCATGTTACCAATTATTAGCAAGGTATTCGAGAAAATTGTGTATAAAAAAGTGTACTCTTATTTTGAACAAAAATCATTTCTCTATGATAAACAATACGGCTTTCGCTGTAAAAAATCAACAACACAGGCAATATTAAATCATTTACAATTCCTTTATTCTAATATAGATAACGGAAGGACTGTCTTCTCTGTATTTCTTGACTTTCGAAAGGCATTCGATTGTGTGGACCATAACATATTACTCTCGAAACTTCATTGTTATGGCATTCGTGGGGTTGCCCATGATTGGTTCAGATCATACCTAACAAATCGGAAGCAATACGTTGTCATTGACGACGCAAAATCGGACCCACAGACAATTAGCCATGGAGTTCCACAAGGATCTGTTCTTGGGCCTCTCCTTTTTCTGATTTTTGTCAATGATATTATTAAATCTACATCATTTTTTAAATTCATACTTTTTGCCGATGACAGTACGCTTTCTGCGGTCCTTCCGAACGAAAATCCCACTACGATTGCGGAGAGTATAAATAATGAACTCCATAAGGTTTCACTGTGGCTTAAAGCTAATAAAATAAGCCTCAATATCGATAAAACAAATTATATTACGTTCTCATACAAGAAAAATATATCTCTACCATCCATTAAAATTGACGAAGGTGAAATCAAAGAAACCAACTCATGTAAATTTCTGGGCATCATAATAGATAAACATCTGACCTTCAAAGAGCACATCACTCATATTAGTTCTAAATTATCAAAATCCATCGGAATCCTGAATAAAGTTAAAAATTTCCTGCCTGAAACAGCCTTACTAATGCTTTATCGAACGCTCATTTCACCATACCTGCAATACGGAATAGAAGCATGGCATGGAACTGATAAAAATAAAACCAATATAATTTTTACTCTGCAAAAAAGAGCCATCAGAGCGGTAAAGAACCTAGAATATAATGCTCACACAAATGATTCATTCAAAAATTTTCAAATACTTAAACTCTCGGATCTCTACAAAATCTCCATCTGCAATTTCTTCTACAAAACATTAGCTAATGATGGCGACAATAGCCTTGAACAGTTATTAACTGCGCAAACTGGTCATCACGACCATTTAACACGAAATAAAAGTAAATTCATGCTTCCTTATTATTCAAAGGCCCGCTCGCAACATAGTATACTATTCGTTGGAACTAAAACCTGGAACTCAATACCTGCGGAGATCCGTGAAAGTAATTCTTACAAGGTATTTAAAAGAAATCTTGAGTCTCACTTCTTATCAGAATACTAGTCGTGTAAGATCACCAAGTCAAATCCTGCTTCCTACATGTCTGGTCCTAATAATGCAATTTGCCATGAGTAATATCGCCGATTTTCAGTCTGCTCCCAAATCATTATCGAATATACTGTTAAATATTGTCCATATGACCTATATTGTAAAATTAAACATCAATATCGAGTTCATTATCCTGTTGATCAGTCTAATGCGAAACTAGGCTAAGTGAATTAGGTTAAACATTATTGTACGCCCTAGAATAATGTAATGGTAGGATGCCCTAGAAGTCGCTGAACTTATTCGGGCCCACCGGTAGCTATACTCAACTCTGACCATTGTATTAGACTTAAGAAACATTCTACCTCTGTATCTCCTGTGGTAAATAAATTGTTTAAATTGTTTAAAATTGTTTAAATTGTTTAAATAATTATTGTTGTGCTTCAAAATCTAATTAATTTAAACAAATATGATTTTTTTAGTTTGTGAGCCGGGGAGATCAGAATTTGGATGAAATTCCAACATCAATTGCATGGAATCTCTCATCTTGATTTGTTTGACGATGTTGATTCCACTGTTACTATAGATGCATAGATTTTCAACCTTCACAAAAAATTTACGTTTTTGATTGCCAAGTTTTTTTTTGATCGGGGAAGTCGAGCTGAATCAAAACAAATGGTAGGTATCTTGAAACTCTATTGCAGATCTCGTTTTGTAAGTAGAATGTTTGACTTTTAAACTTTAAAATTCCTGACGAACATGTAGGCTTCTAAAAAATTAAGGAACTTATTTACAAAGTATTTAATGCGCAAATGTAGACTGCCCACATAGACCTAAGAAAACATGAAATCCGAAGAATAGCTATTCAATTCCAAAATAATTTTTTGCAAGGAGTGTACAGAATAGTATTGAAGTTTAAGAATATTTCAATATGAAAATCTTTTGTTACTAAACATTCTAAAACTTAAAACATGGGAGGAAATCATCCTCATGTTTTCCCGATGGATAGTTTACTTTCATTTTGATATAGGCTCGGAAAAAATATTAGGATTAAAAATAAAGAAAGAAATCGCCTCACAAATTAATATAAACATTTTAGACTATATATAGTCTGATATAGAACAAGGAAATAAATATTTAATTAAGAATAAGCAAAAGCAATCGCCTCCCAAAAAATTAATAAAACATTTTAGACTACATATCGTCTGATATAGAACAGGGGAACAAATGTTTACTAGTTGAGGCAATATTATTACGCTGTTTACTATCAACTGATGCCCTTAATTTCAAATTTACTTCTTCAAATTGAATTTATATCTACTAGTTGATGATTGAATGCCTACCAATATGTAACTAAGGTAAATAAAGTTGTCAAGCTACATTGTATTTAACGATGGACTTCGTTCAATGTACTTTGTAAATTCGGTGATTACTGGAGTTTTCGAGAGACAAAAATAGTGAAATGAAAAACCTGAACTTTTAAAACTTCTGAAAATGAAAAACAGGTAATTCAAAGGGAAAGAGGTATTTTCAAGGGAAGTAGGTAGTTCAAAGGGAAAGAGGTATTTTCAAGGGAAGTAGGTAGTTCAAAGGGAAAGAGGTATTTTCAAGGGAAGTAGGTAGTTCAAAGGGAAAGAGGTATTTTCAAGGGAAGTAGGTAGTTCAAAGGGAAAGAGGTATTTTCAAGGGAAGTAGGTAGTTCAAAGGGAAAGAGGTATTTTCAAGGGAAGTAGGTAGTTCAAAGGGAAAGAGGTATTTTCAAGGGAAGTAGGTAGTTCAAAGGGAAAGAGGTATTTTCAAGGGAAGTAGGTAGTTCAAAGGGAAAGAGGTATTTTCAAGGGAAGTAGGTAGTTCAAAGGGAAAGAGGTATTTTCAAGGGAAGTAGGTAGTTCAAAGGGAAAGAGGTATTTTCAAGGGAAGTAGGTAGTTCAAAGGGAAAGAGGTATTTTCAAGGGAAGTAGGTAGTTCAAAGGGAAAGAGGTATTTTCAAGGGAAGTAGGTAGTTCAAAGGGAAAGAGGTATTTTCAAGAGAAGTAGGTAGTTCAAAGGGAAAGAGGTATTTTCAAGGAAAGTAGGTAGTTCATAGGGAAAGAGGTATTTTCAAGGGAAGTAGGTAGTTCAAAGGGAAAGAGGTATTTTCAAGGGAAGTAGGTAGTTCAAAGGGAAAGAGGTATTTTCAAGGGAAGTAGGTAGTTCAAAGGGAAAGAGGTATTTTCAAGGGAAGTAGGTAGTTCAAAGGGAAAGAGGTATTTTCAAGAGAAGTAGGTAGTTCAAAGGGAAAGAGGTATTTTCAAGGGAAGTAGGTAGTTCATAGGGAAAGAGGTATTTTCAAGGGAAGTAGGTAGTTCAAAGGGAAAGATGTATTTTCAAGGGAAGTAGGTAGTTCGAAGGGAAAGAGGTATTTTCAAGGGAAGTAGGTAGTTCAAAGGGAGAGAGGTATTTTCAAGGGAAGTAGGTAGTTCAAAGGGAAAGAGGTATTTTCAAGGGAAGTAGGTGGTTCAAAGGGAAAGAGGTATTTTCAAGGGAAGTAGGTAGTTCAAAGGGAAAGAGGTATTTTCAAGGGAAGTAGGTAGTTCAAAGGGTAAGAGGTATTTTCAAGGGAAGTAGGTAGTTCAAAGGGAAAGAGGTATTTTCAAGGGAAGTAGGTAGTTCAAAGGGAAAGAGGTATTTTCAAGGGAAGTAGGTAGTTCAAAGGGAAAGAGGTATTTTCAAGGTATGTAGGTAGTTCAAAGGGAAAGAGGGATTTTCAAGGGAAGTAGGTGGTTCAAAGGGAAAGAGGTATTTTCAAGGGAAGTAGGTAGTTCAGAGGGAAAGAGGAATTTTCAAGGGAAGTAGGTAGTTCAAAGGGAAAGAGGTATTTTCAAGGGAAGTAGGTAGTTCAAAGGGAAAGAGGTATTTTCAAGGGAAGTAGGTAGTTCAAAGGGAAAGAGGTATTTTCAAGGGAAGTAGGTAGTTCAAAGGGAAAGAGGTATTTTCAAGGGAAGTAGGTAGTTCAAAGGGAAAGAGGTATTTTTAAGGGAAGTAGGTAGTTCAAAGGGAAAGAGGTATTTTCAAGGGAAGTAGGTAGTTCAAAGGGAAAGAGGTATTTTCAAGGGAAGTAGGTAGTTCAAAGGGAAAGAGGTATTTTCAAGGGAAGTAGGTAGTTCAAAGGGAAAGAGGTATTTTCAAGGGAAGTAGGTAGTTCAAAGGGAAAGAGTTATTTTCAAGGGAAGTAGGTAGTTCAAAGGGAAAGAGGTATTTTCATGGGAAGTAGGTAGTTCAAAGGGAAAGAGGTATTTTCAAGGGAAGTTGGTAGTTCAAATGGAAAGAGGTATTTTCAAGGGAAGTAGGTAGTTAGAAGGGAAAGAGGTATTTTCAAGGGAAGTAGGTAGTTCATAGGGAAAGAGGTATTTTCAAGGGTAGTAGGTAGTTCAAAGGGAAAGAGGTATTTTCAAGGAAAGTAGGTAGTTCATAGGGAAAGAAGTATTTTCAAGGGAAGTAGGTAGTTCAAAGGGAAAGAGGTATTTTCAAGGGAAGTAGGTAGTTCAAAGGGAAAGAGGTATTTTCAAGGGAAGTAGGTAGTTCAAAGGGGAAGAGGTGTTTTCAAGGGAAGTAGGTAGTTCAAAGGGAAAGAGTTATTTTCAAGGGAAGTAGGTAGTTCAAGGGGAAAGAGGTATTTTCAAGGGAAGTAGGTAGTTCATAGGGAAAGAGGTATTTTCAAGGGAAGTAGGTAGTTCAAAGGGAAAGAGGTATTTTCAAGGGAAGTAGGTGGTTCAAAGGGAAAGAGGTATTTTCAAGGGAAGTAGGTAGTTCATAGGGAAAGCGGTATTTTCGAGGGAAGTAGGTAGTTCAAAGGGAAAGAGGTATTTTCAAGGGAAGTAGGTAGTTCAAAGGGAAAGATGTATTTTCAAGGAAAGTAGGTAGTTCAAAGGGAAAGAGGTATTTTCAAGGGAAGTAGGTAGTTCAAAGGGAAAGAGGTATTTTCAAGGGAAGTAGGTAGTTCAAAGGGAAAGAGTTATTTTCAAGGGAAGTAGGTAGTTCAAAGAGAAAGAGGTATTTTCATGGGAAGTAGGTAGTTCAAAGGGAAACAGGTATTTTCAAGGGAAGATGGTAGTTCAAATGGAAAGAGGTATTTTCAAGGGAAGTAGGTAGTTAAAAGGGAGAGAGGTATTTTCAAGGGAAGTAGGTAGTTCATAGGGAAAGAGGTATTTTCAAGGGTAGTAGGTAGTTCAAAGGGAAAGAGGTATTTTCAAGGAAAGTAGGTAGTTCATAGGGAAAGAGGTATTTTCAAGGGAAGTAGGTAGTTCAAAGGGAAAGAGGTATTTTCAAGGGAAGTAGGTAGTTCAAAGGGAAAGAGGTATTTTCAAGGGAAGTAGGTAGTTCAAAGGGAAAGAGGTGTTTTCAAGGGAAGTAGGTAGTTCAAAGGGAAAGAGTTATTTTCAAGGGAAGTAGGTAGTTCAAGGGGAAAGAGGTATTTTCAAGGGAAATAGGTAGTTTAAAGGGAAAGAGGTATTTTCAAGGGAAGTAGGTAGTTCAAAGGGAAAGAGGTATTTTCAAGGGAAGTAGGTAGTTCAAAGGGCAAGAGGTATTTTCAAGGGAAGTAGGTAGTTCAAAGGGAAAGAGGTATTTTCAAGGGAAGTAGGTAGTTCATAGGGAAAGAGTTATTTTCAAGGGAAGTAGGTAGTTCAAAGGGAAAGAGGTATTTTCATGGGAAGTAGGTAGTTCAAAGGGAAAGAGGTATTTTCAAGGGAAGTTGGTAGTTCAAATGGAAAGAGGTATTTTCAAGGGAAGTAGGTAGTTAAAAGGGAAAGAGGTATTTTCAAGGGAAGTAGGTAGTTCACAGGGAAAGAGGTATTTTCAAGGGTAGTAGGTAGTTCAAAGGGAAAGAGGTATTTTCAAGGAAAGTAGGTAGTTCATAGGGAAAGAAGTATTTTCAAGGGAAGTAGGTAGTTCAAAGGGAAAGAGGTATTTTCAAGGGAAGTAGGTAGTTCAAAGGGAAAGAGGTATTTTCAAGGGAAGTAGGTAGTTCAAAGGGAAAGAGGTGTTTTCAAGGGAAGTAGGTAGTTCAAAGGGAAAGAGTTATTTTCAAGGGAAGTAGGTAGTTCAAGGGGAAAGAGGTATTTTCAAGGGAAGTAGGTAGTTCAAAGGGAAAGAGGTATTTTCAAGGGAAGTAGGTAGTTCAAAGGGAAAGAGGTATTTTCAAGGGAAGTAGGTAGTTCAAAGGGAAAGAGGTATTTTCAAGGGAAGTAGGTAGTTCATAGGGAAAGCGGTATTTTCGAGGGAAGTAGGTAGTTCAAAGGGAAAGAGGTATTTTCAAGGGAAGTAGGTAGTTCAAAGGGAAAGGTGTATTTTCAAGGGAAGTAGGTAGTTCAAAGGGAAAGAGGTATTTTCAAGGGAAGTAGGTAGTTCAAAGGGAAAGAGGTATTTTCAAGGGAAGAAGGTAGTTCAAAGGGAAAGAGTTATTTTCAAGGGAAGTAGGTAGTTCAAAGAGAAAGAGGTATTTTCATGGGAAGTAGGTAGTTCAAAGGGAAACAGGTATTTTCAAGGGAAGTTGGTAGTTCAAATGGAAAGAGGTATTTTCAAGGGAAGTAGGTAGTTAAAAGGGAAAGAGGTATTTTCAAGGGAAGTAGGTAGTTCATAGGGAAAGAGGTATTTTCAAGGGTAGTAGGTAGTTCAAAGGGAAAGAGGTGTTTTCAAGGAAAGTAGGTAGTTCATAGGGAAAGAGGTATTTTCAAGGGAAGTAGGTAGTTCAAAGGGAAAGAGGTATTTTCAAGGGAAGTAGGTAGTTCAAAGGGAAAGAGGTATTTTCAAGGGAAGTAGGTAGTTCAAAGGGAAAGAGGTGTTTTCAAGGGAAGTAGGTAGTTCAAAGGGAAAGAGGTATTTTAAAGGGAAGTAGGTAGTTCAAGGGGAAAGAGGTATTTTCAAGGGAAGTAGGTAGTTCAAAGGGAAAGAGGTATTTTCAAGGGAAGTAGGTTGTTCAAAGGGAAAGAGACATTTTCAAGGAAAGTAGGTAGTTCAAAGGGAAAGAGGTATTTTCAAGGGAAGTAGGTAGTTCAAAGGGAAAGAGACATTTTCAAGGAAAGTAGGTAGTTCAAAGGGAAAGAGGTATTTTCAAGGGAAGTAGGTAGTTCAAGGGGAAAGAGGTATTTTCAAGGGAAGTAGGTAGTTCAAAGGGAAAGAGGTATTTTCCAAGGAAGTAGGTAGTTCAAAGGGAAAGAGACATTTTCAAGGAAAGTAGGTAGTTCAAAGGGAAAAAGGCATTTACAAGGGAAGTAGGTAGTTGAAAGGGAAAGAGGTGTTTTCAAGGGAAGTAGGTAGTTCAAAGGGAAAGAGGTATTTTCAAGGGAAGTAGGTAGTTCAAAGGGAAAGAGGTGTTTTCAAGGGAAGTAGGTAGTTCAATAGGAAAGAGGTATTTTCAAGGGAAGTAAGGAGTTCAAGGGGAAAAAGGTATTTTCAAGGGAAGAAGGTAGTTCAAAAGGAAAGAGGTATTCTCAAGGGAAGTAGGTAGTTCAAAGGGAAAGAGGTATTTTCAAGGGAAGTAGGTAGTTCAAAGGGAAAGAGGTATTTTCAAGGGAAGTAGGTAGTTCAAAGGGAAAGAGGTATTTTCAAGGGAAGTAGGTAGTTCAAAGATAAAGAGGTATTTTTAAGGGTAGTAGGTAGTTCAAAGGGAAAGAGGTATTTTCAAGGGAAGTAGGTAGTTCAAAGGGAAAGAGGTATTTTCAAGAGAAGTAGGTAGTTCAAATGGAAAGAGGTATTTTCAAGGGAAGTAGGTAGTTCAAAGGGAAAGAGGTATTTTCAAGAGAAGTAGGTAGTTCAAATGGAAAGAGGTATTTTCAAGGGAAGTAGGTAGTTCAAATGGAAAGAGGTATTTTCAAGGGAAGTAGGTAGTTCAAAGGGAAAGAGGTATTTCAAGAGAAGTAGGTAGTTCAATGAGAAAGAGGTATTTTCAAGGAAATCAGGTAGTTCAAAGGGAAAGAGGCACTTTCAAGGGAAGTAGGCAGTTCAAAGAGAAAGAGGTATGTTCAAGGGAAGTAGGTAGTTAAAAGAGAAAGAGGTATTTTCAAGGGAAGTAGGTGGTTCAGAGAAAGAGGTATTTTCAAGGGAAGTAGGTAGTTCAAAGGGAAAGAGGTATTTTCAAGGGAAGTAGGTAGTTCAAAGGGAAAGAGGTATTTTCAAGGGAAGTTGGTAGTTCAAAGGGAAAGAGGTATTTTCAAGGGAAGTAGGTAGTTAAAAGGGAAAGAGGTATTTTCAAGGGAAGTAGGTAGTTCATAGGGAAAGAGGTATTTTTAAAGGTAGTAGGTAGTTCAAAGGGGAAGAGGTATTTTCAAGAAAAGTAGGTAGTTCATAGGGAAAGAGGTATTTTCAAGGGAAGTAGGTAGTTCAAACGGAAAGAGGTATTTTCAACTGAAGTAGGTAGTTCAAAGGGAGAGAGGTATTTTCAAGGGAAGTAGGTAGTTCAAAGGGAAAGAGGTATTTTCAAGGAAATTAGGTAGTTCAAAGGGAACGAGGTATTTTCAAGGAAAGTAGGTAGTTCAAAGAGAAAGAGGTATGTTGAAGGGAAGTAGGTAGTTCAAAGAGAATGAGGTATTTTCAAGGGAAGTAGGTAGTTCAGAGAGAGAGGTATTTTCAAGGGAAGTAGGTAGTTCAAAGGGAAAGAGGTATTTTCAAGGGAAGTAGGTAGTTCAAAGGGAAAGAGGTATTTTCAAGGGTTGTAGGTAGATCAAAGGGAAAGGGGTATTTTCAATGTAAGTAGGTAGTTCAAAGGGAAAGAGGTATTTTTAACTGAAGTAGGTAGTTCAAAGGGAAAGAGGTATTTTCAAGGGAAGTAGGTAGTTCAAAGAGAAAGAGGTATTTTCAAGAGAAGTAGGTAGTTCAAAGGGAAAGAGGTATTTTCAAGGGAAGTATGTAGTTCATAGGGAAAGAGGTATTTTCAAGGGAAGTAGGTAGTTCAAAGGGAAAGGGGTATTTCCAAGGGAAGTCGGTAGTTCAAAGAGAAAGAGGTATTTTCAGGGAAATTAGGTAGTTCAAAGGGAAAGAGGTATTTTTAAGGGAAGTAGCTAGTTCAAAGAGAAAGAGGTATGTTCAAAGGAAGTAGGTAGTTCAAAGAGAAAAAGTTATTTTCAAGGGAAGTAGGTAGTTCAGAGAAAGAGGTATTTTCAAGGGAAGTAGGTACTTCAAAGGGAAAGAGTTATTTTCGAGTGAAGTAGGTAGTTCAAAGAAAAAGAGGTATTTTCAAGAGAAGTAGGTAGTTCAAAGGGAAAGAGGTATTTTCAAGGGAAGTAGGTAGTTCATAAGGAAAGAGGTATTTTCAAGGGAAGTAGGTAGTTCAAAGGAAAAGAGGTATTTTCAAGGGTTGTAGGTAGATCAAAGGGAAAAGGGTATTTTCAATGTAAGTAGGTGGTTCAAAGGGAAAGAGGTATTTTTAACTGAAGTAGGTAGTTTATAAGGGAAAGAGGTATTTTCAAGGGAAGTAGGTAGTCCAAAGGGAAAGAGGTATTTTCAAGGGAAGTAGGTAGTTTAAAGGGAGAGAGGTATTTTCAAGGAGAGTAGGTAGTTCATAGGGAAAGAGGTATTTTCAAGGGAAATAGGTAGTTCAAAGGGAAAGAGGTATTTTCAAGGGAAGTAGGTAGTTCAAAGGGAAAGAGATATTTTCAAGGGAAGTAGATAGTTCAAAGGGAAAGAGGTATTTTCAAGGGAAGTAGGTAGTTCAAAGGGAAAGAGGTATTTTCAAGGGAAGTAGGTAGTTCAAAGAGAAAGAGGTATTTTCAAGGGAAGTAGGTAGTTAAAAGGGAAAGAGGTATTTTTAAGGGAAGTAGGTAGTTCATAGGGAAAGAGGTATTTTCAAGGGAAGTAGGTAGTTCAAAGGGAAAGAGGTATTTTCAAGGAAAGTAGGTAGTTCAAAGGGAAAGAGGTATTTTCAAGGGAAGTAGGTAGTTCAAAGGGAAAGAGGTATTTTCAAGGGAAGTTGGTAGTTCAAAGGGAAAGAGGTATTTTCAAGGGAAGTAGGTAGTTAAAAGGGAAAGAGGTATTTTCAAGGGAAGTAGGTAGTTCATAGGGAAAGAGGTATTTTTAAAGGTAGTAGGTAGTTCAAAGGGGAAGAGGTATTTTCAAGAAAAGTAGGTAGTTCATAGGGAAAGAGGTATTTTCAAGGGAAGTAGGTAGTTCAAACGGAAAGAGGTATTTTCAACTGAAGTAGGTAGTTCAAAGGGAGAGAGGTATTTTCAAGGGAAGTAGGTAGTTCAAAGGGAAAGAGGTATTTTCAAGGAAATTAGGTAGTTCAAAGGGAACGAGGTATTTTCAAGGAAAGTAGGTAGTTCAAAGAGAAAGAGGTATGTTGAAGGGAAGTAGGTAGTTCAAAGAGAATGAGGTATTTTCAAGGGAAGTAGGTAGTTCAGAGAGAGAGGTATTTTCAAGGGAAGTAGGTAGTTCAAAGGGAAAGAGGTATTTTCAAGGGAAGTAGGTAGTTCAAAGGGAAAGAGGTATTTTCAAGGGTTGTAGGTAGATCAAAGGGAAAGGGGTATTTTCAATGTAAGTAGGTAGTTCAAAGGGAAAGAGGTATTTTTAACTGAAGTAGGTAGTTCAAAGGGAAAGAGGTATTTTCAAGGGAAGTAGGTAGTTCAAAGAGAAAGAGGTATTTTCAAGAGAAGTAGGTAGTTCAAAGGGAAAGAGGTATTTTCAAGGGAAGTATGTAGTTCATAGGGAAAGAGGTATTTTCAAGGGAAGTAGGTAGTTCAAAGGGAAAGGGGTATTTCCAAGGGAAGTCGGTAGTTCAAAGAGAAAGAGGTATTTTCAAGGAAATTAGGTAGTTCAAAGGGAAAGAGGTATTTTTAAGGGAAGTAGCTAGTTCAAAGAGAAAGAGGTATGTTCAAAGGAAGTAGGTAGTTCAAAGAGAAAAAGTTATTTTCAAGGGAAGTAGGTAGTTCAGAGAAAGAGGTATTTTCAAGGGAAGTAGGTACTTCAAAGGGAAAGAGTTATTTTCGAGTGAAGTAGGTAGTTCAAAGAAAAAGAGGTATTTTCAAGAGAAGTAGGTAGTTCAAAGGGAAAGAGGTATTTTCAAGGGAAGTAGGTAGTTCATAAGGAAAGAGGTATTTTCAAGGGAAGTAGGTAGTTCAAAGGGAAAGAGGTATTTTCAAGGGTTGTAGGTAGATCAAAGGGAAAAGGGTATTTTCAATGTAAGTAGGTGGTTCAAAGGGAAAGAGGTATTTTTAACTGAAGTAGGTAGTTTATAAGGGAAAGAGGTATTTTCAAGGGAAGTAGGTAGTTCAAAGGGAAAGAGGTATTTTCAAGGGAAGTAGGTAGTTTAAAGGGAGAGAGGTATTTTCAAGGAGAGTAGGTAGTTCATAGGGAAAGAGGTATTTTCAAGGGAAATAGGTAGTTCAAAGGGAAAGAGGTATTTTCAAGGGAAGTAGGTAGTTCAAAGGGAAAGAGATATTTTCAAGGGAAGTAGATAGTTCAAAGGGAAAGAGGTATTTTCAAGGGAAGTAGGTAGTTCAAAGGGAAAGAGGTATTTTCAAGGGAAGTAGGTAGTTCAAAGAGAAAGAGGTATTTTCAAGGGAAGTAGGTAGTTAAAAGGGAAAGAGGTATTTTTAAGGGAAGTAGGTAGTTCATAGGGAAAGAGGTATTTTCAAGGGAAGTAGGTAGTTCAAAGGGAAAGAGGTATTTTCAAGGAAAGTAGGTAGTTCAAAGGGAAAGAGGCATTTTCAAGGGAAGTAGGCAGTTCAAAGAGAAAGAGGTATGTTCAAGGGAAGTAGGTAGTTCAAAGAGAAAGAGGTATTTTAAAGGGAAGTAGGTAGTTCAGAGAAAGAGGTATTTTCAATGGAAGTAGGTAGTTCAAAGGGCAAGAGGTATTTTCAAGGGAAGTAGGTAGTTCAAAGGGAAAGTGGTATTTTCAAGGGAAGTAGGTAGTTCAAAAAGAAAGAGGTATTTTCAAGGGAAGTAGGAAGTTCAAAGGGAAAGAGGTATTTTCAAGGGAAGTAGGTAGTTCAAAGGGAAAGAGGTATTTTCAAGGGAAGTAGGTAGTTCAAAGGGAAAGAGGTATTTTCAGGGGAAGTAGGTAGATCAAAGGGAAAGAGGTAGTTTCAATGTAAGTAGGTAGTTCAAAGGAAAAGAGGTATTTTCAAGGGAAGTAGGTAGTTTAAAGGGAAAGAGGTATTTTCAAGGGAAGTAGGTAGTTCAAAGGGAAAGAGGTATTTTCAAGGGAAGTAGGTAGTTCAAGGGGAAAGAGGTATTTTCAAGGGAAGTAGGTAGTTCAAAGGGAAAGAGGTATTTGCAAGGGAAGTAGGAAGTTCAAAGGGAAAGAGGTATTTTCAAGGGAAGTAGGTAGTTCAAAGGGAAAGAGGTATTTTCAAGGGAAGTAGGTAGTTCAAAGGGAAAGAGGTATTTTCAAGGGAAGTAGGTAGTTCAAAGGGAAAGAGGTATTTTCAAAGGAAATAGGTAGTTCAAAGGGAAAGAGGTATTTTAAAAGGAAGTAGGTAGTTCAAAGGGAAAGAGGTATTTTCAAGGGAAGTAGGTAGTTCAAAGGGAAAGAGGTATTTTCAAGGGAAGTAGGTAGTTCAAAGGGAAAGAGGTAATTTCAAGGGAAGTAGGTAGTTCAAACGGAAAGAGGTATTTTCAAAGGAAGTAGGTAGTTCAAAGGAAAATAGGTATTTAAAATAGAAATAGGCTGTGCAAAGGGAACTAGGTATTTCAAAGAAAAATAGGTAATTCAAAGGGAAATGTCATTTTGTACTACGTTTGAGGTTATTCAGTCCCTTTAAATTGCCAAAATATTTGCAATTTTTCACAATAACCTTACGATAATAAAATTAGGGAATTATGATTAATTGCAATAAGTATACAGCTAAAACGTGAAGATGTTACACTCCGCAAAAAAATCGAAGTCGATAGTTTAGCTAGTTTACTGCAACTCTAGTACATATGCGCGTTATATGCCCTGGTCATGCGTATATGCAAGAAGAAGAAGAAGAAAGAAAACCGTATATTTATAAAAACTATGATACATAAAATGCGTTACAAAAAATTGAATTTTTGATATTTATTGAAATGAGATCCTAAATTGAAAGAAAAACCATAAGATATACACGATATCCATGCCATGGGTTAAATTTATAAGAGGGAGAAAAAAAGTAATCGTGTCGTATGTCATTTTGATCGATAATTAAGCAGTGCAGAACAATATGATGGTGAGTTCCCTTCACACTTTGCATATGACGCAGCATGCAGATGTTCATTTTGAAACGCAAATAGACGGGCCAGATTGGG
This sequence comes from Morinoia aosen, assembly GCA_030386875.1. Taxonomy (NCBI): domain Eukaryota; kingdom Metazoa; phylum Arthropoda; class Malacostraca; order Amphipoda; family Talitridae; genus Morinoia; species Morinoia aosen. The sequence goes on along the minus strand of CM059574.1, from coordinate 48,676,555 downwards.
CCGAGAGTTATGGTGTTTTAACCGCTAGAGAAGTTAGTTTTCTCAGTAAGGCATCTGATATTGACAAAGCTGTCTACTGATACTGAACGAATGGTGGCTTACGTCGTGGCTTTGTTTCGTTTCACAGCGTAGGAGAATTTTAACACCTGCTTTGCTCAAGGAAAGCATAGTGAGCTATTTGAATATATGTCACGCGTTATGTATGAATAGTCTTTCTAGTTTTAAAGTTCACCCTATTTTTTTGGGAGATAGGTTGCTTGATTGATTTTCTCTAAATCTTCTTTCGTACCCAATCTTTGCCGCAAAATTCTTGCAATTTTGTTATTCTCAATGAAGGTATGATGGTATGTCCGCTAACTAGGATGCAATGGTCAAGATGGGATAAAACTAAAGATTGGACGACCTTAACCCTAGTTCTTGGTAGAGCATACCTTGCAACATAGTTTTTTCGCCAAGCATAATTTTGTCAATGATCGAAAGCGTCATCAGTGGTTGGAATATAATGGTGAACACTGTTATGTCGATTCTGGAATTTTTATTCAGTTATGTTAATTTCTCATTTAAAAACATAGCGGCTTTTCCCTGGCATCACAATAGGCTGGAGGCCTGCCATAACCCACAGCAACTACTGTAGTCTCGGATGACATCATAAATTAACAAAAATATCCGAAAGAGAAGACACTTACTCGTCTGTTGGCGGTTTAAGCATCAAAATGTATGATGTACTTATTACATATTTTATACTGTACAGAATGGTATAATCATAATTGAAATGTGTGAGCGCTATTCTGTATAGTATGGTGCAAAACGTTCTAGTACTCCTCGTATGGTTTGTTTATCAATTAAAGACCTCTATATTAAGAAATGTTTAAAATCCAATGTTTTGTAGCACATCTCATGTATCAACTTTACGGGAAGTAAAAGGTTTTTCTTTTTCTTTCTTTCTTTTTTATGATACGTCAGATTAGCGCCGTAAGACTTGCTCAGCTCAGCAAAGCTCGCGTGGGGGCAGTTTGCCGCAGCACCTCAGATGGCGGCCGAGGCTGTCTTGAGCCAGAGAAATGAGCCACTTCGTAAAAGACATTTTAGCAGCAGAGAATACAACGCTTCAAATGGACATATTTGCGCAGCCGCTGCGCTGCACTGGCCCTGTCGGGCACGTATATGATGTGCTCGTTCTCGGGAGGATCACGACGGTGATTTTAATTGCGTCGGTGTAGAATCACTTCCTTAGTATAGGCTCACCAACGTATTTTTAATATATGCTAAACATATGTAAATATTTAAAAATATTCTATGAAATTTTGAATGTTCAACTAGTTTTTTTTATACCGTTTTTAAGGGGAGTGTTCTCTTATAATTTGCTTGATTAGTTATTTTGTATTGATAAAATTAGTTCATAGCTTGCTTTTTGGTTTGTTCAACAGCAGTTCAAGTGGGCGTTATAGTCTTTGCGTAGTAACAGATAATACTTCTGGATTTTTAGAGCAAGAGAAGGGTTTCTGAAACTAATATTGCATCGTATAGTTTGCTTGAACTAAACAAGAAAATCTGATTTTTGCTTTATTATTTTTCTATGGTCATGCATTTTCGATCAAAAATGATAATTTAAATTTTACAAAAAGAAGTCGATGTGATAACCTCCAAGTGAAGGGACGAAAAACCAATATAGAGTTTTCATACCTCATGCATCTCGTAATAATTACGCGCTTGCGGTGCATTCGGTGCAGAAATGCACGACTCGCTTTTTATATGTAATAAATAAACCGAATTACTGAAGACAGTTTCATATGGTCGTCTGTTTGTAATCGAATGGGGTGCAAAATTACGTGGTTGGAGTTCAATGGGGCCACTTAAACATGCGATGTTTGAACTAATGTCCGGAACGAAGTTTTTTGCTCAAAAACAGCAATCCTTTGAGTCTTTAGAGAGCTCCTCAAAATACCAAGGGAAAATTAGAAAACAAAGCTCGTTCACTTTCAAATCTGTCTCTGCTACGTTTACATTTCGGTTTTTCTGACGTCCAGCAGAAGTTTTATCTCAGAATGCGGAAGCGAACTACAAACTTTTCAAATCCTGCGAGCCACGGAATATAATTACTGCAATACATTCCATCCTCGACTCAGTGATTCGCTCTACTTCTTCGGTGGCCTTGGTTATTTTCTACTAGACGCGAGTTCCTTCATTAGAATGCGGATGGTTTTCGAAGAAAAATGTAATTACATTTGGGTAAGCAGCACGATTCAACCCAGAAACGGCCAAATTGTTCTACTTTAAAACAAAACATTACGGTAATTTCCCTTAAAATATAATTCATGAAACCCAGTACAGTGTGAAATCAGCATCGAAGTATTTAGAATATAAGAACGATGTGAGTGATTTCTTAATGTCCTTCAAAATAAGCGTTGATCGAAAATGGGTTAATGCAAGTGGAGTCGAGTTGCCGATGTTTTTTGTGGTTGCATTTATTGGGCACTATAAGATACGGTCAACTAAACATTCCGCATGGGTGGATATTCAAGGGCTGGCGTTGGAAATGCATATTCAATAGAGCGCTAATTTGCAACTTCCCTGCGTGATGAATTCTTCAGCAGTCACATAACTGAACAATTTCAGCAGTCTCGGCGACAGAGCAAGAAGCGTTAGTGCTCTTGTCGATTTAGCTATACCAAGTGCTACTTTTGCTGGCGAATAAGCCTCGGATTTGATTTTTTCATGTAAAATTACGATGTTAGCAGCTGGTAACATGCACGGTTTCTGGTCGGATTTCTGAATACTTTACGTAGTCACAGTGGCACAGTTAGATGCGTAAGTTCTATTCTCGTTTTGGCTACGCAAAGCTCTATTTTTGCTGGGGAAACTCAAAAAAGAGGTTCTCATATATAAATTATGCAGTTAGTATCTGACGACAATCAGGGTTGCCAGTTGCTGAGTGCTGGATCTGCAGGGTTGCCGATGCTGAGTGGAAAACCTGTTGGGTTGCCAGATGCTGAGTGCTGGACCTGCCGAGTTGCCAGATGCTGAGTGCTGGACCTGCAGGGTCACCATGGTGACCCTGCAGGTCCAGCACTCAGCAACTGCAGTTGCTGAGTGCAGGACCTGCAGGGTTGCCAGTTGATGAGTGGGAGACCTGCAGGGTTGCCAGTTGATGTGTGCAGGACCTGCAGGGTTGCCAGTTGATGAGTGGGAGACCTGCAGGGTTGCCAGTTGATGAGTGCAGGACCTGCAGGGTTGCCAGTTGATGAGTGGGAGACCTGCAGGGTTGCCAGTTGATGAGTGCAGGACCTGCAGGGTTGCCAGTTGATGAGTGGGAGACCAGCAGGGCTGCCAGTTGATGAGTGCTGGACCTGCAGGGTTGCCAGTTGATGAGTGCTGGACCTCCAGGGTCACCAGTTGCTGAGTGCAGGACCTGCAGGGTTGCCAGTTGATGAGTGGGAGACCTGCAGGGTTGCCAGTTGATGAGTGCAGGAAATGCAGGGTTGCCAGTTGATGAGTGGGAGACCTGCAGGGCTGCCAGTTGATGAGTGCAGGACCTGCAGGGTTGCCAGTTGATGAGTGGGAGACCAGCAGGGTTGCCAGTTGATGAGTGCAGGACATGCAGGGTCGCCAGTTGCTGAGTGGGAAACCTGCAGGGTTGCCAGTTGATGAGTGCAGGACCTGCAGGGTTGCCATTTGCTGTGTGGGAGACCTGCAGGGTTGCCAGGTGATGAGTACAGGACCTGCAGGGTCGCCAGTTGCTGAGTGAGAGACCTGCAGGGTTGCCAGTTGATGAGTGCCGGACCTGCAGGGTCGCCAGTTGCTGAGTGCAAGACCAGCAGGGTTGCCAGTTGCTGAGTGCAGGATCTGCAGGGTTGCCAGTTGATGAGTGCAGGACCTGCAGGGTTGCCAGTTGCTGAGTGCAGGACCTGCAGGGTCGCCAGTTGCTGAGTGCAGGACCTGCAGGGTTGCCAGTTGATGAGTGCAGGACCTGCAGGGTTGCCAGTTGATAAGTGCAGGACCTGCAGGATTGCCAGTTGCTGAATGCAGGACCTGCAGGGTTGCCAGTTGCTGAGTGCAGGACCTGCAGGGTTGCCAGTAGCTGAGTGCAGGACCTGCAGGGTTGCCAGTTGATGAGTGCAGGACCTGCAGGGTCGCCAGTTGCTGAGTGCAGGACTTGCGGGGTTGCTAGTTGATGAGTGGGAGACCTGCAGGGTTGCCAGTTGATGAGTGCAGGACCTGCAGGATCGCCAGTTGCTGAGTGGGAGACCTGTAGGGTTGCCAGTTGATGAGTGCAGGACCTGTAGGGTTGCCAGTTGATGAGTGCAGGACCTGCAAGGTTGCCAGTTGATGAGTGCCGGACCTGCAGGGTCGCCAGTTGCTGAGTGCAGGACCTGCAAGGTTGCCAGTTGCTGAGTGCAGGACCTGCAGAGTTGCCAGTTGCTGAGTGCAGGACCTGCAGGGTTGCCAGTTGATGAGTGCAGGACCTGCAGGGTTGCCAGTTGCTGAGTGCAAGACCTGCAGGGTTGCCAGTTGATGAGTGCAGGACCTGCAGGGTTGTCAGTTGATGAGTGCAGGACCTGCAGGGTTGCCAGTTGATGAGTGCAGAACCTGCAGGGTTGCCAGTTGCTGAGTGCAAGACCTGCAGGGTTGCCAGCTGATAAGTGCAGAACCTGCAGGGTTGCCAGTTGCTGTGTGGGAGACCTGCAGGGTTGTCAGTTGATGAGTGCAGGACCTGCAGGGTCGCCAGTTGCTGAGTGGGAGACCTGCAGGGTTGCCAGTTGATGAGTGCAGGACCTGCAGGGTTGCCAGCTGATGAGTGCAGGACCTGCAGGGTTGCCAGTTGATGAGTGCAGGACCTGCAGGTCGCCACTTGCTGAGTGGGAGACCTGCAAGGTCGCCAGTTGCTGAGTGGGAGACCTGCAGGGTTGCCAGTTGATGAGTGAAGGACCTGCAGGGTAGCCAGTTGCTGAGTGGGACACCTGCAAGGTCGCCAGTTGATGAGTGGGAGACCTGCAGGGTTGCCAGTTGATGAGTGCAGGACCTGCAGGGTTGCCAGTTGATGAGTGCAGGACCTGCAGGGTCGCCAGTTGCTGAGTGGGAGACCTGCAAGGTCGCCAGTTGCTGAGTGGGAGACCTGCAGGGTTGCCAGTTGATGAGTGAAGGACCTGCAGGGTAGCCAGTTGCTGAGTGGGAGACCTGCAAGGTCGCCAGTTGATGAGTGGGAGACCTGCAGGGTTGCCAGTTGATGAGTGCAGGACCTGCAGGGTTGCCAGTTGATGAGTTGGGACCTGCAGGGTTGCCAGATGCTGATTGCTGAATTTCGTACCCACCGTCAGTACGATGGACGAGAGCTCTAATCTCAAGCCACGGCGACCACCCGCTACTTGCAGAGGTGTTGTGTGTCATGAATTCCAGCTCAATTATTGATTTAAGAGCTCAAACAAACACAGTACCGAGAGCGTTCTTAGCAGTGGTTCGAATGAGCAGCATGGAGTACAAGTGTTTCTCATCCAGGAGCATTGGCCATCTAGTCGTCAAAATGTGTTGGGAATGCCTTTCCCAGTCGAATATGATCAATGATATACTTCGAAGCCGTCTAAATGTATTAAGAGTGTATTTCTCAGCCGAAATGATCCGTGATGTACTTCGGATCTGTCAAAATGTGTTGCGTGATCATTAATCGATAAATTTGATTTCTATCTAATTATTAGAGGGAGAAAAATGCTCTGTATAGCTTACTTGGTTCTCTTCCTTATATACAAAACCAAACTCGGAGATAGTGTTCGCTTCTGTAACGTCTTTAGATTGCGGTTTATTTGAAGCTCCTTTCTACCGATCATACTGTGAAATTTGAGATTGGTATTTTTACAGACGAAGCCGATTTTGTCAACGATCTGTACATAAGCTGTCTCTGCTTGATGAAGTAAGGTATACTCGTAGAAATGATTTTAAGTACTGAAATAAAAAACGTTTGAATTTTCTTAGAGACAGAAAGTTTTTGCTGAGGTACCAAGTGTTACTTCTTGTCCAAGTGAGAATGCAAGTGCAAGCTCATTTAGGATGATGATTCCTCTTGTAATCTTTCTCACGCGAGTTTTTCGTTTCTTACAATCACGGAGGAGCCGCCTACCGTGATAAATGCCAGGCGCTTACCGGGAGTATCTAACCAGCGCCATTCTGTAGCGAGTTCACTTCAGGAGACTAAAGTAAAGCGATCTACATACCCTCTGTGCCACGAACACTGACTGGATGCACAAAAAAAGCTAAATAACTCATCCCGTCTCGGTGTCTCTCAAATTAGAGCAGTGTCACACGCAGCCTGTGGTCGTTCAAATTGCTCCAGGGGCTTCTAATCGGGAGTGATGTGTTGTCCAATATTCTTCCACCTGTGCTGTCATCACCGATTCCTCATGGCATATTTCAATTCAGGAATGATTCGTTTCTGAGTGGTACACAGCGTGTCATGGTGACAGTATTCCGCAGTTCGGACGCTAAGTGCTAAATGAAAAAAGTCGATTACGAAGAAACAGATAGGTATGACCTTTAGAATAGAAATACTTTGCCTTTGATGAAAGAAATTCATTGTATTGGGTGTGAGAGAAGTAGCCAATCCTCACTCAGTCACTCGTATCTCAAGTGAGCGGATTTCGTTGTGTTTTCAGTCGTTCAAATAAATATCAGCTGCAAAATCTTGGAATGCTGTTTCATATGGGAAAAATGAGCCGAAATTTGGACTTCAACGTCCTGAAAATTCCCATTTGATGTGATTTTTGTTATGGAAAAATTAGATTTCACCTCTAAGATTTCCTCGTATATTGCCTTAAGCTCACACCTTTGACTTTTTCCACTCTATGAATGCTTTCCAGCAAAAAAATCTCTGGACTGCGATTGCAATGGTTGTGAAGAGTCAAATATGAACTATAAGCCCCCGAAATATTTTTTATATCCTTCCAAAATTTCCGCTAAAATTTGATATTACTTTGCAATCACAAAATCACTCTTGAACACAGGATTTGCGCCATTTTAAAATCATTTAATAATGTAAAATGAACCAAAATATAACACATAATATATGAATTCCATTGCCTAATTTAGGACCTTTTCATGAAACTGATAGGTCCATGGCCTTCATAAATAAAAAATAAGCCATGTTTTTCTCCTGGACATCTTTTCAATGATATTGTTCTGTCATTTTGCCTTCCACTGCTAGACCGGAGAGGGCGAGTTCTATACTCGTACAGGCGAGTTCTAAAACTTATTCGCCTAGCCGAGTGAATCCGACTCGAATTTCAATAACCGAGTGGTGTGAGGTTTCCTTGGTCGATCTCTCTGCAATATTGCGCTCTGTTTACGATGACTGATCCTCCTTTTAAGTTTACATTTTGCAATAAAACACACCAGTTATTCTTAACTAATGAGCTAAATCGTATCATTTCTCAGTTCAACAGGTCCTTTACATACAATGACATAATAATATGCGGTGACTTCAATTATGATCTACTGAAACATGAAAGCTATGAACCAATCTCTAATTTCCTAACAGCCTTTCAGTCTCAATCTTTCCTTCCGATCATCACAAAGCCAACACAAATAACCTATGAGTCTGCTTCGCTGCTTGACAACATCTTTATGACAGACCCAAGTGATATTCTTTCTGGAATCATTACTTCTGACTTATCAGATCATTTCCCAGTTTTTCTTGTTAAGAAAAATGTCTATATTGCTTACACCAAGCCACGGGCTAAAACTTACTCATATCGTAAAGTAAGCGAGTCAAATTTAGAGGATATGCGCACCGTTTTAGAAGAATCAATACCAACATTGCATATCTCTCAACACAATAATGCAACGAGCATTGATGAAGCAGTAGTAAAGTTGACTGAAACTATAATGGTCGCATACAATCAGTGTTGCCCAATTGTAACTCGTACAGTTACCCCAAAAAATAAACAAAAGCCCTGGATTACTGAAGACATTGTGATAAATATAAAAAAAGTCAAGCGTACCTAACCCTCCTTTACGAAGGGCGAATATCTCGAGAAACATATAACCGATTCAGAAACTATGTAACAAATTAGATAAGGTCATCAAAAAAGAGCCACTTTACGCGCCAGTTTACTCAATTTATAGCAGATGATAAAAAGACTTGGCACCTCCTTAACTCTTGCTGTAAACCGAAAAACGCCGATAAAAAGAAGATTGAACATGTTGTTCAAGATAATGTAGCATACCATGGGAGGAAAGAAATTGCTAATCTCTTTAACAAGTTCTTCGTAAGCGTGGGGAAAACTATATCTGATAGTATTCCAAGTGAATCTACTGATCACCTGGAATACATGGATCTTATTCGAGAACACAGCTTCTTTTTCGTTACGCCTACCAACTCTTCCGATGTAATTGCGTGCATAAGCAGCCTGAAAAATAAATCGAGTGGGTTACAAACGTTTCCGACAAAAGTACTTAAAATTATTGCTGATATTCTAGCCCCACTGATAGCCAATCTTGTTAACCAGCTTCTCTTACTGGGCACTTTCCCGAACTCCCTCAAAGTTGCTAGAGTAACCCCAATTTTCAAAAATGGTGAAAAGACCTGTGTAAACAATTATCGACCTATCTCTGTACTTCCAATTATAAGCAAAGTATTCGAAAATATTGTGTATAAAAAGTGTACTCTTATTTTGAACAAAAGTCATTTCTTTCCAATAAACAATACGGCTTTCGCTCTAAAAAATCAACAACACAGGCTATATTAAATCATTTACAATTCCTTTATTCTAATTTAGATGAAGGAACGCCTGTCTTCTCTGTATTTCTTGACTTTCGAAAAGCATTCGATTGTGTGGACCATAGAATATTACTCTCGAAACTACACTGTTATGGCATTCGAGGGGTTGCCCATGATTGGTTCAGATCATACCTACCTAAAAAATCGGAAACAATACGTTGTCATTGACGACGCAAAATCGGACCCACAGACAATTAGCCATGGAGTTCCACAAGGATCTGTTCTTGGGCCTCTCCTATTTCTGATTTTTATCAATGACATTATTAAATTTACGTCATTCTTCAAATTCATACTTTTTGCCGATGACAGTACGCTTTCTGCGGTCCTTCCGAACCAAAATCCCGCTATGATTGTGGAGAGTATAAATAATGAACTTCATAAGGTTTCATTGTGGCTCAAAGCTAATAAAATAAGCCTTAAGATCGATAAAACGAAATATATTACATTTTCATACAAGAAAAATTTATCACACCCACGCATTAAAATTGGCGAAGGTGAAATCGAAGAAACCAACTCATGTAAGTTTCTGGGCATCATAATAGATAAACATCTGACCTTCAAAGAGCACATCGCTTATATTAGCACTAAATTATCAAAATCCATCGGAATCCTAAATAAAGTTAAAAATTTCCTGCCTGAAGCAGCTTTACAAATGCTCTACCAAACGCTCATTTATCCATACTTGCAATACGGAATAGAAGTATGGCACGGAACTGATAAAAATAAAAGCAACAAAATTTTCACTCTGCAAAAAAGGGCTATCAGAGCGGTAAAGAACCTAGAATATAATGCTCACACAAATGATTCATTCAAAAATTTACAAATACTTGAACTTTCGGATCTCTATAATGTCTCCATTTGTAATTTCATTTACAAAACATTAACAAATGATGGCGACAATTGCCTAAAACAACTATTATCTGCGCAAACTCGTCATCACGACTATTTAACCCGAAATAGAAGTAAATTCATGCTTCCTTACTATTCAAAGGCCCGGTCGCAACGCAGTATCCTCTTCGTTGGAACTAAAACTTGGAACTCAATACCTGCGGAGATCCGTGAAAGTAATTCTTACAAGGTATTCAAAAGACATCTTGAGTCTCACTTCCTATCAGAATACTAGTCGTTTAAGATCACCTAGTCACATCTTGCCTCCTACATGTCTGGTCCTAATAATGTAACTTGCCAAGGGTAAGATAACCGATTTTCAGACTGCTCTTAAGTCGTTTTATTGAATATATTGTTAAATATAGCTGATTTGACCCATACTGTAAAATACATCATCAAATATCGAATTATCTCTTTGATCAGTCTCAGGCGAAACTAGGTTAAGTGGATTAGGTTAAACATTATTGCACAAGTTAGAATAACGTGATGGCAGGATGCCCTAGAAGTCGCTGAACTTGTTCGGGCCCACAGGTAGCTATACTCTATTTTGCAATTGTACTAGACTTAAGAAACATTCTACCTCTGTATCTCCTGTGGTAAATAAATTGCTTAAATTGTTTAAACTGTTTTAACTTTAGATATCGTTTTACGACTCGATGAGCGAGGGAAAGAATAAGGAGGCCTTATTTTTCTTAAATTTCTCTTCTAGTTGGAAGAACTTCCTCACTTGAATATGCCATTGAAGACGACAGGGTTACCTCGCCTTACTTGATCCCGAATAAGTGACATACAGTATCGGCAGACGAAGAGATACAAGCGCGTTGTACAACATCAACTGGACAGAAATACTCATACAAATAATGGTTAGTTACGTTACTTTACACGCTCCTCGCGTATTGGGATACATATGTACTACTAGGTAAATTGCTCATTCACATACCGGTATAAATGAATATTTCATTTGTTTTGCGACATTTTAAAAAACTAACTCTTATCATACAAGGTTAAAAGTTATCGCGCAATTGCATTTTTCATATTCCTTATGAAGGGATAATAATGTATTGGAGCATTCAAGTCGATTTCCAAATTCTGCTACTTATACCCTAACAAAACTAACCGTTAACAACCATGGAAACGCGGTCAACGTGTTGAAATTACTATGTTTCAATAGGGGCTACTGAGATAACCTGTAATGTGAAGTTCATGTTATCTCTCCCATCACGAGGCCTTACGGTTTGCGGTTAGTGAGTCGTAATGTTTCACCCTGAAGTTGAAATACGAACAGCTGTGAATTGAATTTGAATGAAATTAAAATCATAAATGAATGGAAATTTGGGTGATAATTGTGATGAAATGAAATGTTAATTCCGTTCCCTCACGGGAAAATGAAATTGACTTCGAACTACAATATACAGTGTGGGAAAAATAACACAACACTTTGATTAAATTGTCAGATTCCACATTTCGGAACCTCGTACAATTACGAAAATTAGACTACATATAAACAATAGCTTAAAAAGGGTAATAATATAACAAAAACCTAGAATTATTTAAAAGAAAAAAAGGGTGGTTCAGAACAAGTGGTACAAAATTGCTCACCAATTAGAAATTGGCCATCTAAACACTTTTTCTTCTATGAAATTTTCCGAAAAAAATTCAGGTTTGAGATATTAGATGTTTAATGTTTTATAGGATAAAATTTAATGACACAATTACTCGAAATATTTATTATGATTTTACGTTACGAACACATTCATTCTATGTGAGTTTACAATAATAAAATTTAGTTTTAGAGATATTTGGTAAAAAGAGTTTTAGCAAGAAGGTTTTTAAATGTTCCAGATCGTGCTACTACGCTACTTCTTGTTTGTCTTGTTGGCACTGTTCAGTTTCAAAGAAACCACGACGACGGTAACATGAACCGTTTAATAAATGCTAAAATGGCAGATATGCACCTTGCGGTGCTGCTAATGGCAATGTGAGACAGGCAGCTACTGCAATCTAGGCTGTATCAGAGCGGTCTCCTATAGCTACCGATACATACCTGGTCATAGAATGTTTACAAATTTACACTAAAGTGCACGTGACAATGGGAGTTTCGAAATTAACGTAAGAGAAACTGGACGCCCAATTTTAAGGGATGGAAATGTGGAGAAGGCTGTACTAGATTCTTTTCATCATAATCCAAGAGCTAGCACGCGTAGAGTTACAGCAGCTCTGAGATTACAGAGCCGCTGTAGTGTTTGGAGAATCATGAATGATAATAATTTCCATCCACACTACTTCCAAAGAGTTCATGCATTGAATCCTTGAAATTATGAATTACGAGTGCAGTTTGCTGAATCGTACCTTTACAAAGAATTATAAGGACCTAACTACTCCGAACGTCAATTGTTTTCGGATGAAGCAACATTCCCTCGTGAGGGAGTGTTCAGTTCCCTCAATGAACATGAATGGACACTTTAAAACCCTCATTTCGTGCGTGGACATTCGCACTAGCAACGTACAGTGTTAATGTTTGAGAAATAATTGCAAGAAGCGCTCACACAATCGAGTTAAAAAAAAACGAACAGTCTTCGCAAAATTTAATTCTACAAGAGGTATTCAAAGTGCCTACCGTGAACTTCAATGCACTTTTCCTATCTGCCATGAACTGACTGCCGTACAGATGTGAAAACATTAGGTTTCTCAGCTATTTGTGCTGCAGCATCAACTATGCGGGCAACCAGATCTTGCTTTGAATCTTCAGGGGTGGCATACACCAGCTCCTTCATCGCCCCTCACAGGAAGAAATCAAGTGGTGTCATGTATGGTGAGCAAGGAGGCCATGTCACTGGACCGCCTTTGCCAATCCACCTATTGGGAAGCTTCTCATCTAAAACCTCTCGTGATCCAAGGAAATAATGTGCTGGTGCTCCGTCATGTTGAAACCACATTCTTCTACGTATGTTCAGAGGGACATATTCTAATACTGATCTGCCGGCAAAACTTCTTGTAAAAAAATCCTGTATACAGAGCCAGTGAGAGGTGAAGCCATCAAATATGGACCGACTAAATTTTCGTTTAGAATTCGTGCCCAAACGTTGACGTTGAAGCGATGTTGATGTTGATGAACACGAATTATGTGAGGACTATTGACAGCCCAATGGTAAGAATTGTGCGTAATCAATACACCACAACGAGCGAAAGATGTTCCAACAATGAACAGTAATCTCTTCGAAAAACCGACATCATTTGTTTCTTTTCGCAAAAAAAAACGCTTGGCATATTGCATGCGAGGCTCATGATGTGTAGGAAGTCAACTTTGTACCCTTGGAAAATGATATGGGTGCAAGTTTTAACCGTGGAGTTAAAATATTGAGCAGCATAGCGTGTTCTATCATGAGGTTTTTATTCCAAATGTTGAGTGATTCGTTCTAGGTGATCGTTGCGTGGACGCCCTGTTTTCTGTCTGTTTATCTTGAAGCTTCCATTATCACGAAATCTTCTGTGTAAGTTGGTGAAGAACCTGTGTCCAGGAACCTCACGATTAGGGTAGCGTTCTCTGCACAGCTGTGACGCAAGTAGAGCATTTCCTGATGCAGCTCCGTACATGAAATGCATGTCAGCAAGTTCTGCATTCGTGAAGCGCTCCATGCTTACTGTTCGACGTGTAGTTAACGATTGATCAATGAAATAGCGCTCTTCCGCACTTAACTTAGTACTAAGAATTTAATTTTCAGATTCGATACGAACATGAAAATGTTTCATAAACATTTCCTTTCTTATGATACTCCGTGCAGGTACATTAATCACCGTTGGCAGCCGGTGCGTGAACACTTAATATTTCAACTTTTCAACTTGGAATTACTCGACAACGGGAGAGTTTCAAGATTTTTGTTACTCATGAATATCGGTTCATTTTTCTATTTTCTATTTATAGTTTCATTTTTTACCTCTAGTGCTAAGCCACCCTGTATATTTGTATCCCCTAATCCATGGGTATAAGCAAGTGAACTTCCAGACAAAAGTGATAGAAACACAGTATTTAAGTTCAGTCTGTGAACTGAAATGCGTCAACCCATTTGCTCCTAACCTGCGCTAAAGGCATCAGAAATAAAAAGTTCCTCAAATTATGTGCACGAAGAAGCCTTCGTTTAAGTGCCATTAGATTGTTACAAGGGTTTAAAATCGGCTCAATCAGATCAGTCGTGTCTCCCGAAATCGAAACATCCACTCAAGCAAAACCAGAGACACGGAGTATCAGAAGACGTTGCTTCAGGTAGCCGAGAGCGCTCCGATTTAATTGGTTTTCGTTTACAGTTACCATTACATCAACCCTGAGATTGTTAACGATGCAATCTGAACATCAGAGAAGATGATCTACAAGTGGTCTGTGAAGCGCGTATCATCGCTGAGAGATTTCGTTCTTCCTTGCAATATTTTCTAAAAGAGACTAGTCTTCCAGGTAGCATCTCTCGTTGGTCTCAATTTTATTCAAGAGCCTTCAATTTGTTTACATTACAGTACACTTTTATTTCGTTAATAATTCCTGCGCACAAAATGTAAATGAAGTCTAGATGGGCGGCGCATGTTGGTATGCAGAGCATAAAATGTGGGATGGAATTAAATAATAGAGAGGTCGGGCTAACAGGCTTGAAATACATACAACTTGTGCGCACGAAAAATGCTTGCGAGTAATAGAATACAGGTGATAACGATCGGGCCCAGAATGTTAAACTGGAAAAACTTACCATTTCACAAAATGAAAAAGAACTCAGATAATGGAATGCAGGCGAAGAAAAACGAACGGGCCAAGAATGATCAGTTTGAAGTGCTTTTCACTTCTTATATGAAAAAGGCTTGCGGTAATGGAATTCAGTTGATAAAAATTTAACGGATTAGGGATGACACGCCAAACATTCGCTATTTCTTGGACAACGAACAACGCTTTTTTTTGTTCGATGAATAGTTTGTTTGATCGTACAAGTTTAATCAAGATTTAAAATTGCTGCATAATTTGATCCCATAATGCTAATTTAGGTCATTTTTTTACTGCGTGAGGAAACTCAGCATGTATTTCAGAGTACACGTTATTTGTGTAATTCTATTACTTGTTCGTAGGTGAAAAAATTGAAAAGACTCTGCAATTTATAGAGCAAATTTAACGTATATTAATGTAATTTTTCTCGCTAATTTTTGGGACAAAATAATTTTCGTGAATAAAATTGCGTGGAGTTTGAAAACTTTCATGTATAAAATTTCCTAAGAATAATATAAAACTTTTGAACGCACGAGATTTGAAAGTTATAACTTTTAACATTCAAAGTTGCGTGCGGTTAATATATGTAATTCTTAATGCATTAAGTTACTAAAGTTACGAACGCTGTAGAGAACGCGCTATATAACAAAGAACGTGAAGAGTTTTAGTCATTCTCTTTGCGTGGAAAAATGAACTGCGATTTCTAAGTGCGGAAATTTATTACGAGTTTCAACTATTGCGTGTTGATTGTTTGAGGTGTGTATCAACAGCACTATTATTGCGTGTTGATTGAATTGTGTATCAATAGCAGTGGTTAAAGAGACTGTTTAAATAAAACTATCCATGTGAATAATTATTTCATGTTATACGATCGTCTTGAGCGTTTAAGAATATGAAAAAAGTTCCCTATTTCTTTTTCTAATTTACAAAATATACCCTGAAAGTGAGACTAACTATGATAACTTCCAAAAAAAAATTCTATGAATCTTTAAAACTCCCTCAGTTTTATTAAAATTTCTTTAGAAATCTTGTGAACTGACATAGTGTCATAAAAATTTCCGCAAAAAGTATCAGAGAGTTTCATAATTTTTCAACTTATTCAGGCTCACAAGTAGCTGTACTCAAATGTGTCAATTGTATTAGACTTACGAAACAATCTACTGCTGTATCGTTTGTGACAAAAAAATTGTTTAAGAATTTTAAACTTCGCAATCGCGTACTTCACTATAGGGCTCGACTGGTACGTAACAAATCTTGCTCCCATTCGAAAGGATAACGACCAAAATGTTCATGATTTTCTTAAAGCATTCGTGCTTGCGAATTCCGTGTGATATATCATTCATAACATTTATCGAGTGCATATAATTACCGATTTTCTCAGGTTTCCGCTTAATTCTGTAAAAACTGGTGGCATGAGCTATGCGTTATAAGCTCCAATCGTTCTTAAATGGTATTCGAACTTAAAGTTTGAGAGTTCAAGTCTACATAAGCC
Source organism: Morinoia aosen (assembly GCA_030386875.1). Classification (NCBI taxonomy): domain Eukaryota; kingdom Metazoa; phylum Arthropoda; class Malacostraca; order Amphipoda; family Talitridae; genus Morinoia; species Morinoia aosen. Next base: position 48,660,670 of record CM059574.1, on the reverse strand, counting down.
CAATTTTTATGAACCTAGTGTTTAAAAAAGTTAATCTTCCAGGTCAGTTCTATGTTCTGCAATGCCACCTGAGTGTTTCTTTCCGTGTAGAAAAAGAAGTATGTAGCCCCATTTCTCTCCCTATACTCAGGTGTTTTAACCCTGTCGGTACGATAATTCAAATGGTTTGGGTAAACGCTGCCAGGGGAAAAAAGTTGTCCTTACCCTAAATTTTCAGCGAAATTGACCTAGTGTGGGTGCTTTTAGCTTAAGCAAGTGCCTACTTCTTTATTTTAATTTTAAAATCTTTTAACCTTTGAAGCTCTATGCTTGGCGACAGAAATTTTGGATGTTGAAGAAGAAGTTTTTGTATTTACGAAGAAATTATTTATAAGTTTTTACCGAAATTTAACAAAAATAATCAAAGATCAGAAAAAGCTTGCTCAAGTTGAATGGAAAGGGTATTGAATGTGTTGCACGGACCCTGTAGCATGAACTTACGCGTGCCTATGCTACAGGGTCCTATGGTTATTACAGGGTCCTAGGGTAACTTTTGGTAATTTACGCGTGCAGGCTTCTGGAATTGTTAAATAATTAGTTAAATAAGTCTTTATAATTTCCATAATTTTATTATTTACGCCAAAATATTCCATCACTAGTTGAATTACTCTAAAAATAGGTTAGACACCCTAATCAGGAAGCACTAGCTAACTTGGCACTGGATTAGTCGTCAGTACCGAAAGGGTTAAATGGTTTTAAGTTTTTACTAATTCTTGCATTAGCCATTTGAAAAACCAATATACTTTATAAGTATCAAGGAACCTCTCGAATACTTAGAGGAAGATTCCACGCAATCACATCGGCAAAGGTCCTGCATTTAAGCGCTGTGCGCAGCCAAGAGCGCCACTTTAGCGCGATGTCACACTGACATCACAGCTGTAAATGCCAACTCGTTTCGAACACGTAAAATTCGCCAGGGCAGTACGAAGAACGATAAAATTTCAGACAATTAGTAAAGCTCTCGTTCGTCTATCGATTAATGCCAACGTAACAGCTGTTTCAGAGTCCAGATACAGTCCTAACAGAACCACATTTGCTGGGCCGGTGGACAGCACTTACGACCGATACAATCGAAGCAGACATGAGCTGAAATGCCTGCCTCTGGTTATTTATTTACCACCGCCAGCAGCGATGTGGGAGCACCATGCGGAAAGATTCCCCGTTACACCATCCGAGTGGATGCCACTGGTGGGTGCCCACGGTGGTTCGACCAATCACGTTCTCGCATTCCAAACACGGACTCGTTGCGTTTTTTACGTCACTGGTTTCGGCGATCCGTTTCCGCATCGCTCGTAATAACGCGGGCATTCTCGTTGGAATAATTTAGCCAGCTTTTAAACTGGTTTTGCTTAATTTAATTTTGCTGCCGTTCGGAATTCGTAATTCATACAAATTTCAGATTGTTTCAATCATTCCAAGCATCCAAAATTAAAATTGTGAATTACCTTCTGCCTCATGTGCAAGAAGCATTTCTCATTAATTAATACAAGGTTAATTTTCTAGTATTTAGTATTTGCTTTGAGCAAATATTTACCTTTATATTGGGGGTCATTTTTGATTGTCAGAGCTAAGGATCGAAAGAAAGTTCAAAGAGTTGCGGCGCGCTGGGGGACGGAAACATTGAATTTCACTGACATTTGCCGGTATTTGGATAGTGTGAGGTTGCGTTCGAATGATGCGACTGCAGCCATTTGACGGTCGTGAATGTTCTTTCCTGATTATCATCATCTCTGTTATTATCTCGGTTATTCCCTAAATTTTGTTAATTATGTTGTTCTATGAATCTTTCGCTCCAATAATTCTAAATAATTCCTATAAACAGATTTAAACGGCAGAAAACCTTGAGACATCAAATGAATTTGTTCACTTCTGAAGAGAGGTGAAAATAAACGTATTTGAAGTGTAACTTTTTGTTTATAGTTGAAGAAATTGAAACGACTCTTTAATTTTCAAATGTTACAGGGTATAAGTAAAATATTTACTTCAGCTGTTCTCTAAATTTTCTTACCCCAGTTGGTCTCTGCGTGTGCTTTCTTCCTTCAAAGGCTGATTACGTTCTCTTCGATAACATCCTGTTCGCTTATTTTTATTCTGGCCGGAATCTTCGATTGGCCAGAATTCGATCGCCAATTGTTTAGTTTCATTTAAATGGCATCGCAAATTGTTTAGTTTTATTTAAATGGCATCGCAAATTGTTTAGTTTCATTTAAATGGCATCGCAAATTGTTTAGTTTTGTTTCAAAGGCATCGCCAATTGTTTAGTTTTGTTTCAAAGGCATCGCAAATTGTCTAGTTTGGTTTACATGGCATCGCCAATTGTTTAGTTTTATTTAAATGGCATCGCAAATTGTTTAGTTTTATTTAAATGGCATCGCAAATTGTTTAGTTTTGTTTCAAAGGCATCGCCAATTGTTTAGTTTTGTTTCAAAAGCATCGCCAATTGTTTAGTTTTGTTTAAATGGCGTCGCCAATTATTTAGTTTTGTTTAAATGGCATCGCCAATTGTTTAGTTTTGTTTCAAAGGCATCGCAAATTGTTTAGTTTTGTTTCAAAGGCATCGCCAATTGTTTAGTTTTGTTTCAATGGCATCGCAAATTGTTTAGCTTTGTTTAAATGGCATTGCCAATTGTTTAGTTTTGTTTCGAAGGCATCGCAAATTGTTTAGTTTTGTGAATTAACACAAAAATGAGCTAGAGGCGGACGGACAGAGTTAAACTAAGGTGTAAGGTGTACGTACGTTCCCTCGGTGCAGAACAGATTGACTTGAGTAATTTCTTCGTGTTCTCGAGACCTCAGGGAATGAGCTCAAACTTTGATCTAATCAAGGCTTAGTGGGAAGTTCCTGCACAAAATTTGAGATGCACTTGTACACCGCATATTTCACGTGGTGCTCATTTCTCTTTACGGAGAGAAAGTTAACGTTCGGCATTTTGAAGAAAAAGAAAGGCTCTTGAAAGAAAATAAGAAAACTAAATTAAGAATTTTTCATGAGGCCAGGCTTTCGGTCCAAATGCAGTTTATTCGAATTAGTCATTCATAAACGATATTTCAACTTTCTTCCTGGTTCGGCTTGTACTCATGTTCCGAGAAAGTATTTTTTAATACCTCCAGAAAATTAATTAACATATGAGGTTTGAAATTGAGTGAACGCCCTCCGTACTCTTGCCTTATAAAACTTCACTTGGTTCTCGAGTTATCGTGCATCATCTTTTGAGATCCTCAACAAATGGGGGGGAAAAAAGTCACGGTTATTGCCAGCTATAACCCAGTCATACTTTTTCGCCGCAGCATGCATGTTTTTCTCCGCCTAAGCGATTTAATTACTTGGGCGGCGAAAAACATGCGAAAAAGTTAGACTGGGTGGTAACTTCAATCAAGCATCGTGTTAGTTGAATACCTGAGTCTAAATTTTATTAGTATAAGGAGAGGTTCCGGAACTATTTACATACATTAGGAGAGGGTCGACCGTTTCCATTTTGAGGACATTTCAGAATCTGTGACAAAGTTGGTCTCAAACGTTCAACATTTTAACTGCGACGTGACCACCGGTGGTCTCGGAGATGATTTTCATAATGCTGCTGACCGAGCAGGTGACACTCACTCAATTTTCATAAGTACTTAAAAACTAAATGACGGTACGATCTAGTTATTGTTCGTTAACTTCAAATTGATCTCTAACATTAACTCTAATTTGAGTTGAGTATTGAACTTCAGCTTGATCCATCGCAGTTAACTGTCAAAATAACCTCCGAGTAGAGGAGCAAATTTTGATCCAGTTACTTCGTATATCAATTAATTACAAATAAATTCAGCTTATTAGAAACTTGTCCTGTTATTGGCGTTCAATTCCTTTTTTTAAGCATACTTTTGTAATGGTAGTGGAGACACAAACCAAGTTTTAATCTAATCTAATGTGATGGAATGCAATTTAAATAATATTGCTGACTTTACGTTTTAAGCAAGTTACAACCGTTCCCAAGTTCTTTTAGCTGAAAACATTGTCCGATTTGTAAAGAAAGTTGTTGTTTAACTTTGAAACATGTTAGTGTTAGAATTTCTGCTTTTCATGGTCGAGCAAACTCAACTTGAAAAGCGCTACGAGAAGAAAAAATTGTGAAAGTAAAATGCTGAAGCCATGATCATGTACTAATACATTTTCGTACTACTTATCCGATAACGCAACTGTTACAGTTCAACCGAAGAAATCCTAAGAAATTATCCTTGTGATTTGTTAATTCTCTTTAACGCAACCGATAGTACCCAAGCAAATTATTTTTCAGATTTGCTAATAACTTTGTGTACAACTGATAGGACCCTAAGAAATTATTCTTTAGATTTATTAATATCTTTGTGTACAACCGATGGGTCCATAGGAAATTGTTCTTAAGATTTGTTGAATCCTTCTCGTACAACAAAATAGAATAATCGTTTTCCACCGAGACGTGAAGGCATTGACTAATAATTCAATTTATCTAATCCAGCATCAGGCGTCCAGGGCCTCATAGCAAAACACGTCGAACAAATTCCACTCGCATCTGCGCCAGGGAAAACATCTCGATTGCTCTTTCATTTCTCAAAAAAACGCAGCTTTGAAAAAGCAACGAGAATAAATAGCACAGGTGGGCTAACAGGTAACCGGTGTTGCCATCCATATAGAGAAATTCTTCAGGTTCTGGGAATTTCCTTGATTCTTGCGTACGCGTATTACGACGTTCCAATTATTTATGAGCTAACGAAGTTCGTCATCAAACTTCAAGAGCTGGTTGTGTGTTTCTCTTTTTATTGTTCTTAATATTTTCTTTGTATATTTTGTTAACGGAAGTTGATCCTACAGTCCCATGAATGGCAGATATTCAGATATTCTGACTTTCGAATAATTCTAAATTGAAACTGTTTAAGCTCCAGTAGTCCACTTATATTAACACGTCATCAATTGGACATTTGATCAAGCTATGCACTTTCTTTTGAAAATTTCCGCGCTGTAGGTAACTATCAATGTAATTTCCATAAATTTTTCATTTTCCTTTCTCCATACAGTTCGACCGAAAGTAATTCAGATGATAAGTTATGTTTTAGTGTAAGCTTCAGCTATGTTCAGTTTGAACCAATTAGTTTCTACTACGTTCTTACATTTTTTCATTGACGTATCTTTACGAAACCACAAATGATTTAATTCACTGAAGAGTAGCCTTTCGAAGGTCAACTTCATTCATGAATTCAAAGATTGAGTAACTATTTCAACTAGTGATAGTAATAATGGTGAAAATGTGAAATAGTGATTATAACTGATAATGATTCGACTAATGACAATAAATGACAATTCAACACATAAGGATAACTATAACAGAGGTTACGGTTGTGTGTGGCGAGAAATATTAAGTTTGAGCTGATTATTCGTGGCAAATTTTTTTTATACAGTTTCTCCTAAAACGTGAACTCAGCGAAGATTTGTCTCATCTATAATTTAAGCCAGCTAGTCAACATACCGCGTGAAGGCGTATTTCATTTTCAGCAATCCTGTCAAGAAATTTTATCTGCTGCTCAAGAATTTTTCTCTTTGCGTCGACCGCTGATGATCGAAGACAGTTCGGAAGACCTGGAAGAGGTTCCCCACTTAGATGAGCTGCAACCAGCGGTGAGGGAGGTTGTGCACGGAGTTTGTGCGTACGGTGACTGTTGTAGGAGGCAAGCTTTTACAGTGACGGTGCTATCCATTCATTGAAACGTGCATACTGAGACGCTAATCATGCGAAGGAAAGTGAGCAAATGTGACTAGTTTTCGAGTGCATGTGTTTTGTGTTGCAACAACTTTTGTGGAACTTAAAAAGTGCATGTGTATAGTTTCGGTGAACGTTAGAAACATTTTTGTTAGATTTAGCATGTACTTTGAATTTTTATGCTCTTTATTTCAATAAGTTTTATGATTAAAGAATACGCAAAATTACAATTGTGTTGGGTAAAATAGATAAAAATGAGAAAACTATGAGAAGTTGAATTCATCAGTGCTAAATGAAAATGGCATTTTTTTAACCAAAAACAGATGTGATGATGTTCTTTCAAAATGGTGAAAACAAAATCGTGTTAAAAAGGTACGCTTGAACTCCCCTATTTCTGACTCACAGGTTTAATTGTTGACTGTAATTTTAGAGACCGTGTTTCACGTCAATGGAAGCGTCATTGAGGGTGAATTACTTCAACTCAATAATGGCCAACCCAATGGCTTCAAACAATACAAGTCTCTCTCGGCTGAACAGATACTTCGATGTTCAGCCTCCCCCGCTGCCTCCTCCCCACCACCGCGCGGCTCCAGGGAGGTCTCATTCTAAAGACATCCGAGGTAATGATTGTCGTGGACCTTCATGTGGAAATAAATGTAGCCCCAGAAATGTTACGGTATGTGGTTCTTCTTCAAACACCAATTCGAGGGAAGGACATTACGGCAACAGCTCTTCTAAACCCGAGGGGCAAAACATACCAGTCAGTAAAAACGCCGACAGCGACGGTAGTTATTGCACAAACAGTGAATGTTGTTCGGGTCCACCAACTTCACCTACCGCCCGTGGCATCGATGGAGCAGCTTGCAAGACCTCAACGTGGACGTACAAACATGTGTCGCCGAAGAACGGAGGAGTCGCAGTTATAGAAAAAGGCTCCCGGGTGAGACCTGACAAACAAGGAAGACGTCCTTTGACAAAACTGAACTGGAAAACCAGCCCCAAATCTAAGGGATACAGCCCTTCAAAAGATTACCTCGACTTGGACACTCGTTCCCATTGTACTTCATCCTCAAGCGACGTGTCTCCGAGGCTTGCTGTGAAACGCGTTACACTTTTGGCGAGTCACCAACAGTATCGTGATGCGGCCTCGTTCATTCATCGTCTCCCAGGAGTCACGGTTCGTTCGGCCCTGTCGGATTTACCCATGGACACACTCGTGGAAGCAATGCCGCTTTCTTTGCCAGTCATCGAAGCCATTTATTGCACGGCCGGAGAAGTTTCCGCCGAGGTCCTTCACGTGGAACGCGTCGTATGGCAGATGGTTAGGTTCTTTGCCCAGCAAGAGGAATGTCTCACCGGTGACATCAGGTGGGAATTTTGTGGGCCTTTTGTTAATCTATGTAGGGATGTTCTCAGAGTTGTTGCGAAAATTCATCCAAGTTTGAGAAGGACCTTACTTCAGCGTAGACGACAGCTGGAGCGAGCCATCGAAGGGATGGGTCACCATGGTCTGGTTGGGACATCTGACGAATCCTTAACTACCTTGCATGATGCCCTCAAGCTGGAGTTTGAAAAAGTCGTCAAATCTTATACAGCTGCTCTTGGAACTCTGCAAGAACTTAGCAGTGGAAACAAAGGGCACATCAGTAAAGGACCTGCTCCCATCCAGGCATCTCATCAGCGCCAATTGTCTATCGCACCTCATGATATCCAAGAGCGATTGATCAAAAACAAATCATTGCTGAACATTGTTGAGCCGACGCTTGGGAACCACTCTCTGGACATACTTCTAGGCATTTTGCAACGGAGGATTGAACACGACAAGGATGCGCTGTTTCAGTTTACTCAGCTCAGGAAAGAAGCTAAGGATATCTGTGCTGATGCTGTAGTGGCTCCTATCCTGATGAGATATGCTCATGGATGCGATCAGGTGAGTTTCTCTTAGATAATTATAGGATATAATTGTATGAGGCAGAGGTTAGCACTCATTTATTTTTCTTACGCTATTTACTTCTAGAGGTTACCCAGCAATTTTCGCAAGATTCAGTGTAAATGACCGCTTTAGAAGCTGTGCAATATTGTTCGTTTCTTACGAAATTAAACTCCAAGTTGAAAAATAATTTTTTAATACTGCGCTTGAAATAGTTAATGCAACCCGTAGCTGATAACTTCAGGTTGAAATTCATTGTTCATGACTTTCAGAAAAAGAGCTAAACACAAATTAGTCAATCTCTCGAAGAAATATTAGGATATCTTGAGACCAGTTTGCAGAGTATAACTTGCAATAACCTCTTTGTATCGCTGCATCAGCACTATTTAGAGTTACAGAAGACACCACGTAAATTTGAGTATCTCTGTTATTGTCATAGAGTATTTGCCTCACTATAAACATTCACTAACGTAAATATTTTTCATGTATACCCTACCTGCTAGTAAATTGTACCTGCATTAGGGAAAATCATATTCTTCGTAATTTGACATGTGAAAATCTGAAAGATTAAGAGGTTTTACCGTAACTATTTGATCGTTCATATGTTTTGAATCACACCTCGGAAATCAAATTATCGTTAAATGTTTTTCGCGTAACGAAGTCTAACTTGATTCCATCAGCGCACTAAAATGATAAGGTAAGCCTGGCCTTGAATACTTCGGGATGATGCAGTTGCCACGTTTGCAGTAGAAACATTCGATGAATGCCGGTCGTGATCCCTTTTAAGGAATTCAAACGACCGACGTTCTTAGCGATTCCGGCAGCCAGAGCACGTACTTCTGTGCTCCCATGCGGAAAAATCCGTTGCGTTTTATGACCTAATACTTTAATTAAACGCTTGTACATTAGATAAATTCCTGATTATAAGGTTGCGACCAGTTGAATAATGTAAAAGAAGCATTGGTCGACATTGAGTTTATTGCGCCTCCGGAAATTAAAAATTCTGTTTCAAAGAATCACTAAAGGAACACATTTATGAACATTTTACATGAATGATATTTTACTCGCTGATGCGTAATTTTCGAGTTATTAACCTTTGAAGTTATAGAAACGTCGTATATAACAATGAAGAAATACACATAAAAATGCTGTAATATGGTATTGACATGACGATAGGTTATATTAGGTTAAGTTAGTTGAATAAACTAGCCTAAACTAACCTAAATAAACCTAAAATAACTCAACTTAACTTGGCTCTTCCGACACTGATGGTTCCCTCCAAAATACAGCGCGTGTTCCAACAATGCAGGTACGACGCAGCCGACTTTATAATGTTATTCTTACCTGAACGTAATGCATGTTATATTTCGAAAACGACGCATCAGCGAGCAAAATGTACTTCTTAACTGATTCCTTGGAACCAAATTTATTAATTCCGTGAGTGCATTAAACTCAATATCGACCAAAACATTTAGCGTGGGCAGACTTTAAATGTTTACTAACTGATGTTCACTCATTGTTGAAGATAATGCATGCAGATGATAAGCTATTTCTGTCAATAAAATTCATTTACAGAATTATATTTCAAGCAGCCGAGCTTTTTCCTAGATGATTAGCTGATTAAAATTTGAGAGTAGAAGCGAGATATGCTCGAAATGTGGGTTTTCAATAAGGCAGGGGAAAGATTTCTGCCAGAGGTGAAAATAGTTTAACACGTTCAATGCGTTTCCGCTGTGGTTAACGGTTGGTTTGGTTAGGTTGTAAGTCGCAAAAATTGGTAAATCTACATTAACTCTCGAATACATTTTATACTCTCTAATGAATATGAAAAACAATTGCACGGTATGATAAGCTATTTTTAAAGTAGGTCGTGAGAGAAATGAAATGGCATTCATTCATTCCGGTACGTGAATGAACAATTTACCTATTGGTACACATACGGCCCAACACGGGAAGAACGTGTTAAAACTACGTAAATAATTTATAATTTAATATCTTCAATTATCGACTATTTCAGTAGGAATCCCTTACCATCCATCTCCAAATGATCTCTATCGGATTCAAATTTTTAAAACAGGCTGGGTGCCCCAAAAGAAGGACATCTCTCTTTTTAACGAAAATCTAAGTCATACCAGTATAGTGGATAGTCGCCGTGTCTATTGACATGGGAGAACCATTCATCAGCACGCAAACGAAAACCCTTGGTTATAAGGGATTGATTCTTGCGCATTTCAACAATCAGCTGCTGTCAGACGTCCCTGCATACCCTGAAGATTGATTGTACCTTTGGATGAAAGGCACCCCACCCCGTGACAGAACCTCCGGCGCTGCGCTGCGTCGAAAACTTATCAGACAGCAACTGTTTGTCAGGAATGCTGTTACATTGATTGAAACTTACCAATGGATTGAAGGGTTATGCATTACTTGAACGCTCTTACTATGACTAAACGCTCATATTTTTATTAGCGTTTGCAATGATGAAGCATGAAGCACTTATACATTGATTAAACGCTCTTTCAATAATTTAATACATATTCATGACCTAAACGTTTATACATTACTTATTGTTCTTGCAGAAATTAAATGTTTGAAACTCATATGCGTACGCTACGCAATGATGTTTCGACGCATATATGCGGTAAACAATCTAGTTTTTCAATTTCAACCATGTGATGTGTAATATCGGTTTGTTCTTGGCAATTCATGCTCTTCAAAATATTGATGTTGTTAATGTCGACTTTGTTGAGAAATTTTCGCTCTGTGCTGGTTTTTGTCTATGAATGATGTTTGCTTGCTGGAAAAGATCTCTGCCCTAACGATTTTTTGTATTATTCTGAATAACTCTTGGGACAACATTGGGAGTCCATGATGTTTGCACATTTACTGGGGAAAAAGCAAAAATACATTCGTAAATTAAATTTTTAGAATTTGTAATTTTTGTGCTCTCTGATCATATGGTTCGTGCTCCTGGCAAAAAAATGAAAACCGAGGCAGGATGCGAGACACTAGTCCATGGAGTCCTAAACAGTAACGATACACTTTGATATCGGTAGCTTGACGTGAAGTTCAGAATTCAACCCAAATTGAGGACAAATTTTTAGTAAATTTTTAAAACAACGAACATGAGTCGTACTTTAATTTAGTTTTGTTGAAGGATTTGTATAAATTGAGCTTATGACTACTGGCCGGTCAGCTGCATCTTTAAAATCCGCTCAGTGGGTTCACGCCTCAGAGTGTTGAGCTCGTGTAACTCACAGTCGATCTTTGAGTTATATTTCTCGAACCTCGACTAATACTTACGAATAAAATCTATTCCAATTATTCAACCCATACGATTAACCATAAACAAAGAACGACTATCAAATAATGAACTACTGCCGCTAATTTTAATATTTTCACCACCACGTGAGCCACCGGTGGCCACAGAGGGGATATTCATAATGCTGCTGACCGACCATTAGTCACAAACTCAATTTTCATATATACTCAATTAAAGCTAAATGAAGGAATAATCCAGTTAATGCTTGCTATTTCCTAAATTGCTTACCGCAATTAACTTTAATTAAATTTGAGTGGAATGTTGAACAGTTGAGTTTAACTAATTGTGGTCAGAGTGTTAATCAGCCAAAATTTTGGCTTGCACAAGATAGCATCGTGTAAATAGAAGACGGACAGCATTATCCAATGAATTTGGCGTATTTTAAGCTTTAATCTCTATCTTGTGTGCAGTGAAGCGTGTTCTTTGAACCCTCCTACAGCAACAAGAACTGTGCTCTGCAAGGATGACTGCGTTTGCGGACCTGCCATATAATGTGACAAGGTCATAAGGGATAACGAAGCTGTCACTTTACAGTCTAATCACGTAACTGAAATAGCCCTTTCGGCTACTTTACATTCTTTGCCATTTATCTCAACGGCGGTGATATTCGAAGTATGAGATAGGAAATAATATTTGAAACTTTAAATCTCTTTGGTTCGTTTTTGAATGTGAATGAGATGGCTTGGGAAGGTTCTTCGGAAACATTGCAGTGATGTTAAACGGATGTGGAACATGGATAAACTAGGTTCGCCAACCGATGGCATTTCGTGTTTTGCTGGCGTGGTTATTTATTGTTTCACTGATGGCGTAGTAGTTCGCGCGCTTTGTGACCAAATTGAAATTTTAACCGTGACGTGAGCCGCCGGTGTACAAAGAGGGAATTTTCGTGATGATGCTGACTGACCAGTAGTCACAAACTCAATTTTCATTAATGCTTAATCAAAGCTAAATGAACGAACGATTCAATTAATGTTTGCTGTTTCCAAAATCGCTTAGTACAAGTGGTTTTGAACTTGAGTTGAACATAGCAATTAGTTTAACAACCAATTGTGGTCAACGTGTTCAGGGACATTTTGGTATCTGTAAATCCAACCTGACAATTTCTCAATAGTGGGTTGAATGCATGAACCATTTAAATCGTCGTAGCGCTACAGTTCGCAGCGTAAGTTATTCTAAGTTTACTCGGCTGCGTTACGAGGTACTTTTTTTCAAACGACTACTTTGGTGCGGTCGCTACGGTTGGTTAGGTTAGGTTAGGTTGTCAGTAGCAGAATCGGAAACTGACTGGACTTCTCGAAACCATTCATATCCTTTCTAAACAGTGAAAAATATAATCGCACTAATACATTTTATTTCGTATGCTAAATAAATGCTCTTCATTAACAAAAAGCTGCGTAAATGAGCAATTTACTTACTGGTACACATGTCCCAATACGTTGTCAACGTGTTAACCAAAACCTTCAAGGTTTGGGTTCGTTACGGCAAAGTTCAACCGCTGAGGATCCCACAACTTCGCTTGCTGATTACATTTTATTTATAAAAAACTCAAGCACACGGACTTGGGCTCCTAAGAAGCACGTACCGTAGCCAAGTTGACTTTGATGATTTTTCACGACCAGCTGCCCCGCGTCGGGGCCACAAGTAGATATACTCGAATGCGTTCATAGTGCTAGACTTAAGAAACAATCTACTGTGTATCGCTTGTGGTAAATAAATTGTTTAACACGTTGGCTACGTTTCTGTTGATCTTTCGGTTGATTTGGTTAGGTTGTGAGACATAAAACTGGAAAATCGACTTTACTGATCAAATAAATGTTCTTCCATTTTAAGAAATGTACAATTATGAGTACATACTAATATTTACCTCGTATGATGAAATTCATTTGAAAATGGCCGTCAAAAAGTTCAAATGTTATTCATTTAAATTGGTAGGTAAATGAGTAATTTACCTAGTGGTACACATTTTCCCAATACGTAGTCAACGTGTTAATTGTAAATTGTTCGTCGACATAAGTTGTTTCAAAAATTAAGCCTCATGGGCAAAAGAAACTCGGGGTGCATGGAGAGAACATAACGAGGACCCTCGCCTCAGCCCCAGCTATTGCAGCCCTTTCTAAACCTGACCTTGAGGTTTTTTGCCTCCTTTTCTCTTGTTCAACGACCCATTTCTGCGTGATGAGGTCCAGCCTCCGTGGTAAAAATTTTGTGCTGCTTGAAAATCATTGCATGAGTTTTATGGAACAAGTACCTACGATATTCGCAGGTGTAATTTTTTTAAAGTATGCAAATTTATACATGCTCGCCTGTTATATTTTAAGAATTTGTTTCCCATTTCAGTGAAATTGTCGCTAATATCGGTCATTTTCTCCATAGATGTCGCATTTTAAAATACTTTGCGTTTCACTTTTATGAATGATAGCTTGTCTGGTACTTGAATGAATTAATATTTTCGATTCTATTGAAATACTCATTTCTTTTGGTTCCTCAAAAAAGTTCAATTTTTGGACCTCAGTGAAGTCCTACTAAAAAGCTCATTAATTCCGTATCTTAAAAGTTAGAGAAATCTGGCGTTTGAAAATTTTTCAGATACGCATTATGTAAGAAGTTTCGAGAAATGCTATATCTGAAAAGTTCCCACCATTACCGCATTTCAAAGTTCATTCCATATCAAGAACTTCGTAGCTCTCTAGCACTGGAAACGTAAGATTAGGGCTCCAGCATAGATTTACTTTTATTTCCTCTCTTAGACCGTGTACTTTCTGACATGGGAATTGCAGCATATTTCTTTCATTTAATTTAAATACAGTTTTTCATAACTCAATTTAGAGCTAATTTGAAAATAAGGTAACTTCTGAAGTCGGAAGAACACTACACAGAATAATCAAGTTATCAAGATGAAACGGGGTGAAAATTGGACAGGATGCATGTTTCGCGCGAGAACTGAGCTTGTAATTTATGTTTGAACCATCTGCTGGTTTCCACTTAGTGTTGAACCCTTTGCTAATTTTAATTTAAGTTTGAACCCTCAGAAAAGTTGAACATAAGTTTGAACCTTCTGCAATTTTAAACACGAGTCTGAACCCTCTGCAAATTTTAACCTAGGTTTGAACCCTCTGCAAATTTTAACCTAGGTTTGAACCCTCTGCAAATTTTAACCTAGGTTTGAACCCCCAGCAAATTTTAACTTAGGTTTGAACCCTCTGCAAATTTTAACCTAGGTTTGAACCCTCCGCATATTTTAACCTAGGTTTGAACCCTCCGCATATTTTAACCTAGGTTTGAACCCTCCGCATATTTTAACTTAGGTTTGAACCCTCCGCATATTTTAACCTAGGTTTGAACCCTCCGCACCCCTCAGGGGGATACAGGTATTGTATCTATAGGAATTAGCGCTCCCAGGGGGACTATGTGAGGGCCCGAACTAAAGGTTAGGTAGGCTTCCTTTTTGTTGAAATAAAATAGGTTTTTGTTTTGTTACGGACCATCTTTTTTCGGTTCACTGCTGTCCTGTTTTTCAGCAACTACTACTTTCTTCTTCAACTTTTTCTTGTTTCATGTACTTCTTTCTTAGCTTACTGTTTCTGTGCACTTTGTGCATAGATTCCCCGTTCCCTCAACTCCATGATAAATTGGGACTTCCTCCTTCCTCTCTTGGAACATCTTTGTCGTGGTTAAGGGAGGCTAAAACTTTCTTATATAATAATAATAATAAAAAAAATAATAATAATAATTGAACCCTCCGCATATTTTAACCTAGGTTTGAACCCTCCGCATATTTTAACCTAGGTTTGAACCCTCTGCAAATTTTAACCTAGGTTTGAACCCTTCGCATATTTTAACCTAGGTTTGAACCCTCCGCATATTTTAATCTAGGTTTGAACCCATCGCATATTTTAACCTAGGTTTGAACCCATCGCATATTTTTACCTAGGTTTGAACCCTCTACAAATTTTAACCTAGGTTTGAACCCTCTGCAAATTTTAACCTAGGTTTGAACCCTTCGCATATTTTAACCTAGGTTTGAACCCTTCGCATATTTTAACCTAGGTTTGAACCCTTCGCATATCTTAACCTAGGTTTGAACCCTCCGCATATTTTAATCTAGGTTTGAACCCTCTGCAAGTTATAACCTAATTTAGAAACCTGTAGAAGTATTAACAAGCTTTGAACTTTCTTCAGAAGGGCTAAGGTGTGAAACAGGTTACTTGATCTCCCCCAATACTGCGAACAAAATGTATAGATTTCGTGCGCTGAAGGTACAGGAGTACTTGCGAGGGTATCTATGCTACCATCAAATGCCGGGCTGCCGTGCCCTTTCTTGCAACGGTGGGCGACGCCACCGAGATGGTCGAAAATATTCGGCTTTCTCAGGCTTTTTTATCTTAAGAGATGCCCTTTGAAGATCAGGTAGAAAGAACGATAACGGGTGATGCTATAGCATGAGATCCAACTCCAGCTAGTAACCCCTCAGGGGGATACAACGATTGTATCTATAGGAATTGGCACTCCCAGGGGGAAAATGTGAGAGCCCGTGCTGAGAGTTAGGTAGGCATTCTTTTTGTTGAAATGAAATATTTTTTGCTATGTTAAGGACCACCTTTTTTGGTTCCTTGCTGTCCTGTTTTTCAGCACTTACTCCTTTCTTCTTCAATTTTTATCTCGTTTCATGAACTTCTTTCCCAACTTACTGTTTCTATGTCCCTTCTGCATATATTACACATTCCCTAATATCCATACTAAATGGTGCCTTCCTCCTTCATCTCTTCGAAACGCTCATTTTTTTTAGCGGTTTGGGAGACTTGAACTAACCTGTAATCTATATTCTAATCTAACCTTCAACTAGTACTATAGCGTGAGGTATTCCACTCTATAGCATCAGGTCTATCTCTAGCTAGTACTATAGCGTGAAGCTGCATGGGTTACTAATGAATATTACTTGTTTTTATACATTTAACTTTGCGATAAACACCTAATTCGTACATGTCAAACTGCACCTGGGTGAGTAAAATATGGCGGTAGACCTCACGCTATAGTAGCTCCACGATAACGTAGGCGTGAACAAGCTGCAAAAATGGAATAATGAAGGTCACTGTCCTGTGATCAAGAAAAGCAAATCACCTATTAACTGAAATTTAGTAAATCGTTGTGCAAGTTTTGATGTTCGTCAATTTTGCTGTTCAGAAATGATAGTCGAAAAAGCAATTTAAAAACGTTTTACTTGTGGAAAATGTGTCTAAAATTGTATTATTTTCTGGTTTTAATATGAAAACAAGCATTTTAAATTTACTCGAAAAAAATATTTTGACTTGGTATTGCCATTCACATCTTGAGTCAACGATGAATCCATTTTAATTATTGCACTCTGGGCTAACGAAAACCGAATTCTAAATGGTGTGCTTATGGATAACAATGAACTGAATTTTACTGGTGAGCTTTAGGATATCGATAAATCGATTTTTAACTAGTGAGCTTTTGTATAACTATTAGGGCTTTCAATCGATTAAAAATAATCGATTAATGTTCGGTTTAATCAATTAAAATTGAAGCAATTAATGATCGATTAATTGGCGATTAGTTGCTACCCCACTGTATATTTAAAAAGACCACCTTGCCTAAGTAGCAATTCCTGTTATAGCTTAATGTAGGGGTTCTAAAACGGTGTCCCCGGGCCACTAGACCACGTAGCTGGTCCCCACGTATCACATCCAGTGGTGCAGGGAAATAGTATTCTTCCCATGATCGATAGATTTATCAAATTAAAGAATTGTATTCCTAAAGCACTTAGAGTAGTTGGTTCAACGGAAGTAATTTCTGAAAGTGACTGGCACACTCTCTGCGTCCTTTCAGACACTCTGAATCCTGTTGAAATAGTCCTCAAAAAGTTGTGTAGTGATGGTATAAATATACTAAAAGCTGAGGCATCGATTACGTTCTTGTTATCAAAGATGAAAAGTATGCAAAATTGCTTTGCAGCTCAGTTACATCAGAGCCTCTTGCAAAGATATTCTCAAAGAAGGCAAATTGAAGCTGTCTCACTTTGCAAGTATCTTCATAATCCTAGTTATTTGCATAACGACATGATGTTTCCCATCAATTCAAAAGCAATGATCAAGAAATGCGCTCAACAAACGGTTACCAGATTATTTGAAGATGCACAAACCTCGAGTAGTGAAACTGAAGTAATTGAGAACACTCAGCAACAAAGTGGAGAAACTGAAGAAAAAGATTTTTACGAAGAATACGCGAAAACACTTGAAAAATTTGACAGTGATGCACAAAGTTTACCTTGTAAGCCTGGTATGAATAAAGAACTGAAATATTTCGAAGAGACAGGTAGTAGATGCTCGAATATACAAAACTTACACAAGTCTATGTTAACTATCCAAGCTACAAGTGTACAAGCCGAAAGAGGATTTTCTGCAAGTGGTCTGTTTTAGACCAAACTAAGAACTTCTTTGTCAGAAGACACATTAGATGCATTATGTTTCCTAAGAGACTACTTTAACAATCATTCTGGAGGTGACAGACAACAAGCTACTTAAGTATGCTGTACAGTAATCGCACTGAAACCTGTAAATATATTTAATCATATAGCACTACGAATAACTTTTCGTATTTAGCAATACAAAGTTTAGTTTAATTTAGTATATGTAGTTGTTGGCAATAAAGTATATTGCATAGATAGAAATTCAATAAACCTTTATTTTGAACACTTACTTTTTTACTATTCATCGATTAACCGCCAATTAATCGATTAAATATCACTTTTAATCGATTAAATTTTAACCGATTATTTTAAAGCCCTAATAACTATAGACCGAAAATTGAACTATTGCTCTTTGGAGTAACGATAGGACTGCAAAATAGTGTGGGAAATACTGGCGAATCGCAGCCTCGTAACTTGCACGGTCCACGAAGGCATGTTTCTGCTCTTTATACCTCAGAACACAACCTCTAATTTAGCCTTCGCGAGAGCGTGGAAACATTGGGGTGAAAGGTCAGCATCTGACCGACGAGTTCATTTCTGCCTATTGGCTCTCATAATTATTTATGGAGTTGATATTTGCCCACTGACTCCCATGGTTATTTGTAGAGTTCATTTCCCCTCAGGGGGATACAATTATTGTACCTGTGGGAATTAACACTCCTAGACGGATAATGTGAGGGCTCGAGTTGAGTTAGGTAGGCCTTCTTTTTGTTGAAATAAAATGTTTTCATGTTAAGGACCATATTTTTTTCGGTTCACTGCTGTCCTGTCTTTCAACACCTACTAATTTTATCTCCAGCTTTGATCTAGTTTCATAATCTTCTTTCGCAACTTACTGTTTCTAAGCCCTTTCTGGATAGCTTTTACGTTCCCTTAGCTCCATACTAAATGGTGCCTTCCTTCTTCCTCGCTTTGGATCGCCTTTGTGACGAATAGGGAGGCTCAAGAATACCGTCCGAAGCCCCTGCCAGGCCCCTGTCGGTCCGGTGAGCTTTTTTCATGTTATTGTTGGAAAAGAACCCTTAGGTGGTGGACTATTCGGTCCTAAAATTTTATTGCGCTACGGGCAATAAATCCTTCCCCCCCCCCAGGGATGGGACAAAATTTTTGAATTTTCGACCTGGTTTCGACCCCATATAAACAGAAAATATAAATGGAAATGGATAGTTTCCCAACATACTTTTGTTGGAAATGTTCCATAGCTTCTAAAACTGTGTCTGGTTTTGTTTTAGCAGCAAAACTCAATGAGTTGATACGTTTTGAAATATCCATGAAAATGTACTCAAAAACCAGTATCTCAAATTTTTTTAAAAACTAAGGCCTGAATCAAAAAAATGAATAGAAGAAATTGTGTTTCTTTTTAAAAGTTACATATTATAGTCAAATTTCATAAGAACCAGACTGAAAATGAAGAATTTCATAATTTTTATTTATATATAAAATTTTTTTTTATATGTATTTTTTTGGGAAGTCACAATTCACACTGGGAATATGAAGTTATGCATGGAAATTATCGAAATAAAAAATTAAAACTGCATTGAGTTACATAAATTGTCCATTATATTACACTTCAACAAAAATTTTGTTTTGGTTTATGTCCAAAACATATACCTTTCATCATTTAAACTGCATCAACGCATTGAGTTTTGATGCTAGAACAAAACCAAAGACAGTTTTGGAATCCTTGGAACATTTCTAAAGAATATATAATTTGGACTCTCCCAAATTTTAGAAAACAAAAAAGTTTTAAGGCTGCAAACCCCCAACAAATTGTTTGTGATATTATAAAGTATCGCTTATCACAGAAATTTTTATCTAAATGGTAAAATTTTATATTATAACTTTGTTAGAAATGCTTCAAGGATTATAAAACTCTTTGGTTTTGTTCTAGCATCAAAATTCAATGAGTTGATACGTCTTGAAATTTACATAAAAATGCATCAAAAAGCTAATTTTTCGTAAAACAATTAGGCCTAAATCGA
This sequence comes from Morinoia aosen, assembly GCA_030386875.1. Taxonomy (NCBI): domain Eukaryota; kingdom Metazoa; phylum Arthropoda; class Malacostraca; order Amphipoda; family Talitridae; genus Morinoia; species Morinoia aosen. The sequence goes on along the minus strand of CM059574.1, from coordinate 48,641,196 downwards.
AAAAATGACATAAGTAAAAAAGGTTTATTTTCAAAAAATACATATACTGGCCAATTTTCAAGCGAATCGGACGAAAAAAAGGTCAAAATCCCGGACGGTACCCTTAAAACTAGCTAATAATCTAATCTTATGGAGTTCATTTTTACCCACTAGCTCTTATTGCCATTTATAGAGTATATTTTTGCCCATTAGCTCCTATAATTATTCATAGTTCATTTCTATTCATTGATTCCCGTTGTTATTCATAGTTAATTTTTTTTCGTGTATATGTATGGGGAAGATATTTTGTATCCATAATACGCTGCAGCAATGACTTGGGAAAGCCTTCTGGCATTTGTGTTCCCTCTCAAAGCCGTGTTTGGCATTCAAGAAATAATTAGACGTTTCCCGTTTCTTACACGTCTCTTCAGGAAGATCTAGGGCATAATCTCTGTTATTGTTGGCGTAATGTGCAGAAAATTACGAGTGCCGCAGGATGTCTGCCTGGAGACAGACTTTCTCACATCATTAAACTACTTTTCTTACAAATCACAACTCATGACATTCCTCAAACCAAGAAAAATAGGTCTGCCATATACGTCGACTTTTTTGCTTTGGTCGTGTCGAGTTTTTAAAAGGAGGTAAAATAAGCTTTGAGCAAAATGTGAAGTCCTGAGGCTAGGTAGGCCTTCTTTATGTTATGATGAATTTTTAATATTTTTTCTTAGTTACGGACCATCTTTTTCGGTTCACTGCTCTCATTTTATTGAGAATTTACTTATTTTTTCATCCATTTTACGTTTCATAAACTTTCAACCTTGCTGATTCTATGTGCATGGTGTTGACACATTTTGTGCCAAGATTCCCTGTTTTATTGACGTCACACTAAATGATTCCTTCCCCCTTCGTCTCACGGCAACACTTCTGTCGGGGTTATGGAGACTCAAACTAACTTAAAATATAACCTAAAATTCGTGCAAGTACCTACTCCTTGAAGATTTTTTCACGATAATTCTTGAAAATGCCTTCGAATGAACCGCTTTTTAGCTATTGGAGCACCCTGAGAATATGAAGTTAGTTTATGCTGACTTGGGGCTAACCACACACAGAGAATTTACTTCCGAACGTCGCGAGGGAATTTTACTATAGCGTTGTAATAAAGGGAATGACTGTAATGTAATTACGAATTACATTTTAGGAGTGTAATCTAGTGACTGTTGTTAAGGAAATGCGAATGCATTTAAGAGAATGTTGTTTTTAGCTTCCCAACAATTAATGTTACAAGCTGCTACCTGCGCGTGTGTTACAAGCTGCTACCTGCGCGTGTGTTACAAGCTGCTACCTGCGCGTATGTTACAAGCTGCTACCTGCGCGTATGTTACAGGCTGCTACCTGCGCGTATGTTACAAGCTGCTACCTGCGCGTATGTTACAAGCTGCTACCTGCGCGTATGTTACAAGCTGCTACCTGCGCGTATGTTCAAGCTGCTACCTGCGCGTATGTTACAAGCTGCTACCTGCGCGTATAGGTCCGTCTGAACGGTTCTTGCTAGTCTTGGCTGAGTTAATTTTGTAGCTTTAGTTTTACGAGAATACATACTTGTACTTTCTCCTGGGGTCGAATAAGTGCTCTAACTTCTATTTTTTCTTCTTCAAGCTCGTATGATTGCTCAGAGTGACTTCTATTTTCAAATTTTTTAGGAATCAAATTTTTACTGAGAATTACTTCCATTTTTCCAAATCAATTCGTGTAAAATGTATAGCAAGGATCGATCGTACTCACGTTATACATTACATTATTTGTTGACCATTGTTGTGTCCATAAATATTGTGCTTATTTCCCAATGTCGACAGTAAAATTCAAGTCTCCTAACTCAAACACAGAAATTGTAGGCCTATGTCTTCTAATTACGTTTTATACAAAGTAAAGGCAGAAGAAATGAAACAAAAACATAAGATATTGCACGCCATTTATGACTAAATGCGCGAAACAAAAATTAGAAGAGCGTGGAAAATTTAACTTCATAATAAAATGTTCGTTGTTAGAAGTAAAAGTTTAGCTCTCGAGAGAAGCGTATGGTACCATGGCAGTAGAAATCTTTTAATCAATAATACGTGATGCGCATCTTGGTTCTTATACGATACACGAACTAGAGTCCCAACCCGTTTCCCGAACTAAAATTGGTTGTTGCCAAGATTCACGTCCTGTGATGTGTTGTGGCCAAGAGTCACGAACTGTAATTGGTTATTGCTAAGGTTGACGAATTGCAATTGGTTGATGCTAAGATTCACGTCCTGTGATTTGTTGTTGCCAAGATTCACGTCCTGTGATTGGTTGTTGCTAAGATTCACGTCCTGTGATTGGTTGTTGCTAAGATTCACGTCCTGTGATTGGTTGTTGCTAAGATTCACGTCCTGTGATTGGTTGTTGCTAAGATTCACGTCCTGTGATGTGTTGTGGCCAAGAGTCACGAACTGTAATTGGTTATTGCTAAGGTTGACGAATTGCAATTGGTTGATGCTAAGATTCACGTCCTGTGATTTGTTGTTGCCAAGATTCACGTCCTGTGATTGGTTGTTGCTAAGATTCACGTCCTGTGATTGGTTGTTGCTAAGATTCACGTCCTGTGATTGGTTGTTGCTAAGATTCACGTCCTGTGATGTGTTGTGGCCAAGAGTCACGAACTGTAATTGGTTATTGCTAAGGTTCACGAATTGCAATTGGTTGATGCTAAGATTCACGTCCTGTGATTTGTTGTTGCCGAGATTCACAAACATGTAATTGGTTATTGCTAAGATTCTTCCCCATTTTGTGAGTCTTCCCTCCGTGTACACCGGCGGCTCGCATCACGACCACCGAGTTAACTCATCCCACAAACGCCAGCGAAAATAAGTAGCTTTTGCGCTCTCTGACAGCGATGCGGAAGCGCGCAACTGTTACAGATGTGCTCGCTTCAGTGAGATTTTGGTTAAGCTGCGGTGTTTAATTCTGAGTAGAATTAATGTACTCCACAGGAAATGTGGCGAGACCGCATTCAGAGCTGTTTATGTACGTAGTAGTAGGTCAGTGTAACGTCCTGTGCTCTTCTGAAGTGTAATTTGGGTCGAGTTTTCGTTTTAGATATGCGAATTTCAGCATCGCTGTTGAAGGCAAGCAAGGGTGCGTGTTGAGCGAACTCGTTTCGAAATAGCTGTCATAGTGTTGTATATTTAATGGAAAGTGTTAAAAATGAGCGTACGCGCTGTTTTGCTTAATAATATTTTTACTTGCAGTATTTTTATTGTGAATAAATATTTCATGGACAGCTCACTGCGTTACGTGCATTTTTTTTCCTGTATCTAGATATGATTGAAAAAGTAATGTTTAGACCAATTTTTTTTATTTTGACTGAATTACTTTGTTTTCACTTAAAATTGCACGGAAAAATATAGTTGTGATGTATGCAATGATAGTTTTCTTATATCCGCTGTATTTGTATACAAATTTTTACTAACTGGAAATTTGAACTCATACCTTGGCTTAGTCTAGTTCAAATTTTTGCACATGTTTCTTACGTTTCGTTAATATTTCTTTGTAATTCTTGAACGACTATTATAACCAATGACTTAAGAGGTTTTGCTTCAAACTTGGGCGTGAGTTTAAATTCTCTACGTACGGTGAGATATCGTCAAGAAGCAGAATAGTTGTGAGAGCATGATTATGATAACATGTTTTGTGCAATATTTCTTGCATGTGAATGGGAGACAACATGGGTTTCCTCAGTGAAATATTTTTTCAGTGATATGGTAAATGCATTTCTGACGAGGGGAAGATTTTAAGATGTTACTGAAGTAAAGCAGGCTTCTTTTTGCTGATGCAAAGCATTCATTTTTTACATCATATTTTTCGGTTTGCTATACTTTTCTTGGGCATCTATCACTTTTTTCCGCAACTTTAAGCTTATTTCTTGAGCGTCATTGAATATTTCTATTTCTGTGCACCGGGTGTGTTGGGATAAGCCTTGTGCGTAGATTACCCTTTCTCTGAATTCCAATCTAAGTTGTGTTTTCCATCTTCCTCCTTGGGAACACCTGTGTTGAGACGTAGGGAGGCTTAAACCAACGTAAAACCTCACATAAATGCAGTCTTGAAAATATTAATAAATATACCTAGCGGTAGTTTCGATCCATGAATTATGGTGGGAGGTTCCTGTGGTGCTTATACCATTTACTAGTTTTTCGGGAGGTTAAATGGAATTTTCGATTAATTCTATGGTTTCTTGTGCTCTGGAATTTTTTTAGGGAAATAATTCTCTCAAGACAAAAAAGTTTAGTTCCAAGTTTAAGTTGTAAAATTTTTAAGAACTTGAGCATAGTTTTTGATGGGAAAACTCATGTTTTCGGGATGTTATAACCTGATACTGATTTGATATTTTGTTTTTGTTTAACATCGCTGTTTTACTGCCCCTCAGGGGGATACAATTATTGTGTCTATGGGAATTAGCGCTTCCAGGAGGACAATGTGAGGGCCCGAGCTAAAGTTAGGTAGGCTTCCTTTTTTACTAAAATAGAATAGGTTTTTGTTTTGTTACGGACCATCTTTTTTCGGTTCACTGCTGTCCTGTTCTTTTAGCACCTACTGCTTTCTTCTTCAACTTTGATCTTGTTTCATGAACTTCTTTCTCATCTTACTGTTTCTATGCCCTTTCTGCATTGATTCCGCGTTCCCTTAACTCCATACTAAATGACGCTATCTTCCTTCCTCTCTTTGGATCTCATTTGTTGAGGATAGGGAGGCTTAAACTAACTATTAAACTAAACTAAACTAAGCGCTGCTTAACTGTGTTCTAGTTTGCATGTGACTTTTTAAAGTTAAATATTTCTCTGTTATGATAATTAACGAACAAGTAATTAGCCCATGAGAATATGGGAATTTATCATTTCTTCTACACATGTATACAACTTAATTCAATTTGTCCTCACATTTGCATACTCATTTTTCCCGACATGTGAAACAATACCGATTTTCACACTAGAAGGAACTAATTCCAGCGCGCCAAAAATACAACTGACAAATTTTGCACTCTGTCACAAAACTTTCCGCCAACCGCGCAATAACTTCAACCATTTCGCTTTCAAAACCACGCCAGCATTCCTTTCCTTACCCCTTCGGGGTCACAAAACCGACGTCAACTTCACTTGACATTGTTCTTCGCTTTCGGCAGCTCCAGATCCTCGTAATCTCACCAGCTCCTTGTTACCATAACCATTACGCTTACGCAACCTCTCTCCTGTACGAACCGCATTCCTTAGTTAACTGGTAACGGAGTCGTGTAGCTGTTAGGAAGAACTGGGAACTTTTGGCATGTCGTGGAAAATGTTTTCTTTCCATACACCGAAAGTTAGATTATGGTGCTTAACAGTGGCAGTTGTAGATTGTAATGATGAAAAAGTGTTCTTTTATGGTGGGTAAATGGCTTTAAAGATTTTTTTCAGGAGTCGTATTTAAGTTTGACAAGACGATTTGTATGAAACACTCTGAATGCGAAATGAATACACTGAATTAATATTAGACTTTAGCTTGAGAACTTCCACGCAATTCTTTCTGAAGTGGACTTCTTATACGTATATAGTAATGAACTTTTGAAAATCTGTGTCAGTCTTTGATTGGTTTAAGTATGACCAATTACTTTGCTTTGTTCGACCCCTCAGGGGGATACAACTATTGTATCTATGGGAATTTGCGCTCCTAGGGGGACAATGTGAGGGCCCGAGCTAAAGGTTAGGTAGGCTTCCTTTTTGTTAAAATAACATAGGTTTTTGTTTTGTTACGAACCATCTTTTTTCGGTTCACTGCTGTCCTGTTTTTTCAGCACTACTACTTTCTTCTTCCGCTTTGATCTTGTTTCCGCTTTGATTCTCATCTTACTGTTTCTATGCCCTTTCTGCATAGATTCCACGTTTCCTTAACTCCATTCTAAATGGCGCCTTCTTCCTTCCTCTCTTTGGATCTCATTTTTTGAGGATAGGGAGGCTTAAACTAACTAATAATCTAATCTAATCTTGCTTTGTTCGATCGCTCATATATGAGGGTGGGCTACAGTGAACACAAAAAATGTTATTACTGAAAGTTAATTTAACTAAAATTTGATTTAAACGCTTAAGAACACTTGTCTTTCTGGAGCTGAAGAGTCATGAACAGTTTAATTAATGTACCGTTTAATTTAATCGAAATTCACAGCACTCTAATTTAACTTAATCTGATTTAGTTTCCTTTATTTCACAAGTTTTAAGCGATTTGTAGACATCCCTTCTATCTACTTAACCCTGAACTCGAAAGGTATTTGCTGCAGCTGTACTAGTCACCGATGCCTAGTATCAGAAACAAATATGTACTTCAAATGTAAAACGCAAATTTAATCGTTGTTTTTACGCAAATAGGCTCAGCGGAATTTGTTCTCATTATTTTACATTTTTTGCGCAAGGTAGAATCGCTTTTTGTGGGTGGGTATTCTTTTTTCAGTTACGAACTTCTGTGAATTCGAGTTTAAATGCTCAAATTACGAAAATTTCTCATTTCTTAGTGAAGTTTTTTGTAAATATATAATGTAAAACCTAACTCTTTCAGTACTTCCCTATCACGCGTAAAAGATGCAACGTGATCACGGCAGCAGCATTGGAGCTTAATTAACACTCTGACTGCGATGCGACCCTCTGGTGGTCACGGAGGGGATTTACATAATGTTGCTGACCGACCAGCAGTCCCAAATTCAGTTTTCATAAATACTTAACGAAAACTAAATGAAGGCCCGATATATTTAATGTTCGTAGTTTCAAAACCGATATCCAAAATTTACTCTAATATGAGTTGTACATTAAACTTCAGTTTAACCCTTCGCAGTGAACGTGTTGAAATACAGAGATGCGAGCCGATTGCGTCCGTAGGTCACGCTTGGCGAAAACGCTTCGTCTGAACAACCTTTGCTTCGGAAATAACTGGGTGCTTCAAATGCGGGGGCATCGAATGTCGCGTGGCAGCATTAAGAAAGTTTACGGATCCCACAGGGGCGATTTATTTCCTTTGGAATTCTACGTTGTTCCCAGGATTCTGAATTGCGTCGCTAGCTGGCGTATAATTTCGGTTTTTGCCGAGCATGTTGGCTTTTACTTAGGGCGCTTCTGAGGAGCGAGTGAACTGGACTCCGCTCGAGTTAGTTGGGGCACTCAGACCAGACTTGGGGCACTCAGACCAGACCTGGGGCATTCAGACCAGACTTGGGGCACTCAAGCCAGACTTGGGGGCACTCAAGCCAGACTTGGGGGCACTCAAGCCAGACTTGGGGGCACTCAAGCCAGACTTGGGGGCACTCAAGCCAGACTTGGGGGCACTCAAGCCAGACTTGGGGGCACTCAAGCCAGACTTGGGGGCACTCAAGCCAGACTTGGGGGCACTCAAGCCAGACTTGGGGGCACTCAAGCCAGACTTGGGGGCACTCAAGCCAGACTTGGGGGCACTCAAGCCAGACTTGGGGGCACTCAAGCCAGACTTGGGGGCACTCAAGCCAGACTTGGGGGCACTCAAGCCAGACTTGGGGGCACTCAAGCCAGACTTGGGGGCACTCAAGCCAGACTTGGGGGCACTCAAGCCAGACTTGGGGGCACTCAAGCCAGACTTGGGGGCACTCAAGCCAGACTTGGGGGCACTCAAGCCAGACTTGGGGGCACTCAAGCCAGACTTGGGGGCACTCAAGCCAGACTTGGGGGCACTCAAGCCAGACTTGGGGGCACTCAAGCCAGACTTGGGGGCACTCAAGCCAGACTTGGGGGCACTCAAGCCAGACTTGGGGGCACTCAAGCCAGACTTGGGGGCACTCAAGCCAGACTTGGGGGCACTCAAGCCAGACTTGGGGGCACTCAAGCCAGACTTGGGGGCACTCAAGCCAGACTTGGGGGCACTCAAGCCAGACTTGGGGGCACTCAAGCCAGACTTGGGGGCACTCAAGCCAGACTTGGGGGCACTCAAGCCAGACTTGGGGGCACTCAAGCCAGACTTGGGGGCACTCAAGCCAGACTTGGGGGCACTCAAGCCAGACTTGGGGGCACTCAAGCCAGACTTGGGGGCACTCAAGCCAGACTTGGGGGCACTCAAGCCAGACTTGGGGGCACTCAAGCCAGACTTGGGGGCACTCAAGCCAGACTTGGGGGCACTCAAGCCAGACTTGGGGGCACTCAAGCCAGACTTGGGGGCACTCAAGCCAGACTTGGGGGCACTCAAGCCAGACTTGGGGGCACTCAAGCCAGACTTGGGGGCACTCAAGCCAGACTTGGGGGCACTCAAGCCAGACTTGGGGGCACTCAAGCCAGACTTGGGGGCACTCAAGCCAGACTTGGGCACTCAAGCCAGACTTGGGGCACTCAGACCAGACTTGGGGCACTCAGACCAGACTTGGGGCACTCAGACCAGACTTGGGGCACTCAGACCAGACTTGGGGCACTCAGACCAGACTTGGGGCACTCAAGCCAGACTTGGGGGCACTCAAGCCAGACTTGGGGCACTCAGACCAGACTTGGGGCGCTCAAATTGAACTTGGGGCAATGTAGTCTAGTGAACTGTAAAATGCGAAAAGAAAATTTACTGAACACCCATGATGTACAGCACCTGCCAGACACTAGCATGATATTCCATACGCGTCCATGAATATAGACAAATCGGTAAAAAATTTCAGTTTGTGCTCTTTGTAGCATTTATGAGGCTCTTCTGGGGCCGTCAGTTATGGTAATCTGGGCTCTTTAGCTATGCGCTCTTAGTGACTGTAGCATTTCGGGTCTGTTAATTTATTCTAAGAAACTGCTTGAGCGAACAGAGCTTGAGGTCGCTGGCGCAGGAACTGTATTAGAATTTTTGAGGAAAATTGAATTTATTTTAGTTACGATATTTATCCAGTTTATTATGCGTTAAAACATTATTATATCGCTAACTGATTCACAGGGCGTTAAATCACATTTAAAAATGCAGAACCACTCAGGGACACACATAGATACTGTATAGCTATTGTATTTAAGGGAATTAGCGCACCCTGGAGCAATATGCGAGTTCTCAAGTTAATAATTTGGTAGGCCTTCTTTTCGCTGAAGTGGAAGGGATTTTGTCAAGAATCATCTATTTTAGGTTCACTGCTGTTCTGTTTTGCAACACTACTGACTTTCTTCTTAAACTTTTTATCTTGTTTCGTAAACTTCTTTCTCAACCTACTGTTCCTTTGTGCAGAGGGTCCTATTTGGGTGCATACCATGTTTATAGATTCCACGTTCCCTAAGTCCCGTACTGAATAATACATTCCTATTTCTTTTTTCAAACATTTTTTTTGGTTAGGAAGGCTTACACTAACTCACCTAGCCATCAAATTAACTTATGTTTTGTTTCGGACCATCTTTTTACAGGTCACCGTTGTCCTGTTTCCCTGCCGCTACTACTTTCTTCTTCAACTTTTGTTGCCTAAGCTTCTTTGAATATTGCGGTTTTCTATGCGCTAAGAGTGGCGCTAATCTATGAACCTTGCACAAAGATTCCTTGTTCCCTAAATGCCATATTAAATGGTGCTATCGCTTTGGCGGGGAAACACTTTGGTTGTAGTCATGGAAGCTTAAATTATCTTTTAGCTTAGCACAAATCTCTTTTTAGGCATCAATGGCCCTTGAATTATTACCTTTAAAGATGAGGGCACATAGAGCCGTGTCCGTGTTAGGAGCATAAATTCAACCCTTGGAATGAGGAAGAATCTACGCATTCCAGTCCAATTTGGCAGACTGATCAGCTTTTATTGAAGTAGATCTAAAGTTCACGTAAGCCGTTCATTACAGAGGCGCAATAATTATTTCAACCAGAATTTGAAGCCACAAGGTAAACTTCTACCTTAGCGTTAAGGGCCGTTTACACTAGGGGACATTTTGGCCCTGAGGCGCGACACGTGCCTTGTATTTTTTTCGGGACCTTTCCAGATTTTTCTGAGCTCTTGTTCAAAGCAAAGCTCGCATCAGGAAACCTTGTCTTGCTTAACACGTTAACCGCCCTGTGAGCCACCGGGGGTACACGGAGGCAACTTTCATAATTCTGCTTACCGACCAGTAGTCACAAACCAAATTTTCAATATAGTCACAAACTAAATTTTCAATAATACTTAATCAAAGATCAAAGGCACGATCCAGTTAATGTTTTCATGTTTCAAAATTGTTTACAATTGACTTTAAATTTGAAATGAATATTGAAATTTAGTTAAACAAATGGAGATTAAATTATTTTGTTAGAGGATTTCGCATCAATGTCTAGATCTGGAACAGCACGCGAACCAAGGAGTGTTGTTGTCGTAGGTTTGCACTTTCAATGTATCTGCATTGTGGCTGTTTTTTACTTTCAGTATATCTGCATTGCAGCTTTTTTTGCTTCCAGTATACCTGCATTGTAGCTTTTTTTACTTTCAGTATATCTGCATTGCAGCTTTTTTTGCTTCCAGTTTACCTGCATTGTAGCTTTTTTTACTTTCAGTATATCTGCATTGCAGCTTTTTTTGCTTCCAGTATATCTGCATTGTAGCTTTTTTTACTTTCAGTATATCTGCATTGCAGCTTTTTTTGCTTCCAGTATACCTGCATTGTAGCTTTTTTTACTTTCAGTATATCTGCGTTGCAGCTTTTTTTGCTTCCAGTATACCTGCATTGTAGCTTTTTTTACTTTCAGTATATCTGCATTGCAGCTTTTTTTGCTTCCAGTATACCTGCATTGTAGCTTTGGTAAATGTTGAGGACTTGACCATAATTGATTTTCGAATTTTCGATGCCTAAATAATGCTAATCAGATCAAAAGAAACAAGTTTTCTTCAATGCACTTTCCGGTGGAAACGAGTATTTTAAAAGTTATAGCGGTAAATGAGTTAACGGAACTCCAGTGTTTTAGGCGGGAATAAATGAATAAGGGAAGCATCACCCTATTACAAACGTAAAGAGGTTGGGTCGAGAGGGGTAGCCACAGTTCTTTTAGTGAAAATTGGAAATGAATTGAAATTCTACTATGCATAAACATAATTAACGAGATGACGAGTTATATTGTCGATGCGAAAGACTTAACTCGAAAGTTCCCAGATACGTCGAACCGACGATATACCATCATCTCAGGGCTGCCAGTGACGTCGAAGCAGCGGTAAACACTTTATAAGCAGCGGTAAGCACTTTATTATAAATGTAAAGAGGTTGGGTCGTGAGGGGTAGCCACAGTTCTTTTAGTGAGAATTATCAATAAAGTGAAATTCTAGTATGCATTAATATAAAAACTGAGATGACGAGTTCATTTGTCGATCCGAACGAATTCATTCGAATGCTTTCAGATACGTCGAACGTTCGACGTACATTTGTCGATCCGAACGAATTCATTCGAATGCTCTCAGATACGTCGAACGTACGACGTAGTGGGTCGGTTAAAACCTTTCTTTATAATTTTCATTAAAAGAACTGTTGCTAGCCCTCACGACCCAACCTCTTAATGTTTGTAATAGGGGGTTTGCTTCTCTTCTTTATTTTTTCTAGCGAAGTTGGCTTGGTTGGCGCGCGGCAACGCCTGTTTACTTTCACGTCGGACCGCGCGGTATATTTTTCCCCGCCTGAAACACTGGAGTTACGTTACCTCATTTACCGCTATAACTTTTAAAATACTCGTTTCCACCGGAAAGTGCATTGAAGAAAACTTGTTTATTTCCATGTCATTCACATTATTACGGCATTGAAAATTCGAAAATCAATTATGGTCAAGTCCTCAACATTTACCGTAGCTTTTTTTACTCTCAGTATATCTGCGTTGCAGCTTTTTTTGCTTCCAGTATACCTGCATTGTAGCTTTTTTTACTTTCAGTATATCTGCGTTGCAGCTTTTTTTGCTTCCAGTATACCTGCATTGTAGCTTTTTTTACTTTCAGTATATCTGCGTTGCAGCTTTTTTTGCTTCCAGTATACCTGCATTGTAGCTTTTTTTACTTTCAGTATATCTGCGTTGCAGCTTTTTTTGCTTCCAGTATACCTGCATTGTAGCTTTTTTTACTTTCAGTATATCTGCGTTGCAGCTTTTTTTGCTTCCAGTATACCTGCATTGTAGCTTTTTTTACTTTCAGTATATCTGCGTTGCAGCTTTTTTTGCTTCCAGTATACCTGCATTGTAGCTTTTTTTACTTTCAGTATATCTTCGTTGCAGCTTTTTTTGCTTCCAGTATACCTGCATTGTAGCTTTTTTTACTTTCAGTATATCTGCGTTGCAGCTTTTTTTGCTTCCAGTATACCTGCATTGTAGCTTTTTTTACTTTCAGTATATCTGCGTTGCAGCTTTTTTTGCTTCCAGTATACCTGCATTGTAGCTTTTTTTACTTTCAGTATATCTGCGTTGCAGCTTTTTTTGCTTCCAGTATACCTGCATTGTAGCTTTTTTTACTTTCAGTATTTCTGCGTTGCAGCTTTTTTTGCTTCCAGTATACCTGCATTGTAGCTTTTTTTACTTTCAGTATATCTGCGTTGCAGCTTTTTTTGCTTCCAGTATACCTGCATTGTAGCTTTTTTTACTTTCAGTATATCTGCGTTGCAGCTTTTTTTTGCTTCCAGTATACCTGCATTGTAGCTTTTTTTACTTTCAGTATTTCTGCGTTGCAGCTTTTTTTGCTTCCAGTATACCTGCATTGTAGCTTTTTTTACTCTCAGTATATCTGCGTTGCAGCTTTTTTTGCTTCCAGTATACCTGCATTGTAGCTTTTTTTACTTTCAGTATATATGCGTTGCAGCTTTTTTTGCTTCCAGTATACCTGCATTGTAGCTTTTTTTACTTTCAGTATATCTGCGTTGCAGCTTTTTTTGCTTCCAGTATATCTGCATTGTAGCTTTTTTTACTTTCAGTATATCTGCGTTGCAGCTTTTTTTGCTTCCAGTATACTTGCATTGTGGCTTTTTTTACTTTCAGTATATCTGCGTTGCAGCTTTTTTTGCTTCCAGTATATCTGCATTGTAGCTTTTTTTACTTTCAGTATATCTGCGTTGCAGCTTTTTTTGCTTCCAGTATACCTGCATTGTAGCTTTTTTTACTTTCAGTATATCTGCGTTGCAGCTTTTTTTGCTTCCAGTATATCTGCATTGTAGCTTTTTTTACTTTCAGTATATCTGCGTTGCAGCTTTTTTTGCTTCCAGTATACCTGCATTGTAGTTTTTTTTACTTTCAGTATATCTGCGTTGCAGCTTTTTTTGCTTCCAGTATATCTGCATTGTAGCTTTTTTTACTTTCAGTATATCTGCGTTGCAGCTTTTTTTGCTTCCAGTATACCTGCATTGTAGCTTTTTTTACTTTCAGTATATCTGCGTTGCAGCTTTTTTTGCTTCCAGTATACCTGCATTGTAGCTTTTTTTACTTTCAGTATATCTGCGTTGCAGCTTTTTTTGCTTCCAGTATACCTGCATTGTAGCTTTTTTTACTTTCAGTATATCTGCGTTGCAGCTTTTTTTGCTTCCAGTATACCTGCATTGTAGCTTTTTTTACTTTCAGTATATCTGCGTTGCAGCTTTTTTTGCTTCCAGTATACCTGCATTGTAGCTTTTTTTACTTTCAGTATATCTGCGTTGCAGCTTTTTTTGCTTCCAGTATACCTGCATTGTAGCTTTTTTTACTTTCAGTATATCTGCGTTGCAGCTTTTTTTGCTTCCAGTATACCTGCATTGTAGCTTTTTTTACTTTCAGTATATCTGCGTTGCAGCTTTTTTTGCTTCCAGTATACCTGCATTGTAGCTTTTTTTACTTTCAGTATATCTGCGTTGCAGCTTTTTTTGCTTCCAGTATACCTGCATTGTAGCTTTTTTTACTTTCAGTATATCTGCGTTGCAGCTTTTTTTGCTTCCAGTATACTTGCATTGTAGCTTTTTTTACTTTCAGTATATCTGCGTTGCAGCTTTTTTTGCTTCCAGTATACCTGCATTGTAGCTTTTTTACTTTCAGTATATCTGCGTTGCAGCTTTTTTTGCTTCCAGTATACCTGCATTGTAGCTTTTTTCACTTTCAGTATATCTGCGTTGCAGCTTTTTTTGCTTCCAGTATACCTGCATTGTAGCTTTTTTTACTTTCAGTATATCTGCGTTGCAGCTTTTTTTGCTTCCAGTATACCTGCATTGTAGCTTTTTTTACTTTCAGTATATCTGCGTTGCAGCTTTTTTTGCTTCCAGTATACCTGCATTGTAGCTTTTTTTACTTTCAGTATATCTGCGTTGCAGCTTTTTTTGCTTCCAGTATACCTGCATTATAGCTTTTTTTACTTTCAGTATATCTGCGTTGCAGCTTTTTTTGCTTCCAGTATACCTGCATTGTAGCTTTTTTTACTTTCAGTAAATCTGCGTTGCAGCTTTTTTTGCTTCCAGTATACCTGCATTGTAGCTTTTTTTACTTTCAGTATATCTGCGTTGCAGCTTTTTTTGCTTCCAGTATACCTGCATTGTAGCTTTTTTTACTTTCAGTATATCTGCGTTGCAGCTTTTTTTGCTTCCAGTATACCTGCATTGTAGCTTTTTTTACTTTCAGTATATCTGCGTTGCAGCTTTTTTTGCTTCCAGTATGCCTGCATTGTAGCTTTTTTTACTTTCAGTATATCTGCGTTGCAGCTTTTTTTGCTTCCAGTATACCTGCATTGTAGCTTTTTTACTTTCAGTATATCTGCGTTGCAGCTTTTTTTGCTTCCAGTATACCTGCATTGTAGCTTTTTTTACTTTCAGTATATCTGCGTTGCAGCTTTTTTTGCTTTCAGTATATCTGCGTTGCAGCTTTTTTTGCTTCCAGTATACCTGCATTGTAGCTTTTTTACTTTCAGTATATCTGCGTTGCAGCTTTTTTTGCTTCCAGTATACCTGCATTGTAGCTTTTTTTACTTTCAGTATATCTGCGTTGCAGCTTTTTTTGCTTCCAGTATACCTGCATTGTAGCTTTTTTTACTTTCAGTATATCGGCGTTGCAGCTTTTTTTGCTTCCAGTATACCTGCATTGTAGCTTTTTTTACTTTCAGTATATCTGCGTTGCAGCTTTTTTTGCTTCCAGTATACCTGCATTGTAGCTTTTTTTACTTTCAGTATATCTGCGTTGCAGCTTTTTTTGCTTCCAGTATACCTGCATTGTAGCTTTTTTTACTTTCAGTATATCTGCGTTGCAGCTTTTTTTGCTTCCAGTATACCTGCATTGTAGCTTTTTTTACTTTCAGTATATCTGCGTTGCAGCTTTTTTTGCTTCCAGTATACCTGCATTGTAGCTTTTTTTACTTTCAGTATATCTGCGTTGCAGCTTTTTTTGCTTCCAGTATACCTGCATTGTAGCTTTTTTTACTTTCAGTATATATGCGTTGCAGCTTTTTTTGCTTCCAGTATACCTGCATTGTAGCTTTTTTTACTTTCAGTATATCTGCGTTGCAGCTTTTTTTGCTTCCAGTATACCTGCATTGTAGCTTTTTTTACTATCAGTATATCTGCGTTGCAGCTTTTTTTGCTTCCAGTATACCTGCATTGTAGCTTTTTTTACTATCAGTATATCTGCGTTGCAGCTTTTTTTGCTTCCAGTATACCTGCATTGTAGCTTTTTTTACTTTCAGTATATCTGCGTTGCAGCTTTTTTTGCTTCCAGTATACCTGCATTGTAGCTTTTTTTACTTTCAGTATATCTGCGTTGCAGCTTTTTCTGCTTCCAGTATACCTGCATTGTAGCTTTTTTTACTTTCAGTATATCTGCGTTGCAGCTTTTTTTGCTTCCAGTATACCTGCATTGTAGCTTTTTTTACTTTTAGTATATCTGCGTTGCAGCTTTTTTTGCTTCCAGTATACCTGCATTGTAGCTTTTTTTACTTTCAGTATATCTGCGTTGCAGCTTTTTTTGCTTCCAGTATACCTGCATTGTAGCTTTTTTACTTTCAGTATATCTGCGTTGCAGCTTTTTTTGCTTCCAGTATACCTGCATTGTAGCTTTTTTTACTTTCAGTATATCTGCGTTGCAGCTTTTTTTGCTTCCAGTATACCTGCATTGTAGCTTTTTTTACTTTCAGTATATCGGCGTTGCAGCTTTTTTTGCTTCCAGTATACCTGCATTGTAGCTTTTTTTACTTTCAGTATATCTGCGTTGCAGCTTTTTTTGCTTCCAGTATACCTGCATTGTAGCTTTTTTTACTTTCAGTATATCTGCGTTGCAGCTTTTTTTGCTTCCAGTATACCTGCATTGTAGCTTTTTTTACTTTCAGTATATCTGCGTTGCAGCTTTTTTTGCTTCCAGTATACCTGCATTGTAGCTTTTTTTACTTTCAGTATATCTGCGTTGCAGCTTTTTTTGCTTCCAGTATACCTGCATTGTAGCTTTTTTTACTTTCAGTATATCTGCGTTGCAGCTTTTTTTGCTTCCAGTATACCTGCATTGTAGCTTTTTTTACTTTCAGTATATATGCGTTGCAGCTTTTTTTGCTTCCAGTATACCTGCATTGTAGCTTTTTTTACTTTCAGTATATCTGCGTTGCAGCTTTTTTTGCTTCCAGTATACCTGCATTGTAGCTTTTTTTACTATCAGTATATCTGCGTTGCAGCTTTTTTTGCTTCCAGTATACCTGCATTGTAGCTTTTTTTACTATCAGTATATCTGCGTTGCAGCTTTTTTTGCTTCCAGTATACCTGCATTGTAGCTTTTTTTACTTTCAGTATATCTGCGTTGCAGCTTTTTTTGCTTCCAGTATACCTGCATTGTAGCTTTTTTTACTTTCAGTATATCTGCGTTGCAGCTTTTTCTGCTTCCAGTATACCTGCATTGTAGCTTTTTTTACTTTCAGTATATCTGCGTTGCAGCTTTTTTTGCTTCCAGTATACCTGCATTGTAGCTTTTTTTACTTTCAGTATATCTGCGTTGCAGCTTTTTTTGCTTCCAGTATACCTGCATTGTAGCTTTTTTTACTTTCAGTATATCTGCGTTGCAGCTTTTTTTGCTTCCAGTATACCTGCATTGTAGCTTTTTTTACTTTCAGTATATCTGCGTTGCAGCATTTTTTGCTTCCAGTATACCTGCATTGTAGGTTTTTTTACTTTCAGTATATCTGCGTTGCAGCTTTTTTTGCTTCCAGTATACCTGCATTGTAGGTTTTTTTACTTGCAGTATATCTGCGTTGCAGCTTTTTTTGCTTCCAGTATACCTGCATTGTAGCTTTTTTTACTTTCAGTATATCTGCGTTGCAGCTTTTTTTGCTTCCAGTATACCTGCATTGTAGCTTTTTTTACTTTCAGTATATCTGCGTTGCAGCTTTTTTGCTTCCAGTATACCTGCATTGTAGCTTTTTTTACTTTCAGTATATCTGCGTTGCAGCTTTTTTTGCTTCCAGTATACCTGCATTGTAGCTTTTTTTACTTTCAGTATATCTGCGTTGCAGCTTTTTTTGCTTCCAGTATACCTGCATTGTAGCTTTTTTTACTTTCAGTATATCTGCGTTGCAGCTTTTTTTGCTTCCAGTATACCTGCATTGTAGCTTTTTTTACTTTCAGTATATCTGCGTTGCAGCTTTTTTTGCTTCCAGTATACCTGCATTGTAGCTTTTTTTACTTTCAGTATATCTGCGTTGCAGCTTTTTTTGCTTCGAGTATACCTGCATTGCAGCTTTTTTTACTTTCAGTATATCTGCGTTGCAGCTTTTTTTGCTTCCAGTATACCTGCATTGTAGCTTTTTTTACTTTCAGTATATCTGCGTTGCAGCTTTTTTTGCTTCCAGTATACCTGCATTGTAGCTTTTTTTACTTTCAGTATATCTGCGTTGCAGCTTTTTTTGCTTCCAGTATACCTGCATTGTAGCTTTTTTTACTTTCAGTATATCTGCGTTGCAGCTTTTTTTGCTTCCAGTATACCTGCATTGTAGCTTTTTTTACTTTCAGTATATCTGCGTTGCAGCTTTTTTTGCTTCCAGTATACCTGCATTGTAGCTTTTTTTACTTTCAGTATATCTGCGTTGCAGCTTTTTTTGCTTCCAGTATACCTGCATTGTAGCTTTTTTTACTTTCAGTATATCTGCGTTGCAGCTTTTTTTGCTTCCAGTGTACCTGCATTGTAGCTTTTTTTACTTTCAGTATATCTGCGTTGCAGCTTTTTTTGTTTCCAGTTTACCTGCATTGTAGCTTTTTTTACTTTCAGTATATCTGCGTTGCAGCTTTTTTTGCTTCCAGTATACCTGCATTGTAGCTTTTTTTACTTTCAGTATATCTGCGTTGCAGCTTTTTTTGCTTCCAGTATACCTGCATTGTAGCTTTTTTTACTTTCAGTATATCTGCGTTGCAGCTTTTTTTGCTTCCAGTATACCTGCATTGTAGCTTTTTTTACTTTCAGTATATCTGCGTTGCAGCTTTTTTTGCTTCCAGTATACCTGCATTGTAGCTTTTTTACTTTCAGTATATCTGCGTTGCAGCTTTTTTTGCTTCCTGTATACCTGCATTGTAGCTTTTTTTACTTTCAGTATATCTGCGTTGCAGCTTTTTTTGCTTCCAGTATACCTGCATTGTAGCTTTTTTTACTTTCAGTATATCTGCGTTGCAGCTTTTTTTGCTTCCAGTATACCTGCATTGTAGCTTTTTTTACTTTCAGTATATCTGCATTGTAGCTTTTTTTGCTTCCAGTATACCTGCATTGTAGCTTTTTTAATTTCAGTATATCTGCGTTGCAGCTTTTTTTGCTTCCAGTATACCTGCATTGTAGCTTTTTTTACTTTCAGTATATCTGCGTTGCAGCTTTTTTTGCTTCCAGTATACCTGCATTGTAGCTTTTTTTACTTTCAGTATATCTGCATTGCAGCTTTTTTTGCTTCCAGTATACCTGCATTGTAGCTTTTTTTACTTTCAGTATATCTGCGTTGCAGCTTTTTTTGCTTCCAGTATACCTGCATTGTAGCTTTTTTTACTTTCAGTATATCTGCGTTGCAGCTTTTTTTGCTTCCAGTATACCTGCATTGTAGCTTTTTTTACTTTCAGTATATCTGCGTTGCAGATTTTTTTGCTTCCAGTATACCTGCATTGTAGTTTTTTTACTTTCAGTATATCTGCGTTGCAGCTGTTACTTTTATAATTTGAAAAAACACGAGTTAATGCTAACCCAGGGGGATGTACACCCGGCCATGGGTTTGTGTCGCAGGTTAGGGTTTTGTTCAGAGGCCAGTTCCTGGTTCATGTTGCCATTTCGAGTGCTGCTTGTTCAAGCTGACACTCGTAAGAGTCCTCGCGCTGACACTCGTCAGAGTCCTCGCGCTGACACTCGCCAGAGTCCTCGCGCTGACACTCGCCAGAGTCCTCGCGCTGACACTTGCCAGAGTCCTCGCGCTGACACTCGCCAGAGTCCTCGCGCTGACACTTGCCAGAGTCCTCGCGCTGACACTTGCCAGAGTCCTCGCGCTGACACTTGCCAGAGTCCTCGCGCTGACACTCGCCAGAGTCCTCGCGCCGACACTCGCCAGAGTCCTCGCGCCGACACTCGCCAGAGTCCTCGCGCTGACACTTGCCAGAGTCCTCGCGCTGACACTTGCCAGAGTCCTCGCGCTGACACTTGCCAGAGTCCTCGCGCTGACACTCGCCAGAGTCCTCGCGCCGACACTCGCCAGAGTCCTCGCGCTGACACTTGCCAGAGTCCTCGCGCTGACACTTGCCAGAGTCCTCGCGCTGACACTCGCCAGAGTCCTCGCGCCGACACTCGCCAGAGTCCTCGCGCCGACACTCGCCAGAGTCCTCGCGCCGACACTCGCCAGAGTCCTCGCGCTGACACTCGCCAGAGTCCTCGCGCCGACACTCGCCAGAGTCCTCGCGCCGACACTCGCCAGAGTTCTCGCGCCGACACTCGCCAGAGTCCTCGCGCCGACACTCGCCAGAGTCCTCGCGCCGACACTCGCCAGAGTCCTCGCGCCGACACTCGCCAGAGTCCTCGCGCCGACACTCGCCAGAGTCCTCGCGCTGACACTTGCCAGAGTCCTCGCGCTGACACTCGCCAGAGTCCTCGCGCCGACACTCGCCAGAGTCCTCGCGCCGACACTCGCCAGAGTCCTCGCGCCGACACTCGCCAGAGTCCTCGCGCCGACACTCGCCAGAGTCCTCGCGCCGACACTCGCCAGAGTCCTCGCGCCGACACTCGCCAGAGTCCTCGCGCCGACACTCGCCAGAGTCCTCGCGCCGACACTCGCCAGAGTCCTCGCGCCGACACTCGCCAGAGTCCTCGCGCCGACACTCGCCAGAGTCCTCGCGCCGACACTCGCCAGAGTCCTCGCGCCGACCCTCGCCAGAGTCCTCGCGCCGACACTCGCCAGAGTCCTCGCGCCGACACTCGCCAGAGTCCTCGCGCCGACACTCGCCAGAGTCCTCGCGCCGACACTCGCCAGAGTCCTCGCGCCGACACTCGCCAGAGTCCTCGCGCCGACACTCGCCAGAGTCCTCGCGCCGACACTCGCCAGAGTCCTCGCGCCGACACTCGCCAGAGTCCTCGCGCCGACACTCGCCAGAGTCCTCGCGCCGACACTCGCCAGAGTCCTCGCGCCGACACTCGCCAGAGTCCTCGCGCCGACACTCGCCAGAGTCCTCGCGCCGACTGTTTCTGCTTTCCTGAACATCTGCTTTTGCCGATAAAAAATAGGGAGTAAAATATATGTCGGGACAGCACGTACCTGCACTGGGCCAAGCATTGCTATCGTTGGGCTTCGGTCACCTTTTTTAGGGTGATCGATAGCTCAGCCGGTAGCGTGCCGGCGCGGTAATTTCTAAGTCCTGAGTTCGAGTCTCGGAACTCCTTGTGTACATTTATTTCGTTTCAACTTGTGGAAGCAGCAGCTTCTCGTACCAGAATCATTATCTGTTTCTGGGAGTTTACTAGACTGTGAACTCTCGATAAAAATAGGGAGTAAAACTTTAAATTTTGGACGAATTAAAAAATTCCTTATTTTAATGAATCTGATAAATTTCATTAGGTTTAGGTTATAACACGACTATCGTAAGCCTAACATTCTTAACTACAAAGAGAATGTCAAGCTTTTTCGCTTAATATCTGTGCACGATAATTATATATTTTGCTTGCATTATTGAAAATTCTTTAAATTTAAGTAGAAAGTGTGCGGAAGTTTTTGATTAGTGATGAAAAACCTAATAAAATAATTAATTCCTAAAATAATTACCCAGATTGCGATTTGGATGTTAGTCACTGATTGGCATTAAAATCTAAATCCTAGTCGTGTTTGCTGCATTAACACATTGACTTCGTGTAGGGGCACATGTGTACCACGGGGTGAATATCTCATTTGCGTACCGGAAAAAATGAACAGTTTTTCAATTACTTGGCTACCTTTTCTTAAGAATAGATTTTAGTGTGCGTGGTAAAGTATCATCGTGCTGTTACATCCTTCAAACTTCTTGAGGATAAAATGTATTCGAGCGATAAAGTTGGTTTTTCAACTCCGCTAATTACAAACTAACAACAGGAGGTACTCAATGATGCACAGAAATGAATTTCTCCTGTATAACGATGATCATTCATTAATCGAAAGTCTCCCCTCATGGGGATACAACTAGTGTATCTATGGGAATTAGCGCTCCCAGGGGAAAAATGTGAGCGCCCGAGCTGAGAGTTAGGTAGGCCTTCTTTTTGTTGAAATTTAGTTTTTTGGTATGATAAGGACCACCTTTTTTCGGTTCACTGCTGTCCTGTTTTTCAGCACCTCTGACATTCTTCTTCAACTTCTATCTTATTTCATGAACTTCTTTCCCATCTTACTGTTTCTATGCCCTTTCTGCATAGATTCCTCATTTCCTTATCTCCATACTAAATGGTGCCTTCCTCCTTCCTCTCTTCGATACGCTCTATTTTTGCAGCGGTTAGGGAGGCTTAAACTAACTTATAATCTAATCTAATCTAATCGAAAGTCTTTCGAATCCTGAACATCTGCTTTCGCCAACATGAAGGTCTTGGACCAACTACATGTAATAGCTCATTAAAAACAACTCTTTGGACTGACTGACAATTAGGATCTATAGTTGAATGATCAGTGTCTCATTAGAAGTTACTTTGAGCAAAGGGAAATTCCTAGCGCAAGGTTGATGAACAAAAGCGTGAAAGCGCGCGTCTCCTTCCTTGTTTCTGGTCCGCAAAAACGTCCGAACTTTTTGCACAAGAACTGATGTGTGAGCGTGGGGCGATAAGCTCTGTAGGGTGAGCGCGGGGCGCACAACAGAGTTGCCAGATTCGTCTTTTCCTAGCCAATGTCCTCAAGTTTTGGGTTTCCTAGCCAATGTCCTCAACTTTGGGGTTTCCTGGCCAATGTCCTCAAGTTTTGGGTTTCCTAGCCAATGTCCTCAAGTTTGGGCTCTTCAGCACAAAATCTTCAAGTTTTAGCTTTATCTGGCATATAAACTCAAGTTTGGAATTTTACTGGTCAATATAATGAAGTTTCTGCATTTTCTGGTCAACTTACTCAAGTTCCGGCTTTTTCTCCTGTTCGACTTACTCAAGTTTCAACTTTTTCTGTTCAACTTACATAAGTTTGGACGTTTTCTGGTCAACTTACTCAAGTTTGGACTTAATATGACCTGTATCCTCAAGGTCGTGCTTTCTCTTGTTATATTTGATCGTGGAAATCCCTCTGCATCTGGGAACCGTGCAATATTAAGAGAAGCGTGAATTATTTTAATGGCCAAATTTTATTCGAAAAAAACCCTAAGTTGAAGGTTTGGGCTATAAAAATGCCTATCTGGCAACCTTGATACAAACACACATGCACACACATACACTCACACACACACATACACACCCACAGCAGTGCGCGAAATTCCTTAAGCCACCGACTGTCAACGTTAACGCATCCCCTGAGTCCTGTTGTGAGCTTCGCACCTGCATGTGCAGGAGAGATTATTTTATGTTCGGGCGTCCAGAGCCGCTGCGTGTGAGCGAACCTACTCATTTCAGTTTAATCTTAGAGCCTTGAAAAATGTGTGTAACTGCGTTGCGAGATTACTCGGAACTTGAAACTTGCGAGGCCATAACTTGCAAGACCATAACTTGCAAGACCATAACTTGTGAGACCAAAACTTGCAAGACCAAAACTTGCGAGACCAAAACTTGCGAGACCAAAACTTGCGAGACCAAAACTTGCGAGACCAAAACTTGCGAGACCAAAACTTGCGAGACCAAAACTTGCGAGGCCATAACTTGCAAGGCCATAACTTTCGAGACCATAACTTGTGAGACCAAAACTTGCAAGACCAAAACTTGCGAGACCAAAACTTGTGAGACCAAAACTTGCGAGACCAAAACTTGCGAGACCAAAACTTGCGAGACCAAAACTTGTGAGACCAAAACTTGCGAGACCAAAACTTGCGAGACCAAAACTTGCGAGACCAAAACTTGCGAGACCAAAACTTGCGAGACCAAAACTTGCGAGACCAAAACTTGCGAGACCAAAACTTGCGAGACCAAAACTTGCGAGACCAAAACTTGCGAGACCAAAACTTGCGAGACCAAAACTTGCGAGACCAAAACTTGCGAGACCAAAACTTGCGAGACCAAAACTTGCGAGACCAAAACTTGCGAGACCAAAACTTGCGAGACCAAAACTTGCGAGACCAAAACTTGCGAGACCAAAACTTGCGAGACCAAAACTTGCGAGACCAAAACTTGCGAGACCAAAACTTGCGAGACCAAAACTTGCGAGACCAAAACTTGCGAGACCAAAACTTGCGAGACCAAAACTTGCGAGACCAAAACTTGCGAGACCAAAACTTGCGAGACCAAAACTTGCGAGACCAAAACTTGCGAGACCAAAACTTGCGAGACCAAAACTTGCGAGACCAAAACTTGCGAGACCAAAACTTGCGAGACCAAAACTTGCGAGACCAAAACTTGCGAGACCAAAACTTGCGAGACCAAAACTTGCGAGACCAAAACTTGCGAGACCAAAACTTGCGAGACCAAAACTTGCGAGACCAAAACTTGCGAGACCAAAACTTGCGAGACCAAATCTTGCGAGACCAAAACTTGCGAGACCAAAACTTGCGAGACCAAAACTTGCGAGACCAAAACTTGCGAGACCAAAACTTGCGAGACCAAAACTTGCGAGACCAAAACTTGCGAGACCAAAACTTGCGAGACCAAAACTTGCGAGACCAAAACTTGCGAGACCAAAACTTGCGAGACCAAAACTTGCGAGACCAAAACTTGCGAGACCAAAACTTGCGAGACCAAAACTTGCGAGACCAAAACTTGCGAGACAGCATGGAACTGTACGCACTGTCCCCAGCACTAAACACCCCCACCCACTATTCCAATTTGCACCCATGATGCCCGAATGTTATTTTTTGAAACACACTTTTTCCATGCAAAAGATCGGCTCGAAGTAATAAATAGGCTAGCGCTCTCATGATGAATCCAACATAAGCAGTTTCTCACGGACCAAAAATAAGTCGAATTCGCCTGTTTCTTTCACTTCTCATATACTTTTGCCTTAAGAAATAAATATGGCCCAATTCTTATGTTAATTTCATTCTAGTGGGCAAGCAATCAATATTTCAGTTCAAAATGTAAACATATTTAGAGCTAATCATTACTGACAAGCATAAATGGTAGTATTTACTCTGGTTAAACACCTCAAAATTATGTAGAAGTGTTACCAATCACTGATTATTAAAGAGCACCAACTGAGGCTAATCGGCTTTTATTAATTAAAGCAAACTGATGCAAATCGCTGTACATTAAATAATATAAACGTGGGAACCAGTAATTCAACTTGTGACATTTCAGAAGAGAAAGCTTCAAAATTGATAACGTTTGTGTTATAAATTAAAAATGTAGAAAAACTTGAACCTGGTGATCGTTATTCATGTGTAGGTAGAAGTTAGTGTGTTAGAAGCTTCATTGCTGCTCTTGAAGTAGAATAATTTAATTTTGAAGCCATTCATTTGTGGCTAATCTGAACAACTAAAGATTATTTTAAATTGCTTACTACTATTGACTTTAAATTTGAGTTGACCATTGAACTTCAGTTTAAGCCATCGCGGTCAACGTGTTTAGGTAGAAATTTTGGCTGCAGGAATTCCTCGAACGCAATAACAAGTCCTCGACCGGTGTTGCGGAAGGCTGCGAGGGTGGCTAATCAGGCGATAAGGCGGCGTAGCGAGCGGCGTGTATTGTCAACTTCCGTCTAAAAACACAGCTCTGCTGGTCGCCGTATCTTGGATAGAAACTCGCGCTAAAGGGTGCAAAATGCAACAGTTTCGCGTTTTCGCTCGTTTGCAGCACGTCAAGTGCTGCACTCTAGGGTTTCTTGCTCGTTTGCAACGCAAGTGCGACATTTCAGGGTTTCTCGGTCGTTTGCAACACATGTGTGGCACTTAGGGGTTTTTCGTTCATTTGCAATACAAATTTTAAAGTAAAACACTGCGATTTTCGTTTATATCGAACACTATGTGAGCAGTCTTACACGCTAGCGTTCAGCGTTGATTTTATTCATTTCGAGTGCCGATTATAACCCTTCTCGAATTTATTTGGAACGTATCTTCCATCATTATAGTTGGTTTAAATTCGACGAGGAATCTCATGGGTATGTTTCGTGTTGACTTCAGAGTTGCGTTTTTGCGTTTCTTATTTTTTCGGTTGATTACCAGCTCCTGGTTGATTTGACGCTGAGACTTATGTGTTTAGTGAATTCAAATTTCCCACTATGAAGATGAGCTGTGCTTACGAACCTGACTGATAGCAAATGGGTGCGGAGTCGCTAGGAGCTCATGATGTTTAGATTTAGTTGATCTTAACACGTTGACCGCGATGTGAGTTGCCGGTGTACTCGGAGAAAATTTTCATAATGCTGCTGACCGACCAGTAGTGACAACCCCAATTTTCATAAATACTTGTAGCTAAATGAAGGCGCGATCCAGTTAATGTTCGCTATTTTCAAAATTGCTCTCTACAACTGACTTCAAATTTGAGTTGAGAAACGGCGCTGCAATTATTTCGTTTCATTTAAAAAAAAAAGTTAGCGTACAAGTTTGAATATCATCCTGTTATTTAAGGGAAAAATTTGAATTCGATCATTTACAAGAATAAAAAACAAAATTATTTACACCCATTAAATTTGTACTCGAGCTGTAAAGGCGGTTTTCGAATTCTGCCATATCCAACCTAGCCCAACCATCTGCAGCAAGGGAGCAGACGCAGGCGACGTACAAAGCTCGTCCTATCCGTGTCGTGAAGTACGAGTTGCGTCCGTTAACGTACCTCCGTTTTGCTTTGAAAATATATAAATAAATAACGATGGCATCAATGTAACTTGAGTAATTTGATAGCGCAGTGCTCTTCCTCTGTAAAAAAATTGTTGAGGTTGTTGAGTTGAAATTCAATGGGATTATAATTTCGATTGCAGTCAAGATTGCAGTAAAGGTGATAATAGCTTATCGTGTTGGCTGTGATATAATGAAGTTAGCACCGGAGTAAAAGGTTGCCAAGTCTAGGGAGAGCACAGATTATATACGCATCTTACGTGATATGTATTTAACGTTAAGAGTACAATGCTAAAAGAATAAAGGCATGAAGAAAGGCAATGAGGCGGGAGTGTACACATTACGTACACTATACGTATGACTTACACATAAAAAAGACCGGTATAGTAATGCTAGTTGCAACAAGTATAGTTGAAAATATTGTAAAACAATTTTCTCCGAAAGTTTCTCTTTTTGGACATAGGATAACTCCAAACTAAATGGTGCCTTCCTCCTTCCTCTCTTTGGATCGCATTTGTTGCTGCCGGTAGGGAGGCTAAAATTAACGAATAATCTAATATTGGACAAAGGATATGCAATAGGGTTAGGTTAATTTGGTTTGTCTATCCTATGCCGTGGGGGGACTGGAGACCCTAGGGGAGATAGTCAGGTTACCTCAGCTATAGATAGGGCTTCCTGAGTTGTTTTTCGTGCCCACTTTCGTGCCCCATCAATTTCATACTCTTTGTTATCTCTTATTCGTCTTGCTTTTCTATTCCGTCCAATTTGCTATTTCTATGCGCACGGTACCCTGCGTGAAAACACACCTTGTACATAATTTTCCCCGTTTTCTGCAGTCCCAACTAAGCGGTCCATTTGCTTCGCTTTCTTTAAATCACTTTTGTAGTGTCGAGGGAATCTTAAACTGCAAAATAATTAACAATCAATTATTTACGAACGTACTTTTACTTTTTGCGACTGGATAGCGTCATTCCAGTTCAAGGACCAAGTTTGGGTTCATGAATTCAATAATACAACACACATTTGTTGCTCACTTGGTTGGTCGGTCCGTCTCTCTGTCACGCTCCTAAGGATGCTTTATGACCGTAGCTGTGATGAGTTTTACGAGTGCACAAGCACAACGATATTTTAATCGTAGTTACTATTAGAATTGATATATTTGATATATGCACATGTTATACAACTCACTCATAGAAATGGATATAGTTGTTTGTCATCGATATCAGGGAGATACATTCAAAGAGTAAATTCAATTTTCATAAATACTCCATCAAAGATAAATGAAGGCATGATTCAGTTAATGCTTGTTCTTTATAAACTGTTAACTATAATTGGCTTCAAATATAAGTTGAATGTTGAACTTTAGTTTGACTCATGGAGGTTAACGTGTTTATACCGTCTTCAGTCATGAAAAAACTCTATTTCACTGCCATTGTTAATTTTGTTTTTGTATTATAATTTTGAAGGTATGTTAAAGGTAAAAGTATTCTCATGTTAAGCCTTTAGCCTGCACAACTTCTGTTGTAAGAAGCTATTTTCAAGTCTAGAAGCTTACTAGGAAATGATGGAGCATTCGCGGTGCAAAGCGATTGGTTTCTGCTAGAAAAACATTCATTTGGGGCACGTGGAGTGTAGGTTACTCCAAACCATTTATGTCATCTTAATATCATAGCTTGAAGTGTACGCTCATCTAAGTAAACTTAGAAGTCAAGTCCTCTTGAAACAACTACAAGTTGCTATCTCTACCTCTACGACGACTTGAATTACTCAAGAACTTGTAGACAGTCCACATCAGCGACTAAAACACAACACTCGCGTGTAGCTTGCGCAAGTCGTCTCCAGCGAAGCCTGCGTAGCGCGGTCGCTGCAGCTCTCGGCGGCCCTGCTGATCCTTGTGTGATCCTGGAGTTACTTAGGAGGAGCAGATAGGAAATTTCGGATCTTATGTTTTTGTGGGCTTGAAATTATAATTCTTTGCTGGAGGGAATATGAAATTTTTGAATTTTAAGTTCGCAATGCCTAAGACGTGAACTGTTATGCGAAAATTTGGGTTTGTTTTAATTTTATGTACAACTTTTTGCTTTTTAACCGCTGAAGGGGATAAAACTATTGTATCTTGGGAGTTAGAGCTTCCAGGGGAATATGTGAGGTCCCGAGCTGAAAGTTAGGCTTTCTTTTTGATGAAATAATTTTTTTTGTTTTGTTAGAGACTCCTTTTTTCGGTTAAGTGCTGTCCTGTTTTTCAGCACCTACTGCTTTCTTCTTCAACTTTTATATTGTTTTATAAAATTTTTTCTCAACTTAGTGTTTCTTGCATAAGATTATGTGTGGGTACGCACCTTGTAGTGAGATTCTGCGTTCCCTTAAGTCCGCAGTAAATGGTGCCTTCTCTTCCTTGGAACGGAACCCCTTTGCTTTGGTTAAGGAGATTGAAACTAACTTGTAATCTAACCTCCTACTGTATTGTCTCTTACGCTGAGATTGCTCAGATTTCATTTTCTTGAAATTTTGTTTGAAGCTTTCATAATACTCAATAATCGTCGCACTAATATGGCAGAAATAGAAAGTTGCTTAGCAAGGTTTTTGTCATACTTGATTACACAAAGGTATTGATTTTCTAAGCCATTTTAGGGATCTTTCACACAGTCAGAGTTGAGATATTCTGCTTGTTATAAACTTATGATTAATTCCATCCATCAACTCGATGCGAAAGCAAAGTACTGAAGTACCCGCAGCAGCTTCGCGTTAAAATTTCTTTAGGAGAATTTGGTGAAAGTGGATCATAATTATAAGTTAAGCTGCATCTAACCGACACTTCAGTCCCTGTAGCACCGTACTTATATAATGCACAGAACCTTTGTACAACATGTTTTGAAAGCTCGGCTTTTTTATTCAATCACGGCTGGTTTCAATTGCATGGACTTGCTATAGAAACAAATAGTGCATTTGGAGCGGGGTTCTGTAAAACAGTCCCCTCAAAAGGAAACAACTATTCTATCTGAGGGAATTAGCCCTCCCAGGGGAGAATGTGTGGGGGGTAGAGCTGAGAGTTGGGTTGGCCTATTTTTGTTGTAATGAAAAGTTTGTGTTGTGTTAGGACCACCTTTTTTTCGGTTCTCTGCTGTCCTGTTTTTCAGTACCTACTACTTTCTTCAACTTTTATCTTGTTTCATGAACTTCTTTCTCAACTTAGTGTTCCCATGCATCTTGTGCAGAGATTCCACGTTTTCTTCCTCCATAGTAAAAGGTACCTTCCTCCTTTCTCTCTCTGAAACGCCTTTGTTGCTGATCGGAAGGTTCAAACTAACATCTAATCTAATTTTCAATACAGAAACATTTCAGACGATGTTTCAGGGTCCCATACTTGACGGTGTAGTTAACATTTTTTGTTTCTACTGTTTTATTAATCACAAAAATCGTTCCTTGGTTAATTTTCTGGTTAGATACAAAGCAAGGTAAAATTGTTCCCCAAATGTCGCACGTGCTATAGATTATAGGCAACTACTCTCCCCGAAGCTTCGACTTTCAAACAAGAAGTTTTCATACGGACACAATACGAGAAATGAAGCTCGAGAAACGAGCTTCAAGTTCAGATGTTAGATCCTCAAGGTTAAATTTTTTGCTCACTCGAAAGCCCTTGCGACAGTCAAATAATTTTTTTAGCCCTCAATACTGGGCTTGACCTTGCCTCCGCGTCCCCTCTTTTCGCAACGCAGTTGAATTACAGGGCTGAGGTAAACTGGCAATTGAGGTGCAAACAGCTTCGTTGCACAGGCTCTTTTATTTACGATTTGTTAGCTAAAATTGAGCGTTATTTTGATGAATTCAGGTCACAGTTTGCCGCATCCGAAGGTCTTTTTTCCGATGTTCACTTTCTTGTAAGAAAATAAGGTATCCTGTAGTGATAATTTTCTGCGCCGGTAACAGTTTCCTTTCGTGGTAATAATTTTCTCTGAAGGTTACTCTCCTCTTAAGACAATGATTTTCTCTTAGGGAAATTGTTCTCTCTTAAGGTAGGGGTTTTTTCTTGAGGTTATGGTTTTCCTTAATGTCATTATTTTTTTAGGTTATTGTTTTTTTGAGGTTTTTGTTTCTTCTTGAAGTTATTGTTTTTCCTTGAGGTAATTGTTTTTCCTTGAGTTTATTGCTTTTCCTTGAGTTTATTGCTTTTCCTTGAGTTTATTGATTTTCCTTGAGGTAATTGATTTTCCTTGAGTTTATTGATTTTCCTTGAGGTAATTGATTATCCTTGAGGTAATTGATTTTCCTTCAGTTTATTGATTTTCCTTGAGGTAATTGATTTTCCTTGAGTTTATTGATTTTCCTTGAGTTTATTGATTTTCCTTGAGTTTATTGATTTTCCTTGAGGTAATTGATTTTCCTTGAGTTTATTGCTTTTCCTTGAGTTTATTGCTTTTCCTTGAGTTTATTGATTTTCCTTGAGTTTATTGATTTTCCTTGAGGTAATTGATTTTCCTTGAGTTTATTGCTTTTCCTTGAGTTTATTGATTTTCCTTGAGGTAATTGATTTTCCTTGAGCTTATTGATTTTCCTTGAGGTAATTGATTTTCCTTGAGCTTATTGATTTTCCTTGAGGTAATTGATTTTCCTTGAGTTTATTGATTTTCCTTGGGTTTATTGCTTTTCTTCGAGGTTATTGCTTTTCCTTCAGGTTATTGCTTTTCCTTCAGGTTATTGCTTTTCCTTCAGGTTATTGCTTTTCCTTCAGGTTATTGCTTTTCCTTCAGGTTATTGCTTTTCCTTCAGGTTATTGCTTTTCCTTCAGGTTATTGCTTTTCCTTCAGGTTATTGCTTTTCCTTCAGGTTATTGCTTTTCCTTCAGGTTATTGCTTTTCCTTCAGGTTATTGCTTTTCCTTCAGGTTATTGCTTTTCCTTCAGGTTATTGTATTTTATAGAGGTTATTGTTTTTTATGTTATTGTTTTTCTTAAAGGTTATCGTTTTTCCTTCCGGTTGTTTTTTTCTTGAGGTTGTTTTTCCTTAAGTAATGGTTCTTTCTTGAGGTAAAAACATGGCTGCAAAAAAATGTACTCACACTTTGAATGACGAAAATAACATTATATTTGAACAAAGAGTGAAATGAAACAGCTTTGAACACAGAATACAAATGTAATTGAAGAATCCTGTTTGCAAATGTTTAAATTGATGACCATATTCGTCCAGACAACGTTGATAACGAGCACCAAGGGATCCACAAACGTCACGAAACAGGTCATTAGGAATATCACGACATTGTCTTTCAATTTTCAATTTCATTGTATCCACTGTTCTTGGTTTTGTGCGATAAACTTAGTCTTTGATATATCCACACATGGATTAGTATTGGGCTGTGGCATTTCCACTGCAGATGGATCATGACTCTATCTTTTGAGACAAGGGTATCCCGAGTATTTGTGGAAGAGATTTCTGCGGTGATCGAAGGAGCGTTTCTTGCACCTACATTTTCCTGGGCTCGTAGATGTTTGTGGTTGTCCAGAACGTTCCAATTTGATGTTCTGGACGGTTCCATCTGCTATAAATTTGTCTCGGACGCAAGCAATGGTCCGGCACGTTGGTGGCAGTTTTGCAAATTCAGTTCTGAATTGTTTTTGCTCTTCAATTGCGTTTTCGGTCTGTCCAATAATATTTGAGGATAAACGTTTTTTCCGAGCTAAATTGGCTTTCCGCCATGCTGTGATGAATTAATTACACCTGCAATTTAAAAAAGGTAGCAGGCATGTTAGCGACAGTTAAAGTGTGAGTACAGTTTTTTGAAAATCCTTGTATTTTCTTTTTAGGTAAAGGTTTTCTCCCGAGGTAATTGTTCTCTCCTGAGGTAATTGTTCTCCCCTGAGGTAATTGTTCCCTTCTGAGGTAATTGTTCTCCCCTGAGGTAATTGTTCTCTCCTCAGGTAACTGTTCTCTCCTCAGGTAACTGTTCTCTCCTCAGGTAACTGTTTTCTCCTGAGGTAATTGTTCTCTCCTGAGGTAATTGTTCTTCCCTGAGGTAATTGTTCTCTCCTCAGGTAACTGTTCTCCCCTGAGGTATTTGTTCTCTCCTGAGGTAATTGTTCTTTCCTCAGGTAACTGTTCTCTCCTGAGGTAATTGTTCTCTCCTGAGGTAATCGATCTCTCCTGAGGTAATCGATCTCTCCTGAGGTAATCGTTCCCTCCTGAGGTAATCGTTCCCTCCTGAGGTAATCGTTCCCTCCTGAGGTAATCGTTCCCTCCTGAGGTAATCGTTCCCTCCTGAGGTAATCGTTCCCTCCTGAGGTAATCGTTCCCTCCTGAGGTAATCGTTCCCTCCTGAGGTAATCGTTCCCTCCTGAGGTAATCGTTCCCTCCTGAGGTAATCGTTCCCTCCTGAGGTAATCGTTCCCTCCTGAGGTAACTGTTCCCTCCTGAGGTAACCGTTCCCTCCTGAGGTAACCGTTCCCTCCAGAGGTGACAGTTCCCTCCTGAGGTAATCGATCTCTCCTGAGGTAATCGTTCCCTCCTGAGGTAATCGTTCCCTCCTGAGGTAATCGTTCCCTTCTGAGGTAATCGTTCCCTCCTGAGGTAATCGTTCCCTCCTGAGGTAATCGTTCCCTCCTGAGGTAATCGTTCCCTCCTGAGGTAATCGTTCCCTCCTGAGGTAATCGTTCCCTCCTGAGGTAATCGTTCCCTCCTGAGGTAAGCGTTCCCTCCTGAGGTAAGCGTTCCCTCCTGAGGTAACCCCCCGTTCCCTCCTGAGGTAACCCCCCGTTCCCTCCTGAGGTAACCCCCCGTTCCCTCCTGAGGTAACCCCCCGTTCCCTCCTGAGGTAACCCCCCGTTCCCTCCTGAGGTAACCCCCCGTTCCCTCCTGAGGTAACCCCCCGTTCCCTCCGTTCCCTCCTGAGGTAACCCCCCGTTCCCTCCTGAGGTAACCCCCCGTTCCCTCCTGAGGTAACCCCCCGTTCCCTCCTGAGGTAACCCCCCGTTCCCTCCTGAGGTAAGCGTTCCCTCCTGAGGTAAGCGTTCCCTCCTGAGGTAAGCGTTCCCTCCTGAGGTAAGCGTTCCCTCCTGAGGTAAGCGTTCCCTCCTGAGGTAAGCGTTCCCTCCTGAGGTAAGCGTTCCCTCCTGAGGTAAGCGTTCCCTCCTGAGGTAAGCGTTCCCTCCTGAGGTAAGCGTTCCCTCCTGAGGTAACCGTTCCCTCCTGAGGTAACCGTTCCCTCCTGAGGTAAGCGTTCCCTCCTGAGGTAAGCGTTCCCTCCTGAGGTAACCGTTCCCTCCTGAGGTAAGCGTTCCCTCCTGAGGTAAGCGTTCCCTCCTGAGGTAAGCGTTCCCTCCTGAGGTAAGCGTTCCCTCCTGAGGTAAGCGTTCCCTCCTGAGGTAACCGTTCCCTCCTGAGGTAACCGTTCCCTCCTGAGGTAACCGTTCCCTCCTGAGGTAACCGTTCCCTCCAGAGGTGACAGTTCCCTCTTTAGGTAAATATTTTCTCTTGAGGCAATTTTGTCTTTCGGGGCAGGTTTTTCCTCTTGAAGCAATTATTTTTTTTCAAATAAGTTTTGTTCTATCGGATTATCTATTTTCTATTGGGTTAATTATTTTCTATTGGATTAACTATTTTCTATTGGGTTAATTATTTTCTATTGGATTAACTATTTTCTATTGGGGTAATTATTTTCTATTGGGTTAACTATTTTCTGTTGGATTAATTATTTTCTATTGGGTTAATTATTTTCTCTTGAAGTCATTATCTTCTTTTGTAAGAATTGCTTTTTGCTCAGGTGACTATATTTTGATTAGGTAGTTTTTTCTGAGAAATTAACAGTTTTTCAGTAGTTGAACCATAGCCTCTTGAAGTCACCCTTTACTGTGAAGAGAATGAAGAAGCTATTTTCTATCGAAGTTACTTGTTTCTATTGGAGAGTAAGTTTTACAGCTGATTCAGGTTTTACAACAGATGGCAAATGATGTTCATTAACCTGTTGTAACTTCGTTTTGTCTCTAAACTTTTACAACGGATAATAAATGTCATCGGCGCTCATTGCTACATTGTAATTTCTTTTTGTTGTTAATCAAGGTTTTAAAACAGAGTAAATGACATCGAGGCTCATTTATCAATAATATTGCAACTACGCTTACATGGTAATTAAATTTTCTCAACTGACAATCCATGATGGTGACGTTCATCGCCCAACACTGGACTTATCTCAATTTTACACGAGCTCGAGCATTATCGTGTTTATCCAAAAGACACCGATTTTCTAGATGACATATGTGGGAATATTTTTGTTAAAGAAAAGAATCGCAATGAAAAACTTGAAGCATAGTTCTTTGCTGTAACAGATGGTCTTTTTAAAATTTAAAAAATTAGAAAATTTTATCTACCATTGTCAAGAGCCATGTTGCCTTTACACATCGTTCCTGGTCCTATTTTCAATTTTTAAAATCGAAAATAATTAAAGACGCTATTGTCGCGGCCCTAAATGTTTTAATTTGTTGGTTAACACGTTGACCACGACGGGGTAAACTGAAGTTCAATATTCAACTGAAATTATACAAATTCAAGAGTATCTAACAATTTCAAAAATAGCAATCCTTAACTGGATCGTGCCTTCATTTAGTTTTGATGAAGTGTTTATGTAAGTTGAGTTTGTGACTACTGGTTAGTCAGCAGCATCATGAAAATTCCCTCGGTGTGCACCATCGTCTCACGTCACGATCAAAGTTACAATTATTCAAGGGAAGGACAACAGTCAACTGCAGCCCTGAGCTGCTATAGCGTGAGGTCTACCACACTGAAGCATGAGGTCTACCTCTAGCTAGTACTGTAGCGGGAGGTTGGGTTACTAATGAATATCACTTATTTCCATTCCTACTTATTACTCATTTATCATTATTTATTACATACTATATATATTACTTACTACTTGTTACGTATTTCCAATTTAGCGATAAACACTTAATTTGTTTACGTGAAACTGCACCTGGGTAGGCGATGTATGGCGGTAGACCTCCCGCTATAGCAGCGCCTGCTGCCCTCGTGTTATTTAGGGCGCAATTAGTCTAAATTTGTTCCAATTAAATTGAATATTGAAATGATTTAAATATTGTGAATTTTCAGAAAATTATTGAATAATTTACTGTTCAGAAAATAATTGAATAATTTTCTGTTCAGAAAATAATTGAATAATTTACTGTTCAGAAAATAATTGAATAATTTACTGTTCAGAAAATAATTGAATATTTTACTGTTCAGAAAATAATTGAATAATTTACTGTTCAGAAAATAATTGAATAATTTACTGTTCAGAAAATAATTGAATAATTTTCTGTTCAGAAAATAATTGAAAAATTCACTGCTCAGAAAATAATTGAAAAAATTACCGTTCAGAAAATTATTGAATAATTTACTGCTCAGAAAATAATTGAAAAATTCACTGTTCAGAAATTATTTAATAATTTTTTGTTCAGAAAATAATTGAAAAATTTACTGCTCAGAAAATAATTGAAAAATTTACTGTTCAGAAAATAATTGAATAATTTACTGTTCAGAAAATAATTGAATAATTTACTGTTCAGAAAATAATTGACAAATTCACTGTTCAGAAATTATTTAATAATTTTTTGTTCAGAAAAAAATTGAATAATTTATTGCTCAATTTAGGTTCCTTACCGAAAGAATGCATCATCGTTACTGATGATTGGTAATTAAATTATTGTTATTAATACCATCAAGAAATAGAGCTGTCAGAGGGCTAGCACTATAATATCGGTAAAAATTGCGTACAAGAAAACTATTGTATCTTATCCACTGCAGTGGATGATAGTGGATTCATTCATTGATTCGATTTAGTTTGGCGTCGGCGTTATGCTCGAAAATATTTTAGGAGATTTAAATTTTCAAAAATTAGTAGATGCTAGCTGCATCCAACATATTTTTTTGTATTTACTACATTAAGTTATTGTATTAATTCTCAATTGTGTTTTTGAGTTCATTCTAGTGACCCAACCTTCCTTCATTTGACGCTGAATATTTAATCTCTCAACAAAATCACGAGATGGTTTAAAATTTCATACATCATCAGCTATTTTTTTCAGTTCTCTCCATGTCAACTTCCAGTTCATTTCTGGCATCTGCAACCTTCAATTTGACGGCCTTGAACCGGCGCGCGTCTCTCTTTTTAAATCAGTCTCACAAAAGCCCTGCAATGAAGACCACTTTGCGTCATTTCCATTGATTGAGGGCATCTGCAGACACTGCAATCATAAACAAAGTGTAGTGTTCCCACGCAATCGATCTTTGCTATTGTTGGAACGACGGCGAAAAAATGGGACCATCCTGCGAGCAGCCGTAATTGACAAAATGGCCTCAAAATTGCAGAAGGCATTTAGGAGACGCCATGATTTCAATGTACGTGTAATCACTCCTGCGTGGATGGTGTAAAACGAATCTTCTTGTGCTTGTACGGGATGGTTGACACGTTAACTGCGTCGGGTTTGACTGAAGCTCAGTGTTCAACTCAAATTGAAGTTAATTTTAGAGATCAATTTTGAAAATGACAAACTGTAAATAGACCGCGCCTTCGTCTAACTTTGATTAAGTATTTATGAAAATTGAGTTTGTGACTGATGGTCAGTCCGCAGCGTTATGAAAATCCCCTCAGTGACCACCACCGGTGGGTGACGTCACAGTCACAGTGGAAATGACTGTGAATGTTATATTTATTCCACCTTTACTCTGGTGCCTGTGAGTGATTTGTATCAGATGGCACGGAACTTGGGTAGCAACCCAAAAGTGGATGGCTTGGCTCCTTCTTGTAATCAAGATCTAATTTGTTTGGTGTTTATCGTCGTAATTTATATTGCTCAGAAACATTAGCAACATAGATACTGCGTAAACCAAGCTAATTGAGGAAAGTTAACACTCTGACTGCGACGCGAGCTGAGTCACTGAGGGAGTTTTCATTATGCTGCTCACAAACCAGTAATCAGCCACAAACTCAAGTTTTAAAAATACTTAATCGTAATAAAATGAAAATGTGATGCAGTTATTGTTGGTCATTTTTAACATTGCTTACTACAATTGATTTTAAATTTGAATTAAATTTCAAGCGTCTGTTTTATCTGCCGCAGTCAAAGTGTTGACAAATTTTAACTCTACCAGACTTGTCGCCCTGAATCAAACTGTTACCCGTTGAACCACATCATGTAAATTCCAACACTTGGTGGCAAATATTTGCAATGATTTACCATGAGGTTTGACCACCACTGGTAGGTTATTTTGAGGTTGTGATTTTTTTTCACGCACTAGGCGAAGTACCAAAAATTAGGTGCAGCAGTACACTGAAAAAAAATATAGGGTCATTTCGACACATTTAAGCGTGTCATACGTTTGTCACAAAACCGGCACACAATTGTGTGTCATGGAGGCGACATGACACACTTTAGTGTGTTACATGACACACCTAGGGCCGTCATGACACACCTAGGGGAAATCTACGGAACCTAAAACATAGATTTAACTTACTCCCACCATACCCCTCTGACTCGCCCGTGGATCAAGAAAAAGGCTATACAGGGTTATTGAACTACGAGTATTTGAGGCTTATGGTGTATCAACTCTTGACTTTCAAATTTAAAATTATCACTAGATTTCCACAGAACAAAATCAGTTCTTAATAAAGTCAGCGTATTAAGCAATTTTACAGAGAGCATTAAAACATTACATACCGTAGTGTAAAAAAACTTCGACTCAGAATAAATTTTTGAACAGATTAATTGAAATCAGCAAGTAAATTGAGAACATCTTCAATAATTTCTTCACAACAATGTTAAATGTATATCTACACGATATATGAGTTTGAATCCTGTGACGGTTACAATACTTATACATTCATTGAATAAAGAAAGCCCTGTATTCTTAACGAATTGTATTCTAAATAACTAAGAACTTTCACGCGCTACAAATAGGTTTCAACATGACCATATCCTACATTCATTCATTCAAATAAAAACAGTATCAGTTCAGTTCGCCCATTTTATTCAACACTGAAATACACATTTTCTCGGTAGATATTTCTCAGAAAATTAATAATTGAAGTCTAAACAGTAAAAAAAGGTGAAACAAATTCAGCACTAAATGTTTATCTACTTAGAACTGGAAGTCATAAAAATTATTCAACATTTAGGATAAATTCTGTGTACATCTGTGAGAAATTTTCCGCATACGTAATCAAAAAATGTTATAACAACTAAAAACATATATTTTCACTTTTAATTTCGTATTTAATATGAAACGTAAAGGTCTCATGCTATATATAGTACATGAATTCTCTATTTTGAAACAAAAAGTTCCCAAAACAAAAGTTACACAAGTAACATTCTACTTTCTCGCCACACCTTTAGCAATGTTGAATCGCATTTTACACAAGAAAGAAATAAAATATTTTTCTATCAATAATAAATCAAGTTAATGAATAGTATTATTATATTATAGGACTCTAAGTGAAATAAAAAAATCTTCTCTATACTCATTTCCAGGTGAACCTTGATATATTCATACGAAAGGAAATAATTTAGTTCTCCTTTTAGTTTCACAATAAATTCAAGTTCTTGTAAAATAACGCATGTCTTACGCAATGGTTAAAAGATTTCATTGTGGAAATTGAAATAAATTTCCAAACACTTATCTCGCATAAATGAAATCATGATTCATCTCCACACAGAATGATTATATTTTCATTTAAGAAATACTTTGAAAATTATTTATACCGGTCAAGTTTTCCACTTTTACCCAAATAACGAAATGAAAGTGAAGAATCGAATATTAAAACGTCTGTTTGAACGTTCCCAAATAAATCCAGGAACTTTCGAAAGAGCGGAAAATATTTTCTTTATAACTTAGGGTTCCATAAAAAACAGCAATTGTTGCAAATTTGGACAAAGTCTTACACTGCTGTAGAGAAAATATTCTTCAAGTTGTAACAGCGAAAAGAATTCTACCCGATTTTATCACTTATAGGAATTCTTATTAATAACTGTGGCAAAACAGCTTAATAATAGTATTTTCTAACACGACTAATAGAACATTACATATTACTAATAGCAGTTCAAGGAATTGGACGCTATAAATCAGATAATTCTACTCCTTTTTCACTTAAAATTAATCTAAGTCAAGTTCAATTTAATCCAAGTCAAGTTCAATTTAATCCATGTCAAGTTCAATTTAATCAAAGTCAAGTTCGAATTAATCCAAGTCAAGTTCGAATTAGTCCAAGTCAAGTTCAATTTAATCCAAGTCAAGTTCAATTTAATCAAAGTCAAGTTCGAATTAGTCCAAGTCAAGTTCAATTTAATCCAAGTCAAGTTCAATTTAATCCAAGTCAAATTCAATTTTATCCAAGTCAAGTTCAATTTAATCCAAGTCAAGTTCAATTTAATCCAAGTCAAGTTCAATTTAATCCAAGTCAAGTTCAAATTAATCCAAGTCAAGTTCAAATTAATCCAAGTCAAGTTCAAATTAATCCAAGTCAAATTCAAATTAATCCTAGTCAAGTTCAATTTAATCCAAGTCAAGTTCAAATTAATCCAAGTAAAGTTCACATTAATTCAAGTCAAGTTTAAATTAATCCAAATCAAGTTTAAATTAATCCAAGTCAAGTTCGAATTAATTCAAGTCATGTTCAAATTAATCCAAGTCAAGTTCAAATTAATCCAAGTCAAGTTCAAATTAATCCAAGTCAAGTTCAAATTAATCCAAGTCAAGTTCAAATTAATCCAAGTCAAGTTCAAATAAATCCAAGTCAAGTTCAAATAAATCCAAGTCAAGTTCAAATAAATCCAAGTCAAGTTCAAATTAATCCAAGTCAAGTTCAAATTAATCCAAGTCAAGTTCAAATTAATCCAAGTAAAAATCGAATTCATCCAACCCTCAGCTGAGTTAAAAAATGATACAATCACTTGTTAATTTGAGCTTTTTTGTGTTAAATGTGGATCTATTGGATGTGATGAGTAAGACAGGTTTCGAGGATTTATTTACACTCAAATATATCTATATACGTGAAATTTCACTTTATCACATGTATGAAATCATACAAAAGATTATCATCAGATACTTAAGATTATCATTGGACGATATGTAGATTTAATCTTTAGAAGGAATATAGAAATGCGATTCATTGAGTACTAATGTACGATTCCGTTTGAGTACAATTACATTACTACCCAGATACATTCCTTCACTAGCAATGAAAATATTGCCATCCATTTTAATTCCGTGTTAGTCAATGTGAAGAAATGTAGCATCCACTTACAATACACAATAATAATATAAGAAACAATGTTTCTAACTCAATGCTGATTTTATTTGTGTGTGTTTACAATTCAATATATGATGCTTTCAAGACTTAAATAACTTTAATGATAATCATTTAATGAATATTCAAGTCTTGATAATATTATATATTGAATTGTAAACTCACACAAATAAGATCAGCATTATGTTATAAACATTGTTTCTTATATTATTATTGTGTATTGTAAGTGGATGCTACATTTCTTCACATTGACTAACACGGAATTAAAATGGATGGCAATATTTTCATTGCTAGTGAAGGAATGTATCTGGGTAGTAATGTAATTGTACTCAAACGGAATCGTACATTAGTACTCAATGAATCGCATTTCTATATTCCTTCTAAAGATTAAATCTACCTATCGTCCAATGATAATCTTAAGTATCTGATGATAATCTTTTGTATGATTTCATACATGTGATAAAGTGAAATTTCACGTATATAGATATATTTGAGTGTAAATAAATCCTCGAAACCTGTCTTACTCATCACATCCAACAGTTCCACATTTAACACAAAAAAGCTCAAATTAACAAGTGATTGTATCATTTTTTTAACTCAGCTGAGGGTTGGATGAATTCGATTTTTACTTGGATTAATTTGAACTTGACTTGGATTAATTTGAACTTGACTTGGATTAATTTGAACTTGACTTGGATTTATTTGAACTTGACTTGGATTTATTTGAACTTGACTTGGATTTATTTGAACTTGACTTGGATTAATTTGAACTTGACTTGGATTAATTTGAACTTGACTTGGATTAATTTGAACTTGACTTGGATTAATTTGAACTTGACTTGGATTAATTTGAACTTGACTTGGATTAATTTGAACTTGACTTGAATTAATTCGAACTTGACTTGGATTAATTTAAACTTGATTTGGATTAATTTAAACTTGACTTGAATTAATTTGAACTTTACTTGGATTAATTTGAACTTGACTTGGATTAATTTGAACTTGACTAGGATTAATTTGAATTTGACTTGGATTAACTTGAACTTGACTTGGATTAATTTGAACTTGACTTGGATTAATTTGAACTTGACTTGGATTAATTTGAACTTGACTTGGATTAAATTGAACTTGACTTGGATTAAATTGAACTTGACTTGGATTAATTTGAACTTGACTTGGATTTATTTGAACTTGACTTGGATTTATTTGAACTTGACTTGGATTAATTTGAACTTGACTTGGATTAATTTGAACTCGACTTGGATTTATTTGAACTTGACTTGGATTAATTTGAAGTGAAAAAGGTGTAGTGACAATCAATTTCTTACAAGAGAACGGATATTTCTAGTTCTACGTAAATCAGAGAATGTTGGAACAAACGAAAAGCTACATAAATCCTTTTAGAATCATATTTACTTCAAGTTCATGAAAAAAGGTCTCATGCAACATAATGAAACATTCTCTCTATTCTGAAACGGTGAAATAATTTCCTATTGCGTTTTTTTCGCACAAATGAAATTCTCATTCACTGTAAATCAATTCTCATTCACTGTAAAGTAACCGTGTTCCTTTGGAACTCAATACGAGTATAAACGAAAAATTTTCACTCCAAACCACAACGCAACCTCAAGCTATGTCAAATGGCCATGACTCGGGATGTGTTGACGGCCACTGGCAGCGATACAGAAATCTTTTGGTGGAGGTGAGGACTGGACGAGGTTGTTGCATTCCTGGACGAGTTACGGGCACCGGATCCTGCGAGCCTGTTCTGCTCAAGTAAGAATACATGCAATGAATTTTTATCAACAAATTTAACACATTTTTTATATGATGTTAGTAAAACTGTTGCTTTGATGAGCATCGATGGCATAGGGTGGCATCGATGGCATAGTGTGATTAACCTGTAGGGTCAGATTCGCGGTCTTGCTGAAGTTCAGTTATTAATTTTCATTAATAATTTATTCTTACGCTCAACATTAAGATTCTCTTAACCACAACATACGCGATCCAAAGAAAGCAAGGAGAAGAGACAAACATTTAGTAGATTTAATTAGATTATTAGTTAGTGTAAGCCTCCCTCTCCGCAACAAAGGCGATCTAAAGAGAGGAAGGTAGAAGGCACCATCTATTATGAAGTTAAAGGAACATGGAATCTATGCAGAAAAGGCACAGAAACAGTAAGATGAGAAAGAAGTTCATGAAACAAGATCAAAGTTCAAGAAGAAAGTCGTAGGTGGTAAAACACAGGACAGCAGTGAACCGAAAAAAGATGGTCCGTAACAAAACAAACACCTATTCTATTAAAAAAAAGTCTACCTAACTCTCGGCTCGGGCCCTCACATTTTCCCCCTGGGAGCGCTAATTCCCATAGATACAACAGCTGTATCCCCCAGAGGGGACAAACATTTAGTATCGACTGTTTAAAAGACTGAACTTATGCACAAAGTGATTCCCAGCAAGGGTACCCTGCACATTGAAACAGCAGGTTCGGATTGCAATAGAAAAAGAAAAGTCATGAAAGTCAACGAAGAGGATATGAAAACTAAAAATCAAGGTGGTCGGGAAAGAAAGAAGTCTCAAGGGCCTATCAATACCTGAGATAACCCAGCAGTATCCTATTGCCTTTTTAATGCCTCCTACAACTTATGCTGTGAATTGTTTGATCTGCTAAGAGATCAGCTGATCAACACTGAACCTTGATCAGCTGATCAACGCAACCTGGAACCAGAAAGGGAAGTTTTGCTTTATAATGAAATTTTAATTCTTTGTTCATGAATGATACAAAGGAGACTGTTTGAATAATTAAGACTTTATACTGAATAGGTAAGTTTGTTGGGTACATCATGAGTGCTGTAAATTTCACTATCTTCGTTAGACGGAGTATAATGCTGAGTGCTGAGTGTACCTTGAATTAAGAGCTGGGTAGTAAATACCTAAATTTTCTGAACAAGTATTCAATCACAGTTGTACAGCTAATGACTTCAACTCCAACTTAGGGTTATATCAATTTGAATTTTACTTGGATTAATTTAACTTTGGCTTGAATCAAATTGATCTTGACTTGGACTAAACTGAACTTGACTTGAATTCATTTGAAGTAGGCTTGGATTATTCGAACTTGACTTGGATTAATTTGAATTTGACTTGGATTAATTCGAAGTGAAAAAGGTGAAGTCTGAAGACGAGACCTA
Source organism: Morinoia aosen (assembly GCA_030386875.1). NCBI lineage: Eukaryota > Metazoa > Arthropoda > Malacostraca > Amphipoda > Talitridae > Morinoia > Morinoia aosen. The sequence continues at coordinate 48,597,470 of CM059574.1, read as the reverse complement.
ATTGTCACTTACTTGAGTTTTATCTTATGGAAGGTCGCGCAGCAGCATTTAGGATGGCAGCTATCAAAACCGTAGCAACTTGCAAGCCCGACTGCTATGTCAGCGTCCTTCAAAAGCGCAGACCTCCTCTCCTTCTGCCACAAGTCTCTCGCATGTGGCTGGATCCAAATGTTTGGACCGTCGAAGATGATCATCGGTAATGGCTCCTGGGTAAAAAACGAAAAATTGTAGTATGTGTGTCACTTATAATATTGAGAAATTGGACCTGAATACAATAAAACTTTTACAATTTAGTTTGTTTAAATGCTTGCTTGGTCGTTTGTAAGTTTATTAGCATACATGATATGCATTTGAGAATAACGTTCGACTACATTTTCAGTAGAGGAAATAAATTTGCGACGAAATAAATTTCCTCGCATTGTAGTACGAACATGATGGGTTTAAGTACTTATTTCTCTAGAAATTCATATCTCTAAATTCGTCCATATGAAGACTGACTTAATGGATAATTACTTGTTAGGATTTAACATAAGGTAAATTTCCGTTAGAAAAAATTCATCTCCAAGACAGCAGCGAAATCCAGAATTCCTTTCATTAGTGTAAGTAATTTAATCTCTACTCTGCACGCCAACTCTACAATGAAGGAATAATTATCAAATTACAACAAATGATTTTCTCTTACTCCATATGAAATTTTTGCCTTCACTCATGCGTTCGCTTGGACTTTACCAACTGCCTTCAGAAGACAAATGTTTCATTTTCATTTTTTATTAATAATTGAGAGACAAAAACTGCCAAAGTAACAATACAATGAAGTTCTTACCTTTTTACTTGTTTTCACAGCGCGAGGTATGGACCCCTCACAAGACACCTGTAGTATTCCAGCTGCATATTTCCATGAGATTACCTCGCAATGCATCGATGATATTCATCTTAGTGATTCCCACGAATTCAACGCATATCTGAAAAAATTAGGGTTATATGTTATTATACATGACAAATAAAAAATATACTCTAGCATGATTTTTTCCTTACCTAGAGAGGTGTCGTCTTACAATTATTGTTTTTATTTTCATCATCACAATGTGGAACATCCGACAGCCAAAATTTCCATTTTGTGGACGAACTTCAACGCTCGACTGCCTTCGCTCTGTGCGGAATTCCCGTAGCATACGTACTGAAACCCAATGTTAAAATTCACAAATTTTTACCATTACTTCATTCCAGTTACTCTGGAACATAAAAATGCTGACAGTAACTTTATACTGTCAGACACAATTATTGGTTAGAAATTAATACTAAAGCACTTCTTACAACATACCTATTCAAGCTAATATACTCTGCACTATGGCTATTATTCATTTATCTGTATAGGAAACTGAAAAATGCAATCCACATCTTCTTATCCAGATCAACTTTTGATTGGATAGATTTTCTCAAAGTTTCAAGAATTTCCAATCATGAATTATTAATTGCTCAAGCAAACTGGCAACTCCATGTTCAGCATATTTGTTGCTTTGATTATCTATATATAAACAGCATGAACTCGGCTGTCACATATCTTGTAGTAAGTCAAAACATTTATTTTGAAGATAACAAAGAAGTTAATTCTACTTTTCTTTATTTTGCATGAAAAAATCCTCTGTAGCCTGAACACATTTGAGGAAATTGTAGGCTAACAAAGATTCAATTGCCATTGATCATCAAGAATTCTTGAGTTGGAAGTTGTGCACAATTATCTCATTTCAACAAACTTTTCTAAGGACAGTCTTTTCATATCCTATTCTGTAGGTATATATCCTGGAGAGGGCTGCTATAAAGTCATTATTTTTAAATATTTACAATAATAATCACCTTTACAAAAACATCCAACTATAGAAAATTAATAGAAATACTTTCACGTGCAAACAAAATACTTGATTCTGTTTATGTCCTATATTACGCTTTAGTAAAAGTCTTTCTTTCCCATACTTACTAATCAGGAAACAGTACTGAACTTGAATTAGAAGAAAAACAATTTTCAATAATTTATATACCATTTACAAAAGTTAATAACCTAAAAATTAAATGGGCTAATCCATTTATCAATTACAATAAAAATTTCACGAAGAGAAAATTGAAGCACTAATAATGAGCAGTAATACTTACATGAGTTTTTGTCCTTGATTGAGTGAACTCAAAACCTCTGGTTGATGGAGATGGCACATTCCAAAAAAAGTTGAAGGAATTGAGAAGCCGAAGAATACTTATATAAAGCCATTACTGGGCTATTAATGCTCTGTTTAGTTGGTTGAATAATATTCAGGTGAAGATATATATCTGGACTTGCACGAATAGAGGGAACACTGTTTGTAATTCATTTTTAAATGCTGGAAAAAATATCAAAAACTCTTAAATTAAATTAGGATATATTTCAAGAACACACCAAAATAAGTATAAAGTAGGGTCTTAGTAAAAAGCAAGCAAAAAGAAAAAGTTAGGCTATCCAACATTATAGCTAAAGGAAATAATAATTTAAAAAAAATTAAATCCATGATTTCACCAGGTTTTTTAGTGCAAATGACTTTAGCCTAGTTCAAAAAGACAGCTAATAGTTTTATACTTGCTTGTTTGGTTTTCTTCAAAGCTATTTTTCAAAATCATACAGCCATTGTTGAATAAATTAATGAACTTGAACTATCATAAGCATGGTTGGATAAATGAATTTCCCAAAGTAAGATACATATACCGTGGCTGCGTTTAAATGAATTTTCAAATCAATGATAGCCTAGTTTTCTGTGAAATGACATCATATTTGATTTTACCTAATCATAATACTGTTGTTGATTGTTCATTCATTACTTTCAACATAATAAATTGATTTCAACTGCAGATGTTAATCCATGTACAAATGAAACTAAAAAAATGGCTTTGAATTTCTTCCCTGTTCCATTTTATTCTAATTAATTACTTCTTCACACATTTGCATCATTGAAAATTAATAACATTGAATTCAAATTCATTTATTCATATGCAAACATAAATTATTGCACTTTTTCTTCTGTAAACGATCAAGAAAATCGAACTGTCAAGAACGCGACCTTGAACTTGAACGCCAAGGTCGCATAACGACGTTTAAGATGAGTCGCCAGTAATCTAACAACTTATGAGCCCGTACTTCGGCAAATGCATAAAACAATCAAATCTCACGCTTAAATCTAAATCCTCTAGAAACGGAATGAAATCAAAACATTAATCAGGCTTCGGAACGAATGACTTTCAGGTTATCATCGTGAAGCGAATGAACTAACCCAGGTACAAAAATAATGGCGGGCAGAATTGAAGCCGCCACACTGCTGCGTAATTGAATGCAATATGTTATAAAAGGTACACAAGTACATATGGCTTTTATTATACACCAAACAAATCCCTCGGATCTTGAATGAGACCACTAAGAAAGTGGACTCCACTTTCTTACGAAACTACGCTAGATATGGGAGCTTAGCGGATTACACTTGCACGCGTATCCACTCGCAATGACACCCTGACAGACACTAATTAATCATGCATGCAGCATGGATGATGAAGGCGAGGCCACGGGATATCTCCATGAGCTGCGGTTGCTTCTCACGAAGTTGAAAAGAGCACAAATGAGCTATTTACTTCAGTACTTGATTAATAGATCAGTGATCGACGAATTGAAGATAATTTCACTCATCATGCGCTATTTCCTAATAGTTTTCATTCTAGCAAGCACTTCATTTTCTTCGTAAGAAAGGCCACGTCTAATTTAACAGCATAATTCTGCTGAATGTATTAGTTAATTTATTACACCGACAATCTTGGGTCGCAAACAAAAGTGTTGCAGTATAAATATTTCATAGTGAGTTCCTTCTAATATATCGGAATTAATATTCTGTATTTTAGTTATTAACACGTTCACCGCGTTTTTGCGGTTGTTAAAGGTTGGTTTGGTTACGTTGCAAGTGGCAGAATTAGGAAATAGATTACACTGCTTGAATACATTTTATACTTCCTGAGATAAGTGAGAAATACAAATGCGTGATAACATTTTTCACCTTGTAAAATAACAATTTTTATTTTGAAAAGACCTTGATACAGGTAAACTGTCAATAATTTATACGGGTATGCGAATAAGTAATTTACTTAGTGGTACACATAGTACTAAAACGCAAGAAACGCGTTACTTGAAGTGAAAATCTTATATCATGGAATGTACTGAATAAATGCGTTCATGCGTGCAACAAACCTACACAATAGCTCAATATTTTACTGAATAACTCTTATTTGCCGCATTAAGTACGAAAAGTGAAAGAAACTGGACATATATTTGCCCACATTTGGTTGTTACGACTTATTAATTGAACGTTTTCTTGAAAATGTGAAATTTGAATCAACAAAACCCTCGAACAGGCAACTGATACTTTATTTTCTTCCTGGCCGTGACTTTACGTTCTCTCCCGACCTGTGAGTGCGTCAAGGTTGACACACCTGGGTGTGTCAAGATTTCTCTGAGTGTACTGTGGCAGATTTGAAAACTACTTAAAAATTAGCAGATTGGTCTGGCAGAGTTCATAACGGGAATCAGAATTTTAATGGGATCCTTAAATAGTCGTTCAACTGAGTTAATTCCACTGAAATGACCAGATTAGGGCATGCCTCGAACCTCACTAACTACCTATTTCCTTCGAGTGAGATAAATGCGGCACTTATCATTTTTTTGGTATGACCTGACACGACTCGAACCATCGCTAGCGTCTATCTATCACCGTTCATCGTTCAGAAGCCCTGTTGGACCAACTTGGTGTAATCAAACAGAACTGAGGAAACTTGTTAGGCGACCGATTGACGAACACGCTCTCTGTAATTCGTGAAAGGTTCTTCCAAAGTCGAACTTCATTCTGGAGGACGTGTTCAGTGTTCATAAAACAAACGCGCGTATGTAATTTTTGGAACGTGTTTTCAAACTCGGAAGTTCGCCACAAGTCAGAAGTCATTCAATTAGCAATTTCATTCTACTTAAAATTGATTGGAAATTCATCACACAACGAAAACCATCCAAGTACCATTTTCTAACGTATTTAAAATTCCTCAAAATGGACAAGTTTTTAGCTCCCCATTCCCACGTTTTTAAAGCCCACGTCCTGTACTCCCTCAGCCCTAAATTTCCTGCTCCCCAACCGACTAGTCTACGTCGCACAAAAAACAACTCCCGGATATGGGGCAGTAGGTTGAGTGAGTGTCTTGGGGCATGTCACAGATCTTGGCTCCGTCATCACAGATCTTGGCTCCAACTTAATCTGAGATTTTTGGCTCTGACTTCATTATTGATTTTGGCTCGAACTTCATTACACATCTTGGCATCACTGATACCTCCGCCATGAGATGTAGAAGGCACTGATAGGACACTACGATCAGCGCACCACTAACGAGTCTACTTGATCCTCGAGCTACAAATAATTTTATGGTAACCTTAACTTACACGGGTAAGATAGTCTCAATTGTTTAACTAAAGCAAAGTTTAATTCGAATTAAGAATTGCTGTTTACAGATGACAATTCTTTTATTTGTTAAACGGACGCGATTTAGATTCAAGTTATGAAAAACTGGACAAACGGGACCAATTTTTATTCGTATGAGACGAGCTTCGCACAAGATCATGCAAAACTCGAGAAACAATAGTATCGCCGTTTTTAGATGTACACTGCATTAAAATTCCCGTAAATTAATATCTAATTAATAATTATGAAGTGTTCCTGAATCTGTTCAGCGCGTCTCCTTGAAAAATGTTTCAAGTTTGAAGCCTTAAAAACAAACCTGTTTTGATCGTGCCTGTAAAAACGTTCGGTTCAATGGCTGGATACCTAGAATAAAGCTCACAACTGCAGAGTATGTCGTAAAACGATTCACTTTGGTTAGAAACCCACATACTCAATAAATTTCCAGGACCAAACGAGTAGCTTCAAACGCAGCTTCAGTTTACGGGCATATATCACCACATGCCAGATTTGAAGTTCAAACCTCTGCGCTCGTGACGCTCGGGCATTATTTGTTCAACGATAACTTTTTGGCATTGCGTTGTGTTTGTTTTGTTGGTAGTCGGCACTCACTCGGTGCTTAGGAGGCTCCAAATATTAACTAACGTACTGAAGCACAGTTGCTGAGAACGTTGCAAACATACTGACACCCAGTGGATGAAAATGTATCATACTGACTCACAATCGATTAAAACGTATCACACTTAAACAAAATTGATTAAAACGTATCGTATTGACACACAATTGATTAAAACGTATCATACTGACACACAATTGATCAAAACGTATCATACTGACACACAATTGATTAAAACGTATCATACTGACACACAGTTGATAAAAACGTATCGTACTGACACACAATTGATAAAAACGGATCATACTGACACACAATTGATTAAAACGTACCATACTGACACACAATTGATAAAAACGTATCACACGTACTGCCACACAGTTGCAGAGAATGAGCGCGTACGGGTGTGGAGCTCGAGTCTGGTTTAGATTTATACAGTTAAGTTGCAGCGGAGGATGAGGCAAAGAAAAAATCATACAAGCACAAAGACCAGTTATGCGCTCTAATTTACGGAATCGAGGCATGACTTCTGTAAACTAAGTAAAATTTTGCTGCAGAAGAAATCTCGGTTCACGATTTTTTGTGGAAGTTGTTTTTGTTTGCATTATGTGTTCCATTTTCATGCAAACTCATTTATGTAATGCGGTAGGAAAGAAAATCTTGGACTAACTGACTGGTAATCATATATTTTAATTTTTGAAAAAAGAGTTCAAAATGATTTAAAAAATATAATACCTTTACTAAAATCATTGCAATTATTCCACGCTGACCCCTCTGGGCGATAAAACTGTTGTATATATGGGAATTAGCACTCCTATGGGGAAAATATGTGAGGGCCTGAGCTGAGAATTAGGTAGGCCATCTTTTTGTTGAAATAAAAAGTTTTTGTTATGTTTAAAGACCATCTTTTTTCGGTTCACTGCTGTCCTGTTTTTCAGCACCTACGTAAATTCTTCTCTGATCTTGTTTCTTAATTAATCCTCTTTTTTCAACTTACTTTTTCTATTCCCTTTCTGCATAGATTCCGCGTTTCCTTAACTCCATCCTAAACGGTGTCTTCCTCCTTCCTCTCTTTGGATCGCCTTTGTAGCAGATAGGGAGGCTTCAACTAACTTATAATTTTATTCTCGATAATTTATTCCACGATGACAGGAACCAGTGCAATTTTTTTGTAAGGTAACTCAAATGTAGGAAAAACACAATTGTATACTAATAACATACTTAAGTAGGAATGAAATATTCAGCCAGTTATGAAGACGCTTTCTTTCGTGACTAAGCATGCGACGAAATTTTCGGCGACGGACCACATGTTTTCTGACGGTGGATGGTGTCATTCTCGCCTCAGTGGCTGCTTTAGTCACTCTATAATTTTTCGAGGCTAAGCACACCTTCCTTCCAAAACTGGCCACTAGCAGTAGTACATCCCGTTGAGATCAGGCGAGTAGGGCAGCCAATTTGCGGACGTTTTGATACCTGAGAAAAAAAGCCTCGGACACCAGTCCTGAGTCATTTTTGCAATGCAGGCCGGCGCAGAGTCCTGGTGAAACGTCCGCTGTGTATCGCCGAAATGCTGCTGAGCTTAAGGAATTAATACTGATGTCGCGGCGATATTACTGATGCTGATGGTGATGATAAGGATGCTAATAGTGATGATAATGATGCTAATAGTGATGATAAACTGTAAAGAAATGCTCACTTTACTTAAATCGCAAATTCATTAAAAATTTAAAAGCGAAGAAAATGCTAACAAAATTACTCATTTCCATTCAAAAGAAAGAACAAAAAATCCCTATGATGAAGCTGGTCTCCGAAACGTATTCGATTTTTTGTTCTTTCTTTTGAATGAAAATGACTAATTTTGTTAGCATTTTCTTCGCTTTGAAATTTCTGGTGATTATACTGATGCTAATAGTGATGATACTGATGCTGATACTGATTTACTGATCGACGAAAAGAAGGGATGTTTCATCGGTGGTGCAAATTCCTCCCCACACCATGACCGACTCCGGATCTTCAAACTTCCAGCCAGCTCGGTCACCAACTCCTGTCGTTTAGGTGGCTGTCCTCCAGCTGTCTCTATCAAAACAGCTCGAAAATTGCATCTCGTTTATTTGATATTTCAAGAATACTCAATTTATAATCACCTTCAGTTTGAAAAAACACGCTATCGCATCAAATTGCCGAAAAATTAACAACTAAACCTTTTTCACTTCAAATTAATCTAAGTCAAGTTCAATTTAATCCAAGTCAAGTTCAAATTAATTCAAGTCAAGTTCAAATTAATTCAAGTCAAGTTCAAATTAATTCAAGTCAAGTTCAAATTGATTCAAGTCAAGTTCAAATTGATTCAAGTCAAGTTCAAATTAATCCGAGTCAAGTTCAAATTAATCCGAGTCAAGTTCAAATTAATCCGATTCAAGTTCAAATTAATCCAACCCTCAGTTGAGTTATAAAATGACATAATAATTTGTTATTTTTGAGTTTTTTGTGTTAAATATGTATCTATTGGATATTATAAGCAAGAATGGTTTCCAGGATTTATTTACACTCATAGATATTTATGTACGTGACATTTCACTTTATCAAATCTATGAAATCATATAAATGTAAATACTAAAGGTTATCATTGAACGATATGTAGATTTAATCTTTAAAAGAAATATTCAAGTGTGATTCACTGAGTACTAATGTACGATTCCGTTTCATTACAATTTATATATGTACATTACTACCCAGATGCATTCCTGCATTAGCAATAAAAATGTTGTCATCCATTCTAATTCCGTGTTAGTCAATGTGAAGAAATGTTGGATCCACTTACAATACACAATAATAATACAAGAAACAATGTTTCTAATTCACTACTGATTTTATTTGCGTGTGTTTACAATTTGATATATAATGCTTTTAAGACTTCAACAACTTTTATAATAATCATTTTATGAATATTTAAATCTCTAAAGCATTATATATTGAGTTGTGAACACACACAAATGAAATCAGTATTACGTTAGAAACATTGTTTCTTGTATTATTATTGTTTATTGTAAGTGGATCCTACATTCATTCACATTGACTAACACGAAATTAGAATGGATGGCAACATTTATATTGCTAATGCAGAAATGTATCTGGGAAGTAATGGACAAATATAAATTGTAATCAAACTGAATCGTACATCAGTACTCAGTGAATTGCGCGTGTATATTTCTTTCAAAGATTAAATCTACATATCGTTCAATGATAACCTTTTTTTTGCATGTATATGATTTCATGTATGTTGTAAAATGGAATTTCACGAATATAAATATCTATGAGTGTAAATAAATCCTCGAAACCAGTCTTGCTTATCACATCCAATAGATACATATTTAACACAAAAAACTCGAATTAACAAATTATTTTGTCATTTTTTAACTCAACTGAGGGTTGGATTAATTTAAACTTGACTTGGATTAATTTGAACTTGACTTGGATTAATTTGAACTTGACTTGGATTAATTTGAACTTGACTTGGATTAATTTGAACTTGACTTGGATTAATTTGAACTTGACTTAGATTAATTTGAAGTGAAAAAGGTGTAGATAATTAAGCAATCATTTGTGATAAGATGCGCTTATCAGTTTTCATGGGCGAGTTATTTCCCGTAACTGTGTTTTGTGTGTCTCCCTTTATGGCGCATCGTTAGGTCGAGCCTGTCTTGAAAATGCTCAGCCGCAAATTCAATTATCTTGATGTATTTATGCCCAAGCACATTTAGGTGGAGCTCTTCGGAGACTGCTTTGTGTCGGAGAAAATTATGGCTTCAGATTCGAAGACTGGCCTAACTGGAAAATCTATTGTGTTGTGATCAGGCAATGATGGGGGCCATACTTATTCCCTTCAGAGTGTTGAGAAAAGATCCTGATGCCCCCTTAGTATTTTGATTTTGGGGTGAAAGGGTGCGCTGCTTTGTTGCAAGTGATTAGCTTGTTTTTAAAATATTCATCATTTTCCTTAAATTTAGAAGTTGATTTTCATTTACGTCTTTTTGTTCACTTATGAAACCTGAAATTTAACGAAAATTAGAGTTCCGTTTATGAATAGTTCCCTTCATGACAGAAGCCGATTTTTCACGCTTGAAACTTTTCATTCAGAGTCCTGCAATCGTAGGGGAAAATTTGATACTTTTTACGGTAATTAGAGATTGGGAAAACTTGCAAGACACGTGTTGTAGAATAGATTGGTTACAAATGTTCTTTCTGCCGAGAATAAAAGTCTTTCTCCAGTAAGAACAAAAATTTATAAGTAAATACCCTCAGAGGATGATACTATTGAAATTGAGAATTAACGCTCCCAAGGGGAAAATGTGAGGTCCAGAGCTGAGAGCTGGATAGGTCTACCTCACGTTGATGCAGAACAGGTTTTTCTGTTTTACGGCGGGTTGGTTTTTAGTTGACTGCTGTCCTGGTTTTCAGTACCTCTATGGTACTGTATCTCTATGCGCCGGGGTCTTGTGTAAAAACGCACCTTATGCATATATTACCCTGTTCCCAGAACTTTATCCTAAATGGTGCCTTCTTTCATCATTTGGTGTACCTCTTTTGTGGTTAAGGAGGCTTGAACTGACTTATTTAATTCAATCTTTGAGTAAAGAAGGGGAAAACTCTGGGCTATTCGCGTATTGTAATTAAGATTCGTTACAAATATCCATTTTCCGGAAAATATTTTCCATTTGCTCTTTACTTAGTACTGAAATTCATAAGCAAGCAATCAAACGCAAAAAAAAATTTGTTCGAAAAACCTGACCCGACTGGATGACTGGCTGTCAAGTGGCGAATATAAACTGGCCCAATAGTCGCTTAACCACTTTAAATTAAATGGCCTGCCTGTGTCTTAAATACAAATGTTTTTGTATCCAGTCTGTATCATACATACGAAATTTTGTTGTATCCAGTATGTACGATAAATACAAAATCATGTTGTATCCAGTCTGTATCACCCCTCAGGGGGATACAATTATTGTATCTATGGGAACTAGCGCTCCCAGGGGGACTATGTGAGGGCCCGAGCTGAGAGTTAGGTAGGCCTTCTTTTTTTGTTGAAATAAACTGTTTTTGTTAAGTTATGGACCACCTTTTTTCGGTTCACTGCTGTCCTGTTCTTCATCACCTACTACTTTCCTCTTCAACTTTTGTCTTGTTTCGTAATCTTCTTTCACAACTTACTGTTTCTATGCCTTTCTGCGTAGATTCCGCGTTTCCCTAACTCCATACTAAATGGTGCCTTCCTCCTTCCTCTCTTTGGATCGCATTTGTTGCTGGGTAGGGAGGCTTAAACTAACGACTAATCTAATCCAGTCTGTATCATACATACGAAATTTTGTTGTACCCAGTATGTACGATAAATACAAAATCTTGTTGTATCCAGTCTGTATCATTAATACGAAATCTTGTATCCAGTATGTTCCATAAATACAAAATCTTATTACATCCAATCAGTATTACATTATACAGACTGGACATAGTATGACTCTTCATTTCTTAACACCAGCCTGGTCATAATGTTAACAATGGTAACGGGAATTTCGGACCACCCTGCACAAATACATGCTGCGTGGTCACGCGGCGGGTATGTGATGGGGCCATTCACAGAGAAGAACTGGGCTTCAGTTGCGGATCTTCTCGCATTTGAGGTCACCGTGTGGCGTTGAAAGCGGCGTCGCCAGTGGCAGCTCGTCTGCTCGCTTTGGTTTGCCTTGCCGCCTCAGTTGTCTGCGAGTTGCTAGGCTGGCTTTTTTAGGAGGAAATTTCTCCAATTTAGCCTTTTGAGTTTCGTGGGAGAGCTCCTACCTAAGGAATTGGACGCCCCTTTTAATGCCCTATATATTAACATTTTAGGAATAAACATACTTGCACAAGGTGTCATTTATACGACTAAATTTATCGTGCCTGCTGTACTTACCGCCTCATTTGATCTGCACACGGTATTTCGATTGTATTTCTTATTTAAAATAAATTTTCCCTTTGTATTTAATCCAAATCAACACCCTAATTAGTGTGCCATATATACACCCTAATTAATTAGCATACAATATTAATAGCCATATTAATTTACATACCCTATTTACCCCCAAATTAATTTGCATACCATATGTACACCCTAATTAATTGAAGTTAACCCTTTAACGTCCGAATTTTTGTACTCATATTACCGTTAACACAAACACCGTCACTAAACTGGCACTGGCATCAGGCAGTCACCAATATCAGGATGGGATAGGAACTGCCACCCGGCAGAGAACTTCAAAGAATACATTAGGGAACTAATTGAACAAGAAATACTATATATTAAGGGCATTTTTGAAAGAGGACACTGGTGTCCTCTGGGGCGTTAAAGGGTTAATAATTAATTTGCCTACTACATTGACTCTCTAATTAATTTGTGTACCTCATCTATACCCTAATTAATTTGCAAACCATATTTACCCCCTAATTAACTTGCACACCACATTTACACCCTAATTAACTTGCACACTACATTTACACCCTAATTAACTTGCACACCACATTTACACCCTAATTAACTTGCACACCACATTTACACCCTAATCAATTTGCACACCACACGCAGACACCCTCATTAAGTTGAACACGCTATTTACAGCCGTGCACCACGTTCAGTTTGTGTGACGCACGTATATAAAATGTGCCCGTAGCAAATTTCGCCCTATAAAGCATCACATCTGTCCTGCTGCTCAGGTGTGGGTGGTAAAAATGATTTGCGCATCTTAATGAAGAAAATAGATGTTAGCTTCTTCACAGAAGCAATAATTTTTGAAAAAATCTATTTTATACGGTGCATTCGTACTTTTTTCAGAAACTTGAAATGAAATTGTAAAAATGCGTAAATGCTTCGATGCGGCTTTTCTTCCCACTTCTTATAAAAACAGCCATTATAGTTTTTAGATATGTTAAAATAGATGTCTTGTGGTTTCTGATTATTTATGCGAATGCCTGGATAGCTTTTCTCAAATACTTTGATTATATTTTATTAGGCGTCGGTTCCAACTTTCTAAAACTAAGAAATTTGCAACGAGTTTTTCATTTCTAACGAACTTCAATTTTCTTTATAAGCGAATAGGAGCAATGACGTTCACGTATTACAAATATTACCAAATAAAATATTTTTTGATGGTGAACGCTTAATGTGCTGTTACACTACAGTCATTTTGAGGGAATATTTAGTTTTTCATATTCATTGAACAATTTTGCTCTTCGGCGTACTTCAGACTGAGGCAAGCAGCACTCTACGAACTTCACACACGGCACCCCGGTATGGAAGTCTCCGCCATGTGCAATGGTCACATGGTTTTCTTCCATAACTTTCAGCAGTCATCTGTGCCAAATTTACTACGTTATCTTTTCAAGTATGAAGTTCTAACTCAAGTTTGAATATCAAGCATAAAATTTTAATTCATTCCTGTAATTGTTTAAATTTATTAAATTCAAGAATAAATATTTTGAAAATGAATTATTGGTGCGAAATTCATTTCATTTGAAGCATATTAAGCTTCTGGTTACTCAACAAGGTTACGCTGTAAATGAGGAAAATGTTGGACAATCTTCACGGTCAAGTTTTATTCGAGAATGGAGTAAGTTGAGTGTACTGGCCAAGAAAAAGCCAATCTGGCAACAGCGGCGCTAACCGATCTTCGGAGCGCACAGTGTTCGCAGGTAAAAGAACAGAAAAACCCCAAAAAACAAGAAAAACCTGTGCCACAGGAAAAAAAAATCAGCACTAACGGCTTCCGCTGGGAGACTACGTCATTTCATTGGACTAATTTTTCGCTCGGAAATTCACTTTTCGCAACATTCAGTAGTTTCTTCTACTCTGCGTATGCTCAGCTCCGATGTAATGGGCTTAAACGATTTTCGTACACGGAAAATGTAGGACTTCAAGCCAACGAATTGTTAGATGTAAACTTAGAAACAGTAAATGATTTACTTGTAGAAATAATATTGTCAAGCAATGAATCTGTTAAAATGCAAATGGAAGAAGCTTTAGCGAAGTAGGTACACAATTAAATATAATACAATTGTTTAAATTTTAACTTTCGTTGCATTTTCTAATTACCTTGCCTTTTCACGTGTGGTAAATGAATATATTAGATGTTGATTGAGCACGAGGGCTTTCCCTGTGATCCGTCTTGCGTACTGCTTTTGTTTCGATCATTACGTTTACCAGACAAAATATTACATAGAATAATGCATAGTTTGCTGCTTACTGAACTGGACTAACTGCCCCCACTCCCAACCTGTAAACTGGTTCCTTGAGCTCTTTGCAAAAATAGCAATCATTTGATTTATATGAACTTTTTACCCATATGAACATTTTACCCATATGAACATTTTACCCATATGAACATTATGAAGAAAATGCAGTAAACTTCTTTTCACTATTCAATTAGAGCTTCAACTTAAGAGGACGTATTATATACGGCACTAGTACGCTAGAGTAGCAACGAACTCAATTCCAATGATCTGCTTTTGAGGTCATGGAACCTATTTCGAAGTTTTTAAATAGCCTAATTTTCATTGTTAAAGCCTTGGAGTCTTCAAACACGTACTGATAAAATGTACTGCATTGAAAAAGGAGAGCAAATATTCTCTAAAATGTGTTGACTGCGATATGTTCAACTAATATTGCATGCTTTTGAACAAATTGAATTTCTATTCAACATTGAAAAGACGAAAAAAATTTAGACTTGGCGTACATGTGCTCTTGATTAAATATGGGTGCGTTAACTTGTTGATTGCGATGGGTTAAACTGAAGTTTAATGTTCAATTCAAATTTAAAGTTAATTGTGGTAAGTAATTTTGAAAATAGTGATTAGCAACTGGATCGTGCTTTTATTTAGCTTCGATTAAGTATTTGTGAAAATAGAGTTTGTGCCTACATGTCGGTTATAAGTTTGTGAAAATCCCCTCCTTGTACACTGGCGGCTCTCGTCGAACTCAAAGAGTTGAAATGATTTTCTTTAACATTCAACATTGGAATGACCAAATAAAAATGAAAACATCCTTACGCATACCTTTGGTTTATTTAAAAATTAACTATAAGACAAGTTGACGCACAGACTTGATATCCGTTGCTGTGGCTCTAAGTTACTAGTTCTTACTTCTGGTTTTTGCTGCACTGGTCAGAGCGACGTACTGTACCGACATGTGTCTCGCTCTCGCGTTGTCTCAGCGTAAGGCGTCTTTTTTTATACGCCTTTGTTCTCTATGTTGTCATTTTATAAGTCTTCTTTTCACGCGTCTTCCCACTCGGGGGATACAATTATTGTATCTATGGGAATTAGCGCTCCCAGGGGGACAGTGTGAGGGCCCGAGCTGAGAGTTGGTAGGCTTTCTTTTTGTTGAAATGAATTTTTGTTGTTGTATTAAGGACCACCTTTTTTTCGGTTCACTGCTGTCCTGTTTTTTAGTACCTACTAGTTTCTTCTTCAACTTTGGTCTTGTTTCATAATCTTCTTTCACAACTTACTGTTGCTATGCCCTTTCTGCGTAGATTCCTCGTTTCCTTAACTCTATACTAAATGGTGCCTTCCTCCTTCCTCTCTTTGGATCGCATTTGTTGCTGCGGGAAGGGAGGCTAAAACTAACGACTAATCTAATCTAATCTTCACGCGTTTCCACTTTCTGCTTGAACGGTTTCATTTTTCTGCGTTTTCGTTTTTGAACGTCATAAATTTTCAAAATGCTTGCTACGTTTGTCTTTCTACATTTATATTTTCGACGCGTCTGTTTTTGCACCTCGGACGAAATGAGTCACAGAATTTCAATTCTTTGACTCCAGGTTTATTTTTATAGATTTACAGTCTGCCCTCAACAGCGGGCGTAGTATAATGAATAATTTTAGGTTAGCTAGGTTAGCCTATTCTATGTTGTTGGGGCTGACGCTCCCAGGGGATATTGTTAGGTCCCCTCTTAGGATAATTTCTTAGGACTTACATAATTTCCGCAGGCGATCGTTTCTAGCGCGAGATACTCGTGTGAGGTGGCAAGCTGCTCCTGTGCTGTGACAAAGTGCTTGTATACTTGGCATGGCAGATTCTGCTCGGTGACAAGGCGTTACTATATTCTGACAAGGCGCTCTTATAATGTTACAAGGCGATTTTACCCGGTGGCAAGGCGCTCCTATGCTCTGACAAGGCGTTTGCACACAAAGCGCTCCAGAGCTGCGGAAAAAACTTGAATACTATGGCAAATGGCGGTAGTGTTCGTAAAAAGCGTAACCACAATTTTTTTCAGGATCTCATCGTATCCAAGACAATATTACCTCGGGTCGTGTAATCCATGAGCGATTATTCTCAGTGTTATGACCCTCGCGCACACACTTATAGAGATGAACATAATTTCTTTTAATCAAACGAGAGAGTGAAACAGATCAGTCATCTCTAGCCGCCTGGCCGGTCTCCATAGCTCAGCGGTACCCCCACTCTGTACGATGTAGGTCAATAGATGTAAGCAAGCTCTCTTGTACTCTTACTCGCGAGCTTGCTTCTTAATTACGGAGCCCATTGAGTACTTCAACTGGGGTGTGCGCTTTTTTTTAGCAACGTATTTGTTTTAGTGCAAAATAAGCTGCCTTGGGTTTATTCGTGTTTCTATTCTTTTTTCGACTGTTTATTTTTTACTAGAATTTGTATTTTTTTAGTTTATTTACATATATTACTCTCCGTGCTTCTACTGGGCAACTTACTTTTTACTGGGTAACGTAACTTTCTCGGCACTTTGTACTTTGCACTGCTCTACGTACTTTTAATGGGGCTACGAAGAATCTATGCACACACCATGCGTATAGATTATCGTTCCCTTGACTCTCCACAAAATGGTGCCTTGTTCTGAGCCTTTAAAACATACTTGATGTTTTACACAGGGAAGAATTACTAACTTATCTCATCTGGGGAACTTAACTGCCATGAACTGGTAGTGACACACCGCAGTTGCAAGGTCATAAATCCTATACTGAATTTTTTGTTATATTTGTGCGCATGTTCACTCACAGGGCGCATGATGACGCACAGGAATGGTTAAGGACATGAAACGCGTAGCAGAACAGGTTTCTGACCTGCTGTCACGCTCTTTGCTCAAGTCAAGCACATTTTCTTTTTGGAAGGTGAAGAAACTGAACTTCTGCTTCCTAGATTTCTTTACCAACTCAGTCAGCCATCTGTGTTCCCCCTGGCTACATGGAAAGTGAATACAAGTCTTTTTAAAACCTCCGGAAAAATTGACTGAGAAATTTTCATTGTGAATTCGCTATGAAGAGTTGCAACACAGGCACTGCTCGAATAGCTCTTTCAAAATAGTAAGTAAATGCACTCAGCTGATACTACAAGACATTGATCATCAACATAATCTCGTCAAAGAAAATGTTGTGGATCATCTGCATAATCTCATATTTTGTGAAAATATTATTGGGCAGTGAAGATTTTATTGCGCTTTTGAAACGCTGAGCGAGACTTCCGCTTTTGGAAGCATTTTAGCGAACTTGAAATTAACAACTTGAAATTGACAACTTTATAAACTAAGTCGAAAATGTCTTAGAGGATCATAATATTGTTAATTCTAGCATCATTTTTCATTTTTTTCTCGTGAATGTATTATTAGATGAGAGTAGTGTACGTTAAGCATAAATATTCTAGCTCAACTACTCTCCGAATTATTTTCTTTCTTAAAAACAAGGTTGGGTATATTTTTACTTCTGTTGCTCCCTTTCAATATTTATTTGTTATTCATTGTTTTCACTTATAGCTCGTAGCTCAAATATTAATGAACTAACTTTTGGTAGTCACCGAGCTCAAGAATAAGATGCGTCGCAGCAAATTCTGAACTTTTCGAAAAGCGATGACGATACACATCTCGATCGTTTGGTAAAGGGCTGATCAAAATTGCACTCATTAGAACTTCTTAGGGTACCACAAGTAGTAACTTGACTTGTTTGAATATATATTCCAATTTACAGGTGTATTTCAATCTGTCCATTCTATAAGTTCTCAGCAATGATTTTACTGGTGTTTCTCATGTGGGAAATAAAAATTTGAATTGCTTAGTTTTGTTACCTCAGAGGAAAGCGCTAATATGTCTCGAGGATTCCGTCTCAGTCAAAACGTGTGCGTGAGCACTAGACTCTAAATTCATCACCAAATGAATCAGCTAAAATATATTGTATAAAAATACACAATATCTTTCAGCAATATATTTACGGTTTATCTCAGTTCAATGTGAACTTCCTCAATCTTTTAATTGGTTTCATAATAGTTCAATAGCAAATCTTTTCTTTTATTAATTAAAATCTTCTTAACCTCGTACTTGAAATTTTTAAGTCATTGAAACTATCCTTTCTTATTTTAAATGCCATCCAAACCTTGCATTAAAATTTTTCCATCCTTTTAAATGTTCCATCCTAATTTTTTCAGCTTTTCAAATTTTCCCTCTGAAAATTTTGAACTTTTAAAAATTCTTTCTGAATATCTTAAAACTTTTAGAACACTTCATTTGAAGTTCCTATAGCTACAGTAATACAAAACTCTCTCCGATAATACTCATACACACATATAGCAGGCTTTTCTTCCTTACGGGAGGGTAGCCGACAACAAGCCACAATCATTCATCCTTAGTCACTAGGAGGCTAGAGAGGCAGTACAGACCGCACCAGAACTGCTCGGATCAATAGCAGCCCAGCACAACCCTTTTTCCACAGTAGGCCCGATAGCCATGGCTGGTTTACCCCGACCGCTTCATTTGCGTGTAGCCTCCCTCGGCACATGACTGGACACAATACTCCATCACACGCGGGCAGGCTGCGTGTGACCGCGTCAAGTAATTACATCCTTATACACTGCTTCCACTCACTTCCGTTCGCAGTCATCCCTCTCGCCACGTCTACAGTCAGACCCCTTTCATACAATGCACGTTTCACCCCATCTATCCAACTAACCCGTGGCCTTCCTCACGCTCTAACACCACTTCAACTCCGACGTATAAATCTTTTTTACCAACCGCTCAACATTCATTCTTTCAACATGCTCAAGCCATCAAGCACTCTTTCATCCACCCGCTTACTCATCTTTTTGACAACATCCCAACAACTTACTCCCTCACCAACTCATTCCTGATCCTACCTCTTCTTGTTACTCCAAACATGCTCCGCAAACACTTCTTCTCAAACACATCCAGCTCCTTCCTCTCAGCTGCTCTCAAACCCCATCACTCCATACAGCAGAACGGGCACGGTTGAGCTTTCGAACAGTCCCCTTTTAGCACTCATACTTATACTCCTGCATTCAAAAACTTTCCTCATTGCACCCAATGTCTTGCAGCCTTCACTCACGCGATGTCTCACTTCTACTTCCATTCTATCATTCACGATAATACTGAATGATTCTCACTTCAGGATTATCATTCGATAATACTGAATAAAATAAATTGATCTTAAAACTATAATTCTAACAACTTATCATCTAACTTAAACTGTGATTGTAACAGTCAACATGACACACGTGACGCAATTACCTACCCAGTGTAGATATTAACAATTATTACATTCATCAAAATTTGATCTCTCTATCTTCATCTAGTACGGTTGTTTGGTCAAAGCCAATGTCCGACAAGTTCTTCATTCAAACTCGATTTATTGCTATTCATTTCGAAGTAAGAAGATGAACTGTAATTCATTCCCAGAAATTGGATTTAAAAGAAATTATTTATTCCACATTATATACCCGAGTTTGATCATCTAAGCTTCATGTCCTACAATTTCTTCAGATGAACATAATTTGAAACGAGTGGTTTGTTCAAACTTCGTTCACTTCAATTAATTCATTCGAATATAATTTGCATTCATTTGGGTAATAAACTCCAATTTTTTCATTCATTTCTCATCGTACACGGAATAAAGTTACGTTCTATTATTACCTGAAAGTGAAGATGAAAACCATATATTAAAGTAAGCCACAACTGTTTTATTTACCTCAATAAATAATCATTGTTCATTGAGTTACGTATTTGCGTTGCAGGTTAAGAAGAGTAAGTTAGTTATCGTATTCCTTCACGCATTTTTGCACCACTATCATCTATACATATGGAGCAACGACTGCAAACTCCGTCACACGCAACAAAGCTTACTCTGAAATTCATTACCAAAAACGCTCTCGGTTTTTACCACAAACAACTTTCTGTATTTCACAATGCTTGTAGACCTCAGTTAAGTAGTTGCCTTTAAGCTTTAGCATCAGCATGCCATGTCTTACGTGTGGTTAAAAGTTCACCACCGCTCAATTGAGTTCTTTGCTCCGCGCCGCTAACAAGACGCAGGCCTCTAAAATATGCGAGTCTAACTAAGGCTTTCGCAAATGCATGTCTTCATTTCGCAACGACGGTGCACATTGGGTTGGGCTGCTCAGGGATGGCCTTGGTATTCCGAAATTCGTGACCAAGACCTGAAGCGTGTGGTACGAAAGCCGTCTCAGTAACACGAGCAAGTCGTTTGTTAAATTTGTATCTCTCGTGGTATTAAATGCGATCGTGCTGAGATCTTTTCAACTGAAATATTAGCCGGAAAAATCTCCCAGCACGATCGTAGATCGTTGGAAGTTGATTGCAATTGTGTAGAAGTCCAGCGCATTTACACTGCGCTTCTCAGACCCTGCAGTTAGGTGTAACGTGGACGTTTGAACTGTTTTGGATATGAATCCCTTGGATGTAAAAAACTAAACGGGTCCTTTCTCACTGAAAACGTAAGGTTTTTACGTCAAATCATTTTTCGCCGATGGAATGCTCTTTATATTTGCCAGTTGGCTTAATCAACTTGTAATTAGCACTGAGCTGAATTCGTGAGGTTGAGAGTAGGTTATTTATTTAAATGAATGAGCTGTATCTAAACTGCTTTGCCGTCAACAATGATTTGTAATTTTGATGCGGATTAACATTAAGTTCAAAAAGTAGCAATATAAGTCAACAAAAATTCTATTTAACAGCCTTAAGAAGGACACAACTATTGGATCTATGGGAATTAGCACTCCCGGGGCGAAAATGTGAGGTCCTTAGCTGAGAGTTAGGTAGGCCTTCTTTTTGTTGAAATAATTTTTTTGTTTGTTAAGGTCCAAATTTTTTTCGGTTAAATGCTGTTCTTTTTTTCAGCACCTCCGACTTTCTGCTTCAACTTATATCTTGTTTCATAACCTTCCTTCTTATCTAGCTGTTTCTATGCACACGGGATCCTTCGCGGGAACACCCTTTGTGCATAGATTCCACGTTCCATTAACTCCGTACTAAATGGTGCCTTCATCCTTGTTCTCTTTGAACATCTTTGTTCTGGTAAAGGGCGGCTAAAACTAATTTATAATCCATCAATCTTTGGGAATTAGCGCCCTCATGGGTGAGGGGAAGATTATGGGGCTATAAGCGGAATGCTAGGTAGGCTTTATTTGTTGAAATGAAATGTTCGTTTTTTCTTATGAGGAAGACCTTTTTTTCTCGGTTGACAGTTGTTTGATTATTTTACAGGTCCGCTGACTTTCTTGTTGTTTCATAGCTTTCGTTCGTATTTTACTGTTGCTGTGTGCAGGGGATCATGTATACAAACACACCTTAAGTACAGATTACGCGTATTTTACACGCCATCCTAAATGGTGCTCTTATCCATCCTATCTTTGGAACGTTTTTTTTTTGTTGGCTTGAACTAACTTTTAATTTGACTAATCCCTTATACTAAGAACCTTAAGTAATTTATACTTTGATAAAAGTAATAAATAACCTTCCAACTATGTACCTCGAGACGTCGATTTCTTTTACTGTTGTATGGACGAAAACAGGTGCAGAAAAACTTGAAATATCTGCGTCAAGTCTCTATTTAACTGACTGCGCTAATGTTCCACAGAGGATATATCTGCGAATCTCGCAGCCGGCGCTCGTTTTGAGAAATCTTCTTGATGCATCACTAGCAGGAAATGGACTGTTTCAAAAGACGCAATCTGCTATAAGAACTTCGTGACGGCGTCATCAAGAGCATGGAGTGCAGGGTTAAGAACTGGAGGCACACAGCACCAATACCTTGTGTCTTCCACACACACCTGTCACTGCGAAGTGCTCACCAAGTATTGACCACATGCAATTTTAACAATGTGAACTTTTTTGGTTTTTGCCCGTAACTTTTTTTTTCTCAGAAGTTTTTGGCAGCTTTTGCCCATAATAGTAATGGATGAAAGTTGGTTACTTATTTTGTGTCTTCTAGATACACTTCACTGCGAAGTTTCTGGTAGCGTTTCCAGTCATGCATTGTTGAAAGTTTTCTATGGAAGTACGTTTTTTCACGTCCATGGATTTTTCAGAAGTTATGTGAACAAATGAACCGGCGGTCTCGTATCTGGGTTATTTAATTTATCATTTACGTTGTCATTTTCATGCCAGAAGTTTCTTCGTTCGCTTCATCATACAAAAATACCATCAAAATTGTACCTAAATGCTTGGATTTCGCTGGTATTGCGTGTGAATGAAGCTCTTCTCAGTTCGATAACTTCGAATAAAATTAAGTGAAGTTGATGTTTTATTTAATTCAAACTTTTGAACAGAATGGGTTCTTGATATTTAATCCCCTCAGGGGGATACAACTATTGTGTCAATGGGAATTAGGGCTCCCAGGGGGACTATGTAAGGGCCTGAGCTAAAGGTTAGGTAGGCTTTTTTTTTGTTGAAATAGAATAGGTTTTTGTTTTGTTACGTACCATCTTTTTTCGGTTCACTGCTGTCCTGTTTTTCAGCACCTACTATTTCTTCTTCAACTTTTCTTGTTTCATGAACTTCTTTCTTAACTTTCTGTTTTTGTGCCCTTTCTGCATAGATTCCACATTTCCTTAACTCCATACTAAATGATGCCTTTTTCCTTCCTCTATTTGGATAGCCTTTGTTGCGGATAGGGAGGCTTAAACTAACTAATAATCTAATAATCTAATCTTGATATTTAATTTAATTTTGAAATCGCTCACACCTGAAAATCACGTTTAATTACTTCCAACGTTGCTATTTTCACGTTCGAGTAAAGTTTCATGTCCAAAACCGTAGCCTGATAACTACAAATTTTTCAAAAATTCTCTGTACGACTAGCTGAAGTTCAATATCACTTTTCTACTCTTTTTGTGTGTATTTTCAACATAAATTTTAAGCGGATTGTATAAATAAGCATTAATTTATGGGGAGGTTTTCATACTTCCACAAATCATTATTTTTCACTTTTTATATACATTTTTCGGCGTGAATCAGTTCCTGATTACAAAAATTAACCATAATTTTTGAGGAGTTCCTTCACACTTGCACTCCTGCCGCAAGTCAGGACCCTGTCAGAGGAACATGAGAGTTCGTAGGGGCGGAAATCTCGCGTGGAAGAACCCAATTTCGTCCCAATTTACGAGCAAGGTTGAACTTCTTCCCATCTCTCTCCCTCAGTTCCGACAGAAGAATTAGTGCTCTAATCTGAAGGATCTTAGCGCAGAGTGGGAGAGCTTTCAAGGCTCGATTTTGGCCCGTGGCTCAGAGTTGGGGTCTGCGGCGACTAGCATTACATGCTGATGTGGAGTGGACTTCTTGGTAGAGGTAGTTGCGGCGTGCTCTTTGGCGTCGGTATGATATGCTTAGAACTGGGGGCTTTGTGAAGTTTATTATATTTCAGAACTTTATACGGTTTGTCGTCGGTATGATGTGTTCACAACTCGGTGCTTCGTGTCGTTGATATATGTTTACAACTCGGGGCTTTGTGTCGTTGATATATGTTTACAACTCGGGGCTTTGTGTCGTTGATATATGTTTACAACTCGGTGCTTTGTGTCGTTGGTATATATTAAGGGCTATGTGTCTTTTATATGATATGTTCGGAATTCGGCGTTTTATGCAGTTGACAATTACAGAATATATCAGAGGTGCGTTAAGTATATCGTTAAGCCTGTGTTAGGTTCTTTTAGGAACTGAAATGCATTTGCGAGAGGTGCGTAAATCTGATTCATTGTTATTACTTATACATTGCCGATATTGAACTAGTTTACATAATTATTTACATTGATAGCATTTATGACATCAGTTGTTGAAGGTTGTAATACAATCGTACTAGGAGACCTGTATTCGATTAAATCCCCAACATGTTCTGCGAAATGAGTGGGACGACTTCTAAAAACCCTAACCGGAAGCTTTCCAGGGTTGAGTTATTTAATTAACTTTTACTTATACGTATAAATTAGAGGTAGTTAGGGTGCGTGATATTTGTTTTGGGAGGACCTATCGGTTAATGCTGCTCCGACAAGGCAATAAAAGTAGATAAATTAAAATTTTTGCGTGGAAATCGGTATCCTTGCATTGAAATGATCCGTGTGTATTCTCTCGCATAAGGCATTTAGATTGAGAAAAGCTAAGCCGAATATGGTGAGCCGATCTTAACCAGTGAACACGAAACTATGTAAGGAGTGCGCAAAGCGATTGAACGAGAACATCAGCCGAATTAGAGCTATCTAAAAAACTACCAGGCCCTGCTTTTCATCACGCCAATTGAATTAGAGCTGTTTCAAACAACTGGTAAGTATGCCCTCTTTTTCTGCATGCCAGTTGAATTAAAGCCGTTTCAAAAACCGAAAGATAGGTTCTGTTTTTAGCACGCCAGCTGAATTAGTTGTTTAAAATAACTGATAGAGTGGCATCAGGGGGGGGGGGGGGGGCACTGGTCCTGTTTTTGTGCGAAGAAGTTAATGATGGGTATATGCGAGTGACGCTCGCGACTCGCTGTGTGGGTGTGGAAATTGTATGAAACTTTCAATCGTTAGCGTATATGAAGATAGATATAAGTTCTCTGATACTAAGTATATACCTGCGAATGATGGCATGATGAAAATAACTAGTGGACATGGGTATTTCAACGCACACTGTTTTTTAGGTACAGCGGTGCAAGAATGAAAGAATTTGAGATTTTTATTGAAAGTGTTGTCACCTGTTGTGAAATTGGTCCAATACCACTTCAGAGCTCGTCTAAGACATCTAAATTCATAGAAATGTTGTTCATACGAAAACAAGTGAAGGACATAAAACGATGGTAAACGATCGTAAATTAACCTGCTTGCTTGCTGAGGTTTTCATTCTCAACAGACCCCTCAGGAGGATACAGTTATTGTATCTATGGGAACTAGCGCTCCGAGGGGGACAATGTCAGGGCCCGCGCTGAAAGTTAGGTAGGCCTTCTTTTTGTTGAAATAAAATGTGTTTATGTTAAGGACCCCCTTTTTTCGGTTCATTGCTGTCCTGATCTTCAGCACCTCTTCAACTTTGGTCTTGATTCATGATCTTCTTTCACAACTTACTGTTTCTATGCGTTTCTGAGTAGATTCCGCGTTTCCTTAACTCCATAATAAATGGTGCCTTCCTCCTTCCTCTCTTTGGATCGCATTTGTTGCTGGGTAGGGAGACTAAAACTAACGACTAATCTAATCTAATCATTCTCAACAGAGCTACGAAACTGAGGTAATTTTTTGCCTGTAACCTAAACAGTGCTACGATACTAGTGGAGGTAATTTATATCTTAGAATCTCGACAGAGCCGCGAAAATAACGGAAATGTTTCCTTCGTCAGGAACCTCAACATAGCTACGGAACTAACGGAGGTTGTCTTTTGTCTACTATCTCAACAGAGCTACGGAATTACAGACGAAATAGACTGCTTGGAATACCCCGTATCGATCATCAACAACCTTCAGTATTGAAATAAAATGAAAGACTCCGAAAAATTAATTGTAGAACTTATATTTGGCTTTAGTTGCTTATACTTATGACAAAGGTAGCATGTACTACAACATATCGTATACAAAACAACCCCTGCACCTTTGAGCTTCTGTACAGGTTAGACCAATCATGTTCCCAGCCATTTGAGGGCGGGATAGTGAAGCAAACATTTCGCTTTCGAAGTGGCATCTAAAACACCGAAGGTTATTAGCAGTTTTCAGTACAAAAGCGCTATGCTGAAGTGTAACATACTGCTGTGCAAAATTGAGGTGCAACCCTAAGGGGAAATGTGTGAGGGCCCGAGCTGAGGGTTATGTACACCTTCTTTTTGTTGAAATATTTTTTATGTTATTTTAAGGACCACGTTATTCGCCTCACTGCTGACCTGTTTTTCAGCACCTACTACTTTCTTCTTCAACTTTTATCTTCTTTCATGAACTTCTTTCGCAACTTACTGTTTCTATGCCCTTTCTGCAAAGATTCCCCATTTTCTTTCCTCCATACTAAATGGTACTCTCCTCTTCGATACGCTCTTTTTTGTAGCGGTTATGGTGGCTTAAACTAACTTATCTAATCCACTGAGGTGCAACACTGGGGCACAACACTGGGGCACAACACTGGGGCACAACACTGGGGCACAACACTGGGGCACAACACTGGGGCACAACACTGGGGCACAACACTGGGGCACAACACTGGGGCACAACACTGGGGCACAACACTGGGGCACAACACTGGGGCACAACACTGGGGCACAACACTGGGGCACAACACTGGGGCACAACACTGGGGCACAACACTGGGGCACAACACTGGGGCACAACACTGGGGCACAACACTGGGGCACAACACTGGGGCACAACACTGGGGCACAACACTGGGGCACAACACTGGGGCCCAACACTGGGGCCCAACACTGGGGCCCAACACTGGGGCCCAACACTGGGGCCCAACACTGGGGCCCAACACTGGGGCCCAACACTGGGGCCCAACACTGGGGCCCAACACTGGGGCCCAACACTGGGGCCCAACACTGGGACCCAACACTGGGGCCCAACACTGGGACCCAACACTGGGGCCCAACACTGGGGCCCAACACTGGGGCCCAACACTGGGGCCCAACACTGGGGCCCAACACTGGGGCCCAACACTGGGGCCCGACACTGGGGCCCGACACTGGGGCCCGACACTGGGGCCCAACACTGGGGCCCAACACTGGGGCCCAACACTGGGGCCCAACACTGGGGCCCAACACTGGGGCCCAACACTGGGGCCCAACACTGGGGCCCAACACTGGGGCCCAACACTGGGGCCCAACACTGGGGCCCAACACTGGGGCCCAACACTGGGGCCCAACACTGGGGCCCAACACTGGGGCCCGACACTGGGGCCCGACACTGGGGCCCGACACTGGGGCCCAACACTGGGGCCCAACACTGGGGCCCAACACTGGGGCCCAACACTGGGGCCCAACACTGGGGCCCAACACTGGGGCCCAACACTGGGGCCCAACACTGGGGCCCAACACTGGGGCCCAACACTGGGGCACAACACTGGGGCACAACACTGGGGCACAACACTGGGGCACAACGCTGGGGCACAACGCTGGGGCACAACGCTGGGGCACAACGCTGGGGCACAACGCTGGGGCACAACGCTGGGGCACAACGCTGGGGCACAACGCTGGGGCACAACGCTGGGGCACAACGCTGGGGCACAACGCTGGGGCACAACGCTGGGGCACAACGCTGGGGCACAACGCTGGGGCACAACGCTGGGGCACAACGCTGGGGCACAACGCTGGGGCACAACGCTGGGGCCCAACGCTGGGGCCCAACGCTGGGGCCCAACGCTGGGGCCCAACGCTGGGGCCCAACGCTGGGGCCCAACGCTGGGGCCCAACGCTGGGGCCCAACGCTGGGGCCCAACGCTGGGGCCCAACGCTGGGGCCCAACGCTGGGGCCCAACGCTGGGGCCCAACGCTGGGGCCCAACGCTGGGGCCCAACGCTGGGGCCCAACGCTGGGGCCCAACGCTGGGGCCCAACGCTGGGGCCCAACGCTGGGGCCCAACGCTGGGGCCCAACGCTGGGGCCCAACGCTGGGGCCCAACGCTGGGGCCCAACGCTGGGGCCCAACGCTGGGGCCCAACGCTGGGGCCCAACGCTGGGGCCCAACGCTGGGGCCCAACGCTGGGGCCCAACGCTGGGGCCCAACGCTGGGGCCCAACGCTGGGGCCCAACGCTGGGGCCCAACGCTGGGGCCCAACGCTGGGGCCCAACGCTGGGGCCCAACGCTGGGGCCCAACGCTGGGGCCCAACGCTGGGGCCCAACGTTTTGACTATACACACTTTGGCGCAATATTGTGACGCAACTTACTACGGCGCAGTATACCGTGTAGTATTATCGAGACTTCATACTATGGTTCTATACAATGTAAAAACAATATTCTAACGCAACATCTCGTGGCGCAATACTGAGGAGCAATACTCACAAGCTCTAACCAAATGTTCAATTAGCTATTGCATGCAGTGGGACATTGCGGCGAAACACCTGCCTAATGAAGCTGTAGGCAATACAAGATTTAGTGTGCGGCGAGCTATACTTTCACTGCAAAGCAAACCGCAGTATACAGGTGCATCGTACGTCATATTTCTAGCATTTAAAAGACTGCAGCCACGACTTTTAGAATACGGTATTAGAAATCTTAGCAGAAATAAGTTTGGGATGTGCATTTCGCTTACGACACAGTAGGTACACTGTATAGGCACATACAATTACTCTCAGGAAGACAGAATCTGCCATTTGCAGAATGAAAAATTACAATTCAAGGCAGAAATATGTTTGGGATGTTCGCTGCGTTGACAACAGAATACATTATGTAGGCGCATAATGCAGACAATTATTAACATCAGGAAGACTGCAGCCACAATTTTCAGAATTGAAAATGATAAATCTGGGCAGGAATAAGTTTGGGATGTCCGCTTCTTTTTCAACAAAGTTATTTGCGTAGGCGCATGACGCATACAATCCCTCACATCAGGAAGAACACAGTCACAATTTTCAGAATACCAAATTACAAATCGAGGCAGAAATAAGTTTGGAATGCTCGCTTCGTTGCCGTACCCTGATGGGAGGCACGCGTGAGGCCTCTGATGACTTTCTAAGGCGTTCTGGGAAAGAAGCGGCGGTCAAGGTTGCGTGATGCTTCTTGCCCCTCTGGTTGTGGCTCTTCCTGGAGGTTGCTGGCGTTCCCAGCGTCTTGTGCGGCAGTTGTCCTTGTCAGAGCGAAACATATCGTCTTTTTTGCTTTTTAGAGGAGTGTGCAGCTTGAACTGGGTCTGAGCCTGCAATGTAACTTTTTAAAGGAATTGTGTAGCCTGAACTGGGTCTAAGCCTGCAATGTAACTTTTTTAAAGGAGATATGTAGCCTGAACTAGGTCTAAGCCTGCAATGTAACTTTTTTGAAGGAGATATGTAGCCTGAACTGGGTCCAAGCCTGCAATGTAACTTTTTTAAAGGAGATATGTAGCTTGAACTGGGTCTAAGCCTGCAATGTAACTTTTTTAAGGAGTTGTGTAGCTTGAACTGAGTCTGAGCCTGAAATGTGACGTTTTTCAAAAGTTGCGTAGCTGGAACTGAATCTGGACGTGAAATGTAACTTTTTTTGAAAGAGTTATGTAGCTGAAACGGGATTCAATCATAATATTCAGCTTTTCATTCAACAAGTTCAGATGTTTGAACGTGATCTAAACTTGAATTATTTTAACATGTTTTTCAAGGATTTGTACAGCTGAAACTGAATTCGGCATCAAATTTTTTTTTTCGCGTGAAAAAGCTTAAAGAATTCTGCACGTAGAATATATCGTGAAAGGGCAATACAATATATTCTTTTATGTATTCTACAGCTCAGACTAGATATCCGTGGGCGAGATTACTTCTTCATACTCTACAGGTATGGAATAGTTAGCCTGGTTTGTTATTCGTGAAAGGGCAATACAATATATTCTTTTAGGTATTCTACAGCTCAGACTAGATATCCGTGGGCGAGATTACTTCTTCGTACTCTACAGGGATTGCGTAGTTAGATTGGTTTGTTATTTTTTGCGAACGAGTGAGTTGCGGCAGAATGTCTTTTATCTTATTGAGAAGGAGACTGTCACTATCCTATGCTTCCTGTCTTACGCCGTCTGTACACAATGTAATGAAGAAAGTAGCGTCTTTGCTGGTGAAACTTCATATTTAATAATATCAAGAATCATAATAATGTAATGAAGAAAAACTAAGCAAGAATGTTGTTTGAACACTGCTTTTCATTTAGATTTTATCTTATTCATGCCCTCTACGCAATGAAGTTTAGAAATTGCAAAGAGAAATGCGGGGTGAACGCTGCCTTTCACTTTGAATTAATTTAACTTTGTGCAGTTAATGTCTGCTTAGAATTCATACATTTCCTATTTTTAACTTCTAAATCTGAGAGTTTTCCTCTTGTTTATATACAGTTGCAATGGAGCCGCTAGTTTAAGACTGGAAATACAGTATATTTAACTTTGAATTATCTTGCGTACGATTAATTTGCTGTATTTTGTCGAATGAAAACGTCTAGACTATTCTTCCGCGAAAAAAGTTGATTTAATTTAGGCATTTTGCAGGTCCTGGCGAATTTCTTGCTTTCGGCTGTGCGCTTTGAACTCCACACATCTGCTGCAAAATTCCAATTGTTCTTACGTGGGAATTTGTTGCGGAAGACCTAATGAGAATCGAATAAAATTATTGTTTACTTCAGATTTAAGTTTTGCTTAGTAACAAACATCCCCACAATATCGTCTAAGAAAGGATAAATACTGTTTTCTTTGAAATTCAGCGAAAATGAGGAAAAATTCAGTGAAGATGTTATAAATTCGGTAGAATGTAAACTCTGTAAAGCTATTGAAATCAAAGGTAATAAAAACCCTTGAATTACCGTTCGTACAATTCAGTGAATTGATGGGTTTTGGTTAGCGATAATTTAATTTCATGTCGTAAATATGAAACTTAATACCGACACAGTACTCGTAATGTTAACTTACTCAGCTGAGCGTCAGCGTTGAACTTTTACAGAAGTTCGCATTTTGCTCCGAAAAGTGTGCTCAGCTTCTCGTAAATGTACTTTCCCTTCAACTTTTTAATTCATAATTAAACATAATCGATTTTACATCAAAAAGCGTGCTGTGCTCATAAATTTGCTACCCCTTCAACGTTTTAGATCTTAATCAAACACACCAATTTTTTTACAAAAAGCCTGCTGTGCTCCTCATAAAATAACTCCCTAATGTACGAAAAAGTTCCGCCAAAAATGTTCAACGCACGCTTCAACTTCCTCAGCATTAGCACGCGTAATTTTTGAGAAAAGTCACCTGTGATTAAAGCCTTTGTCACGTCAAGAAACCTAGGTTGCATGAATTAAATTGCTGCTTGTGTTCGCCGTATAGTCTTCATTTTTTCTTCAAAGTGAGCGATGTTTCGTTTGTCGGTCACCAGAGAAACGGTCGTGTTCTGCCCCAGGAAGAGGAAGACAATGTGGTGACAAGGGGAAAAATCGGCGGGCTTGTCTCTGTCGCAAAATTTCCTGACGTTTTCATTTAGGAGCTTTGGCGTATTTTTGCAGGATAGCGTCGTGTGGTTCGCAAAAAAGGCTCTGCTGATGTACGGATAAAATTTATCGCGACATTACAGAGCAGTGCTTATTTAAGACATCGTGCGTTTCACATAACTAATATCGCCGATGTGAGTTTAATTTTAACGCTGTATTACTGTGCAGCGTCCCCTCAGGGATACAACTATTGTACTAAGGGAATTAGCGCTCCCAGGGGGAAAATGTGCGGGCACGAGCTGAAAGTTAGGTAGGCATTCTTTTTGTTGAAATAAAATGGTTTTGTTATGTTACATGTAAACCACAAATTTTTGGGTTCACTGCTGTCCTATTTTCAGCACTTACTTCTTTCTTCTTCGACTTAGATCTTGTTTCATAAACTTCTCTCTCAACTTACTGTTTCTATGCCCTTTCTGTATAAAATCCGCGTTCCTTTAATTCCAAACTAAATGGTACCTTCCTCCTTCCTCTCTTTGGATCGCCTTTGTGACGGATTGGGAGGCTTAAACTAACAATAATCTATAATCATATCCCGTAAAGCGTTTCTGCTGGTCAACAGTGTGCGTTTCGTGAAAATGGCATTGATGACGTGGCTTTAAATTGAACTCTGTATTTCGATTGACGCTTCTTATACGTTTTACGCGGTACATCGAGTCTTAGCCTAATCACAGTTCTAATGTTTTATCGGCGTGAGTTCTCACACGCACAATGCAGTTTCTTAGTGTCATCGAATATGTTGTTCCGTTAATTGATAAACAATTTTTTGTATTTTCTCCCTATTTCTCAGTATCTCAACGATTTAGAAATGCTTTCGAAAATAATCTCAAAGAATATTCTTTTTGAACAACTTGAAATGTTGAGAAACCATCCAGGGCGGATAAATTTCGTTGGGAAGTCAATGAAAAGTTTTACTCGCCTGCCATTCATGTGAAGCAACCCTTGTTCTTGACCGCCTTATTCAACCCTTCACGGTGCATGTAAATTCCAGAATAAATTTCTACAAATTGCTCTGGCAAATTTGATTTCTTGTCGTATCCCAATGCGTTCTTCGAAGTTGACTGCAAATCATCCATTCCTTACTCAATCTGACGTCAGTGACAACTTGATACCAGGGCCAATCTAGCGCAATTTCATTTGAATGTCCTGTAATAAGAGTTATAATGACCGTGGAATGAGCCTAAGCTAACAAGACGTTAAGAGTAAGGAGCAAGTGCTTGCGTTCGTACCCACGCTGGCAGGCCATATGGCATTGGGGTGGTTCTCATGCACTGCTTTCTCCGACACCTGACGTGTGTGCGCTCCAAATAAACGTTCCGTATATTGAACGAGATGACTAGCACACAGTATCCAATTTACCGCCTTTTTAGTATGGCTTTCTTTTAACGCTCCGACATTTACACACGGTGAGGGGTCTGTTATTAGGTGTCGTTATGCGTGCTTGCTTGTTGTTCTCTTTTAAGTATAATAAATGTATTAAATACGAAACTAGATGTCGGGGATTGTAAATGATCTCGTATTAGGGACTTGTTTTTTTTCATTTAAGTTTTTTTAGACAAAAAGTAGTGCATTATTTTTTGTAATTGGTTTATCATTGTGTGAATAACTTTTTGTGATACTGTGTACGATAGTCTGTTGATAGCGAGGGAATTTTAACTTTTTGCCATGTATATATAAGTATACATAGACTGAATCGCGAAATGCTTCATTTGTGAAACTTTACCTCTTTACTTTGAAGAAGAATTAGCATACAGAGGTGCCAGCGAATCCGTTACTGATTTATGTTTAAAACTTTAGAAAAAGAATGAGATTGAAATAAATGAATTTGTAGTGACACGGTTTAGGTACAGTAATGATATTCCAGAATGAATTCCAGAATTTTGTGGTACAGTAGTACATGATATTCTAAAAGTTTGCGCGAAACGAAAACTAAGTTTAGATACTCTTAGTTCGATGTAGACATTTTTGCCTTGTGGCTTATACAATTCTTGCGAAGGGACCCACCGGTGGTCACTAAGGGGATTTTCTCAGCGATGCTGACCGATCAAGAGTCATGAACTTAATTTTTACAATACTCAAACCAAATGAAAGCTCGATCTATTAGATGTTCGTTATTTTCACAATTGATCTATAAAATGAACTCTAATTTGAGGTGAATATTGAACTCAAGTGTAATCTACCTCAGTTAACCTATTAATAATGATCTCAATTCAATTGGAGCGTTCGAAACACCTCAGTGGTAGCTTGGTGTTTTTCCCGTTGGGAAAATGAAGAAAGTTTGGCACTCAGCCCTTTCTTACCTCAGATGTGTGAGGTAGGAGCCGGCTAGACCTGAGGTAGCAGTCATTTCCTCGTGGGGTTATTTAAAAAATACTTTGGAAAAATCTGCTTAAATTAAAAAAATATGCCAACTCGATTGCAATTGAAAAAAGGACCGTACCGAAGGAACTGGAATCCTCTCACTTTAACCCCTCAGGGGGATACAACTATTGTATCTATGGGAATTAGCGCTCCCAGGGGGACTATGTAAGGGCCTGAGCTAAAGGTTAGGTAGGCTTTCTTTTTGTTAAAATAGAATAGGTTTTTGTTTTGTTACGGACCATCTTTTTTCGGTTCACTGCTGTCCTGTTTTTCAGCACCTACTACTTTCTTCTTCAACTTTTCCTTGTTTCATGATCTTCTTTCTTAGCTTTCTGTTTCTGTGCCTTTTCTGCATAGATTCCGCGTTTCCTTAACTCCATACTAAATGGTGCCTTCTTCCTTTCTCTCTTAGATAGCCTTTGTTGCGGATAGGGAGGCTTAAACTAACTAATAATCTAATCTTTTATTTTGTTACGGACCATCTTTTTTCGGTTCACTGCTGTCCTGTTTTTCAGCACCTCCTACTTTCTTCTTCAACTTTGATCTTGTTTCATGAACTTCTTTCTCGTCCTGTTTCTGTGCCCTTTCTGCATAGATTCCACGTTCCCTTAACTCCATACTAAATGGTGCCTTCTTCTTTCCTCTCTTTGGATCGCCTTTGTTGCGGATAGGGAGGCTTAAACTAACTAATAATCTATAATCTAATAATCCTCTCACTTTAAATGCACTTAACAATTCAGGGTGTCCAGGTCCACAAGAAAGTATGCGACTGACTACTATTGGCAACAAATGTGAAACGAAAGTGAGGCGGATGAGTTGAAATTTCCAGGTATGAAAATGAAGTTAGTCTTCTTCTGGCTCAGGTGCCCAATGTCTTCACTAGAGGAAGTTTTGCTGCTAAAAAATCTTGGTTAATCGAATACATTGAATTATTTTCGTCGAGTAAAATCTTCCTCCACAAATTCAGTCGTTTGTTTTTTGAATTTTGTAGCTTTTTGCTTCGTAGATTACCTTGAATGCAAAATTACTTTTATTTGAAATTCTTCCCAACATTTAAAATATGAGGCTTTCAACATCGGGTTGAGTATTCTGAAAACAGCCCTTTCTATTTCTTTCTTCAATTAATATTTCTCTCTGGTTGTATTTTAAATGAAGTTATAATGAACATGATTTCAATATTAATCGCCTTCTTCTTCGTCTTCAAGTTCGCGATAGTCCCTCGATTGGATAACGACGACTCCTAATTTTCCGTCGTCTGTTTTGACCGATTCGTTTTCTATTTGGATATCCTGTTGGTTTTTTGTTCGCTACGCCCTCCATTCAACTCAGGGTTTGGAGAGTCAGCATGACTCTCGCATTCCACAGGAGATTTTTTCCATTTCCCACGAGTAAACCCACTTGAAATTGAAAGGCTAGGCTTATTTGTTGAGGATGATGGTGAATTTTTGCATGTGAGCATTGGAAAATTAAATTAAATAACAAGATAATAGGTCTTTCAATGCTATATTGAGTGAATTCATTATATTGTAGATGACACTATGTATAACTTAGCTCCCCTCCGGTGGAAACAACCATTTTATCTATTAGAATTAGCGCACCCAGGGGGATGTGTGAGGTCCCGAGCTAAAGGTTTAGGTAGGTCTTCTTACTGTTGAAATACTGTTTGTTTTGTTACGGACCATCTTCTTTCTGTTCACTCCTCTCCTATCTTTCAGCACCTCTTGTTCTTCATCTTTTATCTTGTTTCATTAACTTCTTTCTCATTTTACTGTTTCTATGGACGTTGTGCAAAGATTTTGCGCTCCCCCAACTCCATATTCAATGGTGCCTTTCTCCCCCCTCTCTTCGCCTCTGTTGCGGTAATGGACGCTTAACACGACTCCGATTGGGCGGTTAGGTTAGGCTCGAAGAAGTCGCTTTGAAAAACCGGCTTTTTTGCTCTAATATATTTTTAACCTTTTTGAACAGTGTAAAGGATACACTTGAAGCATAATGTGTAACCTTTTACTCTAAAATTTATTTCGAAAAATGTTGCAAAATAGTTGAAATTGTCGCGAAAATATTGCTCTCAGAGCACGTAACGCAGAGGGAATTGCAACCCCCACACATAATGAATATCGTACACCTCTGTGCTTGCATGGTACCCACATAATAAGCATGGAAAATAAAAAGCATTGAAAGATTAAACACATTCTGTTTAAGATGCACACGTGGAAAATGGGCACAGGGAAACGAGAGATTCAGGCTAGAAAATTATTGTATCCCAGCGAACGATCACATGATTTAACGCAACTCAGCCTTTCTTGGCAATCGCCAACCCGGAGGTTCACGCACAAACAACATGAAATTAGAAACATAAACATGAACATCCTGGCTAGCACAATTCCTATTAAACACTGCGCGCCAAAAATGGGTTTCACTGTCAGCGTGCTTTTATCTGTACCTACTCCACGATCACTGTTGCGAGTACTCCCTAGTCAATTCACTGACGGCGGCCTGCGGCGGCACGAAGCATGGCATCCATGTGAACTTTTCTACTGCTGAATACCGGGCTGGTGTGGAACTTGCTGTGCGATTGAGAAGCCCAGCATCAGCCACTCCGGCCGCGGTGCTACGAAGACCCTCCCTCCTGTGAACAATGCACAGGTTTACATTATCTATTCCCTGAGATATGAACGTCATTGATCGAATTACTTCTTTACTCCCCTTTAATTCTCAAAATCAATCATAATTTATTTCCCTCTGAAATCAATCCGGATGAGTATATTACCCCCGCTTCACAAAATAAATCACCCAGCACCTTGTTACATAAAAACATCAAGCCTGTACTTCAATAATAAAACACGAATATTCTGATTTACCAACGAGAAATCATCACACCCTCGAACTTCTACCCAAATCTCAAGTGAAACACTCCCTGTTTGAGAACATTCTAAAAGTGAAACTCACAGAACTAATGTTGCATTAAACTGCTGACGTTACTCGATATTATGACTCCCTTCACTTTTCTAGCAGATAACAAAGAACAATATCTCACCTCCCCATTGAAGAACTCGTATCCCTACATCCTGCACTGAGTCAGTAAATCGGCGAAGTAGACCGGCTAGCCTTCTCACTGCGTTATTTATACGTCGCCTCGAACAAGGGACGCGCATCTGCTAAGCGAATGCCCGCGCAAATCCTCGCCCTCTCATTGGTTCGTTCTAAAGCGTCCTTTCCTTATGCGACGGGTCCCTCTCTCCACTTTGAAATTACTCCGCTCTTTACTCTCAAATACCCAGACTTCTTCGTCCCCTGTTCGTAGCCAATAATTTTTTTTTGACCCACTATTTTTCTGTGCTATTTAGTTTATTTACAATAACTCCCGTATATGTGATGGATTTCGGACTAGCCCTTGATACAGCCTCTACCCCCTACGTGCTCCTCCCATCTGCTGATGTGGTGCACCCCTCATCCCCTCACGATCCGCGCACTGCTGCAGAGCCTGTTGCTTGTTGCGTAGCGTTGGTTTCCATATATATATATATATATGCCTAACATCAATTGTATCCCAACACATCCCCACGCGCTCCACAAAATTTGAGCCTACGGGTCAAATTTTCTATGCCAATATCAAATTTCTATAAGGTCGTAAACTTCCATCCGTACTTTGCATATCTGCAGAAATGAACATAACTATTATGTTGTTGACGCACACTGACGTTGATAAACATAGACGTATGACGTTAATCAAACACACATCGCATCCTAACGTCCAAAAATCACATCGAAAAGAAACATCCTAGGACTCGGAGGAAAACACAGCTAACATAACACACATATCGAGCAAATAGACACAAGAATATTGAAACACACACATGACATTTAATATTGAAACACACATATCAAATTTATCTTATTTTCCGGCTTGCCTTCGGCACACCAACGACTTTAGAGATTGTTTAATAGGCGTGTTCATTACAAGGCAAAACATTATCGCGCTTATAAGCCGCCTAACCACATCTCTCTAAATTTGGGGCAATGTTTCAACGTTGAATATCTTCTTATTTATCCTCAGCTCGTTCTCCTTCCAAGCAGTGGTGCATCATCATTGTTATCATCCTCAACATCATTATCAGCATTATTATTATATTTTCTCGGCAAACGTTATCCTCAAAGTGGGCCCTCTGGTTCATCAGGATTTGTAACCTACTAATATTTCGTTGTCGATTCAATCACTGTTCTCCATCCTTGCGTCACGCTATCTGCGCGGAAAATATTTGTTGACATCATCCTTGCGTCATGCTATCTGCACGGAGAGTGTTCGTTGAAATTATCCTTGCGTCGCGTTACACGCGGAAAATTAGGCATCGCGTTTCCGCGGAAAACTGTAGATTCCACCGTCGGAGCTCGTAAGCTGGGCTCGTCAGCCCTTCATTCGTTTCCCAGGGTAACATACATATTTTCAGAGATCAACTTCCACCTACGATTTACCATCTAACATTGTCACTTAGGTGATCGATAGACATCGTACAGTTTGGTTCCTCCTAATTAATTATTCATTTCTCGTGAATTTCTCGTGAATCTTTCCAAGCCTACCCTGACTGGGGCAGAAGTGAGGTCACAAGAATTTCAAATGAATTAAATAAGTGCAGGTATCCATAACGAACTACAGACAAAGTCAACAATGCATCGACGGTGTCACTGATCAGTTACTTTTACCTACTTCCTAAAAATGTATACAAAAAACATATAACATATGCACAGACGAGAGAGTTACCAGGTCGGCCGAAATCCCGTGTGCTCTTATACAAATACAGAGTGTTAACATTCATCAGACTTACGCCACACTGCCGTGCACTACAGTTTTAGGCGATCCAATTACTCGTCAACACCCACAAAATCATGAGAAAATTATAATCACATCCTAATTCACCTGATTTACCAGCCTTTGAGACAGTTTAGCCTTTATTCATATCATGTCATTCCACTCGAAGAGACGTCGTTGAACTTTCATGACATTATCAATGTATTTACATAACTCGGGAGCCTGCAGTATGTTTGCCGTGCAATGACGGAGAGAGTGTTGTGTTAGCTTAACATAACTATTATCCTAAGAAAATTAAATTAGCATATCCGTCGATGTTGGAGTACGAACAATTTGAGTGCCTGGAACATCCCTATGCGAAGGAAACACCAAAACTTCCACACATGAACGCTGCGGCAACTCACACCAAATTGTATCCAAAAGTCGGTAAGTCAATCAGGTAGTCTAAATCCGGTAAACATCGCAGTTACGCAAATAAAAGAAATAGGATATGCTTTATTTTTCTAGTTGCGCCGCTGCAAATGTTGGTCAAAATCGCAGTTCCTATTCTCGTTCCCTCACATACCGTTCACCAGGTGGAAAAGCGTAAAGTTCCCAGCAACGCGCATAAGAGATTCAGAATTAAGGAACAGTTCTTATTCTATTACACGTAAAAATTAATGAACTATCACCAGCACCTCAAAATTCACGAGAGTCCGCCTGATCGAAAGACGCAACAAGAAAAACCAGCAAACATTCCTACGTGAAATTCAGTGCAAAGGATTAAGTTCATCTTATTATACTACGATGCCGTGTAATTGTGAAATAATTTACAATTTCTGCAGGGAACCCTTAATGATATTCACGCATTTATTAATCTACTTGTTCCTTATCCAGCCTGCCCAGAGTCTGACCTTCTTGACATCACCAACACAAGAAACCTTTGCATTACTTACTCTGATTCTTTTTATTTAGCTGATACAGGAATAGCACAGGGGATTTTCTTTGCAAATTCTACAACTCGCAAAAAACCAGAGACACCAAAAAAAAACGAGCTGTACTATTTTAAAGTCCAATTCCCCGCCATTGAAGTTCAACACATTTTAAATAATAACAGCAGTAATATTTCTACTTCATTTCCTATAGCATTCTGCTTTCTTGCGTTCACACAATACCACACGAGTAATTAAAAGATGAGACTCGACGAACGCAAAATTTTTATTGCCCTGGGATCAGAACAGTAATAAAACTTACACACGTCTTCTCCGCTTCGCATCCTCCATCTCTAGCACACACATTAGCACAAAATTCCCGTTTATTCATTACAATACTCAACTATCATTCATTACTAAAAATTTTCCAACAAATCGAGGCTTCAATTCAATATATTGTATATTTTCATCGTAGAAAATAGCATATTCCAATGAGCCAATTTATTCAATACAATTATGTGGACACATTCTCGCTCCAAACTCGCAATTAGCTTGTAATTGCGGGCGAAATAGTTACCATCATTTTATTTAAA
This sequence comes from Morinoia aosen, assembly GCA_030386875.1. Taxonomy (NCBI): domain Eukaryota; kingdom Metazoa; phylum Arthropoda; class Malacostraca; order Amphipoda; family Talitridae; genus Morinoia; species Morinoia aosen. The sequence goes on along the minus strand of CM059574.1, from coordinate 48,557,257 downwards.
AAAATATATGAAGATTAAAATAAAGTTCCCCACTGAACATGAAATTCACACATAGGGCATTGCGGACGAATGCATAAAATCATCAATTTGACATCGTAACTCGTGAGTTTACTGAGGTTGAGTGAATAAACGCACTTATGGGTTCGTAGATTCTGGCATCCCCAGCAACGTCAAAGAATCCTGTCTCACACTTGAAATAATCTGAAGGCTTCATTAATCACCCCACTTGCAGACGCAGCAAAAATAGAATATAATCTTGAATTCATTGCCCGTCTCAGTGGATAAAAATGAAAATTCCTTCCTCTCTTATGGGCGCCTACTTAGTCAGAAATGCATTTTAATCACTCCACGTGTTTCCGTTGAACTTACTGTACTTAAAATGTGAAATTCCTTCTCAACTAGAGGAACTGGGGTTGAATTACACTTAAATTAATATGCCTCACACGGTCGCCATATTCAAAATTATGTTTTTCCCATGAATTTGAATAAACTGGAGCATGACACAGCAAAGATTTTATGCCCAAAATAGAGAAAGCCACAAACAGAAACACAATTAGTTAGAACTCAGGTCCGTCACCGCATCAATTATTCATCTCACGCATAGCCAACGTGGCACCTTGTAATAGATGAATTCAGCCATCACTTATTAATTGAAATACAAATTCTCAATTTTTAATTCTGGAGTTTCGTATCCTGCTTTTATGAACGGGGACATCATGACAAAGGGGTAAACTTCAACTGACACATGTGTAGGCGGTATTCATATATTGCTAAGTAAGTAACTAAACTATGTCAAGAATTAATTAGCTGCGTAGCATCTCAGAGATACCACACACATTCTTAAAAATCCACCACACTAAATTATCGATAATCCTACATTCCGTCACTTAACTCAATTTACTCCTACGATTAAAAAAGGTAATGTTTACTCTGTCTATGATAGCAAGAAAAATTGAATTTCGAAACAATTCCATCATTCATATCAGAGATGTTAAAAATTTTTCATAAAAAAAGTACTCAATATTAGCGAATAAAAATGTGAATTGCGTTAGACGTTAACGTTACTTCAAACAAAAATTGATATTTACTTTAACCAGCAGCTGCCATGAAAGTAAATTCTTAAGACGCTTCAAAACTTGTCCTCAGATATTTTGGCGAAGGCGATTTTTCCTAAAATCAAGGCATTAATTTCCTGCGCCATCCACTTCTATTTCTACACAAAACAAAATTTAGGAAAATGTAATTGGTGTATCAATAATAGCGACATTCAAAATATTTACCACACAAAATTTCATCCAACACATCGTTGAGAAAGTTTGCTAATATATTATCTTAGCAAAATGCAGCAGAATTAATTCTCTCAAAGTGCATATACAATGTTCGAAACACCATGGCATTCACCTATGCTTTTAATTAAAATTCAATGATAATGGCTGAGCCTCAGAACTCGAAGGTTTTATGATGGCTTCTACATGCTCCCAAAATAAACATACTCAGAAGCTCCAGCATCGTTACTCAAGATACGGGTGAAATTTACTGCAAAATAATCAAAGTTACTGATGGTACTCTTTTCTCATGACGTGTTGAAAAATTAATGGCAACGTGTAATACAACCCAAAACCTGCACACTAATTCACGTTCATATCAACGAGAAACTCAGGAAGGTCTGGCCGCAGCAAGGAGAGCTTCAATTTTTATGACTCTAACAGCCGACTCGCACGGTCTTACACAGCGGCATGAGCCTTTATGCTGGAATTTAACTTCATATATTAAACTGCACTCAAAAGGACCCGGGAAACCAGCATACATAGAAACATACATTGAACTACTCTGTATTATACAGCAAGAAAATCTGATTTGAAGGAAAATTCTATAACCGTGGGTCAGAAAATATAAATTGTGGAATTTTAGGTCTCAAATGTCATTAACAAAGGTATGCATCACGTTGCTAAGGCTTGTCAGAAGATTACTATGGAAACAAATTCACACGACAGCGCACAAAATTTTCTTCTAGTTATTTTAATTTAATGCATACGGGATGGTAAATTTCAATTTTGATTAATTACCAGAAATTCCTAAACACTGCAAAATATCAAATCGGTTTCAAAGCTTCAACTGAGACAATCAGGTTTTTATAAAATTTAAGGCATAAAATCCCGAGCCATTGCTACAAACTCAATCTGAAGTATATACTATGAGTGGATAAATCCACGTAAAATGCAGCACACAGAAAGTTCTTATCCCACACATGAACAAGAGGTAATAAAAAATTCGAGAGCCAGCCCCTGCACAACAAAATGTTACTGCTTTCATCTTTCAATGCACTCAGACAAAATTCTAACAACACTCAAAAAAAATGATGGTTTCTCAATACTCAAAAATATGCTCACAAGATTCGGCGGCCCGATAATTGAGCAACATATGTAACACTGTTGATATGAGCTTATTAACCTCCCATTACATTTAGCAACTTACAGGCAGCTAGTCATGAGCTTTACATTTCTCGGTCGAGCACATTCCACTCATAACACATTTAATTGTAATTTTTCCCCTGAAGAATGAAAGAATTTAATCATGATGACTGCACTTCAGCCTTTGACAAGACTTTGGATGGTTTTGCAAGTCCAAGAAATAAAATAATTCAATAAAAAGAAGTATTTAACTGACACACTAAATGTCATGACAAATTTGAGCCAAGAATTCAATATTGAATCTGAATCGTTCATTGTGTTAAGAGAGTTTTCAATAGAAATGTGGCATTCAATCTTTACTTGACTTAGTGAGCGCTCTCCAATCACCTTAATTTGAGCCAGACACGCTGTGGTTGAGGCACCGAGCCACACATTCCTAGGTATTTATGACTCCAGCTCAATGGCAGGCAATTACACTACGGAACTGCAGCTCCTCAAGGAAAAGCTCGCAGCCACAAACTTTCGGCTGTGCTCCACTGATTGTTATTGATATGAATGGAACTACCAATAGCAAGCGAAATATACTACTGGATAAATCTTTGCAGAACGATTGGACAATTGTCTGAATTCTTTCTTGAGGGATCATCACAAAATTGAATGATTTTTTAGGCAACTGAAAATGATGAAAAAAAATTCTCCATGCTACCACACAGGTATCAAGTTCGCACCGGGTACTTTCATTATTCTTTCCCCTGTCGCGAAAACATTGCTCTCAGAGCACGTAACGCAGAGGGAATTGCAACCCCCACACATAATGAATATCGTACACCTCTGTGCTTGCATGATACCCACATAATAAGCATGGAAAATAAAAAGCATTGAAAGATTAAACACATTCTGTTTAAGATGAACACGTGAAAAATGGGCACAGGGAAACATGTATCGCAACACTCATTTTCGCACCAGAGCCCTCAGGCAAGATGTTAATGATCTGCGATATGATAGTTTTATCCGGCATAATGATATGCTACATAGACAAACGGAGAAAATTCAACACATTCTGTTTAAGATGCAAACGTGGAAAATGGGCACAGGGAAACGAGAGATTCAGGCTAGAAAATTATTGTATCCCAGCAAACGATCACATGATTTAACGCAACTCAGCCTTTCTTGGCAATCGCCAACCCGGAGGTTCACGCACAAACAACATGAAATTAGAAACATAAACATGAACATCCTGGCTAGCACAATTCCTATTAAACACTGCGCGCCAAAAATGGGTTTCACTGTCAGCGTGCTTTTATCTGTACCTACTCCACGATCACTGTTGCGAGTACTCCCTAGTCAATTCACTGACGGCGGCCTGCGGCGGCACGAAGCATGGCATCCATGTGAACTTTTCTACTGCTGAATACCGGGCTGGTGTGGAACTTGCTGTGCGATTGAGAAGCCCAGCATCAGCCACTCCGGCCGCGGTGCTACGAAGGCCCTCCCTCCTGTGAACAATGCACAGGTTTACATTATCTATTCCCTGAGATATGAACGTCATTGATCGAATTACTTCTTTACTCCCCTTTGATTCTCAAAATCAATCATAATTTATTTCCCTCTGAAATCAATCCGGATGAGTATATTACCCCCGCTTCACAAAATAAATCACCCAGCACTTTGTTACATGAAAACATCAAGCCTGTACTTCAATAATAAAACACGAATATTCTGATTTACCAACGAGAAATCATCACACCCTCGAACTTCTACCCAAATCTCAAGTGAAACTCTAAACACTCCCTGTTTGAGAACATTCTAAAAGTGAAACTCACAGAACTAATGTTGCATTAAACTGCTGACGTTACTCGATATTATGACTCCCTTCACTTTTCTAGCAGATAAAAAAGAACAATATCTCACCTCCCCATTGAAGAACTCGTATCCCTATATCCTGCACTGAGTCAGTAAATCGGCGAAGTAGACCGGCTAGCCTTCTCACTGCGTTATTTATACGTCGCCTCGAACAAGGGACGCGCATCTGCTAAGCGAATGCCCGCGCAAATCCTCGCCCTCTCATTGGTTCGTTCTAAAGCGTCCTTTCCTTATGCGACGGGTCCCTCTCTCCACTTTGAAATTACTCCGCTCTTTACTCTCAAATATCCAGACTTCTTCGTCCCCTGTTCGTAGCCAATAATTTATTTTTGACCCACTATTTTTCTGTGCTATTTAGTTTATTTACAATAACTCCCGTATATGTGATGGATTTCGGACTAGCCCTTGATACAGCCTCTACCCCCTACGTGCTCCTCCCATCTGCTGATGTGGTGCACCCCTCATCCCCTCACGATCCGCGCACTGCTGCAGAGCCGGTTGCTTGTTGCGTAGCGTTGGTTTCCATATATATATGCCTAACATCAATTGTATCCCAACAAAATGTTATTTGTATATTCCGGTACGTAACTGAGCAATTTACCGAGTGGTGCACATGTGTACTACTTTGAAGTCAACATGTTAAATTAACACCTAACCTAACGGCTCTTCATTTACCGTTTAAGCACTATTTTCGTACAAAGCAGCTGCTCCATTTGCCGTTTAAGCGCTATCCGCCCACGGAGTAACTGTCCTATTTACCGTTCAAGCACTATATGTATCCGCGTAACAACTTACCATTCACCATTTAAAGCATCATTTCTCTACGGAGCAACTCTCCCCTTACCATTGAAGTACCATTTCCCTACGGAGCAACTCTCCCCTTACCATTGAAGTACCATTTCCCTACGGAGCAACTCTCCACTTACCGTTCAAGCACCATTTCCCTACGGAGCAACTCTCCACTTACCATTGAAGTACCATTTCCCTACGGAGCAACTCTCCACTTACCGTTCAAGCACCATTTCCCTACGGAGCAACTCTCCCCTTACCATTGAAGTACCATTTCCCTATGGAGTAACTCTCCACTTACCGTTCAAGCACCATTTACCAACGGAGCAACTCTCCACTTCGAATAAAATAGCAAGGATAGTCACTTTTAAAATAGACATTATTTCTTAGAGAGTTTAATAGGTCAGCACTAAAAACATGAATGAGAAAATGAACGTTTCGACCACAAGGGTCATCTTCAGCATCTGGGAAAATACAAGAGATTTTTTTACAGAAAAAAAAAATATTTATATATACACACATATGAATAACATTTGTAATTGCTAACAGGAAATTTGCAAGGAGAAGGAAGATTGGGCATCATTTAAAACCGGTTTGTCTTTCATGATAAAAAGAGACTCTAAAATTCGAAGATCTGTTTCACTAGAAGATGTTGCAATTACCTGGAAATCATCTAAACGAACAGGCAAGTCGCACTTTTCTGCATGTGCACGCACAGAGGATTGAGAGGGAGAAGCAAGAGGCCTATTTGTTCGAAAGCTTCGTCCAGCATGCTCTGCTACACGAGTACGCAAGGCCCTTTTTGTGGACCCCACGTACTCAGACGCACACAGTGCGCAACGATACTTGTAGACGACTGAAGAGAGCAAAGCCTTCGGAAGCTTATCTTTGTAATTGAAAAAAGAATTGATTTTGTATGAATTCACTAAAATTATCCGAAAATTAATATGCATTAAATGTTTTGATAAAAGCGTCAGCAAATCTTTTTTCAATTTTTCAGATTGGTAGCCAAAATATGGTATAACAAAATAAAAATCTTTTTTCCGTACAGTTGTCATACGTGGGCGGTCACAAAATTTTGAATTTAAAAACTTTTTGATTGAGGAATGTATCAGCCAAGCGGGGAAACCATTATTACGGAAAAAGTTATTCAAAAATTCAACTTCACCATGAAACGACTGAAAACTTGAACATACATTATACGCTCTACATAACAGAGTTCTGATACTATTTAATTTGAAACGAAAATTACAAAAACTCTAGAAACTCAAACCCAACCCAGTAAATGTTTGCTTGCGATAGACGGAACTATGAAATTTATTATTTCGACGAGTAATCATAGAATCCAGAAACGGCAGACTGTTTTCTTTTTCAAGTTCCATGGTGAACTTAATATTCGGATGCTGAGAATTCAAGTACGACAAAAATAGGTTACAATGAGAACTATCTTTAAATAAAAGGAATGTATCATCAATTTAACGTTTATAGAATACAGGCTTATATTCAACCGGACACATTTCCAACCACCTTTTTTCGTGAAAAGCCATGAACATATAAAATGTTGGTCCTAACGGGAGCCCCATTCCTAGCCCGTCTAATTGCTGATAAAAGATATTGTCAAAAATAAAAAATGAATTTAGAACAGAGAGTTGCAACAAAGTTTTGAACAAAGATTTGGTTAAGCCAATAACAGAATCAGTCTGAGAAAATAAGTAATCTAAACAAATCTCTATGGTCTCGTGTAGCGGAATATTAGTAAATAAATTCTCGACATCAAAAGAAGCCATAAAAAGGTTATCTGCGTTATCAATAGAAACCACATCGCTTACAAAAGATTTTGAATTTTCCACTGTATAGTCATTAGAAGTAAAGGGAGTCAGAATAGGTACCAAAAATTTGGCCAGATTGAAGCTAGGAGTACGGTAGGCTGCAAAAATAGGTCTGAACTGAAAATTTACATCGAAATTGCGTTTGTGGATTTTAGGTAAGCCATATAAAACACCAGGAGCGCTTCCGGAAACAAATAAGGTTCTGTACACATCATCGGAAATTGAGCCAGAATTTAAAAACATTTAATGCATTTAAACATTTAAACATTTAAATTGTTTAAATGCATTTAAACAATTTAAACATTTAATGCATATTAATTTTCGGATAATTTTAGTGAATTCATACAAAATCAATTCTTTTTTCAATTACAAAGATAAGCTTCCGAAGGCTTTGCTCTCTTCAGTCGTCTACAAGTATCGTTGCGCACTGTGTGCGTCTGAGTACGTGGGGTCCACAAAAAGGGCCTTGCGTACTCGTGTAGCAGAGCATGCTGGACGAAGCTTTCGAACAAATAGGCCTCTTACTTCTCCCTCTACATCATTTGTGCGTGCACATGCAGAAAAGTGCGACTTGCCTGTTCGTTTAGATGATTTCCAGGTAATTGTAACATCTTCTAGTCAAACAGATCTTCGAATTTTAGAGTCTCTTTTTATCATGAAAGACAAACCGGTTTTAAATGATGCCCAATCTTCCTTCTCCTTGCAAATTTCCTGTTAGCAATTACAAATGTTATTCATATGTGTGTATATATATATATATATTTTTTTTTTGTCTGTAAAAAAATCTCTTGTATTTTCCCAGATGCTGAAGATGACCCTTGTGGTCGAAACGTTCATTTTCTCATTTATGTTTTTAGTGCTGACCTATTAAACTCTCTAAGAAATAATGTCTATTTTAAAAGTGACTATCCTTGCTATTTTATTTGTAGTTAGACTTTGCAAACGGCAAAACATTGAATTAAATCGTAACTCTCCACTTACCATTGAAGTACCATTTTCCTACGGAGCAACTCTCCACTTACCGTTCCAGCACCACTTCTCTACGGAGCAACTCTCCACTTATCGTTCAAGCACCATTTCCCTGCGGAGCAACTCTCCACTTACCATTGAAGTACCATTTACCTACGGAGCAACTCTCCACTTACCGTTCAAGCACCATTTACCTACGGAGCAACTCTCCACTTACCGTTCAAGCACCATTTCGCTACGGACCAACTCTCCACTTACCGTTTAAGCACCATTTCGCTACGGACCAACTCTCCACTTACCGTTTAAGCACCATTTACCTACGGAGCAGCTGCTCCAGATACCGTTTTTTGTACGCGAGGCTCGCGCTATCTCGCACTAACGGTGTCGTGTTGCGGGCATCCGGCGGTGGGGCAGCGGGTCTGCGGGTTGCATCCTTGCGTTGGGCGCTGCTTGCTGTGTGGGCGGTGGCCTCTCTGGGGGTGGTCGTGTGTGTGCCCGGCGGTGGAGAGTGCAGAGCAATGGGATAGAATTCAATAAAATTGAATGGAATAGACTTGAATTGAATGGAATGGGGGAATAGATTTGAATGGAATGGGGTGGAATAAAATGTAACGGGATGGAATAGATTTGAATGAAATGGAATAGATTTGAATGGAATGGAATAGATTTGAATGGAATGGAATGGATTTGAATGGAATAGATTTGAATGGAATGACATAGATTTGAATGGAATGACATAGGTTTGAATGGAACGTCATAATTTAAATGGAACGTCATAATTTGAATGGAATGGCATAATTTGAATGGAATGGCATAATTTGAATGGAATGACATAATTTGAATGGAATGGCATGATTTGAATGGAATGGCATGATTTGAATGGAATGGCATGATTTGAATGGAATGGCATGATTTGAATGGAATGGCATGATTTGAATGGAAAGGCATGATTTGAATGGAAAGGCATGATTTGAATGGAAAGGCATGATTTGAATGGAAAGGCATGATTTGAATGGAAAGGCATGATTTGAATGGAATGGCATGATTTGAATGGAATGGCATGGTTTGAATGGAATAAGAGGAGGAGAACAAGCCGAGAGGCATACTGTCGGCGCGGTGGCCGCACAAGTCCCTGCACACCAGCATCACGATACATTGCTGCTGCGGAGCGCAATAGTCCCATTAATGCGACATATGCAGGGCTGAATTATCTGTGTCGGGAGGCAGAGGATAAAATTTGTGTAATTACAACTCGAGACTGAAATTCTTGTCAGAAACTACTGAAATGTCAGTAAACTGGGATATTTCAATCAATAATTTCGCCCCATTAATAGTTTCAAGTAACGCGTTTTGTCTAGATTAACGTTGAGGCTACATTGAATATTAGTTTCCAGTAACCCGGATGTTAGGTTCAAGGCCCGAATATTAGTTTCAAGTAACGCGTTTTGTCTAGATTAACGTTGAGGCTACATTGAATATTAGTTTCCAGTAACCCGGATGTTAGGTTCAAGGCCCGAATATTAGTTTCAAGTAACGCGTTTTGTCTAGATTAACGTTGAGGCTACACTGAATATTAGTTTCCAGTAACCCGGATGTTAGGTTCAAAGCCCGAATATTAGTTTCAAGTAACGCGTTTTGTCTAGATTAACGTTGAGGCTACATTGAATATTAGTTTCCAGTAACCCGGATGTTAGGTTCAAGGCCCGAATATTAGTTTCAAGCAACGCGTTTTGTCTAGATTAACGTTGAGGCTACATTGAATATTAGTTTCCAGTAACCCTGATGTTAGGTTCAAGGCCCGAATATTAGTTTCAAGTAACCCGTATTGTCGAGAATAACGTTGAAGAGACGCTGAATTTGCTAACATGAGATCTTCAGCGCCTTGGGTTCTTTGTGTTCTTTCTTCTCGACAACGTATGCTTCATTTGTTAGGGCGAATTGAGCAAGAAACCCTCTAAATGAGTAAATTCATTAGGCATAGTTCACCAAATAACGCACAGAATGTTACCAAACAACTCAGCGTGTCTCTATAATTCCCCTCTCTAATTTTTTTTTAACTACTTTTTGATGTTTTAATTGCAAAACACTGCTTTATATCCCCACGATCAACCCCTCTGAGGGATAGAACTATTGTGTCTATGGAAACAAGTGTTCCCAGGTGAAAAATGGGTAACCAGCTGAACGTTCTGAAGGCCTTCTTTATGTTAAAAGTAGAATAAATTTTTTAGTGTGCTAAGGACAATATTTTTCCGATTCTTTGCTGTCCTGTTTTTCAGCACATATTACTCGCTTCTACAACTTCAATCTTGTTTTATTAACATTCTCTCCATATACTGTTTCTTTATGCGCAGTGAATCTTTTGGGGATCAAATTTTGTGTGTTGATTCCTCCGTTTTCTTAACGCAATACCAAATGGTGCTTTCATCAGTCCCCTCTTTGGGAAACCTTTTTGTGGTTAAGCAGGCTCAAACTATTTTATCTAACCTAATCCCCACAACCAATTTGTTTTGAAATCATAACACTAGAAAATCTTCCAAAGCATTTCTAGGCAGAAGACCGTTGGCTTTGTAGATATTCTCGCCGCAGTTGCTGCCCTACTTCCTCTAAATGGGAGCTCTGAGGCTGCATATAATGAAGATTTATGAATAAATGATGTTCGTAAACGAAATTGTTAAGTACCGTCTGAGGTCACGGTGGCAGCTCTGTAATTTATTTTATCGTTAAATAATTTTTGCTGATGGAAAAACCTGTCATTATTGAATACCTGCAGGCGTTCAAGTGGTTAAATTTGGTTGTGTTTATTGTTTGAGTCGAAAATTTTGCTTGTGGAGTTACCTTAGAGACATTAATTCCTAAGAAATATATAAAACAATAAGTTAAAAATTCATTTTAATTTTACAGGCACTACTTCTTAGAGGTAATCCTTCCTTTTTCTTGTCGGATATGAAATTTTAAGGGTTTTGGGTGGTAAAGATTCTAGTTAGGAAGGCTATATATAACTTATTTAACCTACTCTGATCTGTTAATTTAACTTTAGGCTTAATTACCCCTCTGAGAACTAAATATCGTGTTCAGAGTTCAGTCAAACCCTTTCTAATTAACTAGAGAGTGATATAAAAAAACTGATGCTCCTTCAGAATTTCTGCCACAAAGACCGCTATAGGATCATTATGCTTTATGCGTTGAAGTCTCCTTAGTCTTTTCGCATCAAATATAACACAAACGTTTAAATTACATAAAATAATCTTCGCTTGCCAGTGACTGACAAATTGAGCTATGTATTATTATACGAACTGTTATTGAAATTTATTTTTCGAGTTCTAATTCCAATTTGAAGTAAAAATTGCTATGAATTGAAGCGTGAATTCGTAATCTTGATTTTTGTTATTTGACCTTGTTGGCACACAGTGCAACCTCGGTTATTTTTTTACGTCAATGAAAACCGTAAGGAAACATACCTCCAATAAGATCGTTATCTTATTTGAGGAAGTCAATGAATGAAAAAGAAGAAAATAAATGAAAAATTTTTTTATCCCTTGACGTCCTTAAATAACATAATATCATTAAAGACGTGCTTCCTTTCACTGTTAACTAAAATTCGGATTTGTAAAAGTCCAAAAATTTCTATACATCCATGAAATTGAATATATGATGCACATCGAGAGGCACTCTTGTTCATTTGATTGTGTGCAGCGTCAAATATTTTGTACTGAATATCTTGAACATTTAATTCCGGAGTCATAAGTGTGCGGAATAAAAGCTATACTGAAAATCCAATGAACTTCGTTGTTAAATCCTCAATACACTGAATATCTATCGTCTTTAATGTTCTACCTGCCCAATACCCACCAAAACTCGTGGTTTGATCTCACAGTAAAGTCTTACGCGTGTGTGAGTCTTACGCGTGTGTGAGTCTTACGCGTGTGTGAGTCTTACGCGTGTGTGAGTCTTACGCGTGTGTGAGTCTTACGCGTGTGTGTGAGTCTTACGCGTGTGTGAGTCTTACGCGTGTGTGTGAGTATTACGCGTGTGTGTGAGTATTACGCGTGTGTGTGAGTCTTACGCGTGTGTGTGAGTCTTACGCGTGTGTGAGTCTTACGAGTGTGTGAGTCTTACGAGTGTGTGAGTCTTACGAGTGTGTGAGTCTTACGAGTGTGTGAGTCTTACGAGTGTGTGAGTCTTACGAGTGTGTGAGTCTTACGAGTGTGTGAGTCTTACGAGTGTGTGATTCTTACGCGTGTGTGAGTCTTACGAGTGTGTGAGTCTTACGAGTGTGTGAGTCTTACGAGTGTGTGAGTCTTACGCGTGTGTGAGTCTTACGCGTGTGTGAGTCTTACGCGTGTGTGAGTCTTACGCGTGTGTGAGTCTTACGCGTGTGTGAGTCTTACGCGTGTGTGAGTCTTACGCGTGTGTGAGCCTTACGCGTGTGTGAGTCTTACGCGTGTGTGAGTCTTACGCGTGTGTGAGTCTTACGCGTGTGAGTCTTACGCGTGTGTGAGTCTTACGCGTGTGTGAGTCTTACGCGTGTGTGAGTCTTACGCGTGTGTGAGTCTTACGCGTGTGTGTGAGTCTTACGCGTGTGTGAGTCTTACGCGTGTGTGTGAGTATTACGCGTGTGTGTGAGTATTACGCGTGTGTGTGAGTCTTACGCGTGTGTGTGAGTCTTACGCGTGTGTGAGTCTTACGAGTGTGTGAGTCTTACGAGTGTGTGAGTCTTACGAGTGTGTGAGTCTTACGAGTGTGTGAGTCTTACGCGTGTGTGTGAGTCTTACGCGTGTGTGTGAGTCTTACGCGTGTGTGTGAGTCTTACGCGTGTGTGTGAGTCTTACGCGTGTGTGTGAGTCTTACGCGTGTGTGAGTCTTACGAGTGTGTGAGTCATACGCGTGTGTGAGTCTTACGAGTGTGTGATTCTTACGCGTGTGTGAGTCTTACGCGTGTGTGAGTCTTACGAGTGTGTGAGTCTTACGAGTGTGTGAGTCTTACGAGTGTGTGAGTCTTACGCGTGTGTGAGTCTTACGCGTGTGTGAGTCTTACGCGTGTGTGAGTCTTACGCGTGTGTGAGTCTTACGCGTGTGTGAGTCTTACGCGTGTGTGAGTCTTACGCGTGTGTGAGCCTTACGCGTGTGTGAGTCTTACGCGTGTGTGAGTCTTACGCGTGTGTGAGTCTTACGCGTGTGTGAGTCTTACGCGTGTGTGAGTCTTACGCGTGTGTGAGTCTTACGCGTGTGTGAGTCTTACGCGTGTGTGAGTCTTACGCGTGTGTGAGTCTTACGCGTGTGTGAGTCTTACGCGTGTGTGAGTCTTACGAGTGTGTGAGTCTTACGCGTGTGTGAGTCTTACGCGTGTGTGAGTCTTACGAGTGTGTGAGTCTTACGAGTGTGTGTGAGTCTTAAGCGTGTGTGTGAGTCTTAAGCGTGTGTGTGAGTCTTACGAGTGTGTGTGAGTCTTACGAGTGTGTGTGAGTCTTACGAGTGTGTGAGTCTTACGAGTGTGTGTGAGTCTTACGAGTGTGTGTGAGTCTTACGAGTGTGTGAGTCTTACGAGTGTGTGTGAGTCTTACGAGTGTGTGTGAGTCTTACGAGTGTGTGTGAGTCTTACGAGTGTGTGTGAGTCTTACGAGTGTGTGTGAGTCTTACGAGTGTGTGTGAGTCTTACGAGTGTGTGTGAGTCTTACGAGTGTGTGTGAGTCTTACGAGTGTGTGTGAGTCTTACGAGTGTGTGTGAGTATTACGAGTGTGTGTGAGTCTTACGAGTGTGTGTGAGTCTTACGAGTGTGTGTGAGTCTTACGAGTGTGTGAGTCTTGAGTGTGTGTGAGTCTTACGCGTGTGTGAGTCTTACGCGTGTGTGAGTCTTACGCGTGTGTGAGTCTTACGCGTGTGTGAGTCTTACGAGTGTGTGAGTCTTACGAGTGTGTGAGTCTTACGAGGGTGTGAGTCTTACGAGTGTGTGAGTCTTACGAGTGTGTGAGTCTTACGAGTGTGTGAGTCTTACGAGTGTGTGAGTCTTACGAGTGTGTGAGTCTTACGAGTGTGTGAGTCTGACGAGTGTGTGAGTCTTACGCGAGTGTGAGTCTTACGCGTGTGTGAGTCTTACGCGTGTGTGAGTCTTACGAGTGTGTGAGTCTTACGCGTGTGTGAGTCTTACGCGTGTGTGAGTCTTACGAGTGTGTGAGTCTTACGAGTGTGTGAGTCTTACGAGTGTGTGAGTCATACGCGTGTGTGAGTCTTACGAGTGTGTGAGTCTTACGAGTGTGTGAGTCATACGAGTGTGTGAGTCTTACGAGTGTGTGAGTCTTACGAGTGTGTGAGTCTTACGCGTGTGTGAGTCTTACGCGTGAGTCTTACGCGTGTGTGAGTCTTACGCGTGTGTGAGTCTTACGCGTGTGTGAGTCTTACGCGTGTGTGAGTCATACGAGTGTGTGTGTCTTACGCGTGTGTGAGTCTTACGAGTGTGTGAGTCTTACGAGTGTGTGAGTCTTACGAGTGTGTGAGTCTTACGAGTGTGTGAGTCTTACGAGTGTGTGTGTCTTACGCGTGTGTGAGTCTTACGAGTGTGTGAGTCTTACGAGTGTGTGAGTCTTACGAGTGTGTGAGTCTTACGAGTGTGTGAGTCTTACGAGTGTGTGAGTCTTACGAGTGTGTGAGTCTTACGAGTGTGTGTGTCTTACGCGTGTGTGAGTCTTACGAGTGTGTGAGTCTTACGAGTGTGTGAGTCTTACGAGTGTGTGAGTCTTACGAGTGTGTGAGTCTTACGAGTGTGTGAGTCTTACGAGTGTGTGAGTCTTACGAGTGTGTGAGTCTTACGAGTGTGTGAGTCTTACGAGTGTGTGAGTCTTACGCGTGTGTGAGTCTTACGAGTGTGTGAGTCTTACGAGTGTGTGAGTCTTACGAGTGTGTGAGTCTTACGAGTGTGTGAGTCTTACGAGTGTGTGAGTCTTACGCGTGTGTGAGTCTTACGAGTGTGTGAGTCTTACGAGTGTGTGAGTCTTACGAGTGTGTGAGTCTTACGAGTGTGTGAGTCTTACGAGTGTGTGAGTCTTACGAGTGTGTGAGTCTTACGAGTGTGTGAGTCTTACGCGTGTGTGAGTCTTACGCGTGTGTGAGTCTTACGCGTGTGTGAGTCTTACGAGTGTGTGAGTCTTACGCGTGTGTGAGTCTTACGCGTGTGTGAGTCTTACGCGTGTGTGAGTCTTACGCGTGTGTGAGTCTTACGCGTGTGTGAGTCTTACGCGTGTGTGAGTCTTACGCGTGTGTGAGTCTTACGCGTGTGTGAGTCTTACGCGTGTGTGAGTCTTACGCGTGTGTGAGTCTTACGCGTGTGTGAGTCTTACGCGTGTGTGTGGCCGAAGCTTCTTTCTGTACGAAGTACCGACGTTGGAGCTCTTTTGCTTGCCTCACTAATATCTTGGTGAACAATAGAGACGTGTGACACAAATGATGAACAATATCCTTATGAACATTACGAGTAGAGGCATGTACCACAAATGATGAACAATATCCTGATGAACATTACGAGTAGAGGCATGTACCACAAATGACCAACAATATCCTGATGACCAAAACTATGCAGATGAACAACAGCGGCGTGTAGCACAAAAGCCTTGCGAAAGCGCCGCGCCTCGCAGCAAGTGCCTACATTGCAACAGCCCAGCGAATTCGACGTACAAACCAGCGGATGTGAGCGGAGAGTTTATGATTAGCCTGTAGCGGGAATTTTAGGGTTAATTGAAGATTTTTTTCTCACATTTATGATTAATTTGTGGGTATTTTCTGGGCAAATTAGCAGATGTGAGCGAAGGGTATTTTGTTATAGCTATTGTGTGATTGTCGAAGGTACTGTATTTGATTGTTTTGATCTCAAGTATATGAACTACCTGTGCGCATGGTGGTCAATTCAGGAGGTGGTTTTGATGTGGCTGTATCGTGAATTTTAAAGGTATTCGATTCTTTTTATTTCATGCGTTTGAATCATCTAAATTACCTCGGTGGGAATTTTATTTTAGGCGTATTGGTTGTACAAATATTTCCTGTCATAGTTACTTATACAGCCATATCGTGAAGTTTACAGATATTTTATTATGGTGATGATGCTAAAATAAAGAACAAATGTTATTTGCATGGCTTATTAAATTATTGTATATTCCTTAAGGCCATTTACCAAGCATCAGGGATTCTACATGACTCTCAAACACATGAAAAATTTACATAAGTAAAAGAATTTACATTAAGCGCAATATGTGAGCTATCTATTCATTAAAATGAATTTTACATCAATTATACGAATGATTTGCATTGCTTCATCAAAATAATCATGAGTATCAAATTTAGGAGTGTCGCGCTGAGGAGTGTCGCGCTGAGGAGTGTCGCGCTGAGGAGTGTCGCGCTGAGGAGTGTCGCGCTGAGGAGTGTCGCGCTGAGGAGTGTCGCGCTGAGGAGTGTCGCGCTGAGGAGTGTCGCGCTGAGGAGTGTCGCGCTGAGGAGTGTCGCGCTGAGGAGTGTCGCGCTGAGGAGTGTCGCGCTGAGGAGTGTCGCGCTGAGGAGTGTCGCGCTGAGGAGTGTCGCGCTGAGGAGTGTCGCGCTGAGGAGTGTCGCGCTGAGGAGTGTCGCGCTGAGGAGTGTCGCGCTGAGGAGTGTCGCGCTGAGGAGTGCCAAATTGCATACAGCATTTATGAGTATCACAACGAAATCTATGATAAGATATCCTCAATAAAGATAAAGTTCGGAGGCGATCCGAGTGCTGCAAATATATTTATTCCCAGCACCGTGTGGATGTCACAAAAATAGGATGACATTCAAATAGCTGCGGCATTAAATTCAGAGAGAAGAGACTACTCAAAGCCATTATAAAAATTGTATATTAATGAGTGATTAGAGTGTGACATAGCGCACTTGAAAGGATTATGATACTGGTGTGAGATTTTGTATCTAAATTCACTCTCGCCTGATTTTCCCTCGGTGCGCCAGCTAATTTATCCACGAAAACTTTTGTGTGAAGAAAATAATCTAGGTTAATAAAAAGCACAAAGAAATGCGCCTTTAACGAGATTCTATTGAAAAATAATTAACCACAAATAAATGATTGAATAGAAAAGAAATAAAACATCCATTTCTACGATTACGACCTCTGCAGAAAATATTTCCCTAAGATGCACTAACAAATTTCGCGAAATACGTGCGAAGTTTACTGCAGTGGGTGCAGTTCGATATGTCTTCCAATATCAGCTTAACCATTTAATCATGTCTCAGAAAAACAAAACTATTCAATTTTTGAAACTTCCACTCAACAGGCCATCGAGAACCATTTTATGAGTGCAGCTTAGTGCGATACTTTCAAACGCATAAATACCAACTTTCCTACCGATCATTAATACGATCGTATTCCCATACTGATCATACCTCTTTTTAGCCCAGCGGCGTGGATTCGTTCACGAGTGTTTGCAACAGGGAGGGATTGGATTACGAAATTCAATATGCCTATTGTTTGTTACAAAACCTGCATAACTTCCGTAGTTATGGGCTCTTTATTTGTCTACACATTGAAAAGGAAAGGAAGGGGATATCAGGGTGAACTGTGTTGGCGTACAATTGTGCTGGGGTGTACAACCGTGTTGGTGTATAACTGTGCCGGGGTGTACAACCGTGTTGGTGTATAACTGTGCTGGGGTGTACAACCGTGTTGGTGTATAACTGTGAGCTGGGGTGTACAACCGTGTTGGTGTATAACTGTGCTGGGGTGTACAACCGTGTTGGTGTATAACTGTGCTGGGGTGTACAACCGTGTTGGTGTATAACTGTGCCGGGGTGTACAACCGTGTTGGTGTATAACTGTGCCGGGGTGTACAACCGTGTTGGTGTATAACTGTGCTGGGGTGTACAACCGTGTTGGTGTATAACTGTGCCGGGGTGTACAACCGTGTTGGTGTATAACTGTGCTGGGGTGTACAACCGTGTTGGTGTATAACCGTGCCGGGGTGTACAACCGTGTTGGTGTATAACTGTGCTGGGGTGTACAACCGTGTTGGTGTATAACTGTGCCGAGGTGTACAACCGTGTTGGTGTATAACTGTGCCGGGGTGTACAACCGTGTTGGTGTATAACTGTGCCGGGGTGTACAACCGTGTTGGTGTATAACTGTGCTGGGGTGTACAACCGTGTTGGTGTACAATTGTGCTGGGGTGTACAACCGTGTTGGTGTTTAACTGTGCTGGGGTGTACAACCGTGCTGGGGTGTACAGCCGTGCTGGGGTGTACAGCCGTGCTGGGGTGTACAACCGTGCTGGGGTGTACAACCGTGCTGGGGTGTACAGCCGTGCTGGGGTGTACAGCCGTGCTGGGGTGTACAACCGTGCTGGGGTGTACAGCCGTGCTGGGGTGTACAACCGTGCTGGGGTGTACAACCGTGCTGGGGGGCAACCACTGTGGTGTAACTCTACCCGAGAAAGTGTGAACATAATAAATGTGCAAACATTGTGAAGAACCAGCGCCTGTATTGAGGCACAATAGCGCGCATTGTGCAACGCTGCCATTGTCCGTATGATTTCTGTGTAGCGGCCCTGGGAGGGGGCAGGGGACGGGAAACTTTCAGTATTTTGTTGCGCTGGGGTACATCGTGGTGTCGAAACGTTGCTATTTTACTGCGCCTGGTGAGTAGGGAGCTTTCCATGCATCAAAATATCAAAATTTTATTGGGCTTCGAGAGTATAAAGCGTTTTTGGATCGAAGCGTTAGGTCTCTGGAGTTCCTGGTGAATAGAATGGATTTGTGCATCGAAACATGGTCTTCTCTATTTGATGAACAATTTAAGTAGCGTTCGGTGCATCAAAGCATCAATACCTCAATTCCAAGCTGACATTTCTAGAACTTTGGCGGTGGAGACGTGGAACGTGAACACTTTTATTTCGGTGATCTGCGATCTTATATTTTTACACTTTAAAAGGGCGCATTTGCTTTTGATTTTGTTCATTTTTGTTCAGCTCTGTTTTCCCCCTTTTTCAAATTCATTTGTAAATTTGCTTATAATATTTCAAATTTATTCTCAATTTTCTTACGGGCGATCGTATGATATTTTCTCCAGTCCATTAATAATTCATCAATAGTTCTCATTCAAAACTTAATTTTTATCGAAATTCTTCTTTCTCGAATATTTTTGACCATTATTCTTTTCAACTGGAGCGTTTCTTCCCAGGTACTCGGATGTCACTAGCGTAAAGGCTAATCCCTGTCTTTATTCCTGCATGGTTTATTAGTGCTTGAAATTATTCCATGATAACCGAGCCTCGTAATGCTTATGGAGGCTCGTAGGTTGTTTTGAATGATAACTCACCTACAGACTCGTACCGCACAATTGGGTCACTAGCATCCGTACGGCTTGTACACGAATGAGAACATTTCTTGGATGAGTTCTGTCGCTTGGAGAATTTACTGCCGCATATCCTAGAGAAAAATCAGTTGCCCGCGGCGTACGCTAGAAGCAATCATTTTGTGGACTGTAATTTGATTGAGGAATTGCCCGGAGTGCGTTCCTTTGAGCAATTTCTGGCGAGCTGTGAGTGCCTTACTGCGGAAGAGAGTCTTTTGCTCATTTTCCAGTTGCGATAGTCGATGTCTATCACGTCTTTTGGTTTGATAGTTGTTACCTAAGTGATAGAATAATTCTGTGACTGACCAATTTTACCTAGCCGTGCCTATTCTATGAATGTCATTATTTGACGTAAATAATAAAATTCTTCCGTTTTCTCTTGACGACGGTTGATTGCCCTCAAGCATTACATATTTTTATGATTTGTTTCATCCTCATAGAAGGCATTTTTCTCATGATTGGGGATATGCTTCGACGTTTTGTGATGCAAGCGGCTGCATTTTTTGCCATATAAACAAGAGCAATTCTTTTGTTCCATCGGCTCATTCTAAATTCCCGAAAAAAAAACCGAGTGGCGTTCTTCGGACATTAAACTCTATTTGTCCTTCAATACAGTATAAACTTTGGAAGCCTTTCTCCAATTTTGACATCGTTTTAGTGTTCCACAAATCGCTTTGAATGAGCAATATTTGTTAAAAAACGTTGCAAACTTTTCAATTATACACCACATGTGAAATTGCCTCAACAAATGTTGAAACAAATTGAACCTTTCGATGCAAAACTAACAAAATTGTTATGATCACGCGCTGTAAGATGTTAAAAGTTTTCCGTTTATGTACATACAGGATAGATCTGAAGGTAATTACCAGCTATAGGAATTGCCTCTTATGACATCATTTGATTGTTTGTGGCGAGGAATTCCCTCCAACTTCAATTTATTACATCAACTTCAACTTATTACGTCACTTGACCGTCTTTACCAACTAATTTACTTCAAATTTCGGTGTGGGCTCTAGTTAATTTGATCAGGAGCATTAGGCATTAATTTTACGTAAAATTGTATTCCTGAACGATAAACAAGAAGCGGTGGATCTACTATAGGTAGCTCTCAATTTTCATGTGTATACGGGATTAATTATTCATTTTTGAGAATTGCTTGAAAAAGCTGTCATCGGACGTGAGGATATCCTTCATGAAGTTGATGTTAAAAACTTGTCGACAAAAGTTTTTTTCCCGGATTCAATTCAAATGACATCGTTGAAATTGATGGGTATTAGTCAGTTAAGCTTTATTTTAAAGAAGTAAATTTCAATTATTTTTCTTGGTACGTTTTGAAAATGTTTGTATTCCTCAGTTGCTGGGATTGAACACAAGTGATAAATTCTTGTACACAACTTCTATTGAATGTTTAAAAAATTATCATAATGTCATAAGTTTCAGTTGCTGAAATTCTTGTGCTAAAGATTTTCAAACATAAGTGGTAAAATAACCATTTACTTTTTTACCGCTATTGCTATAAGATTTATCAGTTATATTCAAAATGAGTTAATTTTTTTAAATTTCTATTTTAAATTGTACACCTCACCGCTGGATGACGAGTCGCAAGTAGCCTGCCTGGAGGTCAGTCCTCATTTCGGTTGAATCCTTCGCGCGGTTCACGACTTCTTTCTCAATTGTGACGCTCCGTAAGAGCCCATTGTTGGGGACGTACGGGCTTATTGAACAGCCGTTAAGCATTCAGACAATCCTCTTTAGAACGCGAATCGTGGGAACAGAAAAGGTGAAATTTAGCCTTTCGTAGAAGTCTTTCTTGAGTAATATGTTTGATGCCATATCGTGGCTCCGTGTTTAGCGGAGTGCATCCAGGTTGTAGCGTGGAGTAATTTTTAGGTGAGTGTGATATTCATGGAGTGTAGAGCACCGTGGTCTAGTGGTAGGACGCTTGCCTTTCTGTCGGAAGACCCTATGTTCGATCACAGCGCCGGCAATATGCTGGTAGAATTCAGGGGTTGAGGTAAATTTCCCATGGAAAAGGACGTTAACCTGAGGTTGCACTACCTAACTTAGAAAGATATCACCTCGAAAAACGATCGACAATGGGGAAACACGATCGAAAATGGGGAAAAACGATCGACAGACTGACGTCCTGCGTCGAGGGCGGCTTTTCAATCGCCTTCATACACTCTGAGGCAAATGATTCCTCCGTTCAGTGGATGTTAATATACATTCCTATTAAGTATCCGCACCTAATAGCATGAAATACGTTAATGCTTATCGAATTCATGCCTAATGTGTTCTTTGAAGTACACTGCGGAGTGGTAGTTACTTCCTCATTCTTACATCTTGCATGACGCGAAATTCGAGGGTTCAGAAAGTGATATTCATCATTAAAGTTGGTTCCTCTTTGACGACATTTTATTGGTAATGCAGCGTTAATGAGTTTAGTCTAGAAAAAAATTAATTCTGCTTCATAAAAGCATTCAATTCGCTGCACATTTCATTAGTTTAATTTCCAGATATACGAACTTTTATGGCGAAAATTTTTTACGAATTCTACAGGAAAGTGGAACAAATTTTACAGAATGTTCACTAGTTCATTTTAGAAATACGAATCTTACGTCAAAGCGGAACAAATTTTACTTGTGAGTTCACTTAAGCAGTACGTATTCTTTATCAAAGTGGAACAAAATTTATAACAAACTTTTGAATTCAGCTTAGAAGTGCAAATTCTACAAAAAAGGGGACAATAAATTATCAGCAAAATTCACGCGTTAACTCAAGAAGCACAAAAATGCTACTTGAAAGTGACATTAGATTAGGTGGAGAATTCAGAAGTGTATAGGAAGCCACCCATTACACGCAGTTAGCTTTTTACCGTTGGGCACGGCGAGCTTGCTTCTGATAAGACCTCCAGTTCCTCTCTCTTGGAAGTCGACCGTCGCTCCAGGCTTTCGAGCAGACACTGTTACTTCATATCCGTTTTTACGGAGGTTTTAATGCACCTTCTTACCTCTCTTTAGCTTTATTTTCCCATTATTTAAAGGCAACGTCGGTTGCGCTCGTGGTTCGGAAGTTTTCAAAGCATGCTTCCATTTCTGAAATTTGGTATTTGTTCAAGTTTTCGTGTTTTCCAAGAGTTTGTTTCGACACGCTAAGTATGAATTTGCATCGTGCTAGAGTTACCACTGTCGAACGTGCTCGACAAAACAGAGAAACAGTTTTGATTTGTTCGTATGAAAACAGAAATATGTCAATTATTTTTCGTTTGTGAACCCCTCAGGCGGATACAACTTTTGTATCTATGGGCATTAGCACTCCTAGGGGGAAAATGTGCGAGAGCCCGAGCTGAGAGTTAGGTAGGCCTTCTTTTTGTTGAAATAAAATATTTTTTGTGTTATGAACCACCTTTTTTCGGCTGACTGCTTTCCTGTTTTTCAGCACCTACTACTTTCTTCTTCAACTCTTACCTTCATTCATGAACTTCTTCTTCAACTTACTGTTTTTGTGCCCATTCTGCATAGATTCCCTCTTCTCTTATTTCCATACTAAATGGTGCCTTCCTCCTTGCTTTCTTCGATACGCTCTTTTTTGTAGCAGTTAGGAAGACTTACACCAACTTATAATTTCCTAATCTTTTCGTTTGTGAAATATTTCTCATCCATTCACAGTGAACGAAATTCATTTCGATGCCAATGTGGAATTCAACGAAATTTCAAATGAGTATGAAATACCCCTCAGTGAGGTACAACTATTGTATTTAAACGATCGACTTCTTCAATTCAAGATAACAATTACAGTGTATTTTTGATTATTTTTGCGTCAGTTACTCTTTAAATGAATTAGCGCTCCCAGGAGGAAGATGTACGGTCTCGAGTTGTAGGTTTGGTTGGCCTCTCTTTAGTTGAAATAGAATGAATTTATTGCTTCGTTACGAACTATTTTTTTTAGTTGATTCTTACCCTCTTTTTCACTGCCTATTACTTTCTTCTTCCATTTTTCTTGTTTTTAAATTTTTTTAAATCTTGCTGTTTCTTAGATCAATGCATGGGTCCACGCATAGATCACTTTATTTTAAACTAAGTGGCGCCTCTCTCCTGCTCGTGGGAGCGCGTCTGTCGTGGTTAAGGGGGATTACGCCAATTTGTAAAATAATCTGAGTTTTAAATGAAATTTCTTATAAAATTTTGCATCTCTCAGCTCGCGCCTCTAATGTTTTACCACTTCACGCTTGCTTCAGTTCATATAAGGGAAACTAAGTAAACTTAGAACGAAGTCGCCGTGGGCTAAAATTGTATATGTTCCCGGAATATTTTCAACGTTCATTTAAACATATCCTAGTGTTATTAAGAGTCGTACATCATTTTACTAGTGTACACGAATTGTCCTAAATGGCGTTCGATGGAATTCCAGTTAGTTTTAGATTAGTAATTGCGAGAAATAACTCTTATACAATTACTTGAGCAGCTGAAAGCGTGTAATGAGTGTCTCAGTGACGCAATATTTAATACTTATCGAATTTCATTCATTTTTATTTGGCAGGGATGAATACAGAGCGGATATATCTTTCATGACAATAGGTGGATTCTACCATTTAACGTGAGCATTTTTGTACCCATATCGCAGCCACCGTTACCTGATTGGCTTTGACGTTAGGTTGTCACCGATATCAAAGTGAGGAAGGAACTGCCGCTAGGTGAGTCAATTTCATTACAAAATCGGAAAAAATTGTCCCTGGGCAACTAAACTTCAGAAAAAAATCGGAAAAATCGCCACTGGGCAAGTAAATTTCAGAACAGATATCGGAAAAAATTGTCATTAGGCAAGTAAAGCAAAACAGATATCGGAAAAAATCGCCACTGGGCAAGTAAATTTCAGAATAGATATCGAAAAAAAAATTGCCACTGGACACTAAACTTCAGAACAGATAACAGAAAAAATCGGCACTGGGGAAGTAAATTTCAGAAGAGATATTAAAAAATTCACAGAAATTACAA
Organism: Morinoia aosen; assembly: GCA_030386875.1. NCBI lineage: Eukaryota > Metazoa > Arthropoda > Malacostraca > Amphipoda > Talitridae > Morinoia > Morinoia aosen. Next base: position 48,533,042 of record CM059574.1, on the reverse strand, counting down.
TGTATTGAGGCTTTTTATCGAAAAAATACCTTTAAAAAAACCATGGTCGAAGTATTTAAAGGGTTAAACATATTACACCTGTGAGGTGGTAATATACCCACGTCACATATACGCTCTTCAACCTCCTCCAGCTTTTCTTGAAAAAATTCAAGGTTACTGACAAAAGAAAGCATAAGCTTTACACGTACTTAAATATGTAACGGCTGTTAAGATTATGTATTTAATGCTGGGATTATCTCTTTGTTGAGAATTTTGGAACCCTATGCATGGGGACCTACGTAAGCGAACATCAGTACTTGTGTCGCGGCAATCTCTTGCTGTGTTTCTTGATGTAACGTTAATCCCCTCAGAAGGAGATAACTATTGTATCTATGGGAATTAGCTCTCAATGGGGGAATATGTGAGGTCCAGAGCTGACGGTTAAGTAGGACTTCCTTCTGTTGAAATTCAATAATTATTTATTACAGACTATTTTTTTCGGTTCACTGCTGTCCTATTTTTTCAGCATCTTCTACTTTCTTCTCCAACTTCTATCTTGTTTCATGAACTTCTTTCTTAACTTACCGTTTCTATGCACTTTATGCACAGTTGCAGAGTTCCCTTAAGCCCATATTAAATGGTGCCCTCTTCCTTCCTCTCTTTGGAAGCCTTTGTTGCGGTTAAGAGGACTTAAAAACTAACATTCGATCTAATCTTCTTGAAAGAACCATCACACGTATCAGCGATGCAGCTTGACGGTCTCACTTTACTACATAGTCACTGGAGGCTGAACAAATCTGTTTGCTGACTTCCTTGTGAACATGCAGGGTTCAATGGCCTGCGTGTGTAGTTTTTCATCCCTCATGACACTTACTGAAGTGTAAACTTGGTTTAGTAAAAACATTCATGCTGCAACTGGCTGAAGCTTTTGCATGCCAGAGACTTGCGAATACCATAAACTTTTCATCTTCTCGAATTAAATTTACTGAAGTTGTATTTTATAATATTGATAATATCTATCTTTTGAAATTTCTGGCTCAGCGAGCGTAATCGATATACATGCGAGTATGCAGTTCTTCAGCATAGCATACTTTATGCATATTTTGTCTAGTGAACGTTCAAGCTAAGAAGTTTCACGCTAAAATTTGGAATTCCATTGTCGTTTTTTACAGCTTTTTAAAGCCAGAAACTTTCAAGTGTTGTGACCAGTGTTTTCTTTTTGTCATAAGAAAGCACTCTCCTTAGTTGGTTCATTGAACAACAAATGTATACCAAGGCTTAGTGCTTCAAAGTACAGTTACTGACCGGCTCTGTGTCAGAGAAAGAATTCCTGAATGATTTTTCAAATAAGAAACCTTCATGGACTAGAACGTTTCAATAAATCGACTGATCGCAGCACGGTAACACACACAATTCAATTACTATTCCATCATACTGATCTCAGTGAGAAGAAAAGCTTTCCTACTAAAGTGTACAAGAATGTAAGAACTGATGGCAGTACGGTTTCTTGTGGGCGTAGGTATCAGATACCAGTGCGCACGAATATACAAACTGTACGATGTCTCGTGGGGTTAACATTTCAGGTACTAGCTCACACGAATAGAACTAAAGGCAATACGGTTCGTTATGAGCTCAACATTTCAGGTACTAGTGCGCACAACTATACGAACTGTACGGTTTGTTGTGGGCTCAAAATTATAATTGGGTATCCCTTACATTTTATTCCGTTACTGCTCTTTCACTCCCTCCCTCTCTCTCTCCCTCCCTCTCTCTCTCCCTCCCTCTCTCTCCCTCTTTCTCTCTCGTTGAGGCGGCCGACGTTTCGTGCAAACGACCTCCCACACGAATGACTTCGTTTTTATCCCGCTCTTAGGGGGAAGATGAGTGATCTTGAGCAGAAAGTTAGGTAGGCCTGCCTTTCGTAGAAGAATTTTTTGTTTAGATACGGATCCTCTTTTTTTGGTTTATTGCTGTCCAAGTTTTCACCATCTATTACTTTCTCTTTCAATTTTCATTTTATTTCAAAAATTTACTTCTCACCTTCTGCAAGGCTTACCTCCATACTAAATGATGCTTTTCTTCCCCTCTTTACCGAACACCCAAGTTGGGGTTAGAGGGGCTTAACACTTTGACTGCGACGTGCGTCACCGGTGGTTCACGGAGGTTATTTTCATAATGCTGCTGACCGGCCAGTAGTTGCAAACTCAATTTTCATAAATATTTAATCAAAGCTAAATGAAGCCACAATCCAGTTCATGTTTGGTATTTTCCAAATAGCTTACCACAATTGGCTTTAAATTTGAGTTTGGTGTTGAACTTAATATTTAGTAGTCGCAGTCAAAGTGGTAAAGTACTAAATCTAATGTAATCGCATTTTAACGTTACCCTTACTTCACCTCTCCACCGTTGAGATACTTAAACGCTCTTTTGTTTCATAGCGTGCGATGTTTACTGATAAACCCAAATTTTGTGCTTCCTCGGGGGTACTTGAACGTGATATTTCCCGAGTTTCCTCGTGATATCGCTCAACTGAGCGAAGTTAGAGAACAGATCACGAATAAAATATTTGTAAATATCAATTTGGATTTAATAATGATAGCTACACGTTTTTTATAATGATAGCTACAAGGTTTTGTAACAACATGACTTTCATAATGATATAGTAACACGGTTTTTATAATGATAGCAACATGGTTTTCATTCAAATATCAACCCAGTTTTCATTCAAATAGCAACCCAGTTTTCATTCAAATAGCAACCCAGTTTTCATTCAAATAGCAACCCAGTTTTCATTCAAATAGCAACCCAGTTTTCATTCAAGTATCAACCCAGTTTTCATTCAAGTATCAACCCAGTTTTCATTCAAATAGCAACCCAGTTTTCATTCAAATAGCAACCCAGTTTTCATTCAAATAGCAACCCAGTTTTCATTCAAATAGCAACCCAGTTTTCATTCAAATAGCAACCCAGTTTTCATTCAAATAGCAACCCAGTTTTCATTCAAATAGCAACCCAGTTTTCATTCAAATAGCAACCCAGTTTTCATTCAAATAGCAACCCAGTTTTCATTCAAATAGCAACCCAGTTTTCATTCAAATAGCAACCCAGTTTTCATTCAAATAGCAACCCAGTTTTCATTCAAATAGCAACCCAGTTTTCATTCAAATAGCAACCCAGTTTTCATTCAAATAGCAACCCAGTTTTCATTCAAATAGCAACCCAGTTTTCATTCAAATAGCAACCCAGTTTTCATTCAAATAGCAACCCAGTTTTCATTCAAATAGCAACCCAGTTTTCATTCAAATAGCAACCCAGTTTTCATTCAAATAGCAACCCAGTTTTCATTCAAATAGCAACCCAGTTTTCATTCAAATAGCAACCCAGTTTTCATTCAAATAGCAACCCAGTTTTCATTCAAATTGCAACCCAGTTTTCATTCAAATAGCAACCCAGTTTTCATTCAAATAGCAACCCAGTTTTCATTCAAATAGCAACCCAGTTTTCATTCAAATAGCAACCCAGTTTTCATTCAAATAGCAACCCAGTTTTCATTCAAATAGCAACCCAGTTTTCATTCAAATAGCAACCCAGTTTCCATTCAAATAGCAACCCAGTTTCCATTCAAATAGCAACCCAGTTTCCATTCAAATAGCAACCCAGTTTTCATTCAAATTGCAACCCAGTTTTCATTCAAATAGCAACCCAGTTTTCATTCAAATAGCAACCCAGTTTTCATTCAAATAGCAACCCAGTTTTCATTCAAATAGCAACCCAGTTTTCATTCAAATAGCAACCCAGTTTTCATTCAAATAGCAACCCAGTTTTCATTCAAATAGCAACCCAGTTTCCATTCAAATAGCAACCCAGTTTCCATTCAAATAGCAACCCAGTTTCCATTCAAATAGCAACCCAGTTTTCATTCAAATAGCAACCCAGTTTTCATTCAAATAGCAACCCAGTTTTCATTCAAATTGCAACCCAGTTTTCATTCAAATAGCAACCCAGTTTTCATTCAAATAGCAACCCAGTTTTCATTCAAATAGCAACCCAGTTTTCATTCAAATAGCAACCCAGTTTTCATTCAAATAGCAACCCAGTTTTCATTCAAATAGCAACCCAGTTTTCATTCAAATAGCAACCCAGTTTTCATTCAAATAGCAACCCAGTTTTCATTCAAATAGCAACCCAGTTTTCATTCAAATAGCAACCCAGTTTTCATTCAAATAGCAACCCAGTTTTCATTCAAATAGCAACCCAGTTTTCATTCAAATAGCAACCCAGTTTTCATTCAAATAGCAACCCAGTTTTCATTCAAATAGCAACCCAGTTTTCATTCAAATAGCAACCCAGTTTTCATTCAAATAGCAACCCAGTTTTCATTCAAATAGCAACCCAGTTTTCATTCAAATAGCAACCCAGTTTTCATTCAAATAGCAACCCAGTTTTCATTCAAATAGCAACCCAGTTTTCATTCAAATAGCTACACCGGTTTTGTTACACTATCTACCCTGGATTTGTTTGTAAAACGAGCCGGTGTCCTGCACACAGGTGCTGGAGATGCTGCGGGAGGCGATGGAGGAGTCCGGCTGCGACCTGCTGGGTGACGACGAGGACGGCAGCGACGTGAGCGGCTACCACAGCGACAGCGACTCCGCCATCATGATGTCAGGCAACTCGCCCTATGTCACCAAGCACGCCAGGTTCAACTTCCTCACCAGATCAGGTGAGCCCATATGATCGGGTCATGTTCACCATTTTCGAAGTTATGATTTCCAATTGACTTTAAAATGAAGCTAAATATTGCGCTCCCTAATATATGATCGTGTCAGGTTATATGATCAAGTCAGTTTGCCAAAAACTTGATGGTAACCTTAGAATGTGACTGGAACTATGCTTCCAAGCATGCCAGGTTCAATTTCCTTACAAGATCAGGTGAGGCTATTGTCGTGTCCGGGACAGTCCGGTTGGAAATTGTTGGCAACCTGAGCGTAGGGCAACGATTATGGGACATAAAAAATGGTAATGTAGATAATAACCCCGCTGGACATATTGCTCGTATCTGTCACCGAGTTTCATTTTGACGTTCCGATTTAGACGTTTTGATCGAGTTTCATTTTGAGGTTTTGATGGATTTCTTTTAATGAAAACTTGTATTTTTATGAATGAAATTCGTTGAAGTTTCAACATCCAGCTTCTATCATTGGTCATTTGGTAGTTTGGTATTTCAACAATTAGACTATTTCATCGAGACAAGAAAAGTTTTGCTAAAAAACAGTGTATTTATTTTCGTCTATTGCTTAGCCTTGCCTCATTTTGTGATTATATGCCCCCAGTTCCTGAAAGTTGTATCGAAAACTTGGAACACTTCACCGTTGGGTAAAAAATTGGTTTTTAATTGAATTCAGGGCAGAAAAGACTGAAAGGCACTTGTGAATAATGGAAAAACTGTTATCAAGACGAAATGTTGTTTTTTTGAAGCATCCTTGAAAATTTTTACTAGTCGAGATTGGCTTCCCGTTACAGAAAGTTAGTTTTATTAAGCAGGAAAATCACGTTTCGGATAGAAATTGTACCCATAACGAGGAATTCACTTCAGTTGTTTTACAACAATTGAAAAATTACATCTACGATCATAATTCATGAGACGAGGAATATGTGAGGCCCCGAGCTAAAGGTTAGGTAGGCCTTTATTTTGATGAAATGAAATAAGTTTTTTGTTTTGTCACAGACCATCTTTTTTCGGTTCACTGCTGTCCTGCTTTTCGATACCTACTACTTTTTCTAGATCGTTTGTTTCATAAACGTCTTTCTCAACTCTGTTTCAATGCCCCTTGTAAGGCTTAAACTAACATTCAATCTAATGAGCTGTTCACACGTCCAAAACCGCCCGGACTGTGTGCTTTGGAAGCGATGTAAGTGTTGGTGGCTTCGTTGAACTCGAGGGAAAGTAGACTATACTCCTCCTCCTTCATTGTATCATCGCTGAATGATGTACATCTACATCTTCGTGGGTGACGTTGTCTCCTAGGCTGATATCACAACGGGTCCACATGGATGAACGATGCTCATACTCTACTGTAAACGCCCGAAAAAAAAGTTTGTTTAATAAGGAAAATTAGGTGTGTAAAAATTTGACCACCTATATTTTTCGATTAGCAAAGGTCAACGATGGGAAAATGGGTATGTAAGAATTTAATTGTTAACCTATTTTATGATTAGTTGCGGTAAAAGCTCAAATGAAGTTAAACTATTTCTAGCAGCTAGTACTACATTGAATTAAAAAATTATCATTCTTTACACGTATGAACTTATACGTTTGTTTCTACGCGGAACCCTTAAACTGACTTTACAAAAAAACGCTACAGACCTTCATTCCTTGGCATATTCTTACAATTTTTATGAACTCAGAAGAAAGCGACATGATGGACGCGTCAGTAGCAAATACAAAACGTCCGCTATCCATTCACAATCTGAAATATCGTAAGCGTTACATGCTGATCGGGTCCCAAGTCCCAGAGCATCACGCCAAAGGCACGTAATACGCACGATGTTCTTGTAAGCGACCCCACGAAGCTATTATTACTGACGCATTGTTGCTGTAGATATTCGTGACGTCTCGCGTTTGTCCGTGATCGTGAGCACCGGAGAAGAAGGATGTGCGTGACAGGAGCGTCTTCAAAGGCTCGTGAATGCGTGAGGCAGTCGTGACCGCACGCTTCGGCCGCCAGCCTAAAGAGCAGCTGCGAGCGTTCAGGCCGGTGCCGCCGTCCTTTTTATCTTCTTAGGTCCTGTTAGGCTTCAACAGGTGTCTGTGTGTGCGCGCCTCTCCAGTCTCGGCTTCGTTGTAGCGATCTCAACGAACCGGGAGTCGTTTTCAGATTGCTGCAGCGAGTACGCAACTCGTCTATGTGTGGTTTGGAGGAACGGTCTAGCTGTTTATTTGATTCTAATGTTGTTGTCTGTGTTATGTTGGAACAAGGTAAGATGTGGAATTTTTTTTATTATTTGTCTGTTTCACATCATCTCTGTAACTAATGTAGATTTCAATCGAGCAGTAATGAGTACAGTTTTGCATGTTATATATTAGAAGAAAGTAGACAATAGTATTTTTGAAAATCGATTTAATTCGGGATTTTCCTGGGTATATTTATGCAGCACAGACGTGAAAAATTGCACTCATGTGCGTCATTACACTTCGAGTCGATCATGTTGAAATGTAACCCGTTTTTTGCTTGATATTCAAGCCAACGCTCGACCGAAATATAGCATCACCTTTGCGTTTTTTCGTCGACTTCCGCTACGTGCTTCCAGAATTGCGCGAGCAGAACGTTGCTCATTGCGAGTTATAGGTCGAAGTACAGCACACCGTAACCAATGTTCCCACTTCCTGCCTCGGCGTGCCCAGGTCGGAAGAAACGTTGTCGAGTTAAAAGGAACACGGCACGAACAATCGCAACGTGTGATTGCCAAAGCTGAACTTTGCCGAACACTGGCAGCCCTGAGCAATGAATATGTTCCCCACTTTTTACGCTGCAGCTGTTGATTTCCGTCATCATTGTGTTCCCGTCATCAGCAGATTTTTTTCGGCTTCGTTACTAATGACAGAGTCCAGTGATGTTACATAGGGTGCCCATCAAAATTGATGTCGTTACTATCGCGACGTAAAACCTGGCTTGTAATGACGCTGCAGCTGCACAGCGTCTGTTCACGTTAAATAACGTCATTATTCCTGAGTCAGAATTTCCAGGAACGGATTCTGCTATGACAACCAATCATTTTCTTCGCATTTTCCAATAACATATTTCCTGCAAACAAGTAAAATGAGATAAATATTGAATATTACCTCATATTTAACAGTTGTTTGCTCAAAGTGGAATTCTTACATTTTTTCGAAAATCATGACCTCCTTTCAGAATAACATTTTCATGGCTAAGTATTTTGTGTCTATAGTGCGATTTTGTTTCGTTCATTTCTTATAAAATTGATCACACGTTGAATACATCACGTTCAAAGATGTCTTTTATTGGACAACGTTGAAAATGGATCAATTCTCCTCGTAACTATAAATGTGAAGTTAGATTCGAAATTAACACGTACACACCTACTCAGCAGTGTAGGTTAATATTGAGCTTTTCGCCTTGCAATTTTGATGAGCGGTTCCTCGCTTAGCAATTTCTTCTGGTACTGGAATTCCACACCTTTTCTTATATATAAGCGACTCCTTATGGTCTTAAAAAATTTGACTTTAAACTTGTGTAGCTGGATGAAGCTGGAGTAAATAACCGAGTTAAATTAAACAATCTAACTATAAACCGTTTTCAAACACTATCCTTTACCATGAAATAGGATGATAAAAACCATCACCTATAAAGTTACCGTTGAAAACATGAAATTTGACGAAGAAAAAATTAACCAGAATATCCAAATGTTCGTTCTCTTATATAGGTTTGTTTTAACATACTTGTCTTATACGCTTAATTCGTTCGAGTTAACTACATACGTAGACCAAATTATCGATCACAGTTCACAGTAAAATTTGTTCATACCTTAATAATTCACCATAGAAGCCTCATAGCATATTTGGCTCGCAATGCTAAATGGTTGGTTGCTAAATAATTAATGTTTTTAGTAATACACATGCTTGTGAGAAAAATTTTCAAATCTTCCATAATTCAAACAATGGATATGACGGATTTTTTTTTCTCGCTGAACTAGGGTATTTTTTATAAAATCAATCGCTTGACAAAAAGATGATCTACGCACCGTAGCCTCACCACATATTGGTGATCGAATGCGATAATATTGTTACGAATGAAAAAATACCGTACGCTGAAAGAAGGCAAAATTGAAGGCAAACATAATAGGCAATCACCCATAACCAAAACAATTACAGTTACATCTGTTGTTTGACGTTCACACAAGTCTGCGCCATTAATGTTTGAAGAATGGGTAGTAGTATTCGTTGCGATGAAGAAAGGAAGAATACGTTGCTGTCATCGAAAAATTGAAAGGAATGAAGTGAAGGGATAGTATAGTGGTGTTAGATTGAAAATTTTTATTATTCGATATAAGAGAATGAAATCAGTTGTACTAGGCGGTGCGAAAAATTTCCACTCGGGGAGATGATTAACTTTCTTCGTGTCCTGATTGCTACTCGTCAGAAATACAGTTTTAAGAACAGGATAATATCCACCAAGCAATTTTTTTTAATTTACCACTCTATTTTACCAGCCGTTTTACAGGTTATGGGCATAGATATTATAGTAGATGGAAAACTGAAAGAGTGAGGATTTGATAGATAGCAACTGAGCAAGTAATTCAGAGATTCCACCGATCAAAACTTGGCATCAAAGAGTATTTGGGGCAAAATTTATCATTTCTCTTTATCCACCGCTGCTACCTGATGGGAGTAAAGCAGCATTGCCTTAGTTACAATTGCTGAAGTGGCAGTATTTTCGGAAAATGTGAGAAATGACACCTCACGTTAAACTGCTCGAATACAAACATCATGTGATTGGACACTTTCACAATATTATTGATCATACTTAAAAGATGTGTACCTGTATCGAAATGAAGAATCGTGCATGGTAGATGCACTTGAGGCTTAAGTGATGAACACTCTTTATTGCGTGATGGCATGATCCCATTGATGCTGCAGTGCAGTACACTCTTTACTGCGTGATAGCATGATCCCATTGATGCTGCAGTGCAGTACACTCTTTACTGCGTGATAGCATGATCCCATTGATGCTGCAGTGCAGTACACTCTTTACTGCGTGATAGCATGATCCCATTGATGCTGCAGTGCAGTACACTCTTTACTGCGTGATAGCATGATCCCATTGATGCTGCAGTGCAGTACATTCTTTATTGTGGGATTGCATGGACCACTAGATGCTCCCGTGATGTACACTCTTGATTGCATGTTTGCCCACAGCAGTCACGCGAAGATTGTGTGTAGGGCGGCACGAGCAACCGCTACAACTTTTCGAAGTTGTCGTTTTTCAGCCATACGTGAAATAATCTCTTATTCGTATACTTTCGAAAGACTTGAATGGCTTAATGAAGAGGATGATTACTTAATGCATCACGAGCATGCACATTGCTACAAGATAGACACATGAATAAGCTCAATGCAATCTCTCAGGAAACAATAAATTTCTATCTTAAAATAAGGTAAATGACTACCCAGTGTTCACCTTATGAGAGGTCCCGAGTTAAAGGTTAGGTAGGCCTTCTTTTTGTTGAAATAGAATAGTTTTTTTTGTTACGGACCATCTTTTTTCGCTTAACTGCTGTCCTGTTGTTCAACACCTACTAGTTTCTTCAACTTCTATGTTGTTTCTCGAACTTCTTTCTTAGCTTACTGTTTTTATGCACCTTGTGCGTGAATTCCTCGTTTCTTTAACTCCATTCTAAATGATGCCTTCATCCGTCCTCTCTTTGAACATCTCTGTTTTTAGTCAAGGGAGACTAACACTTTCTTATAATCAATGATTTTCCAGTGTTCCTTACTTATCATTAGTTAAAAATATAAGAAAATTATCATCATACCAAGTTGTGAGAAGGAATAGCAAGACAATCCGGAAATCCAGCTCAGAGATTGGATTTCATTTAGGTAGTTATTGTACTTTTTCCAACACGAAGTCCTTTTCAATCAATAATTCTTCTAAAAAGTTGGCTTCCTTGTGATTGTGCCCCTATTGTTTCTGAGTATTGAGAGAGAAATCCTTGGATGAATATCTTTTCACCGTTTTACCTACTGACTATTTACAATCGTTTTCTGGTCATGTTACTTTTCTTTTTTTCGAAGATTATTAAACAAAAGTTGTAGAAGAATTCCAACTGATGCAGGATCTACTCAAATTGAATGGATTCCAGATATTCTGCATAATATTTAAAATTCTAATCTTCACGGGTCACCATCTATAGATTAGAATATTAAATTATTTATTCTTCCCCCTTTTTTCCCGATTGTTATTTTTATTGCTGCACTAATCCACTATGTACAATCGGAAGATTCTGTGCGTCATTACTTGAAAATCTAGGGCTGCAAATTTGTTGGTTTTGGGCGCCAGGCAATTTTTTTTTGCGCTGTAAGTTTTTAGATTAAGTTCAAAAAAGGAGATCTTAAAATCTTTCTTGCTGACTATATAACGAACATTTTTGAAAGGACAAATAAGAAAGTCTTACAAAATGCAATGCCAATGTGTGTAATTGAAGTATAAAAACTAAAATTGAAGACATCATATAGCAATGGGAGCATCTGGTGATAGCAACGTCTTTATGTTGAGTCTAAAAAACTAATTTTAAGCCTCCTCATTAATTTTAGGCCTCATCATTATTTTTAAGCCTCATCATTAATTTTAAGCCTCATCATTATTTTTAAGCCTCATCATTATTTTTAAGCCTTATCATTATTTTTAAGCCTCATCATTAATTTTAAGCCTCATCATTATTTTTAAGCTTCATCATTATTTTTAAGCCTCATCATTAATTTTAAGCCGCATCATTAATTTTAAGCCCGAAGTCGTAAGCGTTTAATAGTATTTTTGATACGCTCGACAAAAACTACAATTAGTTCTCTCATGCATACCAGTTTGGATCCAAAAAATAAGCTACATCCAAAGAAAGAAGTACTACACAGTAAAATGAACACGAGAAACCATAAAATATCCTACCGAAGTCTCTTGGTCTCATACTGGTTTCCACCTGAACGAGCGTCAGAGAAGGTAAAACAACTTCCCCTTTCCCGGAAAGTAAACGTGGTTTCAGTGCAACATCTATCACGAATTTAGTTTCCGCGTTCCTTTCGCTGGCGTTCCTTCGAGTCATGATAGTTTGTCGATTGCGAGCGCTCATATTAGGACCCAATGATTCATTCTAGCAGGTTGTTATGGAATTCTTGCAATCAAGCAATTTCTTGGATTGTTTGGGTCGTCACGAAATCAGTGGCAGGAATTTATTAAGCGTATTTTTTTACTTGAAGGGGACAGTTCTATTATCTTTGAGAATATGCCTTCCTAGGGGGAAGATGTGAGGTCCTGAAATGAAGGCTGAGTGAGCCATCCTTTTGCTAAAATCGAATAGATTTTGCTTCGCAATGAACTTTTTTCGGTTCACTGCTGTCTTTTTTCAGCACCTTTTTCAACTTTTGTAATGATACAATAATTTTTTTATTTGCTTTTTTATGAGCAAGAAGAGAGAACACGCCTTGCGCATAGAGTCCCTGCTGCTTTCAGCGTTCCCAGGGTGGAAATGTGAGGTCCCGAACTGAGAAGTAGGCCGGCCTTTTTATTGTTGAAATAAAAGTTTTTTTTCGTTTTGTCAATGCCCATATTTTTTTAGTTTACTGCTGTCCTGTTTTTCAGCACCTACTACTTTCTTCAGCTTTTATCTTGTTTCCTAACTTTCCTCCTTATCTTACTGTTTCTATGCGCACGAGATCCTATGAGGGAATACGCCTTGTGCATAGATTCCACGTTCCCTCAACTTCATACTAAATTGTGTTCATCTTTCCTCTCTTTGAACATATTTGTTGATGTATGAAGGAGGCTAAAACTAATTTATAATCAATTATCAATCCCCCGTTACTTTATTTCACCATTAAATGGGTCTCCGTTCCATCCTGGGATTATTTTTGCCGTGGTTACGGAGACTTCAGCTCAGAATTTAATTACGAGTCTAAAACTGGTTCTGGAGGCACTTAATACTTTTGCTCATCATTTTAGTTTTATTCGTTGGAAAAATTGATGTTGGTCGATTGAAACCGACAAGCTACCGAAGTTAAGGTACTGTTTCATCGAGAAACCTAGTATGAAATTACGGAAGCAAGAAATTGAAACTTTGGATCACTCCGCATTTTTCCTCGGCCGTCTGTAGCGGGCACGGTCAAAGGAACACAAAACAGGATTATTTTTTCTTCGCTCAGATGATTAATGACTCATGTGTCTTGAAGTGTTTCTTTATCATGCAACAGACAATCTCAACCTTTTTATGCCTTTGGATTTCATCAAGCAATAATGTCTGTGCACAGCGCAATCAGTATTTTATTGCGTGTTGTTCGGCAGTATCATTGCGTAACATATATAATAAGCATCCTCTCTGCCTCCGTTAGTTATCGTTTTCCTGTAGACACACATGGCATCAAAATGTACACCTGGTGCACGCTAACTTAGAACAAGGTGAACAAAAAAACAACTTCCTCCGGAGCCGCTTTCTGCTTTCTTTTTTTGGACCCAAGACAAATCGCAGTTGTCTTCCACGTCGTCAATCAACAGACCACCTGTCTCTCGTATGACATATCGTGCTCTTATTTTTAAGCCTCCGGCGGTGCATTCATCGTGAAGGCCCAGTCTTCCTACGAACTTGTTCATTAAATGACAGATGTGAGGGCCCAAATATTCTGTTCTTCTCCGGCTGCGATGGCCGCATATCTGTTCCCTACGTGACCCAAATTAAAAAGAATGCAGTTCTTGTTTGCTTGCAACGGTTCTCGCATTGGTTTCTTACGCTCCTTCAATTACGTTGGGTTTTGATCCTTATTATTTCCTATTTTTTTTCTTGACTTGTTGCAATAGAAAATTTAAATAACTGACACTGACTGATTATAGAGATGGATTACCGATCACGGATGCTACGAAATAATTACCTTTACTTTCTGTAGCATTGTAATTCATGTTAAGTCTTGCGTTACTGTTCTGAGTTTGCTGTGTTCTATACGGCACTGACCCCACTGAGAGTTGTTAGGCCTTCTTATTGTTGAAATAAAATGTTTTTTGTTATTTTAAGGACCACCTTCTTCCGCTGACAGCTGTCCTGTTTCTCATCACCTTCTACTTTTTTCTTCGACTGTGACCTGGTTTCTTAATCTCATTTATCAATTTACTGCTTCTATGTCCTTTCTGCATAGATTCCGCGTTCCTTTAACTCCATACTGAAAAGTGTTTTCCTCCTTTTCTCTTTTTGGATCGCCGTCGTGGCGGATAGGGAGGCTTAAAATAACTACTAAATAATCAGTCTATAATCTGAATTCTTAAATAACGGAATAGAAAACGTGTGATGAGAGTACCTGTTACGCAGGATCATTACTTATAAAAATCCCCTTTATTAATTACTTACACATAGATACCAAAAAATACATTCATCCTGATAAATTAGTGATGCAATCAACTTTTTTACCCCCGTGTTGTAGCGAAACCCATGCCATTGATCGCTCAGTTTTTTTAGAAAGATGTTAATGAGGTAAATGGTGATCATCTTAAGTGTATATAATATCTTAATATTTCTCATGTTTACCTTGCATTGAAAAATTATTCAGAATTTACCACACTATCTGCTAGAAATTTCAATAGCAAGTTAAAAAATAGGTTGGAATGTTTGTGATAAAAATATGCTCATCAAAATACATTCGAGCTGTAATTCTAACATGACTAAAATTTTGAATTTTATGACCATGCCATCATAATCCTTGAGTAGAGGGAGAAAATCTCATTTCTTGACAGCACCTTCAAATGGTTTGTCAACAGGCATCGAAATAAAGATGACCTGACGCACTGAACATCCATTTTTTTATGAAATACTGCGCAGAACAAATCTGGGCAACCTCATTAGGTTGGGCAACGAGAAATTCAAACAATAGAGTCATTGTGTAAGCACGACTTTATAGCTGTTGTGGTTCAATTACACCTAATGCTGTGGTGTGAGGAGTGATGTCGTCGTGCAACAGTGTGCAGAAAGGCATCTGATTTCAGCCTCGTGGTTTGTGAGTCTTTCAGCTTTGGATGATTAACAGGCAGTTGACGCAGTCTTTGAACACGAAGCCCATGCGCAGAAAAACCTGCTTATGTATATATATATATATTTTTGTGATACGAACTGCGTTGGATAATTTGTTCTACATGCAGCTTCAGTTACCCCTGTGGTAGTCGGTGGGTCACCATTATTTGGCTTGTCAGTCCTTTCGTTTGTGTATTGTACTACAATAATACGAAGTGCAAAAACGGCTGGCTAAGAAAGGGTCTTCAATTTTATCCCTATGTCAGTGTCGGGCATTTGCTTCATAACTAGTGATCCTCAAAACTTAGCAAGTTTAAAAAGCTTTGGGCTTAATATAAAAACTTCCAAAGAGTAAAGATGGATTTTTACGATTTATGTTATATTTTGATGGCATTCTAAATTTCAGGGGAATTTGAGGTTTGAAAATGAGTTGAAAAAATATTCTTTTCCCTCGCAACAACAGCGAAAAAATGAAGTAATGGTTCGGTTTTCTCAGTACGTGAAGTAAGAATGTTTCAAAGTCATGTATGATAAAATGTTTAAACTTTTGTCGGTAGTGCATGAAATCAAGCGTAGTTTTTATTTTCATTGCGACATCAATTATGTGACATTAATGATGGAACTTCATGTCCTTAATTGAGTTAGAAAATTTCATCAAGAAAAGACAAAAGGATTCTCTCATGTTAATGGCTTTCTTCAAGCACGAAAATCTTGACGTGGAAGTTAGAAGATTGTCACCACACGATGCGATGTGCCTCTGCTTCCATCAAGATTTCTTGCGGCAATAAGACTTCGTTGAGCGAGAGTCAGCAGACCGTTAGCTGACCAGATGCCCCACCGAACCATGATCACAGACTCAGGGAAATGATAAATCGGGTTCCTTGATCTAATGCAATGCAGGCATGAGCGGCGTGTGTGGATACGTTCTGGAAATTGAAACGTGGGGTTGGAGGATGCCATTCTCCGTGTCATTAGTAGGTGGAATGAATGTTTATGAAAGAAAATTATTTGCTGTGTTTTATCTTGCATCTTTGTCAGAGTAGGGTTAATGAAGCTTTTAGCCAAGTGCACAGCAGTCGATTCAGCGGTGGGTCGAACGATTGTAAAAATTATCAGGTTTTTTTGTATAGTATACTAACAGAAATGTGGGGTACATACTACATAGTTTGATATTTACGTCTGTGTGTGTCATTTCAGAAACAAGGGAACGAAACAGAATGCGGGATTGTGTACCATTCTCTCTATTAACAGGAGAGAATGCAGGATTTTTCAGGAAACTGAAAAACTTTTCTTTTCACATAGCTTGATCTTCCCTGGAATGAAAATTGTTGAACTTCAGTTTTCGGCAGTACTGAAAATCCTGATAGAAAGTTTTAAGACAATTACTCTTGTTACATATTTATAGCCTGAATAATTGGTTTTAAAACACGGTCCAATCAGTTTCAGAAAGAATACGTTCACCAATATGAGAGTGTTAGTAATCTGCTTGGGAAGTGATCAAGATGTTACCAATACAAATGTTTGGTTTTTGCTTGCATAAATCAGGAGCTCAACGTGAACGTGAGGATCGTCGTAAGAGTTTCAGTATATTGAAGTAGGTCAATAGAGCTACTATCTAATTAGAATGGTCGGTTAAGTTGATAGAAGGTTCAAAGCAAACGATGATGTGTACTAGCATGCAAAAGAAGCAAAGATCTTCAGTTGATCTAATGGAACATGTTGATGCTGCATTGCGTAGACTACAGCAGGAAATCCGTCGCTAGGAGCAATAATAAGTGATGAAGTATAACAATCCCGTGGGCTACGATTTGGCCATCAACGAACGTGATTGTATTCATAGGTTCAATCAATATTAAAGTTTTAAATAATCGGTATGAGCTCTTTTTACGTATACATGCCTCCAGTGTCTGGTCATCTATAACGTTGAATATAATGGCTAATTATAATTTGTGTTTTAATGACAGAATCTGTCATTAAGCCGCAAACACACTCGTGTGACGTACGACAAAATGTAATGTCAGTCAAGTTTAGTCAGCTGAAATACTGTTCATGAACATGGTTCGGCCCAGCAATACAAGTAGAAAGGAGCTGACCTGCGGGCGATAGCACAGACGCAGTAATTGATGCGTATTATTGGGAGGATATTGAATATTTTTGTACGTGAATTAGTTTTCCTTATATTCTTGTGAAGGCTTGATGATATGAGCCCAAATTGTTTGAGCGAATTGGCGCACAATGTCTCAATTTTTCAGGGAGTAAACATTTTGGTCCCTACTGATCCGCCAACATATTGTCGTGTTTCTAGGGAATTCGATATTTTTTGGCAACAAATTTACTGAAATTGCGTGTTTCTACGGAATTCAAGATTTCTGTAAGCATAAATCTTCCCATAAAGTTTTCAGATTCTTAAGAATACGGGTGTTTAGGTGCAAGAGTTCATACTAAAAAAAGTATGGTGGATCGAGTTAAAATCTTCCGTCGGAGAGTGCACCGCGTGTGTCGGTCAACTGATGCGCGTTTTCTCCCCTTAAAAGCTGAGCTTCGTCTACCCTTACGTAAACTTTCGCTTAGGGGCTTCCAGCGTCAAATTTTGCGCTGGTGGGTTTCCAGCCCATGCTTAATTTTTTTGCTGATATGTTTCCAGCTTCAAATATTTCGCTTAAGTGTTTCCAGCTTCAAATTTTTCGCTTAGGTGTTTCCAGCTTCAAATTTTTCGCTGATCGGTTTCCTGGTACAAACTTTTCGCGGATGGGTTTCCAGCTCCAACTTGAACAATTTGCGTGAAATCACACATGTTGCAGAGCAATAACCGTCGAGACGGTAATTACTCTGCAACAAAACACCGCAAACTCCAGAAGGTTTTGTGCCGCAGCCGATGCAGTACCAACATTAAGATTGCAGAGGGTTTAGAAAGCTGTCGTTGATTTTGAAGTGAACAATAATACATTTCAAATAAAGCTGATGCCTGAAATGTAGGAGGAAGCTTTTCTAAAAAAATTGATTTCTTATTCAACGCATTCTTTTGCAGGTGAGATGACTGAGGAGCTTGTTTTGGTGGTGTACTGGAAAGACGTGGAAAAATTTACGATCAGAATTTGGAATTGGCTTGACTGAATCACGCGCTTAGAAATACATCAAATACAATATTAGACGTCATTAAGTTGTCTTCTTATTTGTGATTTATTTTGAAACGCAGATATTCAAAATCATGGGAAATGCAAGGTCATAAGAAGTTCTCGATTATTCAATTTGGAAACAAGTTCAATCTGCATTTTCGTACAATGGAGAAACAAACAAATCGACTCGGTCATTCACAAACCTCGCAAAAAAAAAGTTGCAAAAAGAGTTGTCAATTTTCTACTCTTTGATGTCAAACTCAATCCTAAAGTTGACTGTGTTCGTACATGTAGGTGTGACCTATAGTTGCACTTTACTTTACATGAGCAATGATGTGAACTACAACAATAAATGTCAATTCTTTCATGCCTAGGAATTTCATTAACGATGAATAAGATTCTAGTCAACGATGCGTACATATTTTCGACGCTCATCCCTTCTGCATTGCAGGGCGTACACGTGTCTTGTTAGAAACAATACATGTACACTTTTTTTTTTGCACGAGATATGTATATTGTATTGTACATTGAATTGTACATATTTTGCATTACGCACGCATACAAACACGCACGCCGTGTACTACACACGGTCATACGTACACATGAAGCAACGCGTACGCTTGCTCATAGCCGTACACAGTGCAGACGCACACGGTGTGCACACGCACATGCATACCTGACGAGAAACCGAGCGTGTTGCTGTGCCCTGTGTGCGCGCGTGTGTATGTGCGTGAGTGTATCAGCGTACGTGTGTTTGGCTTGCATATCTTAGGGGTGTGTTGATGTTGTTTTGGTGGTGTTGATTTTGTGTTCGTGGTTCGTTGATTTTGTGTTGGGTGGTGTGTTGGTGTTGCGTTGGTGGTATGTTGGTGGTGTGTTGGTGGTGCGTTGGTTGTGCGTTGGTGATGTGTTGGTGGTGTGTTGGTGGTGTGTTGGTGGTGCGTTGGTGGTGTGTTGGTGGTGTGTTGGTGGTGTGTTGGTGGTGCGTTGGTGGTGCGTTGGTGGTGCGTTGGTGGTGCGTTGGTGGTGCGTTGGTGGTGCGTTGGTGGTGCGTTGGTGGTGGGTTGGTGGTGCGTTGGTGGTGCGTTGGTGTTGCGTTGGTATTGCGTTGGTGGTGTGTTGGTGGTGTGTTGGTGGTGTATTGGTGGCGCCTCTGTGTGTCGCTGAAAAACCAAATTTCAGCTACGTTGGAGTTAGTCAGCAAGAGTTACGCACAACATGCTGCGTAACAGCGAGAGGAAGACTGCAACATAACGCATGTCTACCTAACGCGCCAGAGTCCGCTGCTCTGGCACGTGTGACTTTCCACCGCCTGCCCTGGACCAGTTTTTCATTCCGAGTTATGAAAGAAAGACATGCAGACCGCTACTTCAGTACACCAAGGAAAACTAATGTCACTGCGACCTGCCCGCCTAATCTGCTAACACTTAAACCGCAATTTATTAAACTGATGTTCAGCATTAGATTCAAATTTTAGTTCAATTATAGTAAGCAATTTCGAAAACAGTGAGCATCAACTGGATCATGCTTTCATTTAGTTTTGATTGAGTATTTATGAAAATTGAGTGTGTGACGACTGGTTGCTCAGCAGCATTATGAAAATCTCCTTCGTGGCCACCGGTGACGCACGTTGCGGTCAAAGTGTTAACTCTTACGTAAAAGAATCTGCGGGTAGAACTTATACGCTACAAACCGGCTTATCTTCCTTCACTTATAGGTACGGGTTTTCGTGCTGCATTCCAGTTTTGGGAGTGCTTTCTTCAATGAACGCTTAGTACAGAAGTAAAGAGCATAATAAGATGTTGAAGTTACTGAACTGGGGGCTTGGTTGATTTTTACGTTCATTTGAATGTTTATGTAGTTATAATTGTTTGCAGGAACAATTCATTGGTTCTCTAATGTTTGATATTTTACGTATGGATATGAATTCTTTTTACCCTCTGTTTCAAGTGGCTTTAACAAAGTGTAACTTTTGCATCACAAAGATTTGCATGAAATCTTGGAAAAACTTTGAAAAATTTACGCTTTTTCCAAATTCACTAGAAATTTTTACAAATTTGGAACGGGATACAACTATTGTATCTGTGGGAATTAGTAGTCCCATAGGGAAAATGATAGGTCCCGAGCTGAGAGTTATTTAGGCCTTTTTGCTTTATCTCCATAATAAATGTAGCCTTTCTCCTTCCTTCCTCTCTTTGGTACGCCTTTGTTGCAGTTAGCGAGACGTAAACTAATATCTAATTTAATCTACAAATTTGGATCTCTCGACAACCCCAAACGGTGTGGCAATCTGGCCTGCACATTGCTAGCTTCACCCATCCTTCCTGCCCTAAAACTACAAGTCTATCCTCGAAACTACGAGCTCTCGTTCCAGTTTCTCTGCCCCAGGCGCGTTTTTTGTATTCCTGACCAATCATTGGCGCTTTTTCGCAAGCTTGCTTTCATAACGCGCTTGCTGAGAGTAGAAGGAGCGGGGTCATCGCTGACCACTTTCTTTAGTTTCTACTGTCGATTATCGAGCTGAACTTCATGCTTTCCTTTACGAAGATAGGGACGAAGAATAGGACCAGTTAATCTTGGTTATTGGTAACGTCTCTCAAGTATCGTAGTTGATGAATAATCTGGACAATTTTGTTTCCGTGTTGGTTGGGGTCCTCGTACCAGGGTGTTGTAAATATATTTTTATCAAGGTGAATTAGTTGACGCCTGGGTTCCATATTTGCAGTTAGGTTTTTTTTAAATAACTCTTCCAGGTTAAAATATATATTTGGCCAAGCTTTCGAACTCACAAGTGGAGTTCGTCATCAGGGCTGAAACATTCACAAGAGCTGGACGCATATGGCTACACACGTACGTATCTATGATACAGTTTTTTAAAGTAATTATTATTAAGCGGGCTTCTACTTGGTACTGACATCATTCCAAGCATATACGCTGTCATTTTGGAGGTAATAATTTATTTATTATCGGGAAATAACATGGGGGGGTATCTTGTCTTCTATTAATTGATGCGGAATTTTACCTAGCGTAGCACGCTTCTACGAATTTTCTTGACATTGTTTTCGACTCCGTTGCTAAAATATTAAAATTTTCGATATTCATTTAGTGACCAGTTTCTTGCTGGTGTTGGAAAACGTTACTTGTTATTTATCGAAGCTGAATTGAACGTGTATGTTCCTCAATGCGTTACTTCGCTGTTCTCCCCGTCTCTCCTATGTATGATGCTGCACATTGGTTGCAGTCAATTTAGTATACAACATTTTTTCTCTCTTCCTTGGACCTTTCATCTTTCAATTTACAAAGTTGATTTTTCAACTTTGAAGCCCCCCCCCGTCTAGCCCATCTTTTGGAAACGTTTTGTGGATGATTGTTTAACAGCACTACCAACGACGTCAATTGAAACCTTCCTAAACCATATAAACTCCTTTGATTAATGCATATAATTTACAGCAGAAGTAGAAAAGGACAACTAAATCCCATTCCTAGACGTTTTAATTCACCGTCAACCAAGTGGATAACTGAAATGCACAGTTTACCGTAAACCAATGACAAATGACCGTTACCTGGACTTCGAAAGTTATAACCCCTTGTAATACAAATTGAGCACCGTCAAAACCTTATAACGAAGAGCGTTCTCGATTTGCACAGAAGAAACTGATAAAATCCAAGAATTGAATTTGTTAAAGAAACAACTACGAAATAATGGATACCCCTCTAAAATTATATAAAAATTAGCAACTTTAGTCACAAAACCAGCCATGCCTCCAGCAGCGTCAAGCGATGGTAGAAAATTTGTTTCAGTACCTTATATTAACGGAGTCACAGAAAGAGTGGCAAAAATTCTCAAACCATTGGATTTTGTGCTTTGTAGTAAATCCACTCATAGTCTGAAAAATCAACTTTGTAAATTGAAAGATAAAAGATCCAAGGAAGAGAGAAAAAATGTTGTATACTAAATTGACTGCAACCAATGTGCAGCATCATACATAGGAGAGACGGGGAGAACAGCGAAGTAACGCATTGAGGAACATACACGTTCAATTCAGCTTCGATAAATAACAAGTAACGTTTTCCAACACCAGCAAGAAACTGGTCACTAAATGAATATCGAAAATTTTAATATTTTAGCAACGGAGTCGAAAACAATGTCAAGAAAATTCGTAGAAGCGTGCTACTCTAGGTAAAATTCCGCATCAATTAATAGAAGACAAGATATCCCCCCATGTTATTTCCCGATAATAAATAAATTATTACCTCCAAAATGACAGCGTATGTGCTTGGAATGATATCAGTACCAAGTAGAAACCCGCTTAATAATAATTACTTTAAACTGTATCATAGACACGTACGTGTGTAGCCATATGCGTCCAGCTCTTGTGAATGTTTCAGCCCTGATGACGAACTCCTCTTGTGAGTTCGAAAGCTTGGCCTAATATATATTTTAACCTGGAAGAGTTACTTAAAAAAACCTAACTGCAAATATATTTTTGTTTGGGACGTACTAATGGTGATGTCGTACTTATGTCCTAAAAAATGTACTCACTCTTTGACAGTCCTGTGCTCAAGTATTTTGTTTTGATGCAGGGGCTTGTTGGCATAGGAGCAAGTCTAACGAGTTAAAACGATGAAATGAACCATGAATTAAAAAATTAAATGACATAAGAGAACTCAGTTGCATCTGAATCCAGAACAAAAAATATTCAAGTGATCTTCAGTCGAAAAATAATTACATGTTTTTGGGACCCCCAAAAACATGTTATCTTTGTATTGTTTTTGATTGTTAGAAAGCATTTAAATCTTATTGTAGGTATAAAAATCATCACTTGAATTCTGCGCACGTATTGCAAATAATTGAAAATCCCTACAGTTGTTCCTTCTTAAGTTCTCTATTCTCCTGATATTCGCTGTTGCTAGTTTCTCAAACTCATAAAAAAGAACTTCATAACTGTTCATGATGGTAGCTTCGTTCCCTAAAACTTCTCCCAGTAATTCCCGTATCTTATTTCAAACATTTCATGTTTGGCTAATTTCCTTCTCTCACTTTCATGCATTCTTTTAATGACCAATTCAGAACCTGGGGCACCCAGAGAAAGCTGTTTGTCCTCTGTACTTTCGGGGAAAGAAAGCTGGGCTGCCCTGTACGTACGAGTGTTTGGTTTGTGTGTACGTGTGGCTGTGTGTGCGTATTTGGGTGCGGGTGTCCACACACAATGTAGGCGGGTACGGCGCCTTTTTTAGCTAGAGACTTAGAGGCCTGGCTCAATTTTTTTTAATGTCTTTGCAGTTTTTCTCGTGGAAGTCTAGGAATCAGCCTCGGCTTGTGTTTAGAACAAATCTCGTGTATTTTAAAATGAGTTTGAAAGAGGTGGCGACAAGAGCTAGACACCTAGGTGTTGAACTTATTCGGGCTCACAAATAGCTATAGTAAAATATGTTCATTGTAATAGCCTTGAGGAAAATCTACTGATATATCGCTCTGAGTAAATAAACTGTTTTTAATGTTACTAGTAAGTATCCTGCTGTTGCTCAGTCGTGCAGTAGCTTTTCATTTCAATCGTACTCAGCTTGAGGAAACAAGTTGAGTCTCATGGCATACTCACTATGGGTCTCTCGGTATTTTTGTGAAGCGGGTACGAGGTACAGAGTAGATGATCAAAAAGGGAAGTTGGGCCTCATTCGAAAGGTTATTTTGAAGCTGGAAATGTGCAAAATGCCATTGAAGTTTTCAGACCAAAGTAGAAAAATCCCAACTTCAAATTTACGTGGTAGTTATACTAAAAGGGCTAGTGCTCTATAGGAGATAAGTGTATCACTGCCCCCGAGCTCTCAGAAGTAAATACTCACTATAATGTTTACTTCCATGTGTTCGTTCATTCGCAACTTGTTAGCTGCTGAAAGTTTTGAACATCACCTACGACACAACAAAGTTCCTAATTTTTTAATTT
Organism: Morinoia aosen; assembly: GCA_030386875.1. Classification (NCBI taxonomy): domain Eukaryota; kingdom Metazoa; phylum Arthropoda; class Malacostraca; order Amphipoda; family Talitridae; genus Morinoia; species Morinoia aosen. The sequence continues at coordinate 48,509,224 of CM059574.1, read as the reverse complement.
CTTGAGCTTTTTATTTAATTATTGCTATGAAAATTTAGATGAATATTTGAGTTTTGAAATAATTCCTTGCTAAAGCAACTTCTACTCACACTTTCGTCAACTGTCGTCATAGACTTTAGAATACACATACTGGTATTTCTACCAGTTAGGCATGATGACAAATAGAACAAGAAACTCTTGGAAAACAAGGTTTTGGTTCCTAACTCTAAAAAAATATATCAAATTTTTGCAAATAATTAAATTTTATTTTTATTTTCCCTCGTATTTCGAAAGAGCAACGACTCCAGGGCGATGAAACTTTCAGTGCGTGCTTGATGAATACGTATGAAAAGGCACTCTACAGCACAACACTGCACCTAGGGAGATCTTCAAGTAGTCTGTATTTGACCCAGATCTGGTATAACGAGTAAACAGTTCGTCATTTATTTAGTTAATTAATAGATGATTATTACCGACCAAACAGTTGTGTAAAAATAATTTTACTCCAAGAAATATTCCCGCCGATTCCTTGGTGGTTGAAGATTTCGTCTCCATTGGCATATTCTACTTGGTTTCTAGGTCTGAATTTTTGTCTTGATTTCATCGAGAAAATATTAATGTGCATCAATTACCTTGAACTAATGCATATTGAGGGCAAAAAAGTGATACGCAATCAATGAAAAAATGAATTTGACTTGGAATAAAATAGTGAAGTTACTGCTGTAACGTTTTCTGCTAACAAAAAAAAGAAATGTGCAATTCAGATGAGAGACTTACTTAGTTAGGGTGTTGAGGTTGGTGTTCTTTCGCAGACAAAACTCCACAGCTTTGAAATCTTTTCTCTCGAGAAAAAGGTTAAGACCTGATTTTTAGTGTTTTTTTTCTTCTGCTTTTTTTTCTATAGATGGCTTACAAACAACCAATGTATCTATGGGAATTAGTGCTCCCAAGAAAGAGACGTCTCTTGAGCTGAAGGTTGGAGAATCCCTTCGTTCGTTGAAATCTAATAGGTAATTTCTTTTGTAATAGAACATCGTTTTTTTTCGGGTTACTGCTTTCTTTTTAACACTTATTAATTTCTTTGGAATTTTTTCTCTTTATATTAAGTATTTTTAATATTTTTTACGCACAACAGTGCAGGGTGAAGGGACACCGACATTGTGCTTAGATTCACATAGTATCTCGTAATTTTTCACTAATAGGTATTCACTCCCTCCCTTACTTTTTGAATATATATTGATGTTTGAGGTAACTCAAGCTAATCAGCAATCTAATCTATTTATCATGAAAATCCTAATTAGTCACTACGAACTGTTAAAATGATATTGTTATGTTACATTGTGCCATTCGAAATAAATGCTTTAACAACTATTTCCACTCACAATGCAGCAGGGGGATCATGACAGAGAACTACCACAACGGGCAGGTTCAGCTAAAGCTTTTTATGCAGCTAACTAATTGCAGATCATCTAGATCAACCTCAGGCTAACCATTCTCTGATATTACAATATCTTTTATTCTTGAACACTTAACTTAAACGTACTCTAGACTGATCGCACAGTTATGTAACTTGAGAAAATGAAATATCATATCTATTTGATTTAGTATTTAACCCGTCGCCACGTCCTGGACTCTTAGAAGGTCGGCAAAGCTAGCACATGTTTCACATCAGCAAACCTAGGGTTGCCATATATGGTCTTGAGCGTCTCGTTGAGCGCTATTCATTGGTGTAAGGTAAAATTAGGTGGGGGGAACAGGGAAGGAGAGGTAACAAGCTCAAATCTGTATGAATTCTTCTGCTCAGTCTGGAGTGTAGCTACCGGCGCTGCACAACCTCTTAGAAGGCCAGCAGTGTAGCTGAGGCATACCAGCACACACTCTGCCTCTAAGAAGGTCGCCATCATTTTTATTTTCTTATGTTTTTTGTTCCAAAAATGGGAGTCCAAATCCACAGATTTACTCCTACGTAAAAAATAATACCACCATTGTATTCGGGAGGAAAAGCTCTATGCATATCAAACTCTTTACAAACAATGAAACTGCTTGATAACAGCCTATACACAAAATGAACTAAAAAATAAAAACTGTGTTTTACATATAGTGCACATAACTCCGGAACTATTGGACCTGAAAAAAAAATTTACATACCACAAGATTCAGCAACTCAGAATCTATGAAAATGCATCATAAAAAAACATAAAAGTGCAATAAATAAAAATGGCCAGTGATTTTCTGATTTCTGTTTTTTGTATTTTACCGAAATAAAAACTCGAATTTCGTAGATTTTCATTGGGGTAGCAGTACTTTTTTCCCCCCTGGCAGAAAGAGCAACTCTCTCTCTTTACAATGAACCCCCAATGAAACTTCTAACATGATTAATGAATGTACAGTAAGTTGCACAGTTGACCCATTTTCTTCAAATTTTTTGGTAGGTCGACCATGTGGAGACGGGTTAAGGCTATGATGCCAGCGAGTGCTGTTTTTTTAGAAAAAATAGCTGCGATTTACTTGATTTCTTATCAAAAGACGTATAGACGTATCATTTCGAACCATTAAAAAAGAAGGGAGACATCTATTTCCTTAACCAAATTTATCAATACCAAAATAAAAAATGGCATTTAAGGTTTTTTTAACTGCACCGTAGTAATTTTTCTTTCTAATAGAATGCAATCTGAGCTCTAATTTTGTTTGAGCTTTAATTTTGTTTAATTCTCGAAATATGAGCTTTAATTTTGTTTAATTCTCGAAATCTGAGCTTTGATTTTAATAATGTGGATACTGTATTGATACAAAATTTTATCGTAGTAATGGAATAGAAATTTACTATTGTTTTGGCTAAATGAATATGATGGCCAGTTGGAGAAGATACTACTTGTTCAATACCTTCATTGCCGTCATCATTCAATGATTTGTAGATGAAATTACTTCCGCAAAACGTACATACATACATATACCGGGCTTATCCTCCCCATGGGAGGGTAGCCGACAGCAGGCCACAATCACCACACTTAGTCACTAGGAGGCGAGAGAGGCAGCACTGGCCGCACCTGAACTGCCAGGATCAGCAGCACAGCACAACCACCTTCCACAGTCAGGCCCGACAGCAACAGCTGGTTTACCCCGACCGCTTCATTGAGTGCAGCCCCTCCCCCGCACATGACAGGTCAACCCCATCACACGCGGGCAGCTTCCAGCAACGCGTCAAAAATAAAATTACCTCCTTATACACTGCCCCCACTTACTTCTGTCCGCAGCCATCCCTCTCGCCACGTCCACAGTCAGACCCCTCTCATACAAAGCACGTCGCACCCCATCCATCCAACTCATCCGTGGTCTACCTCGCGCTCGAAGACCACTCACTTCCGACATATAAATCTTTTTCACCAGACGCTCAACATTCATTCTTTCTACATGCCCAAACCATCCAAGCACTCTTTCATCCACTCGCCTGCTCAACTTTTTGATAACACCCGTCTGCTCCCTAACCAACTCATTCCTGATCCTATCTCTTCTAGTTACTCCATACATGCTCCTCAAACACTTCATCTCAAACACATCCAACTTCCTCCTCTCAGCTGCTCTCAACCCCCAGGACTCTGCTCCATACAACAAAACTGGCACAATCAAACTTTCATACAGTCCCCTCTTAGCATTCATACTCAAACTCCTGCATTCAAAAACTTTCCTCATTGCACCTAATGTCTTAAACCTTCACTCACTCGATGCTTCACTTCTACTTCCATACTATCCTTAACAGTCACATCCGACCCGAGGTACCTAAAAAAACTCTACCTCCTCTAAAACTTCCCCATTCAACCTCACATCCAAAGTTCCAAACACTCCACCTCTTGAACATCTCATCACCTTACTTTTATTCACATTTACCCTCAATTTCCGTCTTTCGCACACTCTACCAAACTCTGTAACCAGTCTCCTCAGATTTTCTCTGAATCAGCCACCAGCGCTGTATCATCTGCAAACAACAGCTGACACACTTCCCAATACATACCATTTCGTCCCACCAACTGCGCACCTTTTCCCAACACTCTGGCATTCACTTCTCTCACCACACCATCCATAAACAAATTAAACAACCACGGCGACATCACACATCCCTGTCTCACACCTGTCACAACTGGGAACCATTCACTCACCTCATTCCCTACTCTCACACATGCTCTGCTATCAATGTAGAAACTCTTGATCGCATTCAACAGTCTCCCACCCACTCCATACAAACTTACCACTTGCCATAAAGCCTCGCGATCCACTCTGTCATACGCCTTCTCTAGATCCATAAATGCCCAATATACATCCTTTCCCTTTAATAAGTATTTTTCATTCACCTGCCTCACAGCAAACATTTGATCCACACAACTTCTACCACACCTAAAACCACACTGTTCTTCAGCAAGCACACGATCCGTCAACACTCTCACTCTTCCAATTAACACTCTTCCATACAGCTTCCCAACGACACTCAGTAGACTTATACCCCTAGAATTACTGCACTCATACCTGTCACCTTTCCCCTTGTACAACGGAACTACGCACGCGCTACTCCAATCAACCGGCACTTTACTAGCCTCGAAACACACATTTAATAAACGCACCAACCATTCTATAACCACATTTCCTCCTTTCTTTAGACATTCAACCGTGCAGCCGTCCAAACCTGGAGCTTTCCCATTTTTCATTTCATCCAACGCACATCTCACCTCTGCACTTCTCATTCGACTTCTATTCACTTCACCAAACACAGGCATTCTAACATCACTTCCAACAGCTACTACTCTCGCAGTCCTATCATCCCTCACGTTCAGCAGTTCCTCAAAATACTCCGCCCATCTCTTTCTCACATCACAACTCTCCACTAGCAGCCTACCATTTGTATCCTTCACTCTTGCCTCATTCTCCACCTGACCCTTCCTAATTCTCTTCACTTCCTTCCAGAAAACCTTCCTTCTCTCCATGAAATCCCCTCCCAACTTCCTCCCCCATTCCTCATCCGCCGTCCTCTTCGCTCTCCTTACCATTCTTTGTACCTCTTTCTTCCTCTCCTTATACTCTTCAAAATTTTGCTGGTTGCCTCGTTGCAACCACCTTTCGAACGCCCCCCGCTTTCTTTTCACAGCCGCTCCTACTTCTCCGTTCCACCATTCACTCCCCTTTCTAATCCCCCCTCCAACCTTCCTTACCCCACACACTTCCCTTGCACATTTTTCCACCGCATCTTTAAACAACTTCCATTCCCCTTCCACTTCACCCACCTCACTTTCCTTCACCCTCCCATACTCCACTTTCATCTTCTCCTGATACTCACACTCACGCTCAGAATCATGTAACTTACTTACATTTAACACTTCCCTTCCACTCCTCCTTTTTACACCTCCCCATATTCCACTAACTCTCAGCTTTCCTTCCACCAAATAATGATCCGAAATCCCATTCATCTCACCACGGAACACATGCACATCGAGCAAACGACCCATCACTCCCCTGCTAACCAAAATATAATCCATCAATGCTCTCTCCTCTATCACACCTCCATTCGTCCTCACATATGTATACTTGTTTATACTTTTTTTCTGAAACGAACTATTCCCAACCACTAACTCACTCTCCACACATAACCCCACCAAGAAATCCCCACTCTCATTCACCCCAGCTACTCCGTACTTACCAACAACACCATCCACCACCTCATCACCCACTCTTGCATTCAGGTCCCCCATCACCACAACTCTACAACCACTCCCCACTCTAGCCACACACTCGGACAATTTCTCCCAAAACTCCTCTCTCTCTTCCCCACTCCTCTCCGATCCCGGTCCGTACGCGCTCACAAACACCCATGACTCTTCCCCCCATTTCACTCGCACCCACATCATTCTTGATCACACCTCACTCCATTCAACTACTTTCTCTCTGATTCTTACACTCAATAATATAGCCACACCCTCTCTTGCATGTCCCCCACGTACTCCAGACACTCTCCCTCCCACACTCCCAAACATCAACTCACCACTACCCTTCAATTTCGTCTCACTCAAGGCCAATACATCCATCTTCCGGTTTAACATCATTCTTCCGATCTCCTCCTTCTTACTCTCAGTTGCTCTACTTCCACACCCCCTTACATTCAAAGATCCTAGTACTAAGGTTTGAGTGGTCTTTCGACCTCTCTCACCCCCTTCATTGGCCTGCTGCCTCTCGGGAAAAACATTACAGAGAAGGGGATCCCCAGTCCCCTCGCTCCGTCCACTATAGTCGCCTCTTACGACACGCAGCGGACCACGGTGGGAGAATTCTAACCCCCCCCCCCACAGGGGGAAACAGGGGATCAGTCTAGAGTGCGTTCAAGTTAAGTGTTCAAGAATAAAAGATATGGTAATATCAGAGAATTGTTGGCCTTAGGTTGATCTAGATGATCTGCAATTAGTTAGGTGCATAAAAGGCTTTAGCTGAACCTGCCCGTTGTGGTAGTTCTCTATCATGATCCCACTGCTGCATTGTGAGTGGAAATAGTTGTTAAAGCATTTATTTCGAATGGCACAATGTAACATAACAATATCATTTTAACAGTTCGTAGTCACTAACCCCCCCCCACAGGGGATCCGCAAAACGTAAAGAACTTTAAGAACATGAGTATCAACGATAGGTAATTGAATACATTACTTTTATGGGTTTTGTATTTCAAGTTCTTTTTTTGTAGAGTAAAAAGTGCATCCGTTTCCTTTTTGTCAGTCCTATTTCATGCTTTCATTCCATTCTGAAGTGATGGTAGGACTTATGTTCTATACTACTTTTTACAGTACCTTCTGGCAAAACATTTTTAAATGACGTCTGCCAACGTTGTTTTTAATGTTGACTTTTTTACAATTTCTGAAATTATTTGGGTGAAATGATTGATATGTGGGTCGATATCTGCTAATGTGTTCTTATGATCAGTCCTTAAACCAAACAGAAATAAAAATAGAGAGTTAGAAACGAATTAGAACAATTTTAAAATATTCAAACTTAGAATTAACAATTAATTGGAAGTGATTTTTTAGTCAGAGAATCGAGAACACAGCATGATCAAATGTAAAAATTCAAATTTGAATTAGGTCCGAGGAGCTGTGACCTCTATGCACACGGTACTTGGGTAAATGCAATCGAATTTTCAATATTTACTCGCCACATAAGGTAGTAGACACATGTATGATCATAAATGTAAGACAGGTTATACCGATCTAAGATTATAGCCAGCTTCAATTTGAAAACATTAAAATGACAAGTTTTCAACGCGTAGTGTGCATGAAAGTACGGAGAAAAATTAAACGTAAAATAATAGGAAAATTTGTCGGGTCTCCCAGTTTAAATTCAATTTCCCTAGATATCGTACGCTGATATTTGTTCCGTGTTGCAGGAGATATATTTGTCCAGCGGCATTGTTGTGTTGATTGCTTGCATTCCTGCCTTTAGTCTGGGCTGACGCGTGCAGGAAAAGCTGGTGTTTCCGTTGTGAGGGCGGTTGTTTATAATCGTGCCAGTTCTAGCATTGACTTCAAGGAAAAATTGCTCAAACACAATTACATTTAAATTTATCAACTCGTTAATGTAATTACATATATATCAACTCGTTAATGCTCGTTACATTTATTAACTCATTAATGCTCGTCGCATTTATCACCTCGTTAGTGCTCGTTACATTTATCACCTCGTTAATGCTCGTTACTTTTATTAACTCGTTAATGCTCGTCGCATTTATTAACTCGTTGATGCTCGTCACATTTATCACCTCGTTAATGCTCGTCGCATTTATTAACTCGTTAATGCTCGTCGCATTTATTAACTCGTTAATGCTCGTCGCATTTATCACCTCGTTAATGCTCGTCGCATTTATTAACTCGTTAATGCTCGTCGCATTTATTAACTCGTTGATGCTCGTCACATTTATCACCTCGTTAATGCTCGTCGCATTTATTAACTCGTTAATGCTCGTTACATTTATCAACTCGTTAATGCTCGTTACATTTATCACCTCGTTAATGCTCGTTACATTAATCAACTCGTTAGTGCTCTTTACATTTATCAACTCGTTAATGCTCGTCACATTTATCAACTCATTTTGCTATTTCCGCGTACAAGAATTATCCGTGGATGGAAGAATTGGATACGTTATGTGCCACTATTGGTGTGCGTCAGGGGCCTTGATGTCCTAGTAGCAGAACGCTTACGAAAAACGCGGATTTTAATTTTCTTACAGTAACTAATCATTTTAATTATGTATGTTTTTGTGCACGTGAATGTACTATGTAGCTGGTTTTCAGACATGTTTTTTTTAGCGTAACGGGACTGTTCCCAAACATCGGACATTTTTTGTTCATTCTTACACTATGCCAATTTTATTCATTTCTAACCATAATAAATAAAAATTCACTTCAGCTCGAGTTCTAATACAAAGAAACACGCCGACATCGACCATTCAAATGGCATTAGATATCTTTCATTATTAGCAAAATATCGAGGGTTAATATTTTCTGATGCATAGCATTTTTTCACAGAGTGCAATTCTGCAAGACAGCAATGACGGTCACGTGTGGCGTTGAAATGATTCAATAAATTCGCTTCAACATTTGTTCTTAGAGCATAACGTTTACTTTGCGGTGCGTCTACCTTTGAAAATACGTTTCTTGCCCTCATGAGGAAAGAAACTCACTTCACGTATTTGCTAGCAACGTGAACTCACCACAAAAGTTCTGCAGCTATTGATTTGGTAGTAAACAATTTTCTACAAGCCGATATTTTCTACAGTTAACTTAATATCTTTGACCTAATGGAAGATGATGATAAATGTTATTTATTGTTAGATCAGATTAAGTTTGATAAACTTTTAATTAGCGCTCCCTGGGGAAATATGCGAGATGAAGAGCTAAAGTTTCGGTAGGCCTTCTTTTTGTTGGAATTGGATTTGTATAGGTCTTATGTTCGTTATGGATCATCCTTTCTCGGTTCCCTGTTGTCCTGTTTTTCAGCACCATCTACTTTCTCCTTCAGCTTTTATCTTAATTCATAAGCTTCTTTCTCAACTTTGTTTCTCTACAACTCGTAGATAGATTCCACGTTTTCTCTAGCCCGTATTAAGTGGTGCTTTCCTCCTTCTTTTCTCTGGAATGCCTTCGTTGCTGGTAAGTACGTAGGCTGAAACTAACATCTGATATTATCTTTATCCTATGATAGTTTAAGCTCATTTTTTGATTGAAGAATTCAGTTGGGAGAATGCGAACATTTTATAAGTACTTGGGGTAAAAATTGGGGCGAAGGGTAATGGTTATTTTACAAAAAGTACTGAATATTGGAGAAATTCAATAAAATTTAGGGCAGAAAGTCATCAGTGTATCAAGAAATATTGACTTCAGCGTTTTATTCAAAAAACAACCAAATAAATTGTCGCTGTTAAACTAATACGTTGAATTTTGGAAGAGATACATGCCATTAACTTGTAACCAATGATAAGCGTTAGTCTGAAGTTCGTGGTGACCGCGAGTAGTAGTCATTTGATGCTGGCGCTTAGCTGCAGGATTTGGCGTGAGTGTTAAATTATCAACTGCAGTTTTTTCGCTTATTTGTTTCTTGCTTCATTTCATACGACCTAGCTAGGTTAAAAGCAAAGTAAATCTTTAACTCAATTTATCAGTGTAACAAATTTTGGCTAGGCTTTTATGACTACGAAAAATTTGAAAATAATACAATTTTATTTCTGCATTTATGCATCGACTTGTTGATTATAATAATCGTTCTTGTGTAGGCTGCTACTGAAGCCTAGATTTTAATTGTGATTCAAGACTTTTTCATTTTAAATTTTTCTTTTTGCAAACATTGTTTAGCTTAAATGAACTGAAGTTCTAGGACAACTTAGATTCCATCGAGCGTTACTTTGGGTTTCTTTACAGACAACGTTTTGACAAAATGAGTCTTTTCGTGTGCCTCATTTTGTGTAGTAGCGCCGGCATCATGTTAATCGTCGGCCTCGTTGCGTACATTGTTATCTTTCTCTAACTTTTGCCGAACGCAAGAAAATGGACATTTCACTCAAAAACTAGGAAACAAAGTATCAATTTTGAAGTTTTCCTTTTGAATTCGCAATGGCCAACACAAAACCGAAAAAAAACATTCGTGTCGTTATCCCAAAAAGAAAAACACACTAAACCCATCCTCAGCTTAAAATCCCCACTGGAGAAAAGTGTTTGGATGTTATAATTGGAAATTCGATTTCGTGCGTTGGATTCGATTGAATTTTCAAAAGTCGCTCTTTGAGGTCAAGCCTTTGCGACTTCAGTTTCTCCTCAACGCTGGCTCTGCTCACGATGCCTTCAAACATTGTGAGTATTGGAACACAATTTAAATTTTGTGTTTCATAGCTTCGCGCAGACCAATGCATAGTCACGAGTAGGACGTTGAAAGTTTTTTTAGATATTATTAGTTAAGTAATTATAACCTCGTAGGAACGTTGACATTCGATGTTATTTTGTTGTGAATTTTGAGTCGGAGTAAAAAAGTCAGCTTATATTTTTAATTTCGACAGGATGGAATACTATATTTATTACAGTGAAATCATGCTATTGATTAGCGCTCGATGTGGCAGAGAATTAATTTCAGGGTGTGCTAGATTTGGAAAATGAATTAATTTGAAATTAACCATGTCCACTTCGAACACTTCCATGGAGTAACAAACTTTAAATTTATATCTAAAGAATTTGAACAACTTTTGAGACTTTCCAGATAGAAAAATAAGGAATAGTTCTCATCTTTCTACATAAATATACACCAATTACAGTTTCTAAATTACGAGTTTGCAGAATAACTTGAGCTTTCAAACAATGACTATTTATAACGTTTTGTTGCAAGAAAAACGTAAAAAACTTGAAAAGGCTTGAGATCAATGATTTGAACACACAAACTAGGCGGGCGGACAAAAGCTTAACAAAGTAAAGTAAACAAGACCCGCAGTTACCCCAGAGAGCGTTGCCACGCTCCGCCCCCGGGAGGGTGATCACATGACCCAGGGCGGGGTTCCACGAGCTGGTGCGTAGTGTTATACAAGCTGCTCAGAAACTCGTGACGTGAGTCATAGTGACGTACGAAGTGTTGTACTGGTTTGTACTACTGTTTCGGGGGCAAAGCTGTGGTGTGTTGGTACAGCTCGGTTCGTTGGAAAGTTGAGAGATGTGTCGATTTTTTCGGTTCCTTTTGTTGGCTCGTAAAAATTCGTAAACTCGGTCTGGTTCGTGTTTTTGCCTGGATGTCTTCCAAGTTCCAACTAGGATCAAGGGGCGAAAGTATATTTTTACCGATTTCTTACGGTGTCAACGCGAAGTTATTATACGAAATGAACAGTTATGATTTTCTAACAATTATTAACAATGAGAGAAGATCCGTTTATAACGAGGCTTTATATTGTTAACGCGTATCTATTCTACGAAATGAACAATTATATTAACATATAATACAAAATTTACTTGAATATAAAATTTGTGCGTTGAAATTGAAACTTTATTCCAATGAGTCTTTGTCAGCCGGTATCTCAACACATGGGCCGTGTGAATGCAAATGTAACGATTTTGTCTCTAGTACACACGTTATACATCTCTAGTAGACGCTAGAAGTGTTTGCAAACCATCTCGTAATTTATTGTTTAAGAACCGCTAAATTTAAGCTGCGTTCATCCGTCAAAAAAAAACTATAAATAGGATAAGGCCCGTATCAGAAATACACACGTTGCACAAGTACCCTAAGATACGTGAACTCGTTTAAAAACAGTTCTCTCGCTTGAATTTTATTTCTAAATTTAGGAAAAAAAACACGCTCCATGACTGCCTAAATACAGAACTACGAACGAGTTGACCATACTTGAAATTTCATTCGTCGCATGAACGGAGGGCAAAACTTTACTTTTTGTGTGGAACAAAACTTTGAGCGCTAGCATGTGGGTTCCTTCTTGTTTTTGACGTAGAAACAATGTTTCTCTAGCCCTACTTCGACCCCCTTCAGGGAGGTCATTGACTCGTGATGGAATAAATTTGAATTTCAACAGCGCGGCCAATGTACGACTAAAGTTTAAGTTCGAATTCCCTGAACACGGCTGGTTTTTCTCACCTTAGGGAAACGCGTCAGCGTCTCAAGTTATCAGAATTTGGATTTTCTGAAGCCGAGTAAAGATTTCACCGAACAGCGAGGATGCCAGAACGAATTTATCGTAGCCAATATTGTTGTACGAGTAAAACAAGACTTCTAAGGGTATCGTGTTTTTTAATGTTAATGTTAATTCAAATTGAAAAATCATTTGTTAAAGTTAATTTAATCTTGCATTTGAATTTCTCTACTGAGTAAGTACAAAAAATCATGCTACTAATACTAAACGGTAATATCTCGGTAATTGCTCGAATTATTTTTTCCTGTTTGTATTTTTGAAAGCACCGTTTTATCACTGGTACATCAATTTACCTCTTAATTTCTGATTTCATTTTTTGAGGCCTTTAAAAAATAACTCTAGCTCAAACGCCGCATTTTGTGTGCCATTTTACAGACACCGTTCCCACAGAGGGATACAACTATTGTATCTATGGGAATTAGCGCTCCCAGGGGGACTATGTAAGAGCCTGAGCTAAAGGTTAGGTAGGCTTCCTTTTTGCTGAAGTAGAATAGGTTTTTGTTTTGTTACGGACCATCTTTTTTCGGGTCACTGCTGTCCTGTTTTTCAGCACCAACTACTTCCTTCTTCAACTTTTTCTTGTTTCATGATCTTCTTTCTTAGCTTTCTGTTTCTGTGCACCTTGTGCATAGAATCCGTGTTTCCTTAACTCCATGCTAAATGGTGCCCTCTTCCTTCCTCTCTTTGGAAGGCATTTGTTGCGGATAGGGAGGCTTAAACTAACGAATAATCTATTTAATGACACCGTTTACCAACATACTAAATATCATTTCCATTTACCAATAGTTGAATAGTTCGTAGGGTTTATTAATGTCTGCCGTTTTCTTATCTATGCCGTTTACTTTTTCACCCAAAACAACTTTCTAAACAGCTGCGATGATACACTCACTGTCATTTCCCGCATGCAAATGATATTCTAAATGCAAGATTTAAAAGTTCTAAAAAATTAAATTTTAATACCTAGTTCAAACTCGGCGTTAAAAATCATTTTTTGCTTTATTGATATTACAGGGAGAGAGCGAGCTTTGTACCGGATGCTCGTTCATGTCAAGCTTTTAGTTTTGTTCCCGCTTGCTTAAATCTTTAGACGAAATCCTCCTCTGAAACTCGTGTGTTGCTCTGTGATGTGGGTGTCAGCATTGGTGTCCGGAGGCGTCTACCTGTTGCTGTGGATAGGTGAAGTATGTGTGAAGATAGGTGAAGTATGGTTAATGATAGGTAAAGTATGGGAAATATCGTGAAGTATTGGTGAGGATGTGTGAAGTATGGGTAAGGATGGGTGAAGTATGGGTAAGAATAGGTGAAGTATGGGTAAGAATAGGTGATGTATGGGTAAGAATAGGTGATGTATGGGTAATAATAGGTGATGTATGGGTAAGAATAGGGGAAGTATGGGTAAGAATAGGTGATGTATGGGTAAGAATAGGTGATGTATGGGTAAGAATAGGGGAAGTATGGGTAAGAATAGGTGAAGTATGAGTAAGAATAGATGAAGTATGGGTAAGAATAGGTGAAGTATGGGTAATAATAGGTGAAGTATGGGTGAGGATGGGTGGGGAGGATGGGTGGGGAGGATGGGTGGGGAGGATGGGTGGGGAGGGTGGGTGGGGAGGGTGGGTGGGGAGGGTGGGTGGGGAGGGTGGGTGGGGAGGGTGGGTGGGGAGGGTGGGTGGTGAGGTGGGTGGGGAGGTGGGAGGATGGGTGGGAGGATGGGTGAAGTGTGAGTAGTTAGTTCATCAGTTTCATGTGTCTAGGCAAAGCATTAAAGGGTGATACACCTATTATTTTAGTTATGAAAATATGTGCTTTTTGGGAAAGATATGAGTTCCCAAGGTTAAGGTAAGGTAGGATTTTCTATTGTTGAGATGAAATAAATTTTTTTATTGACAAACTATTTTTTACGGTTCACTGCTGTCCTTTTTCCAGCACCTTTTATTATTTCTTCCGTTTTTTCTTGGTTAATAAACTTTCTTGTTTAATAACAAGTGGCTCTTTCCGCCGTTTACCCCCTGAAAACCCTTTTTTTAGGGTTCTGGAGGCTAAATTTACTCGTAATCTATTCTAATAAAAACCGTCATCAAAATATTTTTTGATTAATTTTGGGGAAGACTATATTTTGTATTCGATTAACATCGGAATGAATTATATTCAAAGTAGATGAATTGCAGTCGTTTGTAGTGTACAGGTATCAAGTTTACAGGTATAGAATAGAGACGGATTGATCAGCCAACCAAGTGGGACGGTGTGCAATACACACAACACCAGACCACACCACAAAATATCATTCCTGTACTGTTCAACATGGGCGATACGACGAAGAATTAGACTCATAAATATCTGTACCCTTAAATTCCTTCCTAGTAAATTTTCATTTTCTTCACCCAATTCGTTTCCTGTATAATATTTATTCATATTTATTTGCATTTGTAGATAGAATCTGAATAATTTATGTTCCAATGAATGTTCATAGATATTCAAGCATCACAACATAGCCTGTACACGAAGGTACTGTTTGCCATCATGTCGTGGCCCATTCCCCATTCGGTGTTTATTGAGCGTGTCTCATAACTTCAATGCAAATACATGCCGTTGAAGGCTTTACAGCTTGCTTTTGAAAATATCGATCAGTTATTAGCACAAAGATTAGAAAAACCGTTCATCATTGCCAGAGTGTAGAGTATATTTATCAAACCACCATCACGACATGACATGTGTGCACATGCCGTGCGTACATAGAGGTTGTCCTGAAAATAATTAACTACTTTTACAATTGTTCGGAGAGATAAGACAATAGATAAAGTACTACAAATTTGGCAGTGCAATTTCTGAAAGTCTGTCATTTACCAGCGAGTGATGTCAAAACTTTAACTTTACAAAAACCAGCGCCCATCAATGTATAGAATGAAACATTTTGATATAGCTAACTTCATAATCAAATTGAAATAAACTTTGTTAACGGTTACACTAGGAGAATGTAAAACATTCCTTTAGTGTAACATTGAAAATAAGGAATCAAGGATTTCATCGAGAAAACAAGAATATAATTGTGATCGTAAACATCGAACTTGTGATCGTAAACATCGAAAACAAGGATATCATCGTGATCGTAAATATCGAAAACAAGGATATCATTGTGATCGTAAACATTTAAAACAAGGATATCATTGTGACAGTAAATATCGAAAACAAGGATATCATTGTGACCGTAAATATCGAAAACAAGGATATCATTGTGATCGTAAACATCTAAAACAAGGATATCATTGTGACCGTAAATATCGAAAACACGGATATCATCGTATGTTTTTGTATTCGTTCAGCTTGATGTCAGAGGCTTCAAAGCGTTGCACTTCACACCTTAATAGTTTTTAGTTTTTGCTATAACTACTAGTAATTTGATTAAAAACATTTGTACGCGTGGAACTCGAACTATGGAAGATCGTCAAGGCATTTCCTTCGATGGGTTGCACTGAGTTCAATATTCAATTCAAATTCAAAGTCATTTTTTTTTCAGAGCAATTTTGAAAATAACAAACATTACCTGGATCGTCCCTTCATTTAGCCTTCATTAAGTATTAATAAAAATTAAGTTAGTGGTTGCAGGTCGGTCAGACAAACATTTCCTGGATCGTCCCTTCATTTAGCCTTCATTAAGTATTAATAAAAATTGAGTTAGTGGTTGCAGGTCGGTCAGACAAACATTTCCTGGATCGTCCCTTCATTTAGCCTTCATTAAGTATTAATAAAAATTTAGTGGTTGCAGGTCGGTCAGCAGGATTATAAATTTCCGCAATGACAACTTGTGGGTCTCTTCGCAGGTTACGTGTTAACCCTCTGCTGTCAAAGTGGATTTCAAAGTCCACTTGCATGAACAGCTCTAATACATTTTATTCCTTGTGAAATTTGTGCCCTAATGTGTTCTTCGAAGTTCATTGTCGAGGGCA
Source organism: Morinoia aosen (assembly GCA_030386875.1). NCBI lineage: Eukaryota > Metazoa > Arthropoda > Malacostraca > Amphipoda > Talitridae > Morinoia > Morinoia aosen. Next base: position 48,493,105 of record CM059574.1, on the reverse strand, counting down.
GTTCCATCTTCGTCATGATATCGGTGATTATTCGATGCCAGTGCTAGTTAAATGATAGTAGTTGTGATAACGGTAATATGAGTACAACATTCTGACGTTAAGTCAGGATTTTGTAGGTGCACAACTACAATTGGTTTAAAATTGCTCTCTACAACCGACTTTAAATTTGAATTGAATATTGAACTCAGTGCAACCCATCGAAGGAGACGTCTTGACGTTCTTCCAAAGTTCAAGTTCCACGCGTATAAATATTTTAAAGTAAATTATTAGTGGTTATAGCAAAAACTAAAGACTTTTAATGTGTGAAATGAAACCTTTTGAAGCCTCTGACATCAAGCTGAAAGAGTATAAAAACGTACGATAATATCTTTGTTTTCAATGTTTACGATCACAAATATATCCTTGTTTTCGCGATATCCTTGACTCCTTGTTCTGAATGTAACACTCAGTGTTACAGGGTTCGTATAACTCCCAATTTAAAGTGTAAGGGCACAAAACTATCGCATCTGCAGCTGCCACAACGCGTGACGAGAAGCAGCAGCTGCAGCGCAACACTCCCCTTTCTAAAGTTATCGATGTCACGTCACCGGACGACGTAACGGACCTGCGACTGAGCGCGTCGGTGTTGTTGATTTCAATATTAATTCGCTCTCCAGATCTGCTTTTCTCGTTGCAGACAGCTGCAGGTCACACAGGAGGCTGGTTGTAGGACCGAGGCTTTACTTCTTCTCAGAGGGACACAACTTGTGTATTTCCGGGATTTGGTGCTCCGAGGGGGGAAGATGTGAGGTCCTGAGCTAAAAATTAGGTAGGCTTTCCTTTCGTTGACAAATAATTTTTTTTGTTGTTCACTGCTGTCATTTTTTAATCGCCATTACTCGTTTCTTTTTCGTTTTTTGTCGGGTTTCATAAACTTTTTTCAGTCTTCCAGTTTCTATGTGCAGGGTGTTGGGATCCACCTTGCGCATATGTTCCCATCTCCCTTAATTCCACACTAAATTGTACCTTCTTCTTTCTGAGTCTTTTTTTTTGTGATAGGCAGATTTACTTTAACTTAGGCAGTTGATGTTTTCGCTTTACTTGACACGGTGGTGAATCTTGAATTTAGCAATATATTTTGAATGTAGTTTCGCTGAAACAAAAGCGGGGGCAGGTCGTGCTATCAATTTATCCAATTTTATGTAGCAACTTCACGCAAATTGAAAAGTTGGAAAGCAATAGTTTGCGATTATGTGAGTAACTTCATTGCATGAAACTACGGAATGGTTTGCAAATTTCTGTTGCTAGTACCGAGGATCAAGTATCGTAAGTTTAGCATCAGTTATAGATTATGTGCCAAACCGTTGAATTTGTTTCGTGTGACTCATAAAAACATTAACTGTTCTCGATACCTCCGAGCTTATTTTCAGTGAAAAGTTGTTCAATGTACTTACATGCGATGCATGATGACCTACGGTTTTGCCGATTGAATTCATTTTACCAGCATGATAGTCGAAAATCAAACAACGTAGTGTAATGATTGATCACTGAGAAAGTGATTTATTTTTTTTTAACTCTGTTGCCTGTGCATGATTGGTGTCTGGCGGCGAACACTCAAGTGGCGCAAAAAGAACGCATGTATTTCAAACTGGCGCAATATTTAGTATGGACCAAAGGGAACGCGGAATATACATACACGCCACATGGAAAGAATAATATCAGAAAAAAGTTTTTGAAACAAGTTAAAAATTAAAGAAGACAGTAGGAGGTGGTGTAAAAACAGGACAGAGTGAACCAGAAAGATAGTTCATAACAATCTATATGCGTTTTTTCTGCTCCACTTCAGAATGGGCTATTTGACTCGTGCCTGTTACTTTATTCTATTTTATTCTCAAGTATTTTCATTATATTCCATAAATTTTGTTAATTTTTTATTTATTCAACCAACTTTAGAATTGATGCCTTTTGTCATTTAAAAATCGATTTCGTTCCAGAATAAAATCAGAAAGTTCTACTGTTGAAAATCGTCTCGTGTGAAACTCACCACGATATTTCTTGTTTTGTTGGTGATGTTTCAGTTGTTTTTGGTGAAACATTTAGAGCAAAAATATTTTCAGAGCTTTTGCCTTCACGATTAGAGTATTGGCGTCTCCTTGGAATACGAGCTTTCGAGGACTTCTAATTTATGAACGCTGTTTTACTGACATATCCCGCTTTGCTATTGCGTACAATAATGATTGTACATTGCTTCTGAATTGAAGGTTGTTTCGAATTTTGAAAGCTTGTTTCTCTTTGGACTGTGCTTAATTTTACCTGTGTGAACCCAAAAAAGAACCACGTGCTCTTTTTTCAGTTTGGAATGAAAGAAATGTATTCTGAGGAAAATGCAAGAATTCCGTAGTTGAAAAGCGCTTGGTGTGAAACAGATACATAAAGGCGTCGCGTATGAAGAAAATAGGTGAAAATTGATTCAACGACTCCGTTACATACAAAACATTTTCACTCAAAGCTACATAGAATATCCGCGAACGCTTAAACTTGCCTTGAATTTATTTTTCCCCCATTCAAATGACTATTGTTGTGAGAATAATTGGGCACGCACTTGTTTGACGCCGAATTAGACGATGGATTTCTTCAGCAAAGCACATTGGAGCAGCCGATTGCCACCGTTCCTCCAAGACGCAAGCTTGCGTTTCCAAGTCCGACGTCACGCCGAGGCCAATTCATCACCATGTTCAAGATCTAACGACTCTAAAATCAGCAGAAGTTTCCGATACGTCGTACCGTCCGAAAGGCGATGCAGGAGAGGTAGATCCGAGCTGCACAGCGGCGAGAGCTTGCCTGATTTGCCACGAGGAAATGAAGGGCTCACAGATGGCGCAGAAACTCCTCCTCCTCCTTACGAGACTGTTGCTTCGGGGAACACTTACGTGCCTCCGAAACGGAGTCGCTTTCGGAGCCGAAGTCCTCGTAGAAATTTGGTGCCTATTCGAAAAGCCCCGGCAGTGCCGAGCGGGCTATCACGTGCGGGCAGACGGTCTCATTTGCGACGCAGCAGAGGAAAAAGTCCCGCAAATAGAGCTAAACGTGGAAGTAAATGCTCGTTGACCCAAAGAACCAATCTCGAAAACGAAGGAAATTATCTTGCGGGTGTTAGAGCAAATGCAAAAAGCGGTCTTTTAAGGAGTGAAAGAAATCCCTTGCACATGGAAAGGAATCTCAAGAATTACGCATATAGTCCCACGAGAGAAGAAGAGAATTTTGCCTCCTTTACAAAGAGAGCTGCAGTTGCCGAAGGAACTTGCTCAACCGTAGAAAAAAATGTTTCGTGTACTGCCAAAAAATTTCCGAACCGAAGCCTGCGTTCGTCCGAAAAAACTAGACCTGGACTAGACGGTGACGAGAAAATTATTCAGAAGTCATCTACGTCGAGGGGCTGTCCTGACTGCTCTAAATCTTGGAGATTCTACGAAAAAGAGTCCAAGAATACTAGCACTTCTAAAACCGAGGAAAAAGTGAGTTCATGTGTGAATAAAAAATTTACCAACAATGATTCTATCATTTCTCGAAAAACCGCTGCCTTGAAAGGAGGGAATGAAATTCTTCCCAGGTATGTTTGCTCTATGTGGGCAAATGATGCTTTGTTTTTGAAGGAAGATCTGGCTGGAAAATTTTTAAGTCAGAGATCTCCTAATGAGACTCCCCGTAAAAGACTCCCAGAAGAAAGTAGTATTTTGTTCAGAGACAGTGATGGAGTTTTTTGCGAAGCTAATCTTTTGGTGAAGGGACAAAAGCGTCTTAGCGGTGTTAAAAATCGCTCAAACGTGCCTTTTCAACTCCAGAAAGGCTACTTAGGACATGATTATTCAGCAGAGTACGTATTACTTCAAGATTCGTCTGACCAACGCTCTGCAGATTATGAAAAACGTGTTTCTTTGAGAAAAAAAGACGTAACAGATCAGGGCAAACTGTCAAGTTTTGCATTAGGAAAAGACTCGTCCTTAAAGGAAAATCTTCTCCAAAACTGTGAAGAAAATCATTCTCAAAACCCGAACCAATGCAATACTGTCGAATTATCAAAAAAGATCCAAAATCGCCCTGAGCTCTATGACGTTTCCTGCGCAGGTTCAAATAAAAGTTTCGACATGTATCGAACTCTTAACCGCAAATTCATTCCGAGTTCTAGAGGTATTCATGGTGATGACGACGGCAAACTGAAAATCGCCGCAAATTGTTCGGAAGACCAGGAAGGCTTTTCATCTCAAAATTCCACATGCATTGAAAGCCTTGAAAATAATTTAAGGACTGGCGAAATTTCTCAAAGTATCGATCTTTCTTGTCAGAGTCAAATGCAGCCGTGGCCAACGAAAATGAAATGCGATCAATTTCAAGAAGTCAGAGCGAAGGAAGTTAATTTAAACGACAAACTTGGTGTTGACTTTACAGTTCATTTTGATGACAGCAATGATGATATGGAAACAAGCGTGCAGGAAATATGTGTAAAAGGGCGTGGTGGAATCCAAGTTTTCAATGAAGCCCAAATTGAAAACAGAGGAGAGTCTGGGACCGAAAATAAAACGGAGTTTTGGAGTTCCGGGAACACACTTGCGGAAGAATTTGTGCATGAATATTTTGACAGACGGTCGTACCCGCGCATCTCTGCAAATGAAAAGTTGGGGCTCCGCGCCGCGAAATGTGAGCCTCGCTCAGTGTTCTCTTTTGGTTCTTGGAAACAAGAACCTTTATGATTTCAATGCATTCAGTTCAAAATTCTGATGCTTCATCTTCGGAATTGATAAATACCAAGGGGAAGTAATAAAAATCAGAAATCCTTAACTGTAAATAGTAGGCGTAATTTAATAATATGGTTAACTTGAAATTGAAAAAAATTCCTCGAAAATTCATCACCTCAGTAAAGATGATCAATTTCCTCGGAATTTTCCTAATTTTAAGTTTCTGATGAGGTTGCGACTAAAATAAATCACTGTCGTGTACAGATATATTAAATAATATGGTAATAATTTGGTATTACATTGAAAACTGGTTTCTTTGTGAAGCTTTTGTTTTTGCGCATTACGCGTCGTTTTTAAGTAAAGTAGAAATTAATTCCAATTTGAAAAAAATTGATGTAAAGTTGGTAATGCTCGAATATTTGCCGTGGGCATATTTTCATTTATTTATTTTAATCCTACAACTGCTCCTCAGTATGCAATTCAAAAAATCAGCTGGAGTAAACGAATTATATATTGTCTATGCTACTTTTTATAAAGGTTAAAATGAACTATAATTTCCATGTTTAAAATATATATTTGTTTATGTTCATATATAGTATTAATGTTTTGTAATTTGTATTCGTATCATCTGCTTAGTATTACGATTCAATACTGATCCCATAAGATGCCTATGTTTAAAACCCGCGTTACTGAGCAACTTTATTTTGCGTCAGTACTACATAAGGTGCCAGCTGTTCTTTTACATTAAAATTGCTCATGTGTCGATTACTTGAAGCTTGCCCTTTTCTCATGAATTTACTTCTTCTGAGTCAATGTTGATTGTAATCCTTCCTTTAGTTTTATGTCTACACCGAAGGTCATCGGATATTTCCGTAATTTTGTTTTTTACTAACGCTATTTCAATAAATTTTGTGTATATTTCTCTTGTCCGATTAGACCTTCTTATCGTGCGTAACTCTTTCTTAGTGTTACTGCGGCGCAACCTTCGAATTCGATCAGCATTATTTACAATTTCTGAAGTGGAATCAACTGACGGATCACGCTCATCAGTAGCAGGACGTGCATTTGCATAAAAAAATCCATGAGCACCTAAATTATTTTTCAATTTTAGCTTCCGCAAAGAAGTCTACCGCTTGCTGCTCTCCTTATTCATAATCACAATTCATCAAACAACCAATACCTCATCCTACCTGCATGAACAGTCTCTTCATTGCCTACAAGGATCTTTAGATTGTATTTCAAATTATTTCGTTCACTTTCTCAGTACAGTCTGAAAGCCTGACATTAACCCTCTTAACTTTTCTAAGTTCCTTTATCATCTAAACTACTTTCAAGGCTTCCTAAGTATGTGACGAGCGTTTATCTATTGTTGCAATTAACATGGCGTATGTTTGGCAGCGTTTTAAACTAAAACTTTCTTATTTTTTCAGTGCGTGACCGCAGCCGAGTTGGAACACGGATGACGCTTTCTATGCCTTCGTCATCGCTGTCATCTTCTGCAGTATCTTCGTCACAAGCGTCGTCTGGGTGAGACTGAACTACTGTTATTCGTTGGGTGCTGAGAGTGAGTACTATGTTGCTTTCTTTTAGGGTGCCTGTGCTTGATCGGCGTCTGAAACTTGGGGTAGCAACTCGAGAACTGACTGAGAGGTTTTTCTTATGATAAAATTTCATTCTCGACGGGTGCGACTCGATGTTTAGATCACTTTAGATCATAACTGACACATGTGGTCTTTGGTTTGAAGGGCGTGACGAGGTGTTTTTTGGGCAGGCTGCGGAAGGTCAAAATAGTTTATTTGATGGAGTGACTGCGTTGAAATAGGTGCAAATAGTTCTATCAAATGTATGGACGAAATTTTTAAAAATTTATGCGTTTGGTAGCTAGTTTCCCGCTGAGGGGTGCAACTATTGAATCTATAAAAATTGACGCTCCTAAGGAGGAAATTTGAGGTCCCGAAAGTTAGGGAGGCCTTCCAATTTTTTTGAGACAGAAAAAGTATATTTGTTTGGTTACAGATCATCTTTTTCGGCTCACCGCTTTCCTGTTTTCAGCATTACATTTTTCTTTAACTTTTACCCTGTAGCGTAAAATTACTACATGATTTACTGCTACTAAGCGCAGGGGATCTTGTGGGGGATCACACTTTGTGCACAGATTCCCCAGTCTGTAACTCCATCGTAAATAGAATTAATAAGGCATTTTTGGAAATCTAAAACGTAATATGAAAACAAGAACCAATGCAAAAGGGAATATTCTTTTGATAGCAAACGTTTCGGAATCTCCGATTCCATCCTTAGTGCTATAAAACAATGGACAAAAGGGATAATCAACAAATTGTAAAACTATGAGAAATTAATCACAATAGACCGAAAAATAGCTACGCCTTACTATCAAAAACTGAATTTTTAAACATTCGAAGCCATATGTACACATGCACCTAAATTCTAGCAATCAAACAAACACACAATAAAATTTACACAAAGAAACAGAACAATCCGCACACACATTCCAACACCCTTCAATTTACACAGTAGGGGCAATATTTACCTAATTTCATTGCGTTTTGATCATGACTCGACCGAGGTCTATGGGTAAAAATCAACATGGGTTGCAAAATTATGAGGTCAAATTCATCCGCAGTTCTACAAAGCGTAGGGAAATTAGAACGCTTAAAAAGGTGGTTTGAACTATGATAATGATCTCTGAGAGCTGACTGGGAGGGAGATGAGTGTGGGCGGCCGGTTGTATGGGAGGAACCAGAGTGTTGGCTGTGACGAACCAATTTGCTGGAGTGTTTTACTTCCAACAAAGAACCGGCGGCCCACACTCATCTCCCTCCCAGTCAGCTATCAGAGATCATTATCATAGTTCAAACCACCTTTTTAAACGTTCTAATTTCCCTACGCTTTGCAGAACTGCGGATGAATTTGACCTCATAATTTTGCAATCCATGTTGATTTTTACCCATAGCCCTCGGTTGAGTCATGATCAAAGCGCAATAAAATTAATTGAATAATACCCCAACTGTGTAAATTGTAGGATGTTGGAATGTGTATGAGTAAAGTTCGGTTTCTTTCGTAAAAGTTATTGTGTGCTTGTTTGATTGCTAGAATTTAGGTGCATGAGTACGTAGGGCTTCGAATGTTTGAAATTTCAGTTTTTAATAGTTAGGCGTAGCTATTTCTCAATGTATGTATATTGTCATTGGTTTCTCTTGGTTTATGTAATTTGTTGATTATCGCTTTTGTTCCTTGTTTTACAGCACTGAGGTTGGAATCGGAGATTCCGAGACGCTTACAATTAAAAGAATGTTCTTTTTACATAGGGTCTTCTTTTCATATTCCATCCTAAATGATAACTTCCCCTGGTCTATTTCTAACTCCTTTGATGGTCTTCAAAAGGATTAAACTAACGCGTACGCTAATCCAATCCCGACACATGGTTCTTCTAGTTATTGTATTTCAAAATATTTTATTGTGACAGTCGTTGTTGGAGAAAAATATATTTAAAGAGTAGTTCACAAACTTTGAGCGTAGTTAGACGTACGATTTTGATGTATTCTCATCGAAAGAAAATGGAAAAAAATTTCGTGGTTCCTATGGAGACGGCAAATGGAATACTGTTACGACGAGACAGTCGGGGAGGGGGCAAAAATCGAACATGAATTTCACATTAGAACACGGATTTGATAAAAGGTTACTCAGTTATCAAAGTAAGTGGATGCCAAGTAGACGATTTATTTCGTATATACAATTCTAATACGACTAAGTAGGAAATGACTCCTCTTCAAATCCCATAAACAATGGCTTTAATGCACTCGTAAAAGTTTTATGATCTCTAATGTTTGCTTTCATTGCTGGGATTGGAAATAGACGCTCGAATTATGGGCCATTTGCGGGCACCTCAAGAGCGACTCAATAAGATCCTTGAAATTCTACTCATTCATTGGATGGCGGTGCTTCTTGTTTTAGAGCTTGAACTTCGGAGGGAAATATTTCTAACATTCATTGCATTAATTTTGTTTTCATCTCACCTAGCTAGAAATATTTCTAATACATTTTCGTTAATTTTCGTCCGGAAAATAAAGCAGAAATACTTCTTATATCTTTTCCGTTAATTTTCCCATAGAAAACCAGGTCGCAATATTTCCAATATCCTTTGCGGTAATTTTCTTTCAGTAACCTGGGTAGAAATATTTCTAGTATCCTTTGCGTTAATTCTTTCGCGGTAACCTTCATTACATTTTAATTTTGCGTATCTTATGTAAAATATTTTTTATTGTCATGGAAGTTTGCAATGAATATTTGAAATTTGCCATGAATATTTTTTTTGCAAACCAAGTCACTCGTGAGGACCCACGGGAAATAAACGAGGAACAGAGAATGTCGGGGAGGAGATATGCGTCGTCCAAGTTTTTATTAAGAAAGTTATAAAAAATTACTGCTATAATTTGTACCTCAAGACCACACAGAATTACGTTTCACGGAAAAGTGCTGTAAAACAACACTTATGACTAAATTGCTTCTGACCTTCAATTTGCACTATAAATTACTCATTAGGTGCAACATAAACCGTAAGGTCGTCTTGACGATCCATCGCATTGTGAAGGCACTTAATACAGAAAACTTCGCTGTCAAAATTAGAGACGGAGCAACAAGGTTTCCCAGTCTCTCATCAGTCCCCTGACAGAAATGAACGATAGAGTCGTGTACAGAATTAATAAATGCTTTGTTTCTAGGTGAAAAATGATGAGAAATGTGCGACACGAGAAATGACTGATGTGGTTAAGGAGATCATCCCAGGCCCCTGCCAAGCCCCTGTCGGTCCGGGGGTCATTTCTCATGTTTTTGCTGGAAAAGGACCCTTAGTTGGTGGACTATTCGGTCCTAAAATTTTATGGCGCTACGGACAATAATTCCCCCCCCCCCCAGGGGGGGTGAGGGGACCAAAATCTCTCATTTTTTCCCGATTTTGACCCCATATAAAAAGAAACCAAATGGGAAATGGAAAAAAGCCCTACGTGAGTTTGTTAGAAATGTTTCAAGGATTCTAAAACTGTCTTTGTTTCTGTTCTAGCATCAAAACTGAAGGAGGAGTCCCATTTTGAAATATCAATATCAGTGAAATATCAATACCTAAAAATCAATATGTCAAATTTTTGCAAAATCTAAGGCCTGAATCAAAAAAATGAATGAAATCAATTGTGTTTCTTTTCAAAGGTTACATATCATAGTCAAATTTCATAAGAATCAGACTGAAAAAAAATCATTTTTTTGATGAAAAAGAAAACTTTTTTTTTAAATCACAATTCACAGTTTGAATATGAAGTTATGTATGGAAAGTATCGAAATATAAATTAAAACTGCATTCAATTACATCAATTGTTCATTATATTACACTTCAACAAAAAATTTCGTTTTTTGCTCATACCCAACACTTCTAATTTTCAACATTCAAAATGGAACTAGTCCTCGAGTTTTGATGCTAGAACAAATCCAAAGACAGTTTTAGAATCCTTGAAATATTTCTAACAAACTCAAGATCTGCTTATTTCAATTTCGAATTCTTTGAAGAAATATATAGCTCTAAACCCAAAAAATTGTTGCTGTTTTTTGAAATTTCAAAAAATTTTGAAATAATATAAAAAATTTGAATTTGAAAATAAGCCAACTTGAGTTTGTTAGAAATGTTCCAAGGGTTCTAAAACTGTCTTTTTTTTTGTTCTAGCATCAAAACTGAAGGAGGAGTTCCAATCTGAAATATCAATAAAAATATACCAAAAAACACATTTTTCGTCAAAAAAAATGACACAATCGAAAAAATGACATGAGTAAAAAAGGTTTACTTTCACAAAAGACATACTGGCAACATGGAAATAATGCAAATGTTAAATGCAATTTTCCCAACGAGAATATTTTCTCGTTTTGGGGAAATACCGTGCCCGCCTCGATCTCCAGATCTAAGTGCTCCTGGTTTTATCTCTGGGGACACGCAAAGGGAAGTGTTTACATTGAAATGCGTGATACTTTAAAGAAGTTGAAACTAAACGTAATACAAGAGATCAGCAACATTTCACCAGAGACATTAAGGAAAGTAACGAACAGCACCGTTGAGAGAGAACGCCATTATTTGCCTAATAATGGAGGTCATTTGAAATATGTTGTATTCCATAATTAAATATATTTTATTTTTTCATTTATGAACTTAGATTAAACATTGAAATTTCTTTGCTCATTCTGAATTAACCAAATCTCTTTACGATTTTTAGTTTTATAGCTATAATAATGTTAAAAATGTACCTTACCCATTGTTCCCTCTGTATAAATACAAAGTAAACCAGTTATTTTTATACCATACTTGTCCACTCCACTTTATCTGAAATAAGAAAAAATGCGATATGAAAGAAAGGCGGTAAGAAATAAAAAAAATTTAATCAACTCGAGAGTTGATGAGGCTGAGCTTGTATCACAGATACGCTCATCATTGTATCACAGATACGCTCATCATTGTATCACAGATACGCTCATCACACACTTTCGGCTGGCTTCGGGTAGACGGACGCGGGTCTTATTATAGTATAGATGGCATTGCTCATGACTATTTTGTGAAGGTATCTTGTTTGCTTACTTCAAAACACACTTTTCTCTTCATACATACATATTTTAAGTAAGTACATAATTTATGTGTGGGCTTACCTTTTGAGATACTATACTATAGTATCCCTCTTATTTACTTCACTACACATACTGTTCTTCATTTTTTTTAAAGAATATTAGTTCTACCATTACACAACGAGTATTCCATGCATATTTTGTGGAAGTATGCGACTGATCACTCAACAGTTTTAATTTTTCGTGTTTATTTTGTTGAAGTGCTTTACGCATCACTCAACAGATTAAATTTCTCATGTCTATTTTGGGGAAGTATCTTATGCATTACTCAACATATTGAATTTTTCATGCTTATTTTGTGAAAGAGTCCCATATGTTACACGAGGCATGAAATTTCTCTCGTTTGTTTTGCTGACGTATCCTATTTACCTCATAACTAATGAAATTTCTAACGTCTATGATAAAATTCCTAACGTCTTTATTTTATTACTCGACGTATTAAATATCTCATTAATTTACTGGATGTATTCTATTTACTTCGCAACCAATAATGCCCTGAACGTTTACTTTCGGAAAATATACCGCTTATTTTCACGGTGCAGCCGAGCTCAGAGTTAGATGGGCCTTCTTTTTTGTTGAAATAAAATGTTTTTCGTTATGTTAAGGACTACCTTTTTCGGTTCACCGCTCTCCTGTTTTTCAGTACAGACTATTTTTTTCATCATTTATCTTGTTTTATAAACTACTTTCTCAACTTACTGTTTCTGTGCTTCTTGTGCACAAATTCCGGGTTCCCTTAATTAACTCATCACTTAATGGTGCCTTCGTCCTTCCTCTCTTTGGAACATATTTGCTGCGAATAGGGAGGCTTAAAATATCATCTAGTCTAATCATCATGGAGTCTTCGGGGGCCGAAAGTTAAATACATTCCCGAAGTATTTTCAATATTTATTCCAAAATTTCGCCGTGATAAGAGATTATATTATTTTGTAACGGTGCTTTCTTCCTTCCTCTCTTTGAAACGTCTTTGTTGTGGTGTGAGAGGCTAACACTAAATTTTAACCAATTAATGTTATTTATTTCCCAGCGTATTAAATATCTCGTGATTATTTTCAGGATGTTTCCTATTTACCTCACAACAAATAAAGCTCTGAACGTTTACTTTCGGAAACAATAGTGCTTATTTTCATGGTGCAGACTACAGTACAAGGTAGGGTCAAACCAGTTTTTTGTCAACCGTGGGGCAATGGTGACGTCATGGCAACAGACCAATAGCAGCGCTCAAATTGTATCTGGTAACACTGCTTGCCCCAAATCCGGCACCACTATTGGCCTAACGACATGTCGCAATGGTGACGTCATAAGGTTTGTTTAAAATGTAGCCGCTCTTTTGGCTAACCGAACAAGATGAGGTGCATTTTCCCCATAGAAATGACTCTACCTCGTTTCCTCTACCGTGGCGCAGCCCGTCGTGTTCGAGTAGCGCGGTGGGGTCGGACACCCAGAGCCAGCGGGGCAGCGACGGGGGCACCCCACACGAGGCCGGCTGCAAAGGCGTCTCCCCTGCGCCCACCGTCTCGCAGCTCGCAGACGACGCGGCGTCCGTGCTCAAGGCGCCCTCCGAGGCGCCGTCGGGCGTCTCCACCCTCGCAGGTGAGCCAATTGTAGGTGAAGTAAACGAACACGTGGTGGGAGACATTACGGCCTCGTGTTGACGTGTTTTTACCGTCAAAATTGATGTCTAGGTGTCGGTTGTGGTCGTTCTTCAATGAGGGTTGGTTTAGCGATGTCTAGCAGACGGTTGTTGTGTATTTTGAATGGAGGTTGATTGAGCTATAGGAGGCGATTATGGTTATCTTGGATTAAGGTTTAATTAAATGATGTCTACGAAACGGTCTTGGCCTAACTTTAATTTAGATTTGATTCGACGCCTTTTGAATTATTATGATTGTTGTCATTATCTGACATGGATGCAGGACGGTATGAAAAAGGCATTGATAATTCCACAATTTTAAAGCTAAGAAAGAGTAGGTTATTTTTTCTACTTGCTGTAATCCTATTTTTTAAAATAAGAGAATTCATGTATTATTATTCTGAAAGATGAACTGTTAAGACTTAGCGAATGAGTTTTATGCTAAACTTCTATTTAGCACGAAGAATATCTGCGCAAAAAGTACATGTACGCTTAATAAATAACCACCTAGTCTCTAGCAAATAAAAGGTCAACAACTAGCATTTCATATAATCCAATTAGTCTGTAGCCAATAAGAGGTCAACAACTAGCATTTCATAAATAACCAGCTAGTTTGCAGCCAATATGAGATAGACATTTGGATGAGGGTCAGACTGCTGCGCCAATTAGAGACGCTGTAACATCAAAGCATGGAGCACTTCAGTGCATGCCAAATGTATGCCTGATCGTCAGCTCAAACAGTGAATAAATCGAAGCGAACTCAAGTTTTTAGCAGCTTATAGATGAGTTGTTTTAGCATTACTCTCGAAAGGTAGGTTGAGCTTAATTAAATTGTAAATAAAAGGAAAATCCATTGCGTTCTAGTCAGGCTATTATTCATTGATGGCTCTAAATTTGATAAATATTCGTTGAAAACTGAATAGCTAAGGCAATTGCTATTATTTATTTTAAATTCTGGTGATTTTCGATATTCATTTAGTAAATAATAGCATTCTACTAATTACAATAGCATGACTGTGTTCCTGTTTTTGATTTGAAGGTGGACAGAAGAGAAGTAGGCGATATATATATTACTCATTGCCGTTGTAATTGCTAGCTGAATTGAAAGTTATTTAAGTAATCGCCTGCAACAGAAATTAAAGATTACTGCAATTTATAGTATTTCCCACGTATAATTTCCATTTAAAGATAAATAAAGAGCTGCTGCTCTCGAAATTCTTTAAAAACTCGATAAACCTAGATTTGGGGGTGTGGACTTTGAGTCGATATTGTCCCTTTCAGAAAAAAATTGTTCATGATCAGGGCTCGGAGAATAAACAAGCAACGGAAATGTAGTAAAAGACATTTGCGTTCACCGAAGTCTTTTTCTCTACACAGCTGGTCTTTACGTCATCAGTCGCTTAATTTACCATGAAATTTAAGGGAATTGATGTTTGGTCCTGTGAATAAGTGCTTGAAATAATTGTTGGCATAGTTGATGGCCCTTTCGAGTTACGAGTTGACCCAAAAATATAATTTTTTTTGGAAAAGCACATACTTAGTTTCGGAACTCAGATCATTTGTGAATTTGCGCATTGAGGCCTGGAGTTGATTAGCCTGCTATTCACATTTCTGATTTAACTTTTGCATCGTAAAGATGAAGCAACATTGAGTAAAAATGTCCTCTAAATATATTTTATTATTTTAGAGATGAATGCCAAATAAAATCATTACGAAATAAATAAATTTAGCGGCGACAACCATTTCTTCTTACAACCATTTTCCAAATTCTTAAAACCATTTTCCGGGGTGAATTTGACGACGGTTTATTTCAAGAGCGGTTTATTTCAGGAGTGACGGTTTATTTCACTGCAACAAAACTTCAGGTTATATTAATAGAAACAAATCTTATGTGACTTCTCAGTTGATTTTTTTTCAAAAAATTATAAAACTTGCACTTTGTAGAAGTGTTACGACTTTTTCAAAATCAGTTTGCAAGTTAAGTTCAGTATTTTCGCAAATATTTCAGTAAAAACCATTAGGAAGTTTCTTCAACTCGTATATTTTAGTGTTACGTCAAAATGGTTTAGTATGAACGTAAAAATGTGGCATAAATGTGAAATTCTTATTCAGGAGACAGCTATACGCCTCCACAAGCTACTTCACTGCTGGCACAATGCTTCTGTTTTATAAATAAATGCATCTCGCACAGCGCTCGTAATTTGTGAGAAAAATATTCCAACGAGTAAAATGGACAAACCTGTATCATGCTCGAGTGCTCATTTATTATTGAAAATTTCTGCATCCTGCACTGACGTTGAAAAAAGTGCAGAATTAATCCGCTTGAATCATTTATAACAGTTACCACTTTAATTTTCCTTTGATATCATGTTTCATGGAAGTTGAACATATTACATTGAAGACATGTAATTTCGTCGAAATGGCATTATAGATGCAAATAGAGCCGTCTCTTGTAAACACACTTTTTCACGCTGAACTGTTCAATTGAACAGGAAAACATTGATTTACTTTGAGCTTTAAAATAAATTCATTTCTTGAGGCTTCGTGGCTGATTAAAAGTAAACGAACGTGACTGGAAGCTACATTAGACTTGAAAGTTTTCTATTTTTCATTGCTCAACAGCGTCCCCAGACGTGCCTATTTTCCTGATTAAATCAATCTGGGCGTGCCTTTCGCGTGGCCCAAAGTATTTTGTTTAACCTTTTCATCTAATAACTGCTTAGTTTTGCTTTTTTATCCCCATGAATATTTTTCTGGTCGAACTTATTTCTAGTAACATTTTTCTTTTCGAAAATATCTTATTTAGCCTTTTTCCAGCCATGAATGTCTAATTTGGTGTTTTTCAATCTGGCCAAGAAAGTTTTATTCAGTTATTTTATGTAGCTTTGTTTAAGATGAAATTTGGCATATTATTGATTTTATTGCCAGGATAGGTCAATCTGGCTTCACTGTAACCCTCGTCCATCTACACAAATGACGCGCAGGTCTTGGCAAACATATAAAGGCCAATCTGGCTTCCCTATTATCCAGTAACACAGATGTCGAGCTAGACTTGACGAACATATAAAAGCTAATCTGGCCTCACGGTTACCCAGATGTCGAGCTGGACTTGACGAACGTATTTTAACATTTGCTTAAAAATTTTATTTCATTATATGCCACTTCATATTTTTTAATTCGCTTTCAGACTAGATGAATACCTTTAAAACGATTCATTATCAACGCATTAGCGCTCCCAGGGAGAAGAAGTAACTTTTAGAGCTGAAGGTTAGGGAGATCTTCCACATGAATGTCCAAATAATTTTTTAAATCTATTGAAGATATAGCGCAACAGTAGCATTTAGATTTTTTCTGACGATAAATAAGTCATTCGAGAACATTTTATTAAACAGCTGAGTGATGTTTGTATTAATGTTATTGCTAATTGACGCTAATTTTTCTGTTTAGTTAATATTGTTAATGTTAATTGTTCATTGCATTGGTGAATTTTATGACCAGAATAACATATGTGTCAACTTAGGTCGCAAGTTTTTGTTATTTCTTAACCGAAGAAAATTAGGATAAATCTAACGCTGAAAATATGTAAAGTCATTGATCAAACTTTATAATATTTTGACAGGAGAAGATATGTGGGGTCCCGAGGTAGAGGTTGAGCAGGCCTTTGTTGTTTAAATGAAAGTGTTTTTTTGTTTTGTTAAGGACCATCGGTTTTTTCAGTCCTCTTCTTAAATTTTCAGCACCTATAAATTTCAATACTTCTTACTCTTTTTTCTTCCAGAATCTTGCTTTTTCATCTTTTTCTTGCTTCTTCAATATCGCCTTTTCAATCTTGTTTCATCAGTCTTGCTTCTCCAACCTTCCTTTTCCAATTTTGAATTTTCGATATTCAATCTTACTTTTCCAGTCTTGCTTCTGGAATCTGGTTTGGGCCCGAGCTGAGAGTTAGGTAGACCTTCTTTCTGTTGAAATAAAATATTTTTTGCTATGTTAAGGACCACCTTTTCCGGTTCACTGCTCTCCTATTTTTCATCATCTACTACTTTCTTCTTCAACTTATATCTTGTTTCGTGAACTTCAACCCCAACTTACTGATTCTATGCCACTTCTGCATAAATTTCGCATTCCCTAATATCCATACTAAATGGTGCCTTCCTCATTCCTCTCTTCGATATGCTCTTTTTTGTAGCAGTTAGGGAGGCTTAAATTAACCTATAATCTATAATCTAATCTCAAATGTTGTTTTTCAATCTTTTTTTTTGTGGGCAGGCGATGAGCACGTGTTTGAAAATAAATTACCTTAGTCCCATAACACATGATGGCTTTCTCCTTCTGTTATTTTGGGAGTATTTTTTTGTGCTCTGGGTAGTTTGAATTATATTGTATATAATCTAAGTTTTTAAAAACCTGGTGTGACGATACTAAGATGAGAGAAAACATCAAAATTTGGTTGTTATGAACCTCAAATTGATGTAAAAAATGAACAATGAATAGTATTATGTATTTTTTTGCATGTTTATGTGTTTTTTCATGCTTCCATTTTTTAAAGAAATTTGTTCCTCCCGGAGACCTGCTACGTTAATCGTAAGCAGGATTAACATGTGATTGTTCGGTTAGGTTTACAGTGTATAGTTTTTTATAATGTCATAAAATATCATAGCCTGTAGTTGCTGTCTCATTTGTACGGAAACATTGTTTTTTAAATCTAAAGTCTACACAGTACTAGTTATTCTCGGAACGAGTAAGTTAAATATTCGTTCCTTTATCCGTAGATTTTTTCAGCTGTGTTACGGTTCGACTCCATTACTTTTACCCATACTTCTTTGAAGTAAAGTTATTGGCATGAAATTAATTTGATGAGAACTGTATCCAGACGCAAAAATATATATGATGAACTAAACAATAGCGATAATTTTTATTTTTCAAATCTATAACTTCTCGTGTGAAATTGTAACTTTTTTTTGTAAATTTATGACTTCTATTTTGTAATAGAACGAAAGGTGGTTCGAAAGGTGGTTGCAACGAGGCAACCAGCAAAATTTTGAAGAGTATAAGGAGAGGAAGAAAGAGGTACAAAGAATGGTAAGGAGAGCGAAGAGGGCGGCGGATGAGGAATGGGGGAGGAAGTTGGGAGGGGATTTCATGGAGAGAAGGAAGGTTTTCTGGAAGGAAGTGAAGAGAATTAGGAAGGGTCAGGTGGAGAATGAGGCAAGAGTGAAGGATACAAATGGTAGGCTGCTAGTGGAGAGTTGTGATGTGAGAAGGAGATGGGCGGAGTATTTTGAGGAACTGCTGAACGTGAGGGATGATAGGATTGCGAGAGTAGTAGCTGTTGGAAGTGATGTTAGAATGCCTGTGTTTGGTGAAGTGAATAGAAGTCGAATAAGAAGTGCAGAGGTGAGATGTGCGTTGGATGAAATGAAAAATGGGAAAGCTCCAGGTTTGGATGGCTGCACGGTTGAATGTCTAAAGAAAGGAGGAAATGTGGTTATAGAATGGTTTGTGCGTTTATTAAATGTGTGTTTCGAGGCTAGTAAAGTGCCGGTTGATTGGAGTAGCGCGTGCGTAGTTCCGTTGTACAAGGGGAAAGGTAACAGGGATGAGTGCAGTAATTCTAGGGGTATAAGTCTACTGAGTGTCGTTGGGAAGCTGTATGGAAGAGTGTTAATTGGAAGAGTGAGAGTGTTGACGGATCGTGTGCTTGCTGAAGAACAGTGTGGCCTTAGGTGTGGTAGAGGTTGTGTGGATCAAATGTTTGCTGTGAGGCAGGTGAATGAAAAATACATATTAAAGGGAAAGGATGTATATTGGGAATTTATGGATCTAGAGAAGGCGTATGACAGAGTGGATCGCGAGGCTCTATGGCAAGTGGTAAGTTTGTATGGAGTGGGTGGTAGACTGTTGAATGCGATCAAGAGTTTCTACATTGATAGCAGAGCATGTGTGAGAGTAGGGAATGAGGTGAGTGAATGGTTCCCAGTTGTGACAGGTGTGAGACAGGGATGTGTGATGTCGCCGTGGTTGTTAAATTTGTTTGTTTATGGATGGTGTGGTGAGAGAAGTGAATGCCAGAGTGTTGAGAAAAGGTGCGCAGTTGGTGGGACGAAATGGTATGTATTGGGAAGTGTGTCAGCTGTTGTTTGCAGATGATACAGCGTTTGTGGCTGATTCAGAGGAAAAACTGAAGAGACTGGTTACAGAGTTTGGTAGAGTGTGCGAAAGGCGGAAATTGAGGGTAAATGTGAATAAAAGAAAGGTGATGAGATGTTCAAGAGGTGGAGTGTTTGGAACTTTGGATGTGAGGTTGAATGGGGAAGTTTTAGAGGAGGTAGAGCATTTTAGGTACCTCGGGTCGGATGTGACTGTTAAGGATAGTATGGAAGTAGAAGTGAAGCATCGAGTGAGTGAAGGTTGTAAGACATTGGGTGCAATGAGAAAAGTTTTTGAATGCAGGAGTTTGAGTATGAATGCTAAGAGGGGACTGTATGAAAGTTTGATTGTGCCAGTTTTGTTGTATGGAGCAGAGTCCTGGGGGTTCAGAGCAGCTGAGAGGAGGAAGTTGGATGTGTTTGAGATGAAGTGTTTGAAGAGCATGTATGGAGTAACTAGAAGAGATAGGATCAGGAATGAGTTGGTTAGGGGGCAGACGGGTGTTATCAAAAAGTTGAGCAGGCGAGTGGATGAAAGAGTGCTTGGATGGTTTGGGCATGTTGAAAGAATGAATGTTGAGCGGCTGTTGAAAAAGATATATATGTCGGAAGTGAGTGGTCTTCGAGCGCGAGGTAGACCACGGATGAGTTGGATGGATGGGGTGCGACGTGCTTTGTATGAGAGGGGTCTGACTGTGGACGTGGCGAGAGGGATGGCTGCGGACAGTAGTGAGTGGGGGCAGTGTATAAGGAGGTAATTTTATTTTTGACGCGTTACTGGAAGCTGCCCGCGTGTGATGGGGTTGACCTGTCATGTGCGGGGGAGGGGCTGCACTCAATGAAGCGGTCGGGGTAAACCAGCTGTTGCTGTCGGGCCTGACTGTGGAAGGTGGTTGTGCTGGGCTGCTGCTGATCCTGGCAGTTCAGGTGCGGCCAGTGCTGCCTCTCTCGTCTCCTAGTGACTAAGTGTGGTGGTTGTGGCCTGCTGTCGGCTACCCTCCCATAGGGAGGATGAGCCCGGTATATGTATGTATTTTGTAAATTAATACCTTCTATTTGGTAAATTTTCAATAGCCTGCAATGCTAAGACGAATATAGTATTTTAATCAGATTTTCAAATTCAGAAATCTCCTCACGTTATTGACTCTCCTCAAAAACACAAAATTTGATCCTTTCAGGCTTATAAGAAACAATAGTTCGTAAATTGTACTGCTTATTTAATGAGCTTGAATTTTTCATTCTCTTTGAAAAATTGTTTGAAAATTGTCATCAAATGCAGCCAAGTCTCATTGTTCGTAAAGAGTTTTTGGAGAGAAAAGAGTTTTTAATTCTAAATTTTCAGTTTAAATTCGCTGTGGAATTCTGGCTTGAAGCTTACTGTTATTTTTCTCATTTATTTTATTGAGCAGACTTTTAATTGCAATTTTTATACCAGTGTTTTTTTCCTCATTAGATGTTGTGTGCATAGCAGATAAATTGATGCATTTTCAATCAATAAAATTGAAATTTTCTAGCCTCAATTCAGCCAATTTCCAGGGTCATCGAGGCTTTTTTCTTTCCGAACCTTTCATTTGCGGTATTGAAAGTTTGCAACTTCTGCACTTTTAAACAAATTTATTTAGAAACGAGTCATTGAAGGATTTCCAAAAGTTTACGATAGAGTCGTTAAAAATTTGGTTGACTTTAGTTTCTTAAACGATTATTGCACACGAATCAAAATGCTAAAGCTTTCAAAAAGAAGCTTCAATCGTTAAATTTTAGCTAAGTAAACCTGCAAGATTTACGATAGGGATGTAAGCCGTGACGCACGTGCAATATATGCAGTGACTACTTCGTAAAAGCCTGACTCAAGGAAAATGCCGATGTAATACAGAAAAAAACACCTTTTAAGGAGCACAGGATAAGCAATAGGCTTAGGTTAGTTATGTTTCTCTATCCTATGTAGTGGGAACTGGCGTCCCCGGTGGAAATACTTTTTAGTTACTTCAGCTAAAGATAAGCATCCGGGACAACTATTTTTCATGCCCACAATGTTTATTTCAGTTTTCATGTACTTTTTAATATCTATTTATTGTGTTTTCTTCCTTTTGCGCTTATCTCGCTGTTTTTATGTACTGAGTATCTAGAACGTGAACAACTTGCGCATAAATTGCACGTTTTCTACAGTTCATATTAAGTGATTCCTTATTTTACTCTCTTGACATTGCATTGGTTGTGACTAGGGAGTGTTAAACTTACAAATATGATAATTATATAATTATCATATTTGTAAGTTTAACACTCCCTAGTCACAACCAATGCAATGTAACAAATAAATATGTTTTAAAAATTGTCCAGGGTTTTCCAACTGAATTAGACTAATTTTGATGCTCTGAGTCCGAAAATGACCTTGGTTTTGCTTAATCAGGCCAGGATTTTTTGCTACAGAAATTAAAAAAAATCTGTTTTTCGTAAAAAGACAAATTTCTGCGGATCATCAGCTGATAAACCCGTGACGATCTTTTCCGTTTTTCTTAAAAAATAGAAGTCAACGCATCCAAATTAATTCAGTTCCCTTCAATTCCCGTGTGTGAGCAGCTGCAGGGTTGTCTCTCTTCAGCGGTTGTCTCTCTTCAGGTCTATGGCTGTATCTCAAAAAGTTGACCTGACAGAGCAAAATCAATGTGATATTCAGACTCAGAACACCATAATTAGTCGAAATCTGCTGAGAAACCCCTGACGATTTTTTGTTTTTGGCTGCTACCCTGTGGAATCATAGTTATAATGTTAAGGTGTTTTGAAACATTTTGTGTACTAGTGAGAAATAAAAACCAAAATATATTGAGCACTTTTGACTGTCTCCGTGCGTAAAGGCCACCAAATCCAGTTTTGTTTCGCTGGAACTTGCATACCAAGTAGGTCGCAGATTTTGCACACAGCTATGTTGAATAATCTAAAAGTTTTAAGTCTAATTGATGGGAAACGTGTTCTTCTGTCATTGGTGGTGGAAATTCATTGAATGACTAATCCATTTTGAAAAATAGAAAAGAGCTGTTTTCTCGTTGTCTTTTGTAGATGTTGTAGACGTTTGTTCATTTCATAATTCGAGTGATGAGGTTAAATCTGGACATTCTATGTATTATGCTCCCATTTCGTATACTTTGTTCATAATCTCGTACCCAATAAGAGATACTTGTATTAAATACTTTATTTCGTAACACGCGATGAAATTACTCTAACTTGGTGCGTTGGTTCTCACCTCTTTCCTATTTTATGACACTTGTCCTCGGAATTTTCCTATTGCATGGCTCAATTCTTTCACTCAGTCCAATTTCAAGACGCTAGTCCTAAATTCTTCCTAGTTTCAAGACGCAAGTCTCTACCACTCCTATTGCGGGACGCTTTTCCTAAGCACTTTACTATATCGTGACGCTTGTCTTTAGCTCTATCCTATTTGCTGATAATTGTCTTAACACATTAACCACACTAAGTTAAAGTAAAGTTCAACTCTAATTTAAAGTCAATTGTTTGAAGAAATTTTGAAAATAACAAACATCAACTGGATAATGCCTTCATATAGCTTTGATTTAGTATTCATGAAAATTGAGTTTATGAGTACTAGTCGGTCAGCAGCATTATGAAAATCCCCTCAGCGACCACCTGTGGTCACGTCGCACGGAAAGTGTTAATCTACTTCAGGCAACGTGATCCTCGTCGTAGCTTTTACTCTGACCTTTATCTGAACCACTCGCCGCCCCTCTAATTAGATCACGGGCTTAAACTGAAGTTTTTAACGCGTAAATTGCGGTACGACCCATCGATAGGACGTTTGAAAAATTGTAACAATATTTTTAACATTAATGATATGTAATAGAACAAGTTAATGTTTGGTAGTTAAAAATGTGCGCACAACTTTTGACTTTAAATTTGAGTTGAATATTGAACTTCAGTGTAACCCATCGCAGTCAACGTGTTTATATCTTTCCTATTGCCTGACCTATGTCTTTTTCTTTATCCTGACGCTAATCCTGACGTCTCTTGTATATCATAACTTGTTTCTTTCTCTTGATTGTTTTTATAATTAATCAGGAACGGCCAAATTGTTTTGCCTTAGAACGAAATATTGCAGTGATTTACCTTGAATTATTATTCGTGAAACCCAATAGAACATGAAGCTTGCATCGAAACATTCAAAATTTAAGATCGATGTGAGTGATTTCTTAATATCCTTCAGGATGGACGTTGGTCGATAAAGGGTTAATACTTGACCCATGTTTAGATATCAAACTTTGTCTGTACCTTTCATCCAATAACTCCTTTCTTCTCTCTATTGTTCTGGGTTCTTCTATATTCAACAAGAACTATAAATTACCCTTCTAAAGATGAAGATTATTATGGCGAATAACAGGCTTTTTTATTTGCACACTCTTGCATTATTTACTTCGCCGCGAGAGTTCATACACAAGGCGAATCAATCCTAAAATCCCATTCGAAACGAGGACCTTAAGAGAAAGTTTTTTCTTATCTGTATGAAAATGCATGAGTATTTTATTTAATCTGTGGAGTTTTTGTGGACGTTTTTTCAGTGTCAAAGTTCATAAAAATTACTTCCAAAATCGATCGATATACTTCAGTGATCATTTTCAAGGAGAAAAGTTCTGAAACTTCCGTGGAGCTTTAAGAGGCATATTTTGATAGATGTTCCCGATCCCGATGAGCATTTCTGCGTTAAAAGAAGTGCGTAAAAAACTGATATTTGTGACATTTCAGTAGCCAAGTTGGGTTGCAAACAATGCTATCGTTACCAGTGAAAATTTTCATTTAATCGCGTAGGAAATTCGAAAGCGCAGAGGAATTTTCCTAGTGGCTGTTGTTGTACGTTGGGGGTCGGTTCCTTAATGAATGTGATTAACTCCCACAGGGCTGAATAAAGTTAACAGGCTTAGCGCGTCATAAAAACGCTTCATTAGACCGTATATTTAGGTTCGCGTAGATCAAGCTGATTTTTATTCTGTGTTACATCGGGTGCAAACTGCGAAATCATAATTGTCTAGGTACAAGTTCAGAAAAAACATGTAAGGTACGAGGTTTCATTTTTAATGATTCTAATTTTGTGCTTTGGGGTAAGGGATGTAAAATACATGATCATGATTGCGTATATGTGAATTAACGTTGGGGCGTCTTCCAGTCTTCTAACCTTTCCTCTACGTTTGCATTCGGATCACACTCTTTCAAACTTGATCACTGCGGCACCTTAAAAGAAATAAAGTTCAATTCCAAACTGTTTTTTTTATGTTTAAAAGATGTGGTTTGGAACTAAAGTAGGTTCAAACTATTTCCAGTCTTTTATAATGAAGCCAATTAAGGGTTATATAAAATCACTACTGTTTAATTTTCAACTTGGTGAGCAGTAAATTCAAAAATATTTGGGAGTCAAATAATCTAGAAAACTTGATTTCTCTCTCTAAAACTTAATATCTACTCAAATTCGATTTTAATATCTATTTGGAAATAAGTCTTACATGGTTTTTATTTTCCTTTCATATAAATTCCTTTCGGTTTCACTATTTAGAACGTTAATTTTTTCATAAATGTTCTCCGTTTCCCCCATTGACATATTCAAAGCCAGACCATTTCCAGACTGGCATTTTTTGCCAAAACATGATTTTATCCGTCAATGTCAGAGACTGTTTTTAGGCAGCTAGAGTCATAGATGCGCCGGTGAAAAAGTTAGACAGGGTTGTGAATTTTCTACTAACCACGTACACACAGTTCCCACGGTTGTTGACGGTTGGTTTCGTTAGGTTGCAAAGTAGCAGATTTGGGAAATTGATTTTACTGCTCGAATACATTGTTAGCTTTCGTAAGAAATATGAAAAACAATTGCACGATAACATTTCACTTAGTATTACAAGTTACTTTTAAAAAAAGGTCGCGGAACAGATGAAATATCATTCATTTATACCGATACGCAAATGGGCAATTTACAAAGTGCTACACATAAATCCCAATACGCGGGGAACCTGTTGATTTTTATCAAGGTTAAACTAATTTCTATGATTGTTATTAAAAGGTAGGAAGGTTTAATTTTAGTTGAAAATAAATTTTGATCAGGTATTAAAAAGTAGGTAAGTATGATTTTTGTTGAAAATAGAGCTTGGACGTATTTATTTCCCGCAGACGCAGAGGACGTTGGAAGCAAGGCTGAGCTGGAGGCGCTGAGGCGAGAGCTGACCCAGGCGCGTCAGACCATTTGCCTCATGCACGAGCGGGAGAAGGAGTACAAGGAGAGGTGGGCAGACATATTTGTTCTTATTGTCATTAAACAATCATTAAAAGACACAGGCAGCCGTTTCTTGCTTTTTGATTTTTATTAAAAATAACCAAATCAGACCATTCGCCTCATGAACGAGAGGGAGAGGAAGTACAAGGAGAGGTGGGCAGACATATTTGTTCTTATTGTCATTAAACAATCATGAAAAAAGGTAGACAGCCAAATTTTTTCTCATTAATTGGTATTAAAAAACATAAATGATGTAGGGAGCGGTTTCTTAGTAATATTCATAAAAAGAAAAAGGGGTGGGTAATTTTTTTCTGTGTAAAAATAACGAACTAAAGCGGTGCGTATGGTAGCGATCTTTCTCCTCATTGGTGTGATGAAACTAAATAGAATGGTTTTTTTTCTCATGGTGAAAAACCATGTACATTAATGGCCGGCCATTTTTTTTCTCATTCAAAAAAAAAAATAAATAATAGGTAAGGTGGATATCTCTTTTCTCATTGTTAAAAAAATAAGAGTAGGCAGTTCTTTCTCGATTTGAGCAATAACGAATTAAACAGATAAGCAGGTATCCTTTTTCCCTCGGTATACAAATAGTAAATAAAAACGGATGGCAGCCATCTTCGTTCTTACTGTGAGACAAAAACATATCGGTATAATTTTGGTTAAACAATGTTTATCTGAAAGAAACAAAATAGCGTCTAACAGAGGCTAAGTGTGATGCATCGTATTTCCAAAGCGAACATTTGCCTAAAAAACTTGATCCATATTTCTGATGTCGATTAATAAAAATGATTCTTCTATCGATTTGTCGTAACAAAACTGCAATATTTACATAGTCTTTTATTCTTAAGTGTTTCTTTCCAGATGTTTACGTCTAATGGCATGCATTTTTCCTCTATTGGACTCCTAAGGAAAGAGCTTCAGTATTTTCTTACCGTACCCCAATCCATTTCATCTGATTGTTCTCTCAGGAAAAGAGCTTCAGTATTTCTGCACCGTGCTTCATTCCATTTCCTGTAATGTTCTCCAGGGAAAATAAACTTGTTTGTTCAATAACATGCTTCATTCCGTTTACTCTATTGATCACTCGCGAAATGAAATTTATTATTTTCTCATATGTTATTGGTAATATATTAAATAAATAATATTTATTATATAATTATATAATATGTCATTTCCAGGTTAAATGAGCGTTCCAGTCGTATTTCGGGGGAACCTCCAGCTCGAATAAGAGTTACCTCTCCAGTGCGGCCGCTTCCTCACCAAGATGCATGTTCGAAGAGTAGCAACAGTAATTTAACTGAAGAGAACGCCAGAAATAATAACGGGGACGATCGTGGACCAATGAGCGAAAATTCAACGTGCGCAGCAGGCAAAAATTTCCTGCGCCGCAAAGAAATCCCGAAAAGAGAATTCGGTCGCAGCAAGAGTGTCGTGGATCTGGTCGAGGAATCTTCCACTTGTTCTCATGTAAATAAATCTTGGGCCCAGACTTACAGTCGAGAGTATCCTAAAGGCTACGTCAACAAAGGCCCAAAAGCCAGACCGCAGAATCAGAGGAAAAATCAATTCGGGGACTCGAGTTCTGTAGTTGCCGTTGTTGGACCTCGTCCAAAGATCACCTACCAATCACCAACAGCATCTCCTACAAAGGCGTCGGAAGACACCGGGTCGTGTTGCAACAACAACACGAAACGCTTGGCAGCTGGAGTAGGGAGCTGCGACAGCAACAGGCAAATGTCAGCAGCTTTGGAAGCTAATTTAACGGGCAGGCTAGAAAATCTGGCTCTCGGTGACAAAAGACCTTCTGCTTTGGTGCGTCGTTATGCCAACCTATACGTGCAGACTCGTGTGGAAACGCTCGATGCCCTTGATCAGCTCACGGAGATGAGGAATGCGTCCGAACTCAAAAGCAAGCTGCTTTTCAGCGTGGTCGTGGTGAGTGTTGCGTATCTCATTACAGGATTATTCTGTCGATGATGTCTGACATTGTACTTGTAACATAATGACCCGAACTCAGCAGCTGTTTGCTTTTCAGCGTGGTGGTGGTAGAGGCGGTGAGTTTTTTATTTGCGTGTTCTTCCATTTTTTTATGCTACCTAATATTGTAGTAGTAATGAATTATGCCTGTGAAGAACAAGAAGCTGTTTGACTATGTGGATAGTTTGCTCAATATTTACCGATCTGATAAACCTATTTGACTACTACTTCCTGAATGCTTTTAATCATTTTCAAAAGATGCTCAAACTTGAGAATTTCAGCAGAAAAAGGCAGCACGTAGCGTAGAAGAATCATTTTGAAAAAGCGCACTTTACGCCCTTCCTTACGACCACGTAAATTACTGGAAATGCGGGTCTCTCTCAATGTACTCATACAGGAACTGAATAGTGGCAACACCTATGAGTGATTGCCATCTTGACAAGTTAAATAATAAAAGTTGTCATGGTATGCCTCTCAGTATGAGTAGTGATGCGTGATGATTATTGTCAAAATTTAAAGTGCGCCAGAGGAGAATCATTCAAGCATCGGTGAACACATACACACACACACATCGCAGTGAACAGCACCTGCACAGCAACACAAAGGTTCCCCTTATGTTTAAAATAATTAGGGGCGAACAAGATGTTGGTTATTATTTCTTTTTCTGCAAATCATTCGCATCATGTGTGTCATCGAACTCGTCGGGATAGTAAGAGACTCAGCACAAAGCATTTTTTCAGGGCCATCTATTGAAAAATTTGCAACCATCATACAGTCGCGGGTAATTTGATATTCGCATCCAAGATGATTGGATAAAATTCGGTGAAGCTTATAAAAAGAGGCTAACGAGGTTGAACTGTTTAGCCAGAACTCTGTGATGGAAGGGAAACGAGGGAGGAAAATGTAGAGCCTTTTCTTTTTTCTTCGTATTAATCCCTATTAGGTATTCTTCCATGCTTTATTTTAATTTCCCCATCCGCACCTTTATTTCTTTTATTTATCAATTTATACTTCTATCCCTTCAGAAATCTAAAAATATAGACTGAAGGCCCACTTACCCAGTTTCGAGCACTGAAAGATTTTTTCTTCTAGATGCACTATTGCTTAAACTTGTTGCCTAATGCTTTTCTTGGAGGATTTCTCCCCATTTTGCGTTCATATATTTATCATTGAACTGAGGAGTATGAACTTGTATACTTAATACCTCTTACTTCACTGTGGATCCCTGTATTATAGACTTTTCTTAGTACTCTAGAACGACTTATTAAATGGGGTATCAACTAGTATACTATATACCTCCTACTTCACTCTGGAACCCAATATAATAGACTTTTCTTACACCCTAGAATGACTCTTCTTCTGCAGGATCGACTTCTCATCAATTCACTTCTTGCGTCAGAGACAGGAGCCTCTCTTGTTTTGTTTATTGCCTTAAGAAAGACTGACGTATTGGCGCCGTCGGGAGTCGTGAGAGCGGCTTTTTTTATAAGAAATCAATAACTATTTGTCATTCGATGATATCTTGTGACCGAAGGCTACGAAATCGACAAGTGAAATAAGTTTTAGAAACCATACATTTCATCTTGTTTGAATGGGGACAAATTCCGTACATCGACACAGTGTGATGTGAATACGAGTTTTTCTCGAGTTTATAAAAAATTCTGCAGTGAGATAAGGAAAAAATTTTTATGGACGTGGGGTCAGTTTGTTGAACTGCGAACTGAACGAGGCCAAATTGTAAGTCCGCAGCTTCAAGCTTTTATAAATCGTAAATTATAGATTTTTCGTTATTTTACCCGTGATTTTTAACAAATATTATTTTATGAATACGGCAATTGTGCGTGGCTGCTATTAGCATGTGCCAATAACTTTATACTGAAATGATTTACTTTAAATTGAGGTTATCTCATTAGATTTGAATGTGAGACTAATAATGTATACTTTGTACGGCTGTATCTCTCTGTGTATTAGTAAAATATTTTTAATGTCGTTGGAAGTGCCTAAAAGTAACTGAGAAGATACGCTAACTAGCGGGAAAAATTACACAAAGATGACCCAAAACTCCCAAACCTACCGGGTAAACGTAGTAATTGTTTTTCAATTCCGGACCACAATTTAGGTTCCGATACTTTTCAACGTGGCTCGAATTAAAATTGATCTTTCATCTTGTAGAAGTTATAAAGAGGTTACGATTGTATGCTTCTCGTGAGTAACTCCAATCGTGGCTACTTGCATCGAAATGGGGAAAGGCTAATTCAGTAAACTTTAACTCGGTAAAGGTGGGAAACAGAACTTGTCGGTCATGGTTACTGAACACTTGAGTTGTTTCACAAATTGGGCATATAGTGGGCTATAGAATGGGGTTAAATGTTGGTTTTCTTGAATATTTCACTCGAAATACTCTGATTTAATTTACGACATACTAATTAAAAATTATTGAACTAATCTAATTTTTCAAATGCTAAGCATGTAGTTGCACGGTGAACGTTAGAAATTAGGCATCATCCATACACGGAGAAAATAATATCACAAATTACCACTATTATTTTTAGCAAAGTGTAAATGCAAAATCAGAGCTCTCTTGCATCTGTATGCCGCATTGGAATGAACTATAATGTTAAGCTTTATGACCCCACGTTCTCAGGGATTTACGAACATTCCGTGTAGGGCTGCTCTCAAGGACGTAGAGTCTCTCACAAATTTCCGATTTAAAATTTGAAGACGCAAGTTCCGCAGTTCATATGCGGCCCATATTTTACTGGAAAACTTCTGTGCTTGTGTTGCCGGGATAAAAGTCGGCCTCTGGGGCTCGATCTAAATCTCCGTAGCTCGATTTTTGCGCCCTTGACAAGCTTATCATTTTAAGGACGACTTTCACGGACATCTTCCATCACAAACACACTTTCTTCGAACCTTAGACGAAACTCGCGAAACTTCTGTGAAGTGGGCGAGCCTCTCCATCTCGTTTGCGCAAGTGAGAGCTGTCGAACATAAATTGTCCGTTTTTCCATTTCCAAAAGGCTAATAAAATCTTGTTAGAGATGAACGACTCTCAGCGGATCCTTGTGCTGGTGGAGGAAGAGGGTACTGCTCGCAATGGCTTCAATATTTCACCTGGAATGAAATATATCCCGGGGAATTGTACCGCCTTTTAAACTAGCACGAAAATATCTGATGAAATTAGTTCAGCGTTCTGTAAATGTGGTGAAATGGGCTTGAAGAGGATAATTTTATTGTTTGAATACATGTGCTGTTATTGTGAATTGTAAAAAGCTTGTGAAAACGAGAATGTCTAAATTTTTGGTAATGGACGCGCAAATTTGAAGGTGGAGCTGGTTTATTCAAGAAAACTGGTCCAAAACTGTTCATACCTTCGCCTGATCTCATTGCTCGGTAACGACGACCATTTTCGACCTTCAGTATTACCTGGAATGGGAACTTGTTTAAAAATTGCCCGCTTAGCAATTTTTCAGCAGTCAGTGCGGTATGGTGATGTAAGTGGCCTTGGAGCCTTTAAAATGAAAAATTTCATTATGGGCTTATTTTTCTGGCTCATTTTTCTGGCTCATTTTTCTGGCTAATTTTTGTGGCGTATTTTTCATTTTTCTGGCTCATTTTTTATTTTTCATGATCATTTTTCAGAATCAAATATTTAATAATTCTCAATAATTCTAAAATAATAGGTTGGTTTAAAATAGGGCGTGTTTATAACTATTTACCATTGGAACCTTCGGTTTTGTGTAAAAACAGACGATTTCATCATCATACTTCGATCATGAAATTACTGCCGTATTTTTTTATGAAAAATTAATTAATTTCGGATGGTGACTACTTAATTAATTAAGGCGCTCCTAATTAGCTTTCCCAGGTGTTCAGGTAAAATACGAGGGCCCGAGCTCAGAGCCAGGTAGCTCTTTTTTTTGTTGAATAAAATGTTTTTTTAATGTTAAAAAACATTTTTTTGCGGTTCATTGCTGCCATGTTTTTCAGCACCTACTTCTTCGACTTTGATCTTGTTTCACAATCTTCTTCCTCAACTTCTATTTCTGTGCTCTTTCTGCATAAATTTCGCATTCCCTTTAACTCCATACTAAATGGTACCTTCCTCCTTCCTCTCTTGGATCGTCTTTGTGGCGGATAGGAAGGCTCAAACTAACTAATAATTAAATCTTTAAGCGCTCCAAAGGGTGACATAACTATTATCTTCATTCATGGAAACTCGCGCTTGTATTGTTAACTAGATTGGGTAAATCATTCCTTAGTTAAAACAGAATATTTTTTGGGGGGGGTTTTTAGTAAGAATCTTCTATTTCCAGCTCACTGATATCCTTTTGATCAGCACTAACCGTTTTAATATTCAACTTTCATCGTGTTTTATAAACTTCTTTATATCGTGATGTTTTTATGAGCAGGAAGAGAGAACATACTTTGTACAGTGATTCCCCATTCCTTCAATTCTATATTAAATTGTGCCTTCCTTCTTCCTCCTTTTGGACTATAATGTTGTGGTTAAGGAAGCTTAAACTAACCTAACTTATAATCAAATCAAGGTTATTTCAGCGTTTCTACTTTACTTGACTTAATCATATGACCGCAATTATTCACCTGCAATACTGAAAACTTCATGAAAATTGTCGCAATTGTTTTCGGTTTTTATGTTTTCAAGGTGACGCTTCAAAGAAAAACGTAGAATTTGTAAATGTTTGAAAAAAATCTTGAACTCAAATGAAGCTTATATTTTCGATGTGAATATTTTAACGTTGTTTTACTATTAAAACTGTATTGTACGTGAAGGTCATTTGTGTTTAGTGCCTCAGGGGACACAAGCATTGTATCTACGGGAATTAGCAATCCGAGGTGGAAATGAGATGTCCCGAGCTAAAGGTTAGGTAGACTTCCTTTTGTTGAAATGGAATAGTTTTTTGCTTTGTTTCGTTTCATTTTATTTCAGTTCACTGCTGCCATGTTCTTAATCACCTGTTTTTTTCTTCAATATATATCTTGTTTCATTAACTTCTTTTTCAACTTATTCTTTCTAGGTACCTCGTGCATAGATTCCGCGATTCCCATACTAAATGGTATCTTTCTCCTTCCTCTTTTTGGAACACCTTTTTTTGTGGTTACGGATGCTTAATTAAACAAACCTTTAATCTAATTTAATCATTAGTATGCGGAGTCGTTCATGGCTATATTCTAAATTTACCAACGGTAGTAGAGTATATTTTTTTCATGCCAGCTAATACTTTTTCGCCACAATTGGGTGTTGATTCACAACGCTCGACGCTAATCTATACTATAATAAGAGCCGCGTCCGTCGGTCGGTCTGTCCGAAGCCAGCCGAAAGTGTGTGATGAGCGTATCTGTGATACAAGCTCCAGTCCCATATATTTTGACGGGCCGTGTTCACGCGGCCTTATCAGCTCTCGAGAGATTGTATTTTTTAATTTATTACGGCCTTTCTTTCAAATAAAGATTAGTGTTGGTAATAACGTACGCTTGCTAAAGTCTTCCCTAGTGTACAAATGTGCAGTAATGAGCATAAGTGCAATTCACTGTAGAATAGTGAACATTGGAACAGTTCACTCTTGAATCGGAAGCATCAAAACAGCTTACTGTTGAACAGCGAGTCATTGAGTGGATATGTTTTTAAGGATCTATGAATACTATATTTGATCTCTTTCCTCTCGCTCTCCGACAGCTGGCGTTCCGATCTGCAACAGCGGCATCGTCAGCATTGCGTCAGGATGTCCGGAAAATCCTTCAAGTTGCACCAAGCGGCGGAAACCCTCAATCTGCAGATAATCCGGGCTTCCCCTCGTCAGGGATTTCTGTTTTCCATAAATCTAAATCCGCTCTCCCCGACTCCCACGTAGCGTTGGCCAATTCCGTGAAAGGCTTGACCACAGGAGCCGATTTATCGGCGTTGGAGGCCGCAATGGCCACCGTTATCACCGCCAATGTCGATACGCACGACCTCACTCAAAACGTGGAGGTGAGTGCCGGTCTTTAGCGTTCATCACCTCCACTATATTTTGGGTTCTGTGCCACATTTGTCCTGTCGAGACTTCTGCCGATGAATATTTACGACTTCAAGTGCATGTGAAATGGAGGTCTGACTCTGCGTTCGTCAAGTTTGATCGTATCTTGTGACTATAGGTGTGCTATGAATCGACCTAGACTTGTTGAGTTGGAAATTTATGACTTCCAGCTTACTGTAGAGGCTTCAGGGTTTCTCTTGACACATCTTACATTCATTTCTAGAGACTTTGCTAGAATTCCGTAGTTCAAACTTACACAGGTGGAAATGAAGGACTCTGACTGAAATCTGATGGTGGTTGCATCATTCTTGATTGCTTTTGTTTTCTGTACTACTACGTGAACAACTGACGAAGAGTGCTGACATGCGTGGATACCGTAATTTTAAATCGCACAATGAACCGTAACATGATAAATGTCTTCCATTGAGACACTAGCTATGCGATTTATGCATGTCCACGATTCATGCGCGCATGCGATTCATGTGTATGTCATGAGCAACATCTCGCACCGGGCTGGGCTCCTAGGCACGACACTATTGGTAGGCGTGCGGTGGTGTTACTACGTGGTATTTGCACGGGTAGCTCGCACGAGGCTGTAGTGCCAGGGACCCAATTCTTGCACTACCTTGTGGAGGCACTGAACTGCACCTCCACACCAGCGTTGCAGATCACGAAGGGCTTTCTCCTTGCAACGATAGATCGTTAGTTTCTCCTCTGAACGGTCACCATAAAGATTATACATTACAATAAAATCCTATTTTTATACACAAATTTTAAAGTTATAACACTTACTCGGTTTCAATGCATGCTGGAAAATGCACATAAACATGAATAGCTGACCGCTCCATCTCTGTTGCACTTCGAATATGAAGGTGGCGTTCAATATTTTCTATTTCGAGTTTTTCTCATATTTTCACACTTCATTTACGTAGAAACTAGTGACGTAAAATTCAACTATTTGTTTAGTTGCAGAAGATGAAAGACGTCTTTGCTTGAAAACATTTTCTTACGAAGCAGAGTTCCTTTCGGGTTTGCAGGAGAGAACAACACTTTCAACGTTCTTAGTTCTGTGCTTAACTTTGAGACCAGATAGGTTTTCTCACAACAAAAATTTTTCGTGTAATTGTGCTTGAATTAAAGTATGACGCTTGTATTGCACAAGTAAACGATTTAACCTAAATAGTAAACAAATTTTCGTTCTTAATAAACTAGTTTTGAGGAGAAACGAAGCAAAATTTGTTCGTGTATGTTGGTCTTCACGAGATGCTCAAAGTCGTTGAAACGTTCCAGGATTTAAAAACAATTTTCAAGTCATGAACCAGCGAACCTTATTGATAGCTGAGCTTAGGATCTTTACCTTCACGTGAGCTAATAAGCTAGGCATACGAACCTCGTCTGCAAGACGCACTATTTCTACGAAGCGAAAAGCTAATAATACAATTATTCCAAATTCAAGTCTGTTCAAACATTCACAATGATATTCATCATTAACTGAGCTGTCTCTACCATCGTAGTGAGCGAGCTTCACGCTCCTGTCTATTGAATTAATGTCCCATAAGAACGGTCATGGCACAGTGCACACTGCCGGCTCAGAACTTTCGGCAGGCAATGCACAACAGCGAGTGGCTTCAGCAAACCTAGCTCTCTCGTTCGGGTGCCTAAGTTTCTTTTATAGCTCAGGGAATTGAAAGCAAGCATCGTCCTGGCCTTCAATTGGGCTTTCCTTCAAGGCTATTCTTGTGTAGAGCTCAGGTCCACGGTGATTCCGATATCCTTGCCTTCTCTAAATGGCTCCAGTCTATTTCAGTGGGCGTAACAGGCATTTCATTTATTTTATTCCTCTGCTAAAACTTTTTGCCTGAATTTAGCTCTTCACTGAGAAAAACTAATCCTTATGCCTCATAAATGCATTGTCTTTTTAGAAAAAGTTCAATTCAATGTGAAATGCAAATAATTTTTCTTAAAACACATAGGATTCATTCCTCGTGCAGTCTTACGTGAAGTTATTTTTGTTGTTGCAGCGAGGCTGAATTTAACTCTAGTGCTATTTTGTTAGCTTTTTTTCTGAATTTAGTTTCCTGATCACTCAGGAATTTTTGGGACTTTAGACAGTAACAGAAGTGTTCGTAAACTGTTCTTATGGGGACAAGAAATCGCTGTTGCGATGGGGACAAGAAATCGCTTCTTTTGTGTCGAAATTGGCTCCTCAGCAAGCTGGGAAATGCATTATTAGCAGGGAAATGGGCGCTTCAGCACGCTAGTGAATGTATTATCAGCCTGGAAATTGGCGCTTCAGCACGCTAGTGAATGTATTATCAGCCTGGAAATTGGCGCTTCAGCACGCTAGTGAATGTATTATCAGCCTGGAAATTGGCGCCTCAGCACGCTGGGGAATGCATTATCAGCGCGGAAATTGTCGCTTCAGCACGCTGTGGAATGCATTATCAGCCCGGAAATTGGCGCCTCATCACGCTGGGGAATGCATTATCAGCCCGGAAATTGGCGCTTCAGCACGCTGGGGAATGCATTATCAGCCTGGAAATTGGCGCCTCAGCACGCTGGGGAATGTATTATCAGCCCGGAAATTGGCGCTTCAGCACGCCGGGGAATGCATTATCAGCCTGGAAATTGGCGCCTCAGCACGCTGGGGAATGTATTATCAGCCGTGGAGTATTTCATCGTCTGTTGGTTCATTAATTCCTTAAAAACAGAATGAAGAATCTATAAAATTCTTTTTTCGAAGGTTTCTTTATACTCTTTTTTTCGTTCGTACTGCTTCACTGTACTTTGTATCGTTAGTTTTCATAGCTCACTCGTTATGGTGCGTAGAAGAATCGGTATACTGTACAATTGGCATTATTGGTCGTACTATCGTGCTATTCGTGATTAAATTCTTGATATAATAAATACCTTTCGAAAATATGGAGACAAATGTTTTGTTTTCAACATTTAGAACATATGGAATGTGAATCCTCTAATTTCACGTAGTAATGTAGTTTTATTTTTTCATGTTATTTTCCGATCATTCCATTTTTCGAAAAGTGGCAGAGATTAGGGCCTGAGGAACGAACCGAATAACTTATTCTCTACCAAGCTCCGAGTCCCACGCTGTCAGACACCAATCACGCACAAGCACCTGAGTACAAGTAAAGGATAATTATTGACGGTCGCGTTCACAATCGTCGAGGTTCGAGCACAAAAACTAGAAACGTGTTAACAGTTTTTCAAGTAGCCCGTTTAATTGCTATTATAACGTGGGTTAAAACTCCATCTCAAAATAAAAAACATCCGTTATTACGTGTTGGACTTGTGCACTATGTATTTTTTTCTTGAATATGCATCTACTGCCCATGTTTTATTTGCAGTACGTGTGCCAGTAAATTTTGAATACTCTTCACGACTTTCCTGGCCTAAATAAGTATGAAGGTCTATATAATAGTTCTAGTTACATAACTTAAATATTAGTTCTTATTCAGAAAACCTCCGTTAATATATACGGAGGTTGTGCACCGTGTAGCCCCTAATGAAATATTCTAAGCACCTGTATTTCCCTTACAGGACGTGTGCCAGCAAATTTGGGCGACGCTTTACGACTACCCTGGCCTCAAGAAGTGTGAAGGTCTCCTCCGCTACGTGAAGGAGTGCGTCAGGGTGGCGTGGGGGCTGGTGAACCAAAGTCCTCCGTACTGCATCGAGTACGAGACTCGTACCTATTCGGACGAGCTCCATGTCCGGTTCCACACATCTGACCCCGACTTCGACTCCGTCAGGACGTACCTATGGCCTGCCCTAAGAGAGGGAGTTTCGGGGCCGTGTGTGCAGAAAGGAGTTGTCATTACTTAAAAACAGAATGTTATTTCTGTGTTTGTTGGGCCTCGTGTTTTGTATAGAGGACAAAATGGTGTATGGATTGAAAGTTTGAACGCAAAAATTTTTGGAAATGTAAAGTTTTTGAATGATTTGAAATGGCTGCTAATTTTTGGGTGTTTATTATGTTGAAATGTAAAGTTGGTTAATGAAAGACGTTATAGGTTAATTACATACATTTTAAAACTCTAATGAAAAATACCGCTCCTGACAAAATAAATCGGAGACTTTCAAGTGTCATCGCTACATTGGAAGTGTCAAACGTGTGTTGGGTACAGTCGATTGAATTGAAATCATCAAAATTAAAAGAATTCAGACACCCAGAGTAAAAATGCGCTACCAGGTCATATAATATTGAAATTAGTATTCAATGATTTCTCTTGCATTAAAAATTTGCTTTTTTGAACATGATGTTACGGGAAAATTGACCTTCAGCTCTTAGGATATTCATGAAAATACTCGCATAAATTGAGTAAATTCCTAGAGGCGAGTCTGATTGGTACTCTGTGCTCCCATAGCGAATGCTCCAGGAGCGGTGCACGAACGAGACTTTGAACTTACGCTCTATGCGCTTGTACAAATTTTAACATTTAGTTTAAACTGTAAGTAAAATTCAATATTTAGTAAGCGATACAATTGAATAGCGGTTAATATGAGTAGCGATAACTCGTGTGGCTAGCCTGCTTATGTTAGTATGTATATTTAGAGTGTTATTGTTAGTCTCATTATGTTTGTAAACATATTTCGAGTGTTATGGCTAGTTTCGTATGCATATTTAGGATGTTATTCATGAGCTTTAGATCATGGTTACGCGGCCATATAAGTTTTACCCGTCGACAAGATGAAAAAAAGATGTTGTGAGATAAGTATTGAGCGTAGCATGAGAGTTGAACCAATATTTACAGTACATATCTTGACACAGAGTTAATTTCTTTAGATTTAACGTTAAACATTTGAATTTTATATAACGACTTTATGACTATCGTATAAAAAAAATTTAATCGGCCATCGTGTTTCATTACGCCATTCATAGAATTTTTTACGTTGTTCAGAGGAGATCAAGTCTTTCTGTAGATATGCGTTAAGATCACAGGTATATAACATTTAATAATCATACAGGTCACTTTAGCTCATTCGTCGTGTTGAGGGTGAGAAACGCTGCTGTTTCTTTACATTGGGAAAAGGTGTTTGAATTTCTTTCGTAACTCAGATATTTAAAATGTGTACCCACTTAAAAATATGCACATTTCCTAGGTAACGTCGTAACAGTCTGTGTTAGTTACGACTAAGACGCGATGCTTCAGCTGACATGTAATGGGTTGGCCAAAACGTTCGTTCGTCTTTCGAATGTCATCTTTACGACTGTTCTCTTACAGCAAACATGCTCACATCAGCATGTTCGACATCAGCTTGTTCGACATCAGCATCAAGTAGAAAAGTTCTAACATTTATGCTTGCATTCAAGCCCCTTTTTACTTTGGAAAAGGAAAGAAAGCAACAGGAACTATCCATTCACATGGCATATATTTGTTTAAGTAATTCCTATTTTCTTTCCTCTCTGAAGTAAAAAAGCATTAGATATGAGTAGCGCTTTGCTTGGTCCACCATTTCAGCGGCTCGAACGCAAGCAAAACTGTCAGAACTTCTCTACTTGGAGGCTCATCACACCCTGACGTGAACATGCTCGCTCTGGGGAACACAGGATGCAGAAAATCAAGGTCAGAAAGACGACATTGAAAAACGAACTTTTTGGCCAACCCAATATTCACTCAAAATAAATGTTGACAAAAAATTCTGTCCACGAATAAATATTCAAGCACAGATTACAGAAGACGCATCAGTTCTTAGAATTTCGTTGAAATTGTGCCTCAGCAAACTTTAAATAAATTTCAAGGAATGTTTTGTTAGAAAATTGGAGCTTGATCACTTTCATGATAAATAGTGCGTTTGAAGAGTTTAATTATCGAAATTAATTACTTTAAACTGGAATGACGAGGAATTTTCAAATATTTTTTCAAGCTACTTTTCTATACAAAATCTTAAAGGTTCCTCTCTATGAAAATTTAGGCAAAAAAACTTACCCTAAAAGTTGAATAGAATTTTATGCATGAGTAAATTTTCACGCACAAATTTCAGAAAACGAATCAGTTCTTAGAATTTCATTGAAAATTGTGCCCCAGCAAGCTTGCATCATTTATCAAGGATGTTTTGCATTAAAAACTGTAATTTTATCTTTTCTATAACACAAAGTGCGTACAACACGTTTATTAATCGAAATTGGTTCATTTGAATTGGAATGACAAGGAATTTTCAAAAAATTTTCCAAGCGATTTTTTTTAAATCCTAAGGGTTACCCCTAAATACAAATTTAGGCTAGAAATATATACCTACAAGGTGAATAAAATTCTGTCAATGAGTAAATAAATATCAAAGCACAGATTTCAGTAAACGCACCAGTTTTTAGAATTTCATTGAAAGTTGTGCCCCGCAAACCCGCGATATTTTTTGAAGAAATTTTGGAACAGAACTATTTTATCGCTTTCAATAACACAGAGTGTGTTTAACGCGTTTAATAATCGAAGTTAATTCGTTTGAAGAGATATGATAAATAGGTTTTGAATATTTTTTCAAGCGATTTTTCCCAAGTACACAATAACAGCATACCACGAAAATTTGATAATCGCTCGAAATTTAGAGCAATGAATGAGAAATCACAAGCAAATCAAATGCCTGTACCTGAACACAATACACAATGAAAAACACAAGCAGCTTAGTACCTGTACGCAAGCAAAATCTCACTAAGGATAAAAGATTAGATTAGTCGTTAGTTTTAGCCTCCCTACCCGCACCCTCAAATGCGATCCAAAGAGAGGAAGGAGGAAGGCACCTTATAGTATGGAGTTTTGGAAACGCGGACTCTACGCAGAAAGGGCACAGAAACAGTAAGTTGGGGAAGAAGATTATGAAACAAGATCAAAATTGAAGAAGAAAGTAGTAGGTGCTGAAAAACAGAACAGCAGTGAACCGAAAAAAGGGGGCCCTTAACATAACAACAACATTTTATTTCAACAAAAAAGAAGGCCTACCAAACTCTCAGCTCGGGCCCTCACATCGTCCCCCTGGGAGTGTTAATTCTCATATATACAATAATTGTATCCCCCTGAGGGGACTAAGGATAAGAAATCACAAACAATTTAGTTCCTTGTGCAAACAACATAACGCGAAGAATTAAAACCATCAGCAATTAAGTTCATGTACGCAAACCCCATAATTCAAAGGATAAGAAATCACAGACAATTTAGTGCCCGTACGCCACAACTTGACACAAAAAATAAAAGCACAAGCAATTCAAAGCTTCGTATATACCCTGGGTGTTGTGCAATTCGGTGCACATATTTTAACCATATATAGAAAAACCTCAAAACAAAACGATTTTCACGAGTGGCAGAAACCTCAAAACTCCGTTTTCGTGAAATGATACGATGAAATAATCTTAGATTCCCGTAGGAATAGGCTGAAGCACGCGCCAACATCTTGCCTAAAAAGTTAGATTTTACTCCTTGGCTACATTGTAAGCCTATTCTAACGGGGATCTAAAATTATTTCAGGTCATCATTTCTCAAAAACGAAGGAGTTCTGAGGTTTTGGTCACCCATGAAAATCGTTTCATTTTACGTTTATCTGTATATGGTTAAAACACGTGCATCGAATTACACAACACCCTGTATAAATATATCAAGAAATAAAACATGTAACAGTTTCAATTCTTGTCACCGATGGTACGAAAAAGAGGTTAACTCATATGACCACACACTCGTGTAGAGACTGCATCGTGATTGAAGCGAACGTACTCACGTTTGTGCGTAAATATTGATGAGCGAGACAGTTACTCACTTCTCTGTGCTCTTATTCTGATGCCTTTGCGGGGCTGACATCCAACGGAAAGGGGGTTGGTAATCAACAAAAAACAGGCAGCTCGGCTCGGGTCTGTTGCCAGCTTCCAATTTACTTAGTTCCAATCCATAGCATTCTTATTAGAAAACCCGTTACGCAGAGAATTTCATGCAGCAGAAAGTGATTGTAGAACCTCTTCGGGTAATATCAGTGAGTCATGTAAGTATGATTCCAGAAGCAAAGGTAGCAGTAACACTCTTCGTGTTCTTCTGAAATATTTCGTGCTTCGGCGCACTCTTAAATCAGGAATTAAAAAACGCAAAAATAGAAAAAAACACGATATCAAATCCGTTGCGTCACAAAATCAAACCCGGAAAAATAAATGCGTCTGCAGAGTAATAATTTTTCAAAATCCATTAAACTCTACATAAAAAACCGTAATCATTCCTTTTTCTAGTCTACTGAAATAGTTTTATTTATATTCTTCAAAATACATCTCCTAAAATAACGGAACTCGTCAACTTAAATTTTCACTATTTTTTGGGAGTTTACAGTAAATCATTTGAAAATTAATGTCCAAATGTTGTAAATTAGAGTAAATTATAAGTTAGGTTAATTTGAGTAAGTTTTAAATCCCATTAATAAGAGTAGGTTATAAAGTAAGTAAATTATACGTTAAGTTAAACCTCCTTAACCTCAACAAAACTGCTTCACATAGTTGTAAGTTTCCTCACACCTTGCACATAGATTTGGATCATAGATCACAATACTCCCAATCCTTTTAAAGTACTTGCATAAGGTTATTTTATGAGTAAGTTATTTTGATACTCTCTAATCGCCAAGAAGTTGCTTTAAAGAGAGGAAGGATGAAGGCACCATTCAAGATGAAATTAATGTAACGAGGAATCTACGCACAAGGTTTATTTCCCCACAATGTCCTCCGCGCATAGAAATAGCAGGTTTAGAAGGATGATCATGAAACAGTATAAAGTTGAAGATGACAGTAATAGGTGCTGAAGAAAGCACT
Source organism: Morinoia aosen (assembly GCA_030386875.1). Classification (NCBI taxonomy): domain Eukaryota; kingdom Metazoa; phylum Arthropoda; class Malacostraca; order Amphipoda; family Talitridae; genus Morinoia; species Morinoia aosen. The sequence continues at coordinate 48,450,874 of CM059574.1, read as the reverse complement.
GAACTGAAGAGAGATGTATGGTCCGTAATAAAACAAAAAATATATCCTTTCAACAAACAGAAGGCCTCGGCTCGGTACTTCACATTTTTCCCAGGGATCTCTAATATTCAGCGATACAATAGTTGTATTCCCGTGTGGGGGGCGAGAGTTTCATGACCGACCGAGCAATGCTCGCACACCGGAGCAGTTGCGCTCAGATTGGAATTCGGTTTCTATTCTAATATTCCCAACGCCGCTTACGTTTTAAACTGAAAAATCATAGAAATATATACGCCACAAAGATTTTGTTATTCTACAGAGTAAGTTTCCAGTGAATTAAAAGGCGTTGTAAGCAATTGAGTCCCTTTTACAGAAAAAAATTCAGGAAAGTTCTGGTGAGAATTTGTTGCGGGCTAAATATCCTAAAAATCTGTGGGTAAATCGACTAGTTCTAAGAAAATAATATTCGTTTTCTAGGATTTCTTTCGTTTTCAGATCAACGAATGAAACTGATTTTGTATTAGATTATCCTGAACTTTTCTTGAATTTTTTGTTTTGGTGGTGATTAGATTGGATGAGATTATAGATGTTAGTTTACGCCTCCTTGAGCGCAACAAATGCGTTCCAAAAAGAGGAAGGAGGGAGGCACCATTAAGTGCGGGAATGCAAAATAGATTCACTACGTGCATAGAAACAGTAAGTTGTGAAAGAAGATTATGAAACAAGATAAAAGTTGAAGAGAAAGTAGGTGCTGAAATACAGGACCGCAGTTAACCGAAAAAAGAGACTCATTTTCCAAACAATAAAACGTATTTCACGTAAGCAAAAGGAAGGCCTGCATAACCATAAGCTCAGGACCTTACGTATTACCTATGGAAGGACTAATTCTCATACATGCAATACTTGTATCCTCATGAGAGGACACAATCAGATGGATGACACTGGTGAAGTACGAGCTAACACTACGTACGAGTATGTACCGCAATTTAACTTCCCGTAGTTCTACATAGTTTCTACGTAGTTCTACAAAGTTCTGGCTAATCGACGTTCAGTGAGGACACTCCCTGTTTTGCTCCGAAACAAAGTGCCTATATTGGTTAGAAACAATGAATTTCTTATCAAGAAAGAAGAGAAGAAAGAAAAACCGCTCATTTCCAAAAAAATTGATACATGAGTTCCCTAAACAACAAATTGGATTTTAATACTTTATCAATATCAAACGTCCGTATAAACGTACCATACGAGAGGTACTAATAGACAAACCATACGAGGCGTACTAACAGATTAACTATGTAAGGGATTAATTTAATCAAAATGTTAATCTCTTGGATACGTTTTATACCAAGAAATGGCTGATAACTTATAAATAATTCAACCACTGCCAGAGAATTCTTCGGAGTTCCTTAATTATTATTTGAAACGAAGTAAGAAAAGACAAAAAACGCTCAACTGAAACATTGAAACACAGTCGTACATTTTATCAAGTACTGAGAAAAGGTCAGTTGCAAAGGAATATACAGTAATACCTGCAAAACTGCGCTAACTCGTTTCGAAATTGCGGCGCAGTTTTGAAAACACCGCAGTTTTGAAGACACATAAGGAAAACCGAGTGCAAGTGAAACTTATTTATAATTACAGAAAAATTGAATACACCGTAATTCTGTTATTTACGTACACCAATGCAAATTGCTAGTTTTCAGGAACTTCTTCTTGTAAAAAGCTGAATTGACGTTTATGATAATCGAAAGTTATAATACGTTCAGTTTACACGTGATTAAATACATAAAGCATAGATGTTAATATATATGGTTATAGATTTTTATAAACATTATATGAAAGCAGATTTATCTGAAATTATACGTCTCTCGGATACAGCTACAGCTAATATGTGTATATGAAAATATAAATTAATCAGAATATATAGATAGGCTATTCAATTTTTTCTACAAACGCTCCTTAGTGCGTCAATAGATCGCTGGAATGATATTAGCCTCTTGGGATCCTTTTCTACTCCCGATGCATTTCATTTTGCATGTAAGTTTGTTTACGTGTTTCTAGATGAGCATGTTGCGTTGCGCGATATTTTTTTTAATGCAGTAATACCTGCAAAACTGCTGACTTCAAAACTACCAAACTTCAAAACTGCGATTTTGATTTAGAAACTGAGCTTCCAAAACTGCGCTAGTCGATGTGCAGCTGTTTTACCGTAGACAGCTTCTCAAAAGTAACCAAAGAAAAAGTATGTAGTTCAGAAATTGTGGTACATGTTTAGTTTTACAGAGTAAACCCCAACATATGGAGCGCAGGGCTAAAGAAAGATTTGCAATGAGGAAAGGAGCTGGTGTTACGAAGAAAAAACGACTAGGTACAGACAATAAATTAAAAATTATTGAAAAGTTTAAAGCTGGAATGAAAGTAATCGCAATTTCTCATGAAACTGGAGTTCCTGAATCCACAGTTAGACTCACTGTTCAAAATAAAGATAAAATTGAGGGGTATGCCAGACACGTACCAAATGCAGTATCGCACAGTAGAAAAAGTTGCACAGAAGAGATGATTGCTATCATTGAATCTATGGTACACCAATGGGCTTAAAGCCAAAGAGAGAATGACGTACAACTGAGTTCCAAGAGGCTAAAATTGAAAGAAGAAGAAGAGATTAAAGAACTTGCAAAAAGAGCTAACTTTGATAATATGACAGTAGAAGTTTTGGAAAAAGAAATTAAATGTAATGAATATGAGCTGTCAAATGATGAAATAGTTGAGATTTATAAGGATCTGACAGAAATCAACGCTCATGAAGAATATTTAGAAATGGAGAGTAGGAATGCAGAAGAAAATGATAATTTCAGAGCGTTAACTGAATTTACTGAACTCGCAACTAAACTTCAAGAGAATGCATCGGGAGTAGAAAAGAATCCCTAGAGGCTAATATCATTCGCGCGATCTATTGACGCACTAAGGAGCGTACACTTATACATTTACATACACACATACTCAAACACACATATATATGTATGCGTGCGTGCACATATACATCTATACGTACACACACATCCGCATACACACATGTTTTATATGTATACATACGGATTAAAAAGGAATATAATAAAAAATAATAAACATGAAAAAAATTTCCTTCTGCTACATTTGAAATCACAGTCGAGCTCAGTGTAATCGTATGAAATTACTTGATGAAATTAGAAGTAAAAGGAAAAAAGACTTATAAAAACGTAAAAATTACCTTATATAGTTCTTAATTTTCGAACAGAAATTTTAAGGGAAATCAAGTTACAGTATTGGAGGAACAACAAAAAAAATTTCGGGTTTCACATCACCTCGGTATTTTCTTCAACATTATACGGACATGGGTACGTGGGATACGATATAGAAACTGTGATCACTTATGAGCAGCAAATATCTACAAAATTTTGGGGCGTAGACGTAGATGGGAGAGTGGGCCAGTGTGCTAATTTTATTTACTGAAATTTAGAAAAAGAGTGTCCGCTCAAACCAAGAGCATCCAAGAGTTAATTCAATCTACCAGAATGAAAAATTATCGAAAAAATTGTGTGATTTCCCTAAAAAAAGAAGTGCTCAACTCTCGTTTTCACCCAGAAACAAGCTCAACTTCAAGATGGCGGCCAAAAAAAAAAAAGAAACAAGATGAAACAAGCGTGTATCCTCAAGGTTTGACTCGTCTCCTAATGTAAAAAAATGATCAGAACAGAGTAAGCAAGTAGTCTACGTTATAATTGAACACTTCAACACATTAAGTTCACAACGAAATAAGTAACCTATAACATTAATTGAAACACTAACTAAGAAAAAATGTGAGCTAAAGAAAATTATAGACAATGATAATGAAAAAATGAAATAAATCATAAAAAATGAATGAAAAATAATAATAAATAAATAAATGAATAAATAAATAAATAAAGCGCAAATTCACTCAACTTAAAAATATTTAAAAAACCTGGTGTCCGCTTAATTCTATTCTATTGTACAATATAATGTAAAATATCAGAAGAAAAATACTGCAAATCTTTTAAACGATTTCTTCATAAACGTAGGAAAAAATAAAGCTGATGAAATTCCCAGTGAACCTACAGATCACTTGGAATACATGAATCATATCCGCGAACACAACTCATTTTTCTTTACGCCTACCAACTCTTCTGATGTAATTGCGTTCATAAAAAACTTGAAAAATAAATTAGTGGGTTAAAAACATTCTCAACTATAAGTCCTTAAAGCTATAGCTGATGTTATATCATCGTTCATAGCTAATATTATCAACCAGTCGCCCATCCTAGATATTTTCCCAAGCTCCCTCAATGTTGCTATAGTAACCCCGTTTTAAAAAGTGGTAAAAAAACCTGTGTAAACAACTTTAGACCCATCTCTGTGCTAACAATTATTAGCAAAATATTCGAAAAAATTGTGCATAAAAAAGTATGTTCCTATTTTGAACAAAAATTATTCGTTTATGATGTACAATTTCGTTTTCGTTCTAAAAATAAACAGCACAAGCGGTATTAATTCACTTACAATATTTTTAACATTCCGATATAGAAGAAGGTAAGCTTGTTTTCTCCGTAGTTTTTGGCTTGCGGAAAACATTCGATTGAGTGGACAATAACATATAACTCTCGAAACTACACTCATATGGCATTAGAGTAGTTGATCATGACTGGTTCACACCATAACTAACAATTCAGAAGCAATACATTGTCATTGACGATGCACAATCGAAACTATAAACAATTAGCTATGGAGTTGCACAAGGGTCTGTCCTTGGCCTCTCCTGTTTTTAATCTTAATCAATGATGTCATTAAATCTACATCATTTTTTGAGTTCATACTTTTTGCCGATGACATCACGCTTTCTACGGTCCCTAATTTGAATCCCGATCTAATTGCGGAGAGTATTAATAACGAGCTCCAAAAGGTTTCGAGGTGACATAAAGCTAACAAAATAAGCCTTAATATCGGTAAGACAAAACATATTTAATTCTCATACAATTGACATATCTCTCCCACGCATTAAAATTGGTGAAGGTGAAATCGAAGAAACCAACTCATATAAGTTCTTGGGAATTATAATCGAAAAACATCTGACCTTCAAAAAGCACATTGCTCATTTTAGTACGAAGAGACCAAAATTCATTGGAATCTTCCATAAAGTGAATAATGTATTACCTGAAGAAGCGTTGCAAATACTTTACCGAGCGCTCATCTTACCATACCTACAATACGGAATAGAAGCATGGCCCGCAACTGATAAAAATAAAACCAACGTGCTCTTTACTGTACGAAAAAGAGCAATTAGAGCTGCAAAAATCCTCGAATACAATGATCGTATAAATGATTCGTTCAAAAGTTTAACAAAATTTAAACTTCCGAGTCTCTACAAACTCTCCATATGTAATTTCATTTTTAATACAATGCCCAATGATGGCGATAAAAATCTAAAACAATTACTGACTGAACGAACAGGTCATCACGACTCTTTAACTATAAATAGAAATAACTACAAGTTTCCTTATTTTTCAAAAGCTCGTTCACAATATAATATCCCCTTCATTGGAACTAAGACTTAGAACTTAATCCCTGCGAATGTCCGTGAAAAAAATTCTTACAAACCCTTCAAAATGAATCCTGAATTCCTTTTCCTATCGAAATATTAAGCATGTGTAAGATGACCAAATCAAATCTCTTCTCCTAGGGAGAAGAGATTAGATAGGGCAATTTTGCCCTATCCTAATAGGGCCTTTTGCCCTAATTAGGGCCTTTTACCCTAATTTTGCCCAACTTTTCCCTAAGAGATAGGGCAATTTTGCCCCTGTTAATGTCATTGATCTTCAGTTCGTTCACAAGTCGTTTCTAGAATATAATGTTAACATCTAGCCTTTATAAATTACTTTGTAAAATTAGGCATCGAATTTCAAGTGAACGAATTCAATGATCAGTCTGGTGTTAAACTAGGTTGAGTGAAGTAGGTTATGCATGATTGTACGCCCTAAAATAGCGTTAGTGGTAGGATGCCCGAGAAGTCATTGAACTTATTCGGGCCCACAGGTAGGTATACTCAAATTTGACCATGGTGCTAGGCTCAAGAAACAATCTACTTCTGTATCGCTTGTGGTAAATATATTGTTCATATTATTTAGCTCCACCTTAGACGTGTAAAATACGTCGGCTTGTGTGTTTTGATTTTGTGTGGCATAGGTTCAAAATGTTCAAATGTTAGACTGCTTATTATGTTTTCTGTTAACTTTAAAAAGTATTGTCTGATTTCTCGTTAAGAAGTACAGGGAATTTTAGAACTTTCAGCATGCACACCACCATGCATTCCGAGACACATGGTATTCAAGCAACGCAAATGTTCGTGGAAAATACTTTATCGTAAAAAATATTTAGTGAAACTCACTGAAAACCTCCAAGAGCTTAAATATATTTGTGTGACAATACTAGGAATTTCAACTTATGACTGTAATATTTAAATTAGGTTGGAGCACTCTCGCCAGTTTTAAAATAAAAATGATAGTGAAGATAGCTGAATTAAAAATCATTTTAATTAGTGAACGTTTCGGCTTCAAGCTCAAGCCATTATCGACACATGTAAAAGATAATTAGAATACAGAAAATAACACAAGGCTGGAAGACAAAGAGAATACAACTTAAAATAGTACAAAAAAATGGAGAGATTATACTACAATTAATTTTTTGAAAATCAGGCTATTTCTAACTGGAATGATGACAACATAGAATTTAAAGCTGGGGTAAATCTGAAGGATATGTCAGTTATCGATTTCGTAAATTTAAACGCCTAAACCTAATTCATTTTATGAAAAAACAATTTTTTTTCTATGCACTTTGAGTCTCAAATGAGTATTTTACGATTTATAGCGGTAGGTTTAGTTTCGTCTCTAATGACGAATGCGCTCGAATAAACAGCTACTCATCGATTTTCGAATTTTTTTTGCTTGAATCATGGTAATAACATCGAAGTAAACAACTTTTCTTCCATACACTTTTTCCGTCAAATGAGTATTTAACGAGGTATAGCGGTAGGTTTGGTTTCGTCTTTGATGACGATCGCGCTGGAAGCGAGTGCGCATTGCAGTGTTGCTGTCCGACGTGCTCCTTGAATTACTTGCCGCTTCAAACACTGGAGTTACGGTAAGACATTTACCGCTATAACTAATAAAATACTCATTTGAGACGGAAAGTGCATAGAAGAAAACTTGTTTATTTCGATTAAATTAACTATGTTTACGCATTGAAATTTACGAAATCGATAACTGACATATCCTTCAGATTTACCAAAGCTGGTTTCAATTATTTAATGTAAAGAGATTCTGGTATATGTAGGTCGTTTTTATTTGCATAGAAAATTAATTTTGAAAAATCAGATTTGCTAACTATTACACTACACTGCTTAGCGTGATCCCTAATGGCTGAAAAAGATGGCTTAGCTAAAACTCTACCCGTTCTGGAGCTCTCACCAACGTGCTCGAAAAATCATGTTATAAAACTACGCTGGGTGCAACCCACATAGCTAGACCCGCACAGCGGGCAACAATACTTGTAGATAATGAGAGAGCACAGTTCAGTAGGCAGACGGTCTTTAAATCTAAAAAACAATCCTATAGTACGCTTGTTTGTCAATATTGGAATAAAATCTAAGCAAATGTAAAATTTCTCCACCAGCTTTGAAATGTCCCTGGCTAGTTTCTCGGACTGTGTTCCATAAAAAGTGCTAGAGACAATAGAATTTCCTTTTCTTTACAGTTGTCTCAGAGTAGGTCGGTATACATTTTTTGTCTGAAAATAGCCTTATAAATTTAGAGATCAGGTTATTTGAAAAACCGTTGTTGCAGGAAAAAAGTTTGTAGAAAATTAAATTCATCATGCATATTGCGGTAGGTTGAACTTATATGAAATGCGCGATGCAACAAGGTTTTAACGCTATTGAATTCAAATCTAAATGAATAAAAACTAAAAAAGCTAGTGCCTAAGCGTGTAGAGGTATTTTTCCTATAAACAGAAGTAACGAATCTATGATTTTGTTTTTCCACGGAACACTCTAGAAAAGCAAGGTTATGATTAGTCTCACATTCCATCGTAAATTTCATATTAGCGTGCTTGGAATTGATGTAGTGTAAGAATTTCCTTGCATGACACTCCTCACGGAATGTAACAAAAGTGTCGTCAACACACCTCCTGTAAAAAATTGGCTTAAATTTAAGTCTAGCGGACACTCAGACAACCAGTTCACTTCATGACACATAAAGATATATATTCGCGAAAGTCGGTCCTAATGGCCGACCCATTCCTAAACCTTCTGTCTGCCGATAGAATCTACCTTGAAACATGAAAACATAATTCAGCACAGCAAGGTCTTAAAATAATTCAGAGTCAAACCTAACACTACTTGACTAGACTGATACAGGTACCCTAAGCAAATTTGTACTGTCTCATGTACAGGCACATTAGTAAAAAGGTTTTCGACGTAGTACGAGACCATAAAACAAGGAGGTATCTATTTTCAAGCGACTGATTTCAGCGGCAAATTGTTGAGAATTCGGAACAGTGAACTGGTTAGAGGTGTATGGATTCAAATCAGACACAACACTGTAATAACTGCAACTACGACTATACTTTTGACCTCTGTAGTTTGTTTACTATATTTTTCCGCTGGGTATATTGGATACCACGAAAAAATCAGTATATGGTAAAGAAATTTTCATGTCGTTGTAACCACAATCAACTTTTTGTCACAGCCAAATCTCGAATGAAGACTAGGTATCTCCAAGTAGCTGACAATAGCAATAACATCTGGAATATTGTAGCAATCGCAGGTCACAGCCCCTCTACTTTATTGTTCAAAATTCAAGAGTACCGTCATGGCCACAATGAACAGTAATTTTAAGCAGGGGGTCCTCCGGGGCCCCTTTTCTCTCCGATGGTCATTTTTCATTTTATTGTTGGAAAAGAACCCTTAGGTGGTGGACTATTCGGTCCTAAAATTTTATGGCGCTACGGACAATAGATCCTCCCCCAGGGGGGAGGGGGGGGGGTAAGGGGACCAAAATCTTAAATTTTCGAGCCCATTTCGACCCCATATAAAAAGAAAAGAAAAGAAGAAATAAAAAATTTGCGAATGTACTGTTGTTAGATGTGTTTTAAGGATTCTAAAACTGTCTTTGTTTTTGTTCTAGCCTGAAAACTCAATGAGTTCTATTCTTTTGAAATTTCAATACCAGTGGACTAAAAACCAATATTTCAATTTTTTCCAAAAACTAAGACCTGAATCAAAAAAATGTATGAAGGAAATTGTGTTTCTTTTCAAAAGTTACATATAATAGTCAAGTTTCATAAGAATCAAACGGAAAACAAAAAAATTCATAATTTTTATGATATAAGTAAAAATTTTAATTTTTTCCTTTTTTGGAAATAACAATTCACAGTGTGAATATGATGTTATGCATGGAGATAATCGAAATAAAAATGAAAACAGCATTCAATTACATAAATTTTCCATTATATCACACTAAAACAAAAAATTTAGTTTTTGGCCTATACTGTAAAGTCACTTATTCTCAAAGTTCAAAAGAATAGAAGTCATTGAGTTTTTATGCTAGGAAGAAAACAAAGACAGTTTTGGAATCCTTGTAACATTTCTAACAAAGTTATATTCCCCTTTTTTCCATTTTTACATTTCATTTTTTTTATAATGGTTCAAATCCAAAAATTTCGTTTTTTTTATTCATTGGTAAATTTTCGCGTATAAAAAAATAAAAAAAAAATGCAAAATCCCCGAATATATCTTTGTTAGAAATGTTTCAAGGATTCCAAACTGTCTTTGAATTTGTTCTAGCATAAAAACTCAATGACTTCTATTCTTTTGAAATATGCATAAAAATGACCCAAAAAACCTATTTTTCAAATTTTTTGGAAAAACTAAGGCCTAAATCAAAAAATTTCAAGTTTAAATATGTTTGTCTTGCAAAACTACATATACTCAAAGTTTCAGACCAATCGGATCAAAAAAATTTTCAATCCGGAGGACCCCCTTAAGCACACTGGAGACCAATTCAATATTTTTTCAAGCTCTCATACACTGCGTAGCTTAGTGCAGGTCCAGAAAATAGAATAGAACCGCCAACACTGTGGCTGAAGGATAGAACCGCCAACACTGTGGCTGAAGGATAGAACCGCCAACACTGTGGCTGAAGGATAGAACCGCCAACACTGTGGCTAAAGGATAGAACCACCAACACTGTGGCTGAAGGATAGAACCGCCAACACTGTGGCTGAAGGATAGAACCGCCAACACTGTGGCTAAAGGATAGAACCGCCAACACTGTGGCTAAAGGATAGAACCGCCAACTCTGTGGCTGAAGGATAGAACAGCCAACACTCAGGCTGGAGGATAGAACCACCAACACTGTATCAGGAGGATAGAACCATCAACACTGTGGCTGAATGATAGAACTGCCAACACTGTGGCTTAAGGATAGAACCGCCAACACTGAGGCTGAAGGATAGAACCGCCAACACTCAGGCTGAAGGATGGAACCGCCAACACTCAGGCTGAAGGATAGAACCGCCAACACTGTGGCTGAAGGATAGAGCCGTCAACACTGTGGCTGAAGGATAGAGCCGTCAACACTGTGGCTGAAGGATAGAGCCGTCAACACTGTGGCTGAAGGATAGAACAGCCAACACTGTGTCTGAAGGGTAGAACCGCCAACACTGTGGCGGAAGGATAGAACCACCAACACTGTGGCTGAAAGATAGAACTACCAACACTGTGGCTGCAGGATCGGACCGTCAACACTGTGGCAGAAGAATAGAACCATCAACACAGTGGCTGAAGGATAGAACCGCCAACACTGTGGCTGAAAGATAGAACCGCCAACACTGTGGCTGAAGGATAGAACCGTCAACACAGTGGCTGAAGGATAGAACCGCCAACACTGTGGCTGAAGGATAGAACCGCCAACACTGTGGCTGAAGGATATAACCACCAACACTGTGGCTGGAGGATCGAACCGTCAACACTGTGGCAGAAGGATAGAACCGCCAACACTGTGGCGGAAGGATAGAACCGCCAACACTGCAACAGGAGGTTAGAACCATCAACACTGGCTGAATGATAGAACTGCCAACACAGTGGCTGAAGGATAGAACCCCCAACACTGTGGCTGAAAGATAGAACCGCTAACACTGTGGCTGAAGGATAGAACCGCCAACACTGTGGCTGAAGGATAGAACCGCCAACACTGTGGCTGAAGGATATAACCACCAACACTGTGGCTGGAGGATCGAACCGTCAACACTGTGGCAGAAGGATAGAACCGCCAACACTGTGGCGGAAGGATAGAACCGCCAACACTGTAACAGGAGGTTAGAACCATCAACACTGGCTGAATGATAGAACTGCCAACACAGTGGCTGAAGGATAGAACCGCCAACACTGTGGCTGAAAGATAGAACCGCTAACACTGTGGCTGAAGGATAGAACAGCCAACACTGTGGCTGAAGGATAGAACCGCCAACACTGTGGCTGAAGGATATAACCACCAACACTGTGGCTGGAGGATCGAACCGTCAACACTGTGGCAGAAGGATAGAACCGCCAACACTGTGGCTAAAGGATAGAACCACCAACACTGTAACAGGAGGATAGAACCATCAACACTGTGGCTGAATGATAGAACCGCCAACACTGTGGCTAAAGGATAGAACCGCCAACACTGTGGCTAAAGGATGGAACCGCCAACACTCAGGCTGAAGGATGGAACCGCCAACACTCAGGCTGAAGGATGGAACCGTCAACACTGGGGCTGAAGGATAGAACCGCTTACACTGGGGCTGAAGGATAGAACCGCCAACACTGGGGCTGAAGGATAGAACCGCCAACACTGGGGCTGAAGGATAGAACCGCCAACACTGTGGCTGGAGGATAGAACCGCCAACACTCAGGCTGAAGGATAGAACCGCCAACACTCAGGCTGAAGGATAGAACCGCCAATACTCAGGCTGAAGGGTAGATCCGCCAACACTCAGGCTGAAGGATAGAACCGCCAACACTGTAACAGGAGGTTAAAACCATCAACACTGGCTGAATGATAGAACTGCCAACACTGTGGCTGAAAGATAGAACCGCCAACACTGTGGCTGAAGGATAGAACCGTCAACACAATGGCTGAAGGATATAACCACCAACACTGTGGCTGGAGGATCGAACCGTCAACACTGGGGCAGAAGGATAGAACCGCCAACACTGTGGCGGAAGGATAGAACCGTCAACACAGTGGCTGAAGGATAGAACCGCCAACACTGTGGCTGAAGGATAGAACCGTCAACACAGTGGCTGAAGGAGAGAACCGCCAACACTGTGGCTGAAGGATAGAACCACCAACACTGTGGCTGAAAGATAGAACCGCCAACACTGTGGCTGAAGGATAGAACCGTCAAAACAGTGGCTGAAGGATAGAACCTTCAACACAGTGGCTGAAGGATAGAACCGTCAACACAGTGGCTGAAGGATAGAACCGCCAACACTGTGCCTGAAGGATAGAACCGCCAACACTGTGCCTGAAGGATAGAACCGCCAACACTGTGGCTGGAAGATAGAACCGCCAACACTGTGGCTGGAAGATAGAACCGCCAACACTCAGGCTGAAGGATAGAACCACCAACACTGGGGCTGAAAGATAGAACCGCCAACACTCAGGCTAAAGGATAGAACCGCCAACACTGTGGCTGAAAGAACCGCCAACACTGTGGCTGAAGGATAGAACCGTCAACACAGTGGCTGAAGGATAGAACCGCCAACACTGTGGCTGAAGGATAGAACCGTCAACACTGTGGCTGAAGGATAGAACCGCCAACACTGTGGCTGAAGGATAGAACCGCCAACACTGTGGCTGAAGGATAGAACCGTCAACACAGTGGCTGAAAGATAGAACCGCCAACACTCAGGCTAAAGGATAGAACCGCCAACACTGTGGCTGAAAGATAGAACCGCCAACACTGTGGCTGAAGGATAGAACCGTCAACACAGTGGCTGAAGGATAGAACCGTCAACACAGTGGCTGAAGGATAGAACCACCAACACTGTGGCTGAAGGATAGAACCGCCAACACTGTGGCTGAAGGATAGAACCGTCATCACAGTGGCTGAAGGATAGAACCGCCAACACATGGGCTGAAGGATAGAACCGCCAACACTGTGGCTGAAGGATAGAACCGCCAACACTGTGGCTGAAGGATAGAACCGCCAACACTGTGGCTAAAGGATAGAACCACCAACACTGTGGCTGAAGGATAGAACCGCCAACACTGTGGCTGAAGGATAGAACCGCCAAAACTGTGGCTAAAGAATAGAACCGCCAACACTGTGGCTAAAGGATAGAACCGCCAACTCTGTGGCTGAAGGATAGAACCATCAACACAGTGGCTGAAGGATAGAACCACCAACACTGTGGCTGAAGGATTGAACCGCCAACACTGTGGCTGAAGGATAGAACCGCCAACACTGTGGCTGAAGGATAGAACCGTCATCACAGTGGCTGAAGGATAGAACCGCCAACACATGGGCTGAAGGATAGAACCGCCAACACTGTGGCAGAAGGATAGAACCGCCAACACTGTGGCTGAAAGATAGAACCGCTAACACTGTGGCTGAAGGATAGAACCGCCAACTCTGTGGCTGAAGGATAGAACCGCCAACACTCAGGCTGAAGGATAGAACCACCAACACTGTAACAGGAGGATAGAACCATCAACACTGTGGCTGAATGATAGAACTGCCAACACTGTGGCTAAAGGATAGAACCGCCAACACTGTGGCTAAAGGATAGAACCGCCAACACTCAGGCTGAAGGATGGAACCGCCAACACTCAGGCTGAAGGATAGAACCGCCAACACTCAGGCTGAAGGATAGAACCGCCAACACTGGGGCTGAAGGATAGAACCGCCAACACTGGGGCTGAAGGATAGAACCGCCAACACTGTGGCTGAAGGATAGAGCCGCCAACACTGTGGCTGAAGGATAGAACCACCAACACTGTGGCTGAAAGATAGAACCGCCAACACTCAGGCTAAAGGATAGAACCGCCAACACTGTGGCTGAAAGAACCGCCAACACTGTGGCTGAAGGATAGAACCGCCAACACTGTGGCTGATGGATAGAACCGTCAACACAGTGGCTGAAGGATAGAACCGCCAACACTGTGGCTGAAGGATATAACCACTAACCCTGTGGCTGGAGGATCGAACCGTCAACACTGGGGCAGAAGGATAGAACCGCCAACACTGTGGCGGAAGGATAGAACCGTCAACACAATGGTTGAAGGATAGAACCGCCAACACTGTGGCTGAAGGATAGAACCGTCAACACAGTGGCTGAAGGATAGAACCGCCAACACTGTGGCTGAAGGATAGAACCGCCAACACTGTGGCTGAAAGATAGAACCGCCAACTCTGTGGCTGAAGGATAGAACCGTCAATACAGTGGCTGAAGGATAGAACCGTCAACACAGTGGCTGAAGGATAGAACCGCCAACTCTGTGCCTGAAGGATAGAACCGCCAACACTGTGGCTGGAAGATAGAACCGCCAACACTGTGGCTGGAAGATAGAACCGCCAACACTCAGGCTGAAGGATAGAACCACCAACACTGTGGCTGAAAGATAGAACCGCACACTCAGGCTAAAGGATAGAACCGCCAACGCTGTGGCTGAAAGAACCGCCAACACTGTGGCTGAAGGATAGAACCGTCAACACAGTGGCTGAAGGATAGAACCGCCAACACTGTGGCTGAAGGATAGAACCGCCAACACTGTGGCTGAAGGATAGAACCGCCAACACTGTGGCTGAAGGATAGAACCGCCAACACTGTGGCTGAAGGATAGAACCGTCAACATAGTGGCTGAAAGATAGAACCGCCAACACTCAGGCTAAAGGATAGAACCGCCAACACTGTGGCTGAAAGATAGAACCGCCAACACTGAGGCTGAAGGATAGAACCGTCAACACAGTGGCTGAAGGATAGAACCACCAACACTGTGGCTGAAGGATTGAACCGCCAACACTGTGGCTGAAGGATAGAACCGCCAACACTGTGGCTGAAGGATAGAACCGTCATCACAGTGGCTGAAGGATAGAACCGCCAACACATTGGCTGAAGGATAGAACCGCCAACACTGTGGCTGAAGGATAGAACCGCCAACACTGTGGCTGAAGGATAGAACCGCCAACACTGTGGCTGAAGGATAGAACCGCCAACACTGTGGCTAAAGGATAGAACCGCCAACACTCAGGCTAAAGGATAGAACCGCCAACACTGTGGCTGAAAGATAGAACCGCCAACACTGTGGCTGAAGGATAGAACCGTCAACACAGTGGCTGAAGGATAGAACCACCAACACTGTGGCTGAAGGATTGAACCGCCAACACTGTGGCTGAAGGATAGAACCGCCAACACTGTGGCTGAAGGATAGAACCGTCATCACAGTGGCTGAAGGATAGAACCGCCAACACATGGGCTGAAGGATAGAACCGCCAACACTGTGGCTGAAGGATAGAACCGCCAACACTGTGGCTGAAGGATAGAACCGCCAACACTGTGGCTAAAGGATAGAACCGCCAACACTGTGGCTGAAGGATAGAACCGAAAACACTGTGGCTGAAGGATAGAACCGCCAAAACTGTGGCTAAAGAATAGAACCGCCAACACTGTGGCTAAAGGATAGAACCGCCAACTCTGTGGCTGAAGGATAGAACCGTCAACACAGTGGCTGAAGGATAGAACCGCCAACACTGTGGCTGGAGGATAGAACCGTCATCACAGTGGCTGAAGGATAGAACCGCCAACACATGGGCTGAAGGATAGAACCGCCAACACTGTGGCTGAAGGATAGAACCGCCAACACTGTGGCTGAAAGATAGAACCGCTAACACTGTGGCTGAAGGATAGAACCGCCAACTCTGTGGCTGAAGGATAGAACCACCAACACTAAGGCTGAAGGATAGAACCACCAACACTGTAACAGGAGGATAGAACCATCAACACTGTGGCTGAATGATAGAACTGCAAACACTGGGGCTGAAGGATAGAACCGCCAACACTGTGGCTGAAGGATAGAGCCGCCAACACTGTGGCTGAAGGATAGAACCGCCAACACTGGGGCTGAAGGATAGAACCGCCAACACTGTGGC
This sequence comes from Morinoia aosen, assembly GCA_030386875.1. Classification (NCBI taxonomy): domain Eukaryota; kingdom Metazoa; phylum Arthropoda; class Malacostraca; order Amphipoda; family Talitridae; genus Morinoia; species Morinoia aosen. Next base: position 48,434,656 of record CM059574.1, on the reverse strand, counting down.
TGAAGGATAGAGCCGCCAACACTGTGGCTGAAGGATAGAACCGCCAACACTCAGGCTGAAGGATGGAACCGCGAACACTCAGGCTGAAGGATAGAACCGCCAACACTCAGGCTGAAGGATAGAACCGCCAACACTGGGGCTGAAGGATAGAACCGCCAACACTGGGGCTGAAGGATAGAACCGCCAACACTGTGGCTGAAGGATAGAGCCGCCAACACTGTGGCTGAAGGATAGAACCACCAACACTGTGGCTGAAAGATAGAACCGCCAACACTCAGGCTAAAGGATAGAACCGCCAACACTGTGGCTGAAAGAACCGCCAACACTGTGGCTGAAGGATAGAACCGCCAACACTGTGGCTGATGGATAGAACCGTCAACACAGTGGCTGAAGGATAGAACCGCCAACACTGTGGCTGAAGGATAGAACCGCCAACACTGTGGCTGAAGGATTTAACCACTAACACTGTGGCTGGAGGATCGAACCGTCAACACTGGGGCAGAAGGATAGAACCGCCAACACTGTGGCGGAAGGATAGAACCGTCAACACAGTGGCTGAAGGATAGAACCGCCAACACTGTGGCTGAAGGATAGAACCGTCAACACAGTGGCTGAAGGATAGAACCGCCAACACTGTGGCTGAAGGATAGAACCGCCAACACTGTGGCTGAAAGATAGAACCGCCAACACTGTGGCTGAAGGATAGAACCGTCAACACAGTGGCTGAAGGATAGAACCGTCAACACAGTGGCTGAAGGATAGAACCACCAACACTGTGCCTGAAGGATAGAACCGCCAACACTGTGGCTGGAAGATAGAACCGCCAACACTGTGGCTGGAAGATAGAACCGCCAACACTGTGGCTGGAAGATAGAACCGCCAACACTCAGGCTGAAGGATAGAACCACCAACACTGTGGCTGAAAGATAGAACCGCCAACACTCAGGCTAAATGATAGAACCGCCAACGCTGTGGCTGAAAGAACCGCCAACACTGTGGCTGAAGGATAGAACCGTCAACACAGTGGCTGATGGATAGAACCGCCAACACTGTGGCTGAAGGATAGAACCGCCAACACTGTGGCTGAAGGATAGAACCGCCAACACTGTGGCTGAAGGATAGAACCGCCAACACTGTGGCTGAAGGATAGAACCGTCAACATAGTGGCTGAAAGATAGAACCGCCAACACTCAGGCTAAAGGATAGAACCGCCAACACTGTGGCTGAAAGATAGAACCGCCAACACTGAGGCTGAAGGATAGAACCGTCAACACAGTGGCTGAAGGATAGAACCACCAACACTGTGGCTGAAGGATTGAACCGCCAACACTGTGGCTGAAGGATAGAACCGCCAACACTGTGGCTGAAGGATAGAACCGTCATCACAGTGGCTGAAGGATAGAACCGCCAACACATTGACTGAGGGATAGAACCGCCAACACTGTGGCTGAAGGATAGAACCGCCAACACTGTGGCTGAAGGATAGAACCGCCAACACTGTGGCTGAAGGATAGAACCGCCAACACTGTGGCTAAAGGATAGAACCGCCAACACTGTGGCTGAAGGATAGAACCGCCAACACTGTGGCTGAAGGATAGAACCGCCAACACTGTGGCTAAAGAATAGAACCGCCAACACTGTGGCTAAAGGATAGAACCGCCAACTCTGTGGCTGAAGGATAGAACCGCCAACACTCAGGCTGAAGGATAGAAATACCAACACTGTAACAGGAGGATAGAACCATCAACACTGTGGCTGAATGATAGAACCATCAACACTGTGGCTGAATGATAGAACTGCCAACACTGTGGCTAAAGGATAGAAACGCCAACACTCAGGCTGAAGGATGGAACCGCCAACACTCAGGCTGAAGGATAGAACCGCCAACACTGGGGCTGAAGGATAGAACCGCCAACACTGGGGCTGAAGGATAGAACCGCCAACACTGTGGCTGAAGGATAGAACCGCCAACACTGTGGCTGAAGGATAGAACCGTCAACACATTGGCTGAAGGATAGAACCGCCAACACTGTGGCTGAAGGATAGAACCGCCAACACTGTTACTGAAAGATAGAACCGCCAACACTGTGGCTGAAGGATAGAACCGTCAATACAGTGGCTGAAGGATAGAACCGTCAACACAGTGGCTGAAGGATAGAACCGCCAACACTGTGCCTGAAGGATAGAACCGCCAACACTGTGGCTGGAAGGTAGAACCGCCAACACTGTGGCTGGAAGATAGAACCGCCAACACTCAGGCTGAAGGATAGAACCACCAACACTGTGGCTGAAAGATAGAACCGCCAACACTCAGGCTAAAGGATAGAACCGCCAACGCTGTGGCTGAAAGAACCGCCAACACTGTGGCTGAAGGATAGAACCGTCAACACAGTGGCTGAAGGATAGAACCGCCAACACTGTGGCTGAAGGATAGAACCGCCAACACTGTGGCTGAAGGATAGAACCGCCAACACTGTGGCTGAAGGATAGAACCGCCAACACTGTGGCTGAAGGATAGAACCGTCAACATAGTGGCTGAAAGATAGAACCGCCAACACTCAGGCTAAAGGATAGAACCGCCAACACTGTGGCTGAAAGATAGAACCGCCAACACTGAGGCTGAAGGATAGAACCGTCAACACAGTGGCTGAAGGATAGAACCACCAACACTGTGGCTGAAGGATTGAACCGCCAACACTGTGGCTGAAGGATAGAACCGCCAACACTGTGGCTGAAGGATAGAACCGTCATCACAGTGGCTGAAGGATAGAACCGCCAACACATTGGCTGAAGGATAGAACCGCCAACACTGTGGCTGAAGGATAGAACCGCCAACACTGTGGCTGAAGGATAGAACCGCCAACACTGTGGCTGAAGGATAGAACCGCCAACACTGTGGCTAAAGGATAGAACCGCCAACACTCAGGCTAAAGGATAGAACCGCCAACACTGTGGCTGAAAGATAGAACCGCCAACACTGTGGCTGAAGGATAGAACCGTCAACACAGTGGCTGAAGGATAGAACCACCAACACTGTGGCTGAAGGATTGAACCGCCAACACTGTGGCTGAAGGATAGAACCGCCAACACTATGGCTGAAGGATAGAACCGTCATCACAGTGGCTGAAGGATAGAACCGCCAACACATGGGCTGAAGGATAGAACCGCCAACACTGTGGCTGAAGGATAGAACCGCCAACACTGTGGCTGAAGGATAGAACCGCCAACACTGTGGCTAAAGGATAGAACCGCCAACACTGTGGCTGAAGGATAGAACTGCCAACACTGTGGCTGAAGGATAGAACCGCCAAAACTGTGGCTAAAGAATAGAACCGCCAACACTGTGGCTAAAGGATAGAACCGCCAACTCTGTGGCTGAAGGATAGAACCGTCAACACAGTGGCTGAAGGATAGAACCACCAACACTGTGGCTGAAGGATTGAACCGCCAACACTGTGGCTGAAGGATAGAACCGCCAACACTGTGGCTGAAGGATAGAACCGTCATCACAGTGGCTGAAGGATAGAACCGCCAACACATGGGCTGAAGGATAGAACCGCCAACACTGTGGCTGAAGGATAGAACCGCCAACACTGTGGCTGAAAGATAGAACTGCTAACACTGTGGCTGAAGGATAGAACCGCCAACTCTGTGGCTGAAGGATAGAACCGCCAACACTAAGGCTGAGGGATAGAACCACCAACACTGTAACAGGAGGATAGAACCATCAACACTGTGGCTGAATGATAGAACTGCAAACACTGGGGCTGAAGGATAGAACCGCCAACACTGTGGCTGAAGGATAGAGCCGCCAACACTGTGGCTGAAGGATAGAACCGCCAACACTGGGGCTGAAGGATAGAACCGCCAACACTGTGGCTGAAGGATAGAGCTGCCAACACTGTGGCTGAAGGATAGAACCGCCAACACTCAGGCTGAAGGATGGAACCGCCAACACTCAGGCTGAAGGATAGAACCGCCAACACTCAGGCTGAAGGATAGAACCGCCAACACTGGGGCTGAAGGATAGAACCGCCAACACTGGGGCTGAAGGATAGAACCGCCAACACTGTGGCTGAAGGATAGAGCCGCCAACACTGTGGCTGAAGGATAGAACCACCAACACTGTGGCTGAAAGATAGAACCGCCAACACTCAGGCTAAAGGATAGAACCGCCAACACTGGGGCTGAAAGAACCGCCAACACTGTGGCTGAAGGATAGAACCGCCAACACTGTGGCTGATGGATAGAACCGTCAACACAGTGGCTGAAGGATAGAACCGCCAACACTGTGGCTGAAGGATAGAACCGCCAACACTGTGGCTGAAGGATATAACCACTAACACTGTGGCTGGAGGATCGAACCGTCAACACTGGGGCAGAAGGATAGAACCGCCAACACTGTGGCGGAAGGATAGAACCGTCAACACAGTGGCTGAAGGATAGAACCGCCAACACTGTGGCGGAAGGATAGAACCGTCAACACAGTGGCCGAAGGATAGAACCGCCAACACTGTGGCTGAAGGATAGAACCGTCAACACAGTGGCTGAAGGATAGAACCGCCAACACTGTGGCTGAAGGATAGAACCGCCAACACTGTGGCTGAAAGATAGAACCGCCAACACTGTGGCTGAAGGATAGAACCGTCAACACAGTGGCTGAAGGATAGAACCGTCAACACAGTGGCTGAAGGATAGAACCGCCAACACTGTGCCTGAAGGATAGAACCGCCAACACTGTGGCTGGAAGATAGAACCGCCAACACTGTGGCTGGAAGATAGAACCGCCAACACTGTGGCTGGAAGATAGAACCGCCAACACTCAGGCTGAAGGATAGAACCACCAACACTGTGGCTGAAAGATAGAACCGCCAACACTCAGGCTAAATGATAGAACCGCCAACGCTGTGGCTGAAAGAACCGCCAACACTGTGGCTGAAGGATAGAACCGTCAACACAGTGGCTGATGGATAGAACCGCCAACACTGTGGCTGAAGGATAGAACCGCCAACACTGTGGCTGAAGGATAGAACCGCCAACACTGTGGCTGAAGGATAGAACCGCCAACACTGTGGCTGAAGGATAAAACCGTCAACATAGTGGCTGAAAGATAGAACCGCCAACACTCAGGCTAAAGGATAGAACCGCCAACACTGTGGCTGAAAGATAGAACCGCCAACACTGAGGCTGAAGGATAGAACCGTCAACACAGTGGCTGAAGGATAGAACCACCAACACTGTGGCTGAAGGATTGAACCGCCAACACTGTGGCTGAAGGATAGAACCGCCAACACTGTGGCTGAAGGATAGAACCGTCATCACAGTGGCTGAAGGATAGAACCGCCAACACATTGACTGAGGGATAGAACCGCCAACACTGTGGCTGAAGGATAGAACCGCCAACACTGTGGCTGAAGGATAGAACCGCCAACACTGTGGCTGAAGGATAGAACCGCCAACACTGTGGCTAAAGGATAGAACCGCCAACACTGTGGCTGAAGGATAGAACCGCCAACACTGTGGCTGAAGGATAGAACCGCCAACACTGTGGCTAAAGAATAGAACCGCCAACACTGTGGCTAAAGGATAGAATCGCCAACTCTGTGGCTGAAGGATAGAACCGCCAACACTCAGGCTGAAGGATAGAACCACCAACACTGTAACAGGAGGATAGAACCATCAACACTGTGGCTGAATGATAGAACCATCAACACTGTGGCTGAATGATAGAACTGCCAACACTGTGGCTAAAGGATAGAACCGCCAACACTCAGGCTGAAGGATGGAACCGCCAACACTCAGGCTGAAGGATAGAACCGCCAACACTGGGGCTGAAGGATAGAACCGCCAACACTGGGGCTGAAGGATAGAACCGCCAACACTGTGGCTGAAGGATAGAACCGCCAACACTGTGGCTGAAGGATAGAACCGTCAACACAGTGGCTGAAGGATAGAACCGCCAACACTGTGGCTGAAGGATAGAACCGCCAACACTGTGGCTGAAAGATAGAACCGCCAACACTGTGGCTGAAGGATAGAACCGTCAATACAGTGGCTGAAGGATAGAACCGTCAACACAGTGGCTGAAGGATAGAACCGCCAACACTGTGCCTGAAGGATAGAACCGCCAACACTGTGGCTGGAAGATAGAACCGCCAACACTGTGGCTGGAAGATAGAACCGCCAACACTCAGGCTGAAGGATAGAACCACCAACACTGTGGCTGAAAGATAGAACCGCCAACACTCAGGCTAGAGGATAGAACCGCCAACGCTGTGGCTGAAAGAACCGCCAACACTGTGGCTGAAGGATAGAACCGTCAACACAGTGGCTGAAGGATAGAACCGCCAACACTGTGGCTGAAGGATAGAACCGCCAACACTGTGGCTGAAGGATAGAACCGCCAACACTGTGGCTGAAGGATAGAACCGCCAACACTGTGGCTGAAGGATAGAACCGTCAACATAGTGGCTGAAAGATAGAACCGCCAACACTCAGGCTAAAGGATAGAACCGCCAACACTGTGGCTGAAAGATAGAACCGCCAACACTGAGGCTGAAGGATAGAACCGTCAACACAGTGGCTGAAGGATAGAACCACCAACACTGTGGCTGAAGGATTGAACCGCCAACACTGTGGCTGAAGGATAGAACCGCCAACACTGTGGCTGAAGGATAGAACCGTCATCACAGTGGCTGAAGGATAGAACCGCCAACACATTGGCTGAAGGATAGAACCGCCAACACTGTGGCTGAAGGATAGAACCGCCAACACTGTGGCTGAAGGATAGAACCGCCAACACTGTGGCTGAAGGATAGAACCGCCAACACTGTGGCTAAAGGATAGAACCGCCAACACTCAGGCTAAAGGATAGAACCGCCAACACTGTGGCTGAAAGATAGAACCGCCAACACTGTGGCTGAAGGATAGAACCGTCAACACAGTGGCTGAAGGATAGAACCACCAACACTGTGGCTGAAGGATTGAACCGCCAACACTGTGGCTGAAGGAAAGAACCGCCAACACTATGGCTGAAGGATAGAACCGTCATCACAGTGGCTGAAGGATAGAACCGCCAACACATGGGCTGAAGGATAGAACCGCCAACACTGTGGCTGAAGGATAGAACCGCCAACACTGTGGCTGAAGGATAGAACCGCCAACACTGTGGCTAAAGGATAGAACCGCCAACACTGTGGCTGAAGGATAGAACCGCCAACACTGTGGCTGAAGGATAGAACCGCCAAAACTGTGGCTAAAGAATAGAACCGCCAACACTGTGGCTAAAGGATAGAACCGCCAACTCTGTGGCTGAAGGATAGAACCGTCAACACAGTGGCTGAAGGATAGAACCACCAACACTGTGGCTGAAGGATTGAACCGCCAACACTGTGGCTGAAGGATAGAACCGCCAACACTGTGGCTGAAGGATAGAACCGTCATCACAGTGGCTGAAGGATAGAACCGCCAACACATGGGCTGAAGGATAGAACCGCCAACACTGTGGCTGAAGGATAGAACCGCCAACACTGTGGCTGAAAGATAGAACCGCTAACACTGTGGCTGAAGGATAGAACCGCCAACTCTGTGGCTGAAGGATAGAACCGCCAACACTAAGGCTGAGGGATAGAACCACCAACACCGTAACAGGAGGATAGAACCATCAACACTGTGGCTGAATGATAGAACTGCAAACACTGGGGCTGAAGGATAGAACCGCCAACACTGTGGCTGAAGGATAGAGCCGCCAACACTGTGGCTGAAGGATAGAACCGCCAACACTGGGGCTGAAGGATAGAACCGCCAACACTGTGGCTGAAGGATAGAGCCGCCAACACTGTGGCTGAAGGATAGAACCGCCAACACTCAGGCTGAAGGATGGAACCGCCAACACTCAGGCTGAAGGATAGAACCGCCAACACTCAGGCTGAAGGATAGAACCGCCAACACTGGGGCTGAAAGAACCGCCAACACTGTGGCTGAAGGATAGAACCGCCAACACTGTGGCTGATGGATAGAACCGTCAACACAGTGGCTGAAGGATAGAACCGCCAACACTGTGGCTGAAGGATAGAACCGCCAACACTGTGGCTGAAGGATATAACCACTAACACTGTGGCTGGAGGATCGAACCGTCAACACTGGGGCAGAAGGATAGAACCGCCAACACTGTGGCGGAAGGATAGAACCGTCAACACAGTGGCTGAAGGATAGAACCGCCAACACTGTGGCTGAAGGATAGAACCGTCAACACAGTGGCTGAAGGATAGAACCGCCAACACTGTGGCTGAAGGATAGAACCGCCAACACTGTGGCTGAAAGATAGAACCGCCAACACTGTGGCTGAAGGATAGAACCGTCAACACAGTGGCTGAAGGATAGAACCGTCAACACAGAAGCTGAAGGATAGAACCGCCAACACTGTGCCTGAAGGATAGAACCGCCAACACTGTGGCTGGAAGATAGAACCGCCAACACTGTGGCTGGAAGATAGAACCGCCAACACTGTGGCTGGAAGATAGAACCGCCAACACTCAGGCTGACGGATAGAACCACCAACACTGTGGCTGAAAGATAGAACCGCCAACACTCAGGCTAAATGATAGAACCGCCAACGCTGTGGCTGAAAGAACCGCCAACACTGTGGCTGAAGGATAGAACCGTCAACACAGTGGCTGATGGATAGAACCGCCAACACTGTGGCTGAAGGATAGAACCGCCAACACTGTGGCTGAAGGATAGAACCGCCAACACTGTGGCTGAAGGATAGAACCGCCAACACTGTGGCTGAAGGATAGAACCGTCAACATAGTGGCTGAAAGATAGAACCGCCAACACTCAGGCTAAAGGATAGAACCGCCAACACTGTGGCTGAAAGATAGAACCGCCAACACTGAGGCTGAAGGATAGAACCGTCAACACAGTGGCTGAAGGATAGAACCACCAACACTGTGGCTGAAGGATTGAACCGCCAACACTGTGGCTGAAGGATAGAACCGCCAACACTGTGGCTGAAGGATAGAACCGTCATCACAGTGGCTGAAGGATAGAACCGCCAACACATTGACTGAAGGATAGAACCGCCAACACTGTGGCTGAAGGATAGAACCGCCAACACTGTGGCTGAAGGATAGAACCGCCAACACTGTGGCTGAAGGATAGAACCGCCAACACTGTGGCTAAAGGATAGAACCGCCAACACTGTGGCTGAAGGATAGAACCGCCAACACTGTGGCTGAAGGATAGAACCGCCAACACTGTGGCTAAAGAATAGAACCGCCAACACTGTGGCTAAAGGATAGAACCGCCAACTCTGTGGCTGAAGGATAGAACCGCCAACACTCAGGCTGAAGGATAGAACCACCAACACTGTAACAGGAGGATAGAACCATCAACACTGTGGCTGAATGATAGAACCATCAACACTGTGGCTGAATGATAGAACTGCCAACACTGTGGCTAAAGGATAGAACCGCCAACACTCAGGCTGAAGGATGGAACCGCCAACACTCAGGCTGAAGGATAGAACCGCCAACACTGTGGCTGAAGGATAGAACCGCCAACACTGTGGCTGAAGGATAGAACCGCCAACACTGTGGCTGAAGGATAGAACCACCAACACTGGGGCTGAAATATAGAACCACCAACACCGTGGCTGAAGGATATAACCACTAACACTGTGCCTGAAGGATAGAACCACCAACACTGTGGCTGAAGGATAGAACCACCAACACTGTGGCTGAAGGATAGAACCACCAACACTGTGGCTGAAGGATAGAACCACCAACACTGTTCCTAATGGATAGAACCTCCAACACTGTGACTAAAGGATAGAACCTCTGAGCTTAACTGAACATTATTTCAAATCCAGGTTCTATAATGTTCACAGATGTCCCTTTGGTCACGTGACGCCCTGCAGCGTTGCCTCATTGTCAGTGCAAGAGCTGTAGCTCGGACCTTTTCTTGCCTAAAATGGGCTATATTGGATCTAGGCCTCGGGGACCGCGCGACTGCAACACCGGCCGGGCGCTCTCTGGAACCTCGAGGGCTATTTATCAGGACGGAGGTCCTCTTTCTTTCTTCAGGCTGTCACGCCAGGCACCTTTGTGGTACTGGATGGTTTTAACGAGAGGCGAGTATTTATTGCAGCACATGCTGACTGTGTCGTCAAAACTGACCTGTGACTCAAGCGGCCAATTTTAAACGATTTTTGCACGGCTGATTTTTAAAGATTTTTGGACGGCTGATTTTCTGAAGCTTTATGCACGGCTGATTTTTAAAAAAAACTTTTCACGGCTTATTTTTTAAAGATTTTTGCACGGCTGATTTTTCAAATGTTTTTGCACGGCTGATATTTTAAATATTCAATGTTTTTTCAGTTCTATTATTTTTTTCTTGAGAAGTTCATAAAATTTAAAACTATTTGATGGAGAATTTAAATGATATTGGGGAGATTTTGGAGGTAAAGTTGCTCACTACCAGGAAGTAACAAAATTCTTACATGTTTAAATTTACACTGCAGTATGAGAACTCCTAGCTTTTGAAATACTGTTCATTCTTAACTTCAAATTTGATTTTTAACTTATAAATACTCAGTAAATATTTGTCTTAAAATTATGTGGATTTAGTTTATTTCTGAGTACAAAGAAGAATCAGCACTGAAACCAAAATTCAGTAGCATCATCATTCAGTAGTATCAGTAGTTCACTGAGTTTTCGAGTTACCGATAACTGTAGAGTACATCACCCCTAGATTATTTTAATTCACGTGAGTGAATAAAATAGAGTGGCCTTATTTTTTTCCTAGCGTATAAATACTTATATTTTTCGCATAAATACTTTTGTTCACGATTAACAAATACTATGTGTATAAATACTTTTCCTTTATGTATAATTTTTTTTTTGTATGAAAAATACTTTTTGTACTTGACATAAAGCGTTCTAACCCATTTTTGGGAAAAATGTTGGTCTCATCTGAGTAGAAAATGAGGTTCGTGTCTCTTGCAGGAGGGCAAAAGCGCTCAATTTCCTCCACTTGACACGAACAAAAGACTGGCGCTGCAGCGGAAGCATCCTGGAAAGTCCGTGACCTCCGAAGTCACTTATGAATAAATTAGAAATGAATTCTTCGTGCGGTGGACTTCTGAAACTTCTGTGTAGTTTGAACTGAATTATAAATATTATTTAAATGTAGGTGCTTGATACCACTTCTTTGAAAGAATAAAAACAAGCAAATTTTCCTAGTGCTCTTCGGGATTTTGTCCCATAAAGCCAAAACAATTTAGCTAGCTTTTTTATGGGTGTTGTATTCGAAATAACTCAACGCATGGGGAAGTAGCACTGTCTGCTGTTCTAAGAGAATAGATTATTTATAAGTTAATTTCATTCTCCCTTTCCACAACAAAGATGCTGAAAGAGAGGAAGGATGTCGACATCTTTTAATTAATATGGAGTTGAAGGAACGTAGAATCTAAGCACAAGGTGTGTTACCGCACAGGATCACCTGGGCATAGAAACAGTAAGTTGAGAAAAAAGGTCAGGGAGCAAGGTAAAAGTTTATGGTAAAAATCAGAGGTGCTGGAATACAGGTCAGCAATGAAATGAAAAAATATGGTCTTCAACAAAACCAAAAATATAACTTATTTCAACAGTTGAAGTTCAACATTTCAACAGAAGAGTTGAAGATCAGAAGATACTTTTGTAAAGCTACGCTATTTGCTCCCATGAATGGAGAAATTCGTGTCATTCGGTGTCAGAATGAGTAACCCTCGTTTTGAGCACTAGGGAGTAGTTATATAAGTAAAGTAAGGCAAATTGCTAGCGCTTCCCAGGCGAAGCAATGTCGCTCTTGAAGCCACAAAGAGCACTTGTGAGAAAGAACTGTCCTCATAGTTCGTAGATCTGTATTGAACTTATATTTTAGTTCGGAAAAGTAAGAGGCGCAAAACACATCTCTTTCGAAAGATATCGCTTCGTTCAGAATAAGCGTCAAGTCTTAAATCTTTCTGCGCCGTGGGTGCTTTAGATACACACAACACGAGAGCGTTGAGGCGTGTTCTAGAGAGGCTAAAGGATAGATGTCATTCTTCTATTCGATAACACGCAAAGTTCCAATATATTGAAGGGAATGCACCCCCGGGCTTAGTATTGAGGAGGGCAAGAAGCATTTCAAACAAGTCACTGGAGATCGATGTCGTCTAAGCCGTTGCGGGAGGTCGGCTCTCAAAAGATTCCCCGACCTAAGTAGATATTTCTTTTTTCTACGAAAGGTTTAAATGTTGTTTATGAGTGGGAATTTTTTATCATTGTGACAAAGCGCACCGTGAATTGTTTAAACTTCTTTTATTGTAACTGATATTTATATTCTTATTATTTTTGCTAGTTTAAAGACTCCCTCCCCATAGCAAAAGCAATTTTGAGAGGACAATGAGCAGGGGTCTTTTTACATGACTTCAGAAAACGGGGATCTTTGCGCTAAGTATACTTCCGCTCAATATTCCCTGCCCATTGAAACAGTTAGTTAGACAGGTACAGGAAGAAATGACAAAGAACAGATACAGGGGCTGGATAAAATAATGGAAACACCTAACATTTTGGAATCATAATCTTTGAACATATTATAAACAACCACAACATGACATACTTTAATGTTTTATTGCTTATTATTGTAGCTATTGGATATTTTAATTGAATTATCTTTTCTTACAAATATCTCAAGAAAAAGATTGTTTATAACCTAATAAAAATGGCAAGCCTAAAGTAATGACTGCCTCTGAAAAAGAAGAAAACGTCCTCAGCAAAGCACAGGTCTGGCCCAAAGTCGAAGTTGTCTGAGAGAGACCGTCGGACTCTAAATCGAATTGCTAGAGAGGGTCGCAAGACTACGGCTCCTAAAATCACTGCTGACCTCATTGAACACCTACAGAACCCAGTTCCCACAAAAACTGTTCGTCGGGAGCTGCTCAAATCTGGATTCTACGGAAGAGCAGCAATTAGAAAACCTTTACTCCCAAAGAAAAATGTTTTGAAGCGTTTAGAGTGATGTAGAAAAACAGAATTGATCTGTCGAGCTGTGGAAAAATGGGATTTTCTGTGACGAATCATTGTCTACCTTATCTCCGACCTCCGGCCGAGTTTACGTTTGGAGACAGCCGAAAGAAGCCTTTACTCCAGACTGCCTTCTTCCAACCGTAAAGCGTGGCGAGAGTTCTGTGATTATCTGGTGTTCTATTTCTTAGAAATCAGCCGGGCCAATGATTTACCTTCATGGATGAATTAACAGCCGAGACTATTTGGGAAATTTAGGCGACCAAATTCATCTTATGGTTCTAGTACCGTTTCCGGAGAGGAACGCTATCTTTAAAAATGACAATGCCCTAATCCACACAGCTAGAATTCTTAAGGAATGGCATGAGGAACATTGTAATGAAGTTGAGCATCTAATCTGACCACCACAATCCCCAAACCTCTACATTATTGAGCATTTATGGTCAGTTTAAGAGACTCAAGTAAGAAGTTGATTTTCGCCGCCATCGTCTGTAGGGTGTTTCATCTGAAAAATGAACTAAAATTCTTTGCGACCAATTCATAACTTGTATGAATAAATACTTCGGAAAATTGAGGCTGAAATTGCCTCAAAAGGTTTTAATTGCCTAAACCATATTAAACATATTTTGTTGATTTTTCAAGGTGCTTACATTATTTTGCCCTACCCCTATAACCAAGAAGAAATGATAACCGAAAGAAGTAAAGTGGGCACAAAAGGTAGGCTTTCCGAAGGCTTCCCTATAGCTGAAGTAGCTAAACAGCATCTGCTGTGGGGAGGAGTGCCAGTCCCCATAGCAAAGGATACACAAAGCTAATTTATCTAAGCCTATTACCTATGCCATGAGAGGTTTATGTATAGTAAAATGTAAAGTGAATCAAAGTATAAAGTAAAGTATGCAGCACAGTAGTTTGTTGAAAGTTCTGCTACCAATGCAAAATGTTTTGACGAAGGAATAAGAAGGGGCCATATAATAATGCTCAGAGAAATCGGCAAATACATGCGCAAAGTGTTTTTTCCAGCAGGATACTGTGCGCAAGTAGAAGCAGCAAGTTTGGAAAAGAGGGACAGATGCAACAAAGAAGAAAACGAAGAAGGTTCAAAAATTGAAAGGGTAAATGTTGAGGACTTGACCATAATCGATTTTCCACTTTTTGATCAGCAAAGAATGTTGATCAGACCAAAATGAACAAGTTTTCTTCAATGCACTTTCCGGCGGAAATGAGTATTTTAAAAGTTATGGCGTTAAATGAGTTACCGGAACTCCAGTGTGCATCACCCTATTACAAACGTAAAGAGGTTGGGTCGTGAGGGGTAGCCACAGTTCTTTTAGTTTTATAATTTTCACTAAAAGAACTGTTACTACCCCTCACGACCCAACCTCTTTACGTTTGTAATAGGGGGTTTGCTCTTCGTCGGCTTGGTTGGCGCGCGGGAACGCCTGTTTACTTTCACGTCGGACCGCGCGGTATATTTTTCCCCGCCTCGAACACTGGAGTTACGGTAACTCATTTAATGCCATAACTTTTAAAATACTTATTTCCGCCGGAAAGTGCATTGAAGAAAACTTGTTTATTTTGGTCTCATCAACAATCTTTATTGATCAAAGAGTGGAAAATCGATTATGGTCAAGTCCTCAACATTTACCATTGAAAGAAGCAAAGTGGACATGAAAAACGATATCTTTAAGGTTTACTATACTATAGCTGAGACGACCTAAAAGCATCTCCCATCGAGACAAACGTATTTATGGCGCAGGATAGGCAAACTAAACTAACTCAAACCATTAGCTTATTGTGAGCCCCGGAGGGATTTAAATCACTGATGTTGCATTGTGAGTGATCGATAATAAGGAATTTTATTTCCCTAAATATCAAAAGAATTTCTCGAGTAGCTTGTGGCGTGTTTTTCTGCTTACAGTTTAATTTACGACTAAATGCATTCGGAATACATCAGATTTAAAACATGTCAATAATCAAACAGAGCGGGTATTTGATACAGACCGCATAGGGTTTCTATTGCATAATATCTGGCAATTTCTTTCATTATTCTTGATTGAATAAACTGAAATTAATGGGATTCAAGTATTGATGAAGAGGAAAACTATTATAAATATCTTAGGTTGAGTTTTGGTACACCTCCATGTAAATGACGAAGCAAAATTGAGGTTTAAATTGTCTGAGGAAAATTTCAAAATTAATGTCATTCTCTCAGCCTTATTACTTCTGTTGGTTCAGTAAAACATTGAATAGTCCTTGAGTATTGAGGCCTTGAAATATTCATCGGCCAACGACTAACTTCGGAATGAAGAACCAGTTTTCTTCCGTATACTTTTGGCTGTAAGAAAATTCAACTTAGTTGTGGTTGTGAAAAACCTCTAAAAATATTATTTGCTACGCACATCATTATCATGAAATCAAAAGACGGATTTATTTTAGAGTAAAAATCGAAATTAGATAAATTTTTGTTGTAAAATTTACCGGTTATCGCTCTAGTTTCTCATAATACAGACCAGCAGCCGATTTAAGAAGAGGATGTTCAAGGGGAGGGTGTTCTTTTCTAATATTCTATTTTCCCATCCCCAGAGGGCTAGTGTTGCAATGAATAGAAGTGCGAGCGTCCTTCTCTCACTATTAATACATATTAACTGGAGAAAATGATGTGAAAGAGCTGCGTTAGATTGAATTAACTTGTACATATAAAATGGAGAAAATACATCAAAAGGGCTGAGTAGCGTAAGGCCGCTTCCAGACAAACAGCAGTGGAGCAGGGCAGAGCAGTTTCGACCCTCTGGTAGCTACTAGTGAGTTAGCTAGTAACTAGTTAGCTACTTACTAGCTACTTATGCTGGTAAGTTAGGTGGCCAAACAAACAGCCGTGGCTAGTCCCGAGTCCGCAGCAGTTGTAATCTAGGCGCTACGAAGGGCAGTGTTTTGTGACTTGTTAGGTCATATTTTGCTTATTGAATAGCTGTAGAACTGGTTATATTTCATCGACTTAAGTTTATTTATATATACATTGCAATGCTATGCATTATTTTGTTGACTTAACACGTACATCCGCACACTGTCGTATAGCACTTTAGATTTCCCTGCAATATTTCATTGCAATATTTTTAATTGCTGCAGGAAATTCCGCAAGAAACTAATTGCATGACATGCAAGTTATGATTGCTGGTAGGATAATCATGCAAACAATTCACTGACGAATGACTTGAAGCCTTGTAGATACTTGAATCAGAATTATTTTCCAGTGCTTTACGTGTAGATACATTACAGATTAAAGAACTTATTTGTTCATGAATATAAAGATATAAATTTATGAATATAAAAACCCGAATTTTGAATATTAGTAAATTAATAAACAATTACAGAGTGTAGAAGGATATTCTGTACTTTGCTTGCGGCACTAAGTTTAAATTTATTTGCTATTTTTCCATAGAACTCGAACATCACAACCGTTTTGTTGAGAAACTAATAGTTTTTAGTAAAATGCTTTCCAAATTATTTTTTACCAGTGTAATACTGATCAGACGCAAACTATAATACTTATGTATCGGCCGTGCTCAGCGCTTCGCTCTGGTCCAGATACAGTTTAAGACACTTCCCCTCCACATTTGACTCTTACAGAAGACCTAACCTGACTTTCTTCAGTATTACTTTGGAGAAAAAAGATTAATGTGTAAAACTAAAATCCTAATAATTGATACATAAACAGGTACATATGTTTGAAGTCAATTTTAGTGCCGCGCGCCAAACACGAAAGACCTGATATAAAAATATTCGGCAGTGGTACACTTTAAAGTGTAGGAATTGGCTACAAAAATGCTTGGTAAAAGTTTAGTTTTTCAATTTATGAGGTGGAAAATACCTTTTACGCATAAATGATTATTCAAGCCCACCTACCACTAACTTCCATATCGTCTGCTATAAATGACCATTGTTCATTAACGTAGTTAGGATCGAATATTTTGAATGAGTAGCATCCAAGATCGCAAGAATAGCTTGCGGCGAGGAGATCAGAAGTTTAACATCATCGCCGCACGAATTCTAAGCTGCAACTGACTGCTAGTATGGTACCGTGCCTGCTAGCTTCCAAGCGGTGTTTTATCATCAAAGATCAAACGCCGCTGGCGACTGTTCTGAACAGCGCTGCCCTCCCCTGCTCTGCTCTACTTGTCTGGCCACCCTAATAGGAATACCACTAACATAAAACACCGCGCCAGCTCAGCTCTGCTCTGCTCTGCTCTGCCCTGCTTCACTGCTGTTTGTCTGGCCGCGGCCTAAAACAAGATTAGATAGAACTGTAAGTTAATTTAAGTTTTACTACAACAAATGTGTTGCCAGGAGAGGAGGATCGAAGGCAACATTCAAAGTGAGGTTAGAGGAACAAGGTGCCTATGCATAAGGCGTGTCATCACACCGTGGGCTCTGAAACAGCACGAATGAAAAATTTGAACAATTGAAAGAATTTTCCCAATTTTACACGTTCCCGGCGTATTGGGTCATATGTGTTCCAGTTTGTAAATTGCTCATTCATGTACCGGTATAGATGAATGACATTTCATTTGTTTCGCGACCTTTTTAAGAAATAACTAATCATACCAGGGGAAATGTATCGTGCAATTGTATTTTCATATTACTAGGAAGAATAAAATGTATTCAAACATTAAAGTTGTTTTTTCAATTTTGCTACCTACAACCCAACCAAACTAAACGTTTACAACCGCGGAAAAGCGGTGAACGTGTTAAAAAATTGAGGCAATTTAAACAATTTTCAAACAATTTGTTTATCACAAACGATGCAGTTGTAGATTGTTTCTCAAGTCTAGAACGATTGACAAAAAAAAAATTGTGAAAGAGCATTAAAAGTAGAGAGAGAAAGCAATAAGTACTTAAAAAGACAGCAGTGAACGGCAAAACGATGGTCTGCAACAAAATAAAATCCTTTTCTATTTCAACTAAACGAAGGCCTGCCTAACCTCCCCCCTGCGATCTCACTTCTTCCTCCTGAGAACGGGAAGATTATGCTATATTTACCTTTCTCAATTCTCCTTTCTAAAAATTTTGCTCAAAATTAGTTTAGCATAAGTTCCTGCAATATTCAGAGGATGCAACAAATAATAATAGAGTGATGGAAGTTGTAAGTAAGAAACATGTCCGCCCACTCCACGTAAAACGAAGCCCTATTAAATAACACGTCTCCTGCGATGGGTTTGATTGAACTTCAATATTCAATTCGAATTAGAGTTCATTTCAGAGATCAATTTTGAAAATAACGAATATCGAATATGTCGTTCGTGCCTTCATTTAGTTTTATTGAGAATTTATGAAAATTTAGTTAGTGGCTGCTGGTCGGTCAGTAGTTTTATGAGAATCCCCTTAATGACCACCGGTGGGTCCCTTCGCATGAAATGTGTTGATCTACACTGCTAGAAACTGTCAAGCATCACAGCATAACTGTAAAGGAGCAACGTTAAGAATTTGACGAAGCGACTGGCCAACGCTTTTGTTCAATAAAATTCGAAAAGAACCATATAAGCTTGAGTCTACGAGGAAGCATCGCATCATCGACACTTCTAGAAGAGACGTCGTCTGAACGTCGACGAAACAAGAAAGCCGAGAGGAATGCCAGGAATATCAACGTGCAATTTCATGTAATGTTTTCTCATTATTAATACATTTTTTAGATTTTAGTATCACACAATTAGCAGAAGTAAGTACCAATGTATTTGAATTGTTTTAGGAAATATCTATCGTTCATCTGTAAATCTTGCGATACCTTAATTACGCATTAGCATCTCACGAGCGAGGCGGTGTCGCGGTTCCCTTAGAGGCAGGCAGGCAGTTACGCACGAGAGGGCACAAGACATATACGTTATCAACGTGAACGTTAAATACCTCAGTCCAGTTGGACTGGGGCTTGCCTCTTGTAAAAATATTGTAACTACTCAACCATATCCTTTTGGATGCTAATGAAAACCTCCGTGCCTTCATTCTATTGTGAATTAGTTACACCTAACCTGGCCTCTGCTGGAGACGGTCAACCGTAACGGTCGATCACAACGCTCTAACATGGCGACCCGACAAAGAGAGCCCAGCCTGTCAACAACAACCGGAAAATTTGAGATGAGTGTTCTACCCTATCCATATCTGTTCAAACGTTCCCCTTCAAAACTTCTCGGTATGTAGGATGCGTGCGAATAGAATATGTAACCAATTAACACCTGGATTTTTTTATTGCATCAATAGTAAAATGTCTTAATCTTTCGCCTCTTTAATTTCCTTCGTAATTAGATTAGGAAGAGATGTCGAGGTGATGGTGATAAAGAAACTATTAAAAGATAATGCACATACATAAATAATAGCCTTCAGCTCTGACTTAACGCTTACCGAAGATCATAAAATAATGTCTTATAAATATAAATATTGTTTGCCCGAGTATTGGGCTGGTGGCAGCGTAGAAAAGCTATCGTGATTAATAAAGACTAGAAAATAAAAAAAAGTGACGAATAATAACAAATGTCACGACAATTAAACATCTCGAAACAACGATGCGGAGAAACCTTACAATGGAAAGACAACGACGGGAAGGACATAACAAAACTAAGCCTAAGAAATCTGAAAATTTTATAGTTTCCCTTACGTAGTCTCTTTCAAAACACTTTAAATTTGACTAGTCTGCTATAATTATAATCATTAGCGAGGTTAATCAAAAATCAACTGTGCCCTTGCGTGGCTTGTACAATCTCAATCTATTCTCGAAGCGCACAGTCATCTTCTTTGTTTCAATTTAAATTGAATACTTGTCGTGAATTCGCATTTAGGCAGGTTTGATTTTTGAATTTGTAGCACATTATTTAAGAAAGCGGAAATTCCTCCATGATTTTTGTTTCTCGCGGAATTAGAGTTATGTCAATAAATTCTCAGGGGACGGTAGAGAAAAGGTCACTACGAACGTTTGAAGATTGTGTACAGAAGGTGTACTCCGCCGTAGAAAATGACGGTGGTGTTTATAGTTTGGAGCCACAGCTGAATTCTTTAAAATGGTTCTTGAATAAGCTTTTTGAGTGAGAATTTTTTTTTTGTGGGCGAGATTACATCGGGACGAATTTCGACCAATGCAAAACGAGTTAGAGTTTAAAAATAAAAATAGCAGTCATTATGTGAGGTTTAGGAATTTAGTATACAGGGCGAGAGTGAATTGAACACCCTAATCTGAAAAATTCTTGTAATTTTTCAAATGTTTACATATTGACTAATCACAAGCGAATCTCCCAAAGATTGTTTCTCACTGTTATTACAATGGACACATTTGACTGTAGCTTCTTTTGGGCCCGAATAAATTAAGAGAATCAAGCAAGCAATAGATGTAAGGGGACAACTGAGTATTGGTGGATGATTTTGGAAGCAGGACATAGAGAGAGGGCAGTTGTTCTCAGTCTCCTTAGTGTTGAAATTTCAAAACCAAATCTAAGAGGAAAAAAGATTGTTATTACTAAGCAGCGCAAGGGTTCGTTCAAGGTTCCTGTAAGCGAGGTCATGTTTATCACATTTGGGACACTCATTTCAGACGAGACAATGCTGAAATTGTTTCTTTTTGTGTTTTCGGTCAAATTTCAAAAGTAGAGTGACCTTGTATATTAGGAAGTGAGACAGAATGAACAATTCAATTGAAATAAGAAATAACAAAGCTCATATTTTTCAATGGTTTTCTGTCAAATTTCATAGATAGAGGAGACTTATATATTCCACATAATAATACTCTAGATGTGTTTATCTATTTATAAATTCATACCCTAGTTTGGCGTTCACTTCTTAAAAAAAGTATCTTTGATTGGATTTGAACAGTGCTTTTTACCTGTGAAACAAGTTTCACCAGTGCAAAAGTAAAAGAATATTTTATTCTCGTGTACCATAAAGATAGATACACTTATTTGTCATCAGCATCCGGAGAATTTATATTTATAATAGAAAATAACGAATCCAGTCATTTCTGACGTGCCATTTACACCAGTTAAGAAATAAAACAGACTCACTCGAAGCTGGAAGCAGTTTAAAATCTTCCAAAATACACTGAAGAAGTCACAAGAATAACGGCGCACCAGGAGGTTTTCCGGAGACCACAACGCGGGCAGTTTCGAACGTTCGATAATTTTCGAGCGTTTCTGGAGGCTGGAAAATGCCAACTCTAGCAAAGCCTTTGTTTCTGTGAGTTTGCTCAGCCCTCGGGCAGCGGCGAGCGAAGCTGGGGCTCTTTAATTCGGGAAAAATCGTGGTAGGGTGGGAAAACAAAAAGCGAACAAGAGCGATGTAGGAAATACTGTTCCGTGGGAAAAATATACGTGAAGCTTTAATTAAGGTTTAATTTTACTTTGATCCAATTAGCGCCAACAGCATACTTCAAAATGCACTCAAACGTCAACTATTACAATCAGCACATTGAAAATGGTCTATTTAATGCGAAATGTAACAAGAATTAACTGAAGCGTGTTTGCTGTCTTTTGTGAGGTGAAAAATTGGCCCCGAGTTTCATTTTCTTATCGATTGGGAAATTCACATCAGGCTCTGCGTAAAAGATGAACAAATGATCTGGGAAATTTAACCTTTTCCACTATTGACTGCGGCATATGTGGAACAATTGGTGACTGTTTCAATGTAATCATTTGATGTTAACTTGTCACAGTTAGTGCAACTCGAACTTTTTTGTCCAAGGTAATATCTTTGCGAGCGATGGTTTCATCTGCTCTTTACCTAGCTGAATTATTTGTTTTTTTTTTGCGAATGAGATCACGAAGTATAAATTACAGGGGTGAACAGAATTCTACCTTTTGTTAGTTGCACACACTTTGAAACCAGTTCAAGTGTTCTTACAATGAGCTACCTCCCAGTACAAATTGATGTATTTCAAAACCCAATACAAACATGCAGAATTTAATCATAATTCTTTTACTTACCTTGGCAAACGCATTGTGGATTCTTCAGATGATTTTGGGAAGAATGAAAGATTTATTCAAGCAGAAACTTGCGTTTAATGGACCGTCTAGAATGTCGCTTCCCTGTGAAATCTCGCTGAATGTTCCGGCAATAGTCAGCTGTCATGTGAACGTCCCAGCGACCTTGATATCGTTCTTGTATGATTTTGATATCCTGGTGAAAGATTCGCCCTGCTCATCACCCACGCCCACAAGTTTGTCATGAATGATTCAATATGACGGATCAAGAGATGCATCTGAATGCTCATGTTACAAACTAACACTTGGAAACTTTCCATTAAAGATTCAACTAACTCCTTACTATCCCATGACTTCATGTTTCCAAGATAGATCCTTACGACAGAAACGAATGCTCCCCACGCATTTTTCTCCACCTCAGTCATAGATTGAGTGAAGTCTGATCTTTAATGAGCTTTCCTGTTTGAGCACGGTCGAAAATACCTGTTTTGAGTTTTTCTGTTGTTACACCGGGGAACGCCTCACACAAATACTTGAAACGCTTAAGCAGAAAATATTCCGCTTAAACACAGATACACTCCGTGTTTTAGCGGACATTTCTTGATATTTTAGAAGAGACGATAGAACGACAGGAAAATTTATTTTTGGAACACATTAGTTATTCCTTTTCGTACATCAAAAGAATACTTTCAAAAATTTTTTCCTAGTCTAAATTCTGTAATCGCTCCGTAGACCAAAACATGTACGAGTAGTACGCCGAGCTCAAGTTCCATTTTTGTCCCGTCATGTTCAATGCAGAATGGGCCAGAATTTTTTGTTGCGGAGACAGTGCGCTCGACGGCAACACTGCAGGCTTAGCAGCGTAATATATTCGCAGGCAGAGAGACTAAATATCAATGAGTGGCTTGCACAGGACACAGATCACCGGGTTGAGGTGCTGATGATCTTGATGAGGTAATCCAATAAAATCGCGTCTAACTTGAACCTTAAAATGATGATTCGAAGCAACTAAGCAACTAACCAGTCAGTGTTCTTTTTGTAAACATGATGAAATAATTATCCTTGTGTTAAAAACATGAACTACAGTATTTTATTTACTGCACTTAATTCGGTCTGAATGTTTATTGATGCAAGAATAACGTTAGGTATACAAAGAACCGAGCTGAAATAGATCGAAATCTTGCAACGGTTTCTATCGGAGAACATAAGGCTGTCTCTCGTCTCAGGCTGCTAAAGATACCGAGTTCTGGGGAACTAAACACGATATGCTCAAAGCTAGGTGACTACCAGCGACGTATCGAGGATACTGCACAACACGACGACTTTGTTCTCGGTTTGGCTCCCTCAAAACTACGATGGCATCAAATGAAGGTAAATAATAATAATTTAGCTGCACGCTACAACCATGAACAGTAAGGTCCACCACTCACGCGCGAGTCGAGTTGACATCTTTCTGAAGAAATTCATTTCGAATTCATTTCCGGGCGGCAATCTGAGACGAGAAGCGAAGCCCGCACGGCTAGAATGGTTTCTCCGTCGACAGCGACGACACGAATTTTAAAATCCGGAAGCCGATTTTTAAAGCAGTGAGGTTGGCCTGATCACGTGTGGTCCCTGTCCTGAGAGACGTTCTGCCCAGCTGGAATTCCAATGAGCGCACACAAGTTCAATGGCGGCAACACTCAATGAGGATGCTTGTGGTCGTGTTATTGGCTTGCATCGTGGTTCCTAATATCATTCCCTGTCTCTATGACAGTATTACAAAAGGGTCGATGCACGGAGTGGGGTGAACTTCCATCGCTTTAAAATGGGGGCTGTTTGGAATGTGAGATTGCGTATCCTCGTTGAAATGATGTTCAATACTTACTTTTCGCAGACATTACTCTGGTTTAGCAAAACAAGAGCGATTTTCGAGAACATCAATGAAGTCCTAAGAAGTATTACATCAAAATATAGCTCCTTTATTTGATGACTCACCACCAACGATTCTCTGCTCTTAAATAAGACTGATATCTGTCCTCGAGGATTGGAATTTATTCTTCTGATACCGTCATGAATAGATTACCAGCATCGGTGGAGTTCGTCAATTCAACCGTCATCAGTTTCACTCATAGTTTCTGCAAGCGAGATCATGTTCAGATTGCGCTACGTCAAAAATGTTCACCGAACATACCTGGAAATTTCACCTAAAATGCTCCTGAAAATTCACAAATCAAATCCGACTCTAATATCGGAGCAAATGCAAAGAAAAAATTGAGACAGACATGAGCGTTGGCTTGCTTAATTTCAGTTGTACGAACACAGCTCGACTCGAAAACTCGGGTTTTGTGAAAACGTTACTAATGGGAGCAAAAAGTCGATATCAGTCGGTTAGCTGCAGTGTACGGGTATTTGAATTGGGATTGAAATGTCGACCTAAACGTTGATAAGGATTTGAAACTTATGTAGAAAAGTGATTTCAATTGACCTAAATTTTTAGCAGGTTTTTTGATAGAAATCAAAATATTAATTCCGATCGAAATATTTGAATTGACCGAAATATTTGAAAGATTCCAGACAACTATTCAAACGTTAGGTTAGATATAAGGTATTTCAAGCCTCCTTGATAAGCGCAACGACAAAGATTTTCCCTCAAGAGGAAGGAGGAGGGCACCATTCAGTATGGAGTCAAGAGAGCGGAGAACCTGCGCACAACATGTGCCCGCACACCCTCCGCATAGAAACAGCGAGGTTGAAAGAAGTTATGAAACGAAATAAAAGTTTGAGAAAAATGTCCCGGCGTTGAAAAAAGAGGATCAGTAAACCGAAAAAAATGGGCTTCGTAAGAAATCAAAACCTACAGTGTGACCCACGGTATTAGTCCAATTTGATTTTTCTTCAAAACTATCATTTCCTGTTAATATACCTTGATATTTTTATAATATGTTTCACAGTCATCAAGTACAATGCTCATAATCCTATTATTTTAGAAATTGTTCGCTTGTTACCATTAGAAACTCACTTTTATCAAATCTACGCGGTTTTATGAACCATGATATTAGTCCGAGGTAGGAAAATTAGTTGAATATGATGAATAAAAAAACAAATTAGCTAAATATTAGTGTGAAAATTAGTAAGTAATACTTCAAGAGGTACTTTAATTTTACTAATTTTCACTAATTACTAAATTTACTAATTTTTTAATGTAACGGCCATTACATTTTATTGCCTCAAAAAAGCGTTCATTAGCCGAATTGGTCAAATTTTCAATAGTAGTATCATCAATGGATCTTACGGCGACTTGTATGGCCTCCCACAATTCTGCTTTGGAAGAAAACTCCTTGCCATCTGAATAAACTTTGCGCTTGATGATAGACCAAAGATTCTCAATTGGGTTCAAAATCTGGAGAATTGGGTAGCCATACCATCAAATTCTGGTTTTTGAGCCCAAGAGAAGCAAGATATTCTTTCGTAGATCTGGCTGAGTGCGATGGTGCATTGTCTTCCATGAAAACTAACTTTTTGCGACAATCCAAAGTCTGATCGTGAAGCCAAGGAACAAGACCTTCATCAAGGGGGGCGCGATAATTCGCAGAATTAATTTTAACTCCTTCACGGACCATTATTGGGCCTACAAGTTCATTATTCACGATCCCAGCCCACAACATGACACCACCACCGCATTGATGGTGGCGAGAACGATGGTGGAGCTTACCCTCAAATCCAACCCATCCTTTGGACCATCCGTGTGGGCCATCGAGGGTCGCTCTGGTCTCATCCGTGAATAGAACACATTTCATATCCTGTTTCATATACGACCAGCCCACTCAACTCTCAGGAGCCTGTGCCTTTGTGTCAATGGAGGCTTTTACTCTGGAGATTTCACCTTTGCAACAGTTCTCAAGATTCTGTTGCGGGTAGTTTTTGGGACTTCATTCAGACCAGAGCTTTCAAACATTGCTTTACTTGTGCTTCCTGGCTTCCTAAAGACGCCACGCTCGATTTTCTGATTTCTCGCGTGTTTAAAGCTTTTAATTTGCCTTTATCCGACCGTTCCTTTGGAGTGGAAGGATCCCTCAAGAAACGTTGAATTGTTTTAACATGGCAGCCTAAAATCCTAGCTATAGAGGCACAAGAGGTCTTCTTGGCAGTTTCCTTTATGATGGTTTGGCTTCCTTCGTCTGTTAGGTCCTTATAGCACGTCCCATTTTAAATTTTATACAAATGGACCAATTGTGTGGTTCACCGTAGATCACAAGAAACAAGCTAAACAAAGGAAAATTGTGCAACCAACCTCTCCAGAAGATAAACAAATATTTCCGGATGAACTAAGCACACGTTGTTGCCATATTAATACATAATTCTCGCCAGGTAGAGGATTTTCAACGAAATATCAATAAAAAAATTGTTGGACTAATACCGTGGGTAGCACTGTATTTTATGTCAACAAAAGGGAAGCCAACCAAACATTTAGCTCGGAACCACCCATCTTCTTACTGGTAGTGCTAATTCCGATTTAAAAAATTAATGTTTCCCCTCGTTTTTGTTGCAGTGTTGGTGGTGTGCAGTGTTAAGACAACAAATTAAGATTATGTATACTAATAAAAGTATATGCACAATTTTCGAAAATGAATTAAAATATTTAGAAGAAATAGGTAAAATAGGCATGTTTTTTGGGAGTACAAGTAGATGCAAGGTCTCTATATAAGACGTCTCGAGGTCGCAAGATTTCATACCGGTTTGGGACAATTTGAAGGGAAAAATGAGTGAAATGTATAAAAAAATCGTTGAGCGGACGAAAAAAGACGAAATTGAAAATGTTGCTGGGGAAGATTACGTGAGTTGCTAGAATTTCTGTCCAATACCACGCATCTTGGTCATAGCAAATTACCTAATGATACCCTTTGTGTTTATCTATTTCTATATATACATATATATATCCTTATGAGCGTGACAGCGAAATGCAAGAAGAGGACTCCAAACCAATGAGTAAAGGGTATTATTAGGTAATAGCAGGACCCGCGTAAATTCCACGGTACAATGTCATCGTTAAGCTAGATGGACCCGAGAAAAACGTCAACATTACCTAACCTATGCTAACATATCCTAAGATATCCTAACCCCACATATCCTAATCTAACATATCCTAACCTAACATATCCTAACCTATCTTAACCGAACCGATCCTGCAAAAATGTCAAACATATCAACACATGTAGAGGAGATTTTTTAATGTTACACTGAGGAATCGGTATACATGATACCGCACACTCAGACGAAAGCGTAACAGATACCAAACAAATAGAAGTACATCCTATGTTTATTAAGCAGCGGGCACTAAACAAATATGTATGAATATATATATTCACTGTATATATATATATATATATATATATATATACACTGTATATACATATTCATATATTCGGTGGTGGTATATATCTATATTTATACATATTTGTTTAGTGCCCGCTGCTTAACAAACATAGGATGTACTTCTATTTGTTTGGTATCTGTTACGCTTTCGTCTGAGTGTGCGGTATCATGTATACCGATTCCTCAGTGTAACATTAAAAAATCTCCTCTACATGTGTTGATATGTTTGACATTTTTGCAGGATCGGTTCGGTTAAGATAGGTTAGGATATGTTAGGTTAGGATATGTTAGATTAGGATATGTGGGGTTAGGATATCTTAGGATATGTTAGCATAGGTTAGGTAATGTTGACGTTTTTCTCGGGTCCATCTAGCTTAACGATGACATTGTACCGTGGAATTTACGCGGGTCCTGCTATTACCTAATAATACCCTTTACTCATTGGTTTGGAGTCCTCTTCTTGCATTTCGCTGTCACGCTCATAAGGATAGTTATAATGACAGTCTCTTTGTTGCGAGTTTCATTATAGCACAAGTATAAAATTATTTTTTATTACGGGTACCGTTAGGATGGATATATTTATTTGTCATCCACATCTGGAAAATTTGTTCAAGAAAGGTATTAAATCCCGTCATTTTTGAGAGGCCGTGCACACTAGTGTTTCAAATAAAGATGGATCAGTTTGAGTTGTCAATATTTCGAGATACTTCTGCTTGCTTACACAGTGCACGACGTCTCCAGTGTAGAAGATCAACGCATTAAGCTCATACCTTAAAGTATTCCTGAATCGACGTCTATAAAATATCTTTCAACAATAAAAGCTCAAAGAAATTTTTCACCCTGGTTTCCGTAGAAAATTATTCCTGCGTTCTTAAGCTGCGCTAAAATTTTCTCACCGTCTAAGACCGCCTGGAAACATGGCGTGGATTGGGTTGCCAATTAGTGCAAGCGTTGGCAGACTTGGGAAGAAAGTGTCCAGTTTTTGAAGTCTGGATAAGTATTTCAGGATTTTGAACAATCTCCTTAGATTGGCCGGTTCTTTTTTATATTAAATAGTTTAAGACTTCCTTTCGACAACAAAGACGATCTCTATAGAGGAAAAAAAATGGACAAGTTAATAAAGGCTGTAGAAAAAGGAAGACTGGGCGCAAGGTGTTTTCCCATGGACATTAGATTCCCTGCGCATACAAAAGGCAAAGGAAGAAGGAAGAGGAATAAAAATCGAAGAACAGATAACGAAGGGATGAAAACTAAAAGAAGAAAAATAAATACGAAATAGAGAAGTCCCTAAGGACTTCTAACCTAACAGTATGTCCCCTGGGGCACCAGTCCCCAGAGCATAGGATGGACAAACAACTCACCCGAACCTATTGCCTATCCTATGCCCCCTGAGGGGAATTGACCCTCAAGTTCTCTCAACTATACAGAAATGGAAGCAATTCATCAAGTCAGAACCCCACTAAATGGTTTCTAATTCATTGAAATTAAGGCTTGGAACTCAATACTTTCTGCCAGACTAGATTTAGAGTTAGATTAAGCCTTCTTAACCACACCAAAGGTGCTCGAATGAGAAGAAGGATGAAAGTGGTACTTGGTATGGAGTTAAAGGGAACTCGGAATCTGTGTAAAAAGTGTGCTTTCCACCTAAAACACCCGGTGCATAGAAACAGTAAGTTAAGAAAGAAGTTGGTGACATGTCGATAATGATATACAGGGTGTCTCAAAAACTCTAAACTCACACTTTCACTGTAGCTAACAAACTGCCTTTTTTGAATTGCAGGTGTATTTAATTCACCACAGCATGGCATGAAATCAACTTAGATTGGAAGAGAGGTCGTTTGTCCAGAAATGTTATTGAAAGACCATTGCGTTGAAATTGGAAGGCAATTTCGTGATATTCCTAATGACCTGTCTCGTGACGTTTACGAATCCCTTGGTGCGCGTTATCAGTGTTGTCTGAACGAAAACGGTCATCAATTTGAGCATTTGCAAATATGATTCTTTACTTACATTTATCTTCTGTACTCGAAGTCACTCCATTTCACTTTATGTTCATACATAATGGTTTTCTCGACATTTGAAGTGTGAGTACATTTTTTTTAGACACCTTGTATTATGCGCCACCTCATGCTTTGTGCAACCTTGTCTCTTCAATTCGTTTGTCGTGCCACACATATTTTGCTTCTCAATGGTTTTCTCGGGCCGTCCCTCGTTTCACGGCACCCTTTGTTCCAAAAGAGTTTGGTTTTCGGCTTACATAATTTTTTTAAGGCTAATTTGCAAAAAAACAATTATTTCGTTCGTTTTATTTTGGGTATCGAGTGTTGCACGATCTCTCTTCCATCACGATATCATGAGTTTCGTGTTGTAAGCTAAATGCTTTTTTAACATTGTTGCTGATGGGTAGTTTAAAAGAACATTCTAGTTCGAGGTCAGTCTTTCCCTGATTGGGAGGTGATGCAGGATTTCATGAACAATTTTGCAGGTACAATTCGCTATTAAAACCGTTTCATTGAACTTTATTTTTAATTTTTCTCAAATCGTCCGGTTATACACACCAAATCAAAAATATGAGCCCAAGATTAATAATAATAGGAATAATAATAATATACTTAGTTAACGAAAACTTAGGTCAAAGACCATTTAGTTGTCCCTTTGATATTTCTACCAAAGTTACGTTTCATTCTTACGGGATGACACGGTTTCTATTCGCTTCAGTTGAAATTTCTGCCCACGACCACTTCGAACACATTGACGGTAATATAATGCCAAAAGATTCAAGTAATACGTCGCTTGATTCTAGTTATAAATAGCGGAGACTATTTTTTACCCGTGAAAGTTTCGAGTCGCTGAAATAGATCAGTTACCGAAAGGCTCGAGTGAGTTGTCATTTTAACCACATGAGTGAAAATAAGGGAACAGGCGTACAAGTAAAAATCTCGGTAACGGTAACGCGGGTTACGCAATCCGGTTTCGGTAACGCCGGTTACGCAATCCGGTAACGGTAACGCCAGTTACACAATCGGGTAACGGTAACGCCAGTTACACAATCGGGTAACGGTAACGCCGGCTACGCAATCCGGTATCGGTAACGCCGGTTACGCAATCCGGTATCGGTAACGCCGGTTACACAATCGGGTAACGGTAACGCCGGTTACACAATCGGGTAACGGTAACGCCGGCTACGCAATCGGGTAACGGTAACGCCGGCTACGCAATCCGGTTTCGGTAACACCGGTTACGCAATCCGGTTTCGGTAACACCGGTTACGCAATCCGGTATCGGTAACGCCGGTTACGCAAACCGGTATCGGTAACGCCGATTACGCGAACCGGTATCGGTAACGCCGGTTACGCAATCCGGTATCAGTAACGCCGGTTACACAATCGGGTAACGGTAACGCCGGCTACGCAATCCGGTATCGGTAACGCCGGTTACGCAATCCGGTAACGGTAAAGCCGGTTACGCAATCTGGTAACGGTATCGCCGGTTACGCAATCCGGTAACGGTAACGCCGATTACTCAATCCGGTAACGGTAACGCCGGTTACGCAATCCGGTATCGGTAACGCCGGTTACGCAATCCGGTAACGGTAACGCCGGTTACGCAATCCGGTAACGGTAACGCTGGTTACGCAATCCGGTAACGGTAACGCCGGTTACGCAATCCGGTAACGGTAACGCCGGTTACGCAATCCGGTATCGGTTATGCCGGTTACGCAATCCGGTATCGGTAACGCCGGTTACGCAATCCGGTATCGGTAACGCCGGTTACGCAATCCGGTATCGGTAACGCCGGTTACGCAATCCGGTATCAGTAACGCCGGTTACGCAATCCGGTATCAGTAACGCCGGTAACGCAATCCGGTATCATTAACGCCGGTAACGAAATCCGGTAATGGTTTCATAAGTTGCGTAATTTTGGTGACGTTTGCATGAGGTACTTTTAACATGAAAGCCAAAAGAAAAACAACAAGAATTTTTTTTATTTTCATCAAACGTCAAACGGCACGAAAAAATTTCGCAAGTTCGGTACGCAGCCTTTATTGTAAATCAGAGCTAATAATTCGCTCACTAATCCTCTAACACTGGACGTGCAGGGGCCATTATCCCAGAGCTGCATCTTATGCAAGTCATGCGGAGGACTGCGAATCTTTTTCTAGGCATTATGTAAATTGCTGCAGGTCAATGAGTCACTTTGGATGAGGGTCGTTTTTCTTTCGTTTCAAGTTCTTGAAAGTTTCGCTGAAATCTACAGTGTTCCTTTTGCAGATTCTCGGACGCTAAGAATAGTCTGCTATTTATCGGGTGAGCAAGTTAAGCCTTACGAAGTCGGGAAAAATATCGTCTCAAAGTTTCGCTGAACTTCGAAGACTAAAAATGGAATTTTTGGGGTATGAACAAGTAGAAACATTCCATAAATATGAGTTAATATCGCAAGCATCCCTGCTGCTACGGTTTAATCGCGCACCGAAAGACGGCTACTAAAATTCAGGACACAGCGATTGCAAAAAACAGCCGATACGGCAAATTATTCACTAACTGTAAAAATTACAGAACGGGCGTCATTCCACAATGGTGGGATAAGTGATTCTTGATCATCTTTTTTTAGCACGTTGACTTCAACCCATTGTTAAAGACATAACTAAACAAGGCTAAACATTGTTTAACAAATTGTTGACGTTTAACCCATCGCAGTCAACGTGATAACACGGTGACTGCGTTTGTACGGCCCTTACTGTTGATTTGGTTCGTTAAGTTGTAAGTCGTAGAATTGAAAAACCGTCTTTACTGCTCGAATATATTTTGATCCATTCCAAAAAGCATGACAAATATAGGTACACTATAATATTGTAGCAAGTACGCTATTATCTATTTAAAATAAAGGCAGTCAAACAATTGAAATGGTTTTGATTTATACCGGTATATAAATGAGCAATTTACCTAGTGGTACACGTATGTTCCAATTTGTAGTCAACGTGCTAATAATTCTTCTTGTATTTGCTGACTACAGAGCTTTTTCACTTTAACGCTTCGCTAAGTTTCCTTTATTTTGAGATTAGTATAAATAAAAACTGCAAGCCGCAGAAAAATATGCCTCGTTTTCAGAGTTTATAATGACCCATGAAGTCGAAACGTTCTAGATATTTTTATTCATTGATTTTCCTGAATAAATTAATGATCTTATTTATGACGTTTTTGCTTGCACTTTTATTTATAATTCGAATTTACAAGTGACCAAACATTTCATACATCAATATGCCTTGTTGATTAAGAAACGTTTTCTGAACCCCATATGAAACAAGTTGATGACTCGTTGAGCAAAAATTATTTCTCATTCTTTTATGAAGAACGAGAAATGAGAAATGCACCAAAGAGGATTAGAGATAAGAAAAGCTAAAACACTGTAAAAAAATTTCTTGAAGTAATTAGTAACAAAACGAAGCCACACCAAGAGGAGGTAGAAAAAAACAGAAAAAAGACATAGACCGCTTAATTGTATAGTTGAATTCGTTCGCTATCAAAATAATTCTTCAGTAATTACTCAGAAGAGAGGGAGGGAAATTTTGTACGTTGACTACGTTTCTGCGGTTGGTTCGGTTAGGTTGTGAGTAGCAGAATTATAAAATCGACTGTACTAAAATCAATTCTTATTCTTCCCAAAAAGCATGAAACATTTATTTGCACGATAATATTTTACCTCCTATGGCAAATCAATTGTGAAAAAGGTAGTGAAACAATTAAAACGCTATTCATTTATGCCGGTGTGCAAATGAACATTTACCATGTGGTACACATATGTTCCAATACATAATCAGCGTGCTACGCTCCATGAGAAATAACATTTTTGTACTCTAGGTTCACTCTACTCCCCTTTCGAAGTCGCCAGAGTAAAGGTTTGCTCCGGGAACGTACCGCACACTCGAGAGAAATTAAACCTTTACGTCCGTATAGTCACGCCTTTGTGACACTGAGTGCAGGATTTCTAAAGCCCCAGTTCCCTTCGGGTTCCCAGTTTCTACAGCCTCTGCAGCGCAGCTTCTGCAGAGAGCATTGCTACCGCAGCGCTCTCCTTGTGAAGCCTGAAATGTTCAACACTTTGACTGCAATTGAATATGGAAGTAAAGCCCTGTTCACACTGGTATCCATTTTGCTGCAGGCTCACGTGTAGAAGCCTCGTGTGGAGCTTCACAAGAGCCATGTGCGTTTAAACTGGACATTGAGCGTGCCACGGAGCGCGGCGGCGCGCTCTGCTCAAAATCAGCGTGTGCTGTGCATGGCGCTAGAATATATATACTAGCTCCATGGGGCTGGGTGGCCAGCAGCTATGAAAGATGGTTTGCAGTCGACGAGGTTGTCTGAATATTGCTGCTGCATCATAAGCTACGTAATCTCTTTTTTATTTGCATGAGTGAAATGATACTATATTCGTTTATTTCATTCAAATATAATGGAAAGCAGCCTCCTTATATTCGCAGCGTTTGGTTTGCCAAATGCATTGATGGGCCTAGTAAATTTCAATTAAAAGCAATGTAGTTTCTCGTAGCAGCGCTATGTCAGCCATAATCGATGAGCAAAGGACTACACCTCACCTGATGACTGCTAACTACACACTGACCGGGGACTGAGCTGCGAGGCTCACGTGAGGCGCGCCTCACGAATTCGATCAGAGCGAATAGGGAACTTCGGGCTCACTCACACAAATCTGAGCCTCAGTGGTGAGCCTCGTCTACACGAGTCGCGCCTCACGGCCGAAATGTCCCCTAGTGTAAACACCCCTTAAAGCTCCGCATTCAACGAAAATTTACAGTCAAGTATAGTAAGGAATGTTGAAAATAGCACACATTAACTTGATCTGGCCTTTATTTAGCTTCGATTAAGTATTCATGAAAATTGAGTTTGTGATTACAGGTCGGTCAGCAGCATTATGGAAATCCCTACAGAGACCACCGGTGGCGCACGTTGAGGTCAAAGTATTCAATCTGTTCTGCGACGGTTATCTCTGAAATTCAGATATTCTAAGCCTGTGAGGCAGAGCTCATGCCTTATTTCTCTGGTTACGCGCGCCGCTACTAAATTTCGGTCGAATTCTGCCCTGGTGGTTCGAACTTGTCAAATTGACCTTTAACACGCTCACTACGTATTTGGACATATGTGCACCACTAGCTAAATTGCTCATATACGTAGCTTTATTACTGAAGAGAGTTTTAGTTATTTCATTACTTCTTTTAATTATAAATGGCAGTACAATTTCATTTTTCATACTTCTTAGAAAGGATAAAAATTCATTCGAGCAGTAAAGACGATTTTTCAAGTCAGCTACTTCCAGCCTATCGTAACTATCCGTGGCAATAGCACGCACGAACGCAGCCAAAGCGTTAAACCAAGAAAGGGAGGATACACTTACTTCACTAAAGAGAAGGGACTGCATTTCTCGTAAGTAGAATTATAGAGTACATTTCTCGTGGAAACTCTTTGGAGAATAAAAAAGAGTACGTTCTTTGTGAAAACTCTCTGCATTGAATTAGAGAGTACGTTTACCTCGGGAATGCTTTGTAAAGAATGGGAAAGTGCTTTCATTGCAACTACTCTGCGAATTTCATGCGATAAAAATTTTCATTCAAGTGATTTTTGCACTTTCGAGCGAATAATAAAAATTCCACAATGTATAGTCTCCCAAAATGCCTAGGTGAACTCTATTTGCTTTTCATCAACATAAATCTAAAGATCGCACATCTCATTTCAAAGAATTCGTGCGCTGAAGATCTCGAATATCTAAATTTCTTTCTTACATGACTAAACAGGATTTGAGATTCAACCCATTTTACAATTTTCAGGTCAGGCAATGAATTTTGTTTTTTTCAGAGCATGAAGTCAGAAACGTTTCAATAAACATGAAGAAGATTCGAGCTCTTCATACAGACAAAGCACAATAGTTAACATTGGGTACGTGCCAAAAGTCGTTCCACACTTCGTTTTTCCCTAAAATTCTCCAAGAAGATTAGATTAGATTGGATGTTTGTTTATATCTACTAAAACCGCAACAATGGCGTTCCAAAGAGAGGAAGGAGGAAGGCATCATTTAGTATGGAGATAAGGGAACGCGGAATCTATGCACCTTATAGAAATAGTAAGTTGAGAAAGAAATTCATATAACAAGATAAAAGTTGTAGAAGAAAGTAGTAGATGCTGAACAATAGGACAGAAGTGACCCAAAAAAAGGCGGTCCGTAAAAAAAAAACAATTTCATTTCAACAAAAGGAACTTCTACCTTACCGTTTGCTCGGGACCTCACATCTCCAAGAAGACTTCAAATTGTAAAGCTTCCAATTAACACGTTGACCACGATAGTGCGGTTGCTACGGACAGTTTGTTTAGGCTAGAAGAAGTCGTTTTGAAAAACCAGTTTTTCTGCTTTAATACATTTTTAACATTTTTAAAAGTATAAAGCATACAATTGAACCATAATTTGTTACCTTTTACCCTATAATTTATATCGGAAAAGGTAGCAAAAGTGTTGATATGTTATTTGTATGTTCCGGTACGTAAATAAACAATGTACCTAGTCGTACACATTTGTACAACTTCGGATTCAACGTGTTAAGCATCGCAAGTTGTCGAGGCATTTAACACGTTGACTGCCCATTGGGGCATATAAAGCATTCAAATTATTTCTAGGTCTTTTATAGAACAAATTCAAGCATACGAGGCAAAACATCGTGCTATTACATTTCCACACTTCTTAGGAGCGATACAATTTTTTTTCGAACCGTAAAGTCGTTTTGAAAACTTCGCTACTTATTTTAAGAAATGCCTGAGGACGTGTTAATACAGGGTGCAGCAGTCAATCCAGCATTTTCTATCTAGCTGTAGAAGCATAAAAATGCAGGATTGACTGCTGCACCCTGTAGGTTCCCCGCTGCGCAGCAATACAGCGTCAATCTCTGTTCCATGATCGGATTGCACATTCAATTTTCTAAAAATATAAGACCCCATGGCCGTGTGTTTTGGAAGTACTTATTTTGAACAGAGTTGGAAGCTACTTATGCAAATCAAGCCTCTCTTAGCTAGCTAATATCGGGCAATGCTACGGGTCATCTGACGTGCGAGAAGTTGATGCAGTTGTAGCTCGTTCAGTGACAGTTGAAGCTCGTTCAGTTACAGTTGAAGCTCGTTCAGTGACAGTTGAAGCTCGTTCAGTGACAGTTGAAGCTCGTTCAGTGACAGTTGAAGCTCGTTCAGTGACAGTTGAAGCTCGTTCAGTGACAGTTGAAGCTCGTTCAGTGGCAGTTGAAGCTCGTTCAGTGGCAGTTGAAGCTCGTTCAGTGACAGTTGAAGCTCGTTCAGTGGCAGTTGAAGCTCGTTCAGTGACAGTTGAAGCTCGTTCAGTGACAGTTGACGCTCGTTCAGTGACAGTTGAAGCTCGTTCAGTTACAGTTGAAGCTCGTTCAGTGACAGTTGAAGCTCGTTCAGTGACAGTTGAAGCTCGTTCAGTGACAGTTGAAGCTCGTTCAGTGACAGTTGAAGCTCGTTCAGTGACAGTTGAAGCTCGTTCAGTGGCAGTTGAAGCTCGTTCAGTGGCAGTTGAAGCTCGTTCAGTGACAGTTGAAGCTCGTTCAGTGGCAGTTGAAGCTCGTTCAGTGACAGTTGAAGCTCGTTCAGTGACAGTTGAAGCTCGTTCAGTGACAGTTGAAGCTCGTTCAGTGACAGTTGAAGCTCGTTCAGTGGCAGTTGAAGCTCGTTCAGTGACAGTTGAAGCTCGTTCAGTGACAGTTGAAGCTCGTTCAGTGACAGTTGAAGCTCGTTCAGTGACAGTTGAAGCTCGTTCAGTGACAGTTGAAGCTCGTTCAGTGACAGTTGAAGCTCGTTCAGTGACAGTTGAAGCTCGTTCAGTGACAGTTGAAGCTCGTTCAGTGGCAGTTGAAGCTCGTTCAGTGACAGTTGAAGCTCGTTCAGTGACAGTTGAAGCTAGTTCAGTGGCAGTTGAAGCTCGTTCAGTGACAGTTGAAGCTCGTTCAGTGACAGTTGAAGCTCGTTCAGTGACAGTTGAAGCTCGTTCAGTGACAGTTGAAGCTCGTTCAGGGGCAGTTGAAGCTCGTTCAGTGGCAGTTGAAGCTCGTTCAGTGGCAGTTGAAGCTCGTTCAGTGGCAGTTGAAGCTCGTTCAGTGGCAGTTGAAGCTCGTTCAGTGACAGTTGAAGCTCGTTCAGTGACCGTTGAAGCTCGTTCAGTGACCGTTGAAGCTCGTTCAGTGACCGTTGAAGCTCGTTCAGTAACAGTTGAAGCTCATGCAGTGATAGTTGAAGCTCGTTCAGTGACAGTTGAAGCTCGTTCAGTGACAGTTGAAGCCCGTTCAGTGACAGTTGAAGCCCGTTCAGTGACAGTTGACGCTCGTTCAGTGACAGTTGACGCTCGTTCAGTGACAGTTGACGCTCGTTCAGTGACAGTTGACGCTCGTTCAGTGACAGTTGAAGCTCGTTCAGTGACAGTTGAAGCTCGTTCAGTGACAGTTGAAGCTCGTTCAGTGACAGTTGAAGCTCGTTCAGTGACAGTTGAAGCTCGTTCAGTGACAGTTGAAGCTCGTTCAGTGACAGTTGAAGCTCGTTCAGTGACAGTTGAAGCTCGTTCAGTGACAGTTGAAGCTCGTTCAGTGACAGTTGAAGCTCGTTCAGTGCCAGCTGATGCTTAATCTATAACATTTGCTCATCCTATAACCGCCAACAGAAGACGAAAATATGAAATAAGGATTTTTCCATGTCAATTCGACTAAACCGTGTAACAAAGCTAACGCTTGTCATTTCTGGCATTTAAATGATTTTTCCCCAAAACTATTAACAAAATGAAAATTTTTTCAATCAACATTTATTAAATGATTTCAATCAACAAGACATCGGTACAGTTCAATTTACAAAAATGGCCCTTGGTAATGATAAAAGAGCGGGCCCAACTATTTAGTGTAAGGAATCTTTTCTCAATTTAGTAGTATTTCCACTAAAATTCTTTCTATCTGCCACAAAAATTGAATGTTTCATCGTGTTAGCGGTTATTTTATACGTTGACCGCGATGGGTTAAACTGAAGTTCATTATTCAACTCGAATTTAGAATCAATTGTAGTAAGCATGAATACATTAACTGGATCGCGTCTACATTTCCCTTTGATTTATTGTTTATAAAAATTGAGTTTGAGGCTACTGGTCGGTCAGCAGCATTGTGAAAATTCTCTCCGTGCGTACCGGCGGCTCACGTCGCGACCACCGTGTTGACCTACTTTGACCCATTCCAAGCGGTAGGAGCGCACAAATTTTGAAATAATCTATATATATATATATACATATATATGTATATATATAAATATATTCGTATATTTTGGAAACGGTCTTTCTTTCAAGCATATTTCATTAAAAAGTACGCCGTTTTTATTATTGATGATTTTTTTATTAAGATTTTCTATTTTCCTAAATATATTCCTAGCATCATTGCTTAGGAAAACCACCAACAAAACCACCAACCCGGACCAGCAAATTATACATACAGTATATTATAAAAACCAATACTCTACAGCATACAAAGCCGATGAACGCATATTAAAGCAAATCATTAAAAACAACACTAAATGCAACGCTGATAACGAACGCCTACAACTTACCATATATTACAAAAGCCATACAGTCGCCAGCCTTATCTCTAAAAACAATATTGGCACAAAACTACCAGCCTTGAAACAGACCAATGTCATATACGAGTACAAATGCAACCATGAGGACTGTGAACCTCTAAACCGCTCGTATATAGGCATGACAACTACCACCCTATCAAGACGCCTAACCATGCACCTATCCACAGGAGGACCAAAACAACACGCTTCGGAAACACACGGCCAAGCCCTAACAAGAAACCAATTAGTGAGCAACACAAAAATTCTACGAAAAGAAACTGACTTCAATAGATTACAGATCATAGAAGCAATACTGATAGAACAGAAAAAACCAACAATTAACAACCAGAGCACCGGGACCCACCGCATTCTCAAACTTTTTTGACGCTGACCGCGTGAGTTGCACGTGGCCGCGTCGACCGACTGTACGCCACACCGATTCGACATAAGCCGCCAACAAAGCCAATCCACATTGGCGACTCTGCCACCCTACCTTTCATTTGATCCCGAGCAGCCATTACAGTAGCACCTCAGAAATCATAGCTGCATTTTGTTCGCATAGCTTGAGAATGGCGCAAGAGCGCCGAAACGCGTCGACTATTAGCGACCTTTTTAACCTCCTTAGCAATGATGCTAGGAATATATTTAGGAAAATAGAAAATCTTAATAAAAAACTCATCAATAATAAAAACGGCGTACTTTTTAATGAAATATATAAATATATATATATATATTGTAGCTGCCACTGTTCACGACAATCACTTCTCCTTGCTATAAATAGTCGCGCCGCTAAATAGAAGGAATTCATTCGTGACTATTTTTAGCTTCTGCTGCTTCAATGGGATCAATTTGTATCTAATTTTTTGAAATATAGAAATGAAAATGGCATATTCCTTACAGTTTATTCGGAGTAGTATATAATAAATGACAGAGGAATATATTTCAAATTTAATAATTGCTAATGCATAGACCACTCGAGCCCTCAGTATTCGTGCTGCGGAGCATGCCGGCAGGAGTTTTAGAACTAACCAGTTGCTTTCCGCACCTTCTCCCTCTTCAGTCCGCTCTCATGCAGGGAAGTGCGACATTCCTGTTAGATTAGGTGATTTTCGAGTAATTTCTGCTGCATCAAACCAATTAAATTCCCCATTTTAGAATCTCTCCATATTTTGAAAAAAAACGGTATTGAATGATATGCAATCTGCCTTTTCTTTACTACTATCGTAATTTTAATACTGAACATTTTTATTTTGTTCCTTTCATGTTATTTTTTTGCTTTCTTCTTTCATGATTGATGTAAATTTGACACTCGACTAGTTTTTTCTACTTGTTTTCAGGTTGATAATGACCTTGGAGGTCGAAACGTTCCAGAAATTTCAATTCATTGACTTTTCTAAATAAATAATGAGATTTAAGATATGTATCTTGGTACTTTTATTTATAATGTACAGACTTGTATTGGATTTATATTTTTGATACGTGACTTGAGTACTGACGTAAAAATCATAGGTATGTTGATAGACCGCAAATATGCGTTTTTACGATCACTGTTGGAATGCTACATCTGAATATAACTGATTTTTGAAATCCAAAGTTGAAAGCTCGAACAGAATGCATAAGAAGTGTTTGCATACAAAAGCACGTAGGATTGGTGAAATAACATTATTACTTCAATAACAGTTAGAGGAGATTATTACAATTATTGGAGAATCATATATATCAACATGTAAAATAATTCTCATCATAACTCGGAAAACGAAGGAGAAAATGATAGCGAAGCAGGTAGAGGAGCAAGTCTGCTACCTCCCCTGCCCCGCAACCACGCGCCACTCATATTGACGTATAGTAATACACTGAATTCATTGCTCAACTTGCTTCAAATTGTCCGAGGAACTGAAAAGGATGTCAGAAAACACTTTTTTGCTCGCAGCCTTTATATTGTAGCCACCGCTTATGTGTAGCAGGCGGAATAAAACAGCGACTATATATAGACGCGCCGTTGAATGGGACCATTTTTGGGACGAACTATATATAGTTCCGCAGCTTGGAATGGGCTAATTTATTGTTCGTTGTCTGATGTACAAGTTTAGCTCTGAAGAAAAACGTATAACGTAGAGGTAGAAATCCTTTGATCAGCAATCCGTGAACCACGTCGTGGTTCATGTATGATACTCGGACTAGAGCCTCAACCTGTCTCACGAACTGTATCATGTATGATACTCGGACTAGAGCCTCAACCTGTCTCACGAACTGTAATCGGTTAGTGCAAAGATTCTTCAAAATTTTATGAAATGCAAAAACAGGGCGCATTAACATTGAAAATTGCGAACAAAGTTGGAACAACATGATAATGAGAAGATATCAACGACATTGTGCTCCAAAAAACAATTCACTAACCATGTTTCAATTTCACGTTTGAAACCACGTATCTTCGTGGACAGAGCCCGAACTTAATATTGCATTGAGTGAAAGCAACGGAAATATTTGGATTTTAGAAAGCGAACTTTATATCAAAATCCAAAAATAAGAGATTGATAAAACGCAATTGGTTCGAATTTTTTGTTAAAAACTAATTTCTAGAGCTTTTGAGCCTTATGTTGTTGGTCATATGTAAGAATTGTAAAAAACGGATCGTTTATTGTACAGAGCATGGAATATGAAGCGTAAAACAGTATTGATTAGAATGAATGAATACGAAGGTGAACAATGGAATTTGGCTAGAATGAAGTCTTTAGTTACAAAAATTCAAATCGGGTGTTTTTCCTTTTATTGTGTTTTTAAACGAGTTAAGCCTAGTTGCAGGAACAGCATACCTGCCAAATTCAGAGGTACAGTTGGAATGTTGAAAGGTACTTCACCGGAAAAATATGGCCTTAACGGGCCCTAACTCTTCGGGTTCGCTGGAAACGAAGTTTGAGAACAAAAATAAACATTTCGCCGTCCCAGGACTTTTTGAGTATGTTCGAGACAACGCGTTTGGCCCGTTCTATAATTTTTTGCCCTTTTTAGCGTATTTCTTTGAGGGGCATAGCTACTCATGATAAATTCTAGAAAAGAAAGAAAATCGAAAAAAACACTTCATTGCCAATATGGATAGTACAAAAAATAATTTTTGGTTTTAAAATACCTTAAATGAAGGTTACTAACATGCTACAAACACGTGAGTATCGTAATGCCCATGTCACCAGTCGAAATAAATAATTGAGGCTAATGAATTCCAAATGTTACTTAATCTAGATTTGATTATATATGTAACTACAATAATAAAAGAGAACACAATTTCAGTGACGATGCATTGTTGAAA
The DNA here is from genome assembly GCA_030386875.1 of Morinoia aosen. Lineage (NCBI taxonomy): Eukaryota > Metazoa > Arthropoda > Malacostraca > Amphipoda > Talitridae > Morinoia > Morinoia aosen. Next base: position 48,392,346 of record CM059574.1, on the reverse strand, counting down.
GCACTCTTTTTAGTGCACACTTACATTATAGTACGAACTCAGGGACTTGCGATAAAGGAATTTATTGAAAGTAAAACAAGAGGATTAAAATAAGGCTTGAGTCTAAAGCAGCGAGGTTAACATTCGGAACTATATTTTTCACTCCAACGAATAAACTAATATTCAAATCACGAGAGTCGAAAAGAAGTGTTTTTTACCACGCAATGAAATAAGGATATTTCCATGCTAATAATAGTGACACAAAACAGTCTCCATGAATAAACATGAATTCAATTTTTCTAAAACGGCAGTCAAGACATGTACAATGTAATTGGAGTAACACGTGAAATTAAAAACTAGATAGGGTTACCATAATATGTTCAGAAGCGCAAGAAATGATATAATTTGGACCATACAAGCCTAACAAGAATATTTTAAGATGTGGAGAACTGAATAAAATATGAATGTCTTATGAGGGCTTCAAATTAGAAAAGTTACATCATCTCCGAAATATGATGCAAATGTCTGCAATTGATAAACATACATAGGTACCATGACGGTCTCGTTTGATGCTTGCACAAAACTGAGAGGAAAGACAGAAAAATGTACCCTATAGCTGGTTACCTGAAGATGAATAGAGATTGTTAATTCTTAAAAGCAATAAAGATAATGAACTTTGTGGGTTGGAAATACTTATGACAGTTTACAAGTACATGGCACACAAGCTTTGGATTTCTTGACATCAGGGGATGATATTAGAATTGCTTGTTTTGGAAGATATTTAAAAATATCATTTCGAGTGAGCATGAAAAATGAAAAAAGTGAACTGGCTGCCCAAAAGAGAACGCGTTAGCCCCTACAGGACGTTTATAAGACAAATACAAGTCGCTTGATTAGAAATTTTGCAATAAACTGTTATGGGTAAATTTATGAATGTATGTACATACGCATGAATGTATGCACACATAGACACACACATACACACGGATACCAGGATACAAGCATGAAAATTATGAAAATTACAAATTTCATTTTTCTAATTAAAATTTTTTAACATAAGGTAATTAGTTGATATGCGTTTTATTGAAACATATATGGGTGATCACACAACAAATTTATACTTTTTTTGTGCAAGTTTTACAATAATAAAGAGAGATGACGAGTTAGGTATAATGTTACAAGTTGAGAGTAAACAGAAAAACGCGGTATTTCTAGTTCAAATTCTAGTTGCTAATTTAGTACACATATATATGTATATGTGCATATATTACACATATACATGCTCATGCACACCTGTATACATACACATAACACGCGCACATACACATATACAAACCTATGCATCACACCTGTGTGATGTATTATAGTATAATGAGCAAAGGAGTTTTGTACCTTTTTTTTCATTATGTGCAGCAGCTCTCAATTTCTGATTTAATATTGTAACGTAAAGTTGATTGGTTGATAAGCATCTTATTTATTATATATGGGTGATGACACAACAAATATATACTTTTTTTAAAATGCTTCACACTAATAAAGTGAAATGACGTGTTATGTCGTGTTCATATGCGAACATAAGAGTGAAAAAAGGGCGGTATTTATAGTTCATATGCTAGTTGCTAGTCCAGTACACACAGCTATATGCTTACATATGCACACTCGTATGCACACATGCATCCATATGCGTACAGTTAACGACGAAATTATTCGTAAACCCCACGTCTTTCAAAACTTTCTAGAATTACTCAAAAACTATTGTTGCCCTAGGCATGAGATTTTCACAGGGTGTGAAGCACATATTAGTGACAATTACACGAAGTTTCTAGAACAATATGTTATTTTAGAATGATTTAACAAGCTGAACTTCAGAAACACGAAAAGACCAAATTTTCTTACAATTGAGAACATTACATTACATTGAAAAGTATTTACTGTTATGCTTAACTTATTGAAAAAAAATTGTGTCTAAATTGTTCTTCAACACTCTAGATGTGAGATCATTCTGGAAAATTGTGCCAGAGTTAACGGGGAGCCGGAGGAGTAGAGCTTTGTCATTCGTACACTAGCGCCACGATGGAAAAAACTAAGGAACTGGGTGTGGACCTTATACAAAAGATTATTGACTGCCACAAAGCTGGAAATAGTTATGGTGACATACCTAAGCGTTTGAGCATCCCAAAGACATGTTTTTATCGAACCAGATACCTATATTTTTAACTTTTTCTGATGTCTTAATTTTATCAGTTCCTACTGTATGAGTAAAATTAGAAGTTTTTTAAATTGCATCTATGGATCCGAAAATAATGCATTGCGTTTTACTAGCATTTAGTTTGAGACCGTTTTTGTCGTACCATGACTTCAGGCTAATCAGTAGAGTTTCGGCTCAATTCGCGTCTGCGGTATTTCCGATACAGAACTTGTTATTGCAATTTGAACATCATCTGCATACATTGAGATCCGTGTGTTAGAAGGCATTGGAGGGAAATCATTAATGAAAAATAAAATAGTAGTGGACCAAGAATGAATCCTTGGGGAGCACCAAAATTGTTTTGAATGAATGGGGACAATTTGTTTTCTAAGCGAACTGTATGAGATCGATTTGACAAGAAACTTTCAAACCAATGTGTGTCTTTCCCTAAGTTCAGTATTTTACGTAAAATTCGATCAGGTTCGACGCTATGAAACGCTTTAGAGAGATCGAGTAACAGTAAGAGTGGTAAATTTTTTTGATCGATATCACTGCATATTTTTTCAGAGATATTGAGCAAAGCGTCGTGAGTGCTAGTATTTCTTCTCTGAGTGTATTGATTTCGGTGAAGTTGATTTGACTCGCTCCGGTGAAATGACAGTTGATTTGTCACCCATTTCTTCAATATTTTGGACATGACAGGTACAAGACCGATGGGACTGTAGTTTGATGCTGTTTTTAGGTCACCACTTTTATGCAACGGTCTAATAATGCAGTGCTTCTATTGGTTTGGAAATGAGTTGGTTGCTATTGATGTATTAATTAATCAGACGAATCCATGGTACTGTGACTGGGAAACTGTGTTTGATATATTGAAGGCTAATATCATCATGTCCAACTGCCTTGTGATTTTCAATGAGCATTATATATTTCGCAACTCTGGTAAATCGACAGGACGTGGTCTCTACCCGACATCAGCCCTTGAGGGTGCAGTAGGGCATTAATTTTCAATGGACGGTTCATTTGGACTAGTACACGCCCCACCAAAAACTCGAGCCCCTACTTTTGAAAAAAATGTGTTGAAATCCATGGCCGTTTTCAAGGGATTTTCAAAATTACTTGTGCGGTCTAAATTCAAGACCAAATTGTAATAAGTTGATATAAGAAAAGAACACAAATTAAGCAATATTAACGCGTTGACTAAGTATTGAGAGATTTGTGTGCCGTTAGAAAAATTGCTCCTTCACGTGCCTCTGTAAATAGGTAGGATTTCGATTATTGCCCTCCTTTTCTAAAAATAAATGTTGGCCTACCAGGTTAAATCGGACCGTGTAGTGACATTTTTCACACTTCTTACATAAGACAGAAATGTTTTAGAGCAGCAATTTTTTCTCAATTTAGAACTCACAACCTAACCTAGTCAAAAATTGCAACTGCCCTAAAGTAGTCAACGTATCAATACATTTTTTCATGGTTTGCTTAATATGGTTCAAGCTTCCAATGTACCAATAATTTTGAGATAATAGCTTCTAATCATTAGGAGAGAAATAAAACATTGACAGGTTTTCAATGCGTATAAACACATGTTTTGCAGTCAAAAGAACATAGCAAATTGACACTTCGACTGCGGCTGGTAAAACTTAAGTTTAATATTCAACTAAAATTTAAAGTTAATTGTAGTAAGCAACATTGAAAATAGCAAACATTAACTGCCGCACCCTTCATTTAGTTTTGATTTGGTATTGATTAAAATTGAGTTTGAGACTACTGATTGGTCAGCAGCATTATGAAAGCTTCCTCAGTGACTACCGGTGGCTCATGCCGCAGAGTATTAATTTCATCTCTTTTTTGACTGAATCCGAAAAGTTTCACACAGCTTACCTCAGCTTAATTAATGGGAGATCGCAGGCCCTGAAATAGCCCTGCAGCTCAGCTAGTAACGCTCCACAAGGGTACAGAATTACTCACGGGAAGTGGTGATGCTGCAATGGATATTAATTTGGCTGCCAATTCTTACTTATTACCGAGCAGATGTAATACGAACACTGTGCTATTTTAAATCGCTCTAGAAAGAAAGAAAATACTTGGAAATTCTTCAAGTCTGCGGGAAAAGATTATTTTAAATTAGTTTAAACATCCTTAAGCATTACGAAGGGATTAGATTAGATTATAAGTTAGTTTCAGCCTCCCTAACCGCTACAAAAATAGAGCGTATCAAAGAGAGGAAGGAGGAAGGCACCATTTAGTATGGAGCTAAGAAAATGAGGATCTATGCTGAAGAGGCATAGAAGCAGTAAGATGGGAAAGAAGTTCATGAAATAAGATAAAAGTTGAAGAAGAAAGTGAGAGGTGCTGAAAAACAGGACAGCAGTGAACCGAAAAAAGGTGGTCCTTATCATAACAAAAAAAAACTTTTATTTCAACAAAAAGAAGGCCTACCTAACTCTCAACTCGGGCCCTCACATTTTTCCCCTGGGAGTACGAAGGTATTCCAAAGAGAGAAAGGATTAGGGCACCGATAAGTATAAAGTTCAGGGAACTGGGAATCTATGCACAATTTAATGCAGTACCTTAAGCACAGCGTCCCCCCAGAGAGTGGGAAATGTGGGGGGAAAATAGATTTTAGCTGCTATAGGAGGTTAAAGAGGTCAAGTACATCAAGTGAAAAATGAAGTTCGTACGTTCGCTCGTTCGCCCGCTACGGGCGTTTAAAAAATGGGGGGGGGGGGGAAAGGGGGGGACGTGGTATTTTATCATGTTACACCTACCCCTTGGCTCTTTCTTCACGGCGCGACGTTGCTATGTCATCTTCTATGTCTATATATTACTGTATAATGATTTCAAGTGTCTTAGCTGACCCCACATACAATAACGACGAAAAATTGAGATTGTTTATGTTTACCTATTTTGCTTTTTTTGGAGCATCGGAATGTGGGGTTTCTAGCTGCATCTCCTCCTACATTTTTTAAGTTACAGCGATGATTTTGGTATCATTGGATGCGAAAAAGCAATGGCTTTCCAAAAACTTGGTATGTGTATCAAAAATAATTTTTATTCAAAAGTTATGACGTCATAAATCCACATTTTTCCGAAAAAAGTTTGCCCTCGATTTTCTATCTAAAAATGTAAATTTGGGAAAAAGCATTCAAGTTTTTGGAATGTCCCCGTCTTTCCGCATCCAATGATTTCAAAATTATCACTGTAGCTCAAAAACTGTCGGAGAAGCATTTTGAAACGAAAATTTAGTTTTCGATGATTTCCCATTTTCTTTTCAGGAAAATAACATCTTTTCATAGGCGAAAAACGATTTTAAATTGCATTTCCTATCAGTATACCAAATTTCATTGCTCTAGGTCCAATAACAAAAAAATTAAGTCAGAGTTTTTCGCGTGTTAAAGTAAAAAGTCACTCAACATTTTTTATTACTAGATCATCGTTAACGGGTGAAATTCGACACCTCTATAAATCTATAAATCGCAACGTTTTGATGAAACTATCATCATCTTCAGACCGAAAAAACAAGGCAGAATATTTTACACGCAGTCTCATTGATAAAAATGTAGATCGATAGTGCAAGTAGAACCAGACTTAGTAAAAACACAGAAAATTACCATCTAGGACGACAAGATAGTGTTATGGAGCTCTTTCTTGATGTCATTCTTTCTTTCTATTCATCTTTTTAGCTTTCTTTTACCGGTCGTGATTGAAGATCACATTCTTTTATTTTTAGTAAACTGGGACTTTTCAATGTCCACATATTTAATCAGTGAGTAACTGTCGAGTTAAGCGAATGGTAGCGTGGACTTTCTCTCCATAAATCATGATAATTCACCTTTCTAATTGGCAGGCAATTATACGCAATGACGCATTGACATTTTATTCCCTAATCTCGTCACAAAAGGTTATCATCCTAAAAGTAAAGTAAGCCTAGCGCACTAAATTACATTTAAATTCACTCTTTAATATATGCTGAAGGCAAGGAACATAACATATGCTGAAGGCAAGAACACAATATATGTTGAAGGCAAGAACATCATACATGCTGAAGGCAAGAACATTTCTAAGTGAACGCGGGTGAACGCCTAGGGTATGACACGATAAATCCTACGCACAGGGGAGGACATGAGGATGTTTCTAAAGGGGCAAATGTCATGATGGACTTATCTTAGTTACGGATTCCGGAAGATGGCTATATCGTGTGTATGCGCCGTGACATTTATTGATAACGTTAATTTAACAGGTATTCGGAATCACTTGTAGTACACATTTCAAAGGAGAAGCAATGCCTAGCCCCTAAAGGGCAGGCGTTCAAGGAGCGATACAGTACTCTCTCATGAGGTAGTCACGGGCATACTGACCGTTCTCCGCGCTGCGTTTGCCCTAGCGGTTCGTCTGCTGTCACGCCCGACTCCGAACGAACGATAGCTTACATCACAATCTCAATATATATCATTCCTCCACCAAGCAGTTATGTATGACTCTAGCGTATTGAATTATACAAGCAAAGGGAAACATTAATTCTCGCTAATCGTACAAATGATCTAATTAACATGGTCTATTGAATAATGGCAGCAATAACATTGGAGAGTCTCTCTTGTGTTGGTATCCGGCAGCTCCTTCGTTCCGTTGACGTTCTTGCTTCCCTGCGTTTTCGAAGTCGACGTACAGTAGATGTAGAAGGAGGGAAGAATAACGACTTAGCACGAGTCGCAAAGTCTGATAACCGTCTCCTTGGCATACGACGTTTCTCTCTGGCCGCTTTGAATCCATTCGAACAGTGGAGCGTCCTCCTTCGAACAATCAAATGTTTTTTTTTTATGTGTCGTGGGTAGAATCACGACAATATCCCCCTTCGTTGGCGAAGAAGACGATCTCCTGATCGTTGACTTTCTCTACAGCTTTTGCGTGCCGTGGTAGAGGAAAACGTTGATAAGTCAGATCCTTTTTCTTTTTAATATCCACGCAGTCCGGCTGTGATGATTTTACGGCAGCGATTGCTGAATTTGTACATGTTGCGTACTCTGATTCGAAGTCCCCAAACAAGACCTAATCCTACGTACGTTTTTGGCAAACGATGATCCCCGCAGTAGATGGTGAAGGCTTCTTCAGCTCGCAGGATACCTCTAGAAGATATCCATTGGGATGAAAATCCCAATAATGACTCGGGACAATTAAAGTCTCGGTCGCCGTGATCATACATCAGCAGCATCCCTAAGGAAAGATTTTAAATTTATCTTCACAATACCTGTTTTTGAGAATGTCATTTTAATCGCGCCTTATCATACACGATTTCCTTCGCGATGGGGTTTGATTTTTGAGTCCTGAAGACTTCTTTTAAACAGCCATGAAGTCACGTCGATGTCGCAAGAAGATTATCAAGGCCTTTGTAGTTGTAGTTCTTTTCGTTGTCCATGATGCGCTGGTATATCCCGGAGCTTCATTGTAGTCGAGTTTCCTTCCTCTTCTCGTCGATGTTGTCTATATTAAGGTTCCGTGATTCCAAGTACTTTCGTAGAAAATTTTTAAAGCAGTTGACCCAGTCAGCTGGCGAGCGATTTTCTTTCGTCGTTTTCCTCGAGGTAGTGCGTCGGGCACAGACTGTTCTTGTTGCTAAAGCGTTGCTGAGTATTGTTCTGGCGGAAAGTTTTCTACGACGTTTTCTTCGAGATTGGGTGTGGAGCTCGTCGGCGTGTCGTTGCTGTTGTTGCCGTCAATGCCCCGTTGTTGCGTCATCGCAGCCATGTCCATGTCCGAGCCACGTCGACACGTAGCGCGGACCACGCGAACGTGAAGTCTGCCGCGAGTGTGGTGACTCAGGCACCGAAGTAGAGAGTGGACTGGTGGTGTGGGGGCTGGTAATGAAGACGCAACAGTCCACCCCGTCCGCTCGCAGAGACCATGGCACCAGCTGAAATTACTGTTACTGTTATTTATTGTTCTTGTGAATCTCATACATTCCCAGACAAGCTTCCATCACATACAGACATATACCCAAACATCTCGTCTCATTCCACCCTTCTGTGCTTACAAACAGGACACACATTGAGCTTAAACCTATTTCCACTGCTTGCTTATGACGTTAAACTCTGAAACATTTCGTAGAGAGAAAAAAACAGAATTTCCCTAGTGGTACATTCACGTTGAGTATGTCTAATGACGAAGTACACCTGCGATCAGATTAATATCAAGGGTGTCTTTATAATGATCGAATTTTAAATCTGTTACAAATTCCATTATCCTGCGGATGAGATAATTCATCATTTAAAATCACATGACACTGATATTTGCACTATCACTCGATTTCAGAGAAGTATTTTATTACGTGCGCAAAGCATGACTCATCACTTTCGGGTCGCGATCGTTAACAAAATCCTTCACATGACAAGTAAATTCAAATTTTTAAATGAATGAAATTATTACACACTCACGCTATTATTTATCACATGTTTATAATACTACATCAAATTTTAAATCATTAAGTAGTTTATTCTAAGTTCCAAATTATCAAGTCATTCAGTGTAATAGAATTGCTTATGCAAGTAGTGTTAGAAAAAAAACGGCAAGTGTACGAAACAGAGGGAGAGAGCCAGCCGAGGATTCGAGGATTGGAGCTAGAAAGGGGGGTTGCGTGAAGGTATGGTATTCTGCAACAACAGGAACGTTGTGTCGGCTCGGGCTTGAGCGTACCCAGTCGCGTCGCGACTCCTTTCATACAGCCTTACCCCAACACACATTCTTCCCTCACTCCTCAGCACCCAGGCAAACGTTCATTACAATTACATGATTAAACAATACATTGGAATTAAAATTAGACACGAACATCAGAATGGATAAAACGAGATATATGAGCGTGTGGAATTACATATCGGAGTAAATGTTAGTAACGCGAAAACATTATTCTGATTGAATGAAATTTACTTCTAGATGAATTCCTTTTAAAGTAGAACATGATTGAATTTCGAAAGATAACTTGATGAATTTAATTTTAATCATTCATAAGGTCAGACTTGAGGGAAAATTTTCAAATTATCATATATATTTCACTAGAGTTGGTTACATGTGGCAAAATGATAAACGTTACATCATCAAACCTACAACATTAACAAAACACTATACATTTATCACTACTACGTTCAAAGTTAATCCATCAAATATCTTAATGTGACGCATTGTAATTGTCAAGCAAGTAGAATTCATGATACGACCGTTGGGTACGAATGCAGGAGAGAGCAAATTTCGAGCTAACATGATAGAATAGAGAGAAATGGAGAGAGAGGGAGGGAGGTGAGCTCGCAGCAGTCGGAGAGGGGGGCGGTGTTGAGGTTGCGGCTGCCTCAAGCTAAGCGATGTTTGGGGAGTTGTCTCATAACACATCGAGCTCAGGCTCCCGAACACCACACACACACACCATACAGTTGGTCTATAAATTTCATCGCAGCTCATCACGTATACATTCAAGCAACATTCATGATGATTATATGGTTAAAATAGAGCATTAAATTTGTAATTTAAACCCGAACGTCTGAATGAAAAGGTTGCATTAGACTTAGCATTATAACATCTATGATAATTATATGAATGTGAATTTTAACCGCGTACATATTTTCTGACTAAGTGAAGTTTACTTCTAGAAATGAATTAGGTAGATGACTTATTGAATTTCATTTATAAGCCGAATTTAGAGGAAAGTCACAAATTATTGTTCATTTTATAGGTACAATTTTGCGATACGGAGATTTAAAGTGCAAAATGAATAGCACGTCAGCTTGTTCAGCAAAAATCAAAACAATATGGTAAAATAGCGTCCGTTTAGAGTCAGTTATGTGGTAAATTGTAGAAATTTCTATGGCATATCATAATTTTCATGTAAATCATTGGAGTGCAGTTATCCAACATTATAATTAATTGAATGACTCACGTCATCAAATTGGCCTTTAGTAATTGAATGGCTCTAGATCAGAAGGTAAATTCAAATAAGGTTCACACGTAAATGGTAAATTATAAATGCATGGTAAATGGTTTCACAGAAATGAAATAGAAAGAAAAATAACGCATAGCGATAATGGGTTCACAGAAATGAATTAGAATATTAGCATATACGTATATGAAATTTAAGATAGATTACACGAATATCCTAACGTGGAGATGAATTATCAAGATCTGCTGGAGGTTTATTTAATTTATTTTATGTAGGCACGAGCTTTTCGAAGGAATAGGGTAAGGGATTTTTAACTCTTATTATGAAAAATAGGAATCAAAATCCGCCACCGCTGCTCGCCATTGTTATGGAGCTCTTTCTTGATGTCATTCTTTCTTTCTATTCATCTTTTTAGCTTTCTTTTAAGGGTCGTGATTGAAGATCACATTCTTTTATTTTTGGTAAACTGGGACTTTTCAATGTCCACATATTTAATCAGTGAGTAACTGTCGAGTTAAGCGAATGGTAGCGTGGACTTTCTCTCCATAAATCATGATAATTCACCTTTCTAAATGGCAGGTAATTATACGCAATGACGCATTGACATTTTATTCCCTAATCTCGTCACAAAAGGTTATCATCCTAAAAGTAAAGTAAGTCTAGCGCACTAAAAACATTTAAATTCACTCTTTAATATATGCTGAAGGCAAGGAACATAACATATGCTGAAGGCAAGAACACAATATATGTTGAAGGCAAGAACATCATGCATGCTGAAGGCAAGAACATTTCTAAGTGAACGCGGGTGAACGCCTAGGGTATGACACAAGAAATCCTACGCACAGGGGAGGACATGAGGATGTTTCTAAAGGGGCAAATGTCATGATGGACTTATCTTAGTTACGGATTCCGGAAGATGGCTATATCGTGTGTATGCGCCGTGACATTTATTGATAACGTTAATTTAACAGGTATTCGGAATCACTTGTAGTACACATTTCAAAGGGGAAGCAATGCCTAGCCCCCAAAGGGCAGGCGCTCAAGGAGCGATACAGTACTCTCTCTTGAGGTAGTCACGGGCATACTGACCGTTCTCCGCGCTGCGTTTGCCCTAGCGGTTCGTCTGCTGTCACGCCCGACTCCGAACGAACGATAGCTTACATCACAATCTCAATATATATCATTCCTCCAACAAGCAGTTATGTATGACTCTAGCGTATTGAATTATACAAGCAAAGGGAAACATTAATTCTCGCTAATCGTACAAATGATCTAATTAACATGGCCTATTGAATAATGACAGAAATAACATTGGAGAGTCTCTCTTGTGTTGGTATCCGGCAGCTCCTTCGTTCCGTTGACGTTCTTGCTTCCCTGCGATTTCGAAGTCGACGTACAGTAGATGTAGAAGGAGGGAAGAATAACGACTTAGCACGAGTCGCAAAGTCTGATAACCGTCTCCTTGGCATACGACGTTTCTCTCTGGCCGCTTTGAATCCATTCGAACAGTGGAGCGTCCTCCTTCGAACAATCAAATGTTTTTTTTATGTGTCGTGGGTAGAATCACGACAATAGAAGTAATTCCTTTGTACTATAGGAATATCGATCACCAGCAGATTAGTTAGGATTTCACAACGGTTACATCAGCATGTAACCGTTGTGCAATCTCAACTAGTCTGCTGTTACTAGAGCTAAAAGCAATTGACAGTACCACAGACAGAGGCGAAGTGGAGGATATAGCGGATATTACTGTAGCTGAAACTAGCCTGCTAGCTTTACTGCCCTGCTGCTAGGAGGCCGAAACGGTCAGGATGCCGGCCAGGCATAGGTAGCTGTTCAGGCCTAGACAGCTACGCTTTGGCACTCGGGTAATTTACGGCACGGAAAGTAATAATTATATCGATACAAGACGAGACATGTGTAAACTCAGGGCGCGTCTTGCGGGAGCCGTATCCCTTACACGAGATGCCAACCTCCTGCCGACTGCAAAACCCCGCACCACTTAGAAACGGCCTAAACTATAACATTTATAAACTATAACTATAGCCTTCACATTTGTGCTAACTCCATCCCATTTGCTAAGTAACTTTATATCATTTAATATAGAGTTAGACGTACGCGGAATTCATGCACAAGGTGTGTACTCACACAAGATCCCCTGCGCATAAAAACAGCTGGCTTAGAATGAAGATTACGTATAACCAAAAAAAATAAATAACGTAGAAGGATTGAAAATTGAAAGAAGCAAAGAGGGTAATAAAGACAGTCCCTGAGGCCTATCTATAGCTGAGTACCTAACAACATCTGCCCCGGAGGTGCTAGGCCCCATAACAGTAAGGGCTGATAAAGTGGAAAGCGCTCTTGTTTCGCACTTTTAAGATCGTAATGGTGATCGGTTCCACAGAACATTGAGCTCATCGAGTGCTGATAGAGGAGCTCATCTGCTCCAGCATCGAGCGCTCCAACGATCTAAGTGAGAGCAAAGAGGGATTTCGGCTTCATTGTTCTTTCATGAACCTGCCACCTAAATTCAGGTGGATGAGTAAGAATTATCGTGTGGAATTTGATCGCTTAACACGTTGACCGCGATGGGTTATACTGAAGTAAAATTTTCACCTTAAATTTAGAGTCAATTGTAGCGCGCAATTTTGAAAATAGTAGACGTTAAATGGCTGGGTCGTGCCTTCATTTAGCTTCGATTAAGAATTTAGGGAAATTGAGTTTGCGACCACTTGTCTGTCTGCAGCATTTGTGAAAATTCCCTCTGTGTGTCGCAAGAAACAAGATAAAACAAGATAAAAGTGTTAACGGAGTCATTGGTGAACGCGAAAATAGGATCCTTGCGTAAGATCTAGTAGGTAAAATTCAATCAGATTTTGGGTCTCCAAGATTACTCGTATCTGTGAGATCCAACCCTCAAAGAAAAAAAAATATAGACAGCTGACGAAATTTTGACTAGAAATCAAAATGACGTTCCTCTGGCTTTTTCACTTTAAGGCCACTGTGGAAAATGTCAACTCTAAGTTTACCAACACTTTACCTTTTTAAAACTTATCGACGTGAGCCACCGGTGGTCACTGAGGTGATTTCCACCACGTAGCACACCGACTAGTATTCACGAATTCAATTTTCATCAATAATCAATCAAAATTGAATAAAAAGGTATGATCTATTTGATATTTGTTATTTTCAAAATTACTTGGCAAAATTGATTTTAATTTGATCTGAAAATTGCACGATAGTTTAACCCACCGCAGTTAACGTGGGAAGGATAATTCGTAAAGACTACCAATGATGTGTTCCAAGAGTCCCCGTCGTAGAAAAAAGTGCCTCATTCAACATTACGACGACTAACATGTGTAATAGAATATGAAATAGACACAAGCAAAAATGAGATGTGAAGACTACAGACACTCAAAGTGTTGCCTACTCGCCGCACTGCACAGATTTTACCGTTTCGAGAGTATGCGTTTCTGAAAACGAATTAATTCTTTAGTGAAGAAACTCGGACAGCTCAGAGCAGGTGGCGCTACAAATAAAGGGCACGGACTCGGTAATGCAGGCACCCATGCAGCCAATACAACTGGAAGAAAGCTACAGTTATTTTAGATGCGCCAACTTCGTAGCCCACGCTTCGGGTGCTGGAATTTCTTAGTTGACTATTAACATCCAAAAATATGTTGCTCATGTTTTAATCGAAACTGCTCTTGAACAGAGCAGTTTCGAGGTTGTAATATTGAAGCAGAAGAGATTGAAATTTAATCCTTTAATATCCTACAGGCCTCTCTAATGCACTCTTTCGATTTAGTTCAATATACCCTTTTTGAAAAATAGCCTCAACATATTTCATTTCATGTTCAATTTGCTCCCTAATGAGTCCTTTGAAATTCCCTGCCGAGTGGCGTTCCTTCCTCATCTTGACATCGGTGACTACCTGATGTCAGTACCAGTTTAATGACGGTAGTTTTAATAACATGAATATGTGGAAGAATACTGAAGTTAAAAGATTAAATTATTTTGAATCGATAGAGCAATTTTGTGACGCATTAATTTTCGAAGTTAACATTGGAGCTGGTTCGCACGAAAATGTTCGCTTTCTGCATTAACTGCGACATGAAAATGTTTACAGAAGTTCTTCCCTTACATTGGTAGTTACATTTCACAGTAATTTTTTAATAAATTCATGCACTCAATCCAAGAACATGGATACACGTCACAAATTTCTCTCGTAACAATACGCGCCACAATTTCGCGTATGTGTAAAACATTGTCAGAAATGCTATCTCTTCGTAATATTGCACAACTCTTAATAGTAACGACAAATTTTTGAATGATATAATTCATGCCTAAAATGGACGACATTTCCTATCTGTAAAGTCTGAGGCCTTCCTGTCGAATTTTTTTTCCTGAAATTGTCTTCCGTGGACCGGCGGCCGACGGTCCTCACTGATAACTTCTCCCTAACTGGATTTCGCGAAGAGGATGTTGACACCGAACTGTTCTTCTCTCGGCCAATTCTAGTCCACAGAGCCTGTCTTTTTGCTCTCGCTGATAATTCCCCTCTGAAGGATGAATATAGGGAATATTTTGGATGATGAAGAATGTAGAAAATTCTGGATGATGATACGCCAAAAAAATTCTGGATGATGAAATGCGGGATATTCTGGACTATGAAATTGCAAGTGATGGAACGCACAGAAAATTCTGGATACTAAAATAATAAAAAATTAAAATGATGGAGCGCATAGAAAACTCTGGATAACACAACGCGTTGGAAATTCTGGGTAATACAATGCACAAAAAATTCACGATAAAAATGCAATAAAATTGTAGTTAATAAAATAAACCGAAAAATTCGTACGACGAAACTCACAGAAAATTCTTGAAAATGGAATACACAGAAAATTCTGAGAAGTGAAATGGTCGGATAATTTAGGACAACGAAATCCAAAGGAAAGTACACACAATATTGTTTATGTCCGGTGAAGTTTTTTTTGACTTTGTTAAGTGGCAAGTGGGTAGGAGGTTCCTAAAAAATGTTGACACTGAAGTACAAACTCTTAACACCGCGATTACCGCGATTCTACGGTTATTAACGGTTGGTTTAGTTAGGTTGTAAGTAGCAGAGTTGGGACATCGAATATAATGCTCGAACACACTTCTATCCTTCCCTAAAAATATGAAAAAATACAATTGTACGATAACATATCACATCGTGTGATAAATTTTATTTTTAAAAAAGGTGACGATACAGATGAAATGTCAACCATTTATACCGGTACGTGAGTGAGCAGTTTACGAAGTGGTACACTTATGGCCCAATTCGCGGGGAATGTGTCAATCCGTTACCTGACATTTTCGCATTACAGAACATTTTTGCATTTTAAATAATCAAAATGTCGGAGAAAGTCAACCATGTCAAATTCATAAAGATAAAAAGTTTTCTGATAATACATAGAGCTGAATATTGAATGTTCATACTCAGGAATATCACTTAACGTTTCATCAACTCAACACAACCGCCAAGCGGAATATAAGTCTTACCCATCAACAAAAAAAAAATCGTTATACGCTAAAAGTATTGTTCACAGAATTTTTTCGTCTATTCATATATTAGAAAAAATGACAAACGAATAAATTGCACAATGCATTGTTAAAATAAACAATATTATAAATATAAGTTGCACAATACTTTGCTAAATTAAATAATATTATAAACATAAGTGGCACATTATTATTATTATTATATAAGAAAGTTTTAGCCTCCCTAAACGACGACAAAGATGTTCTAACAGAGGAAAGAGGAAGGCCCCATTTAGTAAAGAGTTGAGGGAACGAGGAATCTATGCACAAGACGCACAGAAACAGTAAGCTAGGAAAGAAGTTCATGAAACAAGAAAAAAGTTGAAGAAGAAAGTAGTAGGTGCTGAAAAACAGGACAGCAGTGAACCGAAAAAAGATGGTCTGTAACAAAACAAAAACCTATTTTATTACAATAAAAAGGAAGCCTACCTAACCTTTAGCTCGGGCCCACACATGGTTCCCCTGGGAGCGCTAATTCCCACATAAGTGGCACAATACTCTGCTGAAATAAATAATATTATAAACATAAGTTGCACAATAGTTAGCTAAAAACACATAAATTAGCAACGAATAAAAAAATTTATAGATGGCGTTAGGATGGCGTCAAGGGAACACAGAATTTATGCACAAGGTGTGAACCGCAGAAGATCCCTACGGATAGAAACAGTAAGTTATGAAAAAAGGTTATCAAACAAGATAGAAGTTGAAGGAGAAAGTTAGAGGTGCTGAAAAACAGCACAGCACTGAACTGAAGAAAGATGGTCCTTCATAGAACAAAAACATATCATTTCAACAAAAAGAAAGTCTACCTAAATCTCAGCTTGGGACCTCACATTTTCCCTCTTGGAGCCCTAACTCTCATATAAACATTAGCAGAATCGTCTTAAACAGGTAATTTCATAGATTATGAAAATATTATTTATTCAACTGAATACCATGAATCCATTCAAAAAATTTGCCTTATTGACTCCCTAACGTAAAATTCGAGCGCAGAAGCCGGGCAGAAAAGACTTCAAAAACTAAATTGGGAAATTTTTTTTGACATTGATTGCATTTCAAAATTATCGTAATTTTTTTCAATTGCCCGAAATTTCCAAGTTTCCAGTCACACTGGCTTCCAAGTTTCCAGTCACACTGGCTTCCAAGTTTCCAGTCACACTGGCTTCCAAGTTTCCAGTCACACTGGCTTCCAAGTTTCCAGTCACACTTGCTTCCAAGTTTCCAGTCACACTTGCTTCCAAGTTTCCAGTCACACTTGCTTCCAAGTTTCCAGTCACACTTGCTTCCAAGTTTCCAGTCACACTTGCTTCCAAGTTTCCAGTCACACTTGCTTCCAAGTTTCCAGTCACACTTGCTTCCAAGTTTCCAGTCACACTTGCTTCCAAGTTTCCAGTCACACTTGCTTCCAAGTTTCCAGTCACACTTGCTTCCAAGTTTCCCGTCACACTTGCTTCCAAGTTTCCAGTCACACTTGCTTCCAAGTTTCCAGTCACACTTGCTTCCAAGTTTCCAGTCACACTTGCTTCCAAGTTTCCAGTCACACTTGCTTTCAAGTTTCCAGTCACACTTGCTTCCAAGTTTCCAGTCACACTTGCTTCCAAGTTTCCAGTCACACTTGCTTCCAAGTTTCCAGTCACACTTGCTTCCAAGTTTCCAGTCACACTTGCTTTCAAGTTTCCAGTCACACTTGCTTTCAAGTTTCCAGCCACACTTGCTTCCAAGTTTCCAGTCACACTTGCTTCCAAGTTTCCAGTCACACTTGCTTCCAAGTTTCCAGTCACACTTGCTTCCAAGTTTCCAGTCACCCTTGCTTCCAAGTTTCCAGTCACACTTGCTTCCAAGTTTCCAGTCACACTTGCTTCCAAGTTTCCAGTCACACTTACTTTCAAGTTTCCAGTCACACTTGCTTTCAAGTTTCCAGTCACACTTGCTTTCAAGTTTCCAGTCACACTTGCTTTCAAGTTTCCAGTCACACTTGCTTTCAAGTTTCCAGTCACACTTGCTTTCAAGTTTCCAGTCACACTTGCTTTCAAGTTTCCAGTCACACTTGCTTTCAAGTTTCCAGTCACACTTGCTTTCAAGTTTCCAGTCACACTTGCTTTCAAGTTTCCAGTCACACTTGCTTTCAAGTTTCCAGTCACACTTGCTTTCAAGTTTCCAGTCACACTTGCTTTCAAGTTTCCAGTCACACTTGCTTTCAAGTTTCCAGTGTTATGCTTCTCCGCATAACTGTGTACGGCACGTCGCTAAGAATCTGGAGAATCGTTGTCTGGCCTACAACGTAATCCTAAATGATTCTAAAAGACCAAATATTAAGTCTGATTTCTGCGAGAAAGCATCACAACGTTAAAGTCTAGAACAGTCGACTCGTCGGGAACGATGTTCGGACGCCGAGAAAACACGTAACGAACCAACACGCCAAGGGAAGATGCCAAGGACCTCAACGAGTGTCTTCTTTGCTTTAATTCATAATGTTTTACATTGTTTGATGGGGACTTTTATATAGTAATAAGTGTAAGGTTAATGATGTATATTTTCTATTCGATAACAGGGATATATTACGTTCATATTTGTAACCTTGTGAGGTCGTTATTCAAAGTTGGCATCTTAAGCGAAGCCGAACGCTGTTGCTTCAGAGAGCGAGAGTCAGTCTGGGCGAGGTCACCACCGAAAGCAGTCATACGAGATTCACCTTCCTCGGCCCAGATGGGCCGAGGCTTGCCTCTTAAATTCACTACTTAAAAGTCATTCTAGAACATCTTTGCCCTCATTCGCTTGAAAGTGATTGACATCAAGTCACTAAAACCATAGCGCCAATATAACGTAAACTGTCGACTACAATTTAGACTGCTAACCGTCTGTCAACCCTCAACCGAACATGGCGGTTGTACTCCAGTACGCCTGCAAGGCCACACCCGGGCTGCCAACCCTGATCTCCGAACCTCAGTTAAGTCTCTTTCTGGTATTATATCGATCTGAGTTCCCTCTCACGCTTCTAAGTATATTAGGTTGCGAATGCGTAAATCACGAACGTTCAATTAGTTTGCGTATTTTCGATGATTAATGTCTTGATAATTTCTTTTGTTCAATAGCGAATTTCTTTAATGTCCTTGTGTCTTTATATCCTTCAGATAGACGGGAAGAGATGATATAGATGATTTAGAAAGAAAATGATGATGTTTGAAGCCATGAAACACGGCTAAAATGCACGATTAATTTATGGCCTTACGCTCTGAACGCTTACCGAAGATTGAATTAAATGTTTATTCAGATAAAATCTGAATTGGTGGCAGTTACCTTGAAATTTATAACTAGAAAATAGAAGAATTGTGACAAATAATGCATTCGTAGGTGTCACGGAACTAAGATCACAAAACATCGGCAGTAATTATAAGATGTAAAAAAAAGATGACGAGAAACGGAAAGATGATGCGATCACCACAAGATTACCACCAGGCAATCGTAACACCAGTCACACTTGCTTTCAAGTTTCCAGTCACACTTGCTTTCAAGTTTCCAGTCACACTTGCTTTCAAGTTTCCAGTCACACTTGCTTTCAAGTTTCCAGTCACACTTGCTTTCAAGTTTCCAGTCACACTTGCTTTCAAGTTTCCAGTCACACTTGCTTTCAAGTTTCCAGTCACACTTGCTTTCAAGCTTCCAGTCACACTTGCTATCAAGTTTCCAGTCACACTTGCTATCAAGTTTCCAGTCTCACTTGCTTTCAAGTTTCCAGTCACACTTGCTTTCAAGTTTCCAGTCACACTTGCTTTCAAGCTTCCAGTCACACTTACTTTCAAGCTTCCAGTCACACTTGCTTTCAAGTTTCCAGTCACACTTGCTTTCAAGTTTCCAGTCACACTTGCTTTCAAGTTTTCAGTCGCACTGGCGTTCATGTTTCCAGTCACACTTGCTTTCAAGTTTCCAGTCACACTTGCTTTCAAGTTTCCAGTCACACTTGCTTTCCAGTTTCCAGTCACACTTGCTTTCAAGTTTCCAGTCACACTTGCTTTCAAGTTTCCAGTCACACTTGCTTTCAAGTTTCCAGCCACACTTGCTTTCAAGTTTCCAGCCACACTTGCTTTCAAGGTTCCAGTCACACTTACTTTCAAGTTTCCAGTCACACTTACTTTCAAGTTTCCAGTCACACTTACTTTCAAGTTCCCAGTCACACTTGCCTTCAAGTTTCCAGTCACACTTACTTTCAAGTTTCCAGTCACACTTGCTTTCAAGTTTCCAGTCACACTTGCTTTCAAGTTTCCAGTCACACTTGCTTTCAAGTTTCCAGTCACACTTGCTTTCAAGTTTCCGGTCACACTTGCTATCAAGCTTCCGGTCACACTTGCTTTCAAGTTTCCAGTCACACTTGCTTTCAAGTTTCCAGTCACACTTGCTTTCAAGTTTCCAGTCACACTTGCTTTCAAGTTTCCAGTCACACTTGCTTTCAAGTTTCCAGTCACACTTGCTTTCAAGTTTCCAGTCACACTTACTTTCAAGTTTCCAGTCACACTTGCTATCAAGCTTCCAGTCACACTTGCTATCAAGCTTCCAGTCACACTTGCTATCAAGCTTCCAGTCACACTTGCTATCAAGCTTCCAGTCACACTTGCTATCAAGCTTCCAGTCACACTTGCTATCAAGCTTCCAGTCACACTTGCTATCAAGCTTCCAGTCACACTTGCTATCAAGCTTCCAGTCACACTTGCTATCAAGCTTCCAGTCACACTTGCTATCAAGCTTCCAGTCACACTTGCTATCAAGCTTCCAGTCACACTTGCTATCAAGCTTCCAGTCACACTTGCTATCAAGCTTCCAGTCACACTTGCTATCAAGCTTCCAGTTACACTTGCTATCAAGCTTCCAGTCACACTTGCTATCAAGCTTCCAGTCACACTTGCTATCAAGCTTCCAGTCACACTTGCTATCAAGCTTCCAGTCACACTTGCTATCAAGTTTCCAGTCACACTTGCTATCAAGCTTCCAGTCACACTTGCTATCAAGTTTCCAGTCACACTTGCTATCAAGTTTCCAGTCACACTTGCTATCAAGCTTCCAGTCACACTTGCTATCAAGCTTCCAGTCACACTTGCTATCAAGCTTCCAGTCACACTTGCTATCAAGCTTCCAGTCACACTTGCTATCAAGCTTCCAGTCACACTTGCTTTCAAGTTTCCAGTCACACTTGCTATCAAGTTTCCAGTCACACTTGCTATCAAGCTTCCAGTCACACTTGCTATCAAGTTTCCAGTCACACTTGCTATCAAGCTTCCAGTCACACTTGCTATCAAGCTTCCAGTCACACTTGCTATCAAGCTTCCAGTCACACTTGCTATCAAGCTTCCAGTCACACTTGCTATCAAGTTTCCAGTCACACTTGCTATCAAGCTTCCAGTCACACTTGCTTTCAAGTTTCCAGTCACACTTGCTATCAAGCTTCCAGTCACACTTGCTATCAAGTTTCCAGTCACACTTGCTATCAAGCTTCCAGTCACACTTGCTTTCAAGCTTCCAGTCACACTTGCTTTCAAGTTTCCAGTCACACTTGCTATCAAGTTTCCAGTCACACTTGCTATCAAGCTTCCAGTCACACTTGCAATCAAGCTTCCAGTCACACTTGCTATCAAGTTTCCAGTCACACTTGCTATCAAGCTTCCAGTCACACTTGCTATCAAGCTTCCAGTCACACTTGCTATCAAGCTTCCAGTCACACTTGCTATCAAGCTTCCAGTCACACTTGCTATCAAGCCTCCAGTCACACTTGCTATCAAGCCTCCAGTCACACTTGCTATCAAGCTTCCAGTCACACTTGCTATCAAGCCTCCAGTCACACTTGCTATCAAGCCTCCAGTCACACTTGCTATCAAGCCTCCAGTCACACTTGCTATCAAGCTTCCAGTCTCACTTGCTATCAAGCTTCCAGTCACACTTGCTATCAAGCCTCCAGTCACACTTGCTATCAAGCCTCCAGTCACACTTGCTATCAAGCCTCCAGTCACACTTGCTATCAAGCTTCCAGTCACACTTGCTATCAAGCCTCCAGTCACACTTGCTATCAAGCCTCCAGTCACACTTGCTATCAAGCCTCCAGTCACACTTGCTATCAAGCTTCCAGTCACACTTGCTATCAAGCCTCCAGTCACACTTGCTATCAAGCTTCCAGTCACACTTGCTATCAAGCCTCCAGTCACACTTGCTATCAAGCTTCCAGTCACACTTGCTATCAAGCCTCCAGTCACACTTGCTATCAAGCCTCCAGTCACACTTGCTATCAAGCCTCCAGTCACACTTGCTATCAAGCCTCCAGTCACACTTGCTATCAAGCTTCCAGTCACACTTGCTATCAAGCTTCCAGTCACACTTGCTATCAAGTCTCCAGTCACACTTGCTATCAAGCTTCCAGTCACACTTGCTATCAAGCTTCCAGTCACACTTGCTATCAAGCCTCCAGTCACACTTGCTATCAAGCCTCCAGTCACACTTGCTATCAAGCTTCCAGTCACACTTGCTATCAAGCTTCCAGTCACACTTGCTATCAAGCCTCCAGTCACACTTGCTATCAAGCTTCCAGTCACACTTGCTATCAAGCCTCCAGTCACACTTGCTATCAAGCCTCCAGTCACACTTGCTATCAAGCCTCCAGTCACACTTGCTATCAAGCCTCCAGTCACACTTGCTATCAAGCTTCCAGTCTCACTTGCTTCGGGAAATTCCTGACCACAATTTTTCGTTACATCAGCAGCAGGAAAAATGAAAACGACACCTATAGCCAGCGCCTCCGAACATGACAATCTGCAGTTGCAACTAGTTTTAACTAATGCACGCTGCAAAATTAAGTATTAAAATGGATTGATTTATTAATGGAGGCACTGGTTTTTAACGGTTTACAACTGAGGGGCTGCCTGTGTTGCACAATGTTATCAATCATGTTTCCAATAGAGCGATTCATCGAGAATCTTCCTTGTAGAATAAAAAGAACTAGTGTAAAGACGTGCAATTGAATTTATTGCAAACGTTGCGGAATTATTGAAATACCACCATCTAATATGATGTTGTCGATTTGGTTGATTTACTGATGATGGAATTTTAATAGTTCCGAAACGTTTCCTCTAAATGTAATTTACGTTTTTATACTGGTTTTTCTTTGTATTCTCTCATCAATCTCATAGTATCAATCATAACCGTGCAATTAGGAAACTGCATTTGATGCCAAATGTTGTCAATTATAGCCGTTGTTCTCAATGCCGTTCGTAGTTTCCGTATGCCCATACTTGGAGCATATCTTGAGGTTGACCAATGACAGCACATGGCACAGGTTTGGGCAGCTGGCAATGTACGTACGTACCTTGCAGGCACAAACTGCGATTTAACTGTTCGACGCGACATGAGCCGCCGGTGTACACGGAGGGAATTTTCATCATGCTGCTGACCGACTAGGAGTCATCCAATCAATTCACAAAATTACTTAAAAACTATAAATGATTGCACAACCCAGTTAGTGTTCCGTATTTTCAACATTGCCCACTACAATTAACTTTAAATTTGAGTTGAATATTGAACTTCATTTTGACGTGCCACAGCTAAAATGTTAAAAGCCTTGGTGATTCAACTGCGCCGCAACTACTGCCAGCAAATTAATTATACGTTTACACGTTCCACGCAGGTTGGGCCATAAGTGTACCAATAGATAAATTCCTTGTTCACGTACCGGTATAAAGGAATGAACATTTCATTTGTTTCGCGACCTTTTTAGAAAGTAACTCATATCATGCGAGACGAAATGTTATGGTTCAATTGTATTTGTTTGAAAGGATAAAAATGAGTTCGAGCACTAAAACCGATTTCATTATTGTGCTACTCGGCACCTAACCAAACCAACCGTTAACAACCGCAGAGACGCGATGAACGTGTCAAGTTATACGAGTATGCCTGACAAACCACAATGGTGTTGCAGAAAGAGGAAGGATGAAGACACCATATATGTAGTATGGAGAATGGGAAATCTATGCGTAAGGTGTGGTCCCTCACAAGATTTCCTTCGCTATAAACGGTGAGCTAGGGTGCAAGTTTCTAGCATCAGTACTTTATTTTATTATGGGGCTGTTTTTCAAGATTCGTATGTTTCATACTACGATGGAATAAAAAGGAGCATGAACTTTCTGACACGCATATCAAAAACAAGAGTTTTGGATTGATAAAAACACATCAGCACGTTGCAGAAAATAGGTATGGATAAAAATGTCATTCTTCCCCGAAAAATTACTCAAAAATTCTTGGTCATTATGCATTTAATGCGCTCACGGAAATTAAAAATTCCGTTCCAAAGAATCATTGAAGGAACACATTTATAGCCGTTTTACTGGAATGATATTCTGCTCGCTGATGCGTAATTTTCGAATTATTCAACTTTGAAGTTATAGGAACGTCGTATATAATTAAAAGTGAAGGAACGGACACGTAAATATACTGTAATACGGTATTGACGTAACGATGGGTGAGGTTAGGTTAGGTAATGTAAGGTAATTAAAAAAAACTAACCTAAAATGACAAATCAACCTAGAATAACATACCTTAACTTACCCAAGCCGACGCTGTTATTCTCCCGCAAAAAAAAAGTGAGCGTAACCTAACAATGCGGCGACTAAGAAACTATGCAGAATATTCTACAGGTCTTCCTGTATTTGGCCATGGCGCAAATTAGTATTACATTAGTATTAATATTAGTACGGGCAAATTAGTATTAAGAATTAAAATTAGAAAACTAGAGCAAACTATCAGTATATTGTCAAATTTCATAATTATTAAACCTTTCATAACAGTTGCAATTTCTAAGTCCAGTATCACTGAATGTATTTATTGGGTCAGCTAAAAACATCAAATTCTATATTTAACCTGAATGCCTCCTATGAATACAACATTTCTCCGCCTGAGAAGTTACCTGCAGAGTGACGGATTGAGCTCCACACTACTTCTACTTCTACTTCTACTTCTACCATCGCACTAATCACTACTCTCAGCCATTTCTCACAGCCTGCGGATGTTTGTTCTACTTGCGACTTCCGCCTTCCACGCTGGTGGAATTGTGAGCTCTTGCGCTTCACCAACCAGTAACCTTCGGTGCACCTTCGCTATGATGGGCTGAGGCCGCACACCTGCCGCCGTCCGCTGCGCCCGTACTACTCGTCTCGTCTCGTCTCTTCAGGTCTCGTCCGCTCACTGAGTTTTGGAGGTTAGCTCACCCTACGTTAGCCATACGGTCCATTCAGTGAGCTGGATTTAGAGTTGTACGTTCATTCCCATGCATCATTACGGAAAAAACTTCTCTATTTTAACTGAAAGTAAAGTGCCTTAATAACGATAACTTCAAATATAACGAATAACGATAAATATAACTAATAACGATAACCTCTAATATAACCTTGGTGTTCAGACTGCCTGGAACTCCAATACTTAACTAAAATTCATAACTATGCTTTCTCTTTGCAGTAAATGGCGATGATCGCTTCAGGTGGCTGGTTTCTGCTTGGCGTTGCACAACTAACGCGTTCTCCGGCAGCCAGTGAAGAGTGATCTTCAAGACCCAAGCAAAGCCGCATTGCTATCCATGAAATCTCTTTGTACCGCTAGAATGTTGAACTTTTGTTTTTGAACCGATTTGTATTTTTCTGATAAAATACAGAATAATTTGCAAGTCCGTGTTCATAATTTCCTTAGATTGATTTTATTTATTATAGAAACCGACTCTATAATGTTATTCTCATCTGAACGTAATTAGTGTTATATCTCGAAAATAACGTATCAGCGAGCAGAATGCAATGCATGTAAAACGTTTTTAAACGCATTCCTTTAGTGATTCTTCGGAACAGAATTTTTAATTTCCGTGAGTGCATTAAAATGCATAATGACCAAATTCTACCTTAAGAGAAGATTTGACATTTGAATAGTGGCATGTAACATAACCGAGCAATTGGTAACTTGAGAATAAGACCGCATGCATTGATGTCAGGGCAGTGCTAGAAAATGGACAAAGATTCTAAAATAAGGAGGTCGCCTACAGTCTGCCGGACTGAATCCAAAACGCATAAATTGGAACGTCAGAGTGGTCGATGTGCTTGGGTAGAAGTGCACTTCGTAACTTTCCATCGCAATTATGTGCTTCATCGACTTGAATAATTAATTGCAACCATTTCTTCCGTGATATTTTCTGCTTTGTTACTAAAAGCTATTGAAAAGAGAAAATAATTTGGAATAGAAATCAATCCGAGGAAAAGAGCTGTAGGTAAAATAAGGGCAATTTTTTGATTGCGAGTTACAGAATTAGCAAAGATAGGTGTTAATCCAGAGCCCGATTGAAGTTCTGTAGGGTATGAATATTCACAACCGTTAAGTTTTACGTTCTCTAATGTTTTATAAATGTCAAAATTAAGAAATTGGCATGCGGCATGTATGTATTTACTTACCGTTAGGTGTTACGCTCTATTTTCGCTGTTAAAAATGATTAAATCGAAACATGAACATCGACATAATTCGATGGAATAAACAACAGCTTCAAATAGACACTTTAATTTGACGGTTTTAGACCCGTTTTACCCACGTGTAGAATTATGCTCACGATTATTTTAAACTAATTCAATTTCAATATCACTGGAGTGAAATGACGGAGATTAAAGTTAAAATCAACAGAATAATACCAGCAGTATGATTCAGAAAAGTTTATCTCAATGAACGCTTAAGTCGCGTCAAGAAATCTCATCTCACCACAAAACGGTCTCGAAAGAATTCGAAGCCCAGCATCATACCAAGTTTGGTGACCACTTATCAATAAACTTATAATAGCTTCCGACCTTGGAACAAAACATCTTCTATTGTGCATTTCCAATTCAAGTTGTAGCGACGAATGATGCTAGAAGAAAACGCGTTCTCTTGTCTCTTGGAAAAGCTCCATCGCAACCGACAACACTCGGCTGTTAGAAAGGACGCCCGCCCAAAAGATATACACTTTCCTCATCATTAGGCTCTGTCTCAATCAAGCAAGTAAAAAAGAAGAGTATTTAATGAAAAATACATTACGTGAAAGGAGACTGATAAACAACGTGTTTGTACACCAGAATCGGCTATTAAAACTTTAACAGCTGCAGGAAATGTTGCAACAGGATGCAAAACGAGCATTTGATGAATAGCATGTACTAAATAGCTATTTCTTGTACGCCTGACAGTCACTGTTTAACAAAGTGTAATTGTAGCGCTATACTTTGTGTCAATTTATAAACCTTACCTTCATTGTAGAGGCTTTGTTTTTTCGTTATTATCACAAGGTTTTTTGTTTTTCCATATAATCCAAAGGTTTTGTTTATCGTATTAATTCCAAGGTTTTCCATATTGTTAGAAACCTAAATTTTTCGTTTTTCAATGCGCTAATTTACACATCATTTAGAATGTTTAATTATTTGCATTGTACTTCGTTCGTTGATCTTTGTTTTAATTAAACGGAAGTTAACACGGTTAAAATTTTTTATTTTTTTTACTAATTATTCACAATTATGGTTTTTAATACATCTGGTTAATGTTTGGTATTTATAAAATCGCAAATGACTTTTCACGTTAAATTAATGTTAAATACTGAACTTCAGTTAGCCAATCTCAGTCTATGCGTTAAAAACTAGCGCTCTGAAATAAAGAAAATGACTCTTAGAGCTTATTTTCACAAAGTGATTAAACATTTGCATGAGAAGCCGATGCATGAGAAGGCTTAGAGCTCACGGAACAAAATTCTTTTAAAGAAAACCGGAGAAAGACTGAATTTTCAAGCTTTAATACAAGTTCCTCGAAGCTATCCCACGCTTGCACGCATCCATCAAGAACTTGGCGTAGGTTTAAAGATGGATAGCTCGTGTTTGAAAATTAAATCTGTTCGTGTTAGGTAAAGTGGGATAACTTACATTCTGCTTTCTGGAGAAAATGAAAAAATATCTTAGGTGCCTTTCTATTTTCATTAAAAAATACAGTCTTACGATGAAATAAGGACTTCCGTGCCATTAGTTATCCTGTACTCTCACCTACTGATGCAACTCTGTGTGTACATGAGTGTGAGAGTAATTAGACGCCAATATCTAACTTGTTCATGAATGTAAGGACAATATTTTCGATGGAGTTTAGGGATACAAGTACATTTGTGAACAGAAAAAATCACACTTCATATATAGAGATATTTGCAGTGTAACTTTTTTATTCTAGCACTGAATGACGAATTCTTAATTCCGAAATGTATGTGACTAAAATATTCATACATTGGATCTTTTTTTTATCCTACGCGTGAGATTTTCCAGCAATGAACACCTTAGTGCCACATCGCAGCTGCCTCTGTAGGAGCATATTCTCGTGCAGTCAGATTTGAAAGTTTGGCAAGCAGTACTTTTACCCATTTTTGTATAGTAATCTGAAACAATGAATGGAGTGGAATTTATACCAGAGACCAGGCCGTAAGGTGATTGGATTCGCCAATAGTAAACTCGAAAATACCAAATAACGTTCATAGGTGAATATATCATTGGAAGAAAAAACTGAGCATGGTAAACTCATTGCAGTTGGTACATGAAATCAGGCCAACAGCAAGGACAACTGCCCCCTAACAACTTCCCCCTAACAACTGGCCACTATCAACTGCCCCGTAACAACTGACCCCTAACAACTGCCCCCTAACAACTGCCCCCTAACAACTGCCCCCTAACAACTGCCCCCTAACAACTGCCTCTTTAACAACTGCCCCCTGACAACTGCCCCCCAACAACTGCCCCCTAACAATTGCCTCCCCAACAACTGCCCCCCCTAACAACTACCCCCCTAACAACTGCCTCCCAACAACTGCCCCCCCTACAACTACCCCTTAACAACGGCCCCCTAACAACTACCCCCCCAACAACGGCCCCCCAGCAACTGCCCCCCAACAACTACCCCCCAACAATTCCCCCCCAACAACTGCCCCCCCAAAAACTGCCCACCAACAACTGCCCCCCTAACAACGGCCCCCCAACAACTGCCCCCCAACCAACTACCCCCAACAACTGCCCCCCTACAACGGCCCCCCAACATCTGCCTCCCCAACAACTGCCCCCAAACAACTGCCCCCCAACAACTGCCCCCCAACAAATGCCCCCCAACAACTGCCCCGTAAGGTCTGCCCCCCCAACAACTGCCCCCCAACAACTGCCCCCCAACAACTGGCCCCCAACAACTGCCCCCCAGCAACTGCCCCTAACAACTGCCCCCCAACAACTGCCCCCCCAACAACTGCCCCACAACAACTGCCCCCCAACAACTGGCCCCCAACAACTGCCCCCCAGCAACTGCCCCTAACAACTGCCCCCCCAACAACTGCCCCCCAACAACTGGCCCCCAGCAACTGCCCCCAACAACTGCCCCCCCAACAACTGCCCCCCAACAACTGCCACCCAGCAACTGCCCCTAACAACTGCCCCCCTACAACTGCCCCCCAACAACTGCCCCCCAACAACTGCCCCCCAACAACTGCCCCCCAGCAACTGCCCCCAACAACTGCGCCCCCAACAACTGCCCCCCAACAACTGCCCCCCAGCAACTGCCCCTAACAACTGCCCCCCTACAACTGCCCCCCAACAACCGCCCCCCAACAACTGCCCCCCTACAACTGCCCCCCAACCACTGCCCCCCCAACAACTGCCCCCCAACAACTGCCCCCCAACAACTGCCCCTAACAACTGCCCCCCTACAACTGCCCCCCAACAACTGCCCCCCAACAACTGCCTCCCTACAACTGCCCCCCAACCACTGCCCCCCCAACAACTGCCCCCCAACGCCCCCTAACAACTGCCCCTAACAACTGCCCCCCTACAACTGCCCCCCAACAACTGCCCCCCAACAACTGCCCCCCTACAACTGCCCCCCAACCACTTGCCCCCCCCCAACAACTGCCCCCCAACAACTGCCCCCAAACAACTGCCCCCCAAAAAATGCCCCCCAACAACTGCCCCCCAACAACTGCCCCCCAACAACTGCCCCCCAACAACTGCCCCCCCAACAACTGCCCCTAACAACTGCCCCCCTACAACTGCCCCCCAACAACTGCCCCCCCAACAACTGCCCCCCTACAACTACCCCCCAACCACTGCCCCCCCAACAACTGCCCCCCAACAACTGCCCCCCAACAACTGCCCCCAAACAACTGCCCCCAAAAAATGCCCCCCAACAACTGCCCCCCAACAACTGCCCCCCAACAACTGCCCCCCCAACAACTGCCCCCAAACAACTGCCCCCAAAAAATGCCCCCCAACAACTGCCCCCCAACAACTGCCCCCAACAACTGGCCCCCCCAGCAACTGCCCCCCCCAGCAACTGCCCCTAACAACTGCCCCCCTACAACTGCCCCCCAACAACTGCCCCCCAACAACTGCCCCTTTACAACTGCCCCCCAACCACTGCCCCCCCAACAACTGCCCCCCAAAAACTGCCCCCCAACAACTGCCCCCAAACAACTGCCCCCTAACAACTGCCCCCCAACGACTGCCCCCCAACAACTGCCCCCCAACAACTGCCCCCGAACAACTGCCCCCCAACAACTTCCCCCCAACAACTGCCCCCCAACAACTGCCCCCCAACAACTGCCCCCCAACAACTGCCCCCAAACAACTGCCCCCTAACAACTGCCCCTCAACGACTGCCCCCAACAACTGCCCCCCAACAACTGCCCCCAAACAACTGCCCCCCAACAACTTCCCCCCAACAACTGCCCCCCAACAACTGCCCCCCCCAACAACTGCCCCCAACAACTGCCCCCCTCAACAACTGCCCTCAACCTCTGCCCCCCCAACAACTGTCCCCCAACAACTGCCCCCCAACAACTGCCCCCCAACAACTGCCCCCTAACAACTGCCCCCCAACAACTGCCCCCCAACAACTGCCCCCCAACAACTGCCCCCAAACAACTGCCCCCCAACAACTTCCCCCAACAACTGCCCCCCAACAACTGCCCCCCCGAACAACTGCCCCCAACAACTGCCCCCCTCAGCAACTGCCCCCCTCAACAACTGCCCTCAACCTCTGCCCTCCCAACAACTGCCCCCCAACAACTGCCCCCCAACAACTGCCCCCAAACAACTGCCCCCCCCAACAACTGCCCCCCAACAACTGCCCCCCAACAACTGCCCCCCCCAACAACTGCCCCCAACAACTGCCCCCCTCAGCAACTGCCCCCCTCAACAACTGCCCTCAACCTCTGCCCCCCCCAACAACTGCCCCCAACAACTGCCCCCCTCAACAACTGCCCCCCTCAACAACTGCCCTCAACCTCTGCCCCCCCAACAACTGCCCTCAACCTCTGCCCCCCCAACAACTGCCCCCAACAATTGCCCCCCCAACAGTTGCTGTATGGAAGTTGTGGGGGGGAAGTTGAGCGTGGGAAGTTGTTATGGGGAAGTTGTGGGGGGAAGTTGTGGGGGGAGTTGTCCAGGGGAAGTTGTGTGGGGAAGTTCTGTGGAGGGGAAGTTGAGGGGTGAAGTTGTGAGGGGGAAGTTGTGTGGGGGAAGTTGTGCGGGGGAAGTTGTGCGGGGGAAGTTGTGCGGGGGAAGTTGTGCGGGGGAAGTTGTGCGGGGGAAGTTGTGCGGGGGAAGTTGTGCGGGGGAAGTTGTTTAGTGGAAGTTGTGCGGGGGAAGTTGTTTAGTGGAAGTTGTGCGGGGGAAGTTGTGCGAGGGAAGTTGTTTAGTGGAAGTTGTGCGGGGGAAGTTGTTTAGTGGAAGTTGTGCTGGGGAAGTTGTTTAGTGGAAGTTGTGCGGGGGAAGTTGTGCGGGGGAAGTTTTGCGGGGGAAGTTGTGCGGGGGAAGTTGTTTAGTGGAAGTTGTGCGGGGGAAGTTGTTTAGTGGAAGTTGTGCGAGGGAAGTTGTTTAGTGGAAGTTGTGCTGGGGAAGTTGTTTAGTGGAAGTTGTGCGGGGGAAGTTGTGCGGGGGAAGTTTTGCGGGGGAAGTTGTGCGGGGGAAGTTGTTTAGTGGAAGTTGTGCGGGGGAAGTTGTTTAGTGGAAGTTGTGCGGGGGAAGTTGTTTAATGGAAGTTGTGCGGGGGAAGTTGTGCGGGGGAAGTTGTGCGGGGGAAGTTGTGCGGGGGAAGTTGTGTGGGGGAAGTTGTTTAGTGGAAGTTGTGCGGGGGAAGTTGTTTAGTGGAAGTTGTGCGGGGGAAGTTGTGCGGGGGAAGTTGTGCGGGGGAAGTTGTGCGGGGGAAGTTGTGTGGGGGAAGTTGTTTAGTGGAAGATGTGCGGGGGAAGTTGTTTAGTGGAAGTTGTGCGGGGGAAGTTGTTTAGTGGAAGTTGTGCGGGGGAAGTTGTTTAGTGGAAGTTGTGCGGGGGAAGTTGTTTAGTGGAAGTTGTGCGGGGGAAGTTGTTTAGTGGAAGTTGTGCGGGGGAAGTTGCTTAGTGGAAGTTGTGCGGGGGAAGTTGTGTGGGGGAAGTTGTGTGGGGGAAGTTGTGCGGGGGAAGTTGTTTAGTGGAAGTTGTGTGGGGGAAGTTGTTTAGTGGAAGTTGTGCGGGGGAAGTTGTTTAGTGGAAGTTGTGCGGGGGAAGTTGTTTAGTGGAAGTTGTGCGGGGGAAGTTGTGTGGGGGAAGTTGTGTGGGGGAAGTTGTGCGGGGGAAGTTGTTTAGTGGAAGTTGTGCGGGGGAAGTTGTTTAGTGGAAGTTGTGCGGGGGAAGTTGCTTAGTGGAAGTTGTGCGGGGGAAGTTGTGCGGGGGAAGTTGTGCGGGGGAAGTTGTGTGGGGGAAGTTGTGTGGGGGAAGTTGTGCGGGGGAAGTTGTTTAGTGGAAGTTGTGCGGGGGAAGTTGTTTAGTGGAAGTTGTGCGGGGGAAGTTGTGCGGGGGAAGTTGTGCGGGGGAAGTTGTGCGGGGGAAGTTGTGCGGGGGAAGTTGTGCGGGGGAAGTTGTGCGGGGGAAGTTGTGCGGGGGAAGTTGTGCGGGGGAAGTTGTGCGGGGGAAGTTGTTTAGTGGAAGTTGTGCGGGGGAAGTTGTTTAGTGGAAGTTGTGCGGGGGAAGTTGTGCGGGGGAAGTTGTGCGGGGGAAGTTGTTTAGTGGAAGTTGTGCGGGGGAAGTTGTGTGGGGGAAGTTGTTTAGTGGAAGTTGTGCGGGGGAAGTTGTTTAGTGGAAGTTGTGCGGGGGAAGTTGTGCGGGGGAAGTTGTGCGGGGGAAGTTGTGCGGGGGAAGTTGTGCGGGGGAAGTTTTGTGGGGGAAGTTGTGTGGGGGAAGTTGTGTGGGGGAAGTTGTGTGGGGGAAGTTGTGCGGGGGAAGTTGTGCGGGGGAAGTTGTGCGGGGGAAGTTGTGCGGGGGAAGTTGTGCGGGGGAAGTTGTGCGGGGGAAGTTGTGCGGGGGAAGTTGTGCGGGGGAAGTTGTGCGGGGGAAGTTGTGTGGGGGAAGTTGTGCGGAGGAAGTTGTGCGGGGGAAGTTGTGCGGGGGAAGTTGTGCGGAGGAAGTTGTGCGGGGGAAGTTGTGCGGGGGAAGTTTTGTGGGGGAAGTTGTGTGGGGGAAGTTGTGTGGGGGAAGTTGTGTGGGGGAAGTTGTGCGGGGGAAGTTGTGCGGGGGAAGTTGTGCGGGGGAAGTTGTGCGGGGGAAGTTGTGCGGGGGAAGTTGTGCGGGGGAAGTTGTGCGGGGGAAGTTGTGCGGGGGAAGTTGTGCGGGGGAAGTTGTGTGGGGGAAGTTGTGCGGAGGAAGTTGTGCGGGGGAAGTTGTGCGGGGGAAGTTGTGCGGAGGAAGTTGTGCGGGGGAAGTTGTGTGGGGGGAGTTGTGCAGGGGAAGTTGTGCGGGGGAAGTTGTGTGGGGGAAGTTGTGCGGGGGAAGTTGTGCGGAGGAAGTTGTGCGGGGGAAGTTGTGCGGGGGAAGTTGTGCGGGGGAAGTTGTGTGGGGGAAGTTGTGCGGGGGAAGTTGTGTGGGGGAAGTTGTGTGGGGGAAGTTGTGCGGGGGAAGTTGTGTGGGGGAAGTTGTGCGGGGGAAGTTGTGCGGGGGAAGTTGTGCGGGGGAAGTTGTGCGGGGGAAGTTGTGTGGGGGAAGTTGTGTGGGGGAAGTTGTGTGGGGGAAGTTGTGTGGGGGAAGTTGTGCGGGGGAAGTTGTGCGGGGGAAGTTGTGCGGGGGAAGTTGTGCGGGGGAAGTTGTGCGGGGGAAGTTGTGCGGGGGAAGTTGTGCGGGGGAAGTTGTGCGGGGGAAGTTGTGCGGGGGAAGTTGTGCGGGGGAAGTTGTGCGGGGGAAGTTGTGCGGGGGAAGTTGTGTGGGGGAAGTTGTGCGGGGGAAGTTGTGCGGGGGAAGTTGTGCGGGGGAAGTTGTGCGGGGGAAGTTGTGCGGGGGAAGTTGTGCGGGGGAAGTTGTGCGGGGGAAGTTGTGCGGGGGAAGTTGTGCGGGGGAAGTTGTGTGGGGGAAGTTGTGTGGGGGAAGTTGTGTGGGGGAAGTTGTGTGGGGGAAGTTGTGCGGGGGAAGTTGTGCGGGGGAAGTTGTGCGGGGGAAGTTGTGCGGGGGAAGTTGTGCGGAGGAAGTTGTGCGGGGGAAGTTGTGCGGGGGAAGTTGTGCGGAGGAAGTTGTGCGGGGGAAGTTGTGTGGGGGGAGTTGTGCAGGGGAAGTTGTGCGGGGGAAGTTGTGTGGGGGAAGTTGTGCGGGGGAAGTTGTGCGGAGGAAGTTGTGCGGGGGAAGTTGTGCGGGGGAAGTTGTGCGGGGGAAGTTGTGTGGGGGAAGTTGTGCGGGGGAAGTTGTGTGGGGGAAGTTGTGTGGGGAAGTTGTGCGGGGGAAGTTGTGTGGGGGAAGTTGTGCGGGGGAAGTTGTGCGGGGGAAGTTGTGCGGGGGAAGTTGTGCGGGGGAAGTTGTGCGGGGGAAGTTGTGCGGGGGAAGTTGTGTGGGGGAAGTTGTGCGGGGGAAGTTGTGCGGGGGAAGTTGTGCGGGGGAAGTTGTGTGGGGGAAGTTGTGCGGGGGAAGTTGTGCGGGGGAAGTTGTGTGGGGGAAGTTGTGCGGGGGAAGTTGTGCGGGGGAAGTTGTGCGGGGGAAGTTGTGCGGGGAAGTTGTGCAGGGAAAGTTGTGCTGGGGAAGTTGTGCGGGGGAAGTTGTTTGGGGGAAGTTGTGTGGGGGAAGTTGTGTGGGGGAAGTTGTGCGGGGGGAAGTTGTGCGGGGGAAGTTGTGCGGGGGAAGTTGTGCGGGGGGAAGTTGTGCGGGGGAAGTTGTGCGGGGGGAAGTTGTGCGGGGGGAAGTTGTGCGGGGGGAAGTTGCGCGGGGGGAAGTTGTGCGGGGGAAGTTGTGCGGGGGGAAGTTGTGCGGGGGGAAGTTGTGCGGGGGGAAGTTGTGCGGGGGAAGTTGTGCGGGGGAAGTTGTGCGGGGGAAGTTGTGCGGGGGGAAGTTGTGCGGGGGAAGTTGTGCGGGGGAAGTTGTGCGGGGGAAGTTGTGCGGGGCAAGTTGTCCTATCAACCCGAAATAAGATGTTGATGTTGGGTATCGAAGTTCTCTCCTCGTAGTTTTTCTACCTTTCCTACACCATCTGTTATGGCTTAGCTGATGTACGGAACGCAACAAAATGTCTCAGAGCCACCACAGACCGCACAGGCTGCTGTCAAGTTTCGAGGCTACTTACAGCATGAGCTTGTCTCTCACTACATTTGCATGCTTTTGCAACGAAAATGTTTCCGGTTGTACAAGTGAAATAACTTGTCCAAAAAAGTTCCAAAAGGTATAAAAAAAGATTGAAGAAGTCTGAAAAAAGTTAGTTGTTTTTTTAAATTTTTGAGCTGCTAGGTTTTCAATGTCCACTGCTGTCAAAAATGGTGTTATGACTTCAAACAATTGTTTTTATGAACTGGTCATGAGTGAAGGTTGCTCATTTCTATGAACTGGTCATGAGTGAAGGTTGCTCATTTCTATGAACTGGTCATGAGTGAAGGTTGCTCATTTCTATGAACTGGTCATGAGTGAAGGTTGCCCATTTCTATGAACTGGTCATGAGTGAAGGTTGCTCATTTCTATGAACTGGTCATGAGTGAAGGCTGCTCATTTCTATGAACTGGTCATGAGTGAAGGTTGCTCATTTCTATGAACTGGTCATGAGTGAAGGTTGCCCATTTCTATGAGCTGGTCATGAGTGAAGGTTGCTCATTTCTATGAACTGGTCATGAGTGAAGGTTGCCCATTTCTATGAACTGGTCATGAGTGAAGGTTGCTCATTTCTATGAACTGGTCATGAGTGAAGGTTGCTCATTTCTATGAACTGGTCATGAGTGAAGGTTGCTCATTTCTATGAACTGGTCATGAGTGAAGGTTGCCCATTTCTATGAACTGGTCATGAGTGAAGGTTGCCCATTTCTATGAACTGGTCATGAGTGAAGGTTGCCCATTTCTATGAACTGGTCATGAGTGAAGGTCGCTCATTTCTATGAACAGGTCATGAGTGAAGGTCGCTCATTTCTATGAACTGGTCAAGGGGTGAAAGTCGCTCATCATTTGAAATGATTTCCTCTGAACTTCCACAATCTCCTTCATTATTTATTGATTCGTTTACGGTCCAGCGAAAATATAAGTATATTTGTATGGTCAATTGCCATTTTGACTGCTGCAGACTTGATCTAACGATAATTCGGAATGAATTGGCCCGTATCACTGGATGAAGACATCAAAGTAAATTCTTGAAACTCGGTTATCGAAAAGTTGCAGCACGAGTTAAATTAAAGGGAAACGGGTCGCTGGGTCGGACATTTTAAGTTAGAAGATTCTGAGCAAGCATCAGCAATTATGCTCTAAATAGTCATCATTGATTGTTAGGTCGATGCTATGACCTGCTCGACGAATATATTTGTTTACGTCGTACTTGAAATTAATTTCATATGAATCTCGTACCCGAAAGCGACATATTGCCAAGCGGTTAAAATTGATAGAACGCAGCATATTGAATGTTTAGAATGAAAAATGGACCACATTCCTCTGAACGCCAAGTTAACTGTACAAGCACGACGGCTGCTCGTTTTTATGAGTTGGTCACGTTCATTTTATTAGCTTATTTATACTCATCGCATATAGTTGCAATAAAACACATACAATTTTTAACTTCACATTTAGAAATTTGTGTTCGCATGCTTAACCAAATATTTCAGCTGGACGCCTTAACGGCTCGGACGTTCCATTTAATATTCATATCTGCGTTTATAAATAGATGTTAAATGTTCATATCTGTGGTCAGATGTTCTGCGTTGAATATCATACCTACGCTCTTACGTTGACCTGTCACAATATTTGTTTGCTTAGCTTTGGCTTATACGAGTGTCGAATGTCATGTACTTTCAAAACGAAGTCATCACTCATCACATCTTGATATTGCCATCGTTATACGAGTGTTGTATACTGTATCCTTTCAAATTGGAGACTGTTATCACATTCATTTTGATGCGGCTATCTGTATACGAGTGTTGTATGTCAAATACTTTGAAATTGAAGACTGTTCTCACATCTTGATGTTGCCATCTGTATACGAGTGTTATGTTTCAAATACTTTGAAATTGAAGACTGTTCTCACATCTTGATGTTGCCATCTTTATGCGAGTGTTATGTGTCAAATACTTTGAAATTGAAGACTGTTCTCACATCTTGATGTTGCCATCTTTATGCGAGTGTTATGTGTCAAATACTTTGAAATTGAAGACTGTTCTCACATCTCGGTGTTGCCATCTTTTGCCTACACATGCAATCGTTACTGCAGGACGGATATAAGATATCCTCTGACTTTTAAATATTTTCCCCCTTAAAATCCAAACCATAGCCTGTGTTACACAATCTGGGAGAGCATATTTCTACGTGAATAAGATAAAATCACATAGCTTCAAAGCAAATAAATTGAAAGGACGCAACTGCATATGAAATAACACTCCATGGCTTTCATATCCCAATGTTGGAAGTTACTTTGTGCTAAATTTCGTGGCTTAATAAATATATCAAAATGAATGAAAATTATGACTTAGGTCAAGTTCATTTCGGGTTGTTTTAGGCCGGGTAGGGTCTACCCAGGCTTGTGTGCTGGGGTCAAAGAATACCGTATTTCACAGTCCAGTACTGAATTGCAGGAGTGCGGGTTTTACTGTTCACAGAATTTTCAAGATTTCTGTGAGGTATCGTGGGCAACTGAACTCCTATGTGGTAGTTGGAACTAAGCATGAAATACTTCAAGTATCGAAAGCAGATTAAAAAATCCACGTTTTCCCATCCAGGCATCCTTCTAACCTCTTGAAAATAACTGAATCAATATATTAATGTATAATGTAAACAATATTACAATATATACAAGGTATGATGAAATTAACCTACCTAATGTGTGCAATTCGATTGCATTTCAAATGTCGAATAATTATTAGGTGCATTGAAAAAAGCAACAAAATTTTTAAATTGAAGGGCTTAGAAGAGAGCGTTGTGTGGCAGTAATTAATGCAGATGGACACACCAGTTGAACTAAGTCAAGTAATATCACTGCACAATTTTGTGTGAAGCTGTTTGTTAGCAGCTGTCAAGTGCAAATTTGAAGTGTAGCATACGTGGATATCGAGTTCAGTGAGTTCAGAAACGTCGCGTGAGCTGAATCGAGTAGCTTCCGGCGAGTTGAAAAAAAGCGGCTATTTGAAAAAAAATATTCCTGAAAGACTCGTACAAAGTAGGTAGGTGACAGTAATCAACGCCTGGTCTACAGCATTTGGCGAACAACACACGTCCGCACAAATTTAAATTGCTCAGAGCAAGCCGCGTGCAGCAGGAAGAATTGATCCAGTATAGGAAATCGGTTGGACTGTGAAATTAATAGATCGAGTGCTGCCTCCTGACATGAATTAATGAACCGCGCCTTTCTGCGTTAGACTCAACATTAAGTTCCATTATGGTGTGGTTGGAGTAAGACCATGCGAAATGTAAAGTAAAAATATGAGATGCACAATCTTTCTCTTCTTTCAAGCGGGATATATGCATGTATGTGTACTTACCCCAGGCGAGTACTGCGTATTTCG
The DNA here is from genome assembly GCA_030386875.1 of Morinoia aosen. Taxonomy (NCBI): domain Eukaryota; kingdom Metazoa; phylum Arthropoda; class Malacostraca; order Amphipoda; family Talitridae; genus Morinoia; species Morinoia aosen. Next base: position 48,353,677 of record CM059574.1, on the reverse strand, counting down.
TGAACCTACCTTATTTGTTATTTTGAAAGTCACCCACAACTTTCATAGAGCCAATCACCTATTTGAATGTGCCTTATTAGTTTTTCAAAATTCATACATAACTCCCATAGAGCCATTGAGTGTTTTGTGAATGTACTTTAATAGTTTTTTTCAACTAATACATAACTTTCATATAGCCATTGAGTGTTTTGTGAATGTACCTTATTAGTCTTTTTCAAAACTCATACATAATCAAATAGTTTTGAGAGTTCAATTTTTCTATGGCTCGGTAAGAGCTGAAATTATCAAGGCTTTAACGAAGGTGTCATATGCTGAATGGGCAACCAACGTCACCATTCCCTTCGTAAAGAACATAAAAGATGATATATTTAAGATTCAGCTGTTCTCCTCAGCTTGGCCAAGTTAGTATCTCAGTATGTTAGCTTTGGATGAAATGACAATAGCATAATATAAAAATAAAATGTATTTTCAAATTCAGAAAGATTGGCCGTATTCTCATCGTATTTTTTCGGAGTACTTTGGTTTAGAACGGCCTTTATACGATTTATATTTCATTGAGCAATTGTATTAATAATCCGGAGACTTTTTTATTTTCTTTAGACGTCCATACATGCAGTTAATGCAATACAAATATGAACGACGTGAAGTCTCAACCAGTAAGATAGGTCATCGATCCTAGTTCAGCGTGATCCATAACATAAAGGTATAATTACTGCTGGGACTTTCCGGAACATCCTCATTTTATCGGTTTGTTGGCAAGACGTGCCATTCTTTGGGAAGTGAGCTGCTCCGTCGAGACCCTGTTGTTTTCCACGGACCTGACAGCTATCGCCGCTGGTAAATTGTGCGCCACATTTGGCAGCTCAGGTTCCCAATTTGCTGACTCCTGAAATTTGAGAGGTGTTCCCAACAGGGATCTCTGCCCGAGAATTACTATCGACCAGCGTCGATCACGTTAGATCAGCTTAAGAAGCAAAAGACATAGTCTTTTTAGCTTCATCTAGTGCGTGTGTGAGAAACCGAACTTCTCACTTCTTCTGGGCTAATTCATCCTTAGACTCGAAAGTGATGGTCTATTTAGCCTTTTTATGGTTGATAGATAGTAAACGTCTCGCATTCGGAGTTCATGTAGTTTGAGGGAAAGTGAACATTTTACAATTTCTCAGTTTGCCTGTATTAGTCTTCATTAAACTGTTCGAAGAATTTCTTGCATATATTATTTTACAAAGGTCCGTGATCAGAGGTAGACTTTTTTTAACAAAACTGCAGAAAAATCAAAAGTATCGATACTTTTCGAGATAAATTGTTTGAAAGGCATGTTACGGAACTTTTAATCGCATGCTATGAACTGAGTATTGACGTTTGTTATGTAGCCATCGAGCTATTGCATTGAAGTGCTATTGTCAGAATGATGTTTTCGTGTAAGCAATTCGTCTCGCACTACTCTGTTTTTAATTAATGAATAAATAAATTATGAAGTTGATAAACTGGCTTGTTTTTAAACAATTTTAACAATTATTTACCACAAGCGATACAGAAGTAGACTGTATCCTAAGTCTAGTACAATGGTCTAATTTGAGTACAATAATAAATTAATTTTGCGTCTACACTAACTAGGTTTTTAATACACTTATTAACTCACAAAAATGAAATTGCATGCGTAAGTTTAAGTTTTATATAACATATAGGTGATGACTCATTCATATTATCAAAATGCGCACTACAGCGTTAACGAGCCTTAAAAGTTGTCATTACGTTTCTGAGAGAACAGTGTCTATTAGTTATAAGCATGTCCTACAGCGTTGCTTTTCAGCTTAAGTTTGAATAACTCAGTGCATCATATTAGAATAGAATTGGTTTAAAATTAGAATTTTTTTAAAATTAGAATAATATTGGTCAAAATTAGAAAAAAATTGGATAAAATTAGAATAATATTGGTTAAAATTAGAATAACATTTGTTGAAATTATAATAAAATTGTTTAAAATTAGAATAGCATTGGTCGAAATATGAATAAATTTTGTTAAAATTAGAATGATATTGGTTAAAATTAGAATGAAATGCTTTAACATTAGAATAAAATTGATTAACATTCGAACAAAATTGTTTAACATTAGAATAAAATTGGTTGAAATTAGAAAAATATTTGTTAAGATTTGAAAAAATTGATAAAAATTAGAATAAAATTTGATAAAATTAGAATAATATTGATTAAAATTAGAATAACATTGTTCAAAATCAGAATAGTATTGGTAAAAATTAAAAAAAAATTGGTGAAATTCCCCCGTACATTGGCATACATTGGTTCAAGAACCCATCTTAAACTTCTTGATTTGAGTGCTATCGTGTTTCAATTTGAGTTTTGAACCCGTTTATAGAGTTTTCAGTGTAATCAAAATTAAATGGAGATGCATGCTTGCGAAGTAACTCATATAAGTCAAATGGTTTTCTTTTATTTTCTACGTTACCTGCCTTTACCTGTGTTTGGGATTACTATCTTGTTGAAACGTCCACCGTTTATTTCGAATAAAATCCCTTTCTTACAAATATACCAGGAGTTCCTTTTCGTTTCACGATGTAGAGTCTACTGAGCAAAATGGTGAACAGCATCTAAATTATTATTTATCTCAGCATCTAATTAGTTGATCTGCTTCTCCAGTTCAATATGATGTTTTGTATGCAAAATAGAACGACATTTGCTCACCTAGGATTACTTTGTTCCTTTACATTCCCAGCAAATCAACTGAATGGTAGCATGAGCTGCATTTAAACCTGCACAAAAGAAGCTGGAAATTTATATTCAAATCCAGTAAATTGTTTGTCTGAAATTAATTTCTCATCCTACGAGAGTAGAATGAAAAATAGTAATAATGCTTCATTCAAATACTCGTAACTTCATTTACTCCTACGTGGATTTCAAATAAGAAGCCTACTGATTTTTATTCGTTAGAATGGGAAAATAATCATTATTCCTACAGAGGTAAGAGGAACAAAGAACAACATTAATATCGTAGCAAACATTAACTTACACCAAAAATTTGGAACTCGAATATAAGCATTTCATCAAATTCTTAGACACACAGAAAGTTTATCACAATTCCAGCAAGAAGGCGATATGATTACAAAAAGCTTTGCATAAATATCACATGTATGGGCTTTTATTTTTAATATCGTTTGCTCTACAAGTAGACTGAACCTTGGTCGAGTTAGACGAGTATTAAAGTGCCACATGACAAGTTTTAAGGAATTGACTTCGAGGTAACTTTGGGTTGGGGCGAATTTATGTTGTCTGACTTACAGAAATGCGAGAACCTCCCGCACGCGAAGAACGAGCGTTCTTAATAACATTTAAGCCACGTTGCCTACTTATTGTTTTTGACTGAAATTGCTGTCAATCAGGTAAAAAATGTTGGACTTGATTTTCATCTTCATGCATGCTCGAAATTGGAAACTAATTTGAAGATTTCAACTAATAATTCGAGAGATGAAAGTCTTTCCAACTTTTCCTGACGCAAATCAATTTCGAAATAATGGAGTTGCCTATAAACTATTGCGTCAAAACAACGTACGTGGGACTAAAATGGAACTCCAACACTAACTATTTGAACTTATATACTTCTTTGAAGAGTGGAGATGTCATTTTACAAGTACCGTTTCGCAAATGGGAAAACACGCGTGAATAGACGTAAAATAAAAAAAAATGTAACTTCTTAGACAGCATGTACTTTTATTTATTATCCAATTTTCGGGCCTCTTAACCTCAACCTCTTCCTGATACCAACATAGGATACTAAGCCTGGGTAAGCCATCAGGTAGTCCGTATGTGACCCAATGTCACGGTAGGGGAAACTTGGTGGAGTCATTTCTACGGGGAAAAATACAGTTCCTCTTGTTTGGCTAGCCAATAGAACGGCTTAATTTCAAGCAAACTGAATGACGTCACCACTGCGACATGTCGTTAGGCCAATAGTAGTGCCAGGTTTGGGGCTAGCAGTGTGGCCAGATAAAATATGAGCGCTGATATTGGCTCGTTGCTATGACGTCAGCACTACCCAACGGTCGACGAAAAAATGACTGGTTTGAACCTACCTTGTTTCTTCTATGTGTACCCCTAAACAATACGACACAGCTCTGCCTCTCGAGCTGCCCGAACGAACTGCATCTGTAAAATTCGGAACGTAACTACAAAATAGTTCCTATGAATAGCCGACCATGAACGTATTCCAGTACTTACTATCGTCTCGAACTGTCTGTTTCCTTTTCCAGTTATGATTTGCTATCAAAAGCATAATTTTTCGAATCAAGTGATCCAGTAGCCGGTACTTATTTTACCGACTCCCCGACAGAAATATTGGTGCAGCATGATTATGGCCTCGGAGTTTCTCGCATGATTATACACAGGCTATTTGGCTCATACATAAAGGCACCCTGTAGTCTCCGTCTCTTCGACGTACGTCCGGTTTCGCGACCATAAGGAAGTCATGGCTCTTTGTTACTTATTTTTCCATAAAGCGCCTCATTATACGTACGAGGCGTATTTGTTCTTATTGAAATATAGGCGCTTATTAAGCGCCCGTGAACTATGTAAATTTTTCTTCTAGTTTAATGAACATCTCTCAGGTCATCATAGGCGTAAACCCGCTTATGGAAAATATGCGGTGGAAGGCGATGGTAATTTCCTAAAATCTGTATATGAAGGATGCATAAAATTACCGGCGATGTCGCTCATAAATTCTCGTTGGGATCGGCGGGGCTGCCGCTGATTTTTATTCGGCCACGATCCAATCTTAGAAAGAGCATCGTAAGTGATCACTTTAGACACTAGTTAGCAGGGCTTTATCCCCGTCTTGGGCAGTTCAAGTATCGGGGTAGTTAAATACATAATTTATGAAAATCATAGAGACATTGAATCAAAATTTCTAGTGTTACAAGACTGAATGCTTTCAACTTATTTGAAGTGCGGCTTTCAATCATAATTATCATTCGAAATATCGGGATCTCGTTGGCATAAAACATGAAATAAGTTTAAAAAAATGATTGAACGTTTGTTTTGGGGCCGGTAAATTATTTTCAATATAATCATTTAACATCCGAGTTTTCTCATGAGCCTTGAACCGACACAAGTTGCCACTTTTCGAAGAGAAAAACCTCTCATAGTGCATTATTTGCTCGGAACCTGTTTCTTTATTCACCAAGTATTTGTGAATTATAGCAACTACTTATACTCCCCACTTCTGCTTCAAAAATTGCTTAATCTCTCACTCTTGATCAAAACTCTGGACAGCATGGATAAAGGCATCTTTCGTCAGAAATATTTAGACCAAGACTCAAATAAAAATGCTTCAAGCTGCCCTCTGACTACAATTCGTTTGCTCCCTAAACCATGCCGAAGATGCTTCCTAAACCACGTGTTCAGAGGACCTTACAGACGAATATTAACGACCTTTATGCTGTAATTTTTGAATCGATCATGGGCGGAGATTAATTCCTTTAAGGCCATTCTACCATAACGTCCGGCCATTCCCGTGAACGGTCTCTTTTGTCGGCCGTGAGGTCCGTAATTGCTTCGTACACGAAGGCTAAAGCGCGGGTCTGCCTGACGTCAGGGACAAAGCAGAGGCTTGATGATGAGACCGGCTGTGTTTGCCAGTGGTCTGTTATTATACGAGAGTTTTTTGATGACAAATCAGGCCTTGAGCTTCTTTTGTCTCCAGACTGCGTCTTGGCTATTATTAAAATCGGGGTTCCTTCTGGAGCTCCCGGTCTGAATGTAGTCGTTCTTTGCTGGTTTCATTCGGCCTCGACGGAAGATAAGAAATCGTTTAGGTGACAGGGCTATCTTTTCTTGAGGTTTAGTAGCTCTCGCACGCAGGTGTTTGGGGAATGTTTTAATGTTATGAACAGTCATTACTGTTCAATACTTTTTCGAGGAAAGAATTTATTTCAACACTTCTCTGGATATTAAATTATTTTCTAAGTTGTACAATATTCAAATGATTTCAGTGCAAAATTTTGCTCTAATTAAGTGTAATATTTTTGGGTGATAATTATAAGGGCAAACTACTATTAGAAGTGCTCTTTTTAGACAGTTAAATAATTTGAGCTTCATTAGATTTTATTTGAAATTTTCATGTTTTATAAACTACTTAACAATTTCGAAGCAGGGCAAAATTCATGTTTCTCAAGGAGTTCCAGAAAAAAACATTGAGAAAACGTTCCTGGAAGATAATTTTTTTTGAAATAACAATTGAAAAGGTAGAAATGATTTCATAGATATCTATTTATGCTTATTTATTTGATTGCTTTAATAGTGAGGATTTATTATTATTAGTGTTGATTTCCTTCATACGCTTTTGTAGTTATGAAGCTCCAATATTTTTACAGATATCTTCTCTCAAAATTGTTAAGAAAATTCATCATCAAGCAATAATATCGACATGCAATTGACACTATTTTGCTAAATTTAATCACTATTCGGTAAATAATTTAGCAATTACCAAGGTTTAGCTCACGATTTTCTCTTGGGATATTAAATCCAATCATGAGGGCGTTCTGTCTCATCATGTGCATCATTTTAATAGCATTATTGTCCCGCGTAACTGTCCGCTGTGCAACTGCCTTCCGAGCTTCTATCCAAAAAAAGACAATAATTATTGCTCCCGGTCATTTATCCCTGATTGAACCGAACATTTCACGCAATTAAATTCAAAATTGTTCATTGTATAAATTTGATTTAAATTCTTACAGCAACTTTCATTTTGAAGTCTCCACTTAATTTAAAAATTACCACATTCAAACTGAACCTTTTTCAATTTGTAGATCAGGTTGAATTAAGTTAATTTACGTTAGATTGAATCAAGTTACCTCAATCAGGTACTGTAAGTGATTTAGATTATCTTGGGTAAGGTTGGGTAAAGTTAGGTAAGGAGGTTAAGTTGGATTGGGAGGGTTTGGGTTGGGTTAGCTTAGGTTGAATTTTATTAGTATATTTTGGGCTGCAAAATTAGGTTTGGTTCAATGCAAAAACTAATTATTTATGGAATCGCACGAGATAATTGCTGGAGTAATTTCCCTACAGATTACATTGTTCAGAGGCAGTTGTCAGGAGGCAATTGTTTTAGAACGCTAAATAATGAAGATAACAAGCGGCAGGTCTTGTTTACGAAAAACAAACGTAAAGATATTTATATAAGCATCACTGATCAGCTTTAATAGTGAGTTATGTAGACGTGGCGATTTGCTCATTGTGGCTCAATCAATGCCGAATTTTGGTTGTTCATTCCCTTGGAGCGTAAAAACCAGCAGCAAAAATTCTTCTATTGACTTGGGTTTGAAATTGCATATTTTTGACCAAAATGGTCAAGTTTGAGCCTTTTGCTATCGAAATTTCAGCATTTAGCTTGTTTGCAACTGATTTTGATCTTTCCCATATGTGCAACGAGCTTAGAGAACCTGTAACCCGCCATGCTTAGTACTTAGTATAGATGATATGTAAATCAGACACTCATTTCTGATGAAACGTTAGGTTAATATATTGTGAGTCAGCCACTCATTTCTCTATGAAATGGCAGGATTAACGTTCTGTGAGTCAGGCACTAATTTTGCAATGAAATGGCAGGATTAACGTTCTGTGAGTCAGCCACTCATTTCTCTATGAAATGGCAGGATTAACGTTCTGTGAGTCAGGCACTCATTTTGCAATAAAATGGCAGGATTAACGTTCTGTGAGTCAGCCACTCATTCCTCTATGAAATGGTAGGATTAACGTTCTGTGAGTCAGGCACTCATTTTGCAATGAAATGGCAGGATTAACGTTCTGTGAGTCAGCCACTCATTTCTCTATGAAATGGCAGGATTAACGTTCTGTGAGTCAGCCACTCATTTCTCTATGAAATGGCAGGATTAACGTTCTGTGAGTCAGCCACTCATTTCTCCATGAAATGGCAGGATTAACGTTCAGTGAGTCAGCCACTCATTTCTCCATGAAATGGCAGGATTAACGTTCTGTGAGTCAGCCACTCATTTCTCCATGAAATGGCAGGATTAACGTTCTGTGAGTCAGCCACTCATTTCTCTATGAAATGGCAGGATTAACGTTCAGTGAGTCAGCCACTCGTTTCTCTATGAAATGGCTGGATTAACGTTCTGTGAGTCAGCCACTCATTTCTCTATGAAATGGCAGGATTAACGTTCTGTGAGTCAGCCACTCATTTTGCAATGAAATGGCAGGATTAACGTTCAGTGAGTCAGCCACTCATTTCTCTATGAAATGGCAGGATTAACGTTCAGTGAGTCAGCCACTCATTTCTCTATGAAATGGCAGGATTAACGTTCAGTGAGTCAGCCACTCATTTCTCTATGAAATGGCAGGATTATCGTTCAGTGAGTCAGCCACTCATTTCTCTATGAAATGGCTGGATTAACGTTCAGTGAGTCAGCCACTCATTTCTCTATGAAATGGCAGGATTAACGTTCAGTGAGTCAGCCACTCATTTCTCTATGAAATGGCTGGATTAACGTTCAGTGAGTCAGCCACTCATTTCTCTATGAAATGGCAGGATTAACGTTCAGTGAGTCAGCCACTCGTTTCTCTATGAAATGGCAGGATTACGTTCAGTGAGTCAGCCACTCATTTCTCTATGAAATGGCTGGATTAACGTTCAGTGAGTCAGCCACTCATTTCTCTATGAAATGGCAGGATTAACGTTCAGTGAGTCAGCCACTCATTTCTCTATGAAATGGCTGGATTAACGTTCAGTGAGTCAGCCACTCATTTCTCTATGAAATGGCAGGATTAACGTTCAGTGAGTCAGCCACTCATTTCTCTATGAAATGGCAGGATTAACGTTCTGTGAGTCAGCCAATCATTTCTCTATGAAATGGCTGGATTAACGTTCAGTGAGTCAGCCACTCATTTCTCTATGAAATGGCTGGATTAACGTTCAGTGAGTCAGCCACTCATTTTGCAATGAAATGGCAGGATTAACGTTCAGTGAGTCAGCCACTCATTTCTCTATGAAATGGCTGGATTAACGTTCAGTGAGTCAGCCACTCATTTCTCTATGAAATGGCAGGATTAACGTTCAGTGAGTCAGCCACTCATTTCTCTATGAAATGGCTGGATTAACGTTCAGTGAGTCAGCCACTCATTTCTCTATGAAATGGCAGGATTAACGTTCAGTGAGTCAGCCACTCATTTCTCTATGAAATGGCTGGATTAACGTTCAGTGAGTCAGCCACTCATTTCTCTATGAAATGGCAGGATTAACGTTCAGTGAGTCAGCCACTCATTTCTCTATGAAATGGCAGGATTACGTTCAGTGAGTCAGCCACTCATTTCTCTATGAAATGGCTGGATTAACGTTCAGTGAGTCAGCCACTCATTTCTCTATGAAATGGCAGGATTAACGTTCAGTGAGTCAGCCACTCATTTCTCTATGAAATGGCTGGATTAACGTTCAGTGAGTCAGCCACTCATTTCTCTATGAAATGGCAGGATTAACGTTCAGTGAGTCAGCCACTCATTTCTCTATGAAATGGCAGGATTAACGTTCTGTGAGTCAGCCAATCATTTCTCTATGAAATGGCTGGATTAACGTTCAGTGGGTCAGCCACTCATTTCTCTATGAAATGGCTGGATTAACGTTCAGTGAGTCAGCCACTCATTTTGCAATGAAATGGCAGGATTAACGTTCAGTGAGTCAGCCACTCATTTCTCTATGAAATGGCTGGATTAACGTTCAGTGAGTCAGCCACTCATTTCTCTATGAAATGGCTGGATTAACGTTCAGTGAGTCAGCCGCTCATTTCTCTATGAAATGGCAGGATTAACGTTCAGTGAGTCAGCCACTCATTTCTCTATGAAATGGCTGGATTAACGTTCAGTGAGTCAGCCACTCATTTCTCTATGAAATGGCTGGATTAACGTTCAGTGAGTCAGCCACTCATTTCTCTATGAAATGGCTGGATTAACGTTCAGTGAGTCAGCCAATCATTTCTCTATGAAATGGCTGGATTAACGTTCAGTGAGTCAGCCACTCATTTCTCTATGAAATGGCTGGATTAACGTTCAGTGAGTCAGCCACTCATTTCTCTATGAAATGGCAGGATTAACGTTCAGTGAGTCAGCCACTCATTTCTCTATGAAATGGCTGGATTAACGTTCAGTGAGTCAGCCACTCATTTCTCTATGAAATGGCTGGATTAACGTTCAGTGAGTCAGCCACTCATTTCTCTATGAAATGGCTGGATTAACGTTCAGTGAGTCAGCCACTCATTTCTCTATAAAATGGCTGGATTAACGTTCAGTGAGTCAGCCACTCGTTTCTCTATGAAATGGCTGGATTAACGTTCTGTGAGTCAGCCACTCATTTCTCTATGAAATGGCAGGATTAACGTTCTGTGAGTCAGCCACTCATTTCTCTATGAAATGGCAGGATTAACGTTCAGTGAGTCAGCCACTCATTTTGCAATGAAATGGCAGGATTAACGTTCAGTGAGTCAGCCACTCATTTCTCTATGAAATGGCAGGATTAACGTTCATTGAGTCAGCCACTCATTTCTCTATGAAATGGCAGGATTAACGTTCAGTGAGTCAGCCACTCATTTCTCTATGAAATGGCTGGATTAACGTTCAGTGAGTCAGCCACTCATTTCTCTATGAAATGGCAGGATTAACGTTCAGTGAGTCAGCCACTCATTTCTCTATGAAATGGCAGGATTAACGTTCTGTGAGTCAGCCAATCATTTCTCTATGAAATGGCTGGATTAACGTTCAGTGAGTCAGCCACTCATTTTGCAATGAAATGGCAGGATTAACGTTCAGTGAGTCAGCCACTCATTTCTCTATGAAATGACTGGATTAACGTTCAGTGAGTCAGCCACTCATTTTGCAATGAAATGGCAGGATTAACGTTCAGTGAGTCAGCCACTCATTTCTCTATGAAATGGCAGGATTAACGTTCATTGAGTCAGCCTCTCATTTCTCTATGAAATGGCTGGATTAACGTTCAGTGAGTCAGCCACTCATTTCTCTATGAAATGGCTGGATTAACGTTCAGTGAGTCAGCCAATCATTTCTCTATGAAATGGCTGGATTAACGTTCAGTGAGTCAGCCACTCATTTCTCTATGAAATGGCTGGATTAACGTTCAGTGAGTCAGCCACTCATTTCTCTATGAAATGGCAGGATTAACGTTCAGTGAGTCAGCCACTCATTTCTCTATGAAATGGCTGGATTAACGTTCAGTGAGTCAGCCACTCATTTCTCTTTGAAATGGCTGGATTAACGTTCAGTGAGTCAGCCACTCATTTCTCTATGAAATGGCTGGATTAACGTTCAGTGAGTCAGCCAATCATTTCTCTATAAAATGGCTGGATTAACGTTCAGTGAGTCAGCCACTCGTTTCTCTATGAAATGGCTGGATTAACGTTCTGTGAGTCAGCCACTCATTTCTCTATGAAATGGCAGGATTAACGTTCTGTGAGTCAGCCACTCATTTCTCTATGAAATGGCAGGATTAACGTTCAGTGAGTCAGCCACTCATTTTGCAATGAAATGGCAGGATTAACGTTCAGTGAGTCAGCCACTCATTTCTCTATGAAATGGCAGGATTAACGTTCATTGAGTCAGCCACTCATTTCTCTATGAAATGGCTGGATTAACGTTCAGTGAGTCAGCCACTCATTTCTCTATGAAATGGCAGGATTAACGTTCAGTGAGTCAGCCACTCATTTCTCTATGAAATGGCAGGATTAACGTTCAGTGAGACAGCCACTCATTTCTCTATGAAATTGCTGGATTAACGTTCAGTGAGTCAGCCACTCATTTCTCTATGAAATGGCAGGATTAACGTTCAGTGAGTCAGCCACTCATTTCTCTATGAAATGGCTGGATTAACGTTCAGTGAGTCAGCCACTCATTTCTCTATGAAATGGCAGGATTAACGTTCAGTGAGTCAGCCACTCATTTCTCTATGAAATGGCTGGATTAACGTTCAGTGAGTCAGCCACTCATTTCTCTATGAAATGGCAGGATTAACGTTCAGTGAGTCAGCCACTCATTTCTCTATGAAATGGCAGGATTAACGTTCTGTGAGTCAGCCAATCATTTCTCTATGAAATGGCTGGATTAACGTTCAGTGAGTCAGCCACTCATTTTGCAATGAAATGGCAGGATTAACGTTCAGTGAGTCAGCCACTCATTTCTCTATGAAATGACTGGATTAACGTTCAGTGAGTCAGCCACTCATTTCTCTATGAAATGGCTGGATTAACGTTCAGTGAGTCAGCCACTCATTTCTCTATGAAATGGCTGGATTAACGTTCAGTGAGTCAGTCGCTCATTTCTCTATGAAATGGCAGGATTAACGTTCAGTGAGTCAGCCACTCATTTTTCTATGAAATGGCTGGATTAAGGTTCAGTGAGTCAGCCACTCATTTCTCTATGAAATGGCTGGATTAACGCTCTGTGAGTCAGCCACTCATTTCTCTAGGAAATGGCTGGATTAACGCTCTGTGAGTCAGCCACTCATTTCTCTAGGAAATGGCTGGATTAACGTTCAGTGAGTCAGCCACTCATTTTTCTATGAAATGACTGGATTAACGCTCTGTGAGTCAGCCACTCATTTCTCTAGGAAATGGCTGGATTAACGCTCTGTGAGTCAGCCACTCATTTCTCTAGGAAATGGCTGGATTAACGCTCTGTGAGTCAGCCACTCATTTCTCTAGGAAATGGCTGGATTAACACTCAATGAGCCACCCATACACTTCTGTATGAAATGGTGGTGTTGTACTGTGAGTCAATCTCTTTTTTAGAGTGATTACGAAATATGATCCGTTAAGTTTTTCGAAACGTTATGTGCTAGGGTAAATAATCCGTCTAAACAATAAAATAAGTTTCAGGTGAGTGTATGAGATCTAAATTGAAATTTTAATAGATTACGAGTCAAGTTGTTTCTAAAAACTTGAATTGGCACAACAGGTAGATTTTAAGTCTTTTCAAGCACCTAAAGAAAAAATTATGCAAAGCTGTACATTACTTCAATGTTTCTGAGGGAATGATCGTGTTACCAAAAGGCATTCATTTCTACAACTATGAGAAATGAAAAACTTTCTTTCAATTCCTAATTTCAATTCCAGCATCTATGGAACATAGATACGCGATGAATTTATTTCGTTTGGATGTAGAAAAATGTTTCTTTTCAATTGTTTTAAACTAAACCTGTTGCAAAATCATGCCTAGCTTTAGAATTGCGCTCTCCTTGACTGGCTGAGAGTTTGATTATTGCAGAAGTGTAGTGTTGTGTCAATAGACCTGAAAGAGAACGCTGATCCAAACTTGGGACAGCGGAGTGAACTTGAACTCAAGTGTCTTTCGAGGACTACTTTTGCTAATGATACCATTTCTGCTTCTATTTTAGGATGCATCGAATGACGGCAACGCAGGTAAAATTCTCTCATCCTCTTATGAGAACTTCTATTGGAGATTTGAATCTCGAACACTGGGATCGATCAGTGTTGTACTTCTAATTAAAACTTCATTTTTCTTGAACAAAGATGCAATGAGCCGAAGCCAGCTTGAATACATCGAAACTCGGCTTCAAATAAAAGTTCTACTCAAAAGTTAAGAGATCGCTAATGACTTCCACAGGAAGATATCGCTGAGGCATATGAGGATAATGGAAAAAAGTGACTGGAGCGAATACGCGGTTCGATTAATTTTCCTCGGATTTTTTTTTTCTAAAAGTGATTATTAACACCACAGGCTGTTTTATTTTGCGCAGTATTGTTCAACAAACGCACACGGGGCCATTTGGCTTAAGATTCGTTCGGAATTAAATGTGTACTTTTGCATTCTTAAGGCAAGTAATTAGTTTTCAACTTTCGTAATAAATGATGGTAGATTTTGTTTTCGTCTTTAGGAATATGAAATTTGAAGAAGGGTTTGAATGTGTTTTTAGCATTCAGTATATTGTAATAACGTTAAAAAATGTTAGGAATACATATCAACATTTTTGCCCGAATACAGCGAATCTTAGCCCATCATCAAAGAAATGTAAAACAAATTACCATTAAAAAGAGTTCAAAAGAATTGGGTGTGTTTCTTCTAGTATAATGTACAAATGCAGAAAAGTATTTTATGCGTTAAATAATTCCTTTAAATATTTTATTTGAAAAATAAACCAACACAATAGCTGTAGAAAAATTTGATTAATAAGGGCAAAAATTCAATTGTTCGCAGTGCTATAATAGATTTTTCTGAAAATGTAAAAAGTTGGGATTTTTTCTAAACTGTCAATAATAAAATCAATGAAGAGTGTCCAAGCGTTAGTGCGAGGAGCCCCAACATCGAAAAAAATTCTGAACAGGAACAAAATTTTCAAATTTGTTTCAATAATAGTTTGGCTGCACGAAAACTGACGATAAAATGAAGAGAGCTGCTGAAAATGACTCCATTCTACCGAAAGACCGGGGCTTGATTTTCACGGCAGGTTCTGTTTAAAACAATTGAAAAGGAGCAATTTACTAGATCCAAATCAAATAAGTTCACCGCATTTCTTAAGTTCAATTGAATGAGAGTCTGACCGCTTCAGTCAGAAATCGAAAGAGTGTTTTTTAGTCTTCCTAGTTGTAGAAATGAATGTTTTTATTAGGTCACTCCCACAGAAGAAAAGAAGTGATGGGCAGCTTTGCAGAATTTTTTGTTTGCTCACGATGCGTTGAGCCGACGTACTGTACGTGAATCAGAGGATGCGCAAATAAAGCTATATCGAACTTTATTTGTAATCGTTTTGATAAAATGCATGGAACATTTTTTAATATTTTGAATGGGATATGCTACGAATGCAAACTTTACAACAAAAACGCTTGCTCTTTCTTCAGCAATGTTTGCAGAGATTGTTCCATCATTTAGGAAGTTATCGGTCTCACGTGTGCAAATTTTGCACAGTTAATTGGGTGATACAGACGAGAAGATGAGATTAAATTCTCAAAGGATGAAAGCGAGAGCAATGAAGCACTCATGATCGAGTTATTTAGCAACGTTATTACGTCTCTTTTTCTTACACAATCAAGACTGAACAATCATGAAAGTGAGCAGTTTCACGTTGCAGACGTCACGAACTGCAGTGCTGCGCTTGTAGTGCAACCATCAAATGAATCATATTACGTAACTCACGATATTCCTTGGCTTTGATGAGACCACAACTTACTTTTATTGGCTACCTGAAAAAGACATTTTACTCTCTGCTGCCGCTGGTCTTTCTAATCCAACTCTTTAAACATCAGCAGGCATTACACACACGCGTCATTTTGTGGCTGTGGCCGAAGGATTAAACTACAAGTTACGACTGTACCTTGCATGCAATTTAAGCCAATTATAATTATTACTGCAGATCGTAAATTGGCCAGAACGAGCATAGAGCGCAGAATCTTGGAATAATATCGGGCGAGCGAACTCCAACGATCTCTGAACGATATTCACACTTTTGCCGGAATTGGTTAAACTAAAGTCCAATATTCAATTCAAAGTCAATTCTAGCAAGCTATTTTGAAAATAGAAAGCATTAAATAGAACCTTCCTTCATTTAGCGTTAATTTAGAATTTATTAAAATTGATTTTGTGACTACTGGTCGGTCATGAAGAAGCATTATGAAAGTCACCTCCGTAGTCACCGGTGGCGCACGTCGCAGTCAATATGTTTCAAATACCCAACTATTTAGGAGCCCCACAGAAGAAAACTAGCATATGGACTGTGCTCTAAATGCCACTTTGAGTCCCGAAAAGCTGCTGAAAATCATAATGGCTACGGTTACTTGATGCTCAAATAGTAATTCAAAACAGAAAATTAATGATCTTGTACCGGCCAAAAAATTACCTCAATTTCTGACCGATGTGTGAAGCCCATCTCTCAATACCTAAAACAAACGGGAATATTCCTCAGTATTTTGAAAGACAGTTCGAGTTAACTGCGTGATAAAAATACCCTGGTTACGGTTATTTGAGCCACAAACCAAAAATAAACAGAAAAATTAATAACATTGCGCTGGAGAATATTTCATCTATAGGCACCCAGGCTGATGGATTATATGTAGTCCTAACTAGCCGCTGGTTTGATAAAAATGTTTATTCTCTCAGATATACATATGTTAAGAAAATTAAATGAAATTCCTATCGCATAGTCCAATGGAAAAATGATTCCTTGCACTTTATTTTGTTACTATTTCCTGCAGGAAATAGTTACAAAAAATAAAAAAATAACAAAAACAAAATATATTTCAGTATTTCTTGTGGAAAATGTTTTCTCTTAACTGTTATTTTTTGTTGTACCTCGAAAACACGTTTTCCAATGGAAAAATCGCGGTGTACCTTTCTGTCTTTTTTACGGTAAGCTCGAAGTTATTCTTTAAACTCTCAAGCGTGAATGTCAGAACTCTAGAGCCATGAACAGACGTCTTTTTAAAGGACAATTATGCTCCTAAAAAGAAATGCAGTTAAATTCTGCATCATAGGTGTCCGTGACTTATACCTCATTAAATACATAGTCACAGGTACATTCGTCTCATAGCTGAGTTCTATAATATGTTCAGTTTTCCTAGCCGTTCAAAAAAATAAATAAGTGATAAAAAAAAATCCCACAATTTAAGACTTTCATTTATCGCATCTGTCGATCAAATTTTTTCATCGCCTATTTATTTTTATCGCTTTCAAGCCCGAAAGAAATTGTATCTATTTATTTAAATTAGTTCGTTTCAATACTTATCGAACTTAATTTTTTTCAATTTAAATTTAAATTGTTATTCAAGAACTGAAATTATTTCAAGGTTTAAATTTATTAAATTTTATTTTTTTTTATTTTACTTCTATTTCCATTTTTGTTACAGTGTTGAGTTGTCTCTTGTTAAATTGACGAAGAATGTAGCGGGCAAAAAGTCTATGGTAACTTTATCGAGTCATCAAAAAACATTCACGGCATTTTACAAGGGGAGTATTTCAATAATAATTTAATTAAAACTATCCACTTATATTTTTCCAGGCATCTTCCCATTAACCAAACTTATTTTCACTAGAGGTTGCATCAGATTTTGAATTTTTGAAATCACTCCTGAAAATCTAACTCAGCAGCAAAATAATGCAAACTGAATTGTAAAAACATTTGCAATTAATACATCTTGCAAACAGCCGCAACATGTATCATGCTACATCTTCACACTACATTCTCATATTTATAGAAACTTCAACTCGTGAAAAATTGCATTCATGTTCCAGCGCCATTTCATATCTACAGTAACCACATCTTGTAACAGATTCTCTTGAACAACTGAACCAGAATTCAAGAATGCATTCGTACAGGAGGACGCCATCTACGGGACGCCACTCAAAAAAATGAAAATTGAATCCCTGTTTCATAAATGCCATGGTTTAAGGTTTCAAGTACTTCGAATGAAATAATTTGCTTTCGTTTCCACTGGTTTTATAGGATTTTAAAAAAGTTCCGGCTATTTTGTGTCACCGCGTTATCACAAAACGACCGCGCTCACAAAGAGGAAGTTATCAGTGAACGGACTTCTTACCCCGGAAAGGAAAATTACCCTACATTAACTTCGATATCACTTTTTAAGAATATCTTACATTATCTTGAGAGTATTCCCTAAGTGGTACTTTCAAGGGGCTTGGTCTTGATACGTGGTTGTATTTTGGTTGATACTTATTTGTATTTTGCGGTGTTGCACCGTACTTGATTTCCGTGTTGAAATCAAGACGCCTATGGGTCTATAGACACCCAAGACTGTCGAGTTCAATAGCTGCGCAAGCAGGAATCTAATTACTTGTTGTGATCGAGGGTTGTCACAAACAACCCTCTGTGCACAACAACAACTTTCTTGAATTGTGAGGACTACAAAATTCAAGATATTGAATTGAGTACTGAAAAATTATGTAAAACTAGGGAATTGGTTGAAATTCTCTACTGCCTATCTCATTGGTCATTGGTAGAAGTGGTGATTAGTTGAATTTTTTTACTCCTTATCTGACTTGTCACTGGAGGACATTTTTAACATACTATGTCATTGGAAAGTGGTTGAGGTATTTTTAACTCCCTATTTGAATGGTCTCTGGGGGGAATTTTCAACTCTCTCTGTCTTTGGTAGCTCGTTGAAATTTTTTGCCAAAGAACCTGCTTGACGTTGTGCGTGTTTCAGAAGTAGGACATTGTCGCGACTCGTGTACTCGACAATTTTATATCGTGAAGTGTAATCAAATGCCATTGTGTGAGAGAAAATCATACTTATACCATTTGATCAGGTCATTATTCATCGTGTAAGCACGGATTGGGCTACTTTATGGCCAACAAATTTTGTAAATATGCAAACAAGTTTTCAATTTTAGCTTAAATTTAATATAAAAAAAGCCACGTCTTGCGCAGGCATTCCGCTCAAATGTTCTACTTAAGCGTGCCTTAATTAGGAGTGTTGTCTAATGCATTTACTCTGTCTCATGTTACTCAGATTCCAAACTAATGTTCCTTATGCACGAAGCTGTTTTACGTATTGCCCATCATATCGAAGGCTCATTTTCAGGCTTTGTTGATTCCCCGAATCAGAATGCGGGTATGTAACTTCATAAGCTTATGCATTAGAATTAGATATTTTTCGGGATCTCAGAAATTTGATAAGGCACGGTAGGAGAGATACAAATTTTATCTAAACTCTATCCTTGTTGATGCGTGAGTTCATTTCCACTAGAACTTTTGTGTTAGTATAGTGCACCCAAGAAGCATTACAGGTAATACATATTTCTGCTTACATGGAAGAATGCTATATTTCTAGATCGAATTGTCAAGTAATTACAAACACTTGAGTGACATAAGGCGTCTATGTCTTTACTGTAATAGCCCAAACATACTTTCATGATTCCACGAACACATAAAATTACAGAAGTATATAAAAACAGAGAAGTATTTTTCATCCTACAGAGAATGCAACAGAGAATCTCGACATACACACGCAGATTGACCTTAATAAAATTTCCGTCATCTTCCTTCCCGCTGTAATATTCTGCTTCAAGCCCGTCGCATTTCTCCGGTATAATTTAATTAGTTTTGATTGCATTGATGTTTTGAAACTTCCAAGAAGGGTGATATAACCTACGCTTCAGTTGCATTTTAAGCAATATCAATAGATTGTTTTATTCATGAGTGTGTTGACTGTTGCTTGTACGACAGTGTTGCGAGTGCGTACGTTTGAATGACGTTCGCATGTGCCACTTGATTGAAAGCGTACGAATACTTAAATAATGAATAATTAGTTATGGAACATTTAATACTTTTTCAACCTACTAGAGTTTAAGCATCCTTGGATGACTACTTTTTTATTTTCATTCACATTGGACTGATTCACTTAGTTATCTTACGATCGCTATAAATGAAATTTACGAAGGTAGCATATGAGATATCTCGTCTTTTAAGTTTAGTTACTTGTTGAGGCAAGTAATTTACCGGCCGCTGGCGCCTCACACAGCTTGTTTGTGCACTCTGGATTAGTACTCAGTGGTAGTACACAGTGATAGTGTGCTGTGTACAGTTAGTACACAATTAGTATACAGTTAGTACGATGGGCAGTACAAGCCATTGAGAGTTGCCGAGATTACAACCTTTTTAAGGCGTCTGGAATTTTAAAAACGCGTCATTATGTGAATTTTCTAGGATTGTAGGTGGGAGGAGTCATTAGCAAAAACAGTATTGAGAGAATTGAGTCGTGAAGCCATCGTGTCTGCAATTTTGACTGCGAGTTTCCGAACAAACGAACCCGCAGTGAAAAATGCGAGCCGCGAAGCAATTGTGTCTGCAATTGGAAGTACGAGTCACAACGCGAACGTATCTTATTTATAAATACGAATCAGTAAGCAAACGTTTTTATAATTACGGATACGAGCAAGGAAAGAAAATTCATCCTTGTATAATTACAGCAATCAAGTCATCAAACAAACATACCTAACATAATGGATACGAGGTGCACAAATACGAATTTAGAACAATGTATTCATTATGAATTTGTAACGCATCTGTGATAATATTATACAGGTAGGTTGATGCTAAAGTAGCTTTGCTGACCAAAAATGGGAGTTAGCCATGTGCTCAGAGATCAGTCAAAGCGCGACACTGGAAAATCCTTTCGCTTATTACAGCTCAAACGACAGCCTGATGAGTTAAGCAATACCCGTAATCAAAAAAAGCTTCTGCAATTTTCATATTGTGAACAATTGTACACAGCAGTGCAAAAAAATGTACAATTTTCAAGATGGAAAACTCATTAACTGAAAATTAGGACTTAAGTCATGTAATGACAATTGAAAGACTTATGTGTGAAACACCGCTAAATGTTTGATAAAATAAAAATTATTGATCTGTATAAAAAATATCGCATACAATTTATTAATTTCAATAAAAACACGTTTTAGTGTCTGATAGAAAAATACACACTAGTCATCGTCATAATTCAGAGTAACGAATAAATTAGAAGTTCAGTGTTCATTTCAGTTGCACGATAGATGAGGGCTCAAAACGTCTTATCCAACGATAAAAAGAGCTTCATTCAATTAAACAATTAGTTCATTTTATTTTTCAAATTGGCGCAGCTAAAATTGATTATTACAAATTAATTTGTGTAAAATGTTCCATGAATACAATCGTGACGCCAAATTCATTTGGGGAAAATGTTCCATGAATACAATCATGACGCCAAAATTCATTTGGGTAAAATGTTCCATGAATTACAATCATATTCATCTGTTAACGGATTGAGAGTTTTTAATTGAACTCAACGAAAGATTAGTAACAACAGTAAACAAACAGTCAAACGAATCAATAGGCGAGGAGTAGCACTGACCGGGCCCGAGTGCACAACACGCAGCTCTTGCCGCACGCCAGCGCCCACCGCTTGACTCGAAAGACCGAGACCCAACGTCCTGTAGGAAAAAACAAAGACTTGAATCTATAACGACATGAAATAACCCCGAACAACTTCAACCGTTTCCCGGACAGCTGATATATCGGCTGCGGAATTGCGTTCCAATTCTAGTTATAAGTTATACGTTATAAGGTTCCAGTTATAAGTTATACGTTATACGTTATAAGGTTCCAGTTATATGTATACGTTATACGTTATAAGGTTCCAGTTATAAGTTATATGTTATAAGGTTCCAGTTATAAGTTATACGTTATAAGGTTCCAGTTATAAGTTATACGTTATAAAGTTCCAGCTATAAGTTATGCGTTATAAGGTTTCAAGTTCTGAGTTATAAAGTTATTATTCGAATGCGAGTGTGGCGTTGCACCCTAATTGACCAGAGCACGAAATTGATACGTTGACAGCAAATCACAATGGCCAACCAACCCCCGTATCCCTCAGTGCTATCCAGTGCTTCGACGTAAGACGGAGAGGAGGTAACACGGCCCTCGGTGAGTTAGGCTTCCATGGTCAGGTCACACGTCAGCGGGCGAAGAGGCGAACTCTGCTCCCTGACGGAGTGACCAATTCGCACCACACTCCACCACGGTCTTCCGGCGCCAAACTTCAGCAGTACCTACAGGCCCTCATTCGGTCAACCAAGAAGCTCCGAACAATACGCAGCCCTCGACGACGGCCGCGCTGACCAGGATAGCAGGACAGCTGATCCAGTGACACTGTGCGAGGCGAAATCTGGGGCGAGACTGCAGAGGGTTGCATGGCAGGTGATTTATATAGACATGTCTATGTCGTAGTCACCTGACCAGAACAATTCACCGTTAACGCACAAATCGTGACTAGTCAACTCAAAGAATAAAATTCCTTTGAGAGGTCGCCCTATTACTGAGGTGACCTATATGGATTTCCGCACAAATCGTGACGCCAAATTCATTTGTGTAAAATGTCCCATGAATACAATCGTACGGCCAATTTCATTTGGGTAAAATTTTCCATGAATACAATCATGACGCCAAATTCCTTTGTGTAAAATTTTCCATGAATACAATCGTGATGCCAAATTCATTTGTGTAAAATGTTCCATGAATACACTCGTACGGTAAAATTCATTTGTATAAAATGTTTCATGAATACAATCGTGATGCCAAATGCATTTGGGCAAAATGTTCTATGAATATAATCGTGATGCCAAATTCATTTGTGTAAAATGTTCCATGAATACACTCGTACGGCAAAATTCATTTGTGTAAAATGTTCCATGAATATAATCGTGATGCCAAATTCATTTGTGTAAAATGTTCCATGAATACACTCGTAAGGCAAGAACGTACACAATTTTTCGACGCGAGGTCCCAAAACACTGGGGGAACTCATTTTGTAACATGGATTAAAGACCTTTCTGGAGTGAATGTGAGTGTATTAATTTCAAATCTGAAGTCAGTTTTCGTCTGCAAGCAACAGATTTTATGCAATTTGATATTTTTAATTTTAAAATTTTTGTTAGTATAGGAAATTGCAATATCAGCCACAATTCTTTTGTTCATATGAATCTAAAACGACATAAAATTCATTTCTGTATATTTATCAAGGCAAAAGAAATAGAACATGAAAATTTGATTTGAGAGTAAATTACACAATTGTTGGTTGGGCCGTATCTTCTGATAGCATTTCTTAGAAAACATCAATCTTTATATCAAAGTTAGATCACCATCTCTCCGAACATCTCCACAGCTGATGAAAGCTATCAATTTGTTTGTGTATTTTATTCAGGCAGGAACTTGCGTTTGTAACTTTTGCGTCTGTACACTTCATCTGGGCCATCTCGTTTAATGCTCCAGCAGTAGTCCGCCATCATACTTTTGTACCAACGCCTTTGGTAGTGTTCTTCCATGACCTTTAAGTCTTGCTCGGATCGTTCTCCTTGTTCGTCACTCACAGCCCCCAGGTTGTGAGGGAACTTTATCAATGTGGACGTTGAAAAAATGAAGCTTGATGTTCATGTTGCACCCGAGATCACGAAAAGCGAGGAGCATTCTGTGCACAAGTTCAGTGTAGTTCTCCGCCTTATTGTTTCCAAGGAAGTTCTGAATAGCTTCCGCAAAGGATAACCATGCTGCTTTTTCTAAAGCGGCCATGTTAGCTACAAACTGAAATTAGGGTTCGATTATGGTCTTATGGTATTCTCAAACGATAACCCTGGGAAAACTGGATGATGTGTTGGAAACATTCACATTGCTTCATCAAACCTAATTTAATGTGAAGAGGAGGAAAATGATCTTATCTCTGCTTACAATTGGGTCTTGGTCTTGTATGATATTTGGCATGCCTGCTTCAAGGGTGACAGGAATAGGCCAGTCCTTCTGGACCCAATGTCTTCTCGTTCTCGGCTGTCCCACATACAGCGGAAGCATGGAAATTTGGCGAAACCTTTCTGTTGTCCACGAAGAAAGTCGACCATCTTTAAGGCTACACAAATGATCCAATTGGGCTCATGATACTTCAATAAGTCCTTGACCATTCCCATATCATCATGGTCTTCCTGCACATTCACTGAGTGACCGACAGGTACTGCTCTATAAACATTGCAAAACTATAGTAATTAAGGTACACCCAGTTCTTTAAGAAGCCCAGGGATGTCATGGCAATAAAAAAACTGTCTGTCTTTTGAAGAGAAGGTCACAAAAAGCTGGTCACGCTTTCTGAAATATGATACTTTAACTGAGTGATCAGCAACATTTCTGATTTTTAATCTTGATGCCAAAGCTCTGCTGCTTTCTTCGAAGGACCTGAAGCACGCGCTAAATCATTCAGTTCAGCCTGGGTAAGAGGCTTGGGGACGAGGAAAGGTTCAGTGTCTGAAGAACAGTTTTCCGATTGTGAACATTTATCTGACAATTCACTGTCAGAACTGTCTTGTTCGCTTGTATCATGTCCAATGACTTTATCGTCCAATGAAGGAAAGCCTTTGAAAACTGGAACAGGAACTTTTTCCGAGCGTGGAGCAGGCCGAAAAGCTGAGGGAATGTTCGGATACGTAATTTTATATAGGATTTTCCTCCAAACACCCGTTGTGTTTACCATGTAGAACAACAGTCAGTTACACGGTTGGTGGGGTCGCGCCAAATCATTGGAACTCCAAAAGGCAGACCTTGGCGTTTTCCATTGTTCCAGTCTCGAAGTATTTCCTCACAATTGTGGCAAACAACATGAGGAGCCCATTGCTTGTCTTGATCACCCAGATGAACTTCAAAATATGCCTTGTAGGTACGCTTGACGAACGAGGATATGTTACGTCTCTGACGATTGAGTGTGTGGCATCCACATATGCAGCAGAAGGCATCAGGCTAGTTTCTGCAATGATCTCTCTCCTTGGAAGCCATGTTTCAACTAGAAACAAAAGAAAAAGATAAAAATATTAGAAGTTTTCTATATAAATTGACGTGGAAATGCTTATACATGGTTTAAGTATGTTCACATTTGTACAATTTTATTAGCCTCAAATTGCATACGCACTAGAGCTTGCAGAGAAAAATAATTTCAGATTTGAATCAGCGGCTAAAACTCCTTTAGAATCAGTAAGAATAACCAATGCGACTCAAAGTTACTGAACAAGCGTACCCCAGTGAAATATTCGTGAGCAAGTTACTTCGGCGATCACAACTCTACGCAGAACGATCGTCTCGTGAACCTCAAACTCGCCAGGTTGACAAAAGTTCCACGTTCTCAAAATACAGATGGCAGCAAGGGTTTGGTATTTCAAGACCAGTGTTTTTCTATTTCTAAAGAGATTTATTAACTTCAGTTTCATTAACTTGACAGCTCGAATGGTTCCAACAAGCGTTTCCTACGAGCATGTAGACATTTTTGAAATGCTGTAGCGCTAATAGTGGATTGAAAAATGACGCAAATTACTAGAATTGACGCATGAATGAACGCATACGTAGTTGGAAATAATTAAGTGTTCCGTTGCAGCGAAGACTTTCACAAGAACTACGTCGATGATATCATTTTTAAGGAGAGAATTTCTATGTCTTTAATTTCGTTCTGATGTTATGGTTGTCAGAAACTGGTGTTGATGCTTGAAAATTCTTGGAGTGCTACTGTTAGATTGAAAAACATTTTCTAAAGATCGAGCAACGTTTTCCCTGCTTCGCAAACTGATAGAGCAGATTACTTGGAATTTGAATAGCATTCCACCGGTTTGCAGCCTGTTTTTAATTACTCCTTCGAAATTTCAATGACAGCTTCCAAGAAGAGAAGAAAATGAAAGTAAATAACCTAGTAATCGAGCACACGTATTCGAAAAAAGCGTGTATGAATTTTACAGCACAAACTAGAAGCACCTTCGTCAACGTGCAATATTTGTGTTTCTCAGCGGCATGCATCGAACTTGGGGCGTCGTGCACAACCAGATTGTCGATACCATAATTGGGGAGCTTCATCGACGTATTTCCTTAACTCCAAACGATTCGAACTCTTCCGAGAACTAAGCGTTATTCATGTAACATCGTAAACAAATACGGGGAAATAACAGGGAGTCTGTTATTCCAAGCTCGACTGACTTCTTCTGCAGCCAGGTGGAGGGATGCGGACCGTGCCTCGAGAGCGAACGCAGCTCACATACGGGATCTCCTCAGCTTTCTAATGGTTTTCATTTTCTGACCTGATTGTCCTTGGCTGGGCTGGGGGTAACCGATGCTGCTTGAGTTTATTTATTTGAAAATGTGGTCTAAAAGTGGAGTAAATATTGCATGATATCCGAAGAAAATCATACATATATACACGTATCTGAAAAAATCCTTTGTCTATCTATCCTGTAGCTATTGCAATAGTTGTGTAGAGAGAGCTTATTCTGTCACGGGAATTGTCGCAGCAAAAAATAGATTTTGGCTTCCAACTCTTGCACAACGGCTCATTGTGCAACTCATGCACAACAATGTGTAAAATTCCTATAGCGATCGGTGATAAAACAACAATGATGGTAGCGGAATTTCCCCTCGCTATGAAGTACTCGTAAATCAAAACGTGATTACAAATAGCACAAACAATATGGGCGGGGCGAAACAGCGGTGGTAAAATGATTTGAAAAACGTTACATTTGCTTAGAGCCTTGAGCAAACAGCATTGTGTGCTAATAAGGCCTGGATCCTTAGAAGAATTTTTCAAATAGAATCTCAGCTGCAAAAAGGAAAACGATGTTCATGGTGTAATCTAGTGGAAATCATTTTAAATTTCTGTAATTTTACCGTTTGCAAAAATGATAAAAATACGCCTACATAAAACCACAAAGTATATTAACTTGATACAGTAAACATACAAGTTATGAATGATGAAAACAATGTAGCAAAATATATTGATATCCTCAGAATTCTGAATTATATTCTGATTGAATACGGCTAAGTGTTGCTACAGCCCATCATTTTCAATAAGTTATTTTAACACATATACTAAAGAAATTTTTGAATTAATAAAGAAATACAAAATTTCTTCGTTTACTTATGCAAATGAGTGCATCTTAATACATTCAGCCTTTTTTCGTATTCTTTTTGATCTCACGGGTATTCTGTACGTACAGTTTTTCCTTTTTAATTTCTTGTTCCACCAAATCATAATGTAGGTAAGGAAGCAAATGGAGAAGAAGAATCGTAAAAGCATTAAAATCTTTATCTGAACGTTTCGAGCCAAGGCTCATTTTCAACAGGAAATCTGCAAAGTTTAGAGAAAAATTTTTTCTGAACAAAGTTATCATACACAATTAAAAATCAAATGTCTAGGTGTGGAAGAACTGAATTTATTTGAGAGCCTAATGACAACGGGTGAAAACATTTGTAAAAGGAGCAGACATAAAAGATATTATCTAGAAAGTAAATCAGCCTACGAAAAACAAGTAAAACTAAGTAAAAGGTGGGTTATAATGGGTTACCGATTGACTATTTTCAGCGGATAGGAACTTTGCATTTCATTGAGGGAGGGCCTGAGTTTATGAATGTACAAGGACTCCAATATACGGAGGTCAAAACTAGCTTTACATGAATCTAAAATTTCAAATTTGTCCATATTAATAACCTGATGACATGTACCCTCCAAAGTGTGCTGTCTAATGCTGGAATGTGGAGGGGAACATAGAATGCGACCTGTTCGATGGCTACGACCGGCATGCTCCGATACCCTCACGTAAAGAGCACGATGGGTTGACCCCACGTACTGTGATGCGCAATGCGCACAATTGCGTAACTTAGGAATCTTCAACAGACTACAGCCCTGTGATCCCAACAAAGTTGTGCACAACTACAGCTCCGTGACGTTGAGCAATCGCCTTAAAACTCTGTTAGCATTCGGTCTTGATTTTTGTCTCCCTGTGTACAAAATAAATTTTTTTCAGTATTTTCTTCAGTTTGAGAAATTAGCTTATACAGTTGAGCAAAAGTTCCCTAATCATGATAATTTATCAACTTTTAATGAACAACTGCAATCCCTTTCTTTCAAGTATTTTTATGGTTTCAAACCTTACAAAATTTTTTCGGCTATTTTTACTAGAAAAGATGTAATAGAATTGAAACAACTCTCTTCTAACCCCGAAATCATTGTAACAAAACCTGATAAAGGCCGTGCTGTAGTCATTTTGAATAAGGAGACTTACCTTGACCGAATGCGAAATATAATATCTGACACCTCCAAATTTTTACCGATAACCGAGTCAATTCAAAAATATTCATTGAAGATAGAAGACAAAGTCAATAACTTCCTACGTAAATTAAAAAAATTAAATTTCATTCAGGATGACGTGTACAAGAAACTTATTTGCTCTGGCACTGGTCCCGGTATTTTATACGGTTTGCCTAAAATCCACAAACCTAACTTTGCGACTGCCTTTCCGTTTAGACCGATATTTGCCGCATATAACTGTGCTACATACAGCGTTGCCAAATACCTTGTACCTGTTCTTAGTCCCTTGACCTCTAATAATTATACTGTTATTAACTCTCATGAGTTTGTTCAATCTATTTCTAGTCAAACGTGTGCAAATGACGTTTTTATGGCTTCCTTGGACGTTGAAAATCTTTTTACCAATACACCATTGACCGAAACAATAGATATTTGCCTTAATTCTTTGTTTTGTAGTCCTTCCAATAGAGTCATAGGTTTGAGCAAAAAATATTTCAAATCACTTTTAGAATTGTGTGTTCATAATTCATTTTTTCTTTTTAATGGGTCAATTTATAAGCAGATAGAAGGTTTAGGAATGGGATTACCTTTAGGACCAAGTTTTGCTAATATTTTTATGTGCCACCATGAGCAGAAGTGGTTAGATCAATGTCCAGATGATTTTAAACCTGTCTTTTACAAACGTTATGTTGACGACACTTTTGTCCTTTTCAAGCATAAATCACATGCAGACCTTTTCCTTAAATACCTGAACGATAAGCATCCTAATATTAAATTTACTTTAGAATTAGAAATGAATAAGGAGCTGAATTTTCTAGATGTTACTGTTTGCCGCTCCAACAATATTTTTGAAACATCGGTTTTTAGAAAACCATCTTTTTCTGGGTTAGGTTTAGGTTTCTTTAGTTATTGTTGCAAAAGGTTCAAAATAAATAGCGTTTCAACTCTAGTTAACCGTGCATATAACATCTGTTCTAATTATACCAATATGCATAATGAATTTAAGTTTCTTGAAACCTTTTTCACAACTAATGGCTACCCTAAAACAGTAATATCCCGTTCAATCAGTAAGTTTCTGGCCAATAAATTTGCCCCAATTGCCGGTCCCGCCAATAATGATTTCATCTACTGTGTTTTACCATACTTTGGACATCAGTCCGAGAAACTAAGAACCGATGTCTTAAAACTAATTTCAAATTATTTTCCTCTTAGCTTTCGTGTTATTTTAGTGAATAAGCGCACTATTGGGTCATTTTTTAAATTTAAAAATGTGTTGCCGGCTGGCATGCGTTCGTCCCTCATTTATAAATTTAGTTGTGCGCATTGCGCATCACAGTACGTGGGGTCAACCCATCGTGCTCTTTACGTGAGGGTATCGGAGCATGCCGGTCGTAGCCATCGAACAGGTCGCATTCTATGTTCCCCTCCACATTCCAGCATTAGACAGCACACTTTGGAGGGTACATGTCATCAGGTTATTAATATGAACAAATTTGAAATTTTAGATTCATGTAAAGCTAGTTTTGACCTCCGTATATTGGAGTCCTTGTACATTCATAAACTCAGGCCCTCCCTCAATGAAATGCAAAGTTCCTATCCGCTGAAAATAGTCAATCGGTAACCCATTATAACCCACCTTTTACTTAGTTTTACTTGTTTTTCGTAGGCTGATTTACTTTCTAGATTATATCTCTTATGTCTGCTCCTTTTACAAATGTTTTCACCCGTTGTCATTAGGCTCTCAAATAAATTCAGTTCTTCCACACCTAGAAATTTGATTTTTAATTGTGTATGATAACTTTGTTCAGAAAAAATTTTTCTCTAAACTTTGCAGATTTCCTGTTGAAAATGAGCCTTGGCTCGAAACGTTCAGATAAAGATTTTAATGCTTTTACGATTCTTCTTCTCCATTTGCTTCCTTATAAATTTGCTTCGCAAAAAAGATGTGGTTTTACATAATGTAGGTAATTATAGAATTTTTTTAATGTAGAGAAAACTTCGTATTTAATGCATTCCCTACTGTTTGATCGTATGTGATTATATTGCAACTCATGTGTAATTATCAAGCTTAACAACCAAAACGAAAATGTCTGTTAGTTGAAAAATGAGATGTGCATTTCATCTCACCGCGATACATAGATTACACTTCACATCAGCGCTATAAAAATGAGCACAAAAAATTGCGAGATGAATGCATTCAACAAAACGGAGTCCATAAAAATGTCATGAATCCAGTTCATCTTGGGAGATTCGAGATTGCTGCGATAAATGTGAAATCACCAAGAGTTGTGGAGGAAGTTACCTCTGCTAGTTCAGATTGCTGATTCATAAGTAATGTATCTTAAGAGGTATCTTTTTTAATTAACTTGTCAAAACGTTGACCCAAAACGCTTTTTTCGTTTGACACGTCAGCGTTTCAGTAGTCGAAGCTGAAATCCGACTGCGTAATTTACCTTTTTTTTCAGCAAAGAGGCTAACTGAACATCTTCCAAAAAACTAACAAACAAATAGATACCAATAATAAAAGAATAGAAGATAATAATAAGGTAAAATAGGCTAATATTAAGGAAGTAGATGTTAATAATAAGGGAATAGAAGGTAATTGAACATCTTCCAAAAACTAAGAAGGTAATAGAAGCTTATACAAAGCTAACAGAAGCTAATAAAACCTCTTCAAAAAACTAAGAAGCTGAAATACGACATCGCGTTTAATATTTTGCATTTTTGGTAAAAAATCTACATGACCATCTTCCAAAAAACATTTTTCATGTTTTACAAAATCTAATTCGAAGATTTTTTTGCGAGATCTACTAATAAAATGAGATTGACAGACTTTTTCATTAGTGCCATTAAGAAATAAATAATTTAAATTAAATTTAGTCTAACCATTCGAGTGCATTGAATTGTAAACAAACCGTTTATAAACAACAACATGTAAACATTTCGTTTTAATAAATAATGTTCTTAATCCACACATAACCGCTATAAATTACTTTTTATTTCTCATGAATGCTCAATAGTCTTGCTAAGATTAACTGTTATGAAGATACTAGGTGAAGTCATCATTTTAGTGCCTGTAAACATATAGGTCCCCAAGGCCTGTTTTGGGGCTCTATGCCTTGTAAATAGAGACAAAATTTTCAGCTTTTTTGTTTGATACAGAGAAAATATCTCCGTCAAATTAAAACCTACTATGCTAGAAATTATAGCACTGAGCGAGTGTTCATGTCTCTGGCGTTTTAGAAACTGTAAGCCCTTCCATACTTAATGTAAACTCGTGCAAGAAAAAGTATAGTGGAGGCAAATATTGAGTCTTATTTGTCATCTCTTCCAACTTCAACGCTGAATTATGTTACCAGAAAATAGGGAACTTAAATTAGCGGCGTAATTTATGTCTGGTGTTTTTCGAAAATAGTCTCGGGAGTTCTCGGCCGAGGCCCCATAAAAATAAATGAGATTCGACGGAATTAATTTGCATTTACTTATTGACGCCAGAAATTGTCTCACAAAAGTTGGGCAAAAAGAAAGCGCCATCGATTCGGAGCGAGAGCTGTTGAAAGCGAGTCAGCATGATAAAATATTTGGACCGATCTTGAAACTCCCGCGGAATGCAAAACGGTAGTGAAATTTTCCGCACCTTTAAAGAACGATAGCCTTCTCGCTTTGTAGTCCTCCAATGTGTTCTGCATCGCGAGGAGGTCAGATAAAAGCATTGAAAGTGAGTCTCAGTGGCATTTTTGGTCTTAGTTTAAATTGCTAACGTGTAGAAAGTTCTCTCATTACGGAAGTTGCGAGAATATGTCGTTGTTGGTTGGCGAGAAGTGAAACCGAGATTGAGTTGGCTGGCTAAACAAAGAATCGTCCTAAAAATATTAGAGAAGTGAGAACTTTGTGTACGGACAAGGCTAGGATATATGTAGCATCTGAAACCGCATGGACAATTATTTCGAACGTAATCGTTGGTGTTCTCACCTACTGTGTCATAATATTTAGTGTTCATATTGTTGCTGAATATGAATGGTAAATGAGTAGTTTAAACTAATTAAGAATGCCAAATGCTGTCGTCTATAATACAAATTTTTCTGTTTTATTAATGAAGTAGTTTCTTCTTTAACGTTGCTTGAAAGTTATGAAATAGCGAACCACGATCAATCCCAGGTTATCAGGCGTTTGAGAGAAGACATGTCGTTTATACTCAATGAACACCAGAAGGCAGGTTCACGCATTTTGAGGGAGTTTGTTTACCGCCCAGAAATTTATAATGAAATAAATGTTATCATACCTGAATGCACTTGCGTTTTCACGATCATCTTAGTTAGCAATTATTCAAGAACGTTTGGAGACAAAAATCTAGTTTGCTGTTATTTGATTGAACTTTTTCCAAAATGTTCAGCGACACTGAGAGTTAGCGCTAGTGCCTAGCACGGTAGATTTGAACAGCATTGCAAGTACCTGTGCTTCTGAAAATGACGGTATTTTACCAAGGAATAATCCTTTTTTCAATTCTTGTATGCGACAGAGCCTCAATTTTAGAATCAAGAGGATCACAGAAACTTGAATGGTCAAATCTATGATCACATGAAAAATTCAGTTGCATTCCATTCAAAATAAAACCATTGATTAGGAATAGCAAAAGGAAAGGCCACAGAACAGATAAGAACAGATTTATAATAGGATTAGCCAAAGAACAAAAAATTGACTTTTTCGAGCGGAGGTTTCCTTGGAGCAATATGTTCAAAGTCGACTCGTATCGAAGAGAATCAGTGCAAAGTTTGTCACGAGCACATGAAGGCATATTTTTTCAAGGTCAGAAATATTAACGATGGAAAAATGAGTTCAGAGGAAACCCTTACCACCATCTCGGCTTAGGGGCATATGTTCTGAATTCCAAGCCGGCAGAAAGCCAATAAAAGTTTTCATTTCAATCAAGTGGGTAGAAGTTAGTTCCGACATCGGGTTTTCAAGAGACTCATCGCCAGAACCCCAAGACATGTAGTCAGTCACTGTCGGGCCGATGCCTTTAAGCGGATTTTTTCCTGCTCAGACAAGGAACTACTTGTTTTAGAGTTGTAAGCGATACAACTAGATGATATTAAAAGGTTGACAGAGTTTTTTCAATTTTGTTCCTTCTAAAATTGGGACATGTTTATCCCATTTGTAATCGATGACCTTTGACTAATTGGTCGTACATATCCCACTTGTAAATTAATGGAATTACTGGGACATATATGTCCCAGTTGCTACGAAAGGGTTGAGTCATAGTTGAGTAGAAATTTTCGGGTTAACTTTTTTCTTGAGGGAAGAACACTAAATGCGCAAGATTTTTTTTAACTTTGGGATTTCTGCACAAAGTTAATTGGCATTTGAATTTAGGAACTTATGCATGAAGCTGATGTTTGATTTTAGCGCTTTCAACAGCTGAAATCAAGTCTTTCACCCAAAAGCCGTATTCGAGGTTAAGGCTTTAAGAACAAACTGAGCTTGAGCGTCGTTAATCTGCTGAGTTAGTAGTTTTTATAGGGTTTTGAATGCTGCTGTTTGTCTAGCCTGTTGCTAACTATAGGGATAAGTCAACGAGAAGCAGTAAAATTTCAAATCATAAGCTCTAGAGCCAAAATAAAAGTTTCATTCTATGAGTCTCGCGAAAAGTAACTGAGTCAGAGTTTAAATTTAGTGGTACAATATAAACGTTATATTTTCAGTTATGTAATTCGCATGATTATACCAAAAACATTGATTTGATTTATCAAACATATAAAAGAGCTTTACTGCAGTACAATAGATGAGATTAGCCAAATGAACGAGCGTGTTATCATTTAATAAATTACCTTAATTAGCACCTTAATTACATATTAAGTAGTTTGTTAATTACCGTTCGTAAGAAGAAAATCTTAGCACTGAACGTTGACTTCTTCTCAGATTGACTCGTATGAACAACTGCGTGTGTTACATTCACCGGACGTTAACAATTTTACCAGTTCCGTGTGCTTCGAACGTGGAAATTTGTGATAGGATCTCGAGAAAAATTACGTAAGGAATATCTGAAGTAATCAACACAATGCAAAACAATTTCTTGACTTTACGATGTAGAGGCATTTATTGAGACGTGTAACCTGACACTTATTTTAAAATCCTGATAGTTTATTTGCAACATGATAGGGTCAGACATTACGCAAAAACTGATTGGTAAGTACATACAAAATAATTTGTGGTTAATAAAAGTTATTTTCAAGCATAATTGACGGAAGTAATTTTTATTAATAACATTACATATTATGTTACAAAGCAGATCGGAAAAGCATAAAATCGTAATTACCCCTCTAATATTGCAATTCAAGACGTGCCGTGAAAAAAATTTCGAGGCAACACTAGTAGGACATTCTGTGAAGAAAATACCGAAAAAAGTTATGGAGCTCAGCTGGAGTGAAATTCTGTTAAGAAACATGCATAAAAATGCTGGGAGCCTAATTTGAGTTATTTTCTTTTATGGAACAAAGAGAAACTTTGATAGATGATTTAAATGGAGAATTTGAGTGATTTTGCATGCAATTTTTTATCGTAGTATAAAAGTCGAACTTGGAGAACACCGAAATACAGGGTGCAGCAGTCAATCCTGCATTTTTAGGCTTCCACTTCATTTTCGAAAATGCAGTATTGACTGCCGCACTCTGTAGACATTGCGGTAGACGCAGCAGACTTGCGAGGGCCGTTGCGAAGGAGAAGAGGCACCTTCGATCCAGACTGCTGATAAGCCTAAATGTGCTGTAAAGGGTTTTTTATTCCAATCAAGCCTGACACACATCTTTTAGTAGATTGGTCTTTTCAAATGCTTTATATCAAACCCCAGGCCGCAATGGCGATTACCCCCGGTCTAACCGGTGTACCCATTTCCGACATCTGAGTAGAGTGGGGAATTGTGGCTGAGATCTCCCTTTCCCCATTTCTGACACCTAGGTAGAGAGGGGAATTGTGGCTGAGATCTCCCTTTCCCCATTTCTGACACCTAGGTAGAGAGGGGAATTGTGGCTGAGATCTCCCTTTTCCCATTTCCGACACTTGGGTAGAGTGGGGAATTAAGGCTGAGATCTTCCTTTCCTCATTTTCTTTTCTCGATTCCGACACCTGGGTAGAGTGGGAAATTGTGGCTGAGTTCTCCCTTTTCCCAACGGGGATAATCACCAGGGTCGCATTACCGAGATACGAGTCAGCTTCTCTTCCCGTGACCGGTTCTCGCTCTTATTCATTAGGCCACGGTGGTATTAGATCCTTTATTAACGCGGCTCTTAAGATCCGATTCGCACTTTTGTTTATTACTCTAACTTCTATTTATTCCGACTTTTATTTATGCTGACTTATTTATTCCGACTTTTATCAATGCTGACTTATTAATTCCGACTTTTATTTATACTGAATTATTTATTCCGACTTTTATTTAAACTGACTTATTTATTCCGACTTTTATATATACTGACTTATTTTTTTCGGCTTTTATTCATACTGACTTATTTATTCCGACTTTTATATATACTGACTTATTTTTTTCGGCTTTTATTCATACTGACTTATTTATTTCGGCTTTTATTTATACTGACTTATTCATTCCGGCTTTCATTCATTATTCTGACTTATTTTTTTCGACTTATACCTATTATTGTAGTGACATAATCTACACATGTACGAATAATGAAGTTTTCGTAGATTACTCTCGTTTGCTGAAATGTGAGTCACGCAATTTTAATTTTATTACTTAATGAATAAATTACAACTTTGCCCTCTGCATAGAATATGGAATAGAAATTGTTCATAAATAAGCAGAAGTATGAGCGCACGACGTAAAAACGTCATGTTACAGCCTCATGACCTCAAAAAACGTCAAGTAACAGCCTCATGATCCCAAAAACGTGTAGTTACAGCCTCATGACCCCAAAAACGTCAAGTTACAGCCTCATGATCCCAAAAACGTGTAGTTACAGCTTCATGATCCCAAAAACGTCAAGTTACAGCCTCATGATCCCAAAAACGTCAAGTTACAGCCTCATGATCCCAGAAACGTCAAGTTACAGCCCCATGATCCCAAAAACGTCAAGTCACAGCCTCATGACCTTCACTTCCTAAGTTCAGAACGCTGCTTAAACAACCTCAGCTCGGCAGTAAAAATAAAAACGCCAAAATTTTCATTTCAAGAACAAAAATTGTAGCTTTGCTTTGTGTTGCACTTAATTGTGTCATGAGAACGGCGAAACCTGCAAAATAATTATTGAAAGAGATTTGACTTCATGTGTACAGCGTTTACAATTTTCTTCGTGAGCTCAGACTCAAATCTTTGCAAGCCTGAGATCTCTCAGTAATCCTAGACCTGATTGAAAAAAAATCCTCAGAAAAAATTATGACATTGATATTTGATATTAAAACCGATACGACTTCAGATTTTCTAACGCAGATATTTTTCGAGAGATAAATTTTCACATCTCGAAGAATAAAAAGTTTGCTTCTATTTCTTTTTTAATAAGTGATGTTATCATTTCAGTTTTATTTACACTGTATTATTTTATTACAGACGTGAAACTGGCGTAAGTTACATTTGTTTTTTATAAAGTCACAAAAGTTACTTTTCTATAGGCGAATGATCATTTGGAATTTAAAAACGAAGAATGCACCACATTTTGATATTATATGTAATTAAGATTTTACACTAACTATATATTCATAACTAAGTCAGTTCTAAAAAATGTTTCAGAGACCAGTTCCATCTTCAGTTAACAGTCTGCAAGTTTAAAGTAAAGAAAATCAGTCTTCTATAAAAAATACAAGGGCACAATAAAATTTACAAGTGAATTTGCAATGAGTATGAACTATGGCGCTATTGAGATCCGGTTATAAAATACTTAGATCTAAATCATTGGATGCTGTGCATAAAATGGAAAAATTTTCTTCTGCTATTCGGTCACAACACTGCTCGCTGTGAAGGCGTATAGATAAATGAGGCGGTTTGGTCGGAGGTCTTCCGCTACGGTAGCTGACTCCACGGTGTTGGGCAATCCTAATATAGAATGGTAAAGTCGTCATGCCGATATAGTGTAGTACATATAGTTTACCGGTATTTAGTTTACTTATTAAAATTTTTATGCTTCTTCTATATTTATTTTGAGATAGATCTGACTAGTTTTTTTCCTGTTTCAGAGTTTATAATGTTCCAAGGGATCGAAACATCCAAAAATGTTTCTGCTCATTGACTTTTTGTTGTGAGAAAATGATTGGCTTAAATAGGTGTTTACCTGCACTTTTATTTATTACTCAAGGGACATCCACATATGTGCATGAATAATAAATTTTTCATTGTATTGAAATATCCTTATCATTACTTTACGAGCCGTGCATCAGAAACGTGTGCAGTGGATTGTTTCGATGCTACAAAAAAGATCACTGTTACAAAACGAAATGAGCTCGGTCAGTTCGAATCGATTTCAAAAATTTCATCTTTCTTGAAAGCTTATGGGGCAAAACATTTTCGTATTTCTTATCCCAAGATAGCTTTGTTTTTCTTTTAAGGTCTAGTTGATCTTCACGACCATGCCTTTTGGTTCATTATTCCCGTAGCTTAATTCGTGGCAACGCGACCGACTGGATTTGGTGTCACTCGCTCAGTCATAACTATGTTGTGAGAATATGCATGCATATTTTGTCTGCATATGCTCCGTAATTTTGGCATATGCAGTGAATACATACATTTGTAGGAAATGATTATACGCTTAGACATATGCATATGCATTTAAAAAAAATGCACCATTTGTATTTTTGTAACTGCCTATAATGTATTTTAGTACATGCAGTAGAAATTTCTATAGAGTAAATTACACCTTAAAAATATCTTCGCTTGCTAACTTAAATTGAATAAAATTTTATGGAAGAATTTTCATTCATTTATTACAGAAACATATGACCAACAAATGTAGAACAAGATGCAGAATGTAGAAAAAATTTAAAACAAGCTATAAAATGAAGAAAAAGATTTGTAACCTAAAAATTGTGTTAATTTTGTTCAATGCATTTAACGATCATATTATATATTAAATTCTCAGAGTTAAATCGCCTTCTCTTATCTGCCAAGAGACACTTGTACTGTGAGAAAACCCTTTCATCGCAGCACACAAGAAGAGCATATTCGAGATAATTCAACTCATTTGGCGAGAGCTGCTGTAACATTTCATTGGAGCTCTATTAGAACTTCCGCATAGAATGGAGATCACATTTTCCACAAAGTTATATCCTTCATTCCTAGGCAGAATCACCGACAACTTTTCGTAATATTTCGTGCCGTACTGGTTCTTCAAAGAGTCCTTCATTACATTGATTTTGGAAATTACGTTCGAAATACAGAGTCTTCTAGTTTCCAATTGTTCTGTGATATTTGAGAGGAGCAAAAATTTGGAACTGATGAAACTGAGGTTTACTTTTAGCTCAACGTCTTCTTAAAGATCTTTACATTAATTTATGCTGCTACGTTCGTCGCTGTCAAAAGACGTAATTACTGCAGCTGCTTCACTGTAGCGTTTGTTGTAATAAATGGCAGCGTTCAGCCATGTACCCCACTTGTTCAGCACTGGAGGAGCTGGACGTGGAATTTGTGGGCACATGTCTTGAAAGCGTCCAACTCTGTGAGGGGCTTTGACAGAGATGCTTTTTCCTGTCGCTATCAGTCTATTTACTCCTGGGTAGTTGCTTCGAATAAAGTCTGCTACTCTGTGTGAAGCATGTGCAAAAAATGTCATGTGCATTATATAAAAGTTTCATAATTTATTTGCATACTATCAAGTACATATGCATTTTATTATTTGCATACATTTTTAATATGTATATTATCGAGTGCACTTTCGTTTGATGATAAGCACATGATTATAAGCATATGCATCTTTTTATATGTATATGCAAATCGTTAAATGCATATTGCTTTTAAATGCATATGCTTTATATGCAATGCCACCACCCTAGTCATAACAAATCTTGGAGAAAATGAAAATTCACACCTCTAATTTATCCATCTTACCACTGAACTGCACATTCATCAATTCATGTATTCATCAATTTTTCAACGTTTTCTAAATTGATTACTACAGAGCTCTAATTTGAAGCTGAAATTCTGTATATTCTGCCGGCTTCAGATGATGAAATAAGCGTTTCATCAGTTCTGTGCTCCCTGCACGGTGCCCAGGTCCCACACACACGCACACTCTTTGACCACCGTCCACACGCACATACACACCCACACATGCAGACACGCACATTCTTCCACCGCCCACACGCACATACACACCCACTCACACACACACACAGACACACACACTCATAATGTCGACTTGTCCATTTCGGACGACTCCATTTCCCACGCGCCCTGTGCACCAGCGCTAACTCAGTCAAATGTTCTAAAATATATTCAACTTATGATGCGTCCATCTCAAATTTTAACTCCTCACATTTTAGAAACACCCTGACATTTCTCCTCCATCCTGTTGCACCCGGTGTATGAGCATGAATGCGGGATGTGAATTTCATTGTATTTTGTTGCAAAGCTGCCCGCGGGACTTTTGAAATATTCGACACAAATTGCGATGGCTCAAAAACTTTTCCGACTCGAGTCGTCGTTTTTGTTCACAACGTTCGTTTGACGTCAGAGCTTCTGCGTATTACGAGACAGAGCCAGCAGCACCGCAACAGCTTGTGTATGGAGGGACTCGTATTTGGATGGAGGCGATGTTGCTGTGGCTGTTTCATGAAGATTTTTTCAGCTTCAGTGTAAAACATCAGTATTATGAAGAAGATTTTTTCGATATGTTTCAGCATGGAAGACATATCTTGCGGTCTAATGCATATGTTGCTCAAAAAAAACCTTTGCCCAGTTTTGATTAATTAAAAGTTTGAAGAATTTGAACTACTGCAGTCCTTCGTTACCCTTTTTGTTGGGAATGATGAAGCAGGCACAAACTAACCGTATTAGCTATTAACGGAATTTATTGAGAATGTATGTTTATGAATCTTTCGTGAATTGCACAACTGAAAATACAGTTTTTTAATCACTGCAATGAGTTTATTATTTGGCTAACCAACTGAGAAACTCAACCCGTGATAAATTACAACGCTAAGCATTTTAACTGCCTTCCTTGATACACATCAGAACTTACAATTTTAAATTCAGTACGCATCAAAACTTACGACTTGGAGTTTGGT
This sequence comes from Morinoia aosen, assembly GCA_030386875.1. Classification (NCBI taxonomy): domain Eukaryota; kingdom Metazoa; phylum Arthropoda; class Malacostraca; order Amphipoda; family Talitridae; genus Morinoia; species Morinoia aosen. The sequence goes on along the minus strand of CM059574.1, from coordinate 48,313,826 downwards.
ATGCACCAAAACTTTACGATTTTAAGTTTAACCCATGTTTTTAATTGGAAATGCTAGATTGACGCTAAGATGTATATACATTTAGGAACTTACATCCGTTATCTACGCTTACCACATGTAAAATGAAAAAATTTTACTTTATACTAATGAAAAAACTTAAAGTTCACAAGCGATTCAAGACTAATAAATTATTGCGGTGCATCATGAATACAGCTGATTTTTTATGCTTATAAATTTCCTTTCACATTAATTCTGGATTTCCGTAAAACCAAAACATTATAAGCATTGAAAGAATCCATTTCTATTTCTGAACGCAAAATGAATAGATCAAATATCCTTCCATACTTTCCCTCGCGCTCGTCCACGCGTTTTGCAAATTTCTTGCGGCTTCCCTGATGCAACGAACTTGGCGGTCCATGCTCTATAATTAATGGACGAGATTACTCATTTCGGGAGGAGCTCTTCTTCCCTTCTGCTGTCATGATTTTTGCTTGGTGATGTGGGGTAACTGGTATTGACGATAAGGGTTAACTGGTATTGATGATAAGTGATAACATGTACTTATGATAAGGGCCAACTGGCATTGACGATAAGGGCTAACTGGTATTTTTCATAAGGGCTAACTGGTATTGATGATAAGGCTAACTAGTATTGATGATAAGGGCTAACTTGTACTGATGATAAAGGCTAACTGGTATTGATCTAAAGGGTTAACTGGTATATATAGATCTAAAGGGTTAACTAGTTTCTGAAATTGATCGTATGGGCTAACTGGTATTCAAGTATAATATTGAGTAGTATATAAATCCATCATTGGCCTCTTCCCGGGAAATCTTTTACACAAAAGGTGATTGTGGATGACATCGTACGAGATAGTTTGCCAAATTTTGTAAAAATTTTTCTAGCTTTCTCGATTTCGTTTCCCTAAATGTTTTGGTTGCACAAAAAACCATACATTTTATTCGAGTACTCCATGGCAGGTAAATCTTATCACCAGCGATCCCAATTGAAATATTCATGAAAAGCGTCTGTTCATGTAGAAACTTCGACACCTTTTCATCTCGTGATCAGAGGTACGTAGCTGAAAGAGTTGAAGTACCTCCATAAATTCTCCGGCTTAGAATAGAATAGAAAATGGCTTCAGAAACGAGCCAGTTGTGGTTCATTTTTTGGTTGTCCCCCAAGTTCCGTGCCGTCAGACACCAGTCACGCTCAGGCACCAGCGTAACGCATTTACAATCATCAATATTCACCCGCAAGCAACAGTAATTTCGCGTCAACTTAATATCTCTTAACGAGCCAGGATTTTGCGCAAATTAGCTCCCTATTCACTCTAAATAACCACTATTTTCACTTAGTATATCCCTTTCGTTAGATATGATGTTAGAGTTTTCATGTCCTTACCTCAAGAGACACAAAATCTTCAACATTTAATTAAAAAATGTCCGAGATCATGTACTACCCAAGCTGTTTATGTACTTATCGTTTAGCTTATTAGAAAAAATAAGAGGTTAAACAGTTTATTTCCGATAAAGTTGAAACATACTGTATATAACAACATTATGTTTTAAAACGTCTAGAAATAAAGATTCCAAGTTAATAATTCTATAATGGGTTGGTTTCAAAATAGTCAAGTTTTTTTTTAAATAAAAGATTAGGAGAAAAGCATGAAATTATATTCCCCTGATTAAGTTATCACTTGTTTGAAAAAACTTATAAATATTTTAATTCAGTGTACATTACTAGTGCGATTAAGTACATAAATTTAATAGTGCGTAAAATTGATGTGTAAAAAGCACACAAATAGAAAATCTGAAGCTTTTCTTCGGATTCCATTTGGGCAAACATCTTTAACGTAAATAACTCCCATGAAAATTAACTTACAATTACAATTAAACTAAAACGTCACTAAAAATTAATTTAAATGAAAGGCGCAACCATTCGGTGTACTGTACAATAATGTTTTCTTCTTCTCGATTACACCAAAGAATAAGCTACCTCTGCAGCCTTTGCTATAGCTTCAGCGTTGTTGCCTACCAGCCTTCCACCGCACTTGACCACCTGTTCATCTCTTCAATTTTGATAAGCCGACGTAAGATCTACATTCTCGTGAGTGTGGCCGTTGTCGTGGCCACTGTCTTCAGCTCGTCATCTCTCCTACAACGAGAGGGCCCTGCCGGTGCCATGATCGGCTAGACGTCTCCGCCGACCTTCTGCCTCCTTGCGCTTCGCTTCTGCTTCGCCATTCGAGTTCGGCTGCTTAACTGATGTTAGTCACCGTAATGGTTAGCGCCACATTTTTACGTTAGTGACGTCAGTTACAGTTCTAAGTAACCTGCCTTGCTTACCTTAAAATTAAATGGGAGATAAAATTTATTGCAATATTGCCATAGCTCAATTCAATTCTTGAATATTGTTGTCATTAATTAATTTAATTCTTATTACACACTAATACGGCAATTGTTACCGCAGTTCACTAATTATTAAATTTCGTGCTCTAGGTTTAAAGAAATGAAATTAATGTCAATAAATTTAATTCCTAAATTAGGACTTAGCATATTTACCGAGACTTGACTTGGTCTCAAAACGGCTAATCCTAGAAATTTCTTAATAATTACTAAAGCTGAACGCAGTAGCCCTGCATTATTTTCTGTAGGACTCTCGTTCACCCAATACCTAATTCTCACGTCGCTATTCTTAAATTTTACTTACGCGGTCTTTCTGACCGGTCTAATTTTGTGGCGTGGCCAATCTTAATATAGAATTAACATTTTAATTACCAAATTTTTGAGCAGTCGTTATCGACTCTATTTTCTTGTACTAAATATTTGTTCTCCCGTGACAGTGATCGTGGCACGGTGCTGGAGGGGCGCTATGGGCGTGCTGGTGTCCCAGCTCTCCCGTCTTCCAGCCCACTCGCGGGATAGAAGATTGGTCATTTATTTACTAAATGAAATAAATTAACCTAAACTTTAGACTGTTTCCTATCCCTGCGTCAGTGCCACGTTTCGTTTTTGTCATAGCAACGAATGCTGTGCTTATGATGATTGAAAGAATTGAGTTCCGAGCCTATTTCCTCTTTGAAAGATTTTGATGGCCAATTTGTTTTGAATAAGGTAGACTATTTTCTCCGTGCGAATTTAAAGTCCTCGTGGTAGTGTTTTATTAATTTAATTAAACCATTTTTAGATCATTTTTCCCGTTTCAACTCAAATTTGCACATTACCGTTTTTCTAATACTTCATACTTTGGTATCATTTTATCAACAAAAGTTTACTTGTAATTTCAAGGTAGCGATTTATGAGAAACAATTCTAATTACTTTAAGAATTTAGTGTCTCTTCAAAGTGTGGATGTTGTAAAATATAAGACACGCCATCTTGTTTCTGGTTAAACTTTCACAGCAAAGAAGCTAGAGAATAAGATTAAATTATGTTTATTTCATAACTTTTCACAACTTTATAAGGATTATCTTGCCATTGAATAATGTTCTTCACAGCATAAGTCGAGCAGCGCAGGAACTCAGTGGTTCTACCGTAATTTCCTCAGCGAGACTTCTTATTAGATGAATTATAAGTTAAGAAGCCCAGATTGACCAGTAATTCTGTTCCATTTATCGTGCAGTTCGTTGGGCGTCATTTGGGATCCCAACAACTTGGTGAATTTCTCCACGACAAACAAGTTGGCCAGAAGTTTGCGAAGCTGCTCTGAGTTCCCCGAGTTTTTTCGATTAACCTCCCTGGCGAAAAGGTGTCTGAAGAATTAAAAATTCAAACATCCCCTGCCGAAGAAAAATGGTAGCTCAAAATATTGAAGTGGTAACGCTGGAAAATGAACGGCACCCGCGAGAAGTTAAAAAGTTGGACATAATTTCGAAGTGATGAAGTTTTAGTTGAAAGTTAGCTTCCAATTTCGACTGATCTGGCATTCTAGATCTAGACACCACGGTTGAAAAATCCATGGGTATCCTGTCGAGCATATTTAACTCCCCTGTATCGTTGGGACACTTTTTATTCGGGAATGTTTAGGTCAGATTTATTTACAGACTTCTCCTGAGGCATGTGAAACGCATAGAAGAATATCTATGGGATATTGCTTGAACCCTGTGACTGTGATTTGAGCTATATTTGCTCACTGAGGTAGTTTTCAGTACGCTCCTGACAAACCAGTGGTCACAAACTCAGCTTTTAATAATACTTAATCAAAATTAAATGAAAACACGAGCCAGTTAATGTTTGGTATTTTCAACACTGCTGACTACAATTGACTTTAATTAGAATTGAATATTAAACTTCAGTTTTACCTGCTTCAGTCAAAGTATTGAAGGGATAATGCTGCTATAGAAGCAAAATTCTCCCCTATGGAATCTAGGTGAGTGAAACTTGGCATGCTTGTGTAAAACAAAATTTAGAACAGATTTTGTTCGCACAAAATTGCCGAATTTTGGCTTGGAAAAGAAACTGTTAAATAAAATATACGATTTTGAGACTCTTTTGTAAGTCTAATAACTCAGAAAATATTCAACGTACAAACTTGATTGTAGTCTCAATCGATGAAGGAATAAATTGTCTATAAATCTGGCTGTCAGTTTTTTTTCAATTTTGATTTCAACGTCGAGTTACATTGAAAGTCTGTCGGTTTTTTGATGAAAATTTCGGAACAGCCAGACAGCCAGATTTATAGACAGTTTGTAGACAATCCCTAGACAATTTCTAACACCAAATGAATGTATCAATCGAATAAAATTCGTAAAATTAGATATATATATATATATACCCTTGTGTTAAGTGTATCACTTATACACTCATTGTTCTCTTCTCATCTGTTTCAGACAATAGATGTGATTATTGGAGGCAAATAAAATGATCGTTTCTCATGAAAACTTTTCGAATTTCTTCTCTCGATTCAAAATATTAGCTACCCATAAATGTGTTCATCGAATCTCTTCTCACTGTTGAGATTGTTTTTTTTCAAGTTATAGAACAAATTATCCTTAAATTATACTGTGCATAGTAGAAAAAGGAAGAAAAAGTACTTTAAAAACATTGCCACGCCATCGTTCCAGTAGTCGAAGCTGAAATCCGACCGCATATTTTACTTTTTTAATAAAGAAGCTAATTGAACATCTTCAAAAAAAAAAGAAACTTCGAATTTTACAATATTTATAGAATTTTAGCGTATTCTGGATATCACTCAGAAAAGTTGAAGAAATTTATTAAAGCTTCTGACTAAATTTTTCCCGGACATTTCCTTTCGTATTATTTTAGTTAACAAACGTATTATTGGATTATTTTTAGATTAAAAGATGTGCTCACGACTGGCATGCGATCTTCCCTCGCTTATAATTTTAGTTGTGCGCGTTGCGCATCGCAGTATGTGGGCTCCACCCACCGAACACTTTACGTCAGGGTTGCTGAACATGCAGGTCGAAGTCATCGTACAGGTCGCTTGCTTACTTCTACTCATTCTAGTATAAGACAACATTGTAGTAATGGGTCATGTAAACAGGTTATTGACAATAGGAGATTTAAAATATTAGATACTTATATCGCCAACTTAGACCTACGTATTTTAGCGGCATTATTTATTCATAAACTCAAACCTTCTTTCAACCAAATGCAGCGTGCATACCCTCTGAAAATAGTCAACCGGTAAATTCAGTTTTTTGCTTATAGTCTGCGAATCTGTGATCTTGACTTTACTGACATGTCCTTCATTTTATTTGCAGACTTTTCGTTAAGAATGTGCCCAGGCTCGAAACGTTCAAATTGAATGTTTTTCAAAGTACTTCTTCTCCATTTCTTTCATTGTAAATTTGCTTCGCAAAAAAGATTTTCCTTTGTACTGTACATAAGTTATATTTCATCAGTGTTTTCAACTATAACACACTTTATCACGAGTGATTACCAAATAATTTTTAGATTAAAAATTAAGTTCTATTGATAGTGTGATCAGTCGGGTTGCGGAGTTGTCTTTGAGTAATTCTTTTATTTTTTAACTAAGAAACAGAAAATGATATAAGACGGCTCTTCCTGTATAACGATGCACAACTTTTTGCCAGCGTGGTCGGTCTGCCCGCTGCCCACCGTAACATCCTCGACCTTACACAATGACTGAAAATTTATGTTTACTTACTTTAATGTAAATTATTTATAATGATAAAAGCTCATATTAATTTTATTAACGCAAAATAAATGAAAAAATAACAGGCTTCAAAATGTTTGTATGAAAAGTGTCCACGAATCAATTACAGCTTTTTAAAAAACGATCTTTGATGGCAGGGTAAAGCGTTACAGAGAGATCCGATATGAAGCAAGAAAGTCACAGCAATGAAGCTCTTTATACTTTGTCTTTTTCAGTCTAGTTCGAACAGGAATTTCTTACAAGTTCATTTTTCGTACAAGTTCAACTTACAAGTTCATTTTTCATAATTGTAGCATCATTAAGCATGTAGAGCATTGTTTATCAGGTTGAGTTTGGATCATGTAGTTGTGTTAAAGATAGGTTCGGAAAGGCTTGGTAAGGATTGGTGACTTTTGAATATATCAGGATAACTTAGGATGAGTTACGATGGAATAGGTTACTTCAGGTGTCTAATTTACATAAATAGCTGAGATTTTCTTCACAGGTCGAAAAAATGCCATTTCAGATGGCTCAAAAACTCTGTTATACTTGGAAGCCTCAAAATCTGTCAGAGCTGCTTGCTCCCTTGTACTCATAGCTTTCATCGCGAACAGCCTGCTGTCAGTGACAACATCAGGCTAAATTCAGCACTTTATTTCCAGTAATTCCACTGAACACGAGTTGTTCTCACGCGCTGTTTGTGGTAACGACACGTTTGCGATCTAGCGAAAAATGTTTTCCAAACATTACTACACAATATTATCGTTATCAAATATTGAACATTTTAGCATGAAGTATTACTAAACTAGTGTACACAGTCCGTCAAAAATGATGGGATTCGATATTATTGTTGTATAAATTTACCAGAGTGGATGACAAACAAATACGAGTATGTCAATCCTAATAGTACCTGTGATTATAATATTCTGGTACTTGTGCACTGGTGAAACTCGTATCACAGGTGAGCGTCACAGCGAGACGGAAGGAGCGAACACCAGACAAATGAATCAATAAATAACCACACCAAGGATTTAATTAGGCAAGAAAATTCTTAGCATATGAACTCAGTTGTATGGATAATCTGGCACATTCGCTCATGAATGGTTTGTGCTGTTTACTTTTTATATGTAACTTAAGATGGCCCCTTTTCACCGCATCGGGCGTTAGCTAGGCCCTAAAGGGCTTCTCGAGCCCGCTTCTCAAAAGTTCTCCTCTGTTTGATATTCGTAATATTCAGCCGTTATTATGACATATATTTGTACGTTTATATATATATACATATATATACAGTGTTTTTACATTTATATTGTATGTTCTATATATATATATATGTACTCGTGTTTATATACATACATATGTATATATATATATATATATATATATATATGTACTCGTGTTTATATACATACATATGTATATAACTATAAAAAGGAAGACTAAAGCCACGCTTCTTAAAACCATTTCTTATAAGAGAAAGACAATTCATAAAAGTGAACGTTTCGACCATTATCATTGGTCATTATCAACACTGAAAAGATAAAACAATAGTACAGTTAAATGATGATCTATTGCTACATTCTAAACAATATATGGTGATCGATAAAAAACTATGAATTAACAATTTGTAGAGGGTATGCTGACTGCATGTCGTTCAGACTAGGTTTTAATTTGGAGATGAACAAGGATTCTAGAATTTTGAGTTCAGTTGGATTAGAAGCTCTACCTAATATCTGGAAATCTGAAAGTCTGATAGGTAAATCACATTTTTCAGCGTGTGCACGTATGGCAGAATGAGATGGTGCGGATAACAGATTATTGGTTCGATGGCTCCGACCAGCATGCTCAGATACTCGAATACGTAGGTTACGCGAGGTAGAGCCCACATACTCTGATGCACCACATCGTGCACAACTATGACTGTAAACAACAGAGCTGAGCATGCCCTTCGGAAGACCATCCTTAAATCTGAAAAAAGACCCAACAGAGAGCGGATTGACCTGGATAAACTTAAATTCACACTGCATGAAATATTTCGACAGTAGCTGAGACAATTCTAATTTTAATTTTTCAGACTGAGCTCCAAAGTACAGTAACGGAACATATAACAGTTTTCTATTGACATATGGGATTGGTTCAACCTACCTTTGCTAATATTTTTATATGCCACCATGAGAAATCATGGATAGATGATTCTCCTAGCCATTTTAAGCCAACCTTTTACAAACGCTACATTGACGACACTTTCATTTTATTTAGAGACCAGACTCATTGTACCTTATTTTTAGATTACCTGAACTCGAAACATCCAAATATTAAATTTACAATGGACGAAGAAAATGATAACTGTTTGCCATTTTTAGATGTGAGGGTGACTAGGAAGTGCAATAACTTTGATTGTTCTGTCTTTCGCAAGCCCACTTTTACTGGTTTAGGACTTAGCTATTTTAGTTTCTGCAGCTTCCAATTTAAAGTCAATAGTATTAAAACCCTTCTTCACAGGGCTTATAGCATATGCAGTTCATATCCTAATCTTCACAATGAATTTGTTTTCCTTAGGAATTTTTTTGTAAAGAACGGATATCCGGTAGGACTATATGACAATTTTTTAAAAAAGTTCCTCTTCTCTGTTCGTACCAAAGTTGAACCAATCCCATATGTCAATAGAAAACTGTTATATGTTCCGTTACTGTACTTTGGAGCTCAGTCTGAAAAATTAAAATTAGAATTGTCTCAGCTACTGTCGAAATATTTCATGCAGTGTGAATTTAAGTTTATCCAGGTCAATCCGCTCTCTGTTGGTTTTTTTTTCAGATTTAAGGATGGTCTTCCGAAGGGCATGCTCAGCTCTGTTGTTTACAGTCATAGTTGTGCACGATGTGGTGCATCAGAGTATGTGGGCTCTACCTCGCGTAACCTACGTATTCGAGTATCTGAGCATGCTGGTCGGAGCCATCGAACCAATAATCTGTTATCCGCACCATCTCATTCTGCCATACGTGCACACGCTGAAAAATGTGATTTACCTATCAGACTTTCAGATTTCCAGATATTAGGTAGAGCTTCTAATCCAACTGAACTCAAAATTCTAGAATCCTTGTTCATCTCCAAATTAAAACCTAGTCTGAACGACATGCAGTCAGCATACCCTCTACAAATTGTTAATTCATAGTTTTTTATCGATCACCATATATTGTTTAGAATGTAGCAATAGATCATCATTTAACTGTACTATTGTTTTATCTTTTCAGTGTTGATAATGACCAATGATAATGGTCGAAACGTTCACTTTTATGAATTGTCTTTCTCTTATAAGAAATGGTTTTAAGAAGCGTGGCTTTAGTCTTCCTTTTTATAGTTAAACTTTCCAAAGATTGGAACCTTAACATTTTTACATATGTATATATATATATATATATATATAATACATATGTGCAGTGGCTGCTGGTGAGATTTCTGAAATGCCTTTTGAATTTGAAACGAGCTTTGATGTAGGTGGAACAAATTTTGAACAATCTTTGTAAAGTAAATTCAAAATAAGTCTTCCAAGTAATAAAAATAAAATTTCCATCCCTTAAAACGATAAACAGTTAATATCTCAAAACCCCGATATTTTTTCGGAAAATTTAATAGAAGAAAAAGCGTTCACTTAGTCATTTTCTATATACCTGGTGTGCAATTTTGTATCTCTTGTTCTGAAACACCCTGTATTTATGAAGCATACATGAACCAAATATATAAATATATATACCAGGTGTCCCCAAAAAAACGGACCGAACTTTGAATTATTATAGTTTTTAGGTTACTGCTGATGATTGAGTTCTGTGAAGACCACAGTAGTTACTAAATATTTCTCTTTTCACACAAAAAGTTACATTTGGTTAGCGTGTACAGAATTGTTACAGTTCCATTTTTGAGAAAGTAACTGAGAGTACATTTGCACCGGGATACGAAAAAAGAAAAACATACTATACCAAACTGAAATATTTTACTACCGAGAGTACATATTATTTTTCAAAAAATGAATATCAATTTATCAAAAGTACGTATCAATAGCATGGCAGAAATCCTCATATTTTGAGATGTTAAAAAGAGAAATAGTTCTTCAAAACATGGAAATGAACGAAAGTGAAAGTCGTTTCAAAGATACATTGGAAGTGAAATGAATTATTTAATTCTAATTCCAATATGTCTTTTTTCCCTCACGATTTGGGACAGAATGTTCGCTACCAAAGCAAATGAACTCTCAGTTACTTTCTTAAAAGTGGTACTGTAACAATTCTGTGCACGCTAACCAAATACAATTTTTTGTGTGAAGAGAGAAATAATCGGTCAACACTGTGGTCTTCACAGAACTCAATCATCAACAATAACCTAAGAACTAAAATAATTTGAAGTTCAGTCCGTTTATTTTGGGACACCCGGTGCATATACAGGGTCTTTTTTTTCACTTTGAACAAACTTCGAACTTAGGTACAAAAACTCAAAATAAATCGATTTTCATGAAAGACTAAATGTCCAAAACTCTTTAGTTTTCGAGTTATAGTTACTTGAAGAATATTAGAACTTCAAGTAGGATTGCACGTGCGCACCATTTTTAGCGCTACCTTTGACAGTTAAAGAGGTTTTTGGGAGCCACTAATGTAGTATTTTTGTAACTTCACAATGAAATTTGCGTGTACACGTTTTGCAAATAAGAATAAATTGTCCTAAATGAGTAATTATCAATTATTATCATGTAAGCTAACCATTAATCAGTAAGCATTGCAGGAAACATGTAAAAAACATAATCAATACAAACTCTAATGTAAGAACTTTAACGCAAGAACAAACTTGAATACAGTTTTATTACAACAGTTACTCGAAATGGCCTCCATGAACTTCAACACATTTACGACATCTAACAGCCAGTGAGCGCCTTACAGATTAAAACACGCCAGGCATTTCCGTAATACGGCCAGCTGAGTCCACAATGCGTCCAACCAGATCCTGTTCCGATTCAACAGGAGTGGCATACACGAGGTCCTTCATGGTTCCCCACAAGAAGAAATCCAGTGGCGTCAAATCAGGCGACCTTGCTGGCCATGCTACAGGAGCACCTCTGCCAATCCATCGGTTTTGAAATTGGTTATTCAGGAACAGGCGTGTTTCACGAAAGTAATGTGCTGGCGCTCCATCATGCTGGAACCAAATTCGCCTGCGTGTCTCCAAGGGCACGTCTTCCAGTTGTCCAGGCAAAACTTCGCGTAGGAAGATGGTGTACGCAGGTCCCGTGAGAGGAGAAGGTAATAGGTACGGACCAATTTAATTATTGCCAATAATGCCTGCCCACACGTTGACACTAAATCTGTGCTGGTGACTATTAGGCTGAATAACATGAGGGTTATTTCCAGCCCAGTAATGATTATTGTGACGGTTGAAAACCCCATCACGACAGACATAAGCTTCATCTGTGAAGAGAATAAGTTTTGAGAACCCGCGATTCATTCTTTCCTGTTGCATTAACCACTGGCAAAACAGCATACGAGGTTCAAAATCACCTGGCATGAGCCGTTGCACTCTTTGAAAATGGTACGGATGTAATTGCTGACGATGTAGTGCCCTCCACACAGTAGTATGGTTTCGCAAGCCAAGACGTTGAGCAGCTGCACGAGTGCTGGTTCGTGGATGTTGCTCAAAGTATTCCACAATTCTATCCTCCAGTGGATGATGGCCGCGCCCAGCATTCCCTCTGTAAACGTTGAAGCTGCCGGTGTCACGCAACCTCGTATGCAGAGTAGCAAAATACCGGAAATCAGGCACTTCGCGCCTAGGAAACCTTTCTCTGTACATCCTCAGAGCGAGCCTACCATTTCCGCCTGCAGCTCCATAAATCAAATGTATGTCTGCGTTCTCATCATTCGTAATTCTTTCCATGGTCACAGTGCAACGGCGTGTCAACAAATGGCGAACTGATACTGCAACACGTGCGTTCCAGTAATGTAGATTGTTAATAATAAATTTTATTTCATTATTTCAGTTTCACATTGCGTCTTGAAATCTTGTCATTACATGGAATGGATAACCCATAATGAAATGAAAAAAATGCTTTAATTGTATTCGACAATCTCGAAAACTAACAACTTTGAATAACAATTGATGTGCGGCCCAGTTATAACATGCACTTCTAAACATGCTTTGCGACGCCATAACTCGAAAACTAATGAGTTTTGGACATTTTGTCATTCATGAAAATCGATTTATATTGAGTTTTTGTACCTAAGTTCGAAGTTTGTTCAAAGTAAAAAAAAGACACCCTGTATAGTATATATATATATATATATATATATATATATATATACTGGTCCAGAAATAAGAAAGAAGGTAAAATGAAAGAAAGACCGTAGGTATTTAAAAAAAATTAATCTCTCGAGAGTTGATGAGGCCGAGTGCACACTGCCCATCAAAAATGCATGCTAATGTTCGACAAATCACACGAAACACGTTCCTATTTCTTAAGAATACACTTGATATTCATTCCTACTCGAATCTGATGGATTAATACACTGGAAATTGTGGAGTTGATGAAGCTTGTATCACAGATAAGCTCACCACACTTTCGGCTGGCTTCGGACAGACAGAAAGACAGACAGACACTCTTCTTATTATAATATTCTAGTCCACCCCCCTTTATTTGAAATAAAAAAGAGGGCGAAATGAGAGAAAGGCCGTAAGAAATTAAAAAATACAATCTCTCGAGAGTTGATGAGGCCGCGTGAACACGGCCCGTCAAAATATATATATATATATATATATATATATTTAGGACTGGAGCTTGTATCACAGATACGCTCATCACACACTTCAGGCTGACAGACAGAGAGACGGACGGACGCGGCTCTTATTATAGTATAAATAGATATATGCAATGTATTTGATTCCGTGCAAAATCGACAAAAGTTTAATTCACAAATGAAGTTCTTTACTATTTTCCCATTGGTAAAAACCCAAATTTTGACCACTCGAAGGGTCTTATGACTCAATTAAATTTAAACAATTATAAAAAAGCATCAGTTTTAATTGAAAGGATTTAAAATTTAAATTGATATGAAACGAAGCAAAAGCTGGTGAATAAAAAATCACTTAGTGAAATGAGGAGGATATAACTTTTATCGATATTATGGCAGGTTTTTTTCTTGAGTTAATGACTTACGTTTACTATGCTCATATTCTGCGCTCGTTTACATCTGTTAAGCACAAGCAAAAATACGGCAAATTTCTATTCCACTTTCTTTTTCCTGGTACGAGTGAAGCATGAGCAAAATATCATGAATTTCTATCCTACTAACTTTTTTTCTGGTACGAGCGAGATGCTCGTCGTTTATTGTTAAATGCTCACATCAAGCGGCCTGACTTTGTCATTTCAATTGCAGGATTACGGGAATGAAGCTCCAGCAAATACACTTTTTCGTCTACAGCCTCCGTTATTGCAAACAGATCGCAAAAATGACACTTTCTCCAGCGTGTTTACAGACAGAAATCTCAATAATTTTCCAAGTGAACGTGGCTGACATTTGGAAAAATTTAACCCATGCATAATTTTTGCTTCAATGCGAAAAAAGAGCGTGGGATGAGTCTGCAAGCAACAACCGACGGTAGCATGATTTTTGCAACAAAAGCCATGCAGCACTTTCGAAATCGTACTTTATCCACTGACGCGCTAGCGTTAATCCATTGGTAATATTACATTTTTCATTCGAAGCAAAGTGTTTAGCGCATGTAATGTGCTTTAGAGAAGTAATACATCAGTTGACGTTGTCGTTAAAAGCAAAGACTACGACTCGTCACAGCGAGCGGGAATTAAGCATACGAACAGAGTGACTTATGATTTTTACAGCTCGGCTTCAGAAACGCTGAGTGAGCGCTCATCGTTGAGCTCTCAGATCGAGCAGTGGACGCAATAAGCCTTTGAAACATGGTAAACGTTGTTACATTCTTTCAATTAGGGACCGTCACTGTGAAACATTATTTAGATGTTTTTAAATTTCAAAAAGACCACCGATGTTTTTAAGACCAACAAGATCACAGAAGTTTTCCCTCTTGTTTTACACAAGAAAATGTTCTACGTTACAAAGCTGATGTGCTCATTTCGAATCTTAAATTGTTGGATGCATGAGCTATATTGATGAAATTTTCAACGCCACCAACATAAGCTGTCAAGAAAGACTGAGTTTAGACATTTTTATGAACAGTTGTTCCTCTGAACATCGATCATAACATCCTTTAGGAATTGTAATGACGTGTGGTTATCCCTATGGGATCCCTCCGATTGAATAAGTATCTTTAATTAACCCTTGTCAAGTATCCTTAACCCCACGAAGTATCCTTAACCCCACCCAATTATCCTAATCCCACCCAAGTATCCCTAACCCCACCCACGTATCCTAACTCCACCCCAGCATCCTTAACCCCACCCAAGTATCCTTAACCCCACCCAAGTATCCTTAACCCCACCCAGGTATCCTCAACCCCACCCAAGCATCCTTAACCCCACCCAAGTATCCTTAACCCCACCCAAGTATCCTTAACCCTACCCAAGTATCCTTAACTCCACCCAAGCATCCTTAACCCCACCCAAGCATCCTTAACCCCACCCAAGTATCCTTAACCCCACCCACGCATCCTAACCCCCCCCAAGTATCCTCAACCCCACCCAAGCATCCTTAACCCCACCCAAGTATCCTTAACCCCACTCAAATATTTCTAACCCCACCCATGTATCCTAACCCCACACAAATATCTCTAACCCCAAAAAAGTATTCTTAACCCCACCCATGTATCCTTAACCCCACTCAAATATTTCTAACCCCACCCAAGTATCCTAATCCCACACAAATATCTCTAATCCTACCCAAGTATCATTAACCCCCCCCAAATATCCTTAACCTCACCCAAGTATCCTAACCCAACACAAATATCTCTAACCCCACCGAATTATCCTTAACCCCACCCAATTATCCCTAACCCCACCCAAATATCTCTAACTCCACCCAATTATCCCTAACCCCACCCAATTATCCTTAACCCCACCCAAATATCTCTAACCCCACCCAATTATCCCTAACCCATCCCAAATATCTCTAACCCCACCCAATTATCCTTAACCCCACCCAAATATCTCAAACCACACCCAAGTATCCTTAACCTCTGCCCCAGAGAGAAAGGCTTGTGTTGAGGAAATTAGGAGTTAATTAACCCTGTCCCACTTGATTTTTTTCTGGTGATTCCCTCATTTCAAATACCGTTTAAGATTGACGCAGGCATCACGTGGTTGTGGACGTCAAAATAGTGAGAACTGTACCTCGGCGTTGAACTGCGAAGAACATACCACTGATTTAATTCGACAATGAACAGTATAAGAAAATCAGTTTTAACGGAAGTGAACGTTGAAATTCGCTTAAAGGACGGTTAAGAGGATATCAACCGTGTTGAAATCTTTTTGGTTTCAGTGTTGATATCCCATTGGTTTCAGTGTTTAAAACCTCTTGGTTTTAGTGATGATATCCCTTTCGTTTCAGTGTTGAAATCCCCATGGTTTCATAGTTGAAATCTTCTTGGTTTCAGTGTTGAAATCCTTTTGGTTTCAGTGTTGGAAGCCCCTTGGTTTCAGTGTTGAAAGAGTCTTGGTTACAGGGTTGAAATTCCCTTGGTTTCAATGTTGAAATCCTTTTGGTTTCAGTGTTGAAAGCCCCTTGGTTTCAGTTTTGAAATCCTCATGGTTTTAGTGTTGAAAGCCCTTTAGTTTTAGTGTTGAAAGCCCCTTAGTTTCAGTGTTGAAATCCCCTTGGATTCAGTGTTGAAATCCTCTTGGTTTCAGTGTTGAAATCCTCTTGGTTTCAGGGTTGAAATCCCATTGGTTTCAGTGTTGAAATCCTCTTGGTTTTAGTGTTGAAAGCCCCTTGGTTTCAGTGTTGAAATCCCTTTGGTTTCAGTGTTGAAATCCCCTTGGTTTCAGTGTTGAAAGCCCCTTGGTTTCAGTGTTGAAAGCCCCTTGGTTGCATCGTTGAAAGGCCCTTGGTTTCAGTGTTGAAATTCCCTTGGTTTCAGTGTTGAAAGCCCCTTGGTTTCAGTGTTGAAAACCTCTTGGTTTCAGTGTTGAAATCATCTTGGTTTCAGAATTTTTTATCAGAAGGGAATGAAGGATGAAAATACATTCAAATATTGGGTATTTATTTTCTGCGGGCAAATGTCAACCATAGGTTGAAAAACTCAAAATGAATTGATTTTTATGAATGATAAACTGATCAAAATTCCATAGTTTTCGTGTTATAAAGACTTAAAGAAACATTAAAACTCAAAGTAGGGTGCTACGTGCGCGCCTATGTTAGCGCTAGTCTTGGTGGTTCAGACTCCACTAAAGCAGGTTTCTGTTATTTTTACAATAAAGCCTGCAAGAATTTTACAGTTACGAATAGATCTGCAATTAGAATGTTCGTTAGGAAATTAACACCAAGCCGTGAATGAGAAACTCTAGTAGTTATTTCATTAAATTAATACAAGTCTCATTTTTACAATTTGTAAGAAACTTCTCGTCCTTGACATTGTAGGATATTAATAATAAACCATAAATTAATTCTCAAATATTATTTAACAAACTAGTCTTATTACAGAAGGTGTTGAAAATGGCCTCCATTTCCCTCGACGCACTAAAAGTATGTCATCTGTCATCGAGTGAGCGCCATTTTTACAAACATTATTAAATGCCTAATAGCTTGAAACTACAGATATTTTTCCTAACCGTAAAATGCCCATTTTTTCGTGAAATTAAAAGTTTTGAAGGTTTAAAATTAAGTTAAGCAGCATTTAAGTTTTACTTCAGAAAGAGATAAGTAATGATCACAAATCGTTACCCGTCGTAACGAACACAGGGACAGGACGAGCCGTAGAAACCTTCATCAGTTCAATACCATGCCCGACCTCCTGCCGTCCATCCTGAAAATGCGTCAAAACAGCAAACTGTCATTGTAATTTCCAGAGTTTAACCAAACCCCAGCAGAGTGTGATGCCAAGTTGGCAAACAACAATTTATCCGCAAAGGTTTTAAGCTTATAGTTTATCATCAAAGTTTTCAAGGTTATAGTTTTCTATGCGGATGTGATAGTTTAATCATGGGAAGCAGTCACCAAAAAGTTCAAGCCGTCCCCAAAGAGCTCACTTACAACGAGGCCCTAGACCAGTGGTTCTTAACCTCTTTACTCCCACGCCCCCCTGAAGGATATATTTTTCCTCCGAGCCACCCTTAGTGTTTTTGAATAAATGTGGCGCTTACAGTACCTGGGCACAAGAGTTTGCACAGCTTAACTTGCCGTGTATTTCAAAGACTCCGAGTTCTGTGTTGGGGCAAAGATTACAAATGGTTCACAGAACCCTTTATAATTCCACAGAATATTGTAACCGAACAGGAAAAATTGAATGGTCAACTTATTACACTACCCGAATAAAAAAAGACTAGGTACAAAATTACTCGGCCAAAAAAAACTAATATTTAGTTGTATGGCCCTTGTCTACAATTAGAGCATGGATACGGTTGTTGTAGTTTGAAACTATCTTCTGACACTCTTTTGATGGAATCTTGTTCCTTCTTCAACGCATATTGTCCTTAATTCTATTAGATTTTGGGGGCTCCTTTTCTGTACTGCAGATTTTAGCATTTTCTACAAATTTTCTAAGGCACTTCTTAGTAGCCAACCATTCTTTCGCCGACCGAAGAATTTTCTTGCGCTTGAAATCAGCTTGTGTTCCTGTATCTGCCGGTACATGGAACTATCCATTTTGCAATCGCTGATGTGGAGTTCCCCGACACCCTGAGAAGTGAAGCAGCCCGAAACCATGATATTGTTTCCTCTATGCTTGACAGTAGGGAGGGTGTTCTAAGGTTCATAGGCAGTCGTCTCCTCCCAACATGACGAGTCATTTCGGCCGAAGAGCTCAATTAGACTTCCATCGGACTACACAACCCGTTTCCAAAACTCATAACCTATGTCAAGACGGTCTTTGGTAAACTTCAAACGGTTCTTCACAGGTTCAGCGGTCAAAAGAGGAGTCCCACCAAGAGTGAGGGTCTGTAGTCCACTATGGTGCAATTCTCAACCAATAGTTTTTTCGCTGACGCCCACTCCATGAAACTTTAGTTCTTGTTGAAGATCTTTACGGTTTGTCATTGGCTCATTAGTCACCTTACGAAGCATATACTTTCGACAGCGATCCTTGATCTTGCGAGGAGCTCTGGCTCTTGGCAAATTAGAGATTGTACCCGTCGCTGGACACTTCCGAACACCAGCTCCAAAATTTGAGTATGGAGATTTAGCACGTTCAGCGATTTCCCTGTATGTTAATACTTTATTTCAAAGTCCGACTATTTGCTCTCGGATTGCTTCTGGAACTTCTTTGACTTTCGGCATTGTTGTCGCTGAGGTCCACTTCCATGGAAATCTTGAAAGTAAATGATTACGCTGATCATACTTGTTTGACTTCAGATCTGCTTCTAAGAGTTTCTAGAAACCTTCAAATGTTTCCAGGAGGTAATGCAATAAAGATACTTAAATTGTGAAAGAAAATACAAAGGATTATAAAGTTTGGCTAAATAATTTCACCCTACGTTATTTTTCGTTCATTCGATTTTGATGATATCGGTAATTACTGTCCAGTGTGTTTCGCTAGTTTGTTTAATAAATGCTAGTTGAACCTCAAGTAATCTTCACCCCAACCCAGAACTCGAAGTCTTTGATATACCTAAAGATAAAGTTGTGCAAATACTTGTGTCCAGGCAGTGTATGTCAACGCAGAAACAAAAGCATTGATTTTTTATCGAATCTTTTAATTCCATTCCATATAATATGAACCAATTACATCATTTACATTTTTGATAGTGCTTTATTGCAATTAGATGCAAAAAAGAATCAGAGGTACTTTTTACACTGTTTCTTTGACAGTAAATTTTGAATGTCAGGCTGAATGCTAGAAATTGCACAACGTAAAAAACTTCCTTCGAAGCTCAGACGATTTCTGTATTTAGTTTTCATGGCTACGAGCGCGAAAAATGCAGTTTCCCATAAATACGAATACGTGAACCCAAACATCAATAGAACCTGAAGAGCCTATGGGCGATCAAAGGGTAAACTGTATGGTATTTGGCCCAGCACAACCCAAAATCTAAATAATTGACGTCTTCTTTTGCTGTTGTCTACAGTGCTTTACTGCGGAGGCTCGCGTCCCCCCCTGGAATCCACTCACGCCTCCCCAGGGGGGCGCGCCCCCCAGGTTAAGAACCACTACACTAGACCAACCTCCGGGCGACATCCTGCCGTTGCCGTCCGCTCCGCGATCCCGGCTACCGGTTTGTCCGTCCTTCCAGCGCAGACTTTTTTTTAACATCTTGATGAAGGATGAATTTATAAAGCTGAAGTTTGCAGAGAAATAAGCAATCATGTCGATTAAAATCCACCAGGTACTGACGCTGTCCTACGTCCTAGCGACAGGCGATTTTCATACAGAAGTCAGGTTAAATCCGGGACGAGCTGATAATGTGGTTTCTTTACGGGATCTGATGAAGAACTCCGGGAATAATAGGAGCTTCCACACAAGTTAGGAGTGGAAAGGGAAAGTTGACTCTAGTACGCCACAACTGTGCTGTAAATAGTCTTGAGAGCGGCGTGAAATGAGTGGCTGTATTGATGATTTTAATTAAATTTATTTCTTAAAAAATTATGTATTACTTGAGTTATTAAAAATTAATGTACCTATTGTTTTAACGCTTGTTCCTTAAAGCTACCTTGATTCTCGTACTTAAAGCTAGAATGCAAGAATTCTGCACAGAAAATGCTTGTAGTTTTTATTGTACAAATAACAAAACCCTGCTTTGTGGGGTCGTAACAAGAATAGCGCTAACATTGGTATGCAAGCAGTATCCTACTTCATGTTATAAAGTTTCTTTAAGTCTTTATAACTCGAAAACTAGGGAGTTTTGGGCAGTGTATCATTCGTGAAAATCGATTTATTTAGATTTTTCCCGTCTATGGTTAAAATTTGTCCGCCCAAAAAAAACACCTTATATGATTCAGCGCCAGTGAGTTCATTTCCTCATCCCGTATAAAAAGTATCGATGTAGCAATCCACAGAATGTGTGTAGTGCATGTGTACGCTGAAGTTTTTAATTGTATTTTGCAAAAGTACCTTACCCATGGAGCTCATTTGAGATTTTTGAATTAGCATGGCCCATTTCAGGCATGTTTTTTTTCTTAGCATTATTTCAGCTCCCATATTGGGTTAAAACAAACCCTTAAACAAATTGCTTTCTATTACCAAAAATGCAAGTAGATAACAAGAGAAATACGGCAACGTACTTCAGTCGTTCATACACTACATTCATACATTGTTTTTACACCACATTTTGATTAAATATTTCGATTGAAGTCGCTTCTCAATTTCCGTTTTTTTATAAAAATAAAAATAAAAATTAACTACGCGTAACTTCGAGTGTGAGCTCGAGCCACATGTTGAGAACGCGGTAATGTCTTTCAATACTCAACTTTGGTGAAACACTTTTGCCTAAAGTTTAATTTGCCTTCTGATAGATAATACGCTCTAATCAATGTTGGTCAGAACGTTCAAGTGTTACGTATTTGAAAATTATAATTTAGGCTTTTTTGAGCATGGCTTAAGTTACTGGAATTCAAATACCATTTTTCGATTTCCAGAAAGCATATGCGGGAAGTAAAAGGTTCATCGTCAGCTAATGTAAAATTAAACATGAAATCACAGTTGAGACCATTAAAACGTACCAAGAGAAAACTTACTGTATCTGAAGCCTGTAATCTAAAAGCATAGACTCGGTAACATTTTTTGTTGAACGCACACGCGTATCGAATAACTTTTCGGGGCTTATTATCGAACCCTCGTTCAGAATTCTTCCCAATTCCCATGGCAGAACTTCCCATCTGTTTCTTAAATTTCGTTCATTCTGATTTTAAATCTCCTATCGGCCATCAGAGGACGTTATTCTACATATCGACAATTCCGGATTTATGGTGGCGTGTCTCTGGACAGACAGCGCGATAATGTGTATCGCCAACTCCGCATTTGGTGTGGCGTGTTCAGGCCCGACCTCAACATTACGCGATTCCCAAAAGTTCTCC
The DNA here is from genome assembly GCA_030386875.1 of Morinoia aosen. Classification (NCBI taxonomy): domain Eukaryota; kingdom Metazoa; phylum Arthropoda; class Malacostraca; order Amphipoda; family Talitridae; genus Morinoia; species Morinoia aosen. The sequence continues at coordinate 48,292,534 of CM059574.1, read as the reverse complement.
AATTTTGGCTTTGATCAACAAATGGGCCTCAAGTTTCTAAGAGTCGAACCCGTCAAACTTTGCCTGAAGTTTCGACAGGGACGCAGAAAACTGGCATAGAGTCCTTAGAAAAACGCTGTTCAGTTGAAATGAGGTAGTAGGAGTTGGTGTCTTTTGTGATTAAACTTTAAATAATGACTATTAGGTTTATGATATTGGCTTCCAATACACTGAAGGAAATGGTTGGGATTTTCAGGGAAAAAATTGGAAGTTATTTTGAAGTTATGACGCGGGTGTGTATATGGCAAGGTAATGAAGGTATACGACGAGAAATGTAGACGCTCTCATAAAATTGAATCGTATTCGTAGGGGTGATATAAAAAGCACAGAATTGCTGGTGATTGTCCTTCATATAGTATTTAGTAGCATTAGTAGGTGATTGTGATCGTCCATGGCGAGCAGCGTTCTACATGAATTGTACGAAGAAGATTTTCTATTGTAAAATTACGAGGAATATCAAATGAGACGTTTTAATTCCATATGACATGGTTTTTAATTTCTTAGAATATGAAATTCCATGAATACAAAAAAAAAATCTGTACTGCTCCGGAAATTGTGTGCTTTCGACAAGCCAGATTCCTGTACATGATTTTTCATTCTTTTGAGAATATTCAGCGCGAAATCCCTAGCCCAGGTTATTAAAATATCATTTACAGAAAAATTGTAGTTAGACCAGCATTTGCTTTGAAAAGTATATGAGAACATTCCTGATGACGGCAGGTTAGAGATAACGGGAAATCAACGTTAGCTAAACATGAAGCCTCACATAGCAGCATAGATTTATATTTTAAACAACAATAATTCACATTCATATTTCTTCTAAAATTCACGTCAATGAGACAGGAAACGGCCGTTTTCCTAAAACCACACGAAAATCTAGTTTTTATCTGCATAGGCTCCTTCAAAGGTATGTTAGATGCGGGATACTCTGAATATCTTTGTACAAAAATGTTTCCTAACTTTTTCTGCATTCACTTTGAAATCGGAAATTTTAATAATAAAGTTGAACTTTTGTAATAAAATATTTCAATGTACAGTACAGTAATGTACACTTGATTGTACAGTATGGTTACAGTTGACAGTAGAGTAAAATTACACTTGACTGTAGTGTACAGTGACGTACAGTTAAATGTACAGTAAAGTTCCTGTAGAGCGTGCAGTACAAAAATGTACCATTGAATGTACAGAAAATTTACTGGGGAATGTACAGGACAGGAAAGTTGTATTTGAATGCACAGTACAGTGCCAGTAGAATGTACAGTACAGGAAAGTTGCAAGTAAATTTATTGTAAAGTTCCAGTTGAAGTTCCTGTTAAAGTTACAGTTGACAGTACAGTAAAATTTTAATGGAATGCACAGTAAAGATACGTTGAATGTATAATTTAATATACAGTACAGTAATGCACAGTTGAATGTGAAGTACAGTAATGTAGAGTTAATTGTACACTAAATTTGAAATCAGGTGCTATGTGTTTTGCATATCCAGTTGCAGGCATTTGGAGGGCCGTAAGAGATGAAAAATTACGTCGCCTCCTCACAAAAAAAAACGCACACGACGTTTTCTTTTTCCTTCAAATTGGCAGTTTCTGGGGTATCGTAAAAATGCTCATTCGTAAAATGGATCATGTCCATATGCATGTCCAGGCTCATAGAGCACGATTCAACTTGTACGAATTAGAATTCAAATGTCCAAAGTTACTTCTACTACATGGTTAGGAGATCTGTTTCGATTTATATATATATATATGTATCACATCATACACTCCAAAAAAACCTTATGAGGCTAAATTTTCTGAGAAAGGGTCTGGTATTTACTTACTAAAATTCTGAAATTTAAGTTAACATCATAAGTTAGGAATTAAAGAGCAAACTCAACGAAGTGCATTGCGTCAAGTTCTGGTTGCAGTGAACCGATCAAGTTCACATCAAGTTCCCTACAGGAAGAAGCTCCACCTAGCAGAGCATAAACTGACTGCTTAGAGCCCAACCATATTGAGAAATGGTGGTCTCTAGTAGCCCGCTGGAGTACGGTGATGCTCAGAGGGGTACACTTCCGGAATTACTGCAGATGCGCGCGGCTATTGGGCAAGAAATGTACGATAAGAGAAGACATGACATCAGTGTCACTGCTCAGTCACTGCATTTACACCCTCCAGACATTGAGTTGCACTGCGCAGGCATTTTTTACTGACAAGCTATGCCATCTGTGATGGAAAAAACAATTTCCAGAAATCTAATGAAAAAATATGCTGAAACAATACCGAAGGATTTTTTTCGAATTACGTTTCTTCAACTTTCGTTGATATTCAACCCCAAGCGAAAAAATAACATGGAAGTTACGATGAACTGCATGCTTTGACGACAGTTCAATCATCGTTCGATCCTTCGGAATTGCCGACACAAATTTTTTTCTGAGGAAGATTATTGCATACATGCAAATCGTCTAAAATAAATATCAGTGAAATGATGACTGATTCGAGCTTAGTTGGAGTATACGTAAGCTATCAATAGATTGGCGCTCGTTGATTTTGCTGATGATGAATTTTGTGACAGCACTGGTGCCGTCATTGTGATTTGATCCCCGGTCATTGACGTGGTGAATGATGTGGAGGGAATTTATTCAGTGAGAGAATTATCGAAAAATGGTACAAATTGATAAAGTAAATCCCTGGTACTCATCAAGCACTGAAATTCGAGGTTTTGATTAGAGATGAGAATCATAACAGATTCGTAGACAGCAAATATCAAACAGGGATAGACTTCAAGTTTGTTCAACATAGATCTGCTGGACAGAAATCATCAAACAGAGATAGACCTCAAGTTTGTTCAACATAGATCTGCTGGACCGAAATCATCAAACAGAGACAGACCTCAAGTTTGTTCAACATAGATCTGCTGGACAGAAATCATCAAACCGAAATAGACCACAAGTTTGTTCAACATAGAACTGCTGGACAGAAATCATCAAACAGAGATAGACCACAAGTTTGTTCAACATAGATCTGCTGGACAGAAATCATCAAACCGAGATAGACCTCAAGTTTCTTCAACATATATCTCCTGGACAGGAATCATCATACAGAGATAGACCCCAAATTTGCTTTAGAATATATCCTTCTTAGTTTTTGCCATGAATTATGAGATAGAACTTCTCGGAGACTTTAACGTGTAAATGGTGAATTCCGGTGTATCGAACGTTATTCTGAACGTTCACTGAGGCTGAAACGAGGGAACCTACGACATTCGGCCTTTGTTTAATCGGATGTTTTCACGCTAAACGAAAGATTTTGGGGAAGGAGGAATTAATTAAAGTTATATCCAGCCGGGAATAATTTATTTGCCTGTTTTTGTAACAGAATTGCACCAGTCAATGAACACAAATAATCCCGGAAGGGTGGTGTAGATGCAGTTGAGGACCGCTAGGGCGTAGGACCTCTAATCCTGCCACCATCTCCCGTTGCCTGGCGAGATAAAAATGGAATTATGTAATTTTCTTATTATTAGGTAATAATACATTGTTTATTAGTTTTAGTAATAGAAATGCCACAAGGGTCAAGTTATAATTTATAGTAATAGTTATAGTAATGCCACAAGGGTCAAGTTATAGTAATGCCACAAGGGTCAAGTTATAGTAATGCCACAAGGGTCAAGTTATAGTAATGCCACAAGGGTCAAGTTATAGTAATGCCACAAGGGTCAAGTTATAGTAATGCCACAAGGGTCAAGTTATAGTAATGCCACAAGGGTCAAGTTATAGTAATGCCACAAGGGTCAAGTTATAGTAATGCCACAAGGGTCAAGTTATAGTAATGCCACAAGGGTCAAGTTATAGTAATGCCACAAGGGACAAGTTATAGTAATGCCACAAGGGACAAGTTATAGTAATGCCACAAGGGACAAGTTATAGTAATGCCACAAGGGACAAGTTATAGTAATGCCACAAGGGACAAGTTATAGTAATGCCACAAGGGACAAGTTATAGTAATGCCACAAGGGACAAGTTATAGTAATGCCACAAGGGACAAGTTATAGTAATGCCACAAGGGACAAGTTATAGTAATGCCACAAGGGACAAGTTATAGTTATGCCACAAGGGACAAGTTATAGTTATGCCACAAGGGACAAGTTATAGTAATGCCACAAGGGACAAGTTATAGTTATGCCACAAGGGACAAGTTATAGTTATGCCACAAGGGACAAGTTATAGTTATGCCACAAGGGACAAGTTATGGTATTAGTAATGCCAGGCAGTTGTGGGTTACGTTAGTAGTTCTAAAGTTAAGCCGATTCTAGCATCACCAGTAACTCACGCCAAGCTAACTGGTAACCAACCTCTAGAACGTCGACTCAGAGGCCGCAGGTGGACGAAGACCGACGCGGTGAGACGTGACGTTCTTCAAGCATCCATCAGGCAGGCTGGGTGTTATCCCTTGAAGGGGTGAGGTGTCACGTAGCGGACGGAAGGACGAGGACTGGACGACACAGGCACCTGGAGTGCTTAGCTCTCCATCTGGAGAGTTATAGCTTCACCGGATGAATGAAAGTGATCGTGCATGCTGAGAGGAGTACAAACGAATTATTACGTTGTGCTGGCTGGAAGGGTCAAAATGATCTCCCCCAAGCTCTAATGGCAAGCTCCCGAAGTAAAGTTGATGATACATTCAGGAAGCCTAGGTTGCAGTCAGGTTAGCTACCGGTAAGCCTAGCGCTAGAACTGGTGATGCTCTACCTGTCTTATTTATTTTATACACATGAAGAGAAAAGGCAAAAATCACAGGAAACGATGCGACTGTAAAATTAATTGTCAACAATTTTCAAGCAAATCAGTTGTTTAATTTATTCAACATTTTTGATGTGTTGAAAATTGAAAAATATATGTATAATTTGAAGAGATGTTCATTGCTCCGTCGTCATTAGCTAACTTTGGCAGTAAGTTATTCAAAAGCCATTCTCCTAAAGTTCAATGGAAGTGTTGTCCACAATAAACAGGGGGAGACGCAACTAATTAAAAAGAGGTTCATTGAGTTTTCCATAGGAGAAATTTGTGAGTGTATAAATAACAAAAGCTCCAGTGTATCATAATTAATTCACGTCTATTCAAACCTGCACGAGTAAACCATTCAGAGTTTTCACTCAGAGAATCAAACTAGTAATCCTTCTTTTCAGCTGGCTGATGACGCAATATAAATCGCAAGTGTTCTCCACAGAGATATTTTTCGAAATTGACGTCCTCCTTTTGTTGAGCAGCATTTATGAACTTATGAAAACTTTGAGCAAACTAACCAAGGGAATACTTTTTAGATTTGTCCTACAACATTTAATTCAACTATTGACATGGCTATTATAGTGCCGCTGATAGTTTCAGAACTAATTAAAGAACTTTATGTTAAAAGGTATAGAAATTAATGATGAGGCTAATTTGATACTTCAACTTTACTGAAAATAAACTCTTTTATCCCCTTCTTTCTTTCTTGTTAAGAAACCTTCAAACTATTCTTGCCTTCCTCTCAAAAAAAATCCTTGTTCTCCTAATATAACGGAACGGTATTACTGTTCTGCGTTCTAATACACAGTATACATGAGTTACAAATTCTATAGGCCATTTTATAACTCTGTTTACGTAACAACAATAATTACAGTCAAAAGTCGATTACATCGTAATAATAAGCATGAACGAGAGTAGAGGATGGAAATATTTGAAGTGTTCTTCTTGCGTCCTGCATCTATTGAACCATGGCTCAGCAACTGTTCTCTGCTCCTTCGCTGTCATCTTTTAAGAACATCGCAATTCAAATGTGACATTACTGTTTGATATTATGAAGATTCACTCTTTGCTTGTTTTTTAAGGTGGAAATATTTTAGAAGCCGCATTCGCCCCGCTATCACACAGCATCTTGTTCCCAGACACTTTTCCAGTGTACGCAACAGCAGCAAGTGCACTGACTCACGCGCCGCTGACATCACACAATGTTTAACACGTTGGCAGTGTTTTCGCGGTTGTTACGGTGGGTTTGGTTTGGTTGTCAGCAGTAGAACTGCGAAATACCCCCTAAATATATTTTTACCCTATCTTAGAAATAGAAAAAATATATTTGCAAAATGACATTTTACCTCATATATGGGTAGCCTATATTTTTTATACAGTTGTAAATTGATGAAATGCTGTTCATTTATACCGGTACGCGAATGAAAAATGTACCTAGTAGTACGCGTATGTCCCAATACGAAGTCAACAACGTGTGAAGCTCATCAGATGCGCATAAAATGAGAGACTTGTCCTGTGCCACCTGCATCGATAGATGGACAGACTCTGTGAACTGCGCCCTCCGGAGACCAATGACTTCCTGCACGCTGAGGAGTGGAAAAATTCGATTTAAACAGAATTTCAGGTTCTTGTGCACGTAGTTTGTTCCATTACATAAAGAGAAAAGCTAATACACACTAACGTTCGTACTGGAACATTTTTCCTCAAAAAAAATTTTTTTTGGGCGAATTTCTAGAATTAAACCTGATGCTCAAATGAGGATTCCGGATATTGATAAAAATAAATGAGTTTATTTTAGAAGTTTGAGCTTTGAGCAGTTTGGTAACATTTGCAACGAAGATTATTGGTGCCAGTACAGTAAAATATGTTTGACTAAATAAGGGTCACATATGGAAATGCTCTGCATATACGCTTGAACTATTCTATTAAGAAACAACTATTGGATTAGAAAAAAAGAGATTTTGATTACTTCTGTACGTAATTGTGACACGAGAATCTCCTCACTCTACTGTATGTACTATGTACTATGTACTATTTTCATGGGTGTAGGCATGTATGTATGTATGTATGAGTGTGCAGGTACGTATGTTTGATGTATACTCGTACATTTAAGACAGATTAGGGCTTCAGTTCTAATTTCCAACTACCCGTGCTTCAGCAATATATTCTCTGTATGCCAAAATTTTACACTACGGGGCGTACACTGTAGCCCTTTCAAGGCTGTGAACCAGTCCCTACATAATATCGGCGTGCGGTAAACACGCGAGGCTTGTAAGGTCAAAGGGAAGGAACTTCTGTGCACGTCTGAATAAGCTTGGCTTTGGTCCCACGAGCGATTGATTGATTACCTTGATGTATCAAGCGTTCGGAAAATATATTTTTAACGTACCTACTCATGAGGAACTGCTGCTAAGCCGGAACGGAAATGAGAAAACTGGTTGTGTGAATGACAGAATGGGTTGTGTGAATGACAGAATGGGTTGTGTGAATGACGGAATGGGTTGTGTGAAAGACAGAATGGGTTGTGTAAATGAGAGAATGGGCTGTGCGATTTTGAGAATGGGTTGTGTGAATAAGAAAACGGGTCGTATGAATGATAGAAAGGGTAGCATGAATAAAAACAAAAAAATCTTCAAATGCTGAGGCTTAGACTATTAATAAGTCTTAAACCTCCTACACATGTGTGGTGCGTGTCATACTATGGCAGACCACCTAATGTTAGCCAGCAATATATGAGCTATAACACGAAAAATAGTATCTATGTTTTTATTTCACCGAAACCCTCAACTCGGGTCTGTCGAAACATCATAACATCTCGTAACAGGTGCTAAAGAACTTGCACACACGGGTAACATAAGGACTTTACTTCAAGTCGACCAGACGTTGTTGTAAAGTGAGGCCCATTAATTGGCTGATATTTACAGAGCGTGGTCAGGAACATACCGTGTCTTTTGTGCGGAGACTCGTTTGTGCAGGTGTTCACAGCTACTCTCTTCTTTAGTGAAGTTTCCATGGTGGAGTTTTGATGGTTCGCTATTGAAGACAGGTGTTCGTACCTCGCATTCAGCGAGGAAGGTTCAGCTGCTAATAAGCCGGTCAATGATGTTCTGTCACGCTACACGCGTGTCCGATTGGATGCTCCTCTCTTAGCTGAGAACTTTATGCCTTGATGAAAGCTGAGTGGAAGACGCAAGGGTAAGTCGTCGTTGAGGAAATTTTAAAGATAGCTTGAAAAAGGGAAAATCTATTGTAATTCGATTAAAATGCGTGGTATAATAGTTAAAGATTCACTTAAAGGCCAAATTTTCATTTTAGAACGTTGATGAAAGTCTCATTTGAAAAAATAAGTTACAAAGAAGAACGCTGTACATGGTACAAGTGTAAGCATATCTCTCATCAGAGTGGATAGAATACAGAGAAGCTCTTAAATTTCATTCGAAATGAGTTAAAAATTTGCATGATAATGCAATCTATATTAGTGAACATACATAGTTAAAATTTATGGTCGAGTAAGATGTCAGAGAAGTATTTCAGTGCAGTTTTAATGCACAGCACAACGAAGTCTCTTCGTGCATGTCCAATTTCGTTAATCATTCTGTATATATTCTGTAAAATATTTTTATTACTTCACTTATGATGTAGACAGATGTTTTCAATGGAGTTGACACACCTCCGGCATTAAAATGAACGGAGTTTCGTTTCGAGTTAAAATTCTGATTCTAAAAAAATTGTTTTAAACGGACACTTTAAATGCGTATATATTATTTTTCGATTCCTCTATTATTGCGTTTGAATGACATTGGAATGAATTTCAATAAATAAAAATGAATTGCGATTCAATGACAGAAATATTCAGTTTTCAAAGTGGAGTAGAAGAAAACTGACAAACTGAGCAAATATCATACTGTACTATATTTTATCACGAAGCTGATTGATATAAGCCTCCTGTCGGTTGTAAAAACCTTCTTTAATTGATTAAGAGACAGAAATGAGTGCGGTTCACTGCCGTAATTTGCTAATAATATTGGCATTGTTCACGCTTGACCTGAAAGGGTAATTTTTTCAATTCTCGAAATCGTTATTCTTGTCTTAAACGTAAAGCGGCTTCTTGTATCGGATTTATACTCTACGAGAACTAAAGGGTAGTTTTTAAACATGGATCTTAAATATTTTCTACGAACTCTAAAAATATCGGAGGAATTCGAAAAAATCAAGCCTTATGCAATCCCAAAAAGTACTGACTTAATTTTGATTACTTTTTGAATACGATATTCTTAATATGCATGAGCGCAAATAAAGGTTGTGCATCACAGCACTAGTGATATCTAGCCAAATTTGCTGAAGTTTTACCTCGATGTATGTCTTAAATTTGTGTAAATTTACAGGCATTTGACGGCAAACTCTTTCGTTATGGTATTCCCAATGGAAAAAATCCATGGGTCAAGGGTCAGATCAGGTTGACTCTTCTACACCGCCAAATCTTAAGATAAAATTTAACAAAAAATTTCGAGCAGAACTCCTATGATTCAATATTCTTTGGGAATATTGTATTCAAAGAGTAGTTTAAGAAAACTGATAGTCTTCAGAATTGCATAAATACATTGTTATTCAAATTTCATTCAGTATTTTTCTGACTTATTGAAGGTTCTTTTGGAATTTATATTTAAAAATCACTTCGTACCTGAAAAGTTGTATTACCATCACACAAAAATATGAAAAAGAATCGTGATCTTCAGCAGACGGATGAAAATACTACCGAAGGAATGAATAACTATTAAACGTATGTCGTGACAACGATCATTACTGGTATTTTCGAACAGAAATAACCAGAAGCTCTAGCTCGTTTTAAGGAACTCATACAACTCGAACTACTCCTACTAGTTGAATTACTCGTACTACATGATGTCAAGGAATGGAAAGCCGTAGGAATTAATGTTTTCGGGTTGTACTTTTTCTTATTTTATGTCGCCCGGTGTTGTACTTCAGCTTGCTTTTTCATCGGTCTTCATTACTGTGGACTTGCGTCTAAAGACAACGCGCGCTGAACGCAACGTCTTTTCTTATTTAGTCATGGAAATCAATGAATTCATTCATAGCTTCAGCAGTCACCGCTCGAGGCGGAGGGGCGTTGTGTGTTATGGTACTTAGATGCTTTGTTTAATGTTTATCCGTTATAGTCCTGGCAATATTTTCATTATATCATGTTCTAGTGTGTAACAGTTTGGTTTTTGATGTGTTCATCAGTGAGGTCATCAGTCGTCCCCAGACTGGGATACTCTGGCAAGTTCCAGCAACAACCTAATCGGTGCCTGTATGTCTAAGGGAGTTAGCATTTTTCAACTTAACTACGCGGAAAACCGAAGTGTGCCAGGGGCAGCTGCGGGTGACGGCTTCTGGAACCTAGATACTATCCTGGCTTTAATACTTGCAAGTTTTAGTGGACTGCACTTCGCATCTCTTTCTGGACTCGTTCGATATAGAACTTTACGTTCTTCACTAGCAGCTGCGATCTGGCCGGCCCGAAGCAGTCTGTTCTAATAGTGTTTACAAGTTCTGTATTTACTTAAACTCTAAACTGTTGCTATGGTAGTCCTGTGGTCAGTCTTGCGCGTAGTGCTTATTGTTTAAATTCATGAACTACAGCTGTCTAGGTGTTCGTATTTATTATTTAATTGCATTTTGTTTTCTATTCTAATTCCGTGTATTGCTCGAGTGCTCTGCGCTAAATTTGATTTGAATGTCGTCTTGAGTAAACTGTTATACCTTATTCTTATTTTTCCACCGGTTCACCCAGTCGTACGAGTATAATCGTAACCTGAACACATGAACTACTCGTACTACTTGAACTACTTGTACTACTGAACTACTCGTACCACTTGAACTACTCGTACTACTGAACTACTGGTACTCGAGGAGTCTCGTCTGTCATGTGTCTGCATTCACTGAAACATTTGTCCTCTTTACCCACCAGAGGGATTCGGATGGCAGAAACGTTTTACCGAGTGTCCGGAATTCAGTAACATAAGTGAGGATAAATCAATGTTGTTACGTTTATGTGATTGAATAAAAATTTTGCTTGTAAACTTCAATATTCTTACATACAGTATCGCCTCTTCTCGTGTTTAGCTAAATATTTAAAAAAGATAAACATGGTTTACATAGGGGCATGTGAGTTATGCCTGGGATGAAAGTGAGTGCAAGATTAGTGTCAGTGTAACTTTTTTTGAAAAATACGATTCAGGTTCTCTTCCATAATTAAAAATATTTTTTCATTCACTCTTGATACAGTTGATAAATGAAACTTAAAACCTAGATCACTCAAATAATGTCAACAATAGAAGCATCAATCCAACCTAGATCATTGGAATAATGCTTACAACAAGAGCTTCAGTCCCATTACAATGTAAAAATCATATTTTCAAAGACACAAAAACCCACACAATAGAGAGAATGTCTAACCATCCAACCAGCATGAAATCCAGGCACGTCGCTGTAAGAACCGCCTAATTTTGCGTACCCGCAGGGGAAAGTGAAAACCAAGTGATGCCACAAGGAACAACAGCACAGGGAAAAACAGATGAAGCCTAGAGCCTCCAAACCTAGACTTGTCGCTGCAGAACTTCCTCGGAAGATGAAGTGACGTCTTTTTCGCCTAAGTTGCCGTGGATAAACAGTTCATTTCCCCCCCGGAGAGTTCATTGTGAGAGTTTTGAGCACCTTTCCATTACGGGGTCCCATTTGTAAGATACGAAAACTCCTTCCCTTCTTCCTCGCCTGCAAATGTGACATTAAAAACGTTCATGGAGTCGGGATGCTCGCAATATCTCCATGGATTAACGCACGCATTTTCACGGGGATTTGCATCTGCAGCGCTCGGAACGGGAAAGTTCTCGCAAGGTAAGTAGCAGAGGGCAGAGCAGGGCGGACTATAAATATCGAAAACTAGAAGAAACTAAAACTGAAAATCTATAAAACTATAAACATCAATGATGTGTTGTTTGAAGAGGAAGAATTTGTCGATATTTTGAGGTGAATGAAATATAGTACTTAAGGAAATATTCGACCCAAAAAGTATCAGGAGTGTGAAAAAATGTACACGATACTTTGTGGAAAAAACTAATAAAAATGGATTCAAAAGAGAAAAATTACGATGCAGAATTACGTGCTAGTGGTATGAATAAGTCAAATACATGAAGATTTGATCTGAGTAAGGCAGTTTGTGGTCGTTTTAGAGAAATCGATTTAGGTTTAAACTTCTGTTCTTTTCGCAAATTGATCACCTTGGTTAATTTTTTTGTTTTCATTGTATGAAGCATGGAATTTTACCGAATTAGAGATAGATATAAATAACATGAACTTCTCTCATGATGGCCCGTTTTACATGATTTTAAACACTTAACAATTTCTTTAATCGAACTTGTTTAAAAAAATGCATTTTATGTTTCACGTTCGAAATCAAGCTCGAAGATACAATTCAAAATTTTTACGAAGGCCTCAAATTTTGTTTCTTCATTTAGACCAACCTGCTGGCAGTTCAATCGATTCTTCACTTTTCACAACATCATCTTCCGCGAACCCTATCTTATACCACCATCATAATATTGTTTAAAAACTATGGCTTATTTTTATGCGCATAAGTTAAAGTTCATCTTTTCTTTCAGATCGACCTTCCAGAAGTACAACAAATTCTTAAGTAATGCATCTTCTTCCGCGAATCTCAACCAATAAGGATGAAAATAATTTCCAGTTAGTAATAACTTAAATCAAGCTTCGCATTAACGTAGAAAAACTGGGGCTTATTATTAACCGTCTAAGCTGAGGTTTGCTCAAAAAAAATGTACAACTTGATTGCTTGGTCCGTCAGTCCATAGCTTTCGAAACAGACGGTGGAAGTTCGTTAGAAACGAGGTGTCGATCCGGCGGCTGAAAACTAGAAAATATTATAAAAATGTACCATAAATGCCATAAAAATATTATAGAAAACATTAAATTATTAAAGTAAAAAAGCATAGTTACAATCGTGCCTTATTTTAGAGAAGGGATTTTCGGAACGTTTTCGGCAGCTTCTTTGGTCCCAAACTCGGCCGGTTGATTGTTCGTGTTGGTCCCACTAGGGCACCTGAGAGCGTGAGATGGGGGAGTTAAACTGATGAATATTATACCTTACGAGTATAATCTATTTAAAGATTTTTAGCAAAAGTTTAGGAGAATAATACTTGAAAAAATAACCAATTTCCATAACACGATTCAATTTTTTTACAATTTTATCAGGGGATTGGGCAGGAGAATAGTTCTTCAGAAAAGATCAAAGTTTTATGACAACCTGAAACTTTCTCATCGGGGATTTTATTATCTGATTGCTTTGGAGGATAATTCTTTTAAAAAATGATCCACCTTCTGCAACATCATGAATTTTTCGATCGTATGATTTTATCATGTAAAATCAGAAATATTATCGTACGGTTTAGATTAATTAATTGAAATTCATTCCAGGTCAGAACTGTGCATGAACATCTTCAACCATTAATGTTATGTAAGAACTATGCATCCACGATATTCATGCACACAAACAAACAGTTAAAAAATAAAGTCCTACCGTCTTCAATAATTTTACTCAAGTCCTATCAATTTGACACCCTGAAAATTAGAAGGCCTTTCACTTTCGTATTTGATCACTTCATTTGCAATGGGGCATTCTTCCATATTCGAAGTATTGACTTATCGAAGTCACTTTAAATTCTCATCGCTTCTAGAACTGTGAAATCGCTAATCTTTTCAATAACTCTCGTAAAAGCTTCCTCATTTTTTCATTACCACAGCGTACTGTTTTTTATTTTTTTATTTTCGAGTTTATTTTCCCATCGATATAATTGAATCGAATTATCAAAGGCAGCAGTAATCCAGCAAAAGAATTAATATGAATCATTTTCTCAGAATTTTCCTCTTCTTTTCCCTCTTCCTCCCAGAATTTTCCTCGCATCATATGATCGTATGCTCCAGTATCATTAGTTTACTAAATTTTTTTCTAAGAATACTCCGAATAAGAAAGTATTCTGCAGTTCCTGTGAACACCATTGAACACTAATAAATGATCTATGCGCCAGTATCATTTGTTCAGGATATTTTTTACCCAAATACCCAGAAGAAGGGACTATTCCGCAGCTCCTGTGAACACCATTGAACACTATCGAGCTATCGGAGAGCGTTTCAATCGGCATGTATGTTCCATGCCTCTCTGATTGCTGGCGAGATGGAAATCAATGCAGCAGTCCCTCTGCGTCCGTCGAGCAGCTCTGCTATTCGACGATTTGCAAACTGCCAGTCTCGGCCTCCACTGCAGTTGTGACACAAGGTTCATTGTCAAGTTCCTCAAGAAGTAGTCAAACGCAGAATCACAGTTGATATCGTGTCCCTGATAAGTTAACAGCATTTTCTTTTCCTTTCGAGGGCTTGAAACCCCAAGAGTGCGGTGTTTATTCGTTGGGGAAAAAGATGAAAGAAAGCACCGATTCTCTTCTCAATTTAGCTAGTTAAATGCAGTTATAAGTAAGTCTGTCAGAATTATTTTCAAAATTGAACTCACTTAATGAAATACCTCACCTTATGAAATGCATGACTGGTGCAGAAAATTATTCAGAATCATGCATGATTTGAATTTCAGATCACTGATGACCTTAAAATCATTTGTTTATCTGAAAAAAGCGCGAGCATTTTTTTCACTGCAACTATTCCAAGAAGGGAATTTAACTCGATATCACAAGGTAGTTCGTATGAAATCAATTGCTTATTGTAGTAAGCGTACTTTTTGCCACTTCAAAGGTTTAAAATATGATTCGAAACGGCCTAGTTCTAGAAGAATATCGGCAATAATTTCACAAACTTCTACGAAAACATAGGAAATGCTTCACAAATTTTACAGTGTACATGGCTTATGTGTGACGTTAATTGTATACGAGTATAAGCGCTCTTTAAAATAAACATCGTACAATACACTGAATTGAAAATAAATGATTATTTGGAAATAAAGACTAGAATTTATCACAGTTACAATAAAAGTTACAGCCTAAATTCCACACACAAAAGATGTTCATTTCATGAACACAGATGTGAATTTTCAGTTAACGGATCCAACTTTTCCCTCCCCTGTTATTTTGTGATTTTGTGAAGGGGCTTCTTAAAATGAACCATATTTGTCAATAGCATGCTCTAGTGGACAATGAATTTTAACTTTCTTTGCGGCCAGTAGTTGGAAGAGCTAGAAACTCGTTAACTTTTTATTCCGTGTATTCACGCACATGTAGCGCTCAATTTAACTTTAATTGTCGAATTTTTTTCCGGTTAATTGTGCATTGACAAATAGATGAAAAATGTAAAACTCGTTATTTTATTGTAGATGTTTTTTAGAATAAATATCGTAACAAGGATTTATTGTCGGTAATATATGTACAACTAACGCTTATCAAAATTCTTTTAAACGGTTGTATTAGTACTTTCGCTGTCAGGAATTTCGTTAGCCAACTGATCTTAGGAATAAAACCCCGTGTAAACTCTCAGAAAGTGTAGCTGAACGCAAGTCCAGTAATGTTAATGTTCAGGAATCAACGCTAACTTTTTATTTCAAAAAACTAATAATGACTATTTTTCTCATAACACAATTTGTTTTTGTCTCTTAAACACAAGCTGGCTTATCTCACAAACATAAATTAGTTTCCTCCTAAATACCAACTAACACACATACATATGTCCCTAAACAGAAACAAGATTCTGACTCGAAACACAAACTATTTACTTCACTAAAATGAAAACTACTTTCACTTTCCAAAATATAGACTATTTCGAAAAATTCAAATACCTGAAACATTTTTGCTCCAAAGCAAAAATTTTTCTTACTTCCAAAAAGAAAATCAGGCAAAAAGTTCTCATACCGTGATGGTAGTAACGAGCAAGTTCTGCTCCGTTCTCTACAGCGCGTAACTGCAGCTGCGTTAATTCAAACATGTGGACTCCTATTCACAATCTCAATGCCATTTCCATAAAAAAACAAGCGTCTCAAGATAGCATCGAGCAATGGCGTTTCCACTTTGAAGCAACGAGTGGTTTTTAAGAGGGTGGCACCGTTTGAACGTCGCATTCTAAATTGTTAACAGTCCTTTTTTCCGACAATTCTCGTGCATACACTTAGACAATTTCGTCACAAATGAGTGGAGGGGTTTTCATTGAAGCTCTGTGTGAAAATGTGTGCGATGGCGTTACAAAATGTGCAGTTGGGTGCGTTTTCCAGTGGTAATATACTTGTTTTCACTTGAATTTGCGAGGTGCTCTTGTTATTGAAGCCAACTCACAGCATTGGCTGTTGTTATCATTCTGAGGACGAGATGATTTATTCATGATGTCATGCGCTCAACATTCAAAGAGGAAGCCCTGACAAAGGTGAGTCAAGGTACCGACCCAATCTTACTAACGAGAAACTGCTGTTTATATTGGAAAGCTTAAGATAGTCCAAACTAGAGCAAATGTTGTGTTCTACTTTCGTTCCTATGACATGCATGCTGTTACAATCTTCACCTGATCTGACTTTATAAATCAAAAATTTTCTTGTTTTATTTTCGTACGCTAGTGTGGATCGACCCACTGAAATGTCTTTGGATGAAAACCATTTGGGTAGTTGTTCAAAAGCCTAAAATTTTCATACCTAGGATTCGATCGCATGGCCCCAGCAGTCTGATAAATTCTAAATGTCTTCAAATTTACATGAAATGAAGAAATGCTCGATAGTGTTTACTCGCGTCGCTTTTCGATTCCTCACACACTGTAACCGTGCTACCTTTCTGTCCTCCATAGAAAAAGTTGTCCAACAAACAATCGGACTTGCGCATACCTTGGTCCAAACAGAAGGCCATTTCAAGGCGTCTCGCTGGCCTGCCTTGTCCGCAGCATCAAACGTTATGTTAATGTCCAGCAATCAACGCCAATTTGCATGCAAATAGATCTCTTGAAGTGCAGACCCTTGGAGGCTCACGTACGGAGCTCTCCTCTTCATTTAGCTAAGTTTATATCTCCATTAGGAGCCATTTGGTACTTTGCAAAAATAAATTTGGCTTTCCTTTGCTCATAATGCCGTTCAACTTCACTGTTAAATTAATATATTACGCAAGAGCCATTTGGCACTTGAAAAATGTAAATTTGTTTCTCCTTTACGCATGCCGTACAACTTCACTGTAAAATTAATATATTACGCAAGAGTCATTGGGTACTTGAAAACAGTAAATTTGTTTCTCCTTTGTGCATAATATCGCGCACCTTCAATGTTCGTTTATGATATTGCGTAAAAGCAATCTGGTACCTGAACAAAGTGAATTGGTTTCTCCTTTGCGCATCATGCCGTCCAATTTTGATGTTGAAGCTAATACATTACGCGAGTACGTACAAAATCGAATCTAGAATATTGGTATTACTATTTTTTAAGGGGGAATAGGTTTTACTGAGTAGCTATTGATGAACTGACGATTGAGAGGGCTTCAAGTGCCATATTGTAGTGAAGAGTTAGCGAATTAGCCGCTGCCATTGACCGAGAAAAAACGTTTCTGATATTTTCGAAAAGCAACAACGTCTTACTTTTAAACGCCAATATTGAAAAGAAATCATTAATTAATTTCCTTTTTTATTCTCATCACTGCGTAAGCTCTCGCTACTTCTAAATATCAACAGAAGTTTTGGCTGGGCTGGCGGGATAATATAGAATAGAGCCAGTAATGAGAGTAAAGAAAAGCTTCTCTTGGAATATTATTTTTTATTGCGGTGATGATAGTGCTGCTTTAAACTATCATTTCCACATTTTTGGGCTGCAACTTTGATTGCTGTCTGGTGATGTTTTCTGTTAGTACTGTGAGCCCATTGTTCACTCGTCCCTTATTCCCGTTTTGTTTTATGATTCATTCGTTCTCGCGTGATTCCTTTTTAATCAGCTCGTACTGTGTAGTGTTACTCGTAAACCGTAAAATTAGTTTTTTAATATATCTCCAAATCTTACGGGAATGTAGATAGCCCTGGTTTAATCGCAAGTTCTTGCATTTAAACAACAGTGAAACGCAATTAGATTAACAATAATTATAAAACTGTTTTTTCTTACTCATTACTATTACATACTGAGTCGTGAATCCTCTTAACAAACTCAAGATGAGGAAAGTTTTAACTCTTTGAAATTCGTAAGCTTCGAGGAGCGATCGTACCAAGCACTCGGCAAAGTTGTAATCTGCAAAGAAACTTCACAGTACGGAGGTGGTGTTTTGTACCTTCTGGATGAAAATGTTCTCATTTCGCAAAAACTTCCTTGACCTATAACTTTTAATCTGATTAATGAGGATAATAAAGGTGACTTATGATGTTGCTGAATAGAGTTCTTGGCTATTGTTGTAAAATAATTTTTGAACTCTCTGGTATGATGAAGCTAAAAGGAATCAAGAAGGCATCTAGTTATTAATTCACTTCAGATTTTTTTTCATGAATACACCAATCTGATATACTTTGAATTGAGCTCATTGCGAAACAACCTACAGTATATCTGTTTATAAATAAAACGCCGTTCACGGCGTTGCAACATAGAGTATATTTAGAAACTTATAAACAAAGAACGCTGTTCATGTTGAAATCATATTTATAAGAACTGTACAAGGTCTTAGAATAAAATATCTACAAAGAATCTTTTCACTCAGTAAAACGTTTCGGAGACAAGCTCCATCCTCAGTAAGTCATTCTGTAAGAAACAGTAAAATTGAAAAAAACATAAATTCAGTTAAACCTAACGAACACAAGATTTTCATCCAAAATCTACATATAAATTTACAGGGGAAATGAACTATTTGTACTATTAAGGATAGGTTTTTCTTTGGCTATTTATAGGGACTCTAAAATGCGTAAGTCTAATTCATTCGGAGTATTACATAAAATTTTAAAATCATCTGCTGCTATGCGATCGCAGCACTGTTCACTGTGAAGGCGAATGGACGAGTGTGGCGGTTGGGATAACATTCTTCCACTACGGTAGCTGATTCCACGATGCTGGGCAATCCTAATGTAAAGCGGTAAAGTCGTCATGCCGACATAACCAGATGTACACTGTACACAACTAAACTTATAGACAACGGATGCCCGCATCCGCTTTGAAATCACGTCCTTGTAGCGGAAAAATGAGCCAACTTTTAGAGAATTGACGGCAATGAGGCATAGTTTCACGGCAGGAAAATGACGCTTATATAGGGTCTCTAAATCTCTTGACATCTTATCAGTAAAATCTCCAAAATACGGGAAAACACAGTGTAGACGTTGCATTGACCCTGGAAGAGTACTTGTTAATGTCAAAATGGGTTTCCTTCATCTAAAGTTCATGTTAAAATTAAGAAATTTCTGGCTTGAAAATATTCAACAACAGGTACTCTTCCAGAGCCAATGCAACGTCTATACTGTGTTTTCCCGTATTTTGGAGATTTTACTGATAAGATGTTAAGAGATTTAGAGACCCTTTTTAAAAGCCATTTTCCTGCTGTGAAACTATGCCTCATTGCCGTCAATTCTCTAAAAGTTGGCTCATTTTTCCGCTACAAGGACGTGATTTCAAAGCGGATGCGGGCATCCGTTGTCTATAAGTTTTGTTGTGTACAATGTACATCTGGTTATGTCGGCATGACGACTTTACCGCTTTACATTAGGATTGCCCAGCATCGTGGAATCAGCTACCGTAGTGGAAGAATGTTAACCCAACCGCCACACTCGTCCATTCGCCTTCACAGTGAACAGTGCTGCGATCGCTTAGCAGAAGATGATTTTAAAATTTTATGTAATACTTCGAATGAATTAGACTTACGCATTTTAGAGTCCCTATAAATAGCCGTAGAAAAGCCTGTCCTTGATAGTACAAATAGTTCATTTCCCCTGCAAATTTATATGTATATTTTTGAAGAAAATCTTATGTTCTTTAGGTTTAACTGAATTTATCTTTTTTTCAATTATACTGTATCTTACAGAATGACTTACTGAAGATGGAGCTTGTCTCCGAAACGTTTTACAGAGGGAATATATTCTTTGCAGATATTTTATTCTAAGACCTTGTACAGTTCTAATAAATATGATTTCAATATTAACAGCGTTCTTCGTTTATAAGTTTCTAAAGATAATTCGATTGAAGAAAAAATGACTTTCCTGAGAGTATATTCATAAATATAATATCAATTCATTACTTTGCATCATTGAGTTTAAACATTTATGAATAAAATATCAAATCATTGCGTTGCAACGTACAGGATACATATTGATGAATATAATGTCGCTTCATTGCGTTGTAACATTCAGTATATACGTATATGTTTATAAACACGTCAGTTCGTAAAAAACGTTCAATACGCTGATTTCTTGCTAAATTCCCGGTGCATGAATATCAAAGGGCTTAATTTCAATGCGAGAGACACGCTGGTACCGGTGGTCATCACTCAATTTTCAAATTTACTTTGTTAGGAAGTAATAAAATCAAATTCCATTTAATATTTTTCATTCATAGTGTTGACTGGTAAAACCGATTTCAAGTCGAGAGTTGAACATTTCTTTAACCCGTTGCAATTACACTGGCAAAGTTGCTTGTAAAATTTGCCGTTGGGATGCGTAATTCACGAGAAACTTATCAATCATATGAATAAAGTTTATTATGTAATGTAATTCTCAAGGAATTGTCTGAAAACTTGAGACCTGTTTTTGAAAATATTGATCCCCATCGTCAAATTTCTGCTACCACAAATTTCAGTTTCACAGTGAAGACGGAAGCCTATCACCTTTAAAACCAACGTAGCCAATTTTTCTACCCATGCTGAACTTTGGAACTCATGAACCACAACGAATTGAAACGCGGTAAAATCAAAATTTGCGAATTGTGAAAAACTGCTATGGAGTCAAATATTACCAAAGATCTCCGTTGTTTTACATTCGTGGATAAAAACAAACGGGGGAAAATCTTCCATTTTTTCTTTAGAAGTAGCTCCCTAGATTCAGATTCTAGTGTGGAGGGATAATCTTCTTTAAATTAAAAACGAACATCATGAAGGTCATGCATTTCAAGAATGGCATTTCGTGATCAAGTCGGCTTCCAGGAAACAACCGTGACGGTAATCCCGCTGTACAGAACGAAGTACTCTCACGCAATGCTTCTGGAGCTGGGAATTGCAGGGTAGGCTTGGCTACTGCGTCCTGCACTCAGCGTGTTGGTGTGGCGTGTGTGTTGTTTCGTTGGTGCGGCGTGTGTTGTTTTGTTGGTGTGGCGTGTGAGTTGTTTTGTTGGTTTGATTGTGTTTGGAGACTGTGTTATTTAGTTGTTGTAGTTAAGTTTGGCATCTTGTGTTATTTTGTTGATTTGGCTAAGTTTGTTGAAAAATTTCGATATCAGCAGCAATGATTTATTTTTTATACACGATGAATTACTTTTTATTTTTTTTGAATTACGACATGCACGTTTATTTGAAATGAATGTTGAAAATTTTACTCGAATCAAGATAAAAATGCGAGTAACATACGAGGTACAGATGCTGCAGTTGGGCCAAGTTTTTTAATGTGAAGACGTTCACGCTAAACTTTTACGAGTAGCGTTATGAATTTTATTCGTGAAGTGTTATCATTAGTATTGAGAAAAGCAAATAAATTTTTATTGTGTTTTTTTTTCGAATGAACACCTGTTAAATTTTTATATGTCATTGGTCCTTGGGTAGATTTCCATTATTGTAAGGCTTCAACTGCTGCTGAAGATAACACGAAAGATCATAATTTGTTTCGAGTGATAAGTTTAAGATTAAATGAAAGAATTGCGCAATCATTTTTTTAAAACTTTATTTAAATATCACTCAAGTGCTTTTATGATGGATCAAATTGTTTTTATTCAAATGATATTTTTAAATTGACGACTAAACGCATGATTTTTATTTCCATTCATATCATGACTATTCATTCATTCTGTTCAGAGTTCACTGCTCTGGTAGAGGCTGATTTCTACCTACCATAATTGGTGGGAAAATAAGCCACTCCTGCCTGGGAATTCATCACTAATTTTACTTCTCTAAGTGTTTTTTATCATGATTCATTATTAATATAATGCAGCCAAACATACTTAGAAAACTAAAACTTACTTAGAAAACATACTAAAAAACCTTCCGCCCATTTTCGAGTGCCATTGCCATTGTTTTCATGTATTTGGGTCTTTGAGAGCTTCGAATTCGTTTTTTTGGCTATGGTTCAGAACGAGGCTGAATTTTCAAATATTTTAGCCGGCTTGAAAGTTGGTGCGCCGGCAGTGAAAGTTCCCGTGCTGACTACAATATTCGATGTGAGGTTTTTTTCTCGAGTAAACATCACGTGCTAGGCTGATGCTGAGTTTCAAATTTTATCAGGAAAAGCTTGAACTTTATGATTTTGGAGATAATCAGACCAGGTAGCCAAGTCGGCAGAGGAACTTCCACTGCCAGCTGCACGGCAAGAATGTAAAATATTTGGAAATTCTGCCTCGTATTATAATATAATTTAAAAATATTCCTCAACTCAAACAACACATACATCCAAACTCGTAAAGACAATGAGAAAAATGCTTAAAAATGGTTTGTATCTTCAGTTGAAAAAAGCATGTTTGTTTGTTTTCAATGAATTGTGAAATAAAGTTCATTGTGAAATTGTCACGAAACTTAGGCACAGTGTTGGCCACGGCGCTGATCAGGCGCCTCCACTGTGTTAGTTCGAATGGAGGACTCGAAACCTCCTTAGTAAGAGGGGAAAGATGAAAATACAGAGCGGAAAACACAGAAAGAGGAAATGGTAGAACAGTTGGGAAAAATAGAGAAAGTAACTACTGATCTGCTCACCCACACCAATACCTCAATTCAACATGGGGAAATGAAACACTCAGTTAATGGTACATTATTGATTACTTTATTTCAAGTTAGCTAATGAACACGTGATTAGCATGAGACATTTTTGGCAAGCAAAGAAATTTGCGACACACAATGTTAGCGAAAGTTACTTGCGCGCGTACCTTGTAACGCCAACACAACACACAAGCAAGAAATATATCCTACACAATCCCAGGCAATCGCAGCGCGCTTGAAAAGCACAGTCACCTATGGCCCATCATCCATCATTCCTCTACCTCTAACCATGTAGTTCCAAGCCTGACGATGGAACAACCCGAGCTCTTCCTAAGTTTGTTGAAGCCTGCCCATCTGCTACGTTCCTTTCTTGTGTGACTTTCCTTACAGCGTGCAGAATTTGCGGTAGGCCATGACGCCCCAGCTTGGTGAGCGCCATTTGGTCAGGTTGCTCTGCAACCCGTAGTTGCTTAGCCCACATCGTTGAAAACTCCAAGCCGCTCCACACTCAAACACCCGACCCCTCCTGGGAACAAGGAGCACATTGAGTAACTAGTTTAATTTAAGTCTTTATTCCCTGTGATGCACCTATTTCAAATTTATTGAACTAATTTTTACTCCCCTTTAATCTCAAAAACAATCATAAATATTCATTTTCCCTCTGAGAATAATTGGATTATTTTACCCCGCTTTACATAACAAATCACAAAGCACTCTGTTTCGGAATAAGTTACATGACAACCATCAAGCCTGCACTTCAATAATAAAAAAAACACGAGTATATTTGATTTCCCTATGAGAAATAATCACACCCTCGAACTTCTACCCAAATCTCAAGTGAAACTCTAAACACTCCCTGTTTGAGAACATTCTAAAAGTGAAAACCCAAAGAACTAATGTTGCATTAAACTGCTGACGTAACTCGATATTATGACTCCCTTCACTTCTCTAGCAGATAACAAAGAACAATATCTCACCTCCCCATTGAAGAACTCGTATCCCTACATCCTGCACTGAGTCAGTAAATCGGCGAAATAGATCGGCTCGCAAACTCCCTGCGTATTTATGGTCCCCTCGAACAAGGGACGCGCATCGGCTAAGCGGAATGCGCGCGAAAATCCTCGCCCTGTAATTGGTTCGTTCTTAAGCGTCACCTCACTATACTGACGTGTCCCTTACTTCACAATATTGCTACGCATATATCTCTAAAATAAACCCAGAAAACCGTTGATTTCCTGACACGTAGGCACTTAAATTTCAAACCCACTATTTCCTGTGCTATGTATTTAAGTTGCCCTCGTCTTATTCTGTGTGCAATTTAGCGCACTAGCTTTTCAATCCAGCCTCTGCCCCCTATACGTACTCCTCCTTGCTCCTGATGTACGTAAGTAAGTACGTCACACCTTCCTATGCCTCTCGGTATGCCTAGCGTCGACCTGCCGGTTGTCGCGCCTATCCTCTCTACGTATATATATAACTTTTGTTGAATATATCGTTACAAAATAAAGCTCATAATTTCTCAGCTGTCACACTAATTATACTTTCAGAGTCCACGGGGATTTCAAAATCCATTTCCACAAACAGTTCTATCATACATCCTGTCGTCTTGAATTTGCATACCAATGTGATCTTAAAGTAGACTCCCTAGTGCCAGTTTTACCCTATTCTAATGTCGGTGACAACCTGATTTAGCTCTGCCGAATGATAGAGTTGTAATAAAATTAAAATAAAGCAAAACTTTCACACATAAAATTATTAAAAATAGCCCGCGAAAACTGAGACAGTTAAACTGAGCAACAACGATTATTTGAGAGGTTCAAGTATGAACAAAAAACATCGGGGAAATTAGAGAGTAAAATATTTGAGATTCTCATTGAATCAAGAAATCAAGATTTCGAGAATTTTTCCACGTGAATGAGACTATCTACCACAATAATTTTTCCGCTGCAAGCAAATTCTTTCCCCCACAAGATATCAAATATAGCTAAATGAATAAAAGAACCCTAAAATAAATTACTGTTATATGTTCCAGCCTTAGCAGTACTTTTAACGCCGTTGGTAGCGCCTGCGTCCCACTGCATTTGAAGTCTTTTCTCGGATGGGGCCAATTTCACACGACGTTGTTGTCCATATCTGAACGGATTAAGAGTTGCTTATTCAAACATTTGAAGCAACTGGTACGTAAATTTTGAGTTACTGGTAAAATAATTTGAAGAAACTGAAACAAAAATTTGAAACAACTTTTGCATAAATTTGGAGTTACTGGTGTATAAATTTGGAACAAGGGGTGCAAACTTTTAGGCAACTGGTGTATAAATTTGAAGTTTGCATAGTAATAACCATAAATAAATAAATTTGCAAAGAAATAACCATAGTTTAAGTTCGCATATTTTCCAAAATAGAATGCGAGCTGGGCAAACAAATGTCCGAAATTTGTCAGAAGTTATTGCCGCACGACTCAGTTTAATCTGACACACAAGCAGCGTAAGCTCACGTTTAAAGCGCCTTGATTACTACAGGCTACATTTTTTCAAAGCCCTAATATCCTCTGAATATAGAAGTGCGAACCGAAGGCCTTGTTCTCCTTTATCCTATCTCTCTGTCTCTCTCTCTCTCCGGGCCAGAATAAAAATGAATACAATTTGTGATGAGAGTTTTTCGTTTACGTTTCATTTTGAAGAAAGTTTTTAATTTCGAGGTTTTGAAAATTTATTTAAGAGAGTTTTTCATTTTAGAGTTCAGAAAATAAAGAGATCCTACGATCTCAAAATGAATTTCAGGGGAAGCTCTCATAGTCATTACACATACAATTCACACCCTCATTTTAAGTTATTGGGCTAAAATATTATTGCACGACTAGATTGTAATGAATGAAGCAACAATTAACAACGATGTTTTCCGTGTTTCGTTCTATGTCTTTTGTTCTCTTTGAATACTGCAGTGACACTTTCAGCCACAGTGAGAACTTGTATATATCTGCAGTTACCGAATGCAACATGCAGACCAGCCTGCAGACCAGCCTGCAGACCAGCCTGCAGACCAGCCTGCACACCAGCCTGCAGACCAGCCTGCACACCAGCCTGCACACCAGCCTGCACACCAGCCTGCACACCAGCCTGCACACCAGCTTGCAGACCAGCCCTCAGTCACGCCCAGCACTGCTCCACAGCTCAAGAGGCAACTCCGCTATCAGATCGCCGCTTGGAGGAGGCGTCGGCGTGACACGCTTCCGCAAGGCGCATGCAGCTCCGAACTTGAGGGTCTAGTGCAGGGCTTCTCAACTTTTCTTTTGTGGTGTACCCTTTCAGCCTAATGGTGTATCTTCAGGTAACCCCAGCCCAGTTAAAGGTTTAAGAAACTATAAAAATACACTTTATAATTAGTAGTTATGTATACTTATATAGATGTATGTAAATATATATTGTACATTTTAACATATGAAGTTTGTTGCATGTACCCCTAAGGGGTACATGTACCTCCGGTTGAGAAACCCTGGTCTAATGAACTTCTGTACTGCCTTCCAAGGTATTGATGTTAAAGTTCTTTTTACTTAGGTGGTGAGTTGGAGCTGTGGGAATGTTAGGTGCCGGCAATCATTATCAATTATATCTGTCGTTTTTGTAACCACTATTTTAATTAGTTTTTGTCTTATAAATATATGTTATTTTTGTTTTCAGTAGTTTAATAAGTGTTATTTTTTAATTATATTTGTTAGTTTTGCTTTCGCTTTTAAAATAAATGTTACTAGTAAACCCCTGTTTTTTTAAAAGGGGGAAGGAGGAGATGGTACTCTGCTGGCGCTGCAAGAAGGTCGAGGTGTAGGTTTTTTTGGTGTTCGCGTTCCGTCATAAATGACTGGAATCGATAATTTCCTAAAAAATATACTGCAGCTGTGGATCAAAAACAAATGTATCCAACCCAACAGAACCCGCTATTTAAATACTCTTGATCTTGTGCACTGGTGAAACTCCTATCAAAAATAGTCATTAAGTTTCCTTGACAGCGTGATAAAGTGGCAGACCAACTGAGCTTTAACATGGCTGTTTATGCTATCTTATACCTTTCCTATACTTTCCTCAGTCTCAACTGCTGGTATTCTATACAACCTAATCTCACCTACCATTACACGTGGAGTTCATTCCGACTCCCAATCTGCTGGGTTAAGGCACCGAAAAAAATTGTGGAGTTGATGAAGCTTGTATCACAGATACGCTCATCTCACACTTTCGGCTGGTGGGTGTGACACACGGACGGACGGATGGACGGACGGACGGACACGGCTCCTTTTATAATAGTGATTTTAGGCATTGCATATCGCATTAGTTATTTCAAGACTCTATAACTGAATCAAGGTCAATCACACCAGAGGGAAAAGAGGAGACCATTTAACATGGACTTATAAAACGAGGAATCAATACACAAGCTGTGTTCCAACACCTTGTTCCCACACCTTTTCCTGATGGTCGTTTGTAGTTTTTCCATGTTATAGAGCAGCCTAATTTTGGCTCTCATCTTTGGGCGCATTCGCTCATAGATAAAGCTTTTTTAGGCCATAGGTTTCGGGTATTTAAAAATTATCTACGAAAAAGTAAATAATTATAGTTAGTATTGCTGTGAAGCTCGCTTTACGAGCGGAGCAAAAGAACCGTAAACAGTTATTTTTTTTTGTACTGAACAAGTGAGTTGACCAAACTTGCTTCAAGATGCCAATCGTAAGAGTTCACCTTTACTCGCCATGTCGCTTAATTTCAACGTAAAACGAGGCCCGAAATGCTGATAAAATATTCGCAGAACTTATATTTTTACTCGTGCTGCAAATGTAAAACAGGTAACATATTTACATGTAGATGAACGCTAAACGAGTAAAATTTGAGAACATTCACTGAGTTTCCCTGTTTAAATTTGCCCTTTTCAAATAATATTACCTGGTCACGAAGTAATTTTCGTACAGTTGACAATTATTAGTTGATGTAGTCACTAAATTATAAAATAATAACTTTGTAGTTAAAGCTGCGAGAGTCACGATACAATTCCGGTTAACACGTAACGAAGGAGGAATTTAAACACCCAATAGCCAAAGAATAAGAGAAAATAAAGACATGAAATACACAGTAAGAGAGTTGGACAGAAATGGTTGGAAATCAACAGTGTGTTTACTTGGTGTGTACTTCATGATTATCCAGTCAACTTGCATGGGAAAAATGACAAAACTTGAAAGATTAAAATGGGTTTCATTTTACTAAAGAACACGTGGATAAAGAGGCACAGGGAAATATCTTAACGAAATAATGAAAATGCGCTCCAGTGCACTAATGCAAGATGCTCATGATCTCAACAACATGAAAATTCCATCCGGCACAATGAGAAAGCCACGCCTTGGCTGCATAGACAGACAACTGACACAAATCGCACTTTGCGTACGCTTCGTGTCGCAATGAATGGGTCACCATAAGCATGAAATAAACGGGGTAAAAATGTAATAAATTATATCAAAGCCTTGCTCACCACAAGGTATTCAAAAATGAGGAGAACACTTCGCATTACGCACAACATGAATCCAACACCCTAATAAATTTAACACATGACACCAATTGCATTTTAAATACAGCGCGCCGATATGGACGCACTGTTTTATCTGCCACTAATATTCAATTCACTCACTAGATAATTTTTCAGAGTCTTCAACCAGTAATTTCGAGTTGACACTCTCCTATAATATGTAGATTGCGATGACCTAATGCACTTCCGATGCTGATTGAGAATACAAGTAGAGTTGATCAGCCCATTTGTGGGTTTCTCTAGCCTCTGCTTCGGGTGACGCTGTTGTGGCGGAATGTCCGGCATGAAGCCGCCTCGGTGGTGAGGCTCTCATCCAGCGCGTGGAGGGAGTATATATGGAGGGTGCATAGCCGTCTGTGAAGAGAACCAGTTTTTGAGATTTCTCCTATTTCTGTGGTAACCAATAGCCGTCTCGAAAGTGTGACGTCAGCACGGAAGCCAGTTACCTACTGACTACGCTGAAGTGCGCACACGCTCGCTGAATGCTCTTCCAGCTGTTCAGTTAATCGCATTATCGTCAATCATTAATTTGGGATTCTAAGACTCCGAAAGATAATAAATTGTGTTTCCTCACTTGAGGACACTCAATAATATCAAAATTACTAGCAAAGATACATTAAGAGTTGAAAACTATAAAGATTACAGGCCCTTGATTATACCAAATTAGAGCGACTTGCACGCACACCTCACCCGTTGATATGTGGTGTGGTACTAATCTAGCTTTGGAAAATGAGAGGAGGGGTTGTATGGAAGGTGGGTGGAGCAACTTCAGCCAAGCGTCTGTGGTTAGCTCAGAATTGTGACGTCACAGGCCTTGACAGTGCCCGAGTCTTTCAGCTTTTGCAGCCAAATTGAGCCCGATCGGAGTGCGCTATGCTACCTCCATATATCCTAGCTCCGTGATCCAGCGCTCTGATTTGAGCTCCGCTCGTTTGAGGGCCAACGGAAATTGATTTCTGTAGTTCTCATTGTTGCTTCGCAGCGTTGCAAACTTCGTCACTGTGCAGTTATTATTTGCTTGTAAGAGTTATTTGCGAGCTTGGTGTTGAAGTTGGACACATTTGAGATGTTTCCAGAGGAGTAGTTACAGAGCTGTCCTTAACGTACATTGCCGCTCCACTGACATGTTTCAAGCGGATTGCTCTTACACGTCAGCACTTCGACGATCGCAGGATTCCACCGTTATCTTCCTTAAACTTCGATGTTCACTTTACTCAAATATTACGTTTTGCTGCTTACTTAGGATTCATCCCGGCAGCGGCCGGAATGCTACGTTATGTGTGCCCTCAGATCTCGCACACCTTTTTCTCTGTGATTCCACGAACAAAGCCTCCCGAATGTACTTGTCAGCCGCTTATATCCTGTCGCTTGGTTTCTTTTCTAGAACGTTCGAGACTGTTCTTTGCAAAGATCACGTGTTTCACTCATGATTGGTGGAGCCCTGCTTGTTTCGGGGTTCTGAAATGTAATTGGTGCGTTCTCTGACACGCCCACACGCGTGATGCCTTCCAGAGCGCTGATTGGCGGAAAGGATGCGGCTTTCTGCTTGATCCCTTTCCCCTTCGAAGCTGCCTCTCGCTTGCCCGAGGTACGGGCGTTCCCGCGCCTACGTATGTGTGTTGTGCGTTTTTGTGTTGTGTGTGTGTGTGAGTGTGTGTGTGTGTGTGTTGTGTGCCAGCTTGCCTTGAGCCAGCAAGTCTGATCGAAACGCTGACCACTTGAGTTCGACAGATATTTATTTATGGCCAACCTCTTGTCCCGACCATATTTGAAAACAACTCTGTCCTTTTGAAGTCCCGCGGTTACGAAATCCTGTTCACTGTCCCTAGCTCAACAAGATATTGTATTTCCTAAGGTAAAGTATTTTCCAAAAATTGTATTTCCGAAAGTATTTTCCAACAGAAGTAAAGTATTTCCCAAAATTGTATTCCGAAAGTATTTTCCAACAATACCCTTTCCGCAACGAAGGAAAATTTGAGGCCAATTGTAAATTTGACTCAAATTTTCAACCATTAATTATATATATATATATATATATATACCGCGAGGTAACCCCTAACATAACAAAATTAGGAAATGTTCCCATCATCCAATATAGAACCCTCGTTACTTCTCTCGTTACCATCCGCCTACTGCGATACGATTACGGTGATACATTTTTCCTCAAAAATTTTTCATTTATTAATACCTGACACACACTAACTAATTGAAACACGCAGTTCTAACACACATTCTTGGAAAATAATTTCGGAAATACAATTTTTAGGAAATACTTTACTCTAGGAAATACAATATCTTGTTGAGCTAGGGACAGTGAACAGGATGTTGTAACCGCGGGACTTCAAAAGGACAGCGGTGTTCTCAAATTTCGAAGGGACAAGAGGTTGGCCATAAACATCTGTCGAACTCAAGTGGTCAGCGTTTCGGCCAGACTTGCTGGCTCAAGGAAAGCTGGCCCACAACACACACACACACGCACTCACACACACACAGCACAAAAACGCACAACACACATACGTAGGCGCGGGAACGCCCGTACCTCGGGCAAGCGAGAGGCAGCTTCGAAGGGAAGAGGGATCAAGCAGAAAGCCGCATCCTTTCCGTCAATCAGCGCTCTGGAAGGCATCACGCGTGGGGGTGTGTCAGAGAACGCACCAATTACATTTCAGAACCCCGAAACAAGCAGGGCTCCACCAATCATGAGTGAAACACGTGATCTTTGCAAAGAACAGTCTCGAACGTTCTAGAAAAGAAACCAGACGACAGGATATAAGCGGCTGACAAGTACATTCGGGAGGCTTTGTTCGTGGAATCACCGAGAAAAAGGTGTGCGAGATCTGAGGGCACACATAACGTAGCATTCCGGCCGCTGCCGGGATGCATCCTACGTAAGCAGCAAAACGTAATATTTGAGTAAAGTGAACATCGAAGTTTAAGGAAGATAACGGTGGAATCCTGCGATCGTCGAAGTGCTGACGTGTAAGAGCAATCCGCTTGAAACATGTCAGTGGAGCGGCAATGTACGTTAAGGACAGCTCTGTAACTACTCCTCTGGAAACATCCCAAATGTGTCCAACTTCAACACCAAGCTCGCAAATAAATCTTACAAACAAATAATAACTGCACAGTGAAGAAGTTTGCAACGCTTCGAAGCAACAATGAGAACTACAGAAATCAATTACCGTTGGCCCTCAAACGAGCGGAGCTCAAATCAGAGCGCTGGATGAGTGCGTCACCACCGAGGCGGCTTCATGCCGGACATTCCGCCACAACAGCGTCACCCGAAGCAGAGGCTAGAGAAACCCACAAATGGGCTGATCAACTCTACGTGTATTCTCAATCAGCATCGGAAGTGCATTAGGTCATCGCAATCTACATGTTATAGGAAAGTGTCAACGCGAAATTACTGGTTGAAGACTGAAAAATTATCTAGTGAGTGAATTGAATATGAGTTGCAGATAAAACAGTGCGTCCATATCGGCGCGCTATATTTAAAATGCAATGGGTGTCATGTGTTAAATTTATTAGGGTGTTGGATTCATGTTGTGCGTAATGCAAAGTGTTCTCCTCATTTTTGAATACCTTGAGGCGAGCTAGGCTTTGATATAATTTATTACATTTTTACATCGTTTATTTCATGCGTATGGTGACCCATTCATTACGACACGAAGCGTACGCAAAGTGCGATTTGTGTCAGTTGTCTGTCTATGCAGGCAAGGCGTG
Source organism: Morinoia aosen (assembly GCA_030386875.1). Lineage (NCBI taxonomy): Eukaryota > Metazoa > Arthropoda > Malacostraca > Amphipoda > Talitridae > Morinoia > Morinoia aosen. The sequence goes on along the minus strand of CM059574.1, from coordinate 48,260,560 downwards.
GCTTTCTCATTGTGCCGGATTGAATTCTCATGTTGTTGAGATCATGAACATCTTGCATTAGTGCACTGGTGCGCATTTTCATTATATCGTTAAGATATTTCCCTGTGCCTCTTTATCCACGTGTTCTTTAGTAAAATGAAACCCATTTTAATCTTTCAAGTTCTGTCATTTTTACCATGCAAGTTGACTGGATAATCATGAAGTACACACCAAGTAAACACACTGTTGATTTCCAACCATTTCTGTCCAACTCTCTTACTGTGTATTTCATGTCTTTATTTTCTCTTATTCTTTGGCTATTGGGTGTTTAAATTCCTCCTTCGTTACGTGCTTAACCGGCATTGTATCGTGACAGGAGTCCCGCGGTTACGACATCCCGTTCACTGTCCCTAGCTCAACAAGATATTGTACAGGTGAAGCTCCTATAACGGGAGGAATTCGTTCCAGAAAAACACCCGTTGTAGGCGACAAATCCCGTTGTGCAAGCGGCACGTTTACTTTAGTTTACAACACAAAAATCTTTTATAATTGCCTTTAATAGAAAATAGTTTATTGAGCTATGACAACAGTCTGAACGTTGTTCAATGACGGTATTAATTTAAAGACATTTTTCATTATTTATATATTTAAATATATTACATGACTAAAATCGTAACAAATAGTCATTCAGTATACTATAAGAACAGTAAGACTAAGTAATAAGTATCAAATTAAAATAGACGTTGTAGGAGCAAAACATACCCGTTATAACTACCAATAAACTGCGTCCTACCCGTTGTAGGAGAGTCCCGTTCTAAGATCGACCGTTATAAGAGCTTTACCTGTATTTCCTTAAGTAACGTATTTCCCAAAAATTGTACTTCCGAAAGTATTTTACAACAAAAGTAAAGTATTTCCCAAAATTGTATTCCGAAAGTATTATGCAACTCGAGATCAGTTGCATTAGTTTCGGAGGTATATGATGATTTCAATGACAGAGCATCCAGAGATATGTCCCTCAAATGCGGCTCTTAATTCTGTATTCTTCTCATACGTGTTGTTGTCATGGAGACTTCCTCAGGTAACACGTTTGGGGGACGTTACGTTACTTGTTCATGCTAGGTAATTAGGCCCTAAAATATTAGAAGAGGTTTTCAATTCGTAGCTGAAGTTTATGGATACCCTTTCTTATGAATTAATTAGGCGCTAAAATGTTAGAAGATGTGTTCAATTCGTATATATATAGCTGAAGTTTATGAATACCATTTCTTATGAATTACTGAAGACATGAAAATTAAAAGATGTGTTCAATTCATAGAAAAAATTAGAGTTATTTTTTCTTATATAAGTGTTCCCTAGAAATCTGCGCCGATTTCAATTCGTAGCTTTCAACTCAAGAGTGTATTTTCTTACAATTTAATCATACCATTAAATATTGAAAAACGTTTTCACTTCGTAGCTAAACCTCCAAAAAAACTGAAATTTTTTCCAACTCAACCACAACACAACCACAACACAACCACAACACAACCACAACACAACCACAACCCAACTACAACACAACCACAACACAACCCCAACACAACCACAACACAACCACAACACAACCACAACACAATCACAACACAACCACAACACAACCACAATACAACCACAAAGATAAACTTTTTTGACATAGACATCGGTTATTTCAATATTCTTTACGACGGATTTGATAATTATACTTAGAATGTACTGCTATAAAACTCGCCCTACACTTGGAACAAAATAATCGTAAAGATGCAACGAGTGAAAATTGTTTTATTCACTAAAGATGAGCCTCATCGGATTTAAATTAGTCCGTCCCATAATGGCGAACCTAGTATGATCGGATTTGAATTATGACGCAGATGCTGGTATCAGAGACTCTAATTATTTCAAATTATGATGCAAAATTTATGAAAATGTATCTCAAGTTTATTCATATAACAGCCCAAGCCTCGTCAAATAATGACTTGGTTAGATAATGTTCAGCGAAGCTCGTAAATAGTTTTTGTTGACGCCTGAGAAATATGTGTGTCATAATAATATCCACGATTTGAAAGTAAGATTTATGCCTGTGAGGTAGTGGACCTGGTATCACAGATACCTAGTACTTCTTCGTAAGCTTGTTTAGGTAAGAATTTCCATGCATAATGAAAATGAAAGAGACAAGTATGAATATACAACTACATAGCAGCTATATCGGGAGTTGAAGAGCTTGATGTATGAGGTTTTTAATTTATTATTAATAATTAGAAGTAATAACGAATAACTAATAATTTGTTTTTAATACTATACCATTTACAAGTTGATTTGCTCCAAATGAATTTTGATTTGATCCTCGCAAAATTAGAATTGCTCTAAGTGAATTTTAATTTGCACCTCGTGAAAATAGAATTGCCCCAAGTGAAATTTGATTTGCTCTTTTTAAGTTTTTACTCATTACATAAGAATTTTATTGGATTTATAATGTTATTTGAAAGAATCTTAGTGAATTTTTTTTTCTTTGTGAACTGATTTTATTCCAATAATCTATACAAAGATACAGAGTTTTTGCTAAGTATAATTAAAAATAAAAATGTATAATATAATTTTCATTGTATAAACCATTACTCATTATCAAACCATTAGACAAAGGAGTCGTATCTCAGACACTTTGATCAAAGAGGCATCACAGAGATACTGTCACGCTGCACACTGCTGCACATCACGTTGCACCTTGTGTAGCATGCTAACGTCATCAGCAATAAGTGTCCACCTCAACTCAAAACATCTTCATCTTTCAGAAACCAAAACCTTCAAGATGAAGTATAATAATACAAGTGCGCGAGACAGACAAAGAATAATAGAAGCTTTCAACAGTGAAGAGGACTAGAAGAAAGTTGCAAACGCACCTGGAATAAATGTTAAGACTGCATACAGTTGGATGAAAAATAAGCAAGTCATATCTAAGAAGAAAGGAAGAAATAATAAAAGAAATGTCCCGAAATATTGAGGACACCGACAACAGCCATAGAAGAAAATGCTTCGATAACTCTCTCACAACTTCGCAGAAAAGTACAACAAGTTCATGACGTTGATCAAGGAAATCTTATATAAAAATGTTAATGAGGAAATAATTATCAAAACTTGTGCAAACGTTGTAATATCTGCTTACATTTCATTTTGTGATGTTTAGTTATGACATTTCAGCAGTATTATTCTTTTGATAACATATCTGTACTTTTTCATCAAAATGCATTTGTACACGAGTTATCACAAAAATACATATTTATTATTTTTTAATTTAAAAACGCTTTCTATCAATTTTTTTTTCCAATCCCGCTAGAGGTTGCGACCTAAACATGTTCAATGATGATAATAATAATAATGGTTTATTTCATTGGGTGTCATCTACCGAAAGATCGTCGGTAGGAAATAACCCATGGGTAATACAGCTACTGGATGATCGTCAGTTGGTTACCGGTTGAAAATATGATCCCAATACCCAGTACACTATAGAAAATCTCTTTGCTTATGTGCCTTTTACTGATAGATTAAATAATTTAAGAGGTAATCAATTAATTAGGATTTCTGCAAAATTGATTAAAAGGTAATTAATTATTAATTGGGATTAAATAAAATATAAATATTTGCTAACTGATAATAATTAACGATAAGAGCACAAATTTAGCAATCAAGAAATGTTTCAACCAAGGTTCAACCCTGTGGTTAGGGCAATACATAGTATTTTATATTTTTTAAATGCACAAGGAAAAAAATTACGTAATTTTAATATTGTAACTATAACAAACTAAAAAATATTTGGATCGATCGCAAATTAACAAAGGGCAAATCAAATTTCACTTGGAGCAGTTCTACTTTAACGAAGATCAAATCAAAATTTCTTCTGAGCAATTCTAATTTCGCGAGGATAAAATCAAAATTCCTTCTGAGCAATTCTATTTTCACGAGGATCAAATCAAAATTCCTTCTGAGCAATTCTATTTTCACGAGGATCAAATCAAAATTCCTTCTGAGCAATTCTAATTTCGCGAGGATCAAATCAAAATTCCTTCTGAGCAATTCTATTTTCACGAGGATCAAATCAAAATTCCTTCTGAGCAATTCTATTTTCACGAGGATCAAATCAAAATTCCTTCTGAGCAATTCTAATTTCGCGAGGATCAAATCAAAATTCCTTCTGAGCAATTCTATTTTCACGAGGATCAAATCAAAATTCCTTCTGAGCAATTCTATTTTCACGAGGATCAAATCAAAATTCCTTCTGAGCAATTCTATTTTCACGAGGATCAAATTAAAATTCCTTCTGAGCAATTCTAATTTCGCGAGGATCAAATCAAAATTCCTTCTGAGCAATTCTATTTTCACGAGGATCAAATCAAAATTCCTTCTGAGCAATTCTATTTTCACGAGGATCAAATCAAAATTCCTTCTGAGCAATTCTAATTTCGCGAGGATAAAATCAAAATTCCTTCTGAGCAATTCTATTTTCACGAGGATCAAATCAAAATTCCTTCTGAGCAATTCTATTTTCACGAGGATCAAATCAAAATTCCTTCTGAGCAATTCTAATTTCGCGAGGATCAAATCAAAATTCCTTCTGAGCAATTCTATTTTCACGAGGATCAAATCAAAATTCCTTCTGAGCAATTCTATTTTCACGAGGATCAAATCAAAATTCCTTCTGAGCAATTCTATTTTCACGAGGATCAAATCAAAATTCCTTCTGAGCAATTCTAATTTCGCGAGGATAAAATCAAAATTCCTTCTGAGCAATTCTATTTTCACGAGGATCAAATCAAAATTCCTTCTGAGCAATTCTATTTTCACGAGGATCAAATCAAAATTCCTTCTGAGCAATTCTAATTTCGCGAGGATCAAATCAAAATTCCTTCTGAGCAATTCTAATTTCGCGAGGATCAAATCAAAAGTCATTTGGAGCAATTCAATTTGTAAATGGTATAGTTTAAACGCCTTGTCAAAAATTACGGGATTCCGTAATGTTCGGTGAAGCAAATTATTCGAACAATCAGGTCGGGTTAAAGACACGGTCATTTAGCAAATCTCCCTAGTTCCAATATTCTGCTGTGTAAATCTTAAGCAGCCCAGAGACGATCAATTTTATTGTCAATATAATCGACAATAATAAACATTGACAATTTAATTTATCGTCTGTGGACTTGATTGACGACCGTCAATTAATTGACTTAGTGGGAAAAAAAATTTATCAATATATTGAGTTAATGATATTGACAATTAAATTGATCGTCTATGGGCCGCTTAAGACCGTGACAGAGAGACCGACCAACCAACCAACCAAATAGTGGATTGCAATGCTAACCTGTCTACTATTATTACACTCAATGGTTCCTTTTGAAAAAAATGGATGAAATTAAAAAATGAGCGAAGTTCCATCACTCGAGAATATTAACATAAAATCATATAATGAACCCTCAAGCATATTTATTACGGCTGTTTAGAAAGTAAACACACACCATACTTTATTTTTTAAGAAGTTGCACGGACAGCATCTCAAAACAACGCTGATCCCACATTTATCGTTCCTCAGGTAAATAAATAATGTTGCGCCGGAGTTCTGTTTGCTCATTATATGGCGGCGTGGACGTACTTTAGATACTTTTATGAGCATTTCGTGAGGTACAATAGAACGGCTACGGCTGAAATTCAGAATCACCTTTCCACGTGCTTCATTACTGTGCCAAACTTTGCTGCAGCGCTGTGCCTTAAGTGTAAATAAACAGCTGGCAAGCGTTTCGTGACTGTGGACTGTTATGAGTGATACAGAAATGAAGTTTCTAAATTTTAATAAAAAGACTCTTTAATGTATGACTGAGAGGCCTTAACGCATGATATAGAAAGTAAACAAGATTTTAATAGAAAATTTAATACTTTTAATATAAGATAAATTTTATTTCTAGCTATTCAACTAAATCGGTTCTTGGGTCAAATTATCCGTGAGAGTTTAGGTCTGCTTCAAATGATATCGTGTTACTTGAGGATCGACTCGAGTAAATAGTTGAAATGTCGGGTGGAAGTGGAAGTAAAAATTTACAAAATAACCACCATTATATAAATTTATGCTCCAAGGGTCAGACCAATTCAGTGTTGTCATTTTCGGCCTGACCTTCTGTCGTTCGCACACAAAGAAGTAGACTTCCAGCCTCTCCGCTCAGAAAGCAGCAGTTCACGCCCAACCATCAGCATCATAACATTCAACGTGACCTCCTCTGTGCTTACTTCATTTGATGAGCCCTTCCTTGCCATTTTCAAGCCACTTAAGTTAGCATCACCATGGCGGGGTAAGAAGAAACCGCTCCTTGGGCTGGCGGCTGCGGTGGGCACCACGACCGCACACGGTACTGCGATGGGGTGCCGCTCGGTGATGCGGGGCTGCCGTGTCTTGTGGGTTGCTCTGCTGCAGGCCCCTAGAGCTATCCTGAGCTGTTGGCCGCCTGGACAACCTACGTTGACATCGCGCCGATGGCGCCCTCGTGGACTTCTGGGCACGGTAGAGGAAATGAGGTAGGGTCATTTCTATGAGAGAAAATACACCTCCTCCTGTTCGGCTAGCCAATAGAAAGGCTTTATTTCAAACAAACTTTATGACGTCACCAAAATGCCATGTCGTTAGGCCAATAGTGGAGCCAGATTTAGGGGTAGCAGTGCTACCAGATGCAATATGAGCGCTGCTATTGGTTCGTTGCCGTGACGTCAGCAAAACCACACCGTCAACGAAAAACCTGGTTTGAACCTACATTGTTTCCTCTACCGTACTTCTGACAGACCATCGCAACGGAGACTGCAGGACCAAATCACTTACAAGGTGGGTCGCAGTGACATATAGCGCTGTGTTCGGTCGACCCTCTGTAGCGAATCTTCCATCCTAGATGTCGGTTCACCACTCCATCCCTACTATAAATTCAGTGTTTGTCGTTGCGGGGTTCGGGGGTCTCTATGGAGGGAAGGGGTTGAGGTCGAATAAAATATTGATAATCTATAATTGTAATCATTGCTAAATTATTACCGGTCTCTGAATGCAAGTAACAATGAAGTATTTGTTAGATTATTGATAATCTCTAAATGTAAGTATTGTTAAATTATTACTAATCTCTATGTGGAAGAACAGCTAAAATATTGCTAGTCTACTAAATTAAATACTGCTAAATTATTGCTGTTCTATTAAATCAAGTAATGCCTAAAAATTGGTAATTGATCATCTTCCTTTAAAAATCACCTATAGTGGAATAATAACTTAGTTTTTCAGCTCAAAACTATCCGCTTCCTTGGCACCTTGGTTGACCAAATTATTTGTCCACAGCCCGATGTCGACCTCCCAACTCGTGTGTGCCGGTGGGCCGGCCGTGGTCCTGCGCTGCCAAACCCTCATGGCTTGGTTCCCCACGACTGGCGAGGGGCAGTTGTGCTGCCGGTGTGAATTCATAACTTAACTAGAAACAATAGTAAATTAATTTGCAATGGTGTCGGTAACTTCCTTCACCCGCCGTCATTTTCGGTTAAAAATACAGTACTGTTTTACTGACTACCGATGGCTTTCATGGGTGAGAAATTTATTACAGGTAAAAATATGTTTTTTCTGAAGTTCGTCAAGAGAAAAATTGAAAATGACGTAACATCACTTAACTGAAAGCACCCAACATCTGAGAATCCGACCAGGCTACCTGATGATAGTAAGTGATTTTACGTCGAAATATGTCTGAAAAAACAAGCCTGGAAAATTTGGTATGTAATAAAAGCCAATCTCGAGGTTTTAGAATAGAACTTCCCATTCCCTAAGTTTCACTCAATTATTTATGTAATTCGTTTATTTATGTAACAAATCACCACTGTCTGGCTTCCTCAAGGTACTATTTCAGCCCCGATTCGAAAAGTTCACGTGTTTTACCATTGAGTTCAATTTATAATCTATAACCTTGTGTTATATCTTGCATTTAATTATAGTCTATCAAGGAGCTCAATTTATAGCGTATAGCCTAATATTTTAGAACGCAATTCAGTTTGTAATCTTTAACCTAATGTTTAGCATGATATTTAATCTATGATTTATTTATTTATGTTTTTTTTGAAGTCTATAATGTCTTAAGTAAGCCTCTTAAGTCTTATATATATTTAAGGTCTATAACTCAATCTTTTAGATGACGTTCATTTTATTATCTGTAACCTAATGTTCTATTATTGCGTTTTTCATTTTGACACATGTAGTGTTTTCAGAGCATCCTAAAACGCTTAGAAGTCGTTCCATTTCCTGAGTTTTGTCATTTTTTATGTATTGCCATTTTTACTTTTTACCACTTTTAAGTTTTACCATTTGTTAAGCTTTATCATTTTTTAAGTTGTACCAGTTTTTTAGTTTTCCCATTTTTCAAGCTTTACCATTTTTTCAGTTTTACCATTTTTAACTTTAACCATTTTGTTAGTACTCGTATTACCATTTTTAACTCCGCGTACGTAAATGTTGATGTTGACTCTCACCAAGAGCTCAATCAGAGACGATTCCCTTCCATTGCAGCCGACAAAAACTTTTCCTTTTATTCCGGCTGTTTTTTTTTTTGCTATACCTGTTAAAAAAGTTTTTTCTGCGTGTGTATGAAGTTTTTTTTCGTGACTTTCACCTCTCTGCAAATGGCGTAAAAGCGAACATAATGGGTTTGAATAATGTTTCCTTGTGGAAGAAACGTCGTTTTTCGATACACAAATTCTATTGTACGAAACTTTTATCAGGAAAAGACAAATTCAGGACAAAGTCTATTTTATCAAGAAGAGAATTATTTCGTCTGATTCGTTCATTTTGCGAGACGCATTACTTTCATTTTGATATTTCTATTTTGCTAAAAATGATACTTAAATTTCAGTTTTTTAACTTTATTTTACAATTTCTATTCAAATTTTTTATGAGTAAGCTTTGGTTTCATTGCTCTTGAAACTCATCTCAGTTATTCATTCCATTTTTTAGGGGATTTATGGCTTGAAAAGTTCAAATTCAGAGACATTTCATAAAGGATATCAGTAACAAGCTAACCGACGTGATACATTTTCTCCTTGATCTGCGATGTCCATAAATAATGGATTGTCTATTAGACTTAAGGAATGTCCATAAGACTTAAGGAATGTCCATATGATTTAAGGAATGTCTATATGACTTAAGGAATGTCCATATGATTTAAGGAATGTCTATATGACTTAAGGAATCTCCATATGATTTAAGGAATGTCTATATGACTTAAGGAATGTCCATAAGACTTAAGGAAAGCCCATATGTTTTAAGGAATGTCTATTTGACTTTAAGGAATGTCCATAAGACTAAAGGAATGTCAATAAGATTCTAGGAATGTCCACAAGATTTTAGGAATGTCCGTGAGATATAAGAATTGAAAGTCTTGAGTGACATAATAAGCTCTGAGCAGTGAACTCTTCGTGTAACTTCATCAACGTGTAAAAATAAAACTGAGTAGGAATGAAAAGAGAAATTGAATTTCAGTTATACCAGCTCTGAATAATTTCTGTCAAACAAGCTCTGAATAATTTCGGCTAAACAAGCTATGGATAATTCCTTTCAAACAAGCTCTGAATGAAATCAGCAAAACAGCTCTAAATAATGTCTGTGAAAAAAGCTATAAATAATACCAGCCAAACAAGTTATAAATAATATCAGCAAAACAAGCTATAAATAATTTCTGCCAAACAAGCTATAAATAATTTCGGCCAAACAAGCTATAAATATTTTCTATCAGAAAAAAACGAGCTCTGGATAATTTCAGCCACATAAGCTATGAATAATTTCTGTCAAAAAAGCTCTGTATAATTTCAGTTCAGGGTGTTGCATGGTGTGCTTTTTCTTCATTAGAAAATAAGACAGAGGGTATTAAATTTTTGCGTACCTGATGAAAACATGCTAAGGTAATTCAAAAGTGGTATTCCGCCTTAGTTTTTTTGATCAGTGCGTGAGTATTTCACATACATAGAATACTTCTGTAACATTTAAAGAAGTGATCAAAGATATTTTAATTTCCTAGCAAAAATTTCGATTACTAGTCCAAAGTTCGCATTGTGATCATTCAATCTTCATTACCATATTGAAAATCATTTGTCTCCATAAATGTAACTTTCAATGGAGGATTATTTGTACTCATGCCACTGATTATGAGCAGAAATTTAATGATGTCACGATGTTATGTAACTCACCTATTAAAATTTGTGCATATTACTTGTTCCAGTACGTTTCACTGATTTTGCTCATCCGGAATTTAGAAGAGACGATATCAGTCTGCTTTCTTTCGAAAGAGGATCTCTTGTGAGTACCAGTAACAAGTACAAACCAATAATTTTTATTACCGCATGAAAATTAGCGTGAAAAAAATAAATTTCTGTCAAGAATGGTACGCAGGGAAGAATCATTTTTTCTCCGCATTTAGCTCACGGTAGCGAATAAATCTCGAGTGAGTCCGTGTCATAGACGCACAGGTGTTGGAAGTAACGACCACTTCAGTTTGGAGTGATGCATATAAAGCCAGGGTGTGTTGCCCTGAAAGATGGATTGCGCCATCCGTTACCTTGAGCCAAAATAAACTGGGCGCTTTTGTGTAGCAAAAATAAACTGAACAGCCCCCTCCGACGAGGAAAAACGGTTCACGGCAGCAAAGCGCGGTCTCTGCTCCACTTATTTTAACCTCGGAAAAATGTCGCTTCGTCTGCAAAAAACACACGAGCTTTACGGATTGAAATGATCAAACAAACACAAGAGGGAAGCTCGAAATGCGGACACTTTCAAATCCCTGCTTGCTTGCGCGCAGAAATATTTCAACTGGATTCAATTTGAAGCTTTCGGCGCGAGTCAGGAGTTGTGACGACTTTTTTGCTTCAGAAATTTGCTGTTTCGCTTTTAGCGACTATGTTAGCATAACGTTCACGTTGTGCTTTTAGTGTCTCGAGCCTGCTCACATCAAAAAGATTACATGTATTTATAACCAACATGACAGTTGATAGTTTAATATCGGATGCATTTTTACATGAGTTTTTAATTATAGAATTTAAAAATTTCTGCTGCACGCCTCATTTATGTTGAGAAGTTGAAGTAAATTGGGTACATGTGTTGATCACGTTCCTCTATTTTACTGTTGTTAGTAATGGGAATAAAATAACTCTCGCATTTACATATTTTTTCTTTGTTCCATGCAAGTGAGGAGGAACCTCGGCATCGTTACCCGGTATTTCAAACCAGTGAACTAAAATGAAAAAACATTGAGTGTTGATGCCTTTCCCCACTCTGTGCAAGTTGAAAGTTATTTTCATGAGAATAATTTTCAAGTCTATATAAATAATAAATATGAAAATGATAAGTATGAATAATGAATATTAAAGTAAAATTTCAATGAATGGAGATGACGTTTTTCCACCCCAGTTTTCCAGCTAATATTCATGGAACAGTGACTCTTTCCCCCAAAAAGTCAACTTGAGTGATAAAAACGATATAAATGAGTTGAAAGAGCTTGTTTACGAACATGATAAACCAAGTAACTATTTGCTCATGTCTCTCACAAATGTATACCCTCTCGATATTTCAAAATAGTTCTATAAAAATTAATATACGAATAACAAAGGGCAAATTTAGACCCACCAAAATAACCATTTAATTATTTTATTGTCATAACAAAGCGCAGAAAATGTGCGCAATATTTTACATGTAGAGGAAAAAAATGGTAAAACACAAAAAACAAAGAGCAGTGCGTTAACAAGTATGACACAAGGTATCATCGTAAAATATTATACATGGTAAATCCTGAGCCCTCATGATGGAAGGTATGAAAAAACCACTTTCACAGAAAGTCCTGTGGTATTCACCTCATGAAACACGTAACAAATTTACTAGTTTGCTATGCAGTTAAAAAAGGTTGCCATTGAGTTCATTTTAATGACATCACGGACTCTGACGAGTCTCAAAAAACAGCCTGTGTTTTTTCTGATTCTTTAATGGAAAACTCAGTTTGCCTGTGTTTCATTTTGTACATTCTTTAGTAATATTTAAAATATTTTCATACTTTCAGTCATCTTGCAGTGGATAAAATGTACAGAAGAATATATTTTGATCGTTTCTCTCAATAAAAAAATTAACTCCTGAAACGGCTATTCTACACCTCGGATGGTTTGTCTTTCAATTAAGGACCTTTATATCAAGAAATTTTTCAAATACTATATGTTGCATTAAATTTATGCATAATTTTTATCTTAAACAAACAGTTTTTTTTCCTCTCTTGATTTGGGGGTGATTCTGGCTCCTCTGAGATGAGAGACAGACTCCTCTGATTCTTGGGCAGCAGAATTTAATTTTTATAATTTATGAAAAGGAGAATTGGACTCCTCTGATGCTCATAATCGATTGTCAGATTCCCCAGGGTCAGTGAAATGATTGCAGATTCCTTTGGTTGTCTAACATGGGAATCAGACTCCTTTAATTATCTAAAAAAGAATCATACTCATCAATTCACTGAAATAAGAATCAGACTCCTTTAATTCTTTAAAGCGAAAATGAATTTCATCCTATTCCCTGTAATGCGAGTCAGACTCCTGCGATTCTCTAAAATGAATCAGACTCTTCAGATTCTTCAAAATTTATCTGATTCTTTGCTACACGACTACTGCTTTGGATGTAAATATCTTTCAGGGAAAGAGTTATTTTCTGCATGCAGCTATAGTGATCACCAATTTGTAAAAATATTTTTTATGCATGCATAAACATGTTTATATCTGTGTTACATTCACGTAATATCAGATATATATTGAAAATTTCCCATAAGAATTACATAATGAGAAGAATTACGGTCAAAAAGGTACAATTACTCTTTCATAAATCAGAAATATTTATTCACCTGAAAAGATTCATGTTTTACCTTGTGTGAATTTTGAAGGTTTCAACCGAAACTTTATCCGTAGCCCGACTTAAATTTCTTCAAAAGAAATAAAACCACAAACGATGAAATAAAATTCATATTGATGGGCATTCAGACTAGCGCGCATAGTTTCGAATATTACAATTCATTTTCAATGAATGCTTGAAACAAAATCAGAAAACACATTAAAAAGACTTACAATTGTAAGTCTTTTTAATGTGCTTTCTTATTTTGTTTCAAGCATTCATTGAAAATGAATTGTAATATTCGAAACTATGCGTGCTTGTCTGAATGCCCATCAATATGAATTTTATTTCATCGTTTGTGGTTTTATTTCTTTTAAAGATACGTTTTCCAAAGAGTGTGCCTATTAGTGACTTAAATTTCATCTCTTGAAATTTGTTTTCCTGCAAAAGTTTTGATTAATTTCTAGTGCTGAACCTTCCCTGTTTTTTGTATAAGTATTTATTTCCTAAATTCCTCTCTTCATTTACGTTAACAAATCTGTTTGTGCCGAAAAAACTCGCCTTTAATTTAAGAAAAATTTCCGGAGAGAACGTAGCTCCATACCCGCAAGTACCCAACTTCTGAGGGTCGAAAAAGAAAATAAATCTTGACCTGCAGGAAATCATTTCACGGAAAACATATCTCCCAGCAAGCATCTTCGCGCCTTTGCTGCAAAAAAAAAACCTTTCTCTGATTCAACAAAACTTGCGAGCGTATCTCTTCGGTCAGATCTCCAGGGAACTTTGTGTCCTCAAAGCTAAGGATTTAACGACGAACAAATGCTGGAATCAATTCTTTAGGCGATGGACAATAAATCTGGGAGGCTGAGCGCCATTTGTTGCGGCCGGTGACAATACTCGAAGTCTTGCGTCATTAAAGAGCGGTTGCAGGCTCGAAACTGACCGACTAGATTTATGGAGGCACTTCTAGGATTAATGTCTTCCTTTAAATAGGACAATCTGGCCTCTTCCGGGGCATGATTGAGGGAACTACGACGAAGCACACAACACAGTTGGTTCCATTTGCGGCGTAGTTCCATTTGCTTACTCAGAATTAGCGGGGAAATGGATTTTACTATTTCAGGATTGAAGCTAACTACTTTAGTGACGTTGTGACGTTTGGTCCTCCAATAATGACTTTCGTGACATGATGTTTGGTGCTCCAATAATAACTTTCGTGACATGACGTTTGGTCCTCCAATAATAACTTTCGTGACATGACGTTTGGTCCTCCAATAATAACTTTCGTGACATGACGTTTGGTCCTCCAATAATGACTTTCGTGACATGACGTTTGGTCCTCCAATAATAACTTTCGTGACATGACGTTTGGTCCTCCAATAATAACTTTCGTGACATGACGTTTGGTCTTCCAATAATAACTTTCGTGACATGACGTTTGGTCCTCCAATAATAACTTTCGTGACATGACGTTTGGTCCTCCAATAATAACTTTCGTGACATGACGTTTGGTCCTCCAATAATAACTTTCGTGACATGACGTTTGGTCCTCCAATAATAACTTTCGTGACATGACGTTTGGTCCTCCAATAATAACTTTCGTGACATGACGTTTGGTCCTCCAATAATGACTTTCGTGACATGATGTTTGGTCCTCCAATAATAACTTTCGTGACATGACGTTTGGTCCTACAATAATAACTTTAGTGACATGACGTTTTGTCCTCCAACAATAACTTTAGTGACATAACGTTTGGTCCTCCAATAATAACTTTCGTGACATAACGTTTGGTTCTCCAATAGTAACTTTCGTGACATAACTCCTCCAATAACAACTTTAGTGCTATTATAATGCTTGGTATCCCAATAAAAACTAAATTGATGCCATGGCGTTCATTTCTCCAATAATTATTTTAGTAACTCTATAAAGTTTAGTCCTCCAATAATAACTTTAAGTACTTTATGATGCTTGGTCTTCCAATAATAACTTTAGTGCTGCTATAACGTTTGGTGTCCCAATTATAATTCTAATGAAGGCATGCCTTTCAGTCCTCCAATAATAACTTTAGTTCTTCTATGACGTTTAGTCTTCCAATAATAACTTTAATTACTCTATGACATTTAGTCTTCCAATAATAACTTCAATTACTCTATGACGTTTAGTCATCCGATAATAACTTTATTTACCCCAGGATGTTTGGTCCTGAAATGCATCACAAAATCCCGTGTGAGCAGATACGCCACAGAGTCTTTTCTTGGCTTTGTTTTGTTCAGTTTGAGGTTCATGTTTTATAAAAGAGGCTTTTGCAGTAATGCCGCTCTGTACAGTTCATACAGAAGTTGTTGCTCCTACATAATTAAATCGAGCGATGTGTCTGGTGGAAATCTATGAGCTGTAGATTACGTTCCCAAAACTTAACTTTGTATGAGAAACTTGTGTTAACATTTCCCAAGTACGTCCAAGTATGTATACATTTTAACAAATCCGAGCTAACTTTTTTATTACATAGACTCTCCGTAGCATAGAAACGGGAGCAGAAAGTTCATAAGACACCATTCCAAACTCTAGCAACAAAATCTACATTTCTTTTGGGCCATGAACAGTCAAGTTACGGATCTGGGGCCGAACTGCCTAAAATTAGGGGCTTATACAATGGCATGACGTTGTTCTCTTGGATGTTCTCGGCTCAATTCCTTAACTTTTACGACCACAGTTACGAAGGAAGAACACGGCTAGGCACTTTGGGGGCAGAAAATGGATGCGGAGAAATTTGTCGCATTAAGGGTCATTTTCATTGTTGCATACCATTTGTAGTTCAGGAAAACATTAATTTTGGGTTAATTAAGAGTTAATTGAGAAAAAGAGTTAATTTTGATGCCCGTCAGCGTGTGTAATGTACGCCAAAAGCTGTTTTACAGTTAACTTTGGATGCGCAGTGATGTTCGAAAATCATATACGCAGGGGGTGTGAATGTTGTTAATGTAATTATAATTATATCAGGGCTCGACGATCGTCGATATGCACAAGATGACAGTCACGCACCACGCCTGTTAAATAGCTTTCGCCAAACTGACTTTAAATAGGTTATTTCAGGTTGGTTATTTCTGGTCATATAGGGTTATTCATTTGAGGTCATTTCAAGTTATTTAAGAAAAGTTATTTTTGCTTATCAAAAATATTGAATTTCTCGCGGGCCTGAATTTTCTTTTAATCGTATAGGTAATTTGATGACAGAGTGTGTGGTTACAATTGGCATCATTTCTTCACTTAGTGGAATTCAGTGAGTTTTCAGCACTGGGAAAATTTTATTTTCCGTTAGTAATTTTTGGGTCATTATTTCCGAGTTTGTGAAATTGTTTTTGAGATTGTAGGGGGATCAGAGGCAAATAATTGCAATTACATTGATAATAATGAAACTTAAATGGGCTTGCAATCATCAAGTGGTAATTTCTGCCCGACTGTTTAGAAGATGCGAAAAAACTTCTAACATTTCTTTGATTCTGAACATTTATGTGCGATGCTATGAACGTACCGCAAAATGAAAGAATTTGCCTTGACCTTGAAGGAACTTTCTCACGATTGCTTTAAAATCTTAGCAACAGCTGAGTGATTTCTTTCGTCTTGCGCTCTACAGTGATCGTCCAACCTCAGTTTTCATTTGAAAGCTTAATTAAGAACATTTTTACCTACATTTACCTAGTATAACAACACGCTGCAATTCATTACCAAATTTATGCACTGTAAGAACATAAAAAAACGGTGTAGAAAAACAGGAATCTCAGATCAATGAGAATTGTTTTAAGCCCTCCATTAGCAGCTCTTCCCTTCACGGAGAGCTGGTGCCGCTGATATATTTAATGGTTTGAGCGGCAATTTATGCCTATCCTAAAGGCCATTACTGCAGAACAATGGTGCATATTTAGCACAACCGTCACTGCAAAAGAGTCATATTTTCATGTATGCGATGCCTGAGCTGAATTCTATAACAGTTTTCTCAAAGCCTTTCACTCCAAAGCTATTCTTCTGTCGTAATATAGTAAAACCTCAGGTGATAAAATGGTGAGGTCTCTGGAAATAGTACCGAGTGTCCCAGAAAAATGTCCCCGACTTTTTAACTGATTATATCTTCGCTTTAGGTTAACATATTTGAATTGTCTATTGTTCACAATGTAGGAAATATTGTTTCCTTCTCGAATAATTTGAGTTTTTGAAAATTGGTTGAGCAACAATTTTACAATGATCGATTTAATGAAAGGGGTGAAAATTAATATATTCTTCTGAAATGTGGCCATAGAAGCATCGTAGCTTGGACTGCTCACTAATATTGCTAACTTATAACTACTAATTGACTTATACCCACTGACAACTAATATAGTCGACTTAAACAAACTACCCGCTAATATTGTTGCTTATATCCACTGCCCACTGTATTGTTGACTTATATTCTCGCATCTTCCAAATTCTTCAAGCTAGAAATACATGCGGAGTGTAGTATGATAAAATCAGAGGTAGGCGAGTTGAAAAATTACTCAGATCTGCGATACCGAAAAAATGGTAGTTGGAAGTTTTTTTTTTTAAATAGAATGACCAGAATTTACAAATGCAGCAGCAACCCAGCCATTGTTATTGTGGTTTTGTTCTATGAGCGTTAAATATTTACAATTTTTTCACGCCATTGAGTAATATTGCCGGACAGTTTAAAGAACTTATTATTTTCTCGAGAAAATGGAGTTTTGCTGAACAATTTTGTATTCATCTTTTGCCTAGAATATACTAGTATACTAGATTTACTTCTAGTATAGTATATTAGAATAATATAATAACTAAGATACACTTTTTAAAGATATATTACGGAAGTTTCGCTGTCGTTCGCCATGTACAAAGGTTATTGTATAAAAGGTATTTGTGGAGATGTTGATGACAAACTGAGCGTTTGTAAGGAGCCAAATACCTCGCTGTATTAATTGTGTACCTGTGTTAATTTCAACACTGTATTAGTGTTAATTCAAGTACTGTTTACTTTTATGCATAACTGTGCTTTACCTTGTTTTTTTAGCTGATGGTGGGACTTATGCCTAAACGTTCATGTAAATACTAAGGATCTCACTGTTCACTTTCAGCTTCGTTATAAATTTTCGTTATCGCCAAATAAAAGAACAGCTTCAACAAGTAACTCCGGGTCCAAGTTTTGACTTAACTATTAAGTAATGAGTAGACAAAAATTTCAAGACCTTGCTTATGGAAGTCTAACTTGTGAGTTTATTTAGGGCAATCCAGTGGTTTCGATTTAACAAATACGTTATGGCTAGGCAAAAATTTCAAGACCTTGCTTACGAAAGAACTCTAACTCATGATTTTATTGAGGCCAATCCAGCGGCCTGATTAGTGTGAGCTGGGCCCCTTGGAAGCCTCGGGAAAACTGCCGATCTTTTCATTGTCAGGCTTGATGAGATGAGAAGAATAAGGATGTCAGCAAGATTTACGAGCTGAATTCTTCTGCTCAAGAGAATCACGCAAAAAAAGGCTTTTATCCAGATTTTTCTTCGAACAATTAGAGAGTCTTGGAATTTGCTAAGTCGTCTTGATAAAACTTATGGGTCTTTGAGTTCTTATTTTTTCCTTCGTAATGGGTTATATCAGACCTGAGCTGGAAGTTTTCGCATGCCCTCATCTTTTGAAGGATTGGCCATTCTTTTCAGCATGAGTTTTCTCGGACAACGAATATTGTTACTTACTGTGAGGAGCCGTGGTTGATATATTGGTCTTTTTCGAGTTGAAGTTACAAGTACCGTCCTCGTACTGCAGGCTTCATAAAAATATTCATGTGGGCAAAAAACAAAAAAAAATATTTATAAAATTTCGACATTTCAATAACAAAACGAGTAGAAATGACTGCATGGTTTCAATACTGTTGATATTTTGAAAAATTCAACAAAATTCCATTTTTAGCAACGTATTATACGCATTTACAACCTCATTAATATAGAAATTTTACGGCAGGTTTCGAATCAAACTCATTCATTATCGCGAATAAATATTCGAACACAAGAATGAAATGAATATTGTGATGGAAAATGAATAGAACATAGTTTTTTACAAATCTGTATTAGGTACATCACTCACTATAAGGCTAAACAGAGTAAGATTCATTTCCACTAACACAACATCCACTGGAGTACAATTCATGTTGATTCTTAAACAATATTATTCACGCAAAACATATTTCACATGGTTCAACATCCAGATAAATATCCTGTACACGCATTTCACTCTTTCATGTTATTAACAGTTCATATTTGCTTAATTTAAAAATGGAAATCCAAAAAGAATTAAATTCTCAAAATATTATTATTGTTACTCTATAATAAATTACCTTCACAATTACAGAGCACGCATACCGCGGAAAAGTTACTTCGCCATTTTTTCAAATTCCAAAATAATTATCAACACTCGTTTTTTCAGTGGTACTTTCGCTGTTTATTTTAGTTATTTTGAATTAATTAAAAAAACTAAATAAATGATGAGATAAACCTGTAACACGAATAAATTACAATATTGTTATAACTAAATATGCACAAAGCACAGAATAAAAGTCAAAATCAAAGAAAAAATTCCCTACAGAGCAAAGGCCAAAATCAAGAAAACAATTCCCAACAGAATAAAGGCCGAAATCAAGGAAACAATTCCCTACAGAGCAAAGGCCAAAACCAAGAAAACAATTCCCAACAGAATAAAGGCCAAAATCAAGGGAACAATTCCCAACAGAATAAAGGCCAAAATCAAGGGAACAATTCCCAATAGAATAAAGGCCAAAATCAAGGGAACAATTCCCCACAGAATAAAGGCCAAAATCAAGGGAACAATTCCCAACAGAATAAAGGCCAAAATCAAGGGAACAATTCCCAACAGAATAAAGGCCAAAATCAAGGGAACAATTCCCAATAGAATATAGGCCAAAATCAAGGGAAAAATTCCCAACAGAATGAAGGCCAAAATCAAGGGAACAATTCCCAACAGAATAAAGGCCAAAATCAAGGGAACAATTCCCAACAGAATAAAGGCCAGAATCAAGGGAACAATTCCCAACAGAATAAAGGCCAGAATCAAGGGAACAATTCCCAACAGAATAAAGGCCAAAATCAAGGGAACAATTCCCAACAGAATAAAGGCCAAAATCAAGGGAACAATTCCCAATAGAATAAAGGCCAAAATCAAGGGAACAATTCCCCACAGAATAAAGGCCAAAATCAAGGGAACAATTCCCAACAGAATAAAGGCCAAAATCAAGGGAACAATTCCCAACAGAATAAAGGCCAAAATCAAGGGAACAATTCCCAATAGAATATAGGCCAAAATCAAGGGAAAAATTCCCAACAGAATGAAGGCCAAAATCAAGGGAACAATTCCCAACAGAATAAAGGCCAAAATCAAGGGAACAATTCCCAACAGAATAAAGGCCAGAATCAAGGGAACAATTCCCAACAGAATAAAGGCCAGAATCAAGGGAACAATTCCCAACAGAATAAAGGCCAAAATCAAGGGAACAATTCCCAACAGAATAAAGGCCAAAATCAAGGGAACAATTCCCAACAGAATAAAGGCCAAAATCAAGGGAACAATTCCCAACAGAATAAAGGCCAGAATCAGGGGAACAATTCCCAACAGAATAAAGGCCAAAATCAAGGGAACAATTCCCAACAGAATAAAGGCCAAAATCAAGGGAACAATTCCCAACAGAATAAAGGCCAGAATCAAGGGAACAATTCCCAACAGAATAAAGGCCAGAATCAAGGGAACAATTCCCAACAGAATAAAGGCCAAAATCAAGGGAACAATTCCCAACAGAATAAAGGCCAAAATCAAGGGAACAATTCCCAACAGAATAAAGGCCAAAATCAAGGGAACAATTCCCAACAGAATAAAGGCCAGAATCAAGGGAACAATTCCCAACAGAATAAAGGCCAAAATCAAGGGAACAATTCCCAACAGAATAAAGGCCAGGATCAGGGGAACAATTCCCAACAGAATAAAGGCCAAAATCAAAGGAACAATTCACAACAGAATAAAGGCCAAAATCAAGGGAAAAATTCCCAACAGAATAAAGGCCAGAATCAAGGGAACAATTCCCAACAGAATAAAGGCCAGAATCAAGGGAACAATTCCCAACAGAATAAAGGCCAAAATCAAGGGAACAATTCCCAACAGAATAAAGGCCAAAATCAAGGGAACAATTCCCAACAGAATAAAGGCCAAAACCAAGAAAACAATTCCCAACAGAATAAAGGCCAAAATCAAGGGAACAATTCCCAACAGAATAAAGGCCAAAATCAAGGGAACAATTCCCAACAGAATAAAGGCCAGAATCAAGGGAACAATTCCCAACAGAATAAAGGCCAAAATCAAGGGAACAATTCCCAACAGAATAAAGGCCAGAATCAGGGGAACAATTCCCAACAGAATAAAGGCCAGAATCAAGGGAACAATTCCCAACAGAATAAAGGCCAAAATCAAGGGAACAATTCCCAACAGAATAAAGGCCAAAATCAAGGGAACAATTCCCAACAGAATAAAGGCCAAAACCAAGAAAACAATTCCCAACAGAATAAAGGCCAAAATCAAGGGAACAATTCCCAACAGAATAAAAGCCAAAATCAAGGGAACAATTCCCAACAGAATAAAGGCCAAAATCAAGGGAACAATTCCCAACAGAATAAAGGCCAAAACCAAGAAAACAATTCCCAACAGAATAAAGGCCAAAATCAAGGGAACAATTCCCAACAGAATAAAGGCCAGAATCAGGGGAACAATTCCCAACAGAATAAAGGCCAGAATCAAGGGAACAATTCCCAACAGAATAAAGGCCAAAATCAAGGGAACAATTCCCAACAGAATAAAGGCCAAAATCAAGGGAACAATTCCCAACAGAATAAAGGCCAAAACCAAGAAAACAATTCCCAACAGAATAAAGGCCAAAATCAAGGGAACAATTCCCAACAGAATAAAGGCCAAAATCAAGGGAACAATTCCCAACAGAATAAAGGCCAAAATCGAGGGAACAATTCCCAACAGAATAAAGGCCAGAATCAAGGGAACAATTCCCAACAGAATAAAGGCCAAAATCAAGGGAACAATTCCCAACAGAATAAAGGCCAGAATCAAGGGAACAATTCCCAACAGAATAAAGGCCAAAATAAAGGGAACAATTCCCAACAGAATAAAGGCCAAAATCAAGGGAACAATTCCCAACAGAATAAAGGCCAAAACCAAGAAAACAATTCCCAACAGAATAAAGGCCAAAATCAAGGGAACAATTCCCAACAGAATAAAGGCCAAAATCAAGGGAACAATTCCCAACAGAATAAAGGCCAAAATCAAGGGAACAATTCCCAACAGAATAAAGGCCAGAATCAAGGGAACAATTCCCAACAGAATAAAGGCCAAAATCAAGGGAACAATTCCCAACAGAATAAAGGCCAAAATCAAGGGAACAATTCCCAACAGAATAAAGGCCAAAACCAAGAAAACAATTCCCAACAGAATATAGGCCAAAATCAAGGGAACAATTCCCAACAGAATAAAGGCCAAAATCAAGGGAACAATTCCCAACAGAATAAAGGCCAAAATCAAGGGAACAATTCCCAACAGAATAAAGGCCAGAATCAAGGGAACAATTCCCATTGAGGGTCGCAACATTCACAGCAAATTCATGCAAACTCAGACGAGTAAATCGAATTTCAAGAGGAAGAAATATTTTTCGATCTGTAATTTACGATACTTGTTAAATATATACACTATTTACATACATTTTATTTGGAAAAGATTTCTATATTGGAAGTACAAATTCTGTCAAGTTCTTTGCATCATCATCAAGAGACAAGTTGGAATGCTGCTTAAACTGTGTAAAGTGAAATCATTACTAAAATAAACAGTTTCATCTCATCAACATTTTAAATTTATATGCTTACATATTTAAATAATAGTTATTGTTGTGTATTATACATTTATTTTACAAGATCACTTGGTTTCACAAAAGCATAAATCCTCGACGTTCATGGGAAAATGTTCTCATTGCTTTATAAAAATTAATAATGCTTGTTTTTTTGTACACAACTCTATATTATACAAAAATATTTCTCAAAGTCACCAACACTGAAAATATATTTTCCATTTATTCAACTTTCGAAGAAATTCATTTGAAGCTTTAGAAAACATAACTATGCGTTTGCGAATCGAGGAATATCCTTGAAATATCGATAAATTTCCTCGAAGCCTCTGTTATTATTTAAAATTAAGCTTCTCTGACCAGCCGAGGCAAACGGAAATGCGCTCGAAATTTTGAGTGGCTACAAACCTGAGCAGAATTTAATGGAACTAAAATGTCTGCCGTCAAACAACCGCATTCAGATTTTACCTTCTCACATTGAAGTATTTCAGAGTTGGACAAGGAACAACAACTCTAGAGAATGAGTTTACTATGAAAGAACAATTAATGAAGTTATACCTCGGTTTAATTATAATTTTTCCCTGTACATTATCTGTTAGATAAAACTTATTGACAAAATAAGAGAGCCTAACAAGCAATATCAGAAAAAATACATACACCGCTACATTCACAGCTACGGACATGCACGACAGTTAAAGACAACAAACAAACCAACCAAAAATTCTGTAGCCTGGTACAGAAGTCTTTTGTACATTTTCCAGCTTAAAAGTTACCGAAAGAAAACACGTTGATTTCTGTCTCATTTCATGCCTCTAAAATATACAAATATTTGCTTAGAAGTTAATATAACAGCCAAAAAAATACTGAATTCGCTCCTCTCAGTGAACTAGAAATCTTCGACATAAAACGTTCAGGGTATTCATATGTTCCCTCTGAAATCATTCACATCCACTTCGCATGCGACGGAAGTGATAAACAATTGTGTGTATAATTTCAAAGCTGGTTAACGAAATTATGTTTATCCTCCCAAAACGCCTGCTTAAAGTTATGGTAGTTTCGACATTTATTTCGGCAAATCGAGGAAAGATCGATTTTAATTTTCCGTCTACCACCTACCAGTTCCATCTTTTCTAGCACCAACCAGTTTCTTTTTTCGTCTAGCACCTCCCAATTTCTCATTCGCTGATCAGCACCCTTCAGTTCCTTCTTCACAGACCTTGCTGATGAATATTAATATTGTGGAGTCCTCGTCTTCTGAAAAGCTAAAACTATGGTAAAGTCATGTACATAAATTATTAGCACCGAGCCGAGACCTTGCTGATTGTTTTCTAAACGATCATGTATTTCTTCCCCGAGGAGACTCGTCTATTTCTCTCTAACGGAGATGGGTGCTGAATAGGGAATCAAATGTTTAAAGAAAGAACGGATAAAATTGTAATCAACTAAAAATCCATTGAAACATACCTAAAACATGTTAACAGTGATGCAATGATATTTAAACATGCCCTAAAAGAAGTTAAGAATCTTCTAATCACGAATCAATACTAAAATGAATACTGATGAAAACAATACTGAAATTCCACAGGTCAACCTGCTGCAATGCAAAAATGTATATTCAAAATCGTACAGTCCATATCATCAAGAATATAGTCGACCATTGTTTTCTATTCTTCTAGTTGTTAAGAATGCGCGCTTTTATAGATTAAACTTCTTTGATTAAACTTCTTCTTTAAACTTCTTTGATAAATTCAAAACCCAACTATGTCAGCCTGGTGAATCTTCCCGTTGAGGAATAGAGAGAACTCAGCCACAATTCCCCACTCCACTGAGGTGTAAGGAATGGGTGGTGGCTTGACCAGGGGCTGGTCAAGCCGCTGGGGCTGGTTGGCTGGCTGGGGCTGGCTGGTCAAGCCGCTGGGCTGGGGCTGGGGCTGGTTCATGCTGGGGCTGGTTATGAGGCATTTTAAAAATCAATGTGCAGGGTGCGGCAGGCAATCCTGCATTTTTCAAAGAGCTGCAGAAGCCTAAATATGCAGGATTTACTGTCGCACCCTGTACAAGTTGGAATGTATCAAGCTTGACTGGAACACGTTACATGTCTTTTAGAAATCCTATGATGTAGGTAAAGTTTTCTAAATTTTTTCCTGGTGTTTATGTCGCGATGACAATTTTTCCCGAAATATCATAGGTACCAGCATGAGATCACATAAATTGCAATATTTTTCTTGACGAATTATCAACATTTTAATGGAGCGTCTCTAAAATAACTCGCAAAAGCAGTAAACATATTATGCAAATTTCTCCGATATCGATGACTACAGTTTTACGCGACTTTTCTT
Organism: Morinoia aosen; assembly: GCA_030386875.1. NCBI lineage: Eukaryota > Metazoa > Arthropoda > Malacostraca > Amphipoda > Talitridae > Morinoia > Morinoia aosen. The sequence continues at coordinate 48,235,385 of CM059574.1, read as the reverse complement.
CATGTTTTTAAATTTTTAGCGAGTCCATTCGATTTAAGGGGATTTCATTGGCTAAATAGAGCTGGCAGAAGTTCACCATATGGAGGATGAACGCCCTGATTTTTGACGAGCTGCATCTGCAGCGTGGTACACATTATACTGGTTCATGAAAGTCATTTTATGGTAATCGAAATGTTTTCAGAAACTTGAAAACGAAGAAAGCAGTTAACATTGAAACCATATTTATTGAAATTTCATAGGGTCTCATTATAATTTACTAGGTAGAGCAGAAGCAAGTGAATCGTTCTCTTTCCTTCCCTTACTTCGTATTTTGAGTGAAATAATTTTGGTTATTTCTTATAAGATAGGGTAAGCAATGCGTATGCAAATTACAGAGATACAAAGATCACGAATGCATAATAACACCTATCGTATAAGACGAAATTTACAATGGGGTGGCTGAGAAAATATAGAAAAAGTAAAGTTTATCTTGATATAAAAATTCATACAGTTTCCTTTTTAGAAAGACCGGCTTTTTTATTGACTTACTGCCTGCAAATTTTAAATGTCCATTTCATATTAATTTATAACCTGGCTACTCGTAGCTATGATAATAAATGAAACATTTTTTCCATGAAATCTTAGAATGTTGAATTTTTTCACTTATATTTTTGCTCTCAGCGTAAAATTAACAGAACGACTTGATTCTTTCCGTGTTATTCTTCTGAAGAAAATATTCGTAATAGTTCAATTCAATTTTTTTCTAACATTTTTTCTGATATTAATTTGAAGGAAAACATCACTGTATAAGACACTGCAATATGAGTGAAACACTGAACTGCTATTCCATAGGTCAATCTGTGTAGCACAGATGCCTTATGTCCCACTTGATACTGAGATACTACAGGATGTCCCTCAAAAACCCGAACCGAGTTTTTACTTTCCCGTATCAGTAATACCACTATATTCAGTAATACTTTTTCTGTCTGTAAATTAATTTTGCAGGATAATTTTGCTAGAGATTAAATGCTTATGGTATTCTTATGACGGTATTACTGGTACGGGAACATAAATTCTCGGACCGGGTTTTTACGGGACATGCTGTACATTTAAAAAAAGAAGCTACAAAACAAAGATTTTGTAATCTACAAAGCCACAGGCGCTTATTGACCATACTTGAGATGAAGCACTCCACTAATGTTCTATGTCTGTTACATTTTTTTTATGTCTGTATGACCATGGCAGGTGCAGTTGCAGTCCTAATCCAATGAATAAATCACAGCTATATTCCCACAACATTGAACGGGGAGGGAAGTCCGACTAACTGCTTTTCGGCCGTATCTCCAAATCCTCTTGGGAATTAGATTAGATTATAAGTTAGTTTAAAACTCCTTAATCGCAACGAAGGTGTTCCAAAGAGAGGAACTCCCTCCGTAATAGAACATAGTTTGTTACTTGCTCGCTTGCTTGGCTTGTCTCCCCCGAGCCTCTGCCTGCTAACTGGAGAACTCAATATAACACAATGCCTGCAAACCTTCATTGGAATTTCAGTTTTTTACAGAAATTTGAATTCATTCTATGGTGTTCCTGATGCATTCATAAAAAATAATAAAATAAAGTTTACGAATTTGAATAGTTTGTCGAAAAATAAATTCTAGTTCTAACATAAAAAACTGCTTCCTGAGTGCGGGTGCACATAGTTCGCTATTTCAACTTTCACTGCTAGCCACACATTTCGTCGCTATGGGACAGTTTTGGTGAGTTTTAGCCATGGTTTTGGTCAGATTTTTGGTCATGACAGCTATACTGTGCTAGTGCATTGTTGTCGTGCCATTGTACGAGCCTCATTAAAACGTTAACGGGAGAAAACGAGTTTTTCAAATATTATAATTATTGAGAATCATTGCGGAGCTCGAAAATTGCAAAACTGTCTCTCGATGGGCACTTATAGTTAGTCTCAAAATAGCACTCCCCGCTTCATATGAAGCACTTGTGATAAGCATGGCGGTAGATTCATGCATATGCTTGTAAAACTTTTATTTTCATCATGTATAGGTTATATTACATTGAATGAATTAAAGTCTGTATTTCAATTTCAGACGGACTAAATTATACCGCAATGTAAATATCTTATTTTCAAAATGCATTGAACTTGAAAATTATGGTATACCTGAATGAATATTTTATTTCATGTTAAATTGACTTGATGTTAACAAAGTCAGGTTGGGAGGCAAGAAGCGATACTAAAGCATTCAATAACTTCTTACTCTACGAAATGGCAACAGAGTTGCCAAATTATTTCTATTGGCAAGCGTGGCAGGCGTCCGGCACAAAAGCCTGACGTACTCATCGATTAGCACCAAAGCTCATGAGATTGCAACCACTCGACAGGATTTATTGCCGGATTGGAGCCGAGTTAAAAGCTGGTGCAAATTGGGGAATGAATTTAAAGGAATTCAAATCTTTGTATTTATAACATATTCAGTTTGGGAACTAAACTTTTAAGAATTAAAATCTTGGTATTTAGAACAGGTGTAAATTGGGGACTAAATTTTGGAGAAAAAATCTTGATATTTAGGACAGATTCAAATTGGGGACTAAATTTTTAAGAAAAAAATCTTGACACTTAGAACAGGAGCAAATTGGGGACTAAATATCAAAGAATTAAAACCTTGATACTTGGAACAAATTCAAATTGCGAGCTAAATTTGGGACTAAACCTTAAGCTACAATTTTCCTTCAAAAAACTCATGTGAGTTAAGATGGGATTGAAATATGAACCAGAATCATCGTCATTATTCGTGAAGTGCGCTGGTCTTCATTGTAGCATTACTCCTTTATATTTTTTATGCGATTATTGCTGGCGATAACTTTTGAAAATGCATTATATTCCTACTATTATGTAGAGAACGTTTGTTCCAAGTATTATTTAGAAGTGATAGTAGCTAATATAGAACCCGAATTCATTAAAGAAACTTGTTCAGTAGCATCCTGTTAACGTAAAATCAATCCTAAACAAAAATTATAGTCATCTCTTAATGATTGTTAAATTCGTTTGTATTGTTCACGCATCATTACTTAGTAATATTATTTTGAATTTCTGGGAAAAAGTCATAATAGGTTTTCATGACATCAAGCTATGAAAATGATGCGTGAACTTCGTGCTCGCCGTGGTACAGCGGTTAAGGGATCAGACTTGTATGTTGGAGTCGCGGGTTCGTATCCCGGCGCTGGCGCTGCGATTTTCCCCGTTGGGTATAAGGGAAAGGTCAAGCACAATACCCCACTCAACCCAGGAGTCGGAAATGGGTACCGGCTTTACGGGGAAACCGTCATGGTGTCCTATATATAGTGTTAGTTATAAGACATTTGAAAAACCAATGCTAAGATCATATGTATCAGGCTTGATTGAAAATAAAGCATCCCAAAGATGCCAATGTTGGTTTGTTTGTTTTTTAAAATTATTGTTATTTCTTGATACCAGATGTATTAAAGTGTGAAAATCTACGGAATTTAAATCAAACATTTAAGTATAAATTTTCCCTTTTCCTTGGAATAGTGTTTATATGTGGGAACCAAGCTATGTTCTGAAAATTTGTTTTAAAATATGTATTGTTGATACCTAACATCGTATGTACGTAAGTAATTCAGCTCCTATATGAGCTGAAGCGCTTACTGAATATATATATATTAGGCTTACTGAATATACGCCTACGGAGACTTAGGTATTTGGGGACTCTTGTTTATGGCATTTTGCGCTCTTAGAGACTCAAGTCACTAAGATACAAGCGCCTTGAGAGACTTCGGCTTTTTTAGACTTTGGCCTTTAGAGTTATTTGGCTTTGGAAATACACCTTGAATATGAGAGCTCTTAGATACGCCTTTTAAATCTTTGGATTTGGCAGAATTATGCCAGCAAAGACGTAAACCTTGCGAGACTTGGCACTCATGCCAATGACCAATGCTCGCGAAAAATTCGCAATTCATGTCAACTTTTTAAATTATTCTTCAACTAACAAGCAGAAATTCCGGCACATGTAAAACCCAACGCTTAAAAAAATTGAATAATTATGAAAAATATTGATGGAAGAGTTAAAATTGCTGGTTTGAGGCAGTCGAAATAAACTATAATATACATATTAACTCTGGAATTTTACAGCTCAGGTCTATTTTAATCCTCATAAAAATGGCAGCTCAATTATTTGAGCAGAACACGTGTTAGTATGAAATTTTGTATGAGAAAAATGAATCTCTATATTATAGATTTGAAATTCGCTGATAAATTCTCAAGGAATCATTGATGAGAAGTTCGTTCTGTGATATACGCAAACACGTATAAATGCGCCGAGGGGAATTTCCGCGCATAAAGTTGTGCGGTGGCCAAATCAACTTCTCAGGCAACTGTAATTGGCATGTAAAAGCCGACGTAAGCAACGGGCATGTAGCAAAAAATTTATATTTTTATTTTTCTTCGCTCTGAGCGAAGAAAAATATCGTTCGTAAATAATCCTGCGAGGTGTGCGCTGATTGCATGAGGTGCCCTCGCATGCTTTATGGATTGCCCCGCACATATGATGCAATATTGCTCGTGATTTGCTCGTAATTTGCTCGCAATTTCCTTGCAATTTGCTCATGATTTGCTTATAATTTGCTTAAGATTTGCTCACAATTTCCTGCAGATTTGCTAAATGATTTGCTTGAGATTTGCTCGCAATATGCTTGAGATTTGCTTATGATCTGCTTATGATTTGCTTACGATTTACTCATGATTTTCTAAATAATTTCGAATGATTTTGTAGAACTTAACAACTCTGTGTAGAGATAAAATAAGTCCGCAGTGATGAGAATCTATGTACGTTTGCTGGTTCCTGGAAAAAAATCTGAATGCTACCACACGTGAAATTAAAATAATTCTGAACTCAACTAAATCTCCTGAACTAACATAGAAGCTAAAGTTGATCATGCGCTGAAATGGCGTCAAATGTGTCAAAAACAAAGCATTTTTCTAATTTTAAGGGGAACTGAAATCCAAGGAATGCAAACTTAATTAAATTTTATAGCAAGTTTTTTTTTGGAGACGAGATAATGCGGTGTTTCGCCTAGCTCCTCAATGTCAGTGAAATTGCACACGTCGGAAGAGAAATATGCGCGCAGCCGCTCCCCAGCTGTGGGCTGACAGAGTGTGAGTAGCTACTGCGGGGACAGGGAGCACTATTGCGTAAGTAACGTGAAAACAATCCTAGCGTATGATTAGAATGTATTAAAGTGGCACTTGATGTTCAATTTAGTCCTTCAATGTGAAGTTGCAGAGTCACTTAAGCGTTCAATTACAGAGTCACTTAATGTCCAATTATTATATGCAAAATGTCCAATTATAATAATAAGGTCACCTAATGGTCAATTACTCAGTCACTTATTAAATTTAGTAGTTTGATGTTTAATTGAAGACTCACTTGATGTCCAATTTGTTGGCTTAGCGTTTAACTAAAAAGTCACTAAACGTCGCAATTAAATCGCAAATCATCGAAGAGTCACTTATTATCCTGTTTTGAATGAGGTAAAGCATCAATAGGGCCAAGACAGTGCAACTGCTTCCAATTTAAGAACAAGTATGTCACTGTGCTCTCATTTTTGTTACACAATTGTCGCTGTATTTTCCGTTTAGTTGAGAACGCGGCACTGAATTTTCATTTCCAAAATAAAAGTGTCACTGTATTTCCCATTTTGTGATGAAAATACTTCTGGAATTAAAATTTAATTAAAAAAGTTTCACTGCAAGTAAAATTTTGCGTTAAAAGTTTACTGCAATTACAATTTTGCAATAAAAGTTTACTGCAATTACAATTTTGCAATAGAAGTTCCACTGCAGTGAAAATTTGCCCACATTGTTAGCACTGTCATTCACATTTTACGATAAAAGTGCCACTGTAATTCAGATTTCACTAGGAAAAGGCAGCTGCAATTAAAGGATTTTGATGAAAGTTCCACTGCATATGAAATTTTACAAAATTGGTGTCACAGCAATTAAAATTTAAATACTAGATTCGTAAATACATTGTTTTGCTTCACCAAACATAATCGTGTGTAGTCCAAGCAACGACGCAACAAATAGATTTAAATCAATAAAACTGATGTACCCTCATAAATCAATAATCCAAACTCACCTGCCCTTGACAGAAATAAATCACTCATTTTTCTTTTGGCGCACTTTCGTTTATCAGTTAAGTTAAGTTAAATATTCAGTTTTTCTTTTGACGCACTTTCGTTTATCAGTTAAGTTAAATCATCAGTTTTTCTTTTCTTATGTATCAGTTTAATAGAATCCGCAGTTCTTTTGATGTACATACATTTAACACTTGAATTAGTTGATTTGTATTTTTTTCGAAATGCACATACCTAACAGAGGAATTAAACGATCATAATTTTTTTACGTACGTACGTCTAACAGATGAATTGAAATTCCAGGCTTTTTTGACTTAAACACTTCTAATAGTTGAAATACATCATCAATATATTTATGGCATACCTACATCGAACAGTTGAATTAATTTATTTTTGCCGTATACTTGCCTAACAGACGAATTAAACCATCAATTTGTCAGATTCACTGCGCCACTCGAGCACCAGGCTGCATTGGAGGAGGAGGAGGTCTGCTGAAATATAAGTCGGTAATTCCCACAACGGATCGTTAAGCTGCGGCGGCGAGCGATGACCTGATTAAGCTGTGCCATTGAACACCGCGTTCAGATCAATGGAACTGCATTTCTTGCAAATATCGGAACCATTCCTCCTCAGGCCGAGCAGCGCCGCTGGATCTGATGCTTTGATCTGTGCCACTGGATCTGATGCTCTCATCGGTGCCACTGGATCTGATGCTTTGATAAATGCCGCTGAATCAGATGCTCTGATCAATGCTGCTGGGTCTGATGGTCTGATCGATGACGCTGGGTCGGATGCTTTGATCGATGCCGCTGGATCTGATGCTCTGATCAATGCCGCTGGATCTGATGCTCTGATCAATGCCGCTGGATCTGATGCTCTGATCAATGCCCCTGGATCTGATGCTCTGATCTATGCCGCTGGATCTGATGCTCTGATCAATGCCACTGGATCTGACGATATGAGTACTGCTGGGTCTTATGCTATGAGTTCCACTGGGTTTAACACTGAGATTACTCCCAGCCGATCTGACGCGATTAGTGCCTCTAGATTTGTTGCTGACATCAGATCCGTCCAGTCTAACAAGATAGAACGTAGCCTGAAGCTGAGGTCAGTACCACTGGACCTCGCACTGAGATTAATGCTTTCTAGGATCTAACACTGAGGATTGATGGATCTTACATGAGATTAATGCTAGATTAATGCCTTTGGACATGAATGTGAACTTTGTACTTTTCAAAATTTTAACTCTCTTGAGTTATTTGGGCGATGCGGTCGTGTTTACAAGGCCCTTCATCCTATGTAAATGTCTCGGAATGTTACGTTTGCCTCAAACTTGTTCAACACGGTAACCATTGTGTTGTTCATATATTTGCAGAGCAGAAAATTGATTTGTCGTCTGTTACATACGTCGCTCGTAAAGTACATTATCTGGTCAGAACCTTTCTTTTGAGTATCTGGGATCGAACTGGCTGCACATACATAGGTGTGCTGCACCCAGCCAGCGCATAAATCATGCTGCACCCAGCAAGCTTATATATCATGCTGCACCCAGCAAGCTTATATATCATGCTGCACCCAGCATGCTTATATATCATGCTGCACCCAGCAAGCTTATATATGTCATGCTGCACCCAGCAAGCCTAAATATCATGCTGCACCCAGCAAGTTCACTATATTACAAGAACACGCTGCGCATTAGTGATAAATGAAGTACGACAGATCAATTACGAGCCTCTGTGCTTTAGGTTTCAGCTATTCACCATGCAGTGCATATTTAATGCGAAACGGATTATTTAGCATTCTGTGTCTGGAGTACAGAGTAGATCTAAAGTAATCTTAGGCTGGACTGCGGCGCGCCGTAGCACTGATGTGAGGAGTTCTAAATATTTCCTGTGCAAAGCTACGATAAATTTTAAGTTCAGTGTGGTGTACACCTCGTGAAAATGCGCAGCGGATTCTCATACTTTCTATTTTTGTACATGAGACATTGATTCTCTAGCATTTTTTCCCCATCGCACTTAAACTTACGACGTTGATAACTCTTAACATGCTTAATCCTTCACTGCAGAGATGATGCTAGGATTTATTAAGTGCACAGATCTGCCGTGTGGCTCGGGTGTGTGAAGGTATGCAAATTGTGGGGTTCAGATATGTCATAATGTGATATAGATCTGTCATTATGTGGTATAGATCTGTCGTTATGTGGTATAAATCTGTCATTGTGTGGTATAGATCTGTCATTATGTGGTGTAAATTTGTTATTATGTGGTATAGATCTGTCATTATGTGGTATAAATTTGTCGTTATGTGGTACAAATCTGTCATTGTGTGGTATAGATCTGTCATTATGTGGTATAAATCTGTCATTATGTGGTATAGATCTGTTATTACGTGGTATAGATCTGTCATTATGTGGTATAGACTTTTCATTGTGTGATACAGGTCAATTATGTGGTGCAGATCCAGTATTTGGTACAGAACCACTAGGTGGTACAGATCCAATTACGTGATACAAATCCAATCATGTGAAACAGATCCAATTATGTGGTACAGATCCATTAAGCGGTTGGGAATTTTCACAACAATCAAACCCAATAATGGGGTACATAATCTTTCAATGTCTTCAGTCAGTTAAGATCAGCCAACTGTTCTTACCGCGAACATTTACATTATTTACCAGAGGGTCTTGTTACCTTGGATCTAAAACTTGAATTCCGCAGAGGTCTTGCTACCTTGGACCAAGTACTCCAGTGTACTCACTGACCGCCCCGTCACCTAGCCAAACATTTCTCGATCAGACCTCGCTGACCTTCCTGATACAGCGCAATCTTGCTGATCGACTCGTGTGGCTTCTTTGATCAGCATTTCGTTTATTTAGGCAGCAAAGCGCACTCCAGCAGCAGTGAAGCCTGGCTTTCCTTACTTGAGCTCTCTGTGAGAGCTTATGAAACGCCAAAAATTCTTATGTGTTGTGCCAGGGAGGTGTTCTAAATGTGGATGCAGCTTTTCCTGGCATTCAATAGAATTTTTGATTATGAAGCGTATTTGGGACAGAAAATGGTAGTAAGTTCAATCTGAAGCAGAAATCTTCGGCGAAATGAAATCTATTTCTCTACGCCAATCCGTCATCGAAACAGTACAGAGAAACAGTTTAGATTTAGTACTACTGATAATATGAAATTTACAACGATTGGGAAATGTATCCCACCTATACGGGTCCATATGAAAATGGGTCACATCAATGCTATCAACGATTCAAAGTGGTTCCAACTATGTACGTGATTTTATGAAAAACAAATATATTAAATCAGCTTTGATTCCCGCCATTGACAAAGCAGGTACAACCAATACAATCAGAGTTACAGCAACCATTATTTTATCAACGGAGCAAAAATATACTTCAGAGCCCTACCGTATCAGGGTTACACACACAAATGTTATAATACATGCGTCAGTATGCGTGACATTTATCACCCTAATTTCCATACTCGCTGAACCAAGCCACCGAAGATATCTTCGTCCTGGACGCTTGCCACACTACTTCTCAACTTTCGTGACGGCTTCTCAATGATCGGAACCGCTTTTCAACAGTCGTAACAGCTTCTAAATAGTGTAAAATGATTCTCAACAGACGTTGCAGCTTCCCAACAGCCGTTACAACTTCCTAACAGTCGTAGCATCTACCAAACAGTCGCAACAACTGCCTAACAGTCGAAACAGTTTCCTAACAGTCGCAACAGTTTTCTAACAGTCGCAACAGCTTCATAACAGTAGTAACATCTACCCAACAGTAGTAACATCTACACAACAGTCGCAACAGCTTCCAACTGTCGTTAATCTTAACTGTCGTCACAGCTTCTCTATTGTTGTGCCAGCTTCCCAACAGTTGCAACAGCTTCTAAACAGTCATAACAGCTTCCCATAATTGATAAAGCTGCCCAACAGCCGCAACAGCTTACCATGAGTACGTTGTAACAGCTTCTCAACCATCATAACAGCAGAATTCATACAGCGTTTCCATAGTTCCATGCAAATGTTCGAACGAAATAGCTTCCAATCCTATAATTTAAGTTGAAAAACAGAGAAAACCTGAATGTTCATCAATGAAAAAGTAGCTACCTTTTACGATAAAAGTTTCATTTTTGTATTTTTATTACTTCAGTATGAGAATCAACTTAACTTGCTCATCTCTTTGGCATGTATTGCAAAAGGAAGCTCGAGAACATTTACCGGTGATTACAGTACTTAATATCGATTAAAATGTTGAGATGAAGAGACCGCTCAGAATTTGTTTGATAAATGAGTTTGTAATTACAACATTTGTAAAAAAAGAATCATTTTCTCGGGAAACTTCACACAACTTCATATAAAAAATAAGCGACAAAAATCAAATGGAAGCTCTATTTTGTCATCCTTTGCATTAATATTTTCAAGGGCGAATATTGTTAGCAGGAATATTGCGAATATGGTTAGCAGGAATATTGCGAATATTGTTAGCAGGAATATTGCGAATATTGTTAGCAGGAATATTGGGAATATTGTTATTGTTAACATTCATTGTACGCGCACATTTACTCATGAAAAAATCTCGTGGCACTGAGTGAACCCATGAATAGCCAAACTTAGCTTTCTTGTTGAGAATATATCGATCGATTTTTTAAAGTTCTTAGAGTTAAAGTTTGCAGTAATTTTTCCTCATCACAATTCACATCGTATTCGTATTCATGTTGTTTTTACTGAAAATTACAGTAAAAAGATCACACTCGTAATTATTTAAATGTACATGGCAGCGAATTTTCAGTCGCTAACGTGAAATCTGTAAAAAAGTTTCATTAAAAATTATATGTCATTCTTCATCTGTGGTGCCTTGTCAAAAACTACTCGTCATATTTTTCCTTTGGTAGCGAAAGTAGTTTTTGCAGGGCTTCATATGGGCGTCTTTTCTCAAACATTCTCATAAAGTCTATTTAAAAATTCTGTTTGTTATTCCTTATCTGTGGTAGCGATAGTACATTTTAAACGGCTTCATTTTTCAAGACGCTCACGAAAAGTCCTGATGAAAAAACCAATGGCCATCCCTTATCTATAGTAGCGATAATGCTTTTCAAACGCCTTCATTTTACAAGTAGCTCACAAAAAGTTTTGATAAGAAGCTAATAATCATCTCTTATCTGTGGTAGCGATAATACTTTTTAAAAGGCTTCATTTTACAAGTAGCTCACAAAAAGTTTTGATAAGAAGCTAATAATCATCTCTTATCTGTGGTAGCGATAATACTTTTTAAAAGGCTTCATTTTGCAAGTAGCGATTTTCCAGAAAGCTTCACGGAAAGTCTTGTTGAAAAAAGTGTAGAAAAATGGGTTCACGGTTGAGCTGATGTAGCCCAGCCACGTCGCAAAACTCATCACGTCTCCTGGGATGTAGCTGGCGCACGTCGGGCAGATCACCGTCAGCACGTTCATGATGAAGAATGGCGACCACAGCACCACGAATGTGAAGAACACGATACCCAGCACCTGTCGAGGCATAGGGAAAACAATTGTGAACATAGTGTTTGTGTGGAGAACACGATACCCAGCACCTGTCGAGGCATAGGGATAACAATTGTGAACATAGTGTTTGTGTGGAGAACACGATACCCAGCACCTGTCGAGGCATAGGGATAACAATTGTGAACATAGTGTTTGTGTGGAGAACACGATACCCAGCACCTGTCGAGGCATAGGGAAAACAATTGTGAACATAGTGTTTATGTGGAGAACACGATACCCAGCACCTGTCGAGGCATATGGAAAACAATTGTGAACATAGTGTTTATGTCCATGGAGAACACGATACCCAGCACCTGTCGAGGCATAGGGAAAACAATTGTGAACATAGTGTTTATGTGGAGAACACGATACCCAGCACCTGTCGAGGCATAGGGATAACAATTGTGAACATAGTGTTTGTGTGGAGAACACGATACCCAGCACCTGTCGAGGCATAGGGAAAACAATTGTGAACATAGTGTTTATGTGGAGAACACGATACCCAGCACCTGTCGAGGCATAGGGATAACAATTGTGAACATAGTGTTTGTGTGGAGAACACGATTCCCAGCACCTGTCGAGGCATAGGGATAACAATTGTGAACATAGTGTTTGTGTGGAGAACACGATACCCAGCACCTGTCGAGGCATAGGGATAACAATTGTGAACATAGTGTTTATGTGGAGAACACGATACCCAGCACCTGTCGAGGCATAGGGAAAACAATTGTGAACATAGTGTTTATGTGGAGAACACGATACCCAGCACCTGTCGAGGCATATGGAAACAATTGTGAACATAGTGTTTGTGTGGAGAACACGATACCCAGCACCTGTTGAGGCATAGGGATAAAAATTGTGAACATAGTGTTTGTGTGGAGAACACGATACCCAGCACCTGTTGAGGCATAGGGATAACAATTGTGAACATAGTGAAATTTGTGTGGAGAACACGATACCCAGCACCTGTCGAGGCATAGGGATAACAATTGTGAACATAGTGTTCGTGTGGAGAACACGATACCCAGCACCTGTTGAGGCATAGGGATAAAAATTGTGAACATAGTTTTTGTGTGGTTGAAGAACACGATACCCAGCACCTGTCGAGGCATAGGGATAACAATTGTGAACATAGTGTTTGTGTGGAGAACACGATACCCAGCACCTGTCGAGGCATAGGGATAACAATAGTGAACATAGTGTTTGTGTGGTTGAAGAACACGATACCCAGCACCTGTCGAGGCATAGGGATAACAATTGTGAACATAGTGTTTGTGGGGAGAACACGATACCCAGCACCTGTTGAGGCACAGGGATAACAATTGTGAACATAGTGATTTGTGTGGAGAACACGATACCCAGCACCTGTCGAGGCATAGGGATAACAATTGTGAACATAGTGTTTGTGTGGTTGAAGAACACGATACCCAGCACCTGTCGAGGCATAGGGATAACAATTGTGAACATAGTGTTTACGTGGAGAACACGATACCCAGCACCTGTCGAGGCATAGGGATAACAATTGTGAACATAGTGTTTGTGTGGAGAACACGATACCCAGCACCTGTCGAGGCATAGGGATAACAGTTGTGAACATAGTGTTTGTGTGGTTGAAGAACACGATACCCAGAACCTGTCGAGGCATAGGGATAACAATTGTGAACATAGTGTTTGTGTGGAGAACACGATAACCAGCACCTGTCGAGGCATAGGGATAACAATTGTGAACATAGTGTTTGTGTGGAGAACACGATACCCAGCACCTGTTGAGGCATAGGGATAACAATTGTGAACATAGTGTTCGTGTGGAGAACACGATACCCAGCACCTGTCGAGGCATAGGGATAACAATTGTGAACATAGTGTTTGTGTGGAGAACACGATACCCAGCACCTGTCGAGGCATAGGGATAACAATTGTGAACATAGTGTTTATGTGGAGAACACGATACCCAGCACCTGTCGAGGCATAGGGAAAACAATTGTGAACATAGTGTTTATGTGGAGAACACGATACCCAGCACCTGTCGAGGCATATGGAAAACAATTGTGAACATAGTGTTTATGTGGAGAACACGATACCCAGCACCTGTCGAGGCATAGGGAAAACAATTGTGAACAAAGTGTTTGTGTGGAGAACACGATACATAGCACCTGTCGAGGCATAGGGATAACAATTGTGAACATAGTGTTTGTGTGGAGAACACGATACCCAGCACCTGTCGAGGCATAGAGATAACAATTGTGAACATAGTGTTTGTGTGGTTGAAGAACACGATACCCAGCACCTGTCGAGGCATAGGGATTACAATTGTGAACATAGTGTTTGTGTGGAGAACACGATACCCAGCACCTGTCGAGGCATAGGGATAACAATTGTGAACATAGTGTTTATGTGGAGAACACGATACACAGCACCTGTCG